>OU466862.2:35351465-36564315 GCA_911865555.2 Thlaspi arvense
TCTAAAACAATCAATTGCGAAATAAAAGGAGATTTTCCTAAAGATTTTTATCAAAATATCCGAAAATACCTTTTGCAAAGATTGTTAAAGAAACTTGCTAGCCTTTAGAAACAAATAACTTTCACTCTCTTTGCTTAAAAGCTCGAGAAAACAAGAATGAGAGAGTGTGAAGTTGTTGAAAACATTTAAAGGCTAACAAGAAACAAAACTATGGGTAAAAGAAGTGGTTTTCTGACAAAAGTCTTGGTCAAGGCACATCTTTCATGGTCAAAGATGCTTGTCTTGACCAAGTTTTGAATTTAAAAACTGGAAGGAAAAGAATAAAAGAGGGAAAGAAAATGTTACCTCGGCACGAGATCAAGTCCCTTTGGTCGATCTAGGACTCGATCTCATGCCCATAATGGCTTGGATCGAGAGGGTCACTCGATTTAGGACACGATTCGATTTGAATCGAGTCGTGGATCAATTGGCTCTCTCGTTCCTTGAGTTTTTGAAATCGCGACTAAGTCCTCGTTATCGAGCCATGTTATCGATTCAGGGGTCGATTCAGCTTGGATCGAGTGGTTGATCGAGTTGTCTAATCGATCTGTCTATGAGGGACTTTCCCGAGAGAAAATAGATCGGTCGATCCATTTTTGGATCGATCGATCTAAACTCCAAGAATTTCCCGAGACATTTTAGATCGAGTTCGTCACTCGATCAGTCTACTCGATCTCGTCTAGATCGACTGCTTCCTCTCGATTCACTAGCTCGATCTAGCAAAGATCGAGCCAGGATGAGTCGATCTAGCACTCGATCTCTAGCTCATATACGCCCCTTTCTTACTCCTTTTGGAACTCGGATCATGGCTTGCGTCTCCCATACTTTTTCCTACACACTCACAAGATAAAAACATAAAACTGGAAAAAGAAATAAAGTAAAAGTATGTACAGGATAGACATGGGAATGCCTCCCAAGTGAGCTTTCTTTAACGTCTTTAGCTAGACTTTACTTGGTTTAGGCAGATGGTGGGTCTTGGAGAAGCATTGAGGTGCTCTCCTTGTCAAATGCACTCGCCATGAAGGCAGTCCGGTACGCCCACAAAGCGTCATCTAACTTCATAGCCCAGTCCTTCCGAGTAGTCCCAACTGTTCTCTCGAGTATCGCCTTCATCTGACGGTTAGAGACCTCTACTTGGCCACTCGTTTGAGGATGGTAAGGCGTAGCTACCTTATGCTTCACACCATACTTCTTTAGCAGATTTTCAAACAGCTTGTTGATGAAATGGCTCCCTCCGTCGCTTATCACCACCTTGGGAACTCCAAACCTCGGAAAAATAATGCTCTTAAAGAGCTTGATCACCACCTTAAAGTCATTTTTTGGGGAAGCAGTGGCCTCAACCCACTTAGAGACGTAGTCTACAGCTACGAGTATGAACTTGTTGCCGTATGATGAAGGGAACGACCCTATGAAGTCTATGCCCCACGCGTCAAAGACATCTACCTCGAAGATAGGAACTTGAGGCATCTCGTTCCTCTTAGTGATATTCCCTGCTCATTGACACGCCTCACAGCTCTTCACAAACTTGAGTGCATCCTTGAAGATAGACGGCCACCAGAAGCCAGCTTGCAACACTTTCGTAGCAGTCTTGAGCGAAGCAAAGTGTCCTCCGTAGGAAGAGCCATGGCAGTGAAAGAGAATGTCCTTGGCTTCTTATTTCGTAACACACCTCCGGTATAAACTGTCTACGCCCCTTTTGTACAGGTAGGGGTCATCCCAATAGTAGTGGCTCGCGTCTCTCATGAGCTTCTTTCTATGGTAGTTGTCAAGATGCGACGACTCCTCACCATGATATTACTGCATATTGCATACATTTTGCATAGATATTAGTTAGCTTTTCATGCATTTACATCACATTTTAGACTAGATTGCATCACTTAGGGTCCTAGAGCATTCTCGCACCAGCATACGCATGTTCCTTGCATTTTGAATCACATTCAGGTTGTTTCTGGCTACTTTGGAGTCGTGGAGGTTCGTGGACGTGCTGAAGCTGTTGTGGCGGTTCGTGGAAGGTCGGATGTTTGCTAAGGACCAGAGATCGGGGAACAGATCGAGCATGGCAGGTCGATCTAGATGAGATCGACCAGAAGATCGAGAAGACCAGGCAATCCAAGGAAAATGATCGAGACGAAGAACGAGTGAAGCAATCGATCAAACGGTACGGACGTAAATGACGCCATGCAGAGCGAGAGCCGGATCGACTCCACCACTCGATCCAATCAAAGATCGATACCAAGATCGGATGCAACACTCGATCCGCCGAAGATGATCGAGACCCAGATCGAGTTGAAGACACGATGTCTAAAGATGATCGAGAGAGCCGCTCGATCCCGAAGTCGATCTCTGTCCTTTCAACCGCTTTTGGCCGCTAGCGAGGGGGGGACCATCGAGTTGTTTTCGCCATTTTGGGAAGGCGGCGACGTCCTTTTCCACATAACTTTTTCAGTCTTATCTTTTTTATGCTTTTCTCTCTGGTTTTGGAGATTATCCACCATTGTCAAACTTGAAGTTTTTCTTGCTTTGTATTCGAATCGTTTGAAGTTCAATCTAGTTTTCTTTTCATGTTCATCATTTCTTTCTTCATGCTTTGCTTGATTTATCTTATGTGTAGTGAGTAGTTTCATTAGGGTTCGGGGTTGAGAGGATTCAAGGGGTCAAAAAGGTTTTCGATCTTGGAGTTTTCTAGTGTTTTAAAATGGCTATCTCTTCTAGGGTGTCGAGTTCATAAAGCTTAAAGACTCTCACACCAAGAGCTTTATGATCCGAGAGGTCTCTTACCTTGACAGGATTCAGGGACCTCTGAAGATCACACCCTAGAGACTAGTTACCTCTTCCCAAATGCCATGGAAGTTTGGGGGACTAGTTAAGCCATTCATTTGAAATCTGTTTTTCCTGCCCTTTAACCTCTCTTTTCACCAAAAGCCATGGGTTTGGAGGAGAGGATGAAGGAGTGATCTATACCGAAAGCCACGGATAGATCTTATTTCGTTTTCAAGGCTTAGAGATTCTCACAAAGTGAGTCGATTTAAAGTTTTCAACCCAAGTTCGAACCTTTGAAACCCCTGACCATGAATCTCAACCCTAGACCCTCTTTCTTAGCATCTTCACATCTTCTCTCGTCATTCGCTTGATCTTTGATAGCATCCTGGTCGTTAGTTTTACTGTTCTTACATCTTTAGACGAGATCGATCGTTATTGCTCGATCTATTGGTCGATCTTGTGGTCGATCCACTAGTCGAATTTTAGTAATTCGTAGCTTTGTCCTTTAATTATTTTGTTTAATCCTCATGGTAGTTTGATCATTCCTGGTAATATTAAAATAGTTTTGCATTCCATTTAGTTGCTGCATCTAGTTTTTAGGGATTTTCTCAAAACCGATCTTGTTTCGCTTAGATTTGCAAAGCCCTTGCATTCTCTTTGCTTTTTCTATCATCCTAGGTGTGGATTGACTCTCTCTTGCATACTGTGCTACAACCTGTCTTGCATTTTAGTTTTGATAGCCTTATTGCATACTCACCCTTGCAAAGATTCTAGTTATCAAATGGCGCCGTTGGAGTTTCGTTACGAGAACCCTAGCGCACCCGTTCCTTCACAAGGTCGCCTGTCCTTCAAGGTCGGACGTCAAGCCTTCAGCCTCTCCATCCCCGAGCTATGTCAAGCGTACGGTCTCAACGCAGCTGCCACCAAGGTCGAGTTCCCCTCCTTCAAGCGAGCAAACGATTTTTGGGACCTGATTAGCAACGAAGACTACAAAGCCAACACCGCCAAGATCAAGAGGGTGAGAAGCCCGGTGCTGAGGTACACTTTGAAGCTGATCGTCAACACGTTTAGCGAAAGATCAGTTCCTCCCACGGTCACGAAGACCAAGCTTTGCTTCCTGTTCCAAGGCGTGAAGCACTTGTTGTGTGACCCGGATGAGACTGACGAGCCTATGGAGGATGAGCTCGGCGACGAGGTGAACTCTGGATGTGTGCTTGCTGCCTCTTTGGTGAAATACAAGGCTTATGCCTTGCGGTGCAAGGCAACCTCTTCTTTCATTGGCGGCTTCCTTACCCCTCTATTCTTACAAGCTGGTGTACCTATACACGACTTCGCACACGTTCCAGCTAGAGCTTTCATGGATGAAGTCTACATGAGGAATACCGACAGCTTGGGACGCACGCCAGCAGAAGGGTTCTACGCTTACCTCTTCATAGACGACGAAAATGGGAAGAGAGTGTGCATCCTGCCAAACAAAGACGAGACCGAGCTGCTTGGTGTTGGGAACATCGAGTTCTTGCCAATAGAAGAAGAATACTTTGCTCCTCTAGGAGGATCGCCTGCCCCAGCGATTGCCCCTCGTCAAAGGTCCGAGTTTCCAGCCACGGAAGATGAGATGCCCGAAGCCTACACCCTTCCCAAGATAGACTTTGAGCCGAGAACCAAAACTGAGAAGTTCCTAGCATCTGTTGTGGAGATGCAAAGGAAAATCAACGAATGGCAAGGCAAAATGCTCAAGAAACATGCCAAGAAGGTCAAGGCCCTTCAAGGAGGCTCGCCTAAGAAAGATGCAAGTGAAGAGGTTCACCAACCCGAGAAGAGGAGGCTCTGAACCGGTGGAGTTGTCATCCGTGAGACTCAAGGCAGTAACATTCAGCTGGCGCGTCTTTCTCTCCAAGAACCAACCGACAAGGGCAAAACCATAGTCTCTAGCTCCTCTGGAACATCCTCAAGTTCCAGCCGAGACTAGACCAGAGGTAACAACCTTCTTCCATTGTACATAACCGCTCATATTTGCTTCTTTTTGCTTTGTGTTTTGGTGCTCCTTTGAATGTGTTTGCCACCGGGACGGTGTCAAGCAAGTTTGGGGGAGTACATGTGTGGTTTGACATGTGTTTTCTGATCTTATTTTCCTTTAGCATCCTTGAGTCTTTAGTTCATGAAAAATTGGTAAAATTTTTTAAAAATTTTCAAAGATTCATGTAGTTGCATTCATCTTGTCAAAACATGTTAGGATTGAGTCTAGAGTTTCTCTTAGCATCTAGGTTGTTTGAATTTGCATAAGGAGTTAAAGTTTTCTTAAAAAGGTGTTTTATACTCATGAATTGTTTCAATGCCCTAGTTAGTAGTTCTCTAATGCTTTGCCTATGCTTTGAAAGTAAGTTCTTACCATGCTTGGATCACTTGCTATGATTTTCGTGACTTGAATTGAACTCTCATGATTTGAAACTTGTCCTAATAAGTGAAAACCTTAATCCGAAATTTTAATTATCATCCTTATGCATTTGAAAATGAACACATGGAATTTAAAATATTTAGGCTCTCTTCTTCCTTTTACCACTCTTTGTGAGCCTAAGTAGAACTCCCACCTTGACCCTTACCCTTCTTTGAAGCCAAATATTTCTTGTGTGACATCATTGTGAGGCCTTCTTTTTCGGTTTTGAACTAAGCATAAAGTGTTAGGTTTAGGCGACATGATTTGGTTCTCATATGAATGCTAGCTTTGCATTTTGAAGCTATGTATAGGCTTAGGATAAGTTTGGGAGATCATTCGGGTTGTTTTCAAGTCTATTTGTTTTCGGTTTCAAAAAGAGTTTGGTGTTTAAAAAAAAGAAATAGGTTTTAAGTGAAGGGTTGTGTTTAAAAATTATTTATGCTCTAATAAATTTCAAGAGGTAGCTCTCTCAAATAAAAATAAAAAGAAAAAGAAAAAAGAGCCTAAGTGCCAAAAATAAAAAAAAATAAAAAAAAAGAGAAAAAGAAAAAAATAAATAAGAGAGCTACCAATAAGAAATAGTTAAAGAGCAAAATTATTCTCAACCTTTTCGCTAGCCTAAAGAGTTAAAAATATTTTCTGTTTTGAATTGGGGAATGCTAAGCTTTGAGAAAAAAGGGTAGATTCTAAGTGGTGAGTGAGGATGAAAGTTAATAAATGAGAGGGATTTAGGATCATTGTTAGTTTACATGGGTAGATGAGAATCTGATCATGTCTGTATCAACTGCCTTCACCTTTAGCATTATGCATAAAGTTCTTGCCACTTTTGAGAGAAACCCTTGTTTTAATTGAAAACCCTTTTCAAATGAGATCATTATATGCTCATAACCTACACCCTTAGCCAAATGTGTTTTGCTTTAAAGTGCATAAGTTTGATTCATGGTTCGGATGTTAATGAATGTTAAAGGATGAGTTTCTTTGATTGTTAGGAATAGGAGAGTCATGATCTGAATTTCTTTGTGTGATGAGTATGGCTAAGTTCTTTGGAGTATGAGTGTGTGCATAGCATTTTAGAACTGTTAACTAGGACATTGAGATTGATTCATTTGAAAGGCACCTTTGCGAGAAGCTTAAACCCCCATTCGTTTTTAAAACCTCTCTTCCTTACTTATTTTCTGTTGCTTGAGGGAAAGCAAGAAGTAAGTTTGGGGGAGTTGATGTTACTGCATATTGCATATATTTTGCATACATATTAGTTAGCTTTTCATGCATTTACATCACACTTTAGACTAGATTGCATCACTTTAGATCCTTGCATTCTCGCACCAGCATACGCATGTTCCTTGCATTTTGCATCACATTCAGGTTGTTTCTGGCTACTTTGGAGTCGTGGAGGTTCGTGGACGTGCTGAAGCTGTTGTGGCGGTTCGTGGTAGGTCGGATGTTTGCTAAGGACCAGAGATCGGGGAACAGATCGAGCATGGCAGGTTAATCTAGATGAGATCGACCAGAAGATCGAGAAGACCAGGCGATCCAAGAAAAATGATTGAGACGAAGATCGAGTGAAGCAATCGATCAAACGGTACGGACGTAAATGACACCATGCAGAGCGAGAGCCGGATCGAGTCCACCACTCGATCCAACCAAAGATCGATACCAAGATCGGATGCAACACTCGATCTGCCGAAGATGATCGAGACCCAGATCGAGTTGAAGACACGATGTCCGAAGATGATCGAGAGAACCGCTCGATCCCGAAGTCGATCTTTGTCCTTTCAACCGCTTTTGGCCGCTAGCGAGGGGGGGACCGTCGAGTTGTTTTTGCCATTTTGGGAAGGCGGCGACGTCCTTTTCCTCATAACTTTTTCAGTCTTATCTTTTTTATGCTTTTCTCTCTGGTTTTGGAGATTATCCACCATTGTCGAACTTGAAGTTTTTCTTGCTTTGTATTCGAATCGTTTGAAGTTCAATCTAGTTTTCTTTTCATGTTCATCGTTTCAATCTTCATGCTTTGCTTGATTTATCTTATGTGTAGTGAGTAGTTTCATTAGGGTTCGGGGTTAAGAGGATTCAAAGGGTCAAAAAGGTTTTCGATCTTGGAGTTTTCAAGTGTTTTAATGGCTATCTCTTCTAGGGTGTCGAGTTCCGAAAGCTTAAAGACTCTCACACCAAGAGCTTTATGATCCGAAAGGTCTCTTACCTTGACAGGATTCAGGGACCTCTGAAGATCACACCCTAGAGACTAGTTACCCCTTCCCAAAAGCCATGGAAGTTTGGGGGACTAGTTAAGCCATTCATTTTTGAAATCTGTTTTTTCCTGCCCTTCAACCTCTCTTTCCACCAAAAGCCATGGGTTTGGAGGAGAGGATGAAGGAGTGATCTATACCGAAAGCCATGGATAGATCTTATTTTTATTTTCAAGGCTTAGAGATTCTCACAAAATTAGTCGATTTAAAGTTTTCAACCCAAGTTCGGACCTTTGAAACCCCTGACCATGAATCTCAACCCTAGACCCTCTTGCTTGGTATCTTCACATCTTCTCTCGTCATTCGCTTGATCTTTGATTGCATCCTGGTCGTTAGTTTTACTGTTCTTACATCTTTAGACGAGATCGATCGTTATTGCTCGATCTAGTGGTCGATCCACTAGTCGAATTTTAGTAATTCGTAGCTTTGTCCTTTAATTATTTTGTTTGTTCCTCATGGTAGTTTGATCATTCCTTGTAATATTAAAATAGTTTTGCATTCCAATTAGTTGCTGCATCTAGTTTTTAGGGATTTTCTCAAAACCGATCTTGTTTCGCTTAGATTTGCAAAGCCCTTGCATTCTCTTTGCTTTTTCTATCATCCTAGGTGTGGATTGACTCTATCTTGCATACTGTGCTACAACCTGTCTTGCATTTGAGTTTTGATAGCCTCATTTCATACTCACGCTTGCAAAGATTCTAGTTATCACACCACATGCCAAGTAGTTCACAATATCCGCGTACCAGGGAAGATCTTCCTCCTTGAAGCTCAGAACTTCCTCAAACCGCCCCTCTAAGCTCCCACAAACAGCCGTAGTGATCGCCATGAGTTGTTCCTCGGGGAGAGAATCTTCTAAAGGAGAGACTCGTTGATCCTTAACCGAGAGAGGTGGTTAGCAACGCCGTTCTCTATTCCTTTCTTGTCTTTGATCTCCATGTCAAACTCCTGGAGTAAGAGGATCCATCTCAAAAGCCTCGGCTTAGTGTCTTTCTTGGAATAGATGTAGCGCAAAGCTGCGTGATCCGTGTAACCTATGGTCTTGGAACCCACGAGGTAAGCTCTGAACTTCTCAAAGGAAAATACAACAGCCAATAGCTCTTATCCTTCCTTTGGCCTAGAACAGCTCCCATGGCATAGTCACTAGCATCACACATAATCTCGAATGGGAGAGTCCAATCTGGTGCTTACACTATATGCGCGGATACTAGGGCTTCCTTGATTGTCACGGAAGCTTGCAAAAACTCCTCATCAAAGACGAATTCAGCCTCCTTGCACAACAGCCGAGTGAGAGGGCGTGCAATCTTAGAGAAGTCTTTAATGAAACGCCTGTAGAAGCCGACGTGTCCCCAAGAAGCTTCTCACCCCTTTTTATGTTAACTGGCGGCTCAAGGCTTGTCATCACATCAATCTTTGCCTTGTTGACTTCAATACCCTTCTCTGATATCTTATGTCCAAGCACCCCCTCCTTAACCATGAAGTGGCATTTTTCCCAGTTGAGCACCAAATTTGTCTCCTCACAACGCTTTAAAACCCTGCAAAGATTCAACAAACACGCAGAAAAGGACGCACCATAGACCGAGAAGTCATCCATAAACACCTCTACCATCTCTTCTATAAGATCGGAGAAGATGGACATCATACACCGCTGAAACGTAGCCGGTACGTTACACAACCCGAATGGCATCCTTCGATACGCGAAGGTACCATAAGGGCATTTAAAGGTCGTCTTCTCCTGATCGTTGGGATGGATTGGTATTTGGAAAAATCCACTATATCCATCAAGAAAGCAATGGTAGGGGTGATTAGCAAGTCTTTCAAGCATTTGATCAATAAAAGACAAGGGAAAATGATCTTTTCTAGTAGCAAGATTAAGCTTCCTATAGTCAATACATATACGGTGTCCAGTAATAGTCCTATTAGGGAAAATGATCCTTTCTAAGTTACTGCATCTAGTTTTTAGGGATTTTCTCAAAACCTATCTCGTTTCGCTTAGATTTGCATAGTCCTTGCATTCTCTTTGTATTTTCTATCATCCTAGGTGTGGATTGACTCTCTCTTGCATATTGTGCTACAACCTGTCTTGCATTTGAGTTTGATAACCTCATTGCATACTCACCTTTGCAAAGAAATTGTTTATCAGTGCTGCAGTATGAGAGATTTTTGTTCTGGTTGTAACCTTGTGAGTAGCCTTGAGGTTTGTAGTTGTTTTGACCCGCCACCCAATTGGCTTCTTCTTTGCTCAACTCAAGCTCCTCTTGGCTCTCATCCGCTTCACCAACAAAGTGAACATGCTTCTGATTTGCCAAAACCAACTTGTCAATCTTCTCGTGTAATGATTTCAACTCTTTCTTGTGAGACTCTAGCTCAGAACCTCGTGGTGCACGGGCATAATCTTCAGCATTTTGAGAGGAAATCCTTCTTACACTCGGCCCATGAAGTGATGGTGCCTTGAGGAAGTGTTTTCTCCTAATGTCTAGCCTTGTCTCCAAGAGAGAATGGAAAGAGACGCAGCTTGAAAGCATCTTCGGATATGCCGTTTATCTTGATCATCCCACATACTTGCTCGAAATTGTCGAGGTGCTCCAAGGGATCTTCCATTGCTAAACCGTGGAACTTGTTGTTTTGCACCATTGAGATGAAACCTGGCTTAATCTCGAAGTTGTTGTTTTGTACAGGAGGAGGAGTGATCCCAAAACCTATTGTGATGAGTATTGGGAGCATCTCCGGCTCCTATGATCCTTGGGGGGTCTAGCCGCGTGGTGGGGGTTTCCATTGCCCCTTCCCACTGCCCCGTGAGCTGGAGGAGGTCCCTCTGGATGCTCGTGTTCAGCCATAGCTTCAAAGTCAACCAAACCGTGCTGAACAATCTCCTCAAAAGCTCTAGCTTGTTCTCGTACTCTTCTTTGTCGTGAATGACCAAGTTGATGGATGTTGTCCAAGGGTTGAAGTAGATGGTTGTCTCCCCTGGAGCGAAGATGCATGTACCTGGAAGTAACACGTTTGAGAGTAGAGAGATTAGTAACTTAAACAAAGTAAAGCTTAGTCTTTACTAAGCTCCAAATCTCTATGCTTTCTAACACTCCTAGAATGGCAACGGCGCCATTTGATAACAAAATTTCTTTGCAAGGGTGAGGATGCAATGAGGCTATCAAACTCAAATGCAACACTTAGGTTGTAGTACAGTATGCAAGTGAGAGTCAATCCATTTCTAGGAGCTAGGAAGATCAAAGAGAATGCAAGAGCAGTGTAAAGCTAAGCGAATGACAGGCGATATTGTGAAAATCCTAAAAACTTTGTGCAACGACCGAATGGAATGCAAAACTATTTTAAAATTACCAAGAGTGATTGAACTACTACGAGGAACAAACAGATTAATTAAAATGCAAGGCTATGATTTAACAAAAATCGACTAGTGGATCAACCACATGATCGACCACTAGATCGAGCAGTTTGGATCGATCTCGTCTAAAAATGCAAGTACGAAGAAACTAATGACCAGGATGCGGCGAATATCAAGCGAATGACTAACGAAGATGTGAGAATGCTAAGAAAGAAGGGTCTAGGGTTGAGATTCATGTTAGGGGTTTCAAAGGTCCAAGCTTGGCTTGAAAACTCTAGATCTACTCATTTTGTGAGATTCTCTAAGCCTTGAAAACAAAACAAGACCCCATCCATGGCGTGTGGTATGGATCACTCTCTCTCATTCTCTCCTCCAGACCCATGGCGTTTGGCGGAAAAAGAGATTGAGAGGCAAGGAAAACAGATTTCAACCACGTGGCTTAACTAGTCCTCTAAACTACCATGACGTTTGGGAAAGAGTGACTAGCCTCTAAGATGTGATTTTCAGAGATCTCTGGATCCTGTCAAGGTAAGAGCTCTCTCTGATCATAAAGATCTTGGCGTGAGACTCTTTAAGCCTTAAGAACTCAATATCTTAGAAAAGAAAGCCATTGAGAACAAGAAAACACCAAGCTTTGAAAACCTTTTCGACCCCGTGAATCCTCTCAACCCCGAGACCCAAATGAAACTACTCACTATACATTAAATAAACTAAGCAAAGCATGAAGAATGAAACGATAAACATAAGAACGATGGATTAAACTTAAACGATTCAAAATATTCAATAACAAAGCTCAAAGTCTAACATTGGCAGATCCTCCCCAAAACCAGAGAGAAAAAGCATAAAAAGATAAGAAATGAAAAAGTGTGTGGGAAAAGATCATCGCTGCCTTCCCAAAATGGGAGAAACAGCTCGATGGTCCCCCCTTGCTAGCGGCCAAAAACGGTTAAAAGGACAGAGATCGACTTCGGGATCGAGCAGCTCTCTCGATCACTTTCAGACATCGTGTCTTCTACTTTATCAGGGTCTCGATCTTCTTCTGCGGATCGAGTGTTGCATCCGATCTTGGTATTGATCTTCGGTCGGATCGAGTGGTGGACTCGATCCGGCCCTCGCTCTGCATGGCGTCATTTACGTCTGTACCACTTGATCGATTGCTCCACTCGATCTTCGTCTCGATCATTTCCCTTGGATCGCCTGAGCTTCTCGATCTTCTGGTCGATCTCATCTAGATCGACCTGCCATGCTCGATCTGCTCCCCGTTCTCTGGTCCTTAGCAAACATCCGACGTTCCACAAACCTCCACACTAGCCTCAGCACGTCCACGAACCTCCACGACTCCAAAGTAGCCAGAAACAACCTGAATATGATGCAAAATGCAAGGAACATGCGTATGCTGGTGCAAGAATGCTCTAGGATCTAAAGTGATGCAATCTAGCCTAAAGTGTGATGTAAATGCATGAAAAGCTAACTTATATGTATGCAAAATGCATGCAATATGTAGTGAAATCAGAGAGCCTCAGCCTGTGTGCCGTGCCCGTGCTACTTGTCCCTAAGAAAGATGGAACGTGGCAAATGTGCGTGGACTGCCGCGCCATCAATAACATCACGATCAAGTACCGGCCCCTGATCCACGCTTAGATGACATGCTTGATGAGCTGAGCGGAGCCACCATCTTCTCTAAAGTTGATCTCAAGAGTGGATATCACCAAGTGAGGATGAGAGAGGGAGACGAGTGGAAGACGGCTTTCAAAACAAAGCAGGGGCTGTACGAGTGGTTAGTCATGCCATTCGGTTTGACCAATGCACCAAGCACCTTCATGCGATTGATGAATCAGGTTCTGAGGTCTTACATTGGTAAATTTGTGGTAGCATATTTCGATGATATACTAGTATACAGTAAGAACAATTCGGACCATATTAAACATCTTGAGTTTGTTTTAAAAACACTTCGAAAGGAAGGCTTATTTGCTAACCTCCAGATGTGCTCCTTTTGTACTAACAAGCTTGTTTTCTTAGGCTTTGTAGTAAGTGAGCAGGGGCACAAGGGGATGAGCAGAAGATCAAAGCTATAAGAGAGTGGCCAACACCAACTACCATCAGGCAAGTGCGAAGCTTCCACGGGCTGGCCAGTATCTATAGACGACTTGTGAGAGATTTTAGCACCGTAGCAGCACCACTCACTGCTGTGATCAAGAAGAATGCACCATTCAGTTGGGGATCAGCTCAAGACACCGCTTTCAGCATGGTCAAGGACCGACTTACACAAGCGCCGATACTAGCACTTCCAGACTTTGACAAGATGTTTGAGGTCGAGTGTGACGCCTCTGGAGTTGGCATTAGAGCAGTACTACATCAACGCAAGAAGCCCGTAGCATTTTTCAGTGAGAAGCTAAGTGGGGCTATGCTGAACTATCCTACCTACGACAAGGATTTATACGCCTTATTTAGAGCTTTGAAGATGTGGCAACATTACCTGCTGTCCAAGGAGTTCATCATTAATACTGACCATGAGACCTTGAAGCATCTATGTGGGCAAACAACATTGAAGAGGAGGCATGCCAAATGGTTGGAGTTCATAGAAACATTTCCGTACGTGATCAAGCACAAGAAGGGCAAAGAGAACGTGGTAGCTGATGCTTTAGCAAGAAGACATGCTTTAATATCCACCATGGAGGCCAAAGTTCTCGGGTGTGAGCACATTAAGACATTATATGATACTGACCCGGAACTAAGTGAAGCTTACAAGGAGAGCAGTACGGGAGCTTTCAAGCAGTTCTACATACATGAGGGTTTTCTATTCAGAGACAAGCGGCTATGCATTCCTCAAGGGTCTATGAGAGAGCTAGTGCGTAGTGAAGCTCACAGTGGCGGGTTGATAGGGCATTTCGGAGTGGATAAGACCTTAGCCGTTGTTGTTTTCCACCACTTGTCACCCTCAAACGGATGGCCAAACCGAAGTGGTAAATCGTACCTTATCTACTTTACTTAGAGCAACGCTTGGTAGAAACATGAAAACTTGGTTAGATTGCATTCCATTCATTGAGTTTGCATATAGCCGTGCTACTCACTCCGCTTCTAAGTTATCCCCTTTTGAAGTTGTCTATGGAGTTAACCCTTTAACACCAGTGGATCTCGTACCTATCCCTCAAACGGAGCAAGCTAGCGTAGATGATCTAAACCGGGGAGAAATCATCAAGAAGCTTCATCTAAAGGCAAAGGAGAACATAGAGAAGAAGACAGAAGAGTATAAGAAGAGAGCGGATAAGGGGAGGAAGCAACTGACCTTTGAGCCCGGAGATTGGGTATGGCATCACATGAGAACGGAGCGGTTCCCACACAACTCTAGGCTATCACCAAGGGGCGATGGACTATTTAAAATACTATCTAAGATCAACGACAACGCTTACCGCTTGGAGCTGCCAGGTAAGTACAACATTTCTCATACAATTAATGTTGCTGATCTTTCTGTTTATGACGCAGGTGACTCAGTTTGAGGTCAAAACCTCTGGAAGAGGGAGGGAATGATGAGGACATCGATCCAAACGATGACATTAGCCAAGTACCTGAGGTTTGTGAGGCCCCCATAACACGATCAAGGATGAAACAGCTAAGAAAGAGGTTCAATTTGGCCATAGAAAACATCATGCAATCATTAGGACCAGAGGAACTTCTCTCACTTGGAATGATACATGATGGTACGACGGGTCGTAATGACAGTACAGAGGATCGTATCGCGGGTCGTAATGCCAACATGACGGGACGTACCCCGGGCCAGACCGACTAAACCCCACACGATGACATCATAGATGGTTTTACTCGCCTTGCCATCACCTCGCCACACCAAGGTAAGCCACGAACCCCTTTATACACAATACATCACGAGCTAATCATGCAGGAGCGAACACGTTGGAGGATCCACTTATACACCAAGACCGCACCATACCAAGTCAAAGAAAGGAGATACAAGAGAGCTCTGATGATTCGTTTAAGGATAGCCAGCAAGCTACGGTTCAAGACTCATCAGGCTTCACGACGAGATTGCAACAAGAGCTCAAGAACGTCCCCGTACCCGAAGCAAGCATCATCATTGATAACTACTTTCTTTGCAAGGGTGAGGATGCAATGAGGCTATCAAACTCAAATGCAACACTTAGGTTGTAGTACAGTATGCAAGTGAGAGTCAATCCATTTCTAGGAGCTAGGAAGATCAAAGAGAATGCAAGAGCAGTGTAAAGCTAAGCGAATGACAGACGATATTGAGAAAATCCTAAAAACTATGTGCAACGACCGAATGGAATGCAAGACTATTTTAAAATTACCAAGAGTGATTGAACTACCACGAGGAACAAACAGAATAATTAAAATGCAAGGCTATGATTTAACAAAAATCGACTAGAGGATCGACCACAGGATCGACCACTAGATCGAGCAGTTTGGATCGATCTCGTCTAAAAATGCAAGTATGAAGAAACTAATGACCAGGATGCGGCGAATATCAAGCGAATGACTAACGAAGATGTAAGAATGCTAAGAAAGAAGGGTCTAGGGTTGAGATTCATGTTAGGGGTTTCAAAGATCCAAGCTTGGTTTGAAAACTCTAGATCTACTCACTTTGTGAGATTCTCTAAGCCTTGAAAAAAAAACAAGATCCATCCATGGCGTGTGGTATGGATCACCCTCTCATTCTCTCCTCCAGACCCATGGCGTTTGGCGGAAAAAGAGATTGAGAGGTAGGGAAAACAGATTTCAACCACGCGGCTTAACTAGTCCTCTAAACTACCATGGCGTTTGGGAAAGAGTAACTAGCCTCTAAGATGTGATTTTCAGAGATATCTGGACCCTGTCAAGGTAAGAGCTCTCTCTGATTATAAAGATCTTGGCGTGAGACTCTTTAAGCCTTAAGAACTCAACATCTTAGAAAAGAAAGCCATTAAAAACAAGAAAACACCGTGAATCCTCTCAACCCCGAGACCCAAATGAAACTACTCACTATACATTAAATAAACTAAGCAAAGCATGAAGAATGAAACGATAAACATAAGAACGATGGATTAAACTTAAACGATTCAAAATATTCAATAACAAAGCTCAAAGTCTAACAATGGCGGATCCTCCCCAAAACCAGAGAGAAAAAGCATAAAAAGATAAGAAATTAAAAAGTGTGTGGGAAAAGATCATCGCCGCCTTCCTAAAATGGGAGAAACAGCTCGATGGTCCCCCCCTTGCTAGCGGCCAAAAACGGTTGAAAGGACAGAGATCGACTTCGGGATCGAGCGGCGCTCTCGATCACTTTCGGACATCGTGTCTTCTACTCGATCTGGGTCTCGGTCTTCTTCCGCCGATCGAGTGTTGCATCCGATCTTGGTATCGATCTTCGGTCGGATCGGGTGGTGGACTCGATCTGGCTCTCGCTCTGCATGGCGTCATTTACGTCTGTACCACTTGATCGATTGCTCCACTCGATCTTCGTCTCGATCATTTCCCTTGGATCGCCTGGGGTTCTCGATCTTCTGGTCGATCTCATCTAGGTCGACCTGCCAAGCTCGATCTGCTCCCCGATCTCTGGTCCTTAGCAAACATCCGACGTTCCACGAACCTCCACAACAGCTTCAGCACATCCACGAACCTCCACGACTCCAAAGTAGCCAGAAACAGCCTGAATGTGATGCAAAATGCAAGGAACATGCGTTTGCTGGTGCAAGAATGCTCTAGGATCTAAAGTGATGCAATCTAGTCTAAAGTGTGATGTAAATGCATGAAAAGCTAACTTATATGTATGCAAAATGCATGCAATATGTAGTGACATCAACTCCCCCAAACTTACTTCTTGCTTGCCCTCAAGCAACAGAAAATAAGAAAGGAAGAGAGGTTTTAAAAACGAACGGGGGTTTAAGCTTCTTGCAAAGGTGCCTTTCAAATGAATCAATCTCAATGTCCTAGTTACTAGTTCTAAAATGCAATGCGCACACTCATACTCCAAAGAACTTAGCCATACTCATCACACAAAGAAATTCAGATCATGACTCTCTTATTCCTAACAATCAAAGAAACTCATCCTTTAACATTCATTAACATCCGAACCATGAATCAAACTTATGCACTTTAAAGCAGAACACATTTGGTTAAGGGCGCAGGCTATGAGCATAGAATGATCTCATTTGAAAAGGGTTTTCATTTTAAACAAGGGTTTTTCTCAAAAATGGCAAGAACTTTATGCATAATGCTAAAGGTGAAGGCAATTGATGCATACATGATCAGATTCTCATCTACCCATGTAAACTAACAATGATCCTAAACCCCTCTCATTTATTAATTTTTATCCTCACTCACCACTTAGAATCTACCCTTTTCTCAAAGCAAAAGCTTAGCATTCCCCAATTCAAAACAGAAAACATTTTTTTTACTCTTTTAGGCTAGTGAAAAGGTTGAAAACAATTTGCTCTTTACATATTTCTTATTGGTAGCTCTCTTGTTTATTTATCTTTTTTTTTTCTTTTTCTTTTATTTTGGCACTTAGGCTCTTTTCTTTTTTTTCTTTTTATTTTTATTTTGAGAGAGCTACCTTCTGAAATTATTAGAGCATATAAATTTTTAAACACAAACCTTTCACTTAAAACCTTTTTCTTTCTTTCAAATACCAAACTCTTTTGAAACCGAGAACATATAAACATGAAGACAACCCCAATGATCCCCCAAACTTATTCTAAGCTTATATCTAGCTTCAAAATGCAAAGCTAGCAATCACATTAGAACCCAATCATGTCGCCTAAACCTAACACTTTATGCTAAGTTCAAAACCGAAAAAGAAGGCCTCACAATGATGTCACACAAGAAAAATTTGGCTTCAAAGAAGGGTAGGGGTCAAGGTGGGAGTTCTACTTAGGCTCACAAAGAGTGGTAAAAGGAAGAAGAGAGCCTAAATATTTTAAAATCCATGTGTTCATTTTCAAATGCATAAGGATGATAATTGAAATTTCAGATTAAGGTTTTCACTTATTAAGACCAGCTTCAAATCATGAGAGTTCAATTCAAGTCACGAAAATCATAGCAAATGATCCAAGCATGGTAAGAACTTACTTTCAAAGTATGAGCAAAGCATTAGAGAACTACTAACTAGGGCATTGAAACAATTCATGAGTTTAAAACACCTTTTTAAGAAAAACCGTAACCCTTTATGCGAATATGAACAACCTAGATGCTTTAAGATTTTAGTCTCAATCCTAAAATGCTTAATGAGATGAATGCAACTACGTGAATCTTTGAAAAAAATTTAAAAATTTTACCAATTTTTCATGTAATGAAGACTCAAGGATGCCTAAGGGAAAATAAGATCAGAAAACACAAGTCAAACCACACATATACTCCCCCAAACTTGCTTGACACCGTCCCAGTGGCAAACAAATTCAAAGTAGCATCAAAACACAAAGCAAAAAGAAGCAAACATGAGCGGTATGTACAATGGAAGAAGGTTGTTACCTCGGGTCTAGTCTCGGCTGGAACTTGAGGATGTTCCAGAGGAGCTAGATGCTACGGCTTTGCCTTTGGAGCCTGGCACTTGAAGAGAGAGACGCGCTGGTTGAATGTTGCTGCCTTGAGTCTCACGGATGACAACTCCACCGGTTGAAAGCCTCCTCTTCTCGGGTTGTTGAACCTCTTCACTTGCAGCTTTCTTAGGCGAGCCTCCTTAAAGCGATTTGACCTTCTTGGCAAGTTTCTTGAGCATTTTTCCTTGCCATTTGTTGATTTTCCTTTGCATCTCCACAACAGATGCTAGGAACTTGTCCGTTTTGGTTCTCGGCCCAAAGTCTATCGTGGGAAGGGTGTAAGCCTTGGGCATCTCATCTTCCGTGACTGGGGACTCAGACCTTTGACGAGGAGCAATCGCTGGGGCAGGCGTTCCTCCTAGAGGAGCAAAGCACTCTTCTACTGTTGGCAGAACTCGATGTTCCCAACACCAAGCAGCTCCGTCTCGTCCTTGTTTTGTAGGATGCATACTCTCTTCACGTTTTCGTCGTCGATGAAAAGATAAGCGTAGAACCCTTCTGCTGGCGTGCGTCCCAAGCTGTCGTTATTCCTCATGTAGACCTCATCCATGAAAGCTCTAGCCAGGACGGGTGTGAAATCGTGTATAGGTATGCCAGCTTGTATGAATAGAGGAGTGAGGAAGCCGCCAATGAAAGAAGAGCTTGCCTTGCACCGCAAGGCATAAGCCTTGTACTTCACTAAAGAGGCAGCAAGTACGCATCCATAGTTCACCTCGTCGCCGAGTTCATCCTCCATAGGCTCTTCATTCTCCACCGGCTCACACAACAAATGCTTCACGCCTTGGAACAAGAAGCAAAGCTCGGTCTTTGTGACAGTGGGAGCAACTGACCTTCCGCTGAATGTGTTGGCGATCAGCTTCAAGGTGTACCTCAGCACTGGGCTTCTCACTCTCTTGATTTTGGCGGTGTTGGCCTTGTAGTCTTCGTTGCTGATCAGGTCCCAAAAATCGTTTACTCGCGTGAAGTAGGGGAACTCAATCTTGGTGGCGGCTGCGTTGAGACCATATGCCTGACACAGCTCAGGGATTGAGAGGCTAAAGGCTTGACGTCCAACCTTGAAGGAGAGACGACCTTGTCAAGGAACGGGGGCGCTAGGGTTCTCGTAACGAAACTCCAACGTGGCAAGGAAGTCTATTGTCACTTCTGGAATGGTTGGGCAATCCATTCGTGACAGACATCTTAAGCCAATGTTCTTGAGGAGTTGGTCGAAATCTCCAAGGATCCCTAGCTTGAACAGCAACTCCCGGTCTGCAAACTTAGTAGGCTCGAACCGAAGCCTTTCTAGCCGCTTCTTATCCCTCTTCTCGTCCTTACTCCATCAGACCCTCTCTTGAACAGCCACTTCCTGACCTTCTCCTTCTTGTGCCGTCTCCTCTCTCGTTCTCTTGGTGGCTATCGTGCCTGAAAACGGCGATAGGATGAGAGAAGAAGAGAGGCAAAGAAGAAAACTTAAAATTAATACCCTAGAATTTTGGGGAATCTATAAAAATTATAGCAAAATAATAGAGAATCAAATCTAGAGATACTAGAAAATTCAGAATTTTTCCTATTATTTAGCTAAATTTAAAAATTCAAAACTGTCCTAGCATCTAAAACAATCAATTGCGAAATAGAAGGAGATTTTACTAAAGATTTTTATCAAATATCCGAAAATACCTTTTGCGAAGATTGTTAAGAAGTTTGTTAGCCTTTAGAAACAGAAAACTCTCACTCTCTTTGCTTAAAATTCCGAGAAAACAAGAATGAGAGAGTGTGAAGTTGATGAAAACATTTAAAGGCCAACAAGAATCAAAACTATGGGTAAAAGGAGGTGGTTTCTGACACAAGTCTTGGTCAAGGCACATCTTTCATGGTCAAAGATGCTTGCCTTGACCAAGTTTTGAATTTAAAAACTGGAGGGAAAAGAATAAAGGAGGGAAAGAAAATGTTACCTCGGCATGAGATCGAGTCCGTTTGGTCGATCTAGGACTCGATCTCATGCCCATAATGGCGTAGATCGAGAGGGTTACTCGATTTGTGACTCGATTCATGGTGAATCGAGTCTTGGATCGATTGGCTCTCTCAATCGTTGAGATTTTGGCTCCACGACTAAGTCCTCGTGATCGAGCTACGTCCTCGATTTGGGGGACGATTTGGCTTAGATCGAGTGATGGATCGAGTCGAGTGATCGATCTGTCTTTTAAGGATTTCCCGAGAGAAATTAGATTGGTCGATCCATTTGGGATCGATCGATCCGTTTTCATCTAGATCGATCTTATCACTCGTTCTCGTCTAGATCGACTGGCTCCTCTCGATTCACTAACTCGATCTAGCAAAGATCGAGTTAGGATTGGTCGATCTAGCACTCTATCTCTAGCCTTTTCTTAACCCCTATCACCTCTTTTGGACTTCAAGATCGAGGTTTAGACTCGTCATACCTGTTCCTACACACTTGCAAGATAAAAACATAAAACTGAAAGAGAAATAAAGCAGAAATATGTACAGGATAAACATGAAAATGCCTCCCAAGTGCGCTTTCTTTAACCTCTTTAGCTAGACTTTACTTGGTTTAGGCAGATGGTGGGTCTTGGAGAAGCATTGCGGTTCTCTCCTTGTCAAATGCACTCGCCATGTACGGCTTAACTCTGTGCCCGTTCACTGTGAATGCATCTCCACTCTTGCCGACCAACGTGACTGCCCCGTAAGGTAGTACTTCCTTGATCTCATACGGACCGCTCCACCGTGATTTCAGCATTCCTGGGAAGAGCTTGAGCCTCGAGTTGTAAAGCAGCACCAAACTCCCTTCCTTGAGCTCCTTAGGTACCAGCTTCTTGTCATGAGCAGCCTTGGTACGTTCCTTGTAGATCCGAGCGCTTTCGTAGGCATCCAGCCTTAGCTCATCAAGCTCGTGCAGTTGGATCAAACGCTTCTCCTGAGCCGTCTTCAGATCAAAATTCAGCTGCTTCACAGCCCACAACGCCCTATGCTCCAGCTCAACAGGAAGGTGACAGCCTTTACCGTAGAGAAGAGTGAAGGGAGTGGTACCAATATGTGTCTTGTAGGCAGTCCGATACGCCCACAAAGCGTCATCTAACTTCATAGCCCAGTCCTTCCGAGTAGTCCCAACTGTCTTCTCGAGTATCGCCTTGATCTGACGGTTAGAGACCTCTACTTGGCCACTCGTTTGAGGATTGTAAGGCGTAGCTACCTTATGCTTCACACCATACTTCTTTAGCAGATTTTCAAACAGCTTGTTGATGAAATGGCTCCCTCCGTCGCTTATCACCACCTTGGGAACTCCAAACCTCGGAAAAATAATGCTTTTAAAGAGCTTGATCACCACCCTAGAGTCGTTTGTTGGGGAAGCAATGGCCTCAACCCACTTAGAGACGTAGTCTACAGCTACGAGTATGAACTTGTTGCCGTATGATGAAGGGAACGGCCCCATGAAGTCTATGCCCCACGCGTCAAAGACATCTACCTCGAAGATAGGAACTTGAGGCATCTCATTCCTCTTAGTGATATTCCCTGCTTGTTGACACGCCTCACAGCTCTTCACAAACTCATGTGCATCCTTGAAGATAGACGGCCACCAGAAACCAGCTTGCAACACTTTCGTGGCAGTCTTGAATGAAGCGAAGTGTCCTCCATAGGATGAGCCATGACAGTGAAGAGGATGTCTTTAGCTTCTTCCTTTGAAACACATCTCCGGTACAAATTGTCCACCCCTCTCTTGAACAAGTAGGGCTCGTCCCAAAAGTAGTCACTCGCCTCTCTCATAAACCTCTTCTTGTGATAGCTGTTGAGATGTGTTGGCTCCTCACCACACACTAAGTAGTTCACAACATCAGCGTACCAGGGAATATCCTCCTCCTTGAAGCTCAACACCTCCTCAAACTGCCCTTCTAGCTTTCCACAAACAGCCGTAGTGATCGCCATGAGTTGCTCTTCGGGGAGAGAATCATCTAAGGGTAGAGACTCGTTGATCCTTAGCCGAGAGAGATGGTCAACAACTCCGTTTTCTATCGCCTTCTTGTCTTTAATTTCCATATCAAATTCTTGAAGTAAGAGGATCCATCTCAAAAGCCGAGGCTTAGTGTCTTTCTTGGAATATATGTAGCGCAAAGCTACGTGGTCCGTGTAAACTATGGTCTTGGAACCCACGAGGTAAGCTCTGAACTTCTCAAAGGCGAATAGAGAACATAGAGATTTGGGACTTAGCAAAGACTAAGTCTTTACCTTTTTCAAGCTACTAATCATTCTACTCTCAAACGTGTGTTTTCAGGTATATGAATCTTCGTTCACGGGGAGATAACAATCTACTTCCACCTTTGGACAATATTCATCAGCTTGGTCACTAACGGCAAAGAAGAGTCAGAGAACAAGCCAGAGCCTTTGAGGAGATTGTTCAGCACGGTTTGGTTGACTTTGAAGCTATGGCTGAACACGAGCATCCAGAAGGACCTCCTCCAGCTCACGGGGCAGTAGGAAGGGGTAATGGACACCCCCAACACGCGGCTAGACCCCCAAGGATCATAGGAGCCGGAGATGCTTCCAATACTCATCACAATAGGTTTGGGATCACTCCTCCTCCTGTACAAAACAACAACTTTGAGATCAAGCCACGTTTCATCTCCATGGTGCAAAACAACAAGTTCCACGGCTTAGCATTGGAAGATCCCTTGGAGCACCTTGACAACTTCGAGCAAGTATGTGGGATGATAAAGATCAATGGCATATCCGAAGATGCTTTCAAGCTGCGTCTCTTCCCCTTTTAACTCGGAGACAAAGCTAGACATTGGGAGAAGACCCTCCCACAAGGCACCATCACCTCATGGGCCGAGTGTAAGAATGCTTTTCTCTCAAAGTTCTTCTCCAGCACCAGGAAAGCACGGTTGAGAAGCGAAATCAGCGGTTTCACTCAAAGGAACAATGAGACATTCAACGAGGCAATGGAGCGTTTCAAAGAAGAGGGTATGGAGCTGATAGAAAACTTGGCATTGAGTGATGGCAATGATGTTATTGCATATTGCATACATTTTGCATACTCATTAGTTAGCTTTTCATGCATTTGTATCACGTTTTAGGTTAGATTGCATCACATAGGGTCCTAGAGCATTCTTGCATCAGCATACGCATTTTCCTTGCATTTTGCATCACATTCAGGTTGTTTCTGGCTGCTTTGGAGTCGTGGAGGTTCGTGGACATGTTGAGGCTGATGTAGCAGTTCGTGGGAGCTTGGATATATGCTAAGGATCAGAGATCGAGGAGCAGATCGAGCATGGCCGGTCGATCTAGCAGTTGATCGACCAGAAGATCGACCCAACCAGGCGATCCAAGGAGAATGATCGAGACAAGGATCGAGTGAAGCAATCGATCAGACGGTGCGGATGTAAATGACGCCATGCAGAGCGAGAGTCAGATCGAGTACACCACTCGATCCAGCCGAAGATCGATACCGAGATCGGATGCAATACTCGATTCGCCGATGATGATCGAGACCCAGATCGAGCCAAAGACACGATGTCCGAATATGATCGAGAGAACCGCTCGATCTTGGAATCGATCTCTGTCCTTTCAACCGTTTTTGGCCGCTAGCGAGGGGGGGACCATCAGCTTGTTTCGGCATTTTGGGAAGGCGGCGACGTCCTTTTCCCACAACAACTTTGCATCCTTATCTTTTTTCCTTATGTTTTCTCTCTGGTTTTCGTGAAGAACACCATTGTTGAACTCGCGTTTTTCTTAAGCTTTGTAATTGAATCATTTCCGTTTCAATCTAGTTTTCTTTTCATGTTCATTGTCTCGCTTTACATGCTTTTCTTGATTTACTCTATGTGTAGCGAGTAGTTTATTTGGGTTCGGGGTTGAGAGGATTAAGGGGTCTAAAGGGTTTCGATCTTGGGGTTTTTCTAAACGTTTTCAATGGCTATCTCTTCTAAGGTGTTGAGATCTCAATGCTTGAAGACTCTCACGCCAAGAGCTTCATGATCCGAGAGTTTCCTTACCTTGACAGGATTCAGGAGCCTCGGAAGATCACACCTTAGAGACTAGTTACCCCTTCCCAAAAGCCATGAAAGTTTGGGGGATTAGTTAAGCAATTCATTTGAAATCTGTTTTCCTTGCCCTTCGACCTCTCATTCCACCAAAAGCCATGGGTTTGGAGGAGAGGATGAAGGAGTGATCTATACCGAAAGCCACAGATAGATCTTGCTTAGTTTTCAAGGCTTAGAGATCCTCACCAAGTGAGTCGATTTAAAGTTTTAAACCCAAGGTCGAACCTTTGAAACCCCTGACCTTGAATCTCAACCCTAGGCCCTTTCTTTTAGTATCTTTACATCTTATCTCGTCTTTCGCTTGATCTCTGATAGCATCCTGGTCATTAGTTTTTACTGTTCTTGCATTTTTAAACGAGATCGATTGTTACTGCTCGATCTAGTGGTCGATCTCATGGTTGATCCACTAGTCGAACTTTAATAATTCGAAGCTTTCTCTTTTAATTATTCTGTTTGTTTCTCGTGGTAGTTTCTTCATTTCTAGTATTTTTTCAAATAGGTTGCACTCTATTTAAGTTGCTGCATCTAGTTTTTAGAGATTTTCTCATAAATCATCTCATTTCGCTTAGATTTGCATAGTCCTTGTATTCTTTGTGCATTCTCTATCATCCTAGGCATGGATTGACTCTCTCTTGCTTGCTGTACTACAACATGTCTTGCATTTGAGTTTGATAACCTCACTGTAATTTAACCCTTGCTCAAAAAGTGTTTATCAAATGGCGCCGTTGCCATCCTAGGACTGTTTAGAGAACATAAAGATTTGGGACTTAGCAAAGACTAAGTCTTTACCTTTTCAAGTTACTAATCCTTCTACTCTCAAACGTGTGTTTTCAGGTACATGAATCTTCGTTCAAGGGGAGACAACAATCTACTACAACCCTTAGACAACATTCATCAACTTGGTCACTCACGGTAAAGGAGAATCAGAGAACAAACAAGAGCCTTTGAGGAGATTGTTCAGCACGGTTTAGTTGACTTTGAAGCTATGGCTGAACACGAGCATCCAGAAGGACCTCCTCCAGCTCACGGGGCAGCAGGAAGGGGCAATGGAAACCCCCAACATGCGGCTAGACCCCCAAGGATCATAGGAGCTGGACATGCTCCCAATACTCACCACAATAGGTTTGGGATCACTCCTCCTCCTGTCCAAAACAATAAATTCGAGATCAAGCCAGGTTTCATCTCAATGGTGCAAAACAACAAGTTCCACGGCTTAGCAATGGAAGACCCCTTGGAGCACCTAGACAACTTCGAGCAAGTATGTGGGATGATAAAGATCAATGGCATATCCGAAGATGCTTTCAAGCTGCGTCTCTTCCCCTTTTCACTCGGAGACAAAGCTAGACATTGGGAGAAGACCCTCCCACAAGGCACCATCACATCATGGGCCGAGTGTAGGAAGGCTTTTCTCTCAAAGTTCTTCTCAAGCACCAGGACAGCACAGTTGAGAAGCGAAATCAGCGGTTTCACTCAAAGGAACAATGAGACATTCAACGAGGCAATGGAACATTTCAAAGACTACACGATCCAATGTCCTCATCACGGGTTCAGCGAGGAGACACTACTCAGTATCATATACCGTGGAGCTTCACCAAAGATCAGGTTGTTGCTTGACACAGCTAGCAAAGGGAACTTCCTCGGTCAGGAGGTAGAAGAGGGTATGGAGCTGATAGAAAACTTGGCATTGAGTGATGGCAATTACGCTGAGGATTATGACCGTGCACCGAGAGGATCAGAGTTAGAGTGTCACAAGAAGGAGCTCTAATCTTTGCATGAGAAGATAGATAAGCTGGTGTTAGCCAATCAGAAGCATGTTCACTTTGTTGGTGAAGCTGATGAGAACCAAGAGGAGTTAGAGTTGAGCCAAGAAGAAGCCAATTGGGTAGCGGGACAGAACAACTACAAACCTCAAGGCTACAACCAAGGCTACCAGAACAACAACCTCTCTTACCAAAGCACCAATGTAGCCAACCCTAAAGATCAAGTGTACCCTGCTCAGCAAGCAAAACCTTTCATCCCTTACAACAAAGGTTTTCAACCGAGTGGTGGTTTCCAAGGTCAAGGGCAGAACAACTTCCAAGGGCAACATCAAAATAACAAGGGTTATACACCTAACTACCCTCCGGGCTTTGCACCTCAGCAGCAACAACCGATGCAACAACAAGTTGATCCGGTTCAAGCAATGTTTCAACAGCTAATACAAGGGCAAGCCTATACAAACCAGAAGTTCGCCGAGATGAACACTCGTCTAGACTCGTCTCTCACTGACTTCTCCACGCAGATCACCAATTTAAACAACAAGATCAAGCAGCTGGAGAAAGGGAAAGCGAGTACGAGTGGTCAGAACAGTCTTCCGGGAAAGTGTGAGCAGAATCCCAAGGAGTATGCTAATGCCATAATGTTGAGAAGCGGTAAAGAGCTCGAACCTCCAGTCTCTAACAAGAACAACGAGGATGTTGTAATTCAAGAGGGGGAGGGGAAACCTTCGGCTGATGATGATGAGATTAACTTTGACAACGTTTGGATCCAAGGGCCAAGAAGAGGAGACAAAGCAGTTGCTGAGAAGAAAGCTGAGCAAACCACTAAGGAGAAGAATGCTTATGTGCCTCCACCTTATGTACCTAAGCTGCCTTTTCCTGGCCGCTTCAAGAAGCAACTCATAGAGAAGCATAGAATCCTCTTTGAGAAGCACCTTAAGGACGTGGAGATCAAGCTACCTCTCGTTTACTGCCTTGCAATGATGCCTAAATGCGCCAAATTCTTCAAAGACACTCTCGTGAAGAAGAATAAGGAAAGCAAGGAGGTACTTGTTCTAAGTGAAGAGTGTAGTGCTGTGATACATAAGGAGATAGTCCCTAAGAAGTTGGGAGACCCTGGAAGCTTCACTATACCCTGCGCTTTAGGTCCTCTAGAGTTCAAGAGTTGCTTATGTGATCTCGGAGCTAGCATAAACCTGATGCCTCACTCCGTGGCTAAGAAGCTTGGTTTTACTCGTTTCAAAGACTGTCGGATCTCGTTGGTACTGGCTGATAGGAGTGTGAGGCTACCAGTGGGGCTGCTTGAAGATTTACCGGTGCCAATCAGCGGTGTGAACGTGCCTACAGACTTTGTCGTGTTGGAGATGGATGAAGAGCCTAAGGATCCACTCATCTTAGGGAGACCATTCCTTGCAACCGTCGGGGCTATCATAGATGTGAAGAATGGGAAGATTGCCTTGCATTTGGGAAAGGAGATAAGGCTTGACTTCGACATCAATGAGGTTCTGAAGAAGCCGACCATTGAAGGGCAAGCTTTCTATATTGAAACGATGGATGCTTTAGCGGATGAGTTGCTGGAAGAGCTGGCTCTAGAAGACCATCTGAAGCTAGCACTGACTAAGGAGCCAGGGGAGTTTGGCTATGTGGACCAGAGGACCCAGGAGTACGTCAACCTGCTGGATTCTAGGAAGATTGTCAAGAAGGATGAAAGTTGCTGCCTAGAGATCGACCCTGAGATCGATGCTATCACTCGATCCAGGAGTCAGATCGACAAGGCAATCGAGAACACAACTCGATCCGGTGCAACAATCGACGGACAGATCGAGAAGAATGCTCGATCAGGCAAAACAATCGAGTCGACGATCGAGGGAGACCTCCCGATCATTTTGGGGTCCAATCAAGAGATCGACTCAGCGTCTCGATCCCTTACTCGATCCACATCAAATCGAGTAAGTGAATCGAACAAAATGGCTCGATCTAGACAAGATCGAGAGGAGAATCGACCGGAGGACTCGATCTCAGAAGGGATAGCGATGGAGGAT
This sequence comes from Thlaspi arvense, assembly GCA_911865555.2. NCBI lineage: Eukaryota > Viridiplantae > Streptophyta > Magnoliopsida > Brassicales > Brassicaceae > Thlaspi > Thlaspi arvense. The sequence continues at coordinate 35,379,663 of OU466862.2, forward strand.
AGCAGTCTGAAGGGCCATGCCTCAGGTTCAAAGGAGAGCTCCAAGGAGGAAAGCAACAACAACAGCCACGAGGATGACTGGAGTGAGCTGTTAGCCCCAAAGGTGGACCTTAAGGAGCTCCCAAAAAGGGCTAAGGTATGCTTTCTTAGGGCCTAATAACACCTATCCCGTGATTGTGAATGAAAACCTTAGTGATGATGAGTTGCACTCGCTCCTGACTGAGCTGAGAAAGTATAGGAAGGCCATTGGGTACTCTTTAAGTGACATCAAGGGCCTTTCACCAATGCTTTGCACTCATAGGATTCACTTGGATAATGAGAACGCCTCTTCTATAGAACATCAAAGGCGTTTGAATCCTAATTTGAAAGAGGTTGTTAAGAAAGAAATCCTTAATCTTTTAGAGGCTGACGTGATCTATCCCATAAGTGACAGCACGTAGGTTTCTCCTGTACACGTGGTGCCTAAGAAGGGAGGGATCACGGTCATCAGGAATGAAAAGGATGAGCTTATTCCTACTAGAACCATCACTGGTCATAGGATGTGTATTGATTATAGGAAACTTAACCTTGCGACTAGGAAAGACCATTTCCCTGTGCCTTTTATTGATCAAATGCTTGAGAGACTTGCTAATCACCCTTACTACTGTTTTCTCGATGGGTATAGCGGTTTCTTTCAAATAAAAATTCACCCAAATGATCAGGAGAAGACGACCTTCACATGTCCCTCCGGTACCTTTGCATATCGAAGGATGCCGTTTGGATTGTGTAATGCACCGGCTACGTTTCAGCGTTGTATGATGTCGATCTTCTCCGATCTAATAGAGGAGATGGTAGAGGTGTTCATGGATGACTTCTCTGTCTATGGTGCGTCCTTTCCTGCATGTTTGTTGAATCTTTACAGGGTACTAAAACGTTGTGAAGAGATAAACTTGGTGCTGAACTGGGAGAAATGCCATTTTATGGTTAAAGCAGGGATCGTGCTTGGTCATAAGATATCAGAGAAGGGCATTGAGGTTGATCAGGCTAAAGTGGAGGTCATGATGGGTTTTGAGCCGCCGGTTATTGTTAAGGGAGTCAGAAGCTTCTTGGGACACGCAGGGTTCTATAGGCGCTTCATCAAGGATTTCTCCAAGATTGCACGCCCTCTTACACGGCTGTTGTGCAAGGAAGCTGAGTTTGTGTTTGATGAGGAGTGTTTGAAAGCTTTTGTGACCATCAAGGAAGCCCTTACATCAGCTCCTATAGTTCAAGCACCAGACTGGTCTCTTCGCTTTGAGATCATGTGTGATGCTACTGACTACGCCGTAGGAGCCGTTCTTGGTCAGAAGAAAGACAAGAAGCTGCACGTGATCTACTATGCTTCAAGAACCTTGGATGACACGCAAACAAGATACACCACTACGGAGAAGGAGTTGCTTGCAGTAGTCTTCGCCATTGAGAAGTTCAGATCGTATCTTGTTGGTTCCAAGGCTATTGTATACATGGATCACGCCGCCTTGCGATACATCTACTCGAAGAAAGACACTAAGCCTCGGCTCTTAAGATGGATTCTCTTACTCCAGGAGTTTGACATGGAGATTAAAGACAAGAAAGGAATAGAAAACGGAGTCGCTGACCATCTCTCACGGCTAAGGATCAACGAATCTCTCCCCTTAGATGACTCTCTTCCAGAAGAGCAGCTTATGGCGATTACCACGGCTGTTTGTGAAAAGCTAGAAGGGAGGTTTGAGAGAGGTGTTGAGTTTCAAAGAGGAGGATCTACCGTGGTATGCTGATGTAGTGAACTATCTAGCGTGTGGTGAGGAGCCAACACATCTCAACAGCTATCACAAGAAGCGGTTTATGAGAGAGGCTAGTGGCTACTTTTGGGACGATCCCTTCTTATACAAGAGAGGAGTAGACAGTTTGTACCGGAGATGTGTTACAAAGGAAGAAGCCAGGGACATCCTCTATCATTGCCATGGCTCTTCCTACGGAGGACACTTCGCCTCATTCAAATGACAAGCCCATGGAGGATGAACTCGGCGATGAAGTGAACTACGGGTGTGTGCTCGCGGCTTCCTTGGTGAAATACAAGGCTTATGCCTTGCGGTGCAAGGCAACTTCCTCTTACATTGGCGGTTTCCTTACTCCTCTGTTTGTGCAAGCTGGTGTGCCCATTCACGACTTTGCTCACGTCCCAACCAGAGCTTTCATGGACGAGTCATACATGAGGAATACTGACAGCTTGGGACGCACGCCAGCGGAAGGGTTCTACGCCTACCTCTTCATAGACGACGAAGATAAGAAGAGAGGGTGCATCCTGCCCAACAAAGATGAAACCGAGCTGCTTGCTGTTGGGAACATCGAGTTCTTGCCCACGGAGGAGGAATGCTTTGCCCCTCTCGGAGGACCACCTGCTTCAGCGATTGCCCCTCGTCAAAGGTCAGAGTCTCCAGCCACGGAAGATGAGATGCCCGAGGCCTACACACTTCCCAAGCTAGACTTCGAGCCGAGGACAATAACCGAGAAGTTCCTAGCATCAGTTATGGAGATGCAAAGGAAGATCAACAAGTGGCAAGGCAAGATGCTCAAGAAGCTTGGAAAGAAGGTCAAAGCACTTCAGGGAGGCTCACCTAAGAAAGCTGCGAGCCAAGAGGTGCAACAACCCGAGAAGAGAAGGCTCTCAAACGGTGGAGTTGTCATCCGCGAGACCCAAGGAACCACCATTCAGCCGGTGCGCCACTCTCTCCAAGAACCAGCCGAGAAGGGCAAAGCAACAATCTCTAGCTCCTCTGGAACATCCTCAAGTTCCAGCCGAGACTAGACCAGAGGTAACAACCTTCTTCCATTGTACATAACCGCTCATATTTGCTTCTTTTTGCTTTGTGTTTTGATGCTCCTTCAAATGAGTTTGCCACCGGGATGGTGTCAAGCAAGTTTGGGGGAGTACATGTGTGATTTGACTTGTGTTCTTTGATCTTATTTTCCTTTAGCATCCTTGAGTCTTTAGTTCATGAAAAATTGGTAAAAGTTTTAAATTTTTTTTCAAAGATTCATGTAGTTGCATTCATCTTTTTAAAACATGTTAGGATTGAGTCTAAAGTTTCTCATAGCATCTAGGTTGTTTGCATTTTGCATAAGGGGTAAGAATTTTTTAAAAAGGTGTTTTTACTTATGAATTGTTTCAATGCCCTAGTTAGTAGTTCTCTAATGCTTTGTCTATGCTTTGAAAGTAAGTTCTTACCATGCTTGGATCACTTGTTAGGATTTTCGTGGCTTGAATTGAACTCTCATGATTTGAAACTCATCCTAATAAGTGAGAACCTTAATTTGAAATTCTAATTATCATCCTTATGCATTTGAAAATGAACACATGGCTTTAAAATATTTAGGCTCTCTTCTTCCTTTTTACCACTCTTTGTGAGCCTAAGTAGAACTCCCTCCTTGAACCCTACCCTTCTTTGAAGCCAAATGTTCTTGTGTGACATCTTTGTGAGGCCTTCCTTTCGGTTTGAACTTAGCATAAAGTGTTAGGTTTAGGCGACATGATTTGGTTTTCATATGATTGCTGGCTTTGTATTTTGAAGCTAGGTATAGGCTTAGGATAAGTTTGGGGGATCATTGTGGTTGCTTTCTTGCCTATTTGTTCTCGGTTTCAAAGAGCTTTGTGTTTTAAAGAAAGAAATGGGTTTTAAGTGAAAGGTTGTTTTTAAAACTAAGTATGCTCCAATAAATTTCAGGAGGTAGCTCTCCCAAAATAAAAAAAAAAAAGAGAAAAGAAAAGAAAAAAGAAATAAAAAGAGCCTAACTGCCAAAAAAAAGAAAAAAATAAAAAGAAAAAAAAATAATAATAAGAGAGCTACCAATAAGAAATATCTAAAGAGCAAAAGTTATTTTCAAAACCTTTTCACTAGCCTAAAAAGTTTAAAAATGTTCTTGTTTTGAATTGGGGATTGCTAAGTTTTGAAGAAAAAGGGTAGACTCTTAAGTGGTGTGTGAGGATAAATTTGTTAAATGAGAGGGGTATAGGATCGTTAAATAGTTTACATGGGTAGATGAGAATCTAATCATGTATGCATAAATTGTCTTTACCCTTAGCATTATGCACAAGTTCAGCCATTTTTGAGAGAAACCCTTGTTCCAATTATAAACCCTTTTCAAATGAGATCATTCAATGCTCATAACCTTCATCCTTAGCCAAATGTGTTTTGCTTTAACGTGCATAAGTTTGATTCATGGTTCGAATGTTAATGAATGTTAAAGGATGAGTTTCTTTGATTGTTAGGAATAGGAGAGTCATGATTTGAATTTCCTTGTGTGATGAGTATGGCTAAGTTCTTTGGAGTATGAGTGTAAGCATAGCATTTTAGAACTGTTAACTAGGACATTGAGATTGATTCATTCGAAAAGCACCTTTTGCAAAAAGTTTAAACCCCCATTCATTTTTCGGAAAACCTCTCTTCCTTACTTATTTTCTGTTGCCTGAGGGCAAGCAAGAAGTAAGTTTGGGGGGGTTGATGTTATTGCATATTGCATACATTTTGCATACTCATTAGTTAGCTTTTCATGCATTTGTATCACGTTTTGGGTTAGATTGCATCACTTAGGGTCCTAGAGCATTCTTGCATCAGCATACGCATTTTCCTTGCATTTTGCATCACATTCAGGTTGTTTCTGGCTGCTTTGGAGTCGTGGAGGTTCGTGGACATGTTGAGGCTGATGTAGCAGTTCGTGGGAGCTCGGATATATGCTAAGGATCAGAGATCGAGGAGCAGATCGAGCATGGCCGGTCGATCTAGGAGTTGATCGACCAGAAGATCGAGCCAACCAGGCGATCCAAGGAGAATGATCGAGACAAGGATCGAGTGAAGCAATCGATCAAACGGTACGGACGTAAATGACGCTATGCAGAGCGAGAGTCAGATCGAGTACACCACTCGATCCAGCCGAAGATCGATACCGAGATCGGATGCAATACTCGATTCGCCGATGATGATCGAGACCCAGATCGAGCCAAAGACACGATGTCCGGATATGATCGAAAGAACCGCTCGATCTTGGAATCGATCTCTGTCCTTTCAACCGTTTTTGGCCGCCAGCGAGGGGGGGACCATCAGCTTGTTTCGGCATTTTGGGAAGGCAGCGACGTCCTTTTCCCACAACAACTTTGGATCCTTATCTTTTTCCTTACGTTTTCTCTCTGGTTTTCGTGAAGAACACCATTGTTGAACTCGCGTTTTTCTTAAGCTTTGTAATCGAATCATTTCCGTTTCAATCTAGTTTTCTTTTCATGTTCATCGTCTTGCTTTACATGCTTTGCTTGATTTACTCTATGTGTAGCGAGTAGTTTATTTGGGTTCGGGGTTGAGAGGATTAAGGGGTCTAAAGGGTTTCAATCTTGGGGTTTTTCTAAACGTTTTCAATGGCTATCTCTTCAAAGGTGTTGAGATCTCAATGCTTGAAGACTCTCACGCCAAGAGCTTCATGATCCGAGAGGTTCCTTACCTTGACAGGATTCAGGAGCCTCGGAAGATCACACCTTAGAGACTAGTTACCCCTTCCCAAAAGCCATGGAAGTTTGGGGGATTAGTTAAGCCATTCATTTGAAATCTGTTTTCCTTGCCTTCGACCTCTCTTTCCACCAAAAGCCATGGGTTTGGAGGAGAGGATGAAGGAGTGATCTATACTGAAAGCCCCGGATAGATCTTGCTTAGTTTTCAAGGCTTAGAGATCCTCACCAAGTGAGTCGATTTAAAGTTTTAAACCCAAGGTCGAACCTTTGAAACCCCTGACCTTGAATCTCAACCCTAGGTCCTTTCTTTTGGTATCTTTACATCTTATCTCGTATTTCGCTTGATCTCTGATAGCATCCTGGTCATTAGTTTTACTGTTCTTGCATTTTTAGACGAGATCGATTGTTACTGCTCAATCTAGTGGTCGATCTCATGGTCGATCCACTAGTCGAATTTTAATAATTTGAAGCTTTCTCCTTTAATTATTCTGTTTGTTTCTCGTGGTAGTTTCTTCATTTCTAGTCTTTTTAAAATAGGTTGCACTCTATTTAAGTTGCTGCATCTAGTTTTTAGAGATTTTCTTATAAATCATCTCATTTCGCTTAGATTTGCATAGTCCTTGTATTCTTTGTGCATTCTCTATCATCCTAGGCATGGATTGACTCTCTCTTGCTTGCTGTACTACAACATGTCTTGCATTTGAGTTTGATAACCTCACTGCAATTTAACCCTTGCTCAAAAAGTGTTTTTCAGGCAACTACGCTGAGGATTATGACCGTGCACCGAGAGGATCAGAGCTAGAGTCTCACAAAAAGGAGCTGAAATCTTTGCATGAGAAGATAGATAAGCTGGTGTTAGCCAATCAGAAGCATGTTCACTTTGTTGGTGAAGCTGATGAGAACCAAGAGGATTTAGAGTTGAGCCACGAAGAAGCCAATTGGGTTGCGGGACATAACAACTACAAACCTCAAGGCTACAATTAAGGCTACCAGAACAACAACCTCTCCTACCGAAGCACCAACGTAGCCAACCCTAAAGATCAAGTGTACCCTGCTCAGCAAGCAAAACCTTTCATCCCTTACAACAAAGGTTTTCAACCGAGTGGTGGTTTCCAAGGTCAAGGGCAGAACAACTTCCAAGGGCAACATCAAAGTAACAAGGGTTATACGCCTAACTACCCTCCGGGCTTTGCACCTCAGCAGCAACAGCCAATGCAATAACAAATTGATCCGGTTCAAGCAATGTTTCAACAGCTGATACAAGGGCAAGCCTCTACAAACCAGAAGTTCGCCGAGATGAACACTCGTCTAGACTCGTCTCTCACTGACTTCTCCACTCAGATCACCAACTTAAACAACAAGATCAAGCAGCTAGAGAAAGGGAAAGCGAGTACGAGTGGTCAGAATAGTCTTCCGGGAAAGTGTGAGCAGAATCCTAAGGAGTATGCTAACGCCATAACGTTGAGAAGCGGCAAAGAGCTCGCACCTCCGGTCTCTACCAAGAACAACGAGGACGTTGTAATTCAAGAGGGGGAGGGTAAACCTTCGGCTGATGATGATGAGATTAACTTTGACAACGTTTGGATCCAAGGGCCAAGAAGAGGAGACAAAGCAGTTGCTGAGAAGAAAGCTGAGCAAACTACTAAGGAGAAGAATGCTTATGTGCCTCCACCGTATGTACTTAAGCTGCCTTTTCCTGGCCGCTTCAAGAAGCAACTCATAGAGAAGCATAGAATCCTTTTTGAGAAGCATCTTAAGGACGTGGAGATCAAGCTACCTCTCGTTGACTGCCTTCCAATGATGCCTAAATGCGCCAAATTCTTCAAAGACACTCTCGTGAAGAAGAATAAGGAAAGCAAGGAGGTACTTGTTCTAAGTGAAGAGTGTACTGCTGTGATACATAAGGAGATAGTCCCTAAGAAGTTGGGAGACCCTGGAAACTTCACTATACCCCTGCGCTTTAGGTCCTCTAGAGTTCAAGAGTTGCTTATGTGATCTCGGAGCTAGCATAAACCTGATGCCTCACTCCGTGGCTAAGAAGCTTGGCTTTACTCGTTTCAAAGACTGTCGGATCTCGTTGGTACTGGCTGATAGGAGTGTGAGGCTACCAGTGGGGCTGCTTGAAGATTTACCGGTGCGAATCAGTGGTGTGAACGTGCCTACGGACTTCGTCGTGTTGGAGATGGATGAAGAGCCTAAGGATCCACTCATCTTAGGGAGACCATTCCTTGCAACCGTCGGGGCTATCATAGATGTGAAGAATGGGAAGATTGCCTTTGCATTTGGGAAAGGAGATAAGGCTTGACTTCGACATCAATGAGGTTCTGAAGAAGCCGACCATTGAAGGGCAAGCTTTCTACATTGAAACAATGGATGTTTTAGCGGATGAGTTGCTGGAAGAGCTGGTTCTAGAAGACCATCTGAAGCTAGCACTGACTAAGGAGCCAGGGGAGTTTGGCTATGTGGATCAGAGGACCCAGGAGTATGTCAACCAGCTGGATTCTAGGAGGATTGTTAAGAATGATGAAGGTTGCTGCATAGAGATCGACCCCGAGATCGACGCTATCACTCGATCCAGGAGTCAGATTGACAAGGCAATCGAGAACACAACTCGATCCGGTGCAACAATCGACGGACAGATCGAGAGGAATGCTCGACCAGGAAAAACAATCGAGTCGACGATCGAGAGACACCTCCCGATCATTATGGGGTCCAATCAAGAGATCGACTCAGTGTCTCGATCCCTTACTCGATCCACATCAAATCGAGTAAGTGAATCGAGCAAAATGGCTTGATCTAGACGACATCGAGAGGAGAATCGACTGGAGGACTCGATTTCAGAAGGGATAGCGATGGAGGATAGCAGTCTGAAGGGCCATGCCTCGGGGTCTAAGGAGGGTTCCAAGGAGGAAAGCAACAGCAACAGCCACGAGGATGACAGGAGTGAGCTGTTAGCCCCAAAGGTGGACCTTAAGGAGCTCCCAAAAGGGCTAAGGTATGCTTTCTGAGGGCCTAATAACACCTATCCCGTGATTGTGAATGAAAACCTAAGTGATGATGAGTTGCACTCGCTCCTGACTGAGCTGAGAAAGTATAGGAAGGCCATTGGGTACTCTTTAAGTGATATCAAGGGCCTTTTACCAATGCTTTGCACTCATAGGATTCACTTGGATAATGAGAACGCCTCTTCTATAGAACACCAAGGGCGTTTGAATCCTAATTTGAAAGAGGTTGTTAAGAAAGAAATCCTTAAGCTTTTAGAGGCTGACGTGATCTATCCCATAAGTGACAGCACATGGGTTTCTCCTGTACACGTAGTGCCATAAGAAGGGAGCGATCACGGTCATAAGGAATGAAAAGGATGAGCTTATTCCTACTAGAACCATTACTGGTCATAGGATGTGTATTAATTATAGGAAACTTAAACCTTGCGACTAGGAAAGACCATTTCCCTTTGCCTTTTATTGATCAAATGCTTGAGAGACTTGCTAATCACCCTTACTACTGTTTCATCGATGGGTATAGCGGTTTCTTTCAGATACCAATTCACCCAAATGATCAGGAGAAGACGACCTTCACGTGTCCCTATGGTACCTTCGCATATCGAAGGATGCCGTTTGGATTGTGTAATGCACCGGCTACATTTCAGCGATGTATGATGTCGATCTTAGAGATGGTAGAGGTGTTCATGGATGACTTCTCTGTCTATGGTGCGTCCTTTTCTGCGTGTTTGTTGAATCTTTGCAGGGTACTAAAGCGTTGTGAAGAGACAAACTTGGTGCTAAACTGGGAGAAATGCCACTTTATGGTTAAGGAGGGGATCGTGCTCGGTCATAAGATATCAGAGAAGGGCATTGAGGTTGATCAGGCTAAAGTGGAAGTCATGATGGGTCTTGAGCCGCCGGTTAACATTAAGGGAATCAGAAGTTTCTTGGGACACGCCGGGTTCTATAGGCGCTTCATCAAGGATTTCTCCAAGATTGCACGCCCTCTTACACGGTTGTTGTGCAAAGAAGCTGAGTTTGTGTTTGATGAGGAATGTTTGCGAGCTTTCGTGACCATCAAGGAAGCCCTTACATCAGCCCCTATAGTTCAAGCATCAGATTGGTCTCTACCCTTTGAGATCATGTGCGATGCTAGTGACTACGCCGTAGGAACCGTTCTTGGTCAGAGGAAAGACAAGAAGCTACACGTGATCTACTATGCTTCAAGAACCTTGGATGACACGCAAACAAGGTACACCACTACAGAGAAGGAGTTGCTTGCAGTAGTGTTCGCCTTTGAGAAGTTTCGGTTATATCTTGTTGGTTCCAAGGCTATTGTCTACACGGATCACGCTGCCGTGCGATACATCTATTCGAAGAAAGACACTAAGCCTCGGCTCTTAAGGTGGATTCTCTTGCTCCAGGAGTTTGACATGGAGATCAAAGACAAGAAGGGAATAGAAAACGGAGTCGCTGACCATCTCTCACAGTTAAGGATCAACGAGTCTCTCCCCTTAGATGACTCTCTTCCAGAAGAGCAACTCATGGCGATCACCACGGCTGTTTGTGGAAAGCTAGAGGGGCGGTTCGAAGAGGTGTTGAGTTTCAAAGAGGAGAATCTACTGTGGTATGCTGATGTCGTGAACTATTTAGCGTGAGGTGAGGAGCCAACACATCTCAACAGCTATCACAAGAAGCGGTTCATGAGAGAGGCTAGTGACTACTTTTGGGACGAGCCCTACTTATACAAGAGAGGAGTGGACAGTTTGTACCGGAGATGTGTTACTAAGGAAGAAGCTGGAGACATCCTCTATCACTGCCATGGCTCTTCCTATGGAGGACACTTCGCCTCATTCAAGATTGCCACGAAAGTGTTGCAAGCCGGTTTCTGGTGGCCGTCCATCTTCAAAGATGCACACGAGTTTGTGAAGAGCTGTGAGGCATGTCAACGAGCAGGGAATATTACTAAGAGGAACGAAATGCCTCAGGTTCCCATCTTCGAGGTTGACGTGTTCGACGCGTGGGGCATAGACTTCATGGGGCCATTTCCTTCTTCATATGCCAACAAATACATCTTAGTAGCAGTGGATTATATCTCTAAGTGGGTTGAGGCAGTTGCTTCCCCTACAAATGACTCTAAGGTGGTAATCAAGCTGTTCAAGAGTATCATCTTCCCGAGGTTTGGGGTACCTAAGGTGGTTATAAGCGATGGAGGAAGCCACTTCATAAACAAGGTCTTTGAGAACCTCTTCAGAAAGTATGGAGTTAAGCATAAGGTGGCTACACCGTATCATCCTCAAACAAGCGGTCAAGTGGAAGTCTCCAACCGGCAAATCAAGGCTATACTAGAGAAGACGGTCGGAGCAACAAGGAAAAACTGGGCAGTGAAGCTGGACGACGCTCTTTGGGCCTACCGTACCGCCTTCAAAAATCCGATTGGTACAACTCCTTTCACTCTACTCTATGGCAAGGGCTGTCATCTCCCGGTTGAGCTGGAACACCGTGCGTTGTGGGCTGTGAAGAGGCTGAACTTTGACCTCAAGACTGCTTAGGAGAGGCGCCTTATTCAGCTACACGAACTGGATGAGTTAAGACTGAACGCTTATGAGAGCTCTCGGATATACAAGGAGCGGACTAAGGAGACTCATGACAAGAAGTTGGTTGCCAAGGAGCTTAAGGAAGGAGGGTTAGTGTTGCTGTACAACTTGAGGCTCAAACTCTTCCCGGGCAAGCTGAAGTCAAGGTGGAGCCGACCGTTCATGATTCAAGAAGTGTTGCCTTATGGAGCTGTTACTGTGATGGGAAAAAGTGGCAGTGCATTCACCGTCAACGGAGACTGAGTCAAGCCTTACTTGGCAGACGGCTATGAAAAGGAGAGTACCTCGGTGCTTCTCCAAGACCCGCCATCCGCCTAAACCAAGTAAAGTCTAGCTAAAAACGTTAAAGAAAGCGCACTTGGGAGGCATTCCCATGTTTATCTTGTACATATTTCTGCTTTATTTCCCTTTCAGTTTTATGTTTTTATTCTGCAAGTGTGTAGGAACAGGTATGAGGAGTCTAAACCTTGATCTTGAAGTCTAAAAGAGGCAATAAGGTTAAGATAAGGCTAGAGATCGAGTGCTAGATCGACTGATCCTGACTCGATCTTTGCTAGATCGAGTCAGTGAATCGAGAGGAGCCAGTCGATCTAGACGAGAACGAGTGACAGGATCGACCTTGACGAAAAAGGATCGATCGATCCAAAACGGATCGACCGATCTAATTTCTCTCAGGAAAATCTGTTGAAAACAGATCGATCACTCGACTCGATCCATCACTCGATCTGTGCCAAATCGACCCTTAAATCGAGGACATAGCTCGATCATGAGGACTTAGCCGTGGAGCCAACATCTTAATGATCGAGAGAGCCAATTGATCCAAGACTCGATTCACCATGAATCGAGTCTCAAATAGAGTAACCTTCTCGATCTAAGCCATTATGGGCATGAGATCGAGTCCTAGATCGACCAAATGGATTCGATCTCATGCCGAGGTAACATTTTCTTTTCTTCCTTTACTCTTTTCCCTCCAATTTTTAAATTCAAAACTTGGTCAAGGCAAACATCTTTGACCATGAAAGATGTGCCTTGACCAAGACTTTGTCAGAAAAACCACCTTTACTACCCATGGTTTTGCTATTTGCTAGTCTTTAAATATTTCAACAACCTCTCACCCTCTCATTCTTTTTTTTCTCGAAATTTTTAAACAAAGAGAGTGAGAGTTTCGGTTTTCAGAAGCTAGCAAAGATCTTTTACATTTCTTGCAAAGGTATTTTCGAAACTTAATGATTTATCTTTAGGAAAATTTCCTTTAAATTCGCAAGATATTGTTCTAGAATATAGGGTCGGTTTTGATTTTTAAAAACTAGCTAAATAAAAGGAATAATTCTAGATTTTTCAGTATCTAAAGATATGATTCTCCATTATTTAGCTATAATTTTTATTAATTCCCCAAAATCCTAGCACACCCGTCCCTTCACAAGGTCGCCTCTACTTCAAGGTTGGCCGTCAAGCCTATACCCTCTCCATCCCTGAGCTATGCCAAGCTTATGGTCTCAACGCGGATGCCAACAAAGTCGAGTTCCCCGCCTTCAAGAAAGCCAACGACTTTTGGGACCTGATCAGCAATGAAGACTACAAATCCAACACTGCCAAGATCAAGCGAGTGAGAAGCCCGGTGCTGAGGTACACTCTGAAGCTGATTGCCAACACGTTTAGTGGAAGATCTGTTGCTCCTACGGTCACAAAGACAGAGCTCTGCTTCCTGTTCCAAGGCGTGAAGCACTTGGTGTGTGATCCGGATGCAAATGACGAGCCTATGGAGGATGAATTCGGCGATGAGGTGAACTACGGATGTGTGCTTGCTGCTTCCTTGCTGAAATACAAGGCTTATGCCTCGCGGTGCAAGGCAACTTCCTCTTACATTGGCGGCTTCCTCACTCCTCTGTTCTTGCAAGCTGGTGTGCCCATTCACGACTTCGCCCATGTACCAGCCAGAGCTTTCATGGATGAGGCATACATGAGGAATACCGTCAGCTTGGGACGCACACCAGCAGAAGGGTTCTACGCCTACCTCTTCATAGACGACGAAGACAAGAAGAGAGTGTGCATCCTCCCAAACAAAGATGAAACCGAGCTGCTTGGTGTTGGGAACATCGAGTTCTTGCCCACGGAGGAAGAATGCTTTGCCCCTCTCGGAGGACCACCTGCTTCAGCGATTGCCCCTCGTCAAAGGTCCGAGTGTCCAGCCACGGAAGATGAGATGCCCGAGGCCTACACACTTCCCAAGTTAGACTTTGAGCCGAGGACAAAAACCGAAAAGTTCCTAGCATATGTTGTGGAGATGCAAAGGAAGATCAACAAGTGGCAAGGCAAGATGCTCAAGAAACTTGGAAAGAAAGTCAAGGCACTTTAGGGAGGCTCGCCTAAGAAAGCTACAAGTCAAGAGGTGCAACAACCCGAGAAGAGAAGGCTCTCAACCGGTGGAGTTGTCATCCGCGAGACCCACGGAAGCACCATTCAGCCGGCGCGCCACTCTCTCCAAGAACCAGCCGACAAGGGCAAAACCATAGTCTCTAGCTCCTCTGGAACATCCTCAAGTTCCAGCCGAGACTAGACCAGAGGTAACAACCTTCTTCCATTGTACATAACCGCTCATATTTGCTTCTTTTTGCTTTGTGTTTTGCTACTCCTTCGAATGAGTTTGCCACCGGGACGGTGTCAAGCAAGTTTGGGGGAGTACATGTGTGATTTGACTTGTGTTCTGTGATCTTATTTTCCTTTAACATCCTTGAGTCTTTAGTTCATGAAAAATTGGTAAAATTTTTAAAAAAATTTCAAAGATTCATGAAGTTGCATTCATCTTGTCAAAACATGTTAGGATTGAGTCTAGAGTTTCTCATAGCATCTAGGTTGTTTGCATTTTGCCTAAGGGGTTAGAGTTTCTTAAAAAGGTGTTTTTACTTATGAATTGTTTCAATGCCCTAGTTAGTAGTTCTCTAATGCTTTGTCTATGCTTTGAAAGTAAGTTCTTACCATGCTTGGATCACTCGTTAGGATTTTCGTGGCTTGAATTGAACTCTCATGATTTGAAACTTATCCTAATAAGTGAGAACCTTAATTTGAAATTCTAATTATCATCCTTATGCATTTGAAAATGAACACATGGTTTTAAAAATATTTAGGCTCTCTTCTTCCTTTTTACCACTCTTTGTGAGCCTAAGTAGAACTCCCTCCTTGAACCTTACCCCTCTTTGAAGCCAAATGTTCTTGTGTGACATCATTGTGAGGCCTTCCTTTCGGTTTGAACTTGGCATAAAGTGTTAGGTTTAGGCGACATGATTTGGTTCTCATATGATTGCTAGCTTTGCATTTTGAAGCTAGGTATAGGCTTAGGATAAGTTTGGGGGATCATTGGGGTTGTTTTCATTTCTATTTGTTCTCGGTTTCAAAGAGTTTGGTGTTTTAAAGAAAGAAATGGGTTTTAAGTGAAAGGTTGTGTTTAAAAACTAAGTATGCTCTAATAAATTTCAGGAGGTAGCTCTCCCAATAAAAAAGAAAAGAAAAAAAAAAGATAAAAGAGCCTAAGTGCCAAGTAAAAATAAAAAGAAAAAAAAATAATAAGAGAGCTACCAATAAGAAATATTTAAAGAGCAAGGTTATTTTCAAAACCTTTTCAGTAGCCTTAAGAGTTTAATAATGTTTTTGTTTCGAATTGGGGATTGCTAAGTTTTGTGAAGAAAAAAGGTAGACTCTAAGTGGTGAGTGAGGATAAAATTTGTTAAATGAGAGGGGTTTAGGATCGTTTGTTAGTTTACATGGGTAGATGAGAATCTAATCATGTATGCATAAATTGTCTTTACCTTTAGCATTATGCATGAGTTCAACCATTTTTGAGAGAAACCCTTGTTCTAATTATAAACCCTTTTCAAATGAGATCATTCAATGCTCATAAACCTTCACCCTTAGCCAAATGTATTTTGCTTTAAAGTGCATAAGTTTGATTTATGGTTCTAATGTTAATGAATGTTAAAGGATGAATTTCTTTGATTGTTAGGAATAGGAGAGTCATGATTTGAATTTCTTTGTGTGATGAGTATGGCTAAGTTTTTTGGAGTATGAGTGTAAGTATAGCATTTTAGAACTATTAACTAGGACATTGAGATTGATTCATTTGAAAGGCACCTTTGCAAGAAGTTTAAACCCCCATACGTTTTTCTGAAAACCTCTCCTCCTTACTTATTTTCTGGTGCTTGAGGGCAAGCAAGAAGTAAGTTTGGGGGAGTTGATATTACTGCATATTACATACATTCTGCATACTCATTAGTTAGCTTTTCATGCATTTTTATCTTATTTTAGGTTAGATTGCATCACTTAGAGTCCTAGAGCATTCTTGCACCAGCATAAGCATGTTCCTTGCATTTTGCATCACATTCAGGTTGTTTATGGCTGCTTTGGAGTCATGGAGGTTCGTGGACATGTTGAGGCTGATGTAGCAGTTCGTGGGAGCTCAGATATTTGCTAAGGATCAGGGATCAAGGAGCAGATCAGGCATGGCCGGTCGATCTGTGATGTGATCGACCAGAAGATCGACCCAACCAGGTGATCCAAGGAGGATGATTGAGACAAGGATCGAGTGCAGCAGTCGATCAAACGGTACAGACATAAATGACGCCATGCAGAGCGAGAACCAGATCGAGTACACCACTCGATCCAACCGAAGATCGATACCGAGATCGGATGCAACACTCGATTCGCCGATGATGATCGAGACCCAGATCGAGCTGAAGACACGATGTCCGGATATGATCGAGAAAACCGCTCGATCCTGGAGTCGATCTCTGTCCTTTCAACCACTTTTGGCCGCTAGCGAGGGGGGGACCATCAGCTTGTTTTGGCCATTTTGGGAAGGCGGCGACGTCTTTTTCCAACACAACTTTCAATCCTTATCTTTTTATGTATGTTTTCTCTCTGGTTTTGAAAAAAAGACCATTGTCGAACTCGAGTTTTTCTTAAGCTTTGTAATCGAATCGTTTTCATCTTAATCCAGTTTTCTTTTCATGTTTATCGTTTCCTTTTACATGCTTTGCTTGATTTACTTTATGTGTAGTGAGCAGTTTACTTGGGTTCGGGGTTGAGAGGATTATGGGGTCTAAAGGGTTTCGATCTTCGGGTTTTTCTAAGCGTTTTCAACGGCTATCTCTTCTAGGGTGTTGAGATCTCAATGCTTGAAGACTCTCACGCCAAGAGCTTCATGATCCGAGAGGTTCCTTACCTTGACAGGATTCAGGAGCCTCGGAAGATCACACCCTAGAGACTAGTTACCCCTTCCCAAAAGCCATGGAAGTTTGGGGGACTAGTTAAGCCATTCATTTGAAATCTGCTTTCCATGCCCTTCGGCCTCTCTTTCCACCAAAAGCCATGGGTTTGGAGGAGAGGATGAAGGAGTGATCTATACCGAAAGCCACAGATAGATCTTGCTTAGTTTTCAAGGCTTAGAGATCCTCACAAAGTGAGTCGATTTAAAGTTTTCAACCCAAGGTCGAACCTTTGAAACCCCTGACCATGAATCTCAACCCTAGGCCCTTTCTTTTAGCATCTTTACATCTTATCTCGTCATTCGGTTGATCTTTGATAACATCCTGGTCGTTAGTGTTACTGTTCTTGCATTTTTAGACGAGATCGATTGTTATTGCTCGATCTAGTGGTCGATCTCATGGTCGATCCACTAGTCGAATTTTAGTAATTCGAAGCTTTGTCCTTTAATTATTCTGTTTGTTCCTCGTGGTAGTTTCATCATTCCTAGTAATTTTAAAATAGGTTGCATTCATTTAAGTTGCTGCATCTAGTTTTTTGGGATTTTCTCACAACTCATCTCGTTTCGCTTAGATTTGCATTAGTCCTTGTATTCTCTTTGCATTCTCTATCATCCTAGGCATGGATTGACTCTCTCTTGCTTGTTGTACTACAACTTGTCTTGCATTTGAGTTTGATAACCTCATTGCATTCTCACCCTTGCAAATAAAGTGATTATCATTGACGTACTCATGAGTCCTCTGATCCACATAACCAAACTCTCCTGGCTCCTTAGTCAGTGCCAGCTTCAAATGATCTTCCTGAGCCAGCTCTTCCAGCAACTCATCCGCTAAGGCATCCAATGTATCAATGTAGAAAGCTTGCCTTTCTATCGTAGGCTTTTTCAAAACCTCATTGATATCGAAGTCTAGCCTTATATCTTTACCCAAGTGCAAGGCAATCTTCCCGTTCTTGACGTCTATTATGGCGCCGGCGGTAGCTAAGAAGGGTCTACCGAGAATGAGTGGATCCTTTGGCTCTTCATCCATTTCCAAAACAACGAAGTCTGTAGGCACGTTCACTCCACTGATCTTCACTGGCAAGTCCTCAAGCAATCCTACGGGTAACCTCACACTCCTGTCAGCTAGTACCAACGAGATTCTACAGTCCTTGAAACGGGTAAACCGAGTTTCTTTGCCACGGAATGAGGCATCTGATTTATGCTAGCTCCGAGATCACAAAGGCAACTCTTGAACTCCAAAGGACCTAAAGCGCAGGGTATAGTGAAGCTTCCAGGGTCTCCTAACTTCTTAGGGACTATTTCCTTGTGTATCACAGCACTACACTCCTCACTTAGAACAAGCACTTCCTTACTTTCCTTATTCTTCTTCATGAGAGTATCTTTGAAGAATTTGGCGCATTTAGGCATCATTGCAAGGCAGTCCACGAGAGGTAGCTTGATCTCTACGTCCTTAAGATGCTTCTCAAACAAGACTCTATGCTTCTCTATGAGTTGCTTCTTGAAACGGCCAGGAAAAGGCAGCTTAGGTACATACAGTGGAGGTACATAAGCATCCTTCTCCTTAGTAGTTTGCTCCGCTTTCTTCTCAATAACCGCTTTGTCTCCTCTTCTTGGCCCTTGAATCCAGACATTGTCGAAGTTGATCTCATCATCAGCGGAAAGTTTACCCTCCCCCTCTTGAATTACAACGTCCTCGTTGTTCTTTGGAGTAACCGTAGGTTCTAGTTCTTTGCCGCTTCTTAACATGATGGCGTTGGCATATTCCTTAGGATTCTGCTCACACTTGCCTGGTAGGCTATTCTGACCACTTGTACTCGCCTTCCCCTTCTCTAGCTGCTTGATCTTGTTATTTAAGTTGGTGATCTGAGTAGAGAAGTCAGTGAGAAACGAGTCTAGACGAGTGTTCATCTCGGCAAACTTCTGGGTTGTAGAGGCTTGCCCTTGAATCAATTGTTGGAACATAGCTTGGACAGGATCAACTTGTTGTTGCATCGGTTGTTGCTGCTAAGGTACAAAGCCCGGAGGGTACATTGGCGTATAACCCTTGTTTCCTTGCTGTTGTCCTTGGAAGTTGTTCTGCCCTTGCCCTTGGAAGCCACCACTCGGCTGAAAACCTTTGTTGTAGGGTACGAAAGGCTTTGCTTGCTGAGCAGGGTACACTTAATCCTTAGGGTTTGCTACATTGGTGCTGCGGTAGGAGAGATTGTTGTTCTGGTTGTAGCCTTGGGTGTAGCCGTGAGGTTTGTAATTGTTCTGTCCCGCCACCCAATTGGCTTCTTCCTGGCTCAACTCAAGCTCCTCTTGATTCTCATCCGCTTCACCAACAAAGTGAACATGCTTCTGGTTGGCTAACACCAGCTTATCAATCTTCTCATGCAAGGATTTCAGCTCCTTTTTGTGAGAATCTAGCTCAGATTCTCTCGGTGCACGGTCATAATCTTCAGCATAGTTGCCGTCACTTAGTGCTAAGTTCTCAATCAGCTCCATGCCTTCTTCCACCTCTTGACCAAGGAAGTTCCCCTTACTGGCCGTGTCAAGCAACAACCTTATCTTTGGTGAAGCTTCCACGGGCTGGCCAGTTTCTATAGACGGCTTGTGAGAGATTTTAGCACCGTAGCAGCACCACTCACTGCCGTGATCAAGAAGAATGCACCATTCAGTTGGGGATCAGCTCAATACACCGCTTTCAGCATGCTCAAGGACCGGCTTACACAAGCGCTGGTACTAGCACTTCCAGACTTTGACTAGATGTTTGAGGTCGAGTGTGATGCCTCTGGAGTTGGCATTAGAGCAGTACTACATCAACGCAAGAAGCCCGTAGCATTTTTCAGTGAGAAGCTAAGTGGGGCTACGCTGAACTACCCTACCTACGACAAGGATTTATACGCCTTAGTTAGAGCTTTGGAGATGTGGCAACATTACCTGCTGTCCAAGGAGTTCATCATTCATACTGACCATGAGACCTTGAAGCATCTACGTGGGCAAACAACATTGAAGAGGAGGCATGCCAAATGGTTGGAGTTCATAGAAACCTTTCCGTACGCGATCAAGCACAAGAAGGGCAAAGAGAACGTGGTAGCCGGCGCTTTATCAAGAAGACATGCTTTAATATCCACCATGGAGGCCAAAGTTCTCGGGTGTGAGCATATTAAGACATTATATGATACTGACCCGGAGCTAAGTGAAGCTTACAAGGAGAGCAGTACGGGAGCTTTAAAGCAGTTCTACATACATGAGGGTTTTCTATTCAGAGACAAGCGGCTATGCATTCCTCAAGGGTCTATGAGAGAGCTAGTGCTTAGTGAAGCTCACGGTGGCGGGTTGATGGGGTATTTCAGAGTGGATAAGACCTTAGCCGTCATTGTGGAACACTTCTATTGGCCCCATCTTAAGAGAGACGTGGAGCGGTTCTGTAGCCGATGCATCACTTGCCATAAGGCTAAGTCCAGGTTACACCCTCACGACTTATACTTACCCTTACCTATACCTAACGCTCCTTGGGAGGATATCTCTATGGATTTTGTCTTAGGTTTGCCCAAGATCAAACACAAAGATTCTATCTTTGTTTTTGTTGACCGGTTTTTCTAAGATGGCCAATTTCATTCCATGTCAGAAGACCAACAATGCTACACAAATAGCTGACCTATTCTTTAAAGAGGTGGTGCGCTTTCATGGCATTCCCCGCACCATTGTATCTAACCGTGACACCAAATTCCTTAGCCATTTTTGGCGAACCTTGTGGAGGAAGTTAGGTACCAAACTGTTGTTTTCCACCATATGTCACCCTCAAACGGATGGCCAAACCGAAGTGGTAAATCGTACCTTATCTACTTTACTTAGAGCAACACTTGGTAGAAACATGAAAACTTGGTTAGATTGCATTCCATTCATTGAATTTGCATATAACCGTTCTACTCACTCCGCTTCTAAGTTATCCCCTTTTGAAGTTGTCTATAGAGTTAACCCTTTATCACCAGTGGATCTCGTACCTATCCCTCAAACGGAGCAAGCTAGCCTAGATGATCTAAACCGGGGAGAAATCATCAAGAAGATTTATCTAAAGGCAAAGGAGAACATAGAGAAGAAGACAGAAGAGTATAAGAAGAGAGCGGATAAGGGGAGGAAGCAACTGACCTTTGTGCCCGGAGATTGGGTGTGGCTTCACATGAGAACGGAGCGGTTCCCACACAACTCTAAGCTATCACCAAGGGGCGATGGACTGTTTAAAGTCCTATCTAAGATCAATGACAACGCTTACCGCTTGGAGCTGCCAGGTAAGTACAACATTTCTCATACGTTTAATGTTGCTGATCTTTCTGTTTATGACGCAGGTGACTCAGTTTTGAGGTCAAAACCTCCAGAAGAGGGAGGGAATGATGAGGACATCGATCCAAACAATGACATTAGCCAAGTACCCAAGGTTCGTCATGCCCCTATGACACGATCAAGGATGAAACAGCTAAGAAAGAGGTTCAATTTGGCCATAAAAACATCACGCAATCATTAGGACCAGAGGAACTTCTCTCACTTGGAACGATACATGATGATACGACAGGTCGTAATGATGGTACAGAGGATCGTACCGCGGGTCGTAATGCCAACATGACGGAACGTACCGCGGGCCAGACCGACTAAACCCCACACGATGACATCATAGATGGTTTTACTCACCTTGCCATCACCTCGCCACACCAAGGTAAGCCACGAACCCCTTTATACACGATACATCACGAGCTAATCATGCAGGAGCGAACACGTTGGAGGATCCACTTATACACCAAGACCCCACCATACCAAGTCTAAGCAAGGAGATACAAGAGAGCTGTGATGATTCGTTCAAGGATAGCCAGAAAGCTACGGTTCAAGACTCATTAGGCTTCACGACGAGGATGCAACAAGAGCTCAAGAACGTCCCCATACCCGAACCAAGCATCATCACCACCAACCATGACCGCGGCTACTCCACTAAGGTACTTTAAATTTATAACATCATGTAGGTTGAGTGACACGTCCCAGCGGTTCCAACAAGCTTCAAGAGCACCCACGTTCGAGTCCCAGCTAGAGTCAAGAAGAAGCGGCTTAGTTATTTTTCTTTCTTTTTAGATTAAGTGAACTTTCCTTTTATAGTTTCTTTGCTTTGTATGTTTTTGCTAGCTTTGTGTCGTTTGCTTTGTTTCTTTTTGCGTTTTACTTTCGGCCTTAGGGCTAGCTGATAGGACAATTTATAAGGTCCCTTTGCAGCCGTGTATTTTTGGTTACCTTTGATTATTAATAAAAACACCGAACTTTCTTCAACGAGTTCTTGAGAAGCTTTTCTCACTTTTGCTTGATTTCTAGAGTGGATTTTCTTGAGGTTGAGCCGTGTTGTATCAGAGTCCCATCACAACTCTGTGGTACACTTCGATCTGCCAACAAACCCCTTTTACTTTGATCCCACACGAGAGAGCGACAGCCAACGTGTTAGATCTTCATCAACGACCATCAAACGAGTGCAAGAGAGATCGACTGCCAGCTTGTATTCACCATCCCCATCCGGTTCATATAAGCTCCCCCGAGTCTTATATCATCTGCTATTAGAGCCAAAGGTTCCTACCTTTGGTTTTTCTATACCTTTTACCTTATAGATCCGTCTGATAGCCTTTCATTGTTTGCTTGCATTTCTTTGCTTTGTCTATTCAAAAACCCATAAAAATCATTTGTTTACCCCTTTTCAATCTCTTTGTTTTAAGGTTTTATAAAAAAGAAAACCCCAAAAATATTATTGCTTTCTCTTGTTTGAATCTTAAAAACTTCTTTCATAAAAACCCATAAAAAGTTTTCTTTGTGTTCACGCTTTTCTAGTCTTATCTATTGATCTGTTTATTGTTTCTATAGTCAAGTAACAGTAGTCGTAAGCCTTATCCTTTTCGTTGGTATCGTGACCGTTTGCTAAGTGTTGGCAAGGAACATCATCTAGCAACACAATGACGGATGGAGAGGCAACCCCCTAAGATGCTATGATGCAAATGTTTGCGGCTCTAACGGAGGATTTCAGGACCATAACCGAGACAGTAGGGACTATGCGCCAAGAGTTTGGTGCTAGGATTGATCAAATGGAGGCACGGCCAAGGAAAGCTCCCATACGCGGAGATCCCATTCCCCCGGAGCTTGATGATGACATGACCGATATAGATGAGGACATTCGTGACCCCATATGACGTCAACAGCCGAGGCGACAAGATCCCCTCCAAAGTAACCCTGCTCGTGAGGTAGACCCTAGACAGAAAAACCAGGACATTAAGCTAACCCCTCCCACTTTTGCAGGAAAATCAAACCCGGAAGTTTACATGGATTTGGAGCGAAGGATGGACCACATCTTCGCGTGTTATGGGTATGTCGAGCGCAAGTAGGTGGCTGTAGCTGCTGCCAACCTCACGGAGAATGCCCTCGCGTGGTGGGATAGCAGTGTAGTCGAGAGGAGACGCTCGCGGTTCGGGCCTGTCTCGGCTTGGAGCGACATGAAGTTTCTCCTCCGCCAAAGGTATGTGCCGGAGCATAATCATAGGGACTTACAGAAACGTTTTTGTAAGTTGGCACAGGGAACTAGGAGGGTTGAGGAGTATTTTGAGGAGTTTGAGAAGCTAATGAACTCGCTAGAACTGGAAGAGTCCGAGGAAGCTCTCATGGCGCAGTTTATAGATGGGCTTCAAGAGAGGATAGCTAGAAAGGTGGAACGAGCTCAGTACAGCGGGCTACACGAGCTACTACACTTATCAGTTCAGGTGGAGCAACAAATCAAACGCAAAACATCGTACACTGGTCAGAGCCGAGCCACTCAGCCATGGGTAGCAAGCGGTTCTAAGCGATTGAGATTGAGTCACGGTTCAAAAGCAAGCCACCCGAACCCCCCAAACTCAACCGTGCTGATCAAGGAAAGTTCCCTAATAACCAATCAAGGACTCGAGATATATCTTGTTTTAAGTGTCAAGGCAGGGGACATATGGCTCGCGAATGCCCGAACCAACGAGTGATAATCCTCACGCCAAGCAGTGAGTATGAGTCTCAAGACGAGCAAAACTATGGCCAAGACGAGGAGGACGAGGAGCTGGAGTTCCCTGACACGGGAGAGCTGCTAGTGACACGCCGAGTGTTAAGCATGATGGTTAACCCCGAGGAGAAGGTTCAACGCGAGAACATCTTCCATATGAGGTGTACCGCCAAGGGCAAGGTATGTAACCTCATTATAGATGGCGGTTCATGTACTAACGTGGCAAGCAGCTACATGGTGGAGAAGCTATGGCTGGAACAGGTCAAGCACCCGAGACCATATAAGCTATGGTGGTTGAATAACCAAACGGAGCTCAAGATCTCCGAGCAAGTCTCCGTACCGTTCAGTGTGGGCAAGTACCAAGATCAAATGCTATGTGATGTCGTCCCTATGCAAGCGGGACACTTGTTACTTGGCCGACCATGGCAGATTGACCGCGGGACACTTGTTACTTGGCCGACAATGGACGATTGACCGAGCTACATTCCACAATGGTCGTACCAACCGGTACTCTTTCATTCATAATGACCGGAAGTTCAACCTCGCTCCTTTGAGCTTTCCGAGGTACATGAGTTACAAACTCATATGAACAAAGAGGTCGATTTAAGTGGCTCTAACTTGTTTCTATCTACTAATGCTATTCATAAAACCATGAGTGCCAAGGGCACCGTGCTATGTTTTACAAAGAGTGTTTAAGTTCAGGAATAGGTGAAGAAGAGCTACCCGTGGTGGTACAAGTACTTTTAGATCTGTTCAAGGATGTGTTTCCGAGTGATATACCTCCAGGATTACCCCCATTACGTGGCATTGAGCATCAAATTGATCTAGTACCCGGAGCTGCCCTCCCAAACAAGCCGGCTTACCGTATGAATCCGGTGGAAACTAAGGAGCTTGAGCGACAAGTGAGAGACCTTACGGACAAAGACTACATACGAGAGAGTGATAACAACTTTCTTTGCAAGGGTGAGGATGCAATGAGGCTATCAAACTCAAATGCAACACTTAGGTTGTAGTACAGTATGCAAGTGAGAGTCAATCCATTTCTAGGAGCTAGGAAGATCAAAGAGAATGCAAGAGCAGTGTACAGCTAAGCGAATGACAGGCGATATTGTGAAAATCCTAAAAACTATGTGCAACGACCGAATGGAATGCAAAACTATTTTAGAATTACCAAGAGTGATTGAACTACCCCGAGGAACAAACAAAATAATTAAAATGCAAGGCTATGATTTAACAAAAATTGACTAGTGGATCGACCACTAGATCGAGCAGTTTGGATCGATCTCGTCTAAAAATGCAAGTACGAAGAAACTAATGACCAGGATGCGGCGAATATCAAGCGAATGACTAACGAAGATGTAAGAATGCTAAGAAAGAAGGGTCTAGGGTTGAGATCCATGTTAGGGGTTTCAAAGGTCCAAGCTTGGTTTGAAAACTCTATATCTACTCACTTTGTGAGATTCTCTAAGCCTTGAAAACAAAACAAGACCCATCCATGGCCTGTGGTATGGATCACTCTCTCATTCTCTCCTCCAGACCCATGGCGTTTGGCGGAAAAAGAGATTGAGAGGCAAGGAAAACAGATTTCAACCACGCGGCTTAACTAGTCCTCTAAACTACCATGGCGTTTGGGAAAGAGTAACTAGCCTCTAAGATGTGATTTTCAGAAATCTCTGAATCCTGTCAAGGTAAGAGATCTCTCTGATCATAAAGATCTTGGCGTGAGACTCTTTAAGCCTTAAGAACTCAACATATTAGAAAAGAAAGCCATTAAGAACAAGAAAACACCAAGCTTTGAAAACCTTTTCGACCCTGTGAATCCTCTCAACCCCGAGACCCAAATGAAACTACTCACTACACATTGAATAAACTAACCAAAGCATGAAGAATGAAACGATAAACATAAGAACGATGGATTAAACTTAAACGATTCAAAATATTCAATAACAAAGCTCAAAGTCTAACAATGGCGGATCCTCCCCAAAACCAGAGAGAAAAAGCATAAAAAGATAAGAAATGAAAAAGTGTGTGGGAAAAGATCATCGCCGCCTTCCCAAAATGGGAGAAACAGCTCGATGGTCCCCCCCCCCCCCCCCCCCCCCCCCCCCCCCCCCCCCCCCCCCCCCCCCCCCCCCCTTGCTAGCGGCCAAAAATGGTTGAAAGGACAGAGATCGACCTCGGGATCGAGCGGCTCTTTCGATCACTTTCAGACATCGTGTCTTCTACTCGATCTGGGTCTCGATCTTCTTCGGCGGATCGAGTGTTGCATTCGATCTTGGTATCAATCTTCGGTCGGATCGAGTGGTGGACTCGATCCGGCCCTCGCTCTGCATGGCGTCATTTATGTCTGTACCACTTGATCGATTGCTCCACTCGATCTTCGTCTCGATCATTTTCCTTGGATCGCCTGAGCTTCTCGATCTTCTGGTCGATCTCATCTAGATCGACCTGCCATGCTCGATCTGCTCCCAGATCTCTGGTCCTTAGCAAACATCCGACGTTCCACGAACCTCCACACTAGCCTCAGCACGTACACGAACCTCCACGACTCCAAAGTAGCCAGAAACAACCTGAATATGATGCAAAATGCAAGGAACATGCGTATGCTGGTGCAAGAATGCTCTAGGATCTAAAGTGATGCAATCTAGCCTAAAGTGTGATGTAAATTCATGAAAAGCTAACTTATATATATGCAAAATGCATGCAATATGTAGTGACATCAACTCCCCCATACTTACTTCTTCCTTGCCCTCAAGCAACAGAAAATAAGAAAGGAAGAGAGGTTTTAAAACAAACGGGGGTTTTAAGCTTCTTGCAAAGGTACCTTTCAAATGAATCAATCTCAATGTCTTAGTTACTAGTTCTAAAATGCATTGCGCACACTCATACTCCAAAGAACTTAGCCATACTCATCACACAAAGAAATTCAGATCATGACTCTCCTATTCCTAACAATCAAAGAAACTCATCTTTTAACATTCATTAAAGACCGAACCATGAATCAAACTTATGCACTTTAAAGCAGAACACATTTGGCTAAGGGTGCAGGCTATGAGCATAGAATGATCTCATTCGAAAAGGGTTTTTATTTAAAATAAGGGTTTCTCTCTAAAAATGGCAAGAACTTTATGCATAATACTAAAGGTGATGGCAATTGATGCATACATGATCAGATTCTCATCTACCCATGTAAACTAACAATGATCCTAAACCCCTCTCATTTATTATCTTTTAAGCTCACACACCACTTAAAATCTACCATTTTCTCAAAGCAAAAGCTTAGCATTCCCCAATTCAAAACAGAAAGTATTTTTAACTCTTTAGGCTAGTGAAAAGGTTGAAAATAATTTGATCTTTACATATTTCTTATTGGTAGTTCTCTGTTTATTTATATATATTTTTTTTCTTTTCTTTTATTTTGGCAATTAGGTTCTTTTCTTTTTCTTTTTATTTTTATTTTGAGAGAGCTACCTTCTGAAATTATTAGAGCATAAAATTTTTTTAAACACAAACCTTTCACTTAAAACCTTTTTCTTTCTTTCAAATACCAAACTCTTTTGAAACCGAGAGCATCTAAACATGAAAACAACCCCTTAAACCCCCAAACTTATTCTAAGCCTAAGTCTAGCTTCAAAATGCAAAGCTAGCAAACATATGAGAACCTAATCATGTCGTCTAAACCTAACACTTTATGCTAAGTTCAAACCGGAAAAAGGCCTCACAATGATGTCACACACAAAAACTTGGCTTCAAAGAAAGGTAAGGGTCAAGGTGGGAGTTCTACTTAGACTCACAAAGAGTGGTAGAAGGAAGAAGAGAGCCTAAATATTTTAAAATCCATGTGTTCATTTTCAAATGCATAAGGATGATAATTGAAATTTCAGATTAAGGTTTTCACTTATTAGGACAAGTTTCAAATCATGAGAGTTCAATTCAAGTCACAAAAATCAAAGCAAGTGATCCAAGCATGGTAAGAACTTACTTTCAAAGTATGAGCAAAGCATTAGAGAACTATTAACTAGGGCATTGAAACAATTCATGAGTTAAAAACACCTTTTTAAGAAAAACTCTAACTCCTTATGCAAATATGAACAACCTAGATGCTTTAAGATTCTAGACTCAATCCTAAGAAGTTTAATGAGATGAATGCAACTACATGAATTTTTAAAACCTTTACCAATTTTTCATGCAATGAAGACTCAAGGATGCTAAAGGGAAAATAAGATCAGAATAAACATGTCAAACCACACACATACTCCCCAAAACTTGCTTTACACCGTCCCGGTGGCAAACAAATTCAAAGGAGCACCAAAAAACAAAGCAAAAAGAAGCAAACATGAGCGGTATGTACAATGGAAGAAGGTTGTTACCTCGGGTCTAGTCTCGGCTGGAACTTGAGGATGTTCCAGAGGAGCTAGATGCTACGGCTTTGCCTTTGGAGCCTGGCTCTTGAAGAGAGAGATGCGCCGGTTGAATGTTGCTGCCTTGAGTCTCACGGATGACAACTCCACCGGTTGAAAGCCTCCTCTTCTTGGGTTGTTGAACCTCTTCACTTGCAGCTTTCTTAGGCGAGCCTCCTTGAAGCGATTTGACCTTCTTGGCAAGTTTCTTGAGCATTTTGCCTTGCCAATTGTTGATTTTCCTTTGCATCTCCACAACAGATGCTAGGAACTTCTCCGTTTTGGTTCTCAGCTCAAAGTCTATCTTAGGAAGGGTGTAAGCCTCGGGCATCTCATCTTCCGTGGCTGGGGACTCAGACCTCTGAAGAGGAGCAATCGATGGGGCAGGCGTTCCTCCTAGAGGAGCAAAGCACTCCTCTACGGTTGGCAAGAACTCGATGTTCCCAACACCAAGCAGCTCGGTCTCGTCCTTGTTTGGTAGGATGCATACTCTCTTCTCGTTTTCGTCGTCGATGAAAAGATAAGCGTAGAACCCTTCTGCTGGCGTGCGTCCCAAGCTGTCGGTGTTCCTCATGTAGACCTCATCCATGAAAGCTCTAGCCGGGACGGGTGTGAAATCGTGTATAGGTAAGCCAGCTTGTATGAATAGAGGAGTGAGGAAGCCACCAATGAAAGAAGAGCTTGCCTTGCACCGCAAGGCATAAGCTTTGTACTTCACCAAAGAGGCAGCAAGTACGCATCCATAGTTCACCTCGTCGCCGAGTTCATCCTCTATAGGCTCTTCATTCTCCGCCAGATCACACAACAAATGCTTCACGCCTTGGAACAAGAAGCAAACATCGGTCTTTGTGACCGTGGGAGCAACTGACCTTCCACTGAATGTGTGGGCGATCAGCTTCAAGGTGTACCTCAGCACCCGGCTTCTCACTCTCTTGATTTTGGCGGTGTTGGCCTTGTAGTCTTCGTTGCTGATCAGGTCCCAAAAATCGTTTGCTCGCGTGAAGGAGGGGAACTCGATCTTGGTGGCGGCTGCGTTGAGACCATATGCTTGACACAGCTCGGGGATTGAGAGGCTGAAGGCTTGACGTCCATCCTTGAAAGAGAGACGGCCTTGTGAAGGAACGGGGGCGCTAGGGTTCTCGTAACAAAACTCCAACGTGGCAAGGAAGTCTATTGTCACTTCTGGAATGGTTGGGCAATCCATTCGTGACAGACATCTTAGGCCAATGTTCTTAAGGAGTTGGTCGAAATCTCCAAGGATCCCTAGCTTGAACAGCAGCTCCCGGTCCGCAAACTTAGTTGGCTCGAACCGAAGCCTTTCCAGCCGCTTCTTATCCCTCTTCTCGTCCTTACTCCATCGAACCCTCTCTTGAACAGCCACTTCCTTCTTATGCCGTCTCCTCTCTCGTTCTCTTGGGGGCCATCGTGCCTGAAACAAGTTTCTCAAGCAAGGTAATGAGCAAAACGGCGATCGGATGAGAGAAGAAGAGAGGCAAAGAAGAAAACTTATACTTAATACCCTAGAATTTTGGGCAATTTATAAAAATTATAGCAAAATAATAGAGAATCAATTCTAGAGATACTAGAAAATCCAGAATTTTTCCTATTATTTAGCTAAATTTAAAAATCCAAAACCGCCCTAGCATCTAAAACAATCAATTGCGAAATAAAAGGAGATTTTCCTAAAGATTTTTATCAAAATATCCGAAAATACCTTTTGCAAAGATTGTTAAATAAACTTGCTAGCCTTTAGAAACAAATAACTTTCACTCTCTTTGCTTAAAAGCTCGAGAAAACAAGAATGAGAGAGTGTGAAGTTGTTGAAAACATTTAAAAGCTAACAAGAAACAAAACTATGGGTAAAAGAAGTGGTTTTCTGACAAAAGTCTTGGTCAAGGCACATCTTTCATGGTCAAAGATGCTTGTCTTGACCAAGTTTTGAATTTAAAAACTGGAGGGAAAAGAATAAAAGAGGGAAAGAAAATGTTACCTCGGCACGAGATCAAGTCCCTTTGGTCGATCTAGGACTCGATCTCATGCCCATAATGGCTTGGATCGAGAGGGTCACTCGATTTAGGACACGATTCGATTTGAATCGAGTCGTGGATCAATTGGCTCTCTCGTTCCTTGAGTTTTTGAAATCGCGACTAAGTCCTCGTTATCGAGCCATGCTATCGATTCAGGGGTCGATTCAGCTTGGATCGAGTGGTTGATCGAGTTGTCTAATCGATCTGTCTATGAGGGACTTTCCCGAGAGAAAATAGATCGGTCGATCCATTTTTGGATCGATCGATCTAAACTCCAAGAATTTCCCGAGACATTTTAGATCGAGTTCGTCACTCGATCAGTCTACTCGATCTCGTCTAGATCGACTGCCTCCTCTCGATTCACTAGCTCGATCTAGCAAAGATCGAGCCAGGATGAGTCGATCTAGCACTCGATCTCTAGCTCATATACGCCCCTTTCTTACTCCTTTTGGAACTCGGATCATGGCTTGCGTCTCCCATACTTTTTCCTACACACTCACAAGACAAAAACATAAAACTGGAAAAAGAAATAAAGTAAAAGTATGTACCGGATAGACATGGGAATGCCTCCCAAGTGAGCTTTCTTTAACGTCTTTAGCTAGACTTTACTTGGTTTAGGCAGATGGTGGGTCTTGGAGAAGCATTGAGGTGCTCTCCTTGTCAAATGCACTCGCCATGTACGGCTTAACTCTGTGCCTGTTCACTGTGAATGCATCTCCACTCTTGCCGACCAACGTGACAGCCCCGTAAGGTAGTATTTTCTTGATCTCATACGGACCGTTCCACCGTGACTTCAGCTTTCCTGGAAAGAGCTTGAGCCTCGAGTTGTAAAGCAGCACCAAACTCCCTTCCTTAAGCTCCTTAGGTACCAGCTTCTTGTCATGAGCAGCCTTGGTACGTTCCTTGTAGATCCGAGCGCTTTCGTAGGCATCCAGCCTTAGCCCATCAAGCTCGTGCAGTTGGATCAAACGCTTCTCCTGAGCCGTCTTCAGATCAAAATTCAGCTGCTTCACATCCCACAATGCCCTATGCTCCAGCTCAACAGGAAGGTGACAGCCTTTACCATAGAGAAGAGTGAAGGGAGTGGTACCAATAGGCGTCAAGAAGGCAGTCCGGTACGCCCACAAAGCGTCATCTAACTTCATAGCCCAGTCCTTCCGAGTAGTCCCAACTGTTCTCTCGAGTATCGCCTTGATCTGACGGTTAGAGACCTCTACTTGGCCACTCGTTTGAGGATGGTAAGGCGTAGCTACCTTATGCTTCACACCATACTTCTTTAGCAGATTTTCAAACAGCTTGTTGATGAAATGGCTCCCTCCGTCGCTTATCACCACCTTGGGAACTCCAAACCTCGGAAAAATAATGCTCTTAAAGAGCTTGATCACCACCTTAAAGTCATTTTTTGGGGAAGCAGTGGCCTCAACCCACTTAGAGACGTAGTCTACAGCTACGAGTATGAACTTGTTGCCGTATGATGAAGGGAACGACCCTATGAAGTCTATGCCCCACGCGTCAAAGACATCTACCTCGAAGATAGGAACTTGAGGCATCTCGTTCCTCTTAGTGATATTCCCTGCTCATTGACACGCCTCACAGCTCTTCACAAACTTGAGTGCATCCTTGAAGATAGACGGCCACCAGAAGCCAGCTTGCAACACTTTCGTAGCAGTCTTGAGCGAAGCAAAGTGTCCTCCGTAGGAAGAGCCATGGCAGTGAAAGAGAATGTCCTTGGCTTCTTATTTCGTAACACACCTCCGGTATAAACTGTCTACGCCCCTTTTGTACAGGTAGGGGTCATCCCAATAGTAGTGGCTCACGTCTCTCATGAGCTTCTTTCTATGGTAGTTGTCAAGATGCGACGACTCCTCACCATGATATTACTGCATATTGCATACATTTTGCATAGATATTAGTTAGCTTTTCATGCATTTACATCACATTTTAGACTAGATTGCATCACTTAGGGTCCTAGAGCATTCTCGCACCAGCATACGCATGTTCCTTGCATTTTGAATCACATTCAGGTTGTTTCTGGCTACTTTGGAGTCGTGGAGGTTCGTGGACGTGCTGAAGCTGTTGTGGCGGTTCGTGGAAGGTCGGATGTTTGCTAAGGACCAGAGATCGGGGAACAGATCGAGCATGGCAGGTCGATCTAGATGAGATCGACCAGAAGATCGAGAAGACCAGGCAATCCAAGGAAAATGATCGAGATGAAGAACGAGTGAAGCAATCGATCAAACGGTACGGACGTAAATGACGCCATGCAGAGCGAGAGCCGGATCGACTCCACCACTCGATCCAATCAAAGATCGATACCAAGATCGGATGCAACACTCGATCCGCCGAAGATGATCGAGACCCAGATCGAGTTGAAGACACGATGTCTAAAGATGATCGAGAGAGCCGCTCGATCCCGAAGTCGATCTCTGTCCTTTCAACCGCTTTTGGCCGCTAGCGAGGGGGGGACCATCGAGTTGTTTTCGCCATTTTGGGAAGGCGGCGACGTCCTTTTCCACATAACTTTTTCAGTCTTATCTTTTTTATGCTTTTCTCTCTGGTTTTGGAGATTATCCACCATTGTCAAACTTGAAGTTTTTCTTGCTTTGTATTCGAATCGTTTGAAGTTCAATCTAGTTTTCTTTTCATGTTCATCATTTCTTTCTTCATGCTTTGCTTGATTTATCTTATGTGTAGTGAGTAGTTTCATTAGGGTTCGGGGTTGAGAGGATTCAAGGGGTCAAAAAGGTTTTCGATCTTGGAGTTTTCTAGTGTTTTAATGGCTATCTCTTCTAGGGTGTCGAGTTCATAAAGCTTAAAGACTCTCACACCAAGAGCTTTATGATCCGAGAGGTCTCTTACCTTGACAGGATTCAGGGACCTCTGAAGATCACACCCTAGAGACTAGTTACCTCTTCCCAAATGCCATGGAAGTTTGGGGGACTAGTTAAGCCATTCATTTGAAATCTGTTTTTCCTGCCCTTTAACCTCTCTTTTCACCAAAAGCCATGGGTTTGGAGGAGAGGATGAAGGAGTGATCTATACCGAAAGCCACGGATAGATCTTATTTCGTTTTCAAGGCTGAGAGATTCTCACAAAGTGAGTCGATTTAAAGTTTTCAACCCAAGTTCGAACCTTTGAAACCCCTGACCATGAATCTCAACCCTAGACCCTCTTTCTTGGCATCTTCACATCTTCTCTCGTCATTCGCTTGATCTTCGATAGCATCCTGGTCGTTAGTTTTACTGTTCTTACATCTTTAGACGAGATCGATCGTTATTGCTCGATCTATTGGTCGATCTTGTGGTCGATCCACTAGTCGAATTTTAGTAATTCGTAGCTTTGTCCTTTAATTATTTTGTTTAATCCTCATGGTAGTTTGATCATTCCTGGTAATATTAAAATAGTTTTGCATTCCATTTAGTTGCTGCATCTAGTTTTTAGGGATTTTCTCAAAACCGATCTTGTTTCGCTTAGATTTGCAAAGCCCTTGCATTCTCTTTGCTTTTTCTATCATCCTAGGTGTGGATTGACTCTCTCTTGCATACTGTGCTACAACCTGTCTTGCATTTTAGTTTTGATAGCCTTATTGCATACTCACCCTTGCAAAGATTCTAGTTATCAAATGGCGCCGTTGGAGTTTCGTTACGAGAACCCTAGCGCACCCGTTCCTTCACAAGGTCGCCTGTCCTTCAAGGTCGGACGTCAAGCCTTCAGCCTCTCCATCCCCGAGCTATGTCAAGCGTACGGTCTCAACGCAGCTGCCACCAAGGTCGAGTTCCCCTCCTTCAAGCGAGCAAACGATTTTTGGGACCTGATTAGCAACGAAGACTACAAAGCCAACACCGCCAAGATCAAGAGGGTGAGAAGCCCGGTGCTGAGGTACACTTTGAAGCTGATCGTCAACACGTTTAGCGAAAGATCAGTTCCTCCCACGGTCACGAAGACCGAGCTTTGCTTCCTGTTCCAAGGCGTGAAGCACTTGTTGTGTGACCCGGATGAGACTGACGAGCCTATGGAGGATGAGCTCGGCGACGAGGTGAACTCTGGATGTGTGCTTGCTGCCTCTTTGGTGAAATACAAGGCTTATGCCTTGCGGTGCAAGGCAACCTCTTCTTTCATTGGCGGCTTCCTTACCCCTCTATTCTTACAAGCTGGTGTACCTATACACGACTTCGCACACGTTCCAGCTAGAGCTTTCATGGATGAAGTCTACATGAGGAATACCGACAGCTTGGGACGCACGCCAGCAGAAGGGTTCTACGCTTACCTCTTCATAGACGACGAAAACGGGAAGAGAGTGTGCATCCTGCCAAACAAAGACGAGACCGAGCTGCTTGGTGTTGGGAACATCGAGTTCTTGCCAATAGAAGAAGAATACTTTGCTCCTCTAGGAGGATCGCCTGCCCCAGCGATTGCCCCTCGTCAAAGGTCCGAGTTTCCAGCCACGAAAGATGAGATGCCCGAAGCCTACACCCTTCCCAAGATAGACTTTGAGCCGAGAACCAAAACTGAGAAGTTCCTAGCATCTGTTGTGGAGATGCAAAGGAAAATCAACGAATGGCAAGGCAAAATGCTCAAGAAACTTGCCAAGAAGGTCAAGGCCCTTCAAGGAGGCTCGCCTAAGAAAGATGCAAGTGAAGAGGTTCACCAACCCGAGAAGAGGAGGCTCTGAACCGGTGGAGTTGTCATCCGTGAGACTCAAGGCAGTAACATTCAGCTGGCGCGTCTTTCTCTCCAAGAACCAACCGACAAGGGCAAAAACCATAGTCTCTAGCTCCTCTGGAACATCCTCAAGTTCCAGCCGAGACTAGACCAGAGGTAACAACCTTCTTCCATTGTACATAACCGCTCATATTTGCTTCTTTTTGCTTTGTGTTTTGGTGCTCCTTTGAATGTGTTTGCCACCGGGACGGTGTCAAGCAAGTTTGGGGGAGTACATGTGTGGTTTGACATGTGTTTTCTGATCTTATTTTCCTTTAGCATCCTTGAGTCTTTAGTTCATGAAAAATTGGTAAAATTTTTTAAAAATTTTCAAAGATTCATGTAGTTGCATTCATCTTGTCAAAACATGTTAGGATTGAGTCTAGAGTTTCTCTTAGCATCTAGGTTGTTTGAATTTGCATAAGGAGTTAAAGTTTTCTTAAAAAGGTGTTTTATACTCATGAATTGTTTCAATGCCCTAGTTAGTAGTTCTCTAATGCTTTGCCTATGCTTTGAAAGTAAGTTCTTACCATGCTTGGATCACTTGCTATGATTTTCGTGACTTGAATTGAACTCTCATGATTTGAAACTTGTCCTAATAAGTGAAAACCTTAATCCGAAATTTTAATTATCATCCTTATGCATTTGAAAATGAACACAAGGAATTTAAAATATTTAGGCTCTCTTCTTCCTTTTACCACTCTTTGTGAGCCTAAGTAGAACTCCCACCTTGACCCTTACCCTTCTTTGAAGCCAAATATTTCTTGTGTGACATCATTGTGAGGCCTTCTTTTTCGGTTTTGAACTAAGCATAAAGTGTTAGGTTTAGGCGACATGATTTGGTTCTCATATGAATGCTAGCTTTGCATTTTGAAGCTATGTATAGGCTTAGGATAAGTTTGGGAGATCATTAGGGTTGTTTTCAAGTCTATTTGTTTTCGGTTTCAAAAAGAGTTTGGTGTTTAAAAAAAAGAAATAGGTTTTAAGTGAAGGGTTGTGTTTAAAAATTATTTATGCTCTAATAAATTTCAAGAGGTAGCTCTCTCAAATAAAAATAAAAAGAAAAAGAAAAAAGAGCCTAAGTGCCAAAAATAAAAAAAAATAAAAAAAAAGAGAAAAAGAAAAAAATAAATAAGAGAGCTACCAATAAGAAATAGTTAAAGAGCAAAATTATTTTCAACCTTTTCGCTAGCCTAAAGAGTTAAAAATATTTTCTGTTTTGAATTGGGGAATGCTAAGCTTTGAGAAAAAAGGGTAGATTCTAAGTGGTGAGTGAGGATGAAAGTTAATAAATGAGAGGGGTTTAGGATCATTGTTAGTTTACATGGGTAGATGAGAATCTGATCATGTATGTATCAACTGCCTTCACCTTTAGCATTATGCATAAAGTTCTTGCCACTTTTGAGAGAAACCCTTGTTTTAATTGAAAACCCTTTTCAAATGAGATCACTATATGCTCATAACCTACACCCTTAGCCAAATGTGTTTTGCTTTAAAGTGCATAAGTTTGATTCATGGTTCGGATGTTAATGAATGTTAAAGGATGAGTTTCTTTGATTGTTAGGAATAGGAGAGTCATGATCTGAATTTCTTTGTGTGATGAGTATGGCTAAGTTCTTTGGAGTATGAGTGTGTGCATAGCATTTTAGAACTGTTAACTAGGACATTGAGATTGATTCATTTGAAAGGCACCTTTGCGAGAAGCTTAAACCCCCATTCGTTTTTAAAACCTCTCTTCCTTACTTATTTTCTGTTGCTTGAGGGAAAGCAAGAAGTAAGTTTGGGGGAGTTGATGTTACTGCATATTGCATACATTTTGCATACATATTAGTTAGCTTTTCATGCATTTACATCACACTTTAGACTAGATTGCATCACTTTAGATCCTTGCATTCTCGCACCAGCATACGCATGTTCCTTGCATTTTGCATCACATTCAGGTTGTTTCTGGCTACTTTGGAGTCGTGGAGGTTCGTGGACGTGCTGAAGCTGTTGTGGCGGTTCGTGGTAGGTCGGATGTTTGCTAAGGACCAGAGATCGGGGAACAGATCGAGCATGGCAGGTTAATCTAGATGAGATCGACCAGAAGATCGAGAAGACCAGGCGATCCAAGAAAAATGATTGAGACGAAGATCGAGTGAAGCAATCGATCAAACGGTACGGACGTAAATGACACCATGCAGAGCGAGAGCCGGATCGAGTCCACCACTCGATCCAACCAAAGATCGATACCAAGATCGGATGTAACACTCGATCTGCCGAAGATGATCGAGACCCAGATCGAGTTGAAGACACGATGTCCGAAGATGATCGAGAGAACCGCTCGATCCCGAAGTCGATCTTTGTCCTTTCAACCGCTTTTGGCCGCTAGCGAGGGGGGGACCGTCGAGTTGTTTTTGCCATTTTGGGAAGGCGGCGACGTCCTTTTCCACATAACTTTTTCAGTCTTATCTTTTTTATGCTTTTCTCTCTGGTTTTGGAGATTATCCACCATTGTCGAACTTGAAGTTTTTCTTGCTTTGTATTCGAATCGTTTGAAGTTCAATCTAGTTTTCTTTTCATGTTCATCGTTTCAATCTTCATGCTTTGCTTGATTTATCTTATGTGTAGTGAGTAGTTTCATTAGGGTTCGGGGTTAAGAGGATTCAAAGGGTCAAAAAGGTTTTCGATCTTGGAGTTTTCTAGTGTTTTAATGGCTATCTCTTCTAGGGTGTCGAGTTCCGAAAGCTTAAAGACTCTCACACCAAGAGCTTTATGATCCGAGAGGTCTCTTACCTTGACAGGATTCAGGGACCTCTGAAGATCACACCCTAGAGACTAGTTACCCCTTCCCAAAAGCCATGGAAGTTTGGGGGACTAGTTAAGCCATTCATTTGAAATCTGTTTTTCCTGCCCTTCAACCTCTCTTTCCACCAAAAGCCATGGGTTTGGAGGAGAGGATGAAGGAGTGATCTATACCGAAAGCCATGGATAGATCTTATTTTTATTTTCAAGGCTTAGAGATTCTCACAAAATTAGTCGATTTAAAGTTTTCAACCCAAGTTCGGACCTTTGAAACCCCTGACCATGAATCTCAACCCTAGACCCTCTTGCTTGGCATCTTCACATCTTCTCTCGTCATTCGCTTGATCTTTGATTGCATCCTGGTCGTTAGTTTTACTGTTCTTACATCTTTAGACGAGATCGATCGTTATTGCTCGATCTAGTGGTCGATCCACTAGTCGAATTTTAGTAATTCGTAGCTTTGTCCTTTAATTATTTTGTTTGTTCCTCATGGTAGTTTGATCATTCCTTGTAATATTAAAATAGTTTTGCATTCCAATTAGTTGCTGCATCTAGTTTTTAGGGATTTTCTCAAAACCGATCTTGTTTCGCTTAGATTTGCAAAGCCCTTGCATTCTCTTTGCTTTTTCTATCATCCTAGGTGTGGATTGACTCTATCTTGCATACTGTGCTACAACCTGTCTTGCATTTGAGTTTTGATAGCCTCATTTCATACTCACGCTTGCAAAGATTCTAGTTATCACACCACATGCCAAGTAGTTCACAATATCCGCGTACCAGGGAAGATCTTCCTCCTTGAAGCTCAGAACTTCCTCAAACCGCCCCTCTAAGCTCCCACAAACAGCCGTAGTGATCGCGATGAGTTGTTCCTCGGGGAGAGAATCTTCTAAAGGAGAGACTCGTTGATCCTTAACCGAGAGAGGTGGTTAGCAACGCCGTTCTCTATTCCTTTCTTGTCTTTGATCTCCATGTCAAACTCCTGGAGTAAGAGGATCCATCTCAAAAGCCTCGGCTTAGTGTCTTTCTTGGAATAGATGTAGCGCAAAGCTGCGTGATCCGTGTAACCTATGGTCTTGGAACCCACGAGGTAAGCTCTGAACTTCTCAAAGGAAAATACAACAGCCAATAGCTCTTATCCTTCCTTTGGCCTAGAACAGCTCCCATGGCATAGTCACTAGCATCACACATAATCTCGAATGGGAGAGTCCAATCTGGTGCTTACACTATATGCGCGGATACTAGGGCTTCCTTGATTGTCACGAAAGCTTGCAAAAACTCCTCATCAAAGACGAATTCAGCCTCCTTGCACAACAGCCGAGTGAGAGGGCGTGCAATCTTAGAGAAGTCTTTAATGAAACGCCTGTAGAAGCCGACGTGTCCCAAGAAGCTTCTCACCCCTTTTACGTTAACTGGCGGCTCAAGGCTTGTCATCACATCAATCTTTGCCTTGTTGACTTCAATACCCTTCTCTGATATCTTATGTCCAAGCACCCCCTCCTTAACCATGAAGTGGCATTTTTCCCAGTTGAGCACCAAATTTGTCTCCTCACAACGCTTTAAAACCCTGCAAAGATTCAACAAACACGCAGAAAAGGACGCACCATAGACCGAGAAGTCATCCATAAACACCTCTACCATCTCTTCTATAAGATCGGAGAAGATGGACATCATACACCGCTGAAACGTAGCCGGTACGTTACACAACCCGAATGGCATCCTTCGATACGCGAAGGTACCATAAGGGCATGTAAAGGTCGTCTTCTCCTGATCGTTGGGATGGATTGGTATTTGGAAAAATCCACTATATCCATCAAGAAAGCAATAGTAGGGGTGATTAGCAAGTCTTTCAAGCATTTGATCAATAAAAGACAAGGGAAAATGATCTTTTCTAGTAGCAAGATTAAGCTTCCTATAGTCAATACATATACGGTGTCCAGTAATAGTCCTATTAGGGAAAATGATCCTTTCTAAGTTACTGCATCTAGTTTTTAGGGATTTTCTCAAAACCTATCTCGTTTCGCTTAGATTTGCATAGTCCTTGCATTCTCTTTGTATTTTCTATCATCCTAGGTGTGGATTGACTCTCTCTTGCATATTGTGCTATAACCTGTCTTGCATTTGAGTTTGATAACCTCATTGCATACTCACCTTTGCAAAGAAATTGTTTATCAGTGCTGCAGTATGAGAGATTTTTGTTCTGGTTGTAACCTTGTGAGTAGCCTTGAGGTTTGTAGTTGTTTTGACCCGCCACCCAATTGGCTTCTTCTTTGCTCAACTCAAGCTCCTCTTGGCTCTCATCCGCTTCACCAACAAAGTGAACATGCTTCTGATTTGCCAAAACCAACTTGTCAATCTTCTCGTGTAATGATTTCAACTCTTTCTTGTGAGACTCTAGCTCAGAACCTCGTGGTGCACGGGCATAATCTTCAGCATTTTGAGAGGAAATCCTTCTTACACTCGGCCCATGAAGTGATGGTGCCTTGAGGAAGTGTTTTCTCCCAATGTCTAGCCTTGTCTCCAAGAGAGAATGGAAAGAGACGCAGCTTGAAAGCATCTTCGGATATGCCGTTTATCTTGATCATCCCACATACTTGCTCGAAATTGTCGAGGTGCTCCAAGGGATCTTCCATTGCTAAACCGTGGAACTTGTTGTTTTGCACCATTGAGATGAAACCTGGCTTAATCTCGAAGTTGTTGTTTTGTACAGGAGGAGGAGTGATCCCAAACCTATTGTGATGAGTATTGGGAGCATCTCCGGCTCCTATGATCCTTGGGGGTCTAGCCGCGTGGTGGGGGTTTCCATTGCCCCTTCCCACTGCCCCGTGAGCTGGAGGAGGTCCCTCTGGATGCTCGTGTTCAGCCATAGCTTCAAAGTCAACCAAACCGTGCTGAACAATCTCCTCAAAAGCTCTAGCTTGTTCTCGTACTCTTCTTTGTCGTGAATGACCAAGTTGATGGATGTTGTCCAAGGGTTGAAGTAGATGGTTGTCTCCCCTGGAGCGAAGATGCATGTACCTGGAAGTAACACGTTTGAGAGTAGAGAGATTAGTAACTTAAACAAAGTAAAGCTTAGTCTTTACTAAGCTCCAAATCTCTATGCTTTCTAACACTCCTAGAATGGCAACGGCGCCATTTGATAACAAATTTCTTTGCAAGGGTGAGGATGCAATGAGGCTATCAAACTCAAATGCAACACTTAGGTTGTAGTACAGTATGCAAGTGAGAGTCAATCCATTTCTAGGAGCTAGGAAGATCAAAGAGAATGCAAGAGCAGTGTAAAGCTAAGCGAATGACAGGCGATATTGTGAAAATCCTAAAAACTTTGTGCAACGACCGAATGGAATGCAAAACTATTTTAAAATTACCAAGAGTGATTGAACTACTACGAGGAACAAACGGATTAATTAAAATGCAAGGCTATGATTTAACAAAAATCGACTAGTGGATCAACCACACGATCGACCACTAGATCGAGCAGTTTGGATCGATCTCGTCTAAAAATGCAAGTACGAAGAAACTAATGACCAGGATGCGGCGAATATCAAGCGAATGACTAACGAAGATGTGAGAATGCTAAGAAAGAAGGGTCTAGGGTTGAGATTCATGTTAGGGGTTTCAAAGGTCCAAGCTTGGCTTGAAAACTCTAGATCTACTCATTTTGTGAGATTCTCTAAGCCTTGAAAACAAAACAAGACCCATCCATGGCGTGTGGTATGGATCACTCTCTCATTCTCTCCTCCAGACCCATGGCGTTTGGCGGAAAAAGAGATTGAGAGGCAAGGAAAACAGATTTCAACCACGTGGCTTAACTAGTCCTCTAAACTACCATGACGTTTGGGAAAGAGTGACTAGCCTCTAAGATGTGATTTTCAGAGATCTCTGGATCCTGTCAAGGTAAGAGCTCTCTCTGATCATAAAGATCTTGGCGTGAGACTCTTTAAGCCTTAAGAACTCAATATCTTAGAAAAGAAAGCCATTGAGAACAAGAAAACACCAAGCTTTGAAAACCTTTTCGACCCCGTGAATCCTCTCAACCCCGAGACCCAAATGAAACTACTCACTATACATTAAATAAACTAAGCAAAGCATGAAGAATGAAACGATAAACATAAGAACGATGGATTAAACTTAAACGATTCAAAATATTCAATAACAAAGCTCAAAGTCTAACATTGGCAGATCCTCCCCAAAACCAGAGAGAAAAAGCATAAAAAGATAAGAAATGAAAAAGTGTGTGGGAAAAGATCATCGCTGCCTTCCCAAAATGGGAGAAACAGCTCGATGGTCCCCCCTTGCTAGCGGCCAAAAACGGTTGAAAGGACAGAGATCGACTTCGGGATCGAGCAGCTCTCTCGATCACTTTCAGACATCGTGTCTTCTACTTTATCAGGGTCTCGATCTTCTTCTGCGGATCGAGTGTTACATCCGATCTTGGTATTGATCTTCGGTCGGATCGAGTGGTGGACTCGATCCGGCCCTCGCTCTGCATGGCGTCATTTACGTCTGTACCACTTGATCGATTGCTCCACTCGATCTTCGTCTCGATCATTTCCCTTGGATCGCCTGAGCTTCTCGATCTTCTGGTCGATCTCATCTTGATCGACCTGCCATGCTCGATCTGCTCCCCGTTCTCTGGTCCTTAGCAAACATCCGACGTTCCACAAACCTCCACACTAGCCTCAGCACGTCCACGAACCTCCACGACTCCAAAGTAGCCAGAAACAACCTGAATATGATGCAAAATGCAAGGAACATGCGTATGCTGGTGCAAGAATGCTCTAGGATCTAAAGTGATGCAATCTAGCCTAAAGTGTGATGTAAATGCATGAAAAGCTAACTTATATGTATGCAAAATGCATGCAATATGTAGTGAAATCAGAGAGCCTCAGCCCGTGTGCCGTGCCCGTGCTACTTGTCCCTAAGAAAGATGGAACGTGGCAAATGTGCGTGGACTGCCGCGCCATCAATAACATCACGATCAAGTACCGGCCCCTGATCCCACGCTTAGATGACATGCTTGATGAGCTGAGCGGAGCCACCATCTTCTCTAAAGTTGATCTCAAGAGTGGATATCACCAAGTGAGGATGAGAGAGGGAGACGAGTGGAAGACGGCTTTCAAAACAAAGCAGGGGCTGTACGAGTGGTTAGTCATGCCATTCGGTTTGACCAATGCACCAAGCACCTTCATGCGATTGATGAATCAGGTTCTGAGGTCTTACATTGGTAAATTTGTGGTAGCATATTTCGATGATATACTAGTATACAGTAAGAACAATTCGGACCATATTAAACATCTTGAGTTTGTTTTAAAAACACTTCGAAAGGAAGGCTTATTTGCTAACCTCCAGATGTGCTCCTTTTGTACTAACAAGCTTGTTTTCTTAGGCTTTGTAGTAAGTGAGCAGGGGCACAAGGGGATGAGCAGCAGAAGATCAAAGCTATAAGAGAGTGGCCAACACCAACTACCATCAGGCAAGTGCGAAGCTTCCACGGGCTGGCCAGTATCTATAGACGACTTGTGAGAGATTTTAGCACCGTAGCAGCACCACTCACTGCTGTGATCAAGAAGAATGCACCATTCAGTTGGGGATCAGCTCAAGACACCGCTTTCAGCATGGTCAAGGACCGACTTACACAAGCGCCGATACTAGCACTTCCAGACTTTGACAAGATGTTTGAGGTCGAGTGTGACGCCTCTGGAGTTGGCATTAGAGCAGTACTACATCAACGCAAGAAGCCCGTAGCATTTTTCAGTGAGAAGCTAAGTGGGGCTATGCTGAACTATCCTATCTACGACAAGGATTTATACGCCTTATTTAGAGCTTTGAAGATGTGGCAACATTACCTGCTGTCCAAGGAGTTCATCATTAATACTGACCATGAGACCTTGAAGCATCTATGTGGGCAAACAACATTGAAGAGGAGGCATGCCAAATGGTTGGAGTTCATAGAAACATTTCCGTACGTGATCAAGCACAAGAAGGGCAAAGAGAACGTGGTAGCTGATGCTTTAGCAAGAAGACATGCTTTAATATCCACCATGGAGGCCAAAGTTCTCGGGTGTGAGCACATTAAGACATTATATGATACTGACCCGGAACTAAGTGAAGCTTACAAGGAGAGCAGTACGGGAGCTTTCAAGCAGTTCTACATACATGAGGGTTTTCTATTCAGAGACAAGCGGCTATGCATTCCTCAAGGGTCTATGAGAGAGCTAGTGCGTAGTGAAGCTCACAGTGGCGGGTTGATAGGGCATTTCGGAGTGGATAAGACCTTAGCCGTTGTTGTTTTCCACCACTTGTCACCCTCAAACGGATGGCCAAACCGAAGTGGTAAATCGTACCTTATCTACTTTACTTAGAGCAACGCTTGGTAGAAACATGAAAACTTGGTTAGATTGCATTCCATTCATTGAGTTTGCATATAGCCGTGCTACTCACTCCGCTTCTAAGTTATCCCCTTTTGAAGTTGTCTATGGAGTTAACCCTTTAACACCAGTGGATCTCGTACCTATCCCTCAAACGGAGCAAGCTAGCGTAGTTGATCTAAACCGGGGAGAAATCATCAAGAAGCTTCATCTAAAGGCAAAGGAGAACATAGAGAAGAAGACAGAAGAGTATAAGAAGAGAGCAGATAAGGGGAGGAAGCAACTGACCTTTGAGCCCGGAGATTGGGTATGGCATCACATGAGAACGGAGCGGTTCCCACACAACTCTAGGCTATCACCAAGGGGCGATGGACTATGTAAAGATCAACGACAACGCTTACCGCTTGGAGCTGCCAGGTAAGTACAACATTTCTCATACAATTAATGTTGCTGATCTTTCTGTTTATGACGCAGGTGACTCAGTTTGAGGTCAAAACCTCTGGAAGAGGGAGGGAATGATGAGGACATCGATCCAAACGATGACATTAGCCAAGTACCTGAGGTTTGTGAGGCCCCCATGACACGATCAAGGATGAAACAGCTAAGAAAGAGGTTCAATTTGGCCATAGAAAACATCATGCAATCATTAGGACCAGAGGAACTTCTCTCACTTGGAATGATACATGATGGTACGACGGGTTGTAATGACAGTACAGAGGATCGTATCGCGGGTCGTAATGCCAACATGACGGGACGTACCGCGGGCCAGACCGACTAAACCCCACACGATGACATCATAGATGGTTTTACTCGCCTTGCCATCACCTCGCCACACCAAGGTAAGCCACGAACCCCTTTATACACAATACATCACGAG
This sequence comes from Thlaspi arvense, assembly GCA_911865555.2. Taxonomy (NCBI): domain Eukaryota; kingdom Viridiplantae; phylum Streptophyta; class Magnoliopsida; order Brassicales; family Brassicaceae; genus Thlaspi; species Thlaspi arvense. The sequence continues at coordinate 35,424,178 of OU466862.2, forward strand.
CTAATCATGCAGGAGCGAACACGTTGGAGGATCCACTTATACACCAAGACCGCACCATACCAAGTCAAAGAAAGGAGATACAAGAGAGCTCTGATGATTCGTTTAAGGATAGCCAGCAAGCTACGGTTCAAGACTCATCAGGCTTCACGACGAGATTGCAACAAGAGCTCAAGAACGTCCCCGTACCCGAAGCAAGCATCATCATTGATAACTACTTTCTTTGCAAGGGTGAGGATGCAATGAGGCTATCAAACTCAAATGCAACACTTAGGTTGTAGTACAGTATGCAAGTGAGAGTCAATCCATTTCTAGGAGCTAGGAAGATCAAAGAGAATGCAAGAGCAGTGTAAAGCTAAGCGAATGACAGACGATATTGAGAAAATCCTAAAAACTATGTGCAACGACCGAATGGAATGCAAGACTATTTTAAAATTACCAAGAGTGATTGAACTACCACGAGGAACAAACAGAATAATTAAAATGCAAGGCTATGATTTAACAAAAATCGACTAGAGGATCGACCACAGGATCGACCACTAGATCGAGCAGTTTGGATCGATCTCGTCTAAAAATGCAAGTATGAAGAAACTAATGACCAGGATGCGGCGAATATCAAGCGAATGACTAACGAAGATGTAAGAATGCTAAAAAGAAGGGTCTAGGGTTGAGATTCATGTTAGGGGTTTCAAAGATCCAAGCTTGGTTTGAAAACTCTAGATCTACTCACTTTGTGAGATTCTCTAAGCCTTGAAAAAAAAACAAGATCCATCCATGGCGTGTGGTATGGATCACCCTCTCATTCTCTCCTCCAGACCCATGGCGTTTGGCGGAAAAAGAGATTGAGAGGTAGGGAAAACAGATTTCAACCACGCGGCTTAACTAGTCCTCTAAACTACCATGGCGTTTGGGAAAGAGTAACTAGCCTCTAAGATGTGATTTTCAGAGATATCTGGACCCTGTCAAGGTAAGAGCTCTCTCTGATTATAAAGATCTTGGCGTGAGACTCTTTAAGCCTTAAGAACTCAACATCTTAGAAAAGAAAGCCATTAAAAACAAGAAAACACCGTGAATCCTCTCAACCCCGAGATCCAAATGAAACTACTCACTATACATTAAATAAACTAAGCAAAGCATGAAGAATGAAACGATAAACATAAGAACGATGGATTAAACTTAAACGATTCAAAATATTCAATAACAAAGCTCAAAGTCTAACAATGGCGGATCCTCCCCAAAACCAGAGAGAAAAAGCATAAAAAGATAAGAAATTAAAAAGTGTGTGGGAAAAGATCATCGCCGCCTTCCCAAAATGGGAGAAACAGCTCGATGGTCCCCCCCTTGCTAGCGGCCAAAAACGGTTGAAAGGACAGAGATCGACTTCGGGATCGAGCGGCGCTCTCGATCACTTTCGGACATCGTGTCTTCTACTCGATCTGGGTCTCGGTCTTCTTCCGCCGATCGAGTGTTGCATCCGATCTTGGTATCGATCTTCGGTCGGATCGGGTGGTGGACTCGATCTGGCTCTCGCTCTGCATGGCGTCATTTACGTCTGTACCACTTGATCGATTGCTCCACTCGATCTTCGTCTCGATCATTTCCCTTGGATCGCCTGGGGTTCTCGATCTTCTGGTCGATCTCATCTAGGTCGACCTGCCAAGCTGGATCTGCTCCCCGATCTCTGGTCCTTAGCAAACATCCGACGTTCCACGAACCTCCACAACAGCTTCAGCACATCCACGAACCTCCACGACTCCAAAGTAGCCAGAAACAACCTGAATGTGATGCAAAATGCAAGGAACATGCGTTTGCTGGTGCAAGAATGCTCTAGGATCTAAAGTGATGCAATCTAGTCTAAAGTGTGATGTAAATGCATGAAAAGCTAACTTATATGTATGCAAAATGCATGCAATATGTAGTGACATCAACTCCCCCAAACTTACTTCTTGCTTGCCCTCAAGCAACAGAAAATAAGAAAGGAAGAGAGGTTTTAAAAACGAACGGGGGTTTAAGCTTCTTGCAAAGGTGCCTTTCAAATGAATCAATCTCAATGTCCTAGTTACTAGTTCTAAAATGCAATGCGCACACTCATACTCCAAAGAACTTAGCCATACTCATCACACAAAGAAATTCAGATCATGACTCTCTTATTCCTAACAATCAAAGAAACTCATCCTTTAACATTCATTAACATCCGAACCATGAATCAAACTTATGCACTTTAAAGCAGAACACATTTGGTTAAGGGCGCAGGCTATGAGCATAGAATGATCTCATTTGAAAAGGGTTTTCATTTTAAACAAGGGTTTTTCTCAAAAATGGCAAGAACTTTATGCATAATGCTAAAGGTGAAGGCAATTGATGCATACATGATCAGATTCTCATCTACCCATGTAAACTAACAATGATCCTAAACCCCTCTCATTTATTAATTTTTATCCTCACTCACCACTTAGAATCTACCCTTTTCTCAAAGCAAAAGCTTAGCATTCCCCAATTCAAAACAGAAAACATTTTTTTTACTCTTTTAGGCTAGTGAAAAGGTTGAAAACAATTTGCTCTTTACATATTTCTTATTGGTAGCTCTCTTGTTTATTTATATTTTTTTTTTCTTTTTCTTTTATTTTGGCACTTAGGCTCTTTTCTTTTTTTTCTTTTTATTTTTATTTTGAGAGAGCTACCTTCTGAAATTATTAGAGCATATAAATTTTTAAACACAAACCTTTCACTTAAAACCTTTTTTTTCTTTCAAATACTAAACTCTTTTGAAACCGAGAACATATAAACATGAAGACAACCCCAATGATCCCCCAAACTTATTCTAAGCTTATATCTAGCTTCAAAATGCAAAGCTAGCAATCACATTAGAACCCAATCATGTCGCCTAAACCTAACACTTTATGCTAAGTTCAAAACCGAAAAAGAAGGCCTCACAATGATGTCACACAAGAAAAATTTGGCTTCAAAGAAGGGTAGGGGTCAAGGTGGGAGTTCTACTTAGGCTCACAAAGAGTGGTAAAAGGAAGAAGAGAGCCTAAATATTTTAAAATACATGTGTTCATTTTCAAATGCATAAGGATGATAATTGAAATTTCAGATTAAGGTTTTCACTTATTAAGACCAGCTTCAAATCATGAGAGTTCAATTCAAGTCACGAAAATCATAGCAAATGATCCAAGCATGGTAAGAACTTACTTTCAAAGTATGAGCAAAGCATTAGAGAACTACTAACTAGGGCATTGAAACAATTCATGAGTTTAAAACACCTTTTTAAGAAAAACCCTAACCCTTTATGCGAATATGAACAACCTAGATGCTTTAAGATTTTAGACTCAATCCTAAAATGCTTAATGAGATGAATGCAACTACGTGAATCTTTGAAAAAAATTTAAAAATTTTACCAATTCTTCATGTAATGAAGACTCAAGGATGCCTAAGGGAAAATAAGATCAGAAAACACAAGTCAAACCACACATATACTCCCCCAAACTTGCTTGACACCGTCCCAGTGGCAAACAAATTCAAAGTAGCATCAAAACACAAAGCAAAAAGAAGCAAACATGAGCGGTATGTACAATGGAAGAAGGTTGTTACCTCGGGTCTAGTCTCGGCTGGAACTTGAGGATGTTCCAGAGGAGCTAGATGCTACGGCTTTGCCTTTGGAGCCTGGCACTTGAAGAGAGAGACGCGCTGGTTGAATGTTGCTGCCTTGAGTCTCACGGATGACAACTCCACCGGTTGAAAGCCTCCTCTTCTCGGGTTGTTGAACCTCTTCACTTGCAGCTTTCTTAGGCGAGCCTCCTTAAAGCGATTTGACCTTCTTGGCAAGTTTCTTGAGAATTTTTCCTTGCCATTTGTTGATTTTCCTTTGCATCTCCACAACAGATGCTAGGAACTTGTCCGTTTTGGTTCTCGGCCCAAAGTCTATCGTGGGAAGGGTGTAAGCCTTGGGCATCTCATCTTCCGTGACTGGGGACTCAGACCTTTGACGAGGAGCAATCGCTGGGGCAGGCGTTCCTCCTAGAGGAGCAAAGCACTCTTCTACTGTTGGCAGAACTCGATGTTCCCAACACCAAGCAGCTCCGTCTCGTCCTTGTTTTGTAGGATGCATACTCTCTTCACGTTTTCGTCGTCGATGAAAAGATAAGCGTAGAACCCTTCTGCTGGCGTGCGTCCCAAGCTGTCGTTATTCCTCATGTAGACCTCATCCATGAAAGCTCTAGCCAGGACGGGTGTGAAATCGTGTATAGGTATGCCAGCTTGTATGAATAGAGGAGTGAGGAAGCCGCCAATGAAAGAAGAGCTTGCCTTGCACCGCAAGGCATAAGCCTTGTACTTCACTAAAGAGGCAGCAAGTACGCATCCATAGTTCACCTCGTCGCCGAGTTCATCCTCCATAGGCTCTTCATTCTCCACCGGCTCACACAACAAATGCTTCACGCCTTGGAACAAGAAGCAAAGCTCGGTCTTTGTGACAGTGGGAGCAACTGACCTTCCGCTGAATGTGTTGGCGATCAGCTTCAAGGTGTACCTCAGCACTGGGCTTCTCACTCTCTTGATTTTGGCGGTGTTGGCCTTGTAGTCTTCGTTGCTGATCAGGTCCCAAAAATCGTTTACTCGCGTGAAGTAGGGGAACTCAATCTTGGTGGCGGCTGCGTTGAGACCATATGCCTGACACAGCTCAGGGATTGAGAGGCTAAAGGCTTGACGTCCAACCTTGAAGGAGAGACGACCTTGTCAAGGAACGGGGGCGCTAGGGTTCTCGTAACGAAACTCCAACGTGGCAAGGAAGTCTATTGTCACTTCTGGAATGGTTGGGCAATCCATTCGTGACAGACATCTTAAGCCAATGTTCTTGAGGAGTTTGGTCGAAATCTCCAAGGATCCCTAGCTTGAACAGCAACTCCCGGTCTGCAAACTTAGTAGGCTCGAACCGAAGCCTTTCTAGCCGCTTCTTATCCCTCTTCTCGTCCTTACTCCATCAGACCCTCTCTTGAACAGCCACTTCCTGACCTTCTCCTTCTTGTGCCGTCTCCTCTCTCGTTCTCTTGGGGGCTATCGTGCCTGAAAACGGCGATAGGATGAGAGAAGAAGAGAGGCAAAGAAGAAAACTTAAAATTAATACCCTAGAATTTTGGGGAATCTATAAAAATTATAGCAAAATAATAGAGAATCAAATCTAGAGATACTAGAAAATTCAGAATTTTTCCTATTATTTAGCTAAATTTAAAAATTCAAAACTGTCCTAGCATCTAAAACAATCAATTGCGAAATAGAAGGAGATTTTACTAAAGATTTTTATCAAATATCCGAAAATACCTTTTGCGAAGATTGTTAAGAAGTTTGTTAGCCTTTAGAAACAGAAAACTCTCACTCTCTTTGCTTAAAATTCCGAGAAAACAAGAATGAGAGAGTGTGAAGTTGATGAAAACATTTAAAGGCCAACAAGAAACAAAACTATGGGTAAAAGGAGGTGGTTTCTGACACAAGTCTTGGTCAAGGCACATCTTTCATGGTCAAAGATGCTTGCCTTGACCAAGTTTTGAATTTAAAAACTGGAGGGAAAAGAATAAAGGAGGGAAAGAAAATGTTACCTCGGCATGAGATCGAGTCCGTTTGGTCGATCTAGGACTCGATCTCATGCCCATAATGGCGTAGATCGAGAGGATTACTCGATTTGTGACTCGATTCATGGTGAATCGAGTCTTGGATCGATTGGCTCTCTCAATCGTTGAGATTTTGGCTCCACGACTAAGTCCTCGTGATCGAGCTACGTCCTCGATTTGGGGGACGATTTGGCTTAGATCGAGTGATGGATCGAGTCGAGTGATCGATCTGTCTTTTAAGGATTTCCCGAGAGAAATTAGATTGGTCGATCCATTTGGGATCGATCGATCCGTTTTCATCTAGATCGATCTTATCACTCGTTCTCGTCTAGATCGACTGGCTCCTCTCGATTCACTAACTCGATCTAGCAAAGATCGAGTTAGGATTGGTCGATCTAGCACTCTATCTCTAGCCTTTTCTTAACCCCTATCACCTCTTTTGGACTTCAAGATCGAGGTTTAGACTCGTCATACCTGTTCCTACACACTTGCAAGATAAAAACATAAAACTGAAAGAGAAATAAAGCAGAAATATGTACAGGATAAACATGGAAATGCCTCCCAAGTGCGCTTTCTTTAACCTCTTTAGCTAGACTTTACTTGGTTTAGGCAGATGGTGGGTCTTGGAGAAGCATTGCGGTTCTCTCCTTGTCAAATGCACTCGCCATGTACGGCTTAACTCTGTGCCCGTTCACTGTGAATGCATCTCCACTTTTGCCGACCAACGTGACTGCCCCGTAAGGTAGTACTTCCTTGATCTCATACGGACCGCTCCACCGTGATTTCAGCATTCCTGGGAAGAGCTTGAGCCTCGAGTTGTAAAGCAGCACCAAACTCCCTTCCTTGAGCTCCTTAGGTACCAGCTTCTTGTCATGAGCAGCCTTGGTACGTTCCTTGTAGATCCGAGCGCTTTCGTAGGCATCCAGCCTTAGCTCATCAAGCTCGTGCAGTTGGATCAAACGCTTCTCCTGAGCCGTCTTCAGATCAAAATTCAGCTGCTTCACAGCCCACAACGCCCTATGCTCCAGCTCAACAGGAAGGTGACAGCCTTTACCGTAGAGAAGAGTGAAGGGAGTGGTACCAATATGTGTCTTGTAGACAGTCCGATACGCCCACAAAGCGTCATCTAACTTCATAGCCCAGTCCTTCCGAGTAGTCCCAACTGTCTTCTCGAGTATCGCCTTGATCTGACGGTTAGAGACCTCTACTTGGCCACTCGTTTGAGGATTGTAAGGTGTAGCTACCTTATGCTTCACACCATACTTCTTTAGCAGATTTTCAAACAGCTTGTTGATGAAATGGCTCCCTCCGTCGCTTATCACCACCTTGGGAACTCCAAACCTCGGAAAAATAATGCTTTTAAAGAGCTTGATCACCACCCTAGAGTCGTTTGTTGGGGAAGCAATGGCCTCAACCCACTTAGAGACGTAGTCTACAGCTACGAGTATGAACTTGTTGCCGTATGATGAAGGGAACGGCCCCATGAAGTCTATGCCCCACGCGTCAAAGACATCTACCTCGAAGATAGGAACTTGAGGCATCTCGTTCCTCTTAGTGATATTCCCTGCTTGTTGACACGCCTCACAGCTCTTCACAAACTCATGTGCATCCTTGAAGATAGACGGCCACCAGAAACCAGCTTGCAACACTTTCGTGGCAGTCTTGAATGAAGCGAAGTGTCCTCCATAGGATGAGCCATGACAGTGAAGAGGATGTCTTTAGCTTCTTCCTTTGAAACACATCTCCGGTACAAATTGTCCACCCCTCTCTTGAACAAGTAGGGCTCGTCCCAAAAGTAGTCACTCGCCTCTCTCATAAACCTCTTCTTGTGATAGCTGTTGAGATGTGTTGGCTCCTCACCACACACTAAGTAGTTCACAACATCAGCGTACCAGGGAATATCCTCCTCCTTGAAGCTCAACACCTCCTCAAACTGCCCTTCTAGCTTTCCACAAACAGCCGTAGTGATCGCCATGAGTTGCTCTTCGGGGAGAGAATCATCTAAGGGTAGAGACTCGTTGATCCTTAGCCGAGAGAGATGGTCAACAACTCCGTTTTCTATCGCCTTCTTGTCTTTAATTTCCATATCAAATTCTTGAAGTAAGAGGATCCATCTCAAAAGCCGAGGCTTAGTGTCTTTCTTGGAATATATGTAGCGCAAAGCTACGTGGTCCGTGTAAACTATGGTCTTGGAACCCACGAGGTAAGCTCTGAACTTCTCAAAGGCGAATAGAGAACATAGAGATTTGGGACTTAGCAAAGACTAAGTCTTTACCTTTTTCAAGCTACTAATCATTCTACTCTCAAACGTGTGTTTTCAGGTATATGAATCTTCGTTCACGGGGAGATAAACAATCTACTTCCACCTTTGGACAATATTCATCAGCTTGGTCACTAACGGCAAAGAAGAGTCAGAGAACAAGCCAGAGCCTTTGAGGAGATTGTTCAGCACGGTTTGGTTGACTTTGAAGCTATGGCTGAACACGAGCATCCAGAAGGACCTCCTCCAGCTCACGGGGCAGTAGGAAGGGGTAATGGACACCCCCAACACGCGGCTAGACCCCCAAGGATCATAGGAGCCGGAGATGCTTCCAATACTCATCACAATAGGTTTGGGATCACTCCTCCTCCTGTACAAAACAACAACTTCGAGATCAAGCCACGTTTCATCTCCATGGTGCAAAACAACAAGTTCCACGGCTTAGCATTGGAAGATCCCTTGGAGCACCTTGACAACTTCGAGCAAGTATGTGGGATGATAAAGATCAATGGCATATCCGAAGATGCTTTCAAGCTGCGTCTCTTCCCCTTTTAACTCGGAGACAAAGCTAGACATTGGGAGAAGACCCTCCCACAAGGCACCATCACCTCATGGGCCGAGTGTAAGAAGGCTTTTCTCTCAAAGTTCTTCTCCAGCACCAGGAAAGCATGGTTGAGAAGCGAAATCAGCGGTTTCACTCAAAGGAACAATGAGACATTCAACGAGGCAATGGAGCGTTTCAAAGAAGAGGGTATGGAGCTGATAGAAAACTTGGCATTGAGTGATGGCAATGATGTTATTGCATATTGCATACATTTTGCATACTCATTAGTTAGCTTTTCATGCATTTGTATCACGTTTTAGGTTAGATTGCATCACATAGGGTCCTAGAGCATTCTTGCATCAGCATACGCATTTTCCTTTCATTTTGCATCACATTCAGGTTGTTTCTGGCTGCTTTGGAGTCGTGGAGGTTCGTGGACATGTTGAGGCTGATGTAGCAGTTCGTGGGAGCTCGGATATATGCTAAGGATCAGAGATCGAGGAGCAGATCGAGCATGGCCGGTCGATCTAGCAGTTGATCGACCAGAAGATCGACCCAACCAGGCGATCCAAGGAGAATGATCGAGACAAGGATCGAGTGAAGCAATCGATCAGACGGTGCGGACGTAAATGACGCCATGCAGAGCGAGAGTCAGATCGAGTACACCACTCGATCCAGCCGAAGATCGATACCGAGATTGGATGCAATACTCGATTCGCCGATGATGATCGAGACCCAGATCGAGCCAAAGACACGATGTCCGAATATGATCGAGAGAACCGCTCGATCTTGGAATCGATCTCTGTCCTTTCAACCGTTTTTGGCCGCTAGCGAGGGGGGGACCATCAGCTTGTTTCGGCATTTTGGGAAGGCGGCGACGTCCTTTTCCCACAACAACTTTGCATCCTTATCTTTTTCCTTATGTTTTCTCTCTGGTTTTCGTGAAGAACACCATTGTTGAACTCGCGTTTTTCTTAAGCTTTGTAATTGAATCATTTCCGTTTCAATCTAGTTTTCTTTTCATGTTCATCGTCTCGCTTTACATGCTTTTCTTGATTTACTCTATGTGTAGCGAGTAGTTTATTTGGGTTCGGGGTTGAGAGGATTAAGGGGTCTAAAGGGTTTCGATCTTGGGGTTTTTCTAAACGTTTTCAATGGCTATCTCTTCTAAGGTGTTGAGATCTCAATGCTTGAAGACTCTCACGCCAAGAGCTTCATGATCCGAGAGTTTCCTTACCTTGACAGGATTCAGGAGCCTCGGAAGATCACACCTTAGAGACTAGTTACCCCTTCCCAAAAGCCATGAAAGTTTGGGGGATTAGTTAAGCAATTCATTTGAAATCTGTTTTCCTTGCCCTTCGACCTCTCATTCCACCAAAAGCCATGGGTTTGGAGGAGAGGATGAAGGAGTGATCTATACCGAAAGCCACAGATAGATCTTGCTTAGTTTTCAAGGCTTAGAGATCCTCACCAAGTGAGTCGATTTAAAGTTTTAAACCCAAGGTCGAACCTTTGAAACCCCTGACCTTGAATCTCAACCCTAGGCCCTTTCTTTTAGTATCTTTACATCTTATCTCGTCTTTCGCTTGATCTCTGATAGCATCCTGGTCATTAGTTTTACTGTTCTTGCATTTTTAAACGAGATCGATTGTTACTGCTCGATCTAGTGGTCGATCTCATGGTTGATCCACTAGTCGAACTTTAATAATTCGAAGCTTTCTCCTTTAATTATTCTGTTTGTTTCTCGTGGTAGTTTCTTCATTTCTAGTATTTTTCAAATAGGTTGCACTCTATTTAAGTTGCTGCATCTAGTTTTTAGAGATTTTCTCATAAATCATCTCATTTCGCTTAGATTTGCATAGTCCTTGTATTCTTTGTGCATTCTCTATCATCCTAGGCATGGATTGACTCTCTCTTGCTTGCTGTACTACAACATGTCTTGCATTTGAGTTTGATAACCTCACTGTAATTTAACCCTTGCTCAAAAAGTGTTTATCAAATGGCGCCGTTGCCATCCTAGGACTGTTTAGAGAACATAAAGATTTGGGACTTAGCAAAGACTAAGTCTTTACCTTTTCAAGTTACTAATCCTTCTACTCTCAAACGTGTGTTTTCAGGTACATGAATCTTCGTTCAAGGGGAGACAACAATCTACTACAACCCTTAGACAACATTCATCAACTTGGTCACTCACGGTAAAGGAGAGTCAGAGAACAAACAAGAGCCTTTGAGGAGATTGTTCAGCACGGTTTAGTTGACTTTGAAGCTATGGCTGAACACGAGCATCCAGAAGGACCTCCTCCAGCTCACGGGGCAGCAGGAAGGGGCAATGGAAACCCCCAACATGCGGCTAGACCCCCAAGGATCATAGGAGCTGGAGATGCTCCCAATACTCACCACAATAGGTTTGGGATCACTCCTCCTCCTGTCCAAAACAATAACTTCGAGATCAAGCCAGGTTTCATCTCAATGGTGCAAAACAACAAGTTCCACGGCTTAGCAATGGAAGACCCCTTGGAGCACCTAGACAACTTCGAGCAAGTATGTGGGATGATAAAGATCAATGGCATATCCGAAGATGCTTTCAAGCTGCGTCTCTTCCCCTTTTCACTCGGAGACAAAGCTAGACATTGGGAGAAGACCCTCCCACAAGGCACCATCACATCATGGGCCGAGTGTAGGAAGGCTTTTCTCTCAAAGTTCTTCTCAAGCACCAGGACAGCACGGTTGAGAAAGGAAATCAGCGGTTTCACTCAAAGGAACAATGAGACATTCAACGAGGCAATGGAACATTTCAAAGACTACACGATCCAATGTCCTTATCACGGGTTCAGCGAGGAGACACTACTCAGTATCATATACCGTGGAGCTTCACCAAAGATCAGGTTGTTGCTTGACACAGCTAGCAAAGGGAACTTCCTCGGTCAGGAGGTAGAAGAGGGTATGGAGCTGATAGAAAACTTGGCATTGAGTGATGCCAATTACGCTGAGGATTATGACCGTGCACCGAGAGGATCAGAGTTAGAGTGTCACAAGAAGGAGCTCTAATCTTTGCATGAGAAGATAGATAAGCTGGTGTTAGCCAATCAGAAGCATGTTCACTTTGTTGGTGAAGCTGATGAGAACCAAGAGGAGTTAGAGTTGAGCCAAGAAGAAGCCAATTGGGTAGCGGGACAGAACAACTACAAACCTCAAGGCTACAACCAAGGCTACCAGAACAACAACCTCTCTTACCAAAGCACCAACGTAGCCAACCCTAAAGATCAAGTGTACCCTGCTCAGCAAGCAAAACCTTTCATCCCTTACAACAAAGGTTTTCAACCGAGTGGTGGTTTCCAAGGTCAAGGGCAGAACAACTTCCAAGGGCAACATCAAACAAGGGTTATACACCTAACTACCCTCCGGGCTTTGCACCTCAGCAGCAACAACCGATGCAACAACAAGTTGATCCGGTTCAAGCAATGTTTCAACAGCTAATACAAGGGCAAGCCTATACAAACCAGAAGTTCGCCGAGATGAACACTCGTCTAGACTCGTCTCTCACTGACTTCTCCACGCAGATCACCAATTTAAACAACAAGATCAAGCAGCTGGAGAAAGGGAAAGCGAGTACGAGTGGTCAGAACAGTCTTCCGGGAAAGTGTGAGCAGAATCCCAAGGAGTATGCTAATGCCATAATGTTGAGAAGCGGTAAAGAGCTCGAACCTCCAGTCTCTAACAAGAACAACGAGGATGTTGTAATTCAAGAGGGGGAGGGGAAACCTTCGGCTGATGATGATGAGATTAACTTTGACAACGTTTGGATCCAAGGGCCAAGAAGAGGAGACAAAGCAGTTGCTGAGAAGAAAGCTGAGCAAACCACTAAGGAGAAGAATGCTTATGTGCCTCCACCTTATGTACCTAAGCTGCCTTTTCCTGGCCGCTTCAAGAAGCAACTCATAGAGAAGCATAGAATCCTCTTTGAGAAGCACCTTAAGGACGTGGAGATCAAGCTACCTCTCGTTTACTGCCTTGCAATGATGCCTAAATGCGCCAAATTCTTCAAAGACACTCTCGTGAAGAAGAATAAGGAAAGCAAGGAGGTACTTGTTCTAAGTGAAGAGTGTAGTGCTGTGATACATAAGGAGATAGTCCCTAAGAAGTTGGGAGACCCTGGAAGCTTCACTATACCCTGCGCTTTAGGTCCTCTAGAGTTCAAGAGTTGCTTATGTGATCTCGGAGCTAGCATAAACCTGATGCCTCACTCCGTGGCTAAGAAGCTTGGTTTTACTCGTTTCAAAGACTGTCGGATCTCGTTGGTACTGGCTGATAGGAGTGTGAGGCTACCAGTGGGGCTGCTTGAAGATTTACCGGTGCCAATCAGCGGTGTGAACGTGCCTACAGACTTTGTCGTGTTGGAGATGGATGAAGAGCCTAAGGATCCACTCATCTTAGGGAGACCATTCCTTGCAACCGTCGGGGCTATCATAGATGTGAAGAATGGGAAGATTGCCTTGCATTTGGGAAAGGAGATAAGGCTTGACTTCGACATCAATGAGGTTCTGAAGAAGCCGACCATTGAAGGGCAAGCTTTCTATATTGAAACGATGGATGCTTTAGCGGATGAGTTGCTGGAAGAGCTGGCTCTAGAAGACCATCTGAAGCTAGCACTGACTAAGGAGCCAGGGGAGTTTGGCTATGTGGACCAGAGGACCCAGGAGTACGTCAACCTGCTGGATTCTAGGAAGATTGTCAAGAAGGATGAAAGTTGCTGCCTAGAGGTCGACCCTGAGATCGATGCTATCACTCGATCCAGGAGTCAGATCGACAAGGCAATCGAGAACACAACTCGATCCGGTGCAACAATCGACGGACAGATCGAGAAGAATGCTCGATCAGGCAAAACAATCGAGTCGACGATCGAGGGAGACCTCCCGATCATTTTGGGGTCCAATCAAGAGATCGACTCAGCGTCTCGATCCCTTACTCGATCCACATCAAATCGAGTAAGTGAATCGAACAAAATGGCTCGATCTAGACAAGATCGAGAGGAGAATCGACCGGAGGACTCGATCTCAGAAGGGATAGCGATGGAGGATAGCAGTCTGAAGGGCCATGCCTCAGGTTCAAAGGAGAGCTCCAAGGAGGAAAGCAACAACAACAGCCACGAGGATGACTGGAGTGAGCTGTTAGCCCCAAAGGTGGACCTTAAGGAGCTCCCAAAAGGGCTAAGGTATGCTTTCTTAGGGCCTAATAACACCTATCCCGTGATTGTGAATGAAAACCTTAGTGATGATGAGTTGCACTCGCTCCTGACTGAGCTGAGAAAGTATAGGAAGGCCATTGGGTACTCTTTAAGTGACATCAAGGGCCTTTCACCAATGCTTTGCACTCATAGGATTCACTTGGATAATGAGAACGCCTCTTCTATAGAACATCAAAGGCGTTTGAATCCTAATTTGAAAGAGGTTGTTAAGAAAGAAATCCTTAATCTTTTAGAGGCTGACGTGATCTATCCCATAAGTGACAGCACGTAGGTTTCTCCTGTACACGTGGTGCCTAAGAAGGGAGGGATCACGGTCATAAGGAATGAAAAGGATGAGCTTATTCCTACTAGAACCATCACTGGTCATAGGATGTGTATTGATTATAGGAAACTTAACCTTGCGACTAGGAAAGACCATTTCCCTGTGCCTTTTATTGATCAAATGCTTGAGAGACTTGCTAATCACCCTTACTACTGCTTTCTCGATGGGTATAGCGGTTTCTTTCAAATAAAAATTCACCCAAATGATCAGGAGAAGACGACCTTCACATGTCCCTCCGGCACCTTTGCATATCAAAGGATGCCGTTTGGATTGTGTAATGCACCGGCTACGTTTCAGCGTTGTATGATGTCGATCTTCTCCGATCTAATAGAGGAGATGGTAGAGGTGTTCATGGATGACTTCTCTGTCTATGGTGCGTCCTTTCCTGCATGTTTGTTGAATCTTTACAGGGTACTAAAACGTTGTGAAGAGATAAACTTGGTGCTGAACTGGGAGAAATGCCATTTTATGGTTAAAGCAGGGATCGTGCTTGGTCATAAGATATCAGAGAAGGGCATTGAGGTTGATCAGGCTAAAGTGGAGGTCATGATGGGTTTTGAGCCGCCGGTTAATGTTAAGGGAGTCAGAAGCTTCTTGGGACACGCAGGGTTCTATAGGCGCTTCATCAAGGATTTCTCCAAGATTGCACGCCCTCTTACACGGCTGTTGTGCAAGGAAGCTGAGTTTGTGTTTGATGAGGAGTGTTTGAAAGCTTTTGTGACCATCAAGGAAGCCCTTACATCAGCTCCTATAGTTCAAGCACCAGACTGGTCTCTTCGCTTTGAGATCATGTGTGATGCTAGTGACTACGCCGTAGGAGCCGTTCTTGGTCAGAAGAAAGACAAGAAGCTGCACGTGATCTACTATGCTTCAAGAACCTTGGATGACACGCAAACAAGATACACCACTACGGAGAAGGAGTTGCTTGCAGTAGTCTTCGCCATTGAGAAGTTCAGATCGTATCTTGTTGGTTCCAAGGCTATTGTATACATGGATCACGCCGCCTTGCGATACATCTACTCGAAGAAAGACACCAAGCCTCGGCTCTTAAGATGGATTCTCTTACTCCAGGAGTTTGACATGGAGATTAAAGACAAGAAAGGAATAGAAAACGGAGTCGCTGACCATCTCTCACGGCTAAGGATCAACGAATCTCTCCCCTTAGATGACTCTCTTCCAGAAGAGCAGCTTATGGCGATTACCACGGCTGTTTGTGAAAAGCTAGAAGGGAGGTTTGAGGAGGTGTTGAGTTTCAAAGAGGAGGATCTACCGTGGTATGCTGATGTAGTGAACTATCTAGCGTGTGGTGAGGAGCCAACACATCTCAACAGCTATCACAAGAAGCGGTTTATGAGAGAGGCTAGTGGCTACTTTTGGGACGATCCCTTCTTATACAAGAGAGGAGTAGACAGTTTGTACCGGAGATGTGTTACAAAGGAAGAAGCCAGGGACATCCTCTATCATTGCCATGGCTCTTCCTACGGAGGACACTTCGCCTCATTCAAATGACAAGCCCATGGAGGATGAACTCGGCGATGAAGTGAACTACGGGTGTGTGCTCGCGGCTTCCTTGGTGAAATACAAGGCTTATGCCTTGCGGTGCAAGGCAACTTCCTCTTACATTGGCGGTTTCCTTACTCCTCTGTTTGTGCAAGCTGGTGTGCCCATTCACGACTTCGCTCACGTCCCAACCAGAGCTTTCATGGACGAGGCATACATGAGGAATACTGACAGCTTGGGACGCACGCCAGCGGAAGGGTTCTACGCCTACCTCTTCATAGACGACGAAGATAAGAAGAGAGGGTGCATCCTGCCCAACAAAGATGAAACCGAGCTGCTTGGTGTTGGGAACATCGAGTTCTTGCCCACGGAGGAGGAATGCTTTGCCCCTCTCGGAGGACCACCTGCTTCAGCGATTGCCCCTCGTCAAAGGTCAGAGTCTCCAGCCACGGAAGATGAGATGCCCGAGGCCTACACACTTCCCAAGCTAGACTTCGAGCCGAGGACAATAACCGAGAAGTTCCTAGCATCAGTTATGGAGATGCAAAGGAAGATCAACAAGTGGCAAGGCAAGATGCTCAAGAAGCTTGGAAAGAAGGTCAAAGCACTTCAGGGAGGCTCACCTAAGAAAGCTGCGAGCCAAGAGGTGCAACAACCCGAGAAGAGAAGGCTCTCAAACGGTGGAGTTGTCATCCGCGAGACCCAAGGAACCACCATTCAGCCGGTGCGCCACTCTCTCCAAGAACCAGCCGAGAAGGGCAAAGCAACAATCTCTAGCTCCTCTGGAACATCCTCAAGTTCCAGCCGAGACTAGACCAGAGGTAACAACCTTCTTCCATTGTACATAACCGCTCATATTTGCTTCTTTTTGCTTTGTGTTTTGATGCTCCTTCAAATGAGTTTGCCACCGGGATGGTGTCAAGCAAGTTTGGGGGAGTACATGTGTGATTTGACTTGTGTTCTTTGATCTTATTTTCCTTTAGCATCCTTGAGTCTTTAGTTCATGAAAAATTGGTAAAAGTTTTAAATTTTTTTTCAAAGATTCATGTAGTTGCATTCATCTTTTTAAAACATGTTAGGATTGAGTCTAAAGTTTCTCATAGCATCTAGGTTGTTTGCATTTTGCATAAGGGGTAAGAATTTTTTAAAAAGGTGTTTTTACTTATGAATTGTTTCAATGCCCTAGTTAGTAGTTCTCTAATGCTTTGTCTATGCTTTGAAAGTAAGTTCTTACCATGCTTGGATCACTTGTTAGGATTTTCGTGGCTTGAATTGAACTCTCATGATTTGAAACTCATCCTAATAAGTGAGAACCTTAATTTGAAATTCTAATTATCATCCTTATGCATTTGAAAATGAACACATGGCTTTAAAATATTTAGGCTCTCTTCTTCCTTTTTACCACTCTTTGTGAGCCTAAGTAGAACTCCCTCCTTGAACCCTACCCTTCTTTGAAGCCAAATGTTCTTGTGTGACATCTTTGTGAGGCCTTCCTTTCGGTTTGAACTTGGCATAAAGTGTTAGGTTTAGGCGACATGATTTGGTTTTCATATGATTGCTGGCTTTGCATTTTGAAGCTAGGTATAGGCTTAGGATAAGTTTGGGGGATCATTGTGGTTGCTTTCTTGCCTATTTGTTCTCGGTTTCAAAGAGCTTTGTGTTTTAAAGAAAGAAATGGGTTTTAAGTGAAAGGTTGTTTTTAAAACTAAGTATGCTCCAATAAATTTCAGGAGGTAGCTCTCCCAAAATAAAAAAAAAAAAAGAGAAAAGAAAAGAAAAAAGAAATAAAAAGAGCCTAACTGCCAAAAAAAAGAAAAAAATAAAAAGAAAAAAAAATAATAATAAGAGAGCTACCAATAAGAAATATCTAAAGAGCAAAAGTTATTTTCAAAACCTTTTCACTAGCCTAAAAAGTTTAAAAATGTTCTTGTTTTGAATTGGGGATTGCTAAGTTTTGAAGAAAAAGGGTAGACTCTTAAGTGGTGTGTGAGGATAAATTTGTTAAATGAGAGGGGTATAGGATCGTTAAATAGTTTACATGGGTAGATGAGAATCTAATCATGTATGCATAAATTGTCTTTACCCTTAGCATTATGCACAAGTTCAGCCATTTTTGAGAGAAACCCTTGTTCCAATTATAAACCCTTTTCAAATGAGATCATTCAATGCTCATAACCTTCATCCTTAGCCAAATGTGTTTTGCTTTAACGTGCATAAGTTTGATTCATGGTTCGAATGTTAATGAATGTTAAAGGATGAGTTTCTTTATTTGTTAGGAATAGGAGAGTCATGATTTGAATTTCCTTGTGTGATGAGTATGGCTAAGTTCTTTGGAGTATGAGTGTAAGCATAGCATTTTAGAACTGTTAACTAGGACATTGAGATTGATTCATTCGAAAAGCACCTTTTGCAAAAAGTTTAAACCCCCATTCATTTTTCGGAAAACCTCTCTTCCTTACTTATTTTCTGTTGCTTGAGGGCAAGCAAGAAGTAAGTTTGGGGGGGTTGATGTTATTGCATATTGCATATATTTTGCATACTCATTAGTTAGCTTTTCATGCATTTGTGTCACGTTTTGGGTTAGATTGCATCACTTAGGGTCCTAGAGCATTCTTGCATCAGCATACGCATTTTCCTTGCATTTTGCATCACATTCAGGTTGTTTCTGGCTGCTTTGGAGTCGTGGAGGTTCGTGGACATGTTGAGGCTGATGTAGCAGTTCGTGGGAGCTCGGATATATGCTAAGGATCAGAGATCGAGGAGCAGATCGAGCATGGCCGGTCGATCTAGGAGTTGATCGACCAGAAGATCGAGCCAACCAGGCGATCCAAGGAGAATGATCGAGACAAGGATCGAGTGAAGCAATCGATCAAACGGTACGGACGTAAATGACGCTATGCAGAGCGAGAGTCAGATCGAGTACACCACTCGATCCAGCCGAAGATCGATACCGAGATCGGATGCAATACTCGATTCGCCGATGATGATCGAGACCCAGATCGAGCCAAAGACACGATGTCCGGATATGATCGAAAGAACCGCTCGATCTTGGAATCGATCTCTGTCCTTTCAACCGTTTTTGGCCGCCAGCGAGGGGGGGACCATCAGCTTGTTTCGGCATTTTGGGAAGGCAGCGACGTCCTTTTCCCACAACAACTTTGGATCCTTATCTTTTTCCTTATGTTTTCTCTCTGGTTTTCGTGAAGAACACCATTGTTGAACTCGCGTTTTTCTTAAGCTTTGTAATCGAATCATTTCCGTTTCAATCTAGTTTTCTTTTCATGTTCATCGTCTCGCTTTACATGCTTTGCTTGATTTACTCTATGTGTAGCGAGTAGTTTATTTGGGTTCGGGGTTGAGAGGATTAAGGGGTCTAAAGGGTTTCGATCTTGGGGTTTTTCTAAACGTTTTCAATGGCTATCTCTTCAAAGGTGTTGAGATCTCAATGCTTGAAGACTCTCACGCCAAGAGCTTCATGATCCGAGAGGTTCCTTACCTTGACAGGATTCAGGAGCCTCGGAAGATCACACCTTAGAGACTAGTTACCCCTTCCCAAAAGCCATGGAAGTTTGGGGGATTAGTTAAGCCATTCATTTGAAATCTGTTTTCCTTGCCTTCGAGCTCTCTTTCCACCAAAAGCCATGGGTTTGGAGGAGAGGATGAAGGAGTGATCTATACTGAAAGCCCCGGATAGATCTTGCTTAGTTTTCAAGGCTTAGAGATCCTCACCAAGTGAGTCGATTTAAAGTTTTAAACCCAAGGTCGAACCTTTGAAACCCCTGACCTTGAATCTCAACCCTAGGCCCTTTCTTTTGGTATCTTTACATCTTATCTCGTATTTCGCTTGATCTCTGATAGCATCCTGGTCATTAGTTTTACTGTTCTTGCATTTTTAGACGAGATCGATTGTTACTGCTCAATCTAGTGGTCGATCTCATGGTCGATCCACTAGTCGAATTTTAATAATTTGAAGCTTTCTCCTTTAATTATTCTGTTTGTTTCTCGTGGTAGTTTCTTCATTTCTAGTCTTTTTAAAATAGGTTGCACTGTATTTAAGTTGCTGCATCTAGTTTTTAGAGATTTTCTTATAAATCATCTCATTTCGCTTAGATTTGCATAGTCCTTGTATTCTTTTTGCATTCTCTATCATCCTAGGCATGGATTGACTCTCTCTTGCTTGCTGTACTACAACATGTCTTGCATTTGAGTTTGATAACCTCACTGCAATTTAACCCTTGCTCAAAAAGTGTTTTTCAGGCAACTACGCTGAGGATTATGACCGTGCACCGAGAGGATCAGAGGTAGAGTCTCACAAAAAGGAGCTGAAATCTTTGCATGAGAAGATAGATAAGCTGGTGTTAGCCAATCAGAAGCATGTTCACTTTGTTGGTGAAGCTGATGAGAACCAAGAGGATTTAGAGTTGAGCCACGAAGAAGCCAATTGGGTTGCGGGACAGAACAACTACAAACCTCAAGGCTACAATTAAGGCTACCAGAACAACAACCTCTCCTACCGAAGCACCAACGTAGCCAACCCTAAAGATCAAGTGTACCCTGCTCAGCAAGCAAAACCTTTCATCCCTTACAACAAAGGTTTTCAACCGAGTGGTGGTTTCCAAGGTCAAGGGCAGAACAACTTCCAAGGGCAACATCAAAGTAACAAGGGTTATACGCCTAACTACCCTCCGGGCTTTGCACCTCAGCAGCAACAGCCAATGCAATAACAAATTGATCCGGTTCAAGCAATGTTTCAACAGCTGATACAAGGGCAAGCCTCTACAAACCAGAAGTTCGCCGAGATGAACACTCGTCTAGACTCGTCTCTCACTGACTTCTCCACTCAGATCACCAACTTAAACAACAAGATCAAGCAGCTAGAGAAAGGGAAAGCGAGTACGAGTGGTCAGAATAGTCTTCCGGGAAAGTGTGAGCAGAATCCTAAGGAGTATGCTAACGCCATAACGTTGAGAAGCGGCAAAGAGCTCGCACCTCCGGTCTCTACCAAGAACAACGAGGACGTTGTAATTCAAGAGGGGGAGGGTAAACCTTCGGCTGATGATGATGAGATTAACTTTGACAACGTTTGGATCCAAGGGCCAAGAAGAGGAGACAAAGCAGTTGCTGAGAAGAAAGCTGAGCAAACTACTAAGGAGAAGAATGCTTATGTGCCTCCACCGTATGTACTTAAGCTGCCTTTTCCTGGCCGCTTCAAGAAGCAACTCATAGAGAAGCATAGAATCCTTTTTGAGAAGCATCTTAAGGACGTGGAGATCAAGCTACCTCTCGTTGACTGCCTTCCAATGATGCCTAAATGCGCCCAATTCTTCAAAGACACTCTCGTGAAGAAGAATAAGGAAAGCAAGGAGGTACTTGTTCTAAGTGAAGAGTGTACTGCTGTGATACATAAGGAGATAGTCCCTAAGAAGTTGGGAGACCCTGGAAACTTCACTATACCCTGCGCTTTAGGTCCTCTAGAGTTCAAGAGTTGCTTATGTGATCTCGGAGCTAGCATAAACCTGATGCCTCACTCCGTGGCTAAGAAGCTTGGCTTTACTCGTTTCAAAGACTGTCGGATCTCGTTGGTACTGGCTGATAGGAGTGTGAGGCTACCAGTGGGGCTGCTTGAAGATTTACCGGTGCGAATCAGTGGTGTGAACGTGCCTACGGACTTCGTCGTGTTGGAGATGGATGAAGAGCCTAAGGATCCACTCATCTTAGGGAGACCATTCCTTGCAACCGTCGGGGCTATCATAGATGTGAAGAATGGGAAGATTGCCTTGCATTTGGGAAAGGAGATAAGGCTTGACTTCGACATCAATGAGGTTCTGAAGAAGCCGACCATTGAAGGGCAACCTTTCTACATTGAAACAATGGATGTTTTAGCGGATGAGTTGCTGGAAGAGCTGGTTCTAGAAGACCATCTGAAGCTAGCACTGACTAAGGAGCCAGGGGAGTTTGGCTATGTGGATCAGAGGACCCAGGAGTATGTCAACCAGCTGGATTCTAGGAGGATTGTTAAGAATGATGAAGGTTGCTGCATAGAGATCGACCCCGAGATCGACGCTATCACTCGATCCAGGAGTCAGATTGACAAGGCAATCGAGAACACAACTCGATCCGGTGCAACAATCGACGGACAGATCGTGAGGAATGCTCGACCAGGAAAAACAATCGAGTCGACGATCGAGAGACACCTCCCGATCATTATGGGGTCCAATCAAGAGATCGACTCAGTGTCTCGATCCCTTACTCGATCCACATCAAATCGAGTAAGTGAATCGAGCAAAATGGCTTGATCTAGACGACATCGAGAGGAGAATCGACTGGAGGACTCGATTTCAGAAGGGATAGCGATGGAGGATAGCAGTCTGAAGGGCCATGCCTCGGGGTCTAAGGAGGGTTCCAAGGAGGAAAGCAACAGCAACAGCCACGAGGATGACAGGAGTGAGCTGTTAGCCCCAAAGGTGGACCTTAAGGAGCTCCCAAAAGGGCTAAGGTATGCTTTCTGAGGGCCTAATAACACCTATCCCGTGATTGTGAATGAAAACCTAAGTGATGATGAGTTGCACTCGCTCCTGACTGAGCTGAGAAAGTATAGGAAGGCCATTGGGTACTCTTTAAGTGATATCAAGGGCCTTTTACCAATGCTTTGCACTCATAGGATTCACTTGGATAATGAGAACGCCTCTTCTATAGAACACCAAAGGCGTTTGAATCCTAATTTGAAAGAGGTTGTTAAGAAAGAAATCCTTAAGCTTTTAGAGGCTGACGTGATCTATCCCATAAGTGACAGCACATGGGTTTCTCCTGTACACGTAGTGCCATAAGAAGGGAGCGATCACGGTCATAAGGAATGAAAAGGATGAGCTTATTCCTACTAGAACCATTACTGGTCATAGGATGTGTATTAATTATAGGAAACTTAACCTTGCGACTAGGAAAGACCATTTCCCTTTGCCTTTTATTGATCAAATGCTTGAGAGACTTGCTAATCACCCTTACTACTGTTTCATCGATGGGTATAGCGGTTTCTTTCAGATACCAATTCACCCAAATGATCAGGAGAAGACGACCTTCACGTGTCCCTATGGTACCTTTGCATATCGAAGGATGCCGTTTGGATTGTGTAATGCACCGGCTACATTTCAGCGATGTATGATGTCGATCTTAGAGATGGTAGAGGTGTTCATGGATGACTTCTCTGTCTATGGTGCGTCCTTTTCTGCGTGTTTGTTGAATCTTTGCAGGGTACTAAAGCGTTGTGAAGAGACAAACTTGGTGCTAAACTGGGAGAAATGCCACTTTATGGTTAAGGAGGGGATCATGCTCGGTCATAAGATATCAGAGAAGGGCATTGAGGTTGATCAGGCTAAAGTGGAAGTCATGATGGGTCTTGAGCCGCCGGTTAACATTAAGGGAATCAGAAGTTTCTTGGGACACGCCGGGTTCTATAGGCGCTTCATCAAGGATTTCTCCAAGATTGCACGCCCTCTTACACGGTTGTTGTGCAAAGAAGCTGAGTTTGTGTTTGATGAGGAATGTTTGCGAGCTTTCGTGACCATCAAGGAAGCCCTTACATCAGCCCCTATAGTTCAAGCATCAGATTGGTCTCTACCCTTTGAGATCATGTGCGATGCTAGTGACTACGCCGTAGGAACCGTTCTTGGTCAGAGGAAAGACAAGAAGCTACACGTGATCTACTATGCTTCAAGAACCTTGGATGACACGCAAACAAGGTACACCACTACAGAGAAGGAGTTGCTTGCAGTAGTGTTCGCCTTTGAGAAGTTTCGGTTATATCTTGTTGGTTCCAAGGCTATTGTCTACACGGATCACGCGGCCTTGCGATACATCTATTCGAAGAAAGACACTAAGCCTCGGCTCTTAAGGTGGATTCTCTTGCTCCAGGAGTTTGACATGGAGATTAAAGACAAGAAGGGAATAGAAAACGGAGTCGCTGACCATCTCTCACAGTTAAGGATCAACGAGTCTCTCCCCTTAGATGACTCTCTTCCAGAAGAGCAACTCATGGCGATCACCACGGCTGTTTGTGGAAAGCTAGAGGGGCGGTTCGAAGAGATGTTGAGTTTCAAAGAGGAGAATCTACTGTGGTATGCTGATGTCGTGAACTATTTAGCGTGAGGTGAGGAGCCAACACATCTCAACAGCTATCACAAGAAGCGGTTCATGAGAGAGGCTAGTGACTACTTTTGGGACGAGCCCTACTTATACAAGAGAGGAGTGGACAGTTTGTACCGGAGATGTGTTACTAAGGAAGAAGCTGGAGACATCCTCTATCACTGCCATGGCTCTTCCTACGGAGGACACTTCGCCTCATTTAAGATTGCCACGAAAGTGTTGCAAGCCGGTTTCTGGTGGCCGTCCATCTTCAAAGATGCACACGAGTTTGTGAAGAGCTGTGAGGCATGTCAACGAGCAGGGAATATTACTAAGAGGAACGAAATGCCTCAGGTTCCCATCTTCGAGGTTGACGTGTTCGACGCGTGGGGCATAGACTTCATGGGGCCATTTCCTTCTTCATATGCCAACAAATACATCTTAGTAGCAGTGGATTATATCTCTAAGTGGGTTGAGGCAGTTGCTTCCCCTACAAATGACTCTAAGGTGGTAATCAAGCTGTTCAAGAGTATCATCTTCCCGAGGTTTGGGGTACCTAAGGTGGTTATAAGCGATGGAGGAAGCCACTTCATAAACAAGGTCTTTGAGAACCTCTTCAGAAAGTATGGAGTTAAGCATAAGGTGGCTACACCGTATCATCCTCAAACAAGCGGTCAAGTGGAAGTCTCCAACCGGCAAATCAAGGCTATACTAGAGAAGACGGTCGGAGCAACAAGGAAAAACTGGGCAGTGAAGCTGGACGACGCTCTTTGGGCCTACCGTACCGCCTTCAAAAATCCGATTGGTACAACTCCTTTCACTCTACTCTATGGCAAGGGCTGTCATCTCCCGGTTGAGCTGGAACACCGTGCGTTATGGGCTGTGAAGAGGCTGAACTTTGACCTCAAGACTTCTTAGGAGAGGCGCCTTATTCAGCTACACGAACTGGATGAGTTAAGACTGAACGCTTATGAGAGCTCTCGGATATACAAGGAGCGGACTAAGGAGACTCATGACAAGAAGTTGGTTGCCAAGGAGCTTAAGGAAGGAGGGTTAGTGTTGCTGTACAACTTGAGGCTCAAACTCTTCCCGGGCAAGCTGAAGTCAAGGTGGAGCCGACCGTTCATGATTCAAGAAGTGTTGCCTTATGGAGCTGTTACTGTGATGGGAAAAAGTGGCAGTGCATTCACCGTCAACGGACACTGAGTCAAGCCTTACTTGGCAGACGGCTATGAAAAGGAGAGTACCTCGGTGCTTCTCCAAGACCCGCCATCCGCCTAAACCAAGTAAAGTCTAGCTAAAAACGTTAAAGAAAGCGCACTTGGGAGGCATTCCCATGTTTATCTTGTACATATTTCTGCTTTATTTCCCTTTCAGTTTTATGTTTTTATTCTGCAAGTGTGTAGGAACAGGTATGAGGAGTCTAAACCTTGATCTTGAAGTCTAAAAGAGGCAATAAGGTTAAGATAAGGCTAGAGATCGAGTGCTAGATCGACTGATCCTGACTCGAT
The DNA here is from genome assembly GCA_911865555.2 of Thlaspi arvense. Lineage (NCBI taxonomy): Eukaryota > Viridiplantae > Streptophyta > Magnoliopsida > Brassicales > Brassicaceae > Thlaspi > Thlaspi arvense. The sequence goes on from OU466862.2 coordinate 35,449,281, forward strand.
CTTTGCTAGATCGAGTCAGTGAATCGAGAGGAGCCAGTCGATCTAGACGAGAACGAGTGACAGGATCGACCTTGACGAAAAAGGATCGATCGATCCAAAACGGATCGACCGATCTAATTTCTCTCAGGAAAATCTGTTGAAAACAGATCGATCACTCGACTCGATCCATCACTCGATCTGTGCCAAATCGACCCTTAAATCGAGGACATAGCTCGATCATGAGGACTTAGCCGTGGAGCCAACATCTTAATGATCGAGAGAGCCAATTGATCCAAGACTCGATTCACCATGAATCGAGTCTCAAATAGAGTAACCTTCTCGATCTAAGCCATTATGGGCATGAGATCGAGTCCTAGATCGACCAAATGGATTCGATCTCATGCCGAGGTAACATTTTCTTTTCTTCCTTTACTCTTTTCCCTCCAATTTTTAAATTCAAAACTTGGTCAAGGCAAACATCTTTGACCATGAAAGATGTGCCTTGACCAAGACTTTGTCAGAAAAACCACCTTTACTACCCATGGTTTTGCTATTTGCTAGTCTTTAAATATTTCAACAACCTCTCACCCTCTCATTCCTGTTTTTCTCGAAATTTTTAAACAAAGAGAGTGAGAGTTTCGGTTTTCAGAAGCTAGCAAAGATCTTTTACATTTCTTGCAAAGGTATTTTCGAAATTTAATGATTTATCTTTAGGAAAATTTCCTTTAAATTCGCAAGATATTGTTCTAGAATATAGGGTCGGTTTTGATTTTTAAAAACTAGCTAAATAAAAGGAATAATTCTAGATTTTTCAGTATCTAAAGATATGATTCTCCATTATTTAGCTATAATTTTTATTAATTCCCCAAAATCCTAGCACACCCGTCCCTTCACAAGGTCGCCTCTACTTCAAGGTTGGCCGTCAAGCCTATACCCTCTCCATCCCTGAGCTATGCCAAGCTTATGGTCTCAACGCGGATGCCAACAAAGTCGAGTTCCCCGCCTTCAAGAAAGCCAACGACTTTTGGGACTTGATCAGCAATGAAGACTACAAATCCAACACTGCCAAGATCAAGCGAGTGAGAAGCCCGGTGCTGAGGTACACTCTGAAGCTGATTGCCAACACGTTTAGTGGAAGATCTGTTGCTCCTACGGTCACAAAGACAGAGCTCTGCTTCCTGTTCCAAGGCGTGAAGCACTTGGTGTGTGATCCGGATGCAAATGACGAGCCTATGGAGGATGAATTCGGCGATGAGGTGAACTACGGATGTGTGCTTGCTGCTTCCTTGCTGAAATACAAGGCTTATGCCTCGCGGTGCAAGGCAACTTCCTCTTACATTGGCGGCTTCCTCACTCCTCTGTTCTTGCAAGCTGGTGTGCCCATTCACGACTTCGCCCATGTACCAGCCAGAGCTTTCATGGATGAGGCATACATGAGGAATACCGTCAGCTTGGGACGCACACCAGCAGAAGGGTTCTACGCCTACCTCTTCATAGACGACGAAGACAAGAAGAGAGTGTGCATCCTCCCAAACAAAGATGAAACCGAGCTGCTTGGTGTTGGGAACATCGAGTTCTTGCCCACGGAGGAAGAATGCTTTGCCCCTCTCGGAGGACCACCTGCTTCAGCGATTGCCCCTCGTCAAAGGTCCGATTGTCCAGCCACGGAAGATGAGATGCCCGAGGCCTACACACTTCCCAAGTTAGACTTTGAGCCGAGGACAAAAACCGAAAAGTTCCTAGCATATGTTGTGGAGATGCAAAGGAAGATCAACAAGTGGCAAGGCAAGATGCTCAAGAAACTTGGAAAGAAAGTCAAGGCACTTTAGGGAGGCTCGCCTAAGAAAGCTACAAGTCAAGAGGTGCAACAACCCGAGAAGAGAAGGCTCTCAACCGGTGGAGTTGTCATCCGCGAGACCCACGGAAGCACCATTCAGCCGGCGCGCCACTCTCTCCAAGAACCAGCCGACAAGGGCAAAACCATAGTCTCTAGCTCCTCTGGAACATCCTCAAGTTCCAGCCGAGACTAGACCAGAGGTAACAACCTTCTTCCATTGTACATAACCGCTCATATTTGCTTCTTTTTGCTTTGTGTTTTGCTACTCCTTCGAATGAGTTTGCCACCGGGACGGTGTCAAGCAAGTTTGGGGGAGTACATGTGTGATTTGACTTGTGTTCTGTGATCTTATTTTCCTTTAACATCCTTGAGTCTTTAGTTCATGAAAAATTGGTAAAATTTTTAAAAAAATTTCAAAGATTCATGAAGTTGCATTCATCTTGTCAAAACATGTTAGGATTGAGTCTAGAGTTTCTCATAGCATCTAGGTTGTTTGCATTTTGCCTAAGGGGTTAGAGTTTCTTAAAAAGGTGTTTTTACTTATGAATTGTTTCAATGCCCTAGTTAGTAGTTCTCTAATGCTTTGTCTATGCTTTGAAATTAAGTTCTTACCATGCTTGGATCACTCGTTAGGATTTTCGTGGCTTGAATTGAACTCTCATGATTTGAAACTTATCCTAATAAGTGAGAACCTTAATTTGAAATTCTAATTATCATCCTTATGCATTTGAAAATGAACACATGGTTTTAAAATATTTAGGCTCTCTTCTTCCTTTTTACCACTCTTTGTGAGCCTAAGTAGAACTCCCTCCTTGAACCTTACCCCTCTTTGAAGCCAAATGTTCTTGTGTGACATCATTGTGAGGCCTTCCTTTCGGTTTGAACTTGGCATAAAGTGTTAGGTTTAGGCGACATGATTTGGTTCTCATATGATTGCTAGCTTTGCATTTTGAAGCTAGGTATAGGCTTAGGATAAGTTTGGGGGATCATTGGGGTTGTTTTCATTTCTATTTGTTCTCGGTTTCAAAGAGTTTGGTGTTTTAAAGAAACAAATGGGTTTTAAGTGAAAGGTTGTGTTTAAAAACTAAGTATGCTCTAATAAATTTCAGGAGGTAGCTCTCCCAATAAAAAAGAAAAGAAAAAAAAAAGATAAAAGAGCCTAAGTGCCAAGTAAAAATAAAAAGAAAAAAAATAATAAGAGAGCTACCAATAAGAAATATTTAAAGAGCAAGGTTATTTTCAAAACCTTTTCAGTAGCCTTAAGAGTTTAATAATGTTTTTGTTTCGAATTGGGGATTGCTAAGTTTTGTGAAGAAAAAAGGTAGACTCTAAGTGGTGAGTGAGGATAAAATTTGTTAAATGAGAGGGGTTTAGGATCGTTTGTTAGTTTACATGGGTAGATGAGAATCTAATCATGTATGCATTAATTGTCTTTACCTTTAGCATTATGCATGAGTTCAACCATTTTTGAGAGAAACCCTTGTTCTAATTATAAACCCTTTTCAAATGAGATCATTCAATGCTCATAACCTTCACCCTTAGCCAAATGTATTTTGCTTTAAAGTGCATAAGTTTGATTTATGGTTCTAATGTTAATGAATGTTAAAGGATGAATTTCTTTGATTGTTAGGAATAGGAGAGTCATGATTTGAATTTCTTTGTGTGATGAGTATGGCTAAGTTTTTTGGAGTATGAGTGTAAGTATAGCATTTTAGAACTGTTAACTAGGACATTGAGATTGATTCATTTGAAAGGCACCTTTGCAAGAAGTTTAAACCCCCATACGTTTTTCTGAAAACCTCTCCTCCTTACTTATTTTCTGGTGCTTGAGGGCAAGCAAGAAGTAAGTTTGGGGGAGTTGATATTACTGCATATTACATACATTCTGCATACTCATTAGTTAGCTTTTCATGCATTTTTATCTTATTTTAGGTTAGATTGCATCACTTAGAGTCCTAGAGCATTCTTGCACCAGCATAAGCATGTTCCTTGCATTTTGCATCACATTCAGGTTGTTTATGGCTGCTTTGGAGTCATGGAGGTTCGTGGACATGTTGAGGCTGATGTAGCAGTTCGTGGGAGCTCAGATATTTGCTAAGGATCAGGGATCAAGGAGCAGATCAGGCATGGCCGGTCGATCTGTGATGTGATCGACCAGAAGATCGACCCAACCAGGTGATCCAAGGAGGATGATTGAGACAAGGATCGAGTGCAGCAGTCGATCAAACGGTACAGACATAAATGACGCCATGCAGAGCGAGAACCAGATCGAGTACACCACTCGATCCAACCGAAGATCGATACCGAGATCGGATGCAACACTCGATTCGCCGATGATGATCGAGACCCAGATCGAGCTGAAGACACGATGTCCGGATATGATCGAGAAAACCGCTCGATCCTGGAGTCGATCTCTGTCCTTTCAACCACTTTTGGCCGCTAGCGAGGGGGGGACCATCAGCTTGTTTTGGCCATTTTGGGAAGGCGGCGACGTCTTTTTCCAACACAACTTTCAATCCTTATATTTTTATGTATGTTTTCTCTCTGGTTTTGAAAAAAAGACCATTGTCGAACTCGAGTTTTTCTTAAGCTTTGTAATCGAATCGTTTTCATCTTAATCCAGTTTTCTTTTCATGTTTATCGTTTCCTTTTACATGCTTTGCTTGATTTACTTTATGTGTAGTGAGCAGTTTACTTGGGTTCGGGGTTGAGAGGATTATGGGGTCTAAAGGGTTTCGATCTTCGGGTTTTTCTAAGCGTTTTCAACGGCTATCTCTTCTAGGGTGTTGAGATCTCAATGCTTGAAGACTCTCACGCCAAGAGCTTCATGATCCGAGAGGTTCCTTACCTTGACAGGATTCAGGAGCCTCGGAAGATCACACCCTAGAGACTAGTTACCCCTTCCCAAAAGCCATGGAAGTTTGGGGGACTAGTTAAGCCATTCATTTGAAATCTGCTTTCCATGCCCTTCGGCCTCTCTTTCCACCAAAAGCCATGGGTTTGGAGGAGAGGATGAAGGAGTGATCTATACCGAAAGCCACAGATAGATCTTGCTTAGTTTTCAAGGCTTAGAGATCCTCACAAAGTGAGTCGATTTAAAGTTTTCAACCCAAGGTCGAACCTTTGAAACCCCTGACCATGAATCTCAACCCTAGGCCCTTTCTTTTAGCATCTTTACATCTTATCTCGTCATTCGGTTGATCTTTGATAACATCCTGGTCGTTAGTGTTACTGTTCTTGCATTTTTAGACGAGATCGATTGTTATTGCTCGATCTAGTGGTCGATCTCATGGTCGATCCACTAGTCGAATTTTAGTAATTCGAAGCTTTGTCCTTTAATTATTCTGTTTGTTCCTCGTGGTAGTTTCATCATTCCTAGTAATTTTAAAATAGGTTGCATTCATTTAAGTTGCTGCATCTAGTTTTTTGGGATTTTCTCACAACTCATCTCGTTTCGCTTAGATTTGCATTAGTCCTTGTATTCTCTTTGCATTCTCTATCATCCTAGGCATGGATTGACTCTCTCTTGCTTGTTGTACTACAACTTGTCTTGCATTTGAGTTTGATAACCTCATTGCATTCTCACCCTTGCAAATAAAGTGATTATCATTGACGTACTCATGAGTCCTCTGATCCACATAACCAAACTCTCCTGGCTCCTTAGTCAGTGCCAGCTTCAAATGATCTTCCTGAGCCAGCTCTTCCAGCAACTCATCCGCTAAGGCATCCAATGTATCAATGTAGAAAGCTTGCCTTTCTATCGTAGGCTTTTTCAAAACCTCATTGATATCGAAGTCTAGCCTTATATCTTTACCCAAGTGCAAGGCAATCTTCCCGTTCTTGACGTCTATTATGGCGCCGGCGGTAGCTAAGAAGGGTCTACCGAGAATGAGTGGATCCTTTGGCTCTTCATCCATTTCCAAAACAACGAAGTCTGTAGGCACGTTCACTCCACTGATCTTCACTGGCAAGTCCTCAAGCAATCCTACGGGTAACCTCACACTCCTGTCAGCTAGTACCAACGAGATTCTACAGTCCTTGAAACGGGTAAACCGAGTTTCTTTGCCACGGAATGAGGCATCTGATTTATGCTAGCTCCGAGATCACAAAGGCAACGCTTGAACTCCAAAGGACCTAAAGCGCAGGGTATAGTGAAGCTTCCAGGGTCTCCTAACTTCTTAGGGACTATTTCCTTGTGTATCACAGCACTACACTCCTCACTTAGAACAAGCACTTCCTTACTTTCCTTATTCTTCTTCATGAGAGTATCTTTGAAGAATTTGGCGCATTTAGGCATCATTGCAAGGCAGTCCACGAGAGGTAGCTTGATCTCTACGTCCTTAAGATGCTTCTCAAACAAGACTCTATGCTTCTCTATGAGTTGCTTCTTGAAACGGCCAGGAAAAGGCAGCTTAGGTACATACAGTGGAGGTACATAAGCATCCTTCTCCTTAGTAGTTTGCTCCGCTTTCTTCTCAATAACCGCTTTGTCTCCTCTTCTTGGCCCTTGAATCCAGACATTGTCGAAGTTGATCTCATCATCAGCGGAAAGTTTACCCTCCCCCTCTTGAATTACAACGTCCTCGTTGTTCTTTGGAGTAACCGTAGGTGCTAGTTCTTTGCCGCTTCTTAACATGATGGCGTTGGCATATTCCTTAGGATTCTGCTCACACTTGCCTGGTAGGCTATTCTGACCACTTGTACTCGCCTTCCCCTTCTCTAGCTGCTTGATCTTGTTATTTAAGTTGGTGATCTGAGTAGAGAAGTCAGTGAGAAACGAGTCTAGACGAGTGTTCATCTCGGCAAACTTCTGGGTTGTAGAGGCTTGCCCTTGAATCAATTGTTGGAACATAGCTTGGACAGGATCAACTTGTTGTTGCATCGGTTGTTGCTGCTAAGGTACAAAGCCCGGAGGGTACATTGGCGTATAACCCTTGTTTCCTTGCTGTTGTCCTTGGAAGTTGTTCTGCCCTTGCCCTTGGAAGCCACCACTCGGCTGAAAACCTTTGTTGTAGGGTACGAAAGGCTTTGCTTGCTGAGCAGGGTACACTTAATCCTTAGGGTTTGCTACATTGGTGCTGCGGTAGGAGAGATTGTTGTTCTGGTTGTAGCCTTGGGTGTAGCCGTGAGGTTTGTAATTGTTCTGTCCCGCCACCCAATTGGCTTCTTCCTGGCTCAACTCAAGCTCCTCTTGATTCTCATCCGCTTCACCAACAAAGTGAACATGCTTCTGGTTGGCTAACACCAGCTTATCAATCTTCTCATGCAAGGATTTCAGCTCCTTTTTGTGAGACTCTAGCTCAGATTCTCTCGGTGCACGGTCATAATCTTCAGCATAGTTGCCGTCACTTAGTGCTAAGTTCTCAATCAGCTCCATGCCTTCTTCCACCTCTTGACCAAGGAAGTTCCCCTTACTGGCCGTGTCAAGCAACAACCTTATCTTTGGTGAAGCTCCGTGGTAAATAGTGCTTAGAAGGGTCTCTTCGCTGAAGCCGTGGTGAGGACATTGGATAGTATAGTCCTTGAATCGTTCCATGGCTTCATTGAAGGTCTCATTATTCCTTTGCGTGAAGCTGCTGATCTCGCTTCTTAGCCTTGCCGTTCTGGTGCTAGAGAAGAATTTTGAGAGGAAAGCCTTCTTACACTCGGCCCATGAAGTGATGGTGCCTTGAGGAAGTGTTTTCTCCCAATGTCTAGCCTTGTCTCCAAGAGAGAATGGAAAGAGACGCAGCTTGAAAGCATCTTCGGATATGCCGTTTATCTTGATCATCCCACATACTTGCTCGAAATTGTCGAGGTGCTCCAAGGGATCTTCCATTGCTAAACCGTGGAACTTGTTGTTTTGCACCATGGAGATGAAACCTGGCTTAATCTCGAAGTTGTTGTTTTGTACAGGAGGAGGAGTGATCCCAAACCTATTGTGATGAGTATTGGGAGCATCTCCGGCTCCTATGATCCTTGGGGGTCTAGCCGCGTGTTTGGGGTTTCCATTGCCCCTTCCCACTGCCCCGTGAGCTGGAGGCGGTCCCTCTGGATGCTCGTGTTCAGCCATAGCTTCAAAGTCAACTAAACCGTGCTGAACAATATCCTCAAAATCTCTAGCTTGTTCTCGTACTCTTCTTTGCCGTGAATGACCAAGTTGATGGATGTTGTCCAAGGGTTGAAGTAGATGGTTGTCACCCCTGGAACGAAGATGCATGTACCTGGAAGAAACACGTTTGAGAGTAGAGAGATTAGTAACTTAAACAAAGTAAAGCGTAGTCTTTAGTAAGCTCCAAATCTCTATGCTTTCTAACACTCCTAGAATGGCAACGGCGCCATTTGATAACTACTTTCTTTGCAAGGGTGAGGATGCAATGAGGCTATCAAACTCAAATGCAACATTTAGGTTGTAGTACAGTATGCAAGTGAGAGTCAATCCATTTCTAGGAGCTAGGAGGATCAAAGAGAATGCAAGAGCAGTGTAAAGCTAAGCGAATGACAGGCGATATTGAGAAAATCCTAAAAACAATGTGCAACGACCGAATGGAATGCAAGACTATTTTAAAATTACCAAGAGTGATTGAACTACCACGAGGAACAAACAGAATAATTAAAATGCAAGGCTATGATTTAACAAAAATCGACTAGTGGATCGACCACAGGATCGACCACTAGATCGAGCAGTTTGGATCGATCTCATCTAAAAATGCAAGTATGAAGAAACTAATGACCAGGATGTGGCGAATATCAAGCGAATGACTAACAAAGATGTAAGAATGCTAAGAAAGAAGGGTCTAGGGTTGAGATCCATGTTAGGGGTTTCAAAGGTCCAAGCTTGGTTTGAAAACTCTAGATCTACTCACTTTGTGAGATTCTCTAAGCCTTGAAAACAAAACAAGATCCATCCATGGCGTGTGGTATGGATCAGTCTCTCATTCTCTCCTCCAGACCCATGGCGTTTGGCGGAAAAAGAGATTGAGAGGCAGGGAAAACAGATTTCAACCACGCGGCTTAACTAGTCTTCTAAACTACCATGGCGTTTGGGAAAGAGTAACTAGCCTCTAAGATGTGATTTTCAGAGATCTCTGGATCCTGTCAAGGTAAGAGCTCTCTCTAATCATGAAGATCTTGGCGTGAGACTCTTTAAGCCTTAAAAACTCAACATCTTAGAAAAGAAAGGCATTAAGAACAAGAAAACACCAAGCTTTGAAAACCTTTTCGACCCCGTGAATCCTCTCAACCCCGAAACCCAAATGAAACTACTCACTACATATTAAATAAACTAAGCAAAGCATGAAGAATGAAACGATAAACATAAGAACGATGGATTAAACTTAAACGATTCAAAAATATTCAATAACAAAAGCTCAAAGTCTAACAATGGCGGATCGCCTCCAAAACCAGAGAGAAAAGCATAAAAAGATAAGAATGAAAAGTGTGTGTGAAAAGATCATCGCCGCCTTCCCAAAATGGGAAAAACAGCTCGATGGTCCCCCCCTCGCTAGCGATCAAAAACGGTTGAAAGGACAGAGATCGACTTCGGGATCGAGCGGCTCTCTCGATCACTTTCGGACATCGTGTCTTCTACTCGATCTGGGTCTCGATCTTCTTCGGTGGATCGAGTGTTGCATCCGATCTTGGTATCGATCTTTGGTCGGATCGAGTGGTGGACTCGATCCGGCTCTCGCTCTATATGGCGTCATTTACGTCCGTAACACTTGATCGATTGCTCCACTTGGTCTTCGTCTCGATCATTTCCCTTGGATCGCCTGGGCTTTTCGATCTTCTGGTCGATGTCATCTAGATCGCCTTCCATGCTCGATCTGCTCCCCGATCTCTGGTCCTTAGCAAACATCCGACGTTCCACGAACCTCCACAACAGCTTCAGCACGTCCACGAACCTCCACGACTCCAAAGTAGCCAGAAACAACCTGAATGTGATGCAAAATGCAAGGAACATGCGTATGCTGGTGCAAGAATGCTCTAGGATCTAAAGTGATGCAATCTAGCCTAAAGTGTGATGTAAATGCATGAAAAGCTAACTTATATGTATGCAAAATGCATGCAATATGTAGTGACATCAATCACCACCAACCATGACCACGACTACTCCACTAAGGTACTTTCATTTTATAACATCACGTAGGTTGAGTGACACGTCCCAGCGGTTCCAACAAGCTTCAAGAGCACCCACGTTCGAGTCCCAGCTAGAGTCAAGAAGAAGCGGCTTAGTTATTTTTCTTTCTTTTTAGATTAAGTGAACTTTCCTTTTATAGTTTCTTTGTTGGATGGGTCTTGTTTTGTTTTCAAAGCTTAGAGAACCTCACAAAGTGAGTAGATCTAGAGTTTTCAAACCAAGCTTGAACCTTTGAAACCCCTGAACGTGAATCTCAACCCTAGACCCTCTTTCTTAGTATTCATACATCTTTGCTAGTTATTCGCTTGTTACCTGTTGCATCCTGGTCATTAGTTTCGTTGCGCTTGAACTTTTAGACGAGATCAATCCAAACTGCTCGATCTAGTGGTCGATCCTGTGGTCGATCCACTAGTCGATTTTTATAAATTCATAGCTTTGCATTTTAATCATTCCGTTTGTTCGTCGTGGTAGTTCACTCTTTCCTAGTAATTTTAAAATAGTTTTGCCTTGCATTAGGTCGTCGCATTTAGTTTTTAGGAATTTTACAAAATCATTCATCATTTGCCTAGCTTTACTCAATCCTTGCATTCTCACTGATCTTTCTAGCTCCTAGGATTGGATTGATACTCGCTTGCAAACTTTACTAAAACTAAGTGTTGCATTTGAGCTCTGATACATCAGTTCATACACTTTAAGCAAAATCTTATTATTAAATGGCGCCGTTGCCGTTCTAGGAGTGTTAGAAAGTATTGAGATTTGGGGTTTAGTAAAGACCAAGCCTTTACTTTGTTTAAGTTACTAATTTCTCTACTCTCAAACGTGTGTCTTTCAGGTACATGAATCTTCGTTCAAGGGGAGACAACAATCTACTTCAACCCTTGGACAACATTCATCAACTTGGTCATTCACGGCAAAGAAGAGTACGAGAACAAACTAGAGCTTTTGAGGAGATTGTTCAGCACGGTTTGGTTGACTTTGAAGCTATGGCTGAACACGAGCACCCAGAGGGACCTCCTCCAGCTAACAGGGCAGTGGGAAGGGGCAATGGAAACCCCCAACACGCGGCTAGACCCCCAAGGATCATAGGAGCCGGAGATGCTCCCAATACTCATCACAATAGGTTTGGAATCACTCCTCCTCCTGTACAAAACAACAACTTCGAGATTAAGCCGGGTTTCATCTCAATGGTGCAAAACAATAAGTTTCATGGGCTAGCAATGGAAGATCCCTTGGAACACCTTGATAACTTCGAACAAGTATGTGGGATGATCAAGATAAACGGCATATCTGAAGATGCTTTCAAGGCTTTCCTCTCAAAATTCTTCTCTAGCACCAGAACGGCAAGGCTAAGGAGCGAGATCAGCGGCTTCACGCAAAGGAACAATGAGACTTTCAATGAAGCCATGGAACGGTTCAAGGACTATACTATCCAATTTCCTCACCACGGCTTCAGCGAAGAGACTCTTCTAAGCACTATCTACCGAGGAGCTTCAACAAAGATTCGTTTGTTGCTTGACACGGCTAGTAAGGGAAACTTCCTTGATCAAGAAGTAGAAGAAGGCATGGAGCTGATTGAGAACTTAGCACTAAGTGACGGCAACTATGCTGAGGATTATGACCGTGCACCGAGGGGTTCTGAGCTAGAGTCTCACAAAAAAAAGTTGAAATCCTTGCATGAGAAGATTGACAAGTTGGTTTTGGCAAATCAGAAGCATGTTCACTTTGTTGGTGAAGCGGATGAGAGGCAAAAGGAGCATGAGTTGAGCCAAGAAGAAGCCAATTGGGTGGTGGGTCAAAACAACTATAAACCTCAAGGCTATTCACAAGGCTACAACAGGAACAACAATCTCTCATACCGTAGCACCAATGTCGCAAACCCTAAGGATCAAGTGTACCCTGCTCAGCAAGCAAAGCCTTTCGTACCTTACAGTAAAGGTTTTTAGCCGAGTGGTGGCTTCCAAGGGCAAGGGCAGAACAACTTCCAAGGACAACAGCAAGGAAACAAGGGTTATACGCCAATGTACCCTCCGGGCTTTGTACCTCAGCAGCAACAACCGATGCAACAACAAGTTGATCCTGTCCAAGCTATGTTCCAACAATTGATTCAAGGGCAAGCCTCTACAAACCAGAAGTTTGCCGAGATGAATACTCGCTTAGATTCGACTCTCATGGATTTCTCTACTCAGATTACAACCTTAAATAACAAAATCAAGCAACTAGAGAAGGGAAAAGCAAGCTCAAGTGGTCAGAATAGCTTACCGGGCAAGTGTGAGCAAAATCCCAAGGAATACGCCAATGCCATTACGCTAAGGAGTGGGAAAGAGCTAGCACCTACGGTTACTCCAAAGAACAACGAGGACGTTGTAATTCAAGAAGGGGAGGGTAAGCTTTCAGCTGATGATGAGATCAACTTTGACAATGTCTGGATTCAAGGGCCAAGAAGAGGAGACAAAGCGGTTGTTGAGAAGAAAGCAGAGCAAACTACTAAGGAGAAGGATGCTTATGTACCTCCACCGTATGTACCTAAGCTACTTTTTCCTGGCCGTTTCAAGAAGCAACTCATAGAGTAGCATAAAGTCTTGTTTGAGAAGCATCTTAAGGACGTAGAGATCAAGCTACCTCTCGTGGACTGACTTGCAATGATGCCTAAATGCGCCAAATTCTTCAAAGACACTCTCGTGAAGAAGAATAAGGAAAGCAAGGAAGTGCTTGTTTTAAGTGAGGAGTGTAGTGCTGTGATACACAAGGAGATAGTCCCTAAGAAGTTGGGAGACCCTGGAAGCTTCACTATACCTTGCGCTTTAGGTCCTTTGGAGTTCAAGAGTTGCCTTTGTGATCTCGGAGCTAGTATAAATCTGATGCCTCATTCCGTGGCAAAGAAGCTTGGCTTTACCCATTTCAAGGATTGCAGAATCTCGCTGGTACTAGCTGACAGAAGTGTGAGGTTACCCGTGGGATTGCTTGAGGACTTGACAGTGAAGATCAGTGGAGTAAACGTGCCTACAGACTTCGTTGTGTTGGAAATGGATGAGGAACCCACTCATTCTCGGTAGACCTTTCTTAGCCACCGCCGGAGCCATAATAGACGTCAAGAACGGGAAGATTGTCTTGCCCTTGGGTAAAGATATAAGGCTAGACTTCGATATCAATGAGGTTTTGAAGAAGCCTACGATAGAAGGGCAAGCTTTCTACATTGGGACGTTGGATGCTTTAGCGGATGAGTTGCTGGAAGAGTTGGCTCAGGAAGATCATTTGAAGCTGGCACTGACTAAGGAACCAGGAGAGTTTGGTTAAGTGGATCAGAGGACTCAGGAGTACGTTAACTTGCTTGATTCGAGGAAGGTTGTTCTTGAAGATGTAGGCGTTTGCCTAGAGATTGACTACGAGTTCGATGACATTACTCGATCCAGCGGTTAAATCGACAAGACAATCGAGAGCACAACTCGATCCGGTGCAGCAATCGACAGTCAGATCGAGGAGGGTGATCGATCCAGGAAAACAATCGAGTCCAAGATCGAGAAAGGCCTTCCGATCAGTTTGGGGTCTAATCCAGAGATCGACTCAGCATCTCGATCCCTCACTTAATCCACATTAAATCGAGTCAGTGAATCGAGCAAAACTGCTTGATTTAGACGACATCGAGAGCAAGATCGACCTGACGACTCGATTTCAGAAGGGATAGCGGTTGGAGAAAGCAGCCTCAAGGGCCATGTCTCGGGTTCTAAGGAAGGTTCTAAGGAGGAGAACAAAAGCAACAGCCACGAGTATGATTGGAGTGAGCTGTTAGCCCTAAAGGTGGACTTTAAGGAGCTCCCAAAAGGGCTAAGGTATGCTTTCTTAGGGCTTAACGAAACCTATCCTGTGATTGTGATTGAAAACTTGAGTGATGATGAGTTGCAATCGCTCTTAACTGAGTTGAGAAAATATAGGAAGGCCATTGGGTACTCTCTAAGTGACATCAAGGGCCTTTCACCAATGCATTGCACTCATAGGATTCACTTGGATAATGAGAACGCCTCTTCTATAGAACATCAAAGGCGTTTGAATCCAAATTTGAAAGAGGTTGTTAAGAAGGAGATTCTTAAGCTTTTAGAGGCTGACGTGATCTATCCCATAAGTGACAGCACGTGGGTTTCTCCCGTACACGTGGTGCCTAAGAAGGGAGGGATCACGGTCATCAAGAATGACAAAGATGAGCTTATACCTACTAGAACGATTACTGGACACCATATGTGTATTGATTATAGGAAGCTTAATCTTGCTACTAGAAAGGATCATTTTCCCTTGCCTTTTATTGATCAAATGCTTGAAAGACTTGCTAATCACCCCTACTATTGCTTTCTTGATGAATATAGTGAATTTTTCCAAATACCAATCCAACCCAATGATCAGGAGAGGACGACATTTACATGCCCTTATGGCACCTTCGCGTATTGAAGGATGCCATTCGGGTTGTGTAATGCACCGGCTACGTTTCAGCAGTGTATGATGTCGATCTTCTCCGATCTTATAGAAGAGATGGTAGAGGTGTTTATGGATGACTTCTCGGTCTATGGTGCGTCCTTTTCTCTGTGTTTGTTGAATCTTTGCAGGGTACTAAAGCATTGTGAGGAGACAAACTTGGTGCTTAATTGGGAAAAATGCCACTTCTTGGTTAAGGAGGGGATCGTGCTTGGACATAAGATATCAGAGAAGGGTATTAAAGTCGACAAAGCAAAGATTGATGTGATGACAAGCCTTGAGCCGCCAGTTAACGTCAAAGGAGTGAGAAGTTTCTTGGGACACGCCGGCTTCTACAGGCACTTCATTAAAGACTTCTCTAAGACTGCATGCCCTCTCACGCGGCTGTTGTGCAAAGAGGTTGAATTCGTCTTTGATGAGGAGTGTTTGCAAGCTGTCGTGACAATCAAAGAGGCCCTAGTATCCGTGCCTATAGTGCGAGCACCAGACTGGACCCTACCTTTCGAGATTATGTGTGATGCTAGTGACTATGCCGTAGGAGCCGTTCTAGGCCAAAGTAAGGATAAGAAGCTGCACGTGATATACTATGCTTCAAGAACCTTGGATGACATGCAAACGAGGTACACCACTACAGAGAAGGAGCTATTGGCCGTTGTATTCGCCTTTGAGAAGTTCAGGGCTTACCTCGTGGGATCCAAGACCATTGTTTACATGGATCACACAGCTTTGCGTTATATCTATTCCAAGAAGGACACTAAGCCGAGGCTTTTGAGATGGATCCTCTTACTTCAAGAATTCGACATGGAAATCAAGGACAAGAAAGGGATAGAGAACGGCGTTGCTGACCATCTCTCTCGGTTAAGGATCAACGAGTCTCTTCCTTTAGATGATTCTCTCCCCGAATAACAACTCATGGCAATCACTACGGCTGTTTGTGGGAGCTTAGAAGGGCAGTTTGAGGAAGTTCTGAGCTTCAAAGAGGAGGATCTCCCTTGGTACGCGGATATTGTGAACTACTTGGCATGTGGGGAAGAGCCGTCGCATCTTGACAACTGCCATAGGAAGAAGTTCATGAGAGACATGAGCCACTGCTATTGGGATGACCCCTAATTATACAAGAGAGGAGTGGATAGCCTGTACAGAAGATGCGTGACAAAGGAGGAAGCAAGAGATATCATCTTTCATTGCCACGATTCTTTGTATGGCGGGGACTTCGCTTCATTCAAAACTGCCACTAAAGTCTTACAAGCCGGCTTCTGGTGGCTGTCCATCTTCAAAGACACCCATGAGTTCGTGATGAGCTGCGAGGCATGTCAAAGAGCAGGGAATATCACTAAGATCAATGAGATGCCTCTAGTCCCAATATTTGAGGTAGACGTCTTTGACGCGTGGGGCATAGACTTCATGGGGCCATTTCCTTCATCATACGGCAACAAGTTCATACTAGTAGCTGTTGATTACGTCTCTAAATGGGTTGAGGCCATTGCTTCCCCAACAAACGACTCTAAGGTGGTGATCAAGCTCTTTAAGAGCATTATTTTTCCGAGGTTTAGAGTTCCCAAGGTGGTGATAAGCGACGGAGGGAGCCATTTCATCAACAAGCTGTATGAAAATCTGTTAAAGAAGTATGGCCTAAAGCATAAGGTAGCTACGCCTTACCATCCTCAAACGAGTGGACAAGTGGAGGTCTCTAACCGTCAGATAAAGGCGATACTCGAGAGAACTGTTGGGACAACTCGGAAGGATTGGGCAGTGAAGTTGGATGACGCTTTGTGGGCGTACCGGACTGCTTTCAAAACACCTATTGGTACCACTCCTTTCACTCTTCTCTACGGCAAAGGATGTCACCTTCCTGTTGAGCTGGAACATAGGGCGTTGTGGGCTGTGAACCGGCTGAATTTTGATCTGAAGATGGCTCAGGAGAAGCTGTTGATCCAGTTGCACGAGCTTGATGAGCTAAGGCTGGACGCTTACGAAAGCGCTAGGATCTACAAGGAGCGCACCAAGGCTGCTCATGACAAGAAATTGGTGCCTAAGGAGCTTAAGGAAGGGAGTTTGGTGCTGCTTTACAACTCGAGGCTCAAGCTCTTTCCAGGGAAGCTGAAGTCACGGTGGAGCGGTCCATATGAAATCAAGGAAGTATTACCTTACGGAGCTGTCACGTTGGTCGGCAAGACAGGAATGCATTCACAGTGAACGGACACAGGGTTAAGCAATACGTGGCGAGTGCATTTGACAAGGAGAGCACCTCAATGCTTCTCCAAGACCCACCATCTGCCTAAACCAAGTAAAGTCTAGCTAAAGACGTTAAAGAAAGCGCACTTGGGAGGCATTCCCATGTCTATCCTGTACATATCCTTGCTTTATTTCTTTTCCAGTTTTATGTTTTTGTTTTATGAGTGTGTAGGAACAAGTATGAGAGACGCAGGCCATGATCTGAGTTCCAAAAGGAGTAAGAAGGGGGCGAGTATAAGCTAGAGATCGAGTGCTAGATCGACTCATTCTGGCTCGATCTTTGCTAGATCGAGCTGGTGAATCGAGAGGAGCCAGTCGATCTAGACGAGATCGAGTAGACAGATCGAGTGACGAAGTCGATCTAAAATGTCTCGGGAAATTCTTGGGGTTTAGATCGATCGATCCAAAAATGGATCGACCGATCTATTTTCTCTCGGGAAAGTCCTTCATAGACAGATCGATCAGCCAACTCGATCCACCACTCTATCCAAGCTAAATCGACCCCTGAATCGATAACATGGCTCGATCACGAGGACTTAGCCGTGATTTCAAAAACTCAAAGAGCGAGAGAGTCAATCCATCCACGACTCGATTCAAATCGAATCGTGTCCCAAATCGAGTAACCCTCTCGATCCAAGCCATTATGGGCATGAGATCGAGTCCCAGATCGACCAAAAGGACTCGATCTCGTGCTGAGGTAACATTTTCTTTTCTCTCTCTCTCTCTTTCTCTCCACTTTTTAAATTCAAAATTTGGTCAAGACAGGAATTTTTTACCATGAAAGATGTGCCTTGACCAAGACTTTGTCAGAAACCACTTCTTTTACCCATAGTTTTGTTTTTGTTAGCCTTTAAATGTTTTCAACAACTTCACACTCTCTCATTCTTGTTTTCTCGAGTTGCTAAGTAAAAGAGAGTGTGAGTTATTTGTTTTCTAAAGGCTAATAAGCATTTTTGACAATCTTTGCAAAGGTATTTTTGGATCTTTGAAAATCTTTAGGGAAATCCATTTTATTTCGCAATTGATTGTTTTAGATGCTAGGGCGGTTTTGAATTTTTAAAACTAGCTTAATAATAGGAAAAATACTGGATTTTCTAGTATCTCTAGATCTGATTCTCTGTTATTTTGCTATAATTTTTGTAAATTCCTCAAAATTCTAGGGTATTAGCTATCGACTTTCTTCTTTGTTTCTCTCTTTCTCTCAACATATCGCCTATTTGCTCATAGCTTTGCTTGAGAACTTTGTTTCAGACGCAATGGCCCCCAAGAGAACGAGAAAAGAGACAGCACAAGAGAGAGAAGGTCGGGAGGTAGCTGTTCAAGAAAGGGTTCGCTGGAGTAAGGATGAGAAAAGGGACAAGAAGCGGCTGGAGAGGCTTCGGATCGAGCCTACCAAGTTCGCGGACAGAGGGCTACTCGCTAAGCTAGGGATTCTTGGAGATTTCGACCAACTCCTCAAGAACATTGGCTTAAGATGTCTGTCACGAATGGATTGCCCAACCATTCCAGAAGTGACAATAGACTTTCTTGCCACGTTGGAGTTTGGATACGAGAACCCTAGCGTCCCTGTTCCTTCACAAGGGCGTCTCTCTTTCAAGGTCGGACGTCAAGCCTTCAGCCTCTCAATCCCCGAGCTGTGTCAAGCATATGGTCTCAACGCAGCCGCCACCAAGATCGAGTTCCCCTCCTTCACGCACGCAAACGGTATTTGGGACCTGATCAGCAACGATGACTACAAGGCCAACACCGCCAAAATCAAGAGAGTGAGAAGCCCGGTGCTGAAGTACGCCTTGAAGCTGATCGCCAACACATTCAATGGACGGTCAGTTGCTCCCATACACGACTTCAATGGTTGAAATCCCCAAGGATCCCTAGCTTGAACAGCAGCTCCCGGTCCGCGAACTTAGTAGGCTCGAACCGAAGCCTTTCCAGCCGTTTCTTATCCCTTTTCTCATCCTTACTCCATCGAATCCTTTCTTGAACCGCCAACACATTCAATGGACGGTCAGTTGCTCCCACGGTCACGAAGACCGAGCTTTGCTTCTTGTTCCAAGGCGTGAAGCATTTGTTGTGTGATCCGGCGGAGAATGACGAGCCTATGGAGGATGACCTCGGTGATGACGTGAACTACGGATGCGTACTTGCTGCTTCTTTGGTGAAGTACAAAGCATATGTCTTGCGGTGCAAGGCAAGCTCTTCATTCATCGGCGGTTTCCTCACACCTCTGTTCGTGCAAGCCGGCATACCAATACACGACTTCACACCCGTCCCGGCTAGAGCTTTCATGGATGAGATCTACATGAGGAATACCGACAGCTTGGGACGCACGCCAGCAGAAGGGTTCTACGCTTACCTTTTCTGGAGTTGCCAAGAAGGTCAAATCGCTTCAAGGTGGCTCGCCTAAGCAAGCTGCAAGTGAGAAAGTTCAGCAACTCGAGAAGAGGAGGCTTTCAACCGGAGGAGTTGTCATCTGTGAGACTCAAGGCAGCAACATTCAACCGGCGCATCTCTCTCTTCAAGAGCCAGGCTCCAAAGGCAAAGCCATAACATCTAGCTCCTCTGGAACATCCTCAAGTTCCAGCCGAGACTAGACCCGAGGTAACAACCTTCTTCCGTTGTACATACCGCTCATGTTTGCTTCTTTTTGCTTTGTGTTTTGGTGCTCCTTTGAATTTGTTTGCCACCGGGACGGTGTCAAGCAGGTTTGGGGGAGTATGTGTGTGGTTTGACATGTTTATTCTGATCTTATTTTCCCTGCATGGCGTCATTTACGTCCGTACCACTTGATCGATATTCCTCATGTAGAACCCTTCTGCTGGCGTGCGTCCCAAGCTGTCGGTGTTCCTCATGTAGACCTCATCAATGAAAGCTCTAGCCAGGACGGTGTGAAATCGTGTATAGGTACGCCGGCTTGTATGAATAGAGGAGTGAGGAAACCGCCAATGAATGAAGAGCTTGCCTTGCAGTGCAAGGCATAAGCCTTGTACTTCAACAAAGCGGCAGCAAGTACGCATCCGTAGTTCACGTCATCACCGGGAAGGGTGTAAACCTCGGGCATCTCATCTTCCATGGCTGGGGACTCAGACCTTGGACGTGGAGCAATCGCTGGGGCAGGCGTTCCTCCTAGAGGAGCAAAGCACTCTTCTACGGTTGGCAAGAACTCGATGTTCCCAACACCAAGCAGCTCGGTCTCGTCCTTGTTTGGTAGGATGCATACTCTCTTCTCATTTTCGTCATCGATGAAAAGATAAGCGTAGAACCCTTCTGCTGGCATGCGTCCCAAGCTGTCGGTATTCCTCATGTAGACCTCATCAATGAAAGCTCTAGCCAGGACGGTGTGAAATCGTGTATAGGTACGCCGGCTTGTATGAATAGAGGAGTGAGGAAACCGCCAATGAATGAAGAGCTTGCCTTGCACTGCAAGGCATAAGCCTTGTACTTCACCAAAGCGGCAGCAAGTACGCATCCATAGTTCACGTCATCGCCGAGTTCATCCTCCATAGGCTCATCATTCTCCGCCGGATCACACAACAAATGCTTTACGCCTTGGAACGAGAAGCAAAGCTTGGTCTTCGTGACTGTGGGAGCAACTGACCGTCTGCTGAATGTGTTGGCGATCAGCTTCAAGGTGTACCTCAGCACCGGGCTTCTCACTCTCTTGATTTTGGCGGTGTTGGCCTTGTAGTCTTCGTTGCTGATCAGGTCCCAAAAATTGTTTGCTCGCGTGAAGGAGGGGAACTCGATCTTGGTAGCGGCTGCGTTGAGACAATATGCTTGACACAGCTCGAGGATTGAGAGGCTGAAAGCTTGACGTCCAACCTTGAAAGAGAGACGGCCTTGTGAAGGAACAGGGGCGCTAGGGTTCTCGTAACGAAACTCCAACGTGGCAAGGAAGTCTATTGTCACTTCTGGAATGGTTGGGCAATCCATTCGTGACAGACATCTTAGGCCAATGTTCTTGAGGAGTTGGTTGAAATCCCCAAGGATCCCTAGCTTGAACAGCAGCTCCCGGTCCGCGAACTTAGTAGGCTCGAACCGAAGCCTTTCCAGCCGTTTCTTATCCCTTTTCTCATCCTTACTCCATCGAATCCTTTCTTGAACCGCCACTTCCTGACCTTTTCCTTCTTGTGCCGTCTCCTCTCTCGTTCTCTTGGGAGCCATCGTGCCTGAAAAAAGTTTCTCAAGCAAGGTAATGAGCAAAACGGCGATCGGATGAGAGAAGAAGAAAGGAAAAGAAGAAAACTTATACTTAATACTCTAGAATTTTGAAGAATTTATAAAAATCATAGCAAAATAATAGAGAATCAAATCTAGAGATACTAGAAAATCCAGAATTTTTCCTATTATTTAGATAAATTTAAAAAATCAAAACCGCCCTAGCATCTAAAACAATCAATTGCGAAATGAAAGGAGATTTTTCTAAAGATTTTTATCAAATATCCGAAAATACCTTTTGCAAAGATTGTTAAAGAAGCTTGTTAGCCTTTAGAAATAAATAACTCTCACTCTCTTTGCTTAAAAGTTCGAGAAAACAAGAATGAGAGAGTGTGAAGTTGTTGAAAATATTTAAAGGCTAACAAGAAACAAAACTATGGGTAAAAGAAGTGGTTTTCTGACAAAAGTCTTGGTCAAGGCACATCTTTCATGGTCAAAGATGCTTGCCTTGACCAAGTTTTGAATTTAAAAACTGGAAGGAAAAGAATAAAGAAGGGAAAGAAAATGTTACCTCGGCACGAGATCGAGTCCCTTTGGTCGATCTAGGACTCGATCTCATGCCCATAATGGCTTGGATCGAGAGGGTTACTCGATTTAGGACACGATTCAATTTGAATCGAGTCGTAGATCGATTGGCTCTCTCGTTCCTTGAGTTTTTGAAATCGCAACTAAGTCCTCGTGATCGAGCCATGCTATCGATTCAGGGGTCGATTCAGCTTGGATCGAGTGGTGGATCGAGTTGACTAATCGATCTGTCTATGAGGGACTTTCCCCAGAGAAAATAGATCGGTCGATCCATTTTTTGGATCGATCGATCTAAACTCCAATAATTTCCCGAGACATTCTAGATCGAGTTTGTCACTCGATCTGTCTACTCGATCTCGTCTAGATCGACTGGCTCCTCTCGATTCACCAGCTCGATCTAGCAAAGATCGAGCCAGGATAAGTCGATCTAGCACTCGATCTCTAGCTTATACTCGCCCCATTCTTACCCCTTTTTGAACTCGGATCGTGTCCTGCATCTCTCACACTTTTTCCTACACACTCATAAAACAAAAACATAAAACTGGAAAAGAAATTACAGGATAAACATGGGATATGTACAGAATAAACATGGGAATGCCTCCCAAATGCGCTTTCTTTAACGTCTTTAGCTAGACTTTACTTGGTTTAGGCAGATGGTGGGTCTTAGAGAAGCATTGAGGTGCTCTCCTTGTCAAATGCACTCGCCATGTATGGCTTAACCCTGTGTCCGTTCACTGTAAATGCACTCCCACTCTTGCCGACCAACGTGACAGCTCCGTAAGGTAATACTTCCTTGATTTCATACGGACTGCTCCACCGTGACTTCAGCTTTCCTGGAAAGAGCTTGAGCCGCGAGTTGTAAAGCAGCACCAAACTCCCTTCCTTGAGCTCCTTAGGCACCAGTTTCTTGTCATGAGCAGCCTTGGTACGCTCCTTGTAGATCCTAGCGCTTTCATAAGCGTCCAGCCTTAGCTAATCAAGCTCGTGCAACTGGATCAAACGCTTCTCCTGAGCCGTCTTCAGATCAAAATTCAGCCGCTTCACAGCCCACAACGCCCTATGTTCCAACTCAACAGGAAGATGACACCTTTACTGTAGAGAAGGGTGAAAGGAGTGGTACCAATGGGCGTTTTTAAAGCAGTCCGGTACGCCCACAAAGCGTCATCCAACTTAACTGCCCAATCTTTCCGAGTAGTCCCAACTGCTCTTTCGAGTATTGCCTTGATCTGACAGTTAGAGACCTCCACTTGGCCACTCGTTTGAGGATGGTAAGGCGTAGCTACCTTATGCTTCACGCCATAGTTCTTTAACAGATTTTCAAACAGCTTGTTGATGAAATGGCTCCCTCCATCGCTTATCACCACCTTGGGAACTCCAAACCTCGGGAAAATAATGCTCTTAAAGAGCTTGATCACCACCTTAGAGTCGTTTGTTGGGGAAGCAATGGCCTCAACCCACATAGAGATGTAGTCAACAACCACTAGTATAAACTTGTTGCCGTATGATGAGGGAAATGGCCCCATGAAGTCTATGCCCCACGCGTCAAAGACATCTACCTCAAATATGGGAACTTGGGGCATCTCGTTCCTCTTAGTAATATTCCCTGCTCTTTGACATGCCTCACAGCTCATCACGAACTCATGGGTGTCTTTGAAGATGGACGGCCAACAGAAGCCGGCTTGCAAGACCTTTGTAGCGGTTTTGAACGAAGCAAAGTGCCCTCCATACAAGGATCTGTGGCAATGAAAGATGATATCTCTTGCTTCTTCCTTTGTCACGTATCTTCTGTACAGGCTATCTACTCCTCTCTTGTATAGATAAGGATTATCCCAATAGTAGTGGCTCACGTTTCTCATGAACTTCTTCCTATTGTAGTTGTCAAGATGCGACGGCTCTTCCCCACATGCCAAGTAGTTCACAATAACCGCGTACCAAGGGAGATCCACCTCTTTGAAGCTCAGAACTTCCTTAAACTACCCCTCTAAGGTCCCACAAACAGCCGTAGTGATTGCTATGAGTTGTTCCTCGGGGAGAGAATCGTCTAAAGGAAGAGACTCGTTGATCCTTAACCGAGAGAGATGGTCAGCAACGCCGTTCTCTATCCCTTTCTTGTCCTTGATTTCCATGTCAAATTCTTGAAGTAAGAGGATCCATCTCAAAAGCCTCGGCTTAGTGTCCTTCTTGGAATAGATATAGCGCAAAGCCGCGTGATCCATGTAAACTATGGTCTTGGAACCCACGAGGTAAGCCCTGAACTTCTCAAAGGCGAATACAACCGCCAATAGCTCCTTCTCAGTAGTGGTGTACCTCGTTTGCGTGTCATCCAAGGTTCTTGAAGCATAGTATATCACGTGCAGCTTCTTATCCTTCCTTTGGCCTAGAATGGCTCCCATGGCGTAGTCACTAGCATCGCACATAATCTCGAAAGGTAGAGTCCAGTCTGGTGCTTGCACTATGGGCGCAGATACTAGGGCCTCCTTGATTGTCACGAAAGCTTGCAAACACTCCTCATCAAAGACGAATTCAGCCTCCTTGCATAACAGCCGAGTGAGAGGGCGTGCAATCTTAGAGAAGTCTTTAATGAAGTGCCTGTAGAAGCCGGCGTGTCCCAAGAAGCTTCTCACCCCTTTGACGTTAACTGGTGGCTCAAGGCTTGTCATCACATCAATCTTTGCTATGTCGACTTCAATACCCTTCTCTGATATATTATGTCGAAGCACTATCCCCTCTTTAACCATGAAGTGGCATTTTCCCAATTGAGCACCAAGTTTGTCTCCTCACAACAATTTAGTACCCTGCAAAGATTCAACAAACACGTAGAAAAGGACGCACCATAGACCGACAAGTCATCCATAAACACCTCTACCATCTCTTATATAAGATCGGAGAATATCGACATCATACACCGCTGAAAAGTAGCCGGTGCGTTACACAATCCGAATGGCATCCTTCGATATGCGAAGGTGCCATAAGGGCATGTAAAGGTCGTCTTCTCCTGATCATTGGGATGGATTGGTATTTGGAAAAATCCACTATATCCATCAAGAAAGCAATAGTAGGGGTGATTAGCAAGTCTTTCAAGCATTTGATCAATAAAAGGCAAGGGAAAATGATCCTTTCTAGTACCAAGATTAAGCTTCTTATAGTCAATACACATACGGTGTCCAGTAATAGTCCTAGTAGGTATAAGCTCATCTTTGTCATTCTTAACGACCGTGATTCCTCCCTTCTTAGGCACCACGTGTACGGGAGAAACCCACGTGCTGTCACTTATGGGATAGATCACGTCAGCCTCTAAAAGCTTAAGAATCTCTTTCTTAACAACCTCTTTCAAATTTGGATTCAAACGCCTTTGATGTTCTATAGAAGAGGCGTTCTCATTATCCAAGTGAATCCTATGAGTGCAAAGCATTGGTGAAAGGTCTTTGATGTCACTTAGAGAGTGCCCAATGGCCTTCCTATACTTTCTCAACTCAGTTCAGAGTTATTGCAACTCATCATCACTCAAGTTTTCATTCACAATCACAGGATAGGTTTTGTTAAGCCCTAAGAAAGCATACCTTAGCCCTTTTGGGAGCTCCTTAAGGTCCACCTTTGGGGCTAGCAGCTCGCTCCAGTCCTCCTCGTGGCTGTTGCTGTTGTTCTCCTTCTTCGAACCTTCCTTAGAACCCGAGACATGGCCCTTGAGGCTGCTTTCTCCAACCGCTATCCCTTCTGAAATCGAGTCGTCAGGTCGATCTTGCTCTCGATGTCGTCTAGATCGAGCAGTTTCGCTCGATTCTTTCACTCGATTTAAGGTGGATCGAGTGAAGGATCGAGACGCTGAGTCGATCTCCAGATTAGACCCCAAATTGATTGGAAGACCTTTCTCAATCTCAGACTCGATTGTTTTCCTGGATCGATCACCTTGCTCGATCTGACAATCGATTGATGCACCGGATCGAGTTGTGCTCTCGATTGTTTTCTCGATTTGACCCCTGGATCGAGTAATGTTATCGATCTCGGAGTTGATCTCTAGGCAAACGCCTACATTTTCAAGTACAACCTTCCTCGAATCAAGCAAGTTGATGTACTCATGAGTCCTCTGATCCACATAACCAAACTCTCCTGGCTCCTTAGTCAGTGCCAGGTTCAAATGATCTTCCTGAGCCAGCTCTTCCAGCAACTCATCCGCTAACGCATCCAGCGTCTCAATGTAGAAAGCTTGCCCTTCTATCGTAGGTTTCTTCAAAACCTCATTGATATCAAAGTCTAGTCTTATATCTTTACCCAAGTGCAAGGCAATCTTCCCGTTCTTGACGTCTATTATTGCTCCGGCGGTGGCTAAGAAAGGTCTACCGAGAATGAGTGGATCCTTTGGTTCTTCATCCATTTCCAACACAACGAAGTCTGTAGGCACATTCACTCCACTGATCTTCACTAGCAAGTCCTCAAGCAATCCCACGGGTAACCTCACACTCCTGTCCGCTAGTACCAACGAGATTCTACAATCCTTGAATTGGGTAAAGCCAAGTTTCTTTGCCACGGAATGAGGCATCAGATTTATGCTAGCTCCGAGATCACAATGGCAACTCTTGAACTCCAAAGGACCTAAAGCGCAAGGTATAGTGAAGCTTCCAGGGTCTCCCAACTTCTTAGGGACTATCTCCTTGTGTATCACAGCACTACACTCCTCACTTAGAACAAGCACTTCCTTACTTTCCTTATTCTTCTTCACGAGAGTGTCTTTGAAGAATTTGGCGCATTTAGGCATCATTGCAAGGCAGTCCACGAGAGGTAGCTTGATCCCTACGTCCTTAAGATGCTTCTCAAACAAGACTTTATGCTTCTCTATGAGTTGCTTCTTGAAACGGCCGGGAAAAGGTAGCTTAGGTACATACGGTGGAGGTACATAAGCATCCTTCTCCTTAGTAGTTTGCTCCGCTTTCTTCTCAACAACCGCCTTGTCTCCTCTTCTTGGCCCTTGAATCAAGACAAGTATAAAAATAGGGCCGAAAAGAAGATTAGAGATATACATCACTTATGTATCACCAAGTATAATTTGATATTTAGAACCATAAACTGTTGATATGTTTACAGCATGTTTTGCCAATTGTGAATAAGGACTTTTTGCAAGTTTTAACTCAATCCCTCCCTAATCAGATGTAGTATAGAAGAGGTTTAATCAATCCATCTAGGAGCTAGAATAAAAGAGATGCAAGACACTAACTAAGCTTAACCATGTGTGATGAAGAAGGATGATTCTAACAACCTAAGTGATCAAATATGAAATGCATGCACACAAGAAAGAAATAGCAAGACTAAAGCAAGTAATGTAATGTAAAGAAACTAAATGCAACATAAACTAACAAGGCAATGATCTAAATGCAACAGGACTAAGGTAAACAATGCGATGGAAGTGCAAGAACTAAAATGAAAGCTAAGTGCAATAACTTGAAATGCAAGACAAGAAATGGACAAAAGCATAGCAACTAAGAACAGAGAAAAAACAGAGCACAAATGATCAAAATGCAAAGAACAATAAGACGCTGGTTCAAGGTTAGAACAATGATGACTTGAATATTACTTAGTATCAAACCGATCAAAATTGACATGTGTCACTTTTTTAACTATTTCTTTTGAATTCTCTTTTATCAAACAAACACAAAAATGAATTTTTTTTTTTCCTTTTCTCTAAATGATTTTCTTTCTATTCTAATATAGTAATGTTTTTTCATTCTATCCAACAAAAAGAAACGAAAATCATAACACTCAAACAAAATTTATATAATATAGTAAGGTAATGTGTCATTTCCTCTCTGTTTTTTCTTTTATCTCTACTATATTCTTTTTCATTAAAAAACTTATATATGCTGTCACATGTCATTTAAGAAACTAACATGTATCTCTTTTTATTAAATATAGTAAGATAATGTGTCACTTATTCTCTATTTTTTTCTTTTATCTCTACTATTGGGACCGATTGTACAGCCCCTAAGGAGAACACGACACGTGGACATCGAACTGCCCTATACACTGACACAAGCCATACTAGTTCGGCCAACAACTCCCGCGTACTGTTCCCAAGCAGTTGACACGCTTCCTTGAACACGCATGAATCATTAGCCCACCTGCTCCCCTGGCGGTGATGGAATCACCCCATTCCCTTGAGGTGATGCCTACCAGGATAAGTCCCTTCTTAACCCGGAACCTTACCTTCATACTTGCTGAACCCTCTCCTTTCAATATAGAACCCCCTCGAAACACATGTAAACAGACACATGTCTTGATCCCCGGACAAGACCTTTCACCCCAAACCCGTAGAGAAACACCCTCCTGAGTACTTGTTCCCGGTAGGACGTTCATTGACTAGGGCGTTGGAGAACCTTCGGGAGGGAAACCCCCTTTTGGTCTTCCCGCAGGCCCAATTGACCTTTTGTGTAGTACTTGCAGGGCTGGACTTGTCTACTGTCCCATCGATGGGACCCAAACCAGCTTTCACCTTGGAACATCTCGTCGACTTTTCCCCCAGAGGATGAAACTCGTAGACACGGCTCCATTCCCCGGACGAATCACGTACCCCCACGTGACATCCAAAATTTTACTCCTAAACAGTTGGTGCTAGAGGGGGGGGGGGGGGGGATTACCAGCGAGCGTTCCACGAAGGAAATAGTCTACACATTTGACCATGCGAAAGACGTAGAAGGCCCACGAGCCAGCGACTCTACTCAACAAGACTCAAGACTCCGAGAGCATCGCGCGTACTGGCCCTGGAGTCAAGGAGTCAGGTTCGCAAAACAAAGCAGAAGTATGAAAAACGCATAAAAACGAAGATGTGCAACAAATAAGTCGAAGTACATTAAAAAAAGAAAAGGCCAAAAGCAGCCACCGGACCAGAGTGCGAAGTTACATTTATAAGGGGCAGAAGTCCTCAAAAAAGAATTGTTTAATTTAAAAACCCGGTGGGCGTGAAGATCCCGCCGGTGAAGAAGGGTTTGTGCCTTTAGCGTCTCTTGCTGCCCCTGGAGTGTCCGTCCCCCATGACCCGTTCCGTCGATGCTCCTCTTTGAGCTCCCGCTTGTGCAAACAGATCGTTGTCTGGCTTTTCGTAAGAGTCTCAATCGCCATCAATCTGAGGTCCGTATCGGCCCCAGGAGTGAAGCCCCTGTACACCTCAATGGTCTCGTGGAGCATTCGCACCTCGAAGTTGCGGGTCTCTAACTGTTGGCCAACGCCGTGGCCAGACACTTCACCTCCGCTCTTAGATCCTCCCTCCGAGCGGAAGTTTGTGCCTCCGTAAGTTCATCATGGGTCACGAGCAGATGGGCCTGAAGCTCGCTAGTCCTGTCTGCGAGACCACATTCATGATGCTCCACTGCATGGAGCTTGTGCTCCAACATCTCGAGCGAGCATTGACTCTGCCAAGACAAAGAAAAAAGTAAGGCGACCACCAAGAAGTAAGCTGGGAAGAATTCCAGCGAGAGAACTTACCGCGCCTAGCAAATATGTGAGTTCCGAGGCGGTCAGCCGCCATTCGGTAAGCTGGCGGGCTCTTAGGCACAACGATAGGCTCTAACTAAGAGGATACGCTCATTGCCTTGGGCGAGCCCGCCGCAGAAGGAACAGGGATTGCGGCCCGTATAGACCTGGATCTCTCCTCAGTCCGCAGATACTCGGGGGCATCCGTCTCACGAACGGCCGAAGAATTAGAGTTTGTGGAGGTTGAGAAGAGCGGCCTGGTGCAGGCCGAAGACGGGCTGGCTCTCGCCACACCTCCAACAGTGGACTCCAGGCGGCGCCTCTGGTGGGAGGTCTCCCTAGCGAGAGAATCAGTGTGATGCCTCCAGTGCGAAGTTTGTGTGGGTGTCCCCCTCGCGCTTCGAGTAAGCCTCGCGGTGGGCAAGCAACCCCCTGGAGCGTAGAGATCCCACACCTCCTGGAGCCAGCGCGAGCTACCTGCCAAGTGCGAATCAGTAAATAATACTTGCAAAAACCAACAAAACGAGGAAGTCTGAATCGTTACCTGGGATATCCGGTGTCACGCTAGACGGAAGGATGATGGAGCTCGTCATGATGCTCGTCGGCGAGAGTAAAAAGTCAAAGGACCTAATCCCCTCGTCTAGCGCGAGTAGCCAGTTCAGTTTTACCTGTTCGAAGGCGGACGCCTCCACGATGCCAGGAAGAGCAAAGGGCATCGGTCAGAAACTAAAGCCGAGCGGCATGAGTGAATGCAAGGAAGCGAAAATGGTGGTCAATGGACTTATCTCGAGGCTGCTAGGTGAGTAGGACGTTAACATCCACCGGTACCGTCCAGAAGAAGTAGCGTTCCCGCCAGTGGTGGCTCCCGGATCGATCTACAAATATGGGGATGTTGCAGCCGTTCTGGGTGTGCAGAGTATAGTGAAGCGCAACAGGGTGAGGTTGCAGAGCTGGTAAGACAACAGCATGGTGGAGCCAAGCACGCAGACCCCTGACAGGTTGGAAATGACCTGATAGACGCAGAGAAACCACCACGCCAAGGGATGAAGTTGACTAGGGCAGATGCCAGCGAGACGACAGAAGTCGACCAGGATCCGGGGAGGGATGCCGCAGAAGTCGTAGAGGATGTAGTCTTCGTGGATCGCAAGGCATTAGCTCGGCGGGCAATCCGCCCGATCTCCCTCACCAGGGAAGATGGGGGCAAGGCCGGAAGAGGGAGGGTCGTTCGCTAATAAGACCCTCTCCAACAAGTCTGGAGTGCATACTTATGGGGTTTGGTCACAGGATGAGGACGCAGAAGGCGTCCCGACTATGGTCTCGACCTCAACAGCAGACCATGAGAACCGTGCATTCCACTCGTCGGACGAAGAACTCGGCGAAGACATCTCAATTGAAGGAGAAGAGAGGTAGGAGACGAAGAGATTTGAGAAAGGAGTGAGAAATTTGCGGATTGCTTTGAAAATGAAGTGAGACCACGAGAGGCGTGGATTCCGTGAGATTTATTGAGAAGGAAGAAATTGAAGCGATGCGTGTGAGAAGTCGCATCGCTCAAGGAAAGCCAAATGTCAGGGGTACTCTCGTAACTGTTGGCTTCTCGAGCCGTGCGTTAGAAATGACGTGTAGTTAATGCGGAGAGAGACAAGCGGCCCGACGTAGCAGAGAGAGCAACCGGTGGTTCTTAGGAAGCATAACACGTTGTGTGACTTGACGCGCCGCACCTCAAGCCATAGGAGTTTACCATGTGGATCGCACTCACCTCACTTCTGGATTCCACCTGGAAAAGGCCCAAACAACGGCTACCGGACCCTTCAGAACCATAGAAAAAGCGACTGACGAACAGTCGCGATGGTATGAAAACTGTACTCCTACAGGAAAAACCGCCATTCCCCCGGGCAGGAGTGACCCCAGGGATGGGTTGCACGAAGTCCGTGCGTGCGGGTCAGATGTAACCGCTCGGGCATTTCAAGCCCCACGGTGGGTCATACGGAACCTGTTGCTGCGGATAAAACATGGCCATCTCGAAAGCTATCCTAGCCCGCGAGGCTATTTCCTTCCTTGCTTGCATGATTGTTTGATTTCTTACTTGCATGACTGCGTGAATCCTTGCATGCTTGATTGTTTGAATTCTTGCTTGCATGATTGTTTGATTTCTTGCTTGCATGAGTGTGTGAATCCTTGCTTGCTTGATTGTTTGATTTCTTGCTTGCATAATTTTTTGATTTCTTGCTTGTATGACTGCGTAAATACTTGCTTGCTTGATTGTTTGATTTCTTGCTTGCATGATTGTTTGATTTCTTGCTTGCACAATTGTTTGATTCCTTGCTTGCATGACAGCGTGAATCCTTGCTTGCTTGATTGTTTGATTTCTTGCATGCATGATTGTTTGATTTCTTGCTTGCACGATTGTTTGATTCCTTGCTTGCATGACAGCGTGAATCCTTGCTTGCTTGATTGTTTGGTTTCTTGCTTGCTTGATATTTTGATTTTTTGCTTGCATGACTGTGTGATTCCTTGCTCGATTATGCGATTCCATCATCGAATGATGTCCTGCTTACATAGCTGTTTCTCGTATGCGTTTCTCTGATACCGGGCCGTTACACCAAATTTCTTCAAAACCCCTTTATTAGCATGCTATCAAGCGGATTTGCTTGCCTTCTGAGGCACCATTCCTCCGGGAATTCAGAACTCCGGTCCACCAGGCCTTTGCGGCCCTCTCTGCGCACGCTCCGTCCGGGGACAGCGCGTACCTTAGCATGCTTCCCTGCGGACTTGCTCGCCCTCCGGGGTACCCCTCCTACGGGAGTCTAAGGCTCCGGCCTCGCAGACCTCCAGGTCTTCCTTGCCAGTACCCCCCAGCGAGCCGTGCGACAAATAGCCTGCTCCCCCCAAGGACACGCTTGCCACTCAGGCACAACAGGAATTGAGATCACCTACTCGCAGGCTTTTTCTTC
The DNA here is from genome assembly GCA_911865555.2 of Thlaspi arvense. Lineage (NCBI taxonomy): Eukaryota > Viridiplantae > Streptophyta > Magnoliopsida > Brassicales > Brassicaceae > Thlaspi > Thlaspi arvense. The sequence continues at coordinate 35,481,061 of OU466862.2, forward strand.
CTAATAATTTCCCCGACCTCTTCCTTCCGGGGTATGTCACAAGCACGTTCTTAAAACCCAAAAACTTCCACATAAGCACAACACGAAAGCTGTCCAGGCTGTAATGGAGTCGAGGTAACACCAGCTGCATTCGAGTAGAAACTCCCCCTTGCATTAGCGCCCCCCGATGCAGGAAACATCTATTCATCCGTTCAACGGCGCCACCTCTGGCCTTTGGGCCGGTGTCTTAACCCGCGTCGTTGTCTTATGTTGATCTCCATGGTCACATGAGACTATAACCTCTCTCATGACCCTGATGAGAGGGGGCAAGACGGCTTCTTGTCTAGTGCCTCACGAAACAAGAAGTAAAATCTCTCCGGGGAGATATCCACCAGTGGCCAAGCTATTAATTCCTCCGGGAGCGCCAATATCCTCCTATCCTGAGCCAGTGTCGTACTCCCCCGGATGCGTACCCCAGTCAGGGTAGGACCCAATCACCTAACTCCCCGGTCGTCGGCGTACTCCCCGGATATGTGACGATTATGGGGTTAAATATTTAGTCTGACCGTCTCACAGTTTGCTTCCCCCGGAAGTGTAATTCATTCGGCTAATAACGTACTCTTCCGGACACGAATAAGGCCGGAGTTGACATCTATTAAGTCGTCCCGCGGTTCGCTTCACCGGAATGTAATTCCTCCGACCAATAACGTGCTCCCCGAGACATAAAGATAAGGTCGGAGTTGAATACTTTCTTTCGTTCGCTCCTCCGACTTGGACCGTACTCCTTCGCGATGCGTGGCAAGGTCGAAGTCGATGCCTTTTCCACTTTCCGGGAAGTCTGGACCTTTTACCCAGTACTGTGCTCCATCAGAATACATGGCACGGCTAGGATGAGTTTCTTTTTTAAATATCATCCTTAGGAACTTAGTTTCGTCCAGACTAGTACCATATCTGTCGGGATACGTGGCAAGGTCGTCGCGTCAACCTAATCTTTAATGGCGGATCGCTTAGGGAACCGGATAATTCATGCTAATTGTGCAGGAAACTCAAGATAATTCGACTCCTCGACTTATTTTCCAATCAGTCGAGAAGTCGAGGGCAACTGTTGAAACCAATTTTACTGCTCCCAAGAGGAACACGACATGTGGACATCGAACTGTCCTAGACACTAAAATTAAGAAATAAAATTATATAACAACATAAGAACTGGTAACAACATAAGAACTGGACCAAAACAGAATTTATATCCAATTTTGATCGGAATACAAAAGTACAAAATTTTGTTCACTTTCTCAGAAAAAAATGAGAGAGAGAAAGTGCTAGTTTGTATGTATAATTTCATTTTAATTTCTTTGACCAGAGCAATTTCCCAAGTTTTCAAGTTTCATTAAAACAAAATCTTATAAGAAATATCAACTTTAACCTAATTTTACAATTAAAAACTACTCACATTTTCACAAAAATTCTTTTTGTGCTCATGACGTTAATAAAGTTGACTCAGTAATAACAAAAGAAAAAACAATGTCCAATCATGCTTAACAGTGTTTACGTGGAAGCGATTCGAATGCCAAAGTTTGCAAGACATATTTGGCAGTAACTGAGTAGCTAAGCACCAATCTTGTGATTATTGTTTAAACCACCAAAGAAATGGCTAATGTGACAAATTTAGTCACGAGAAGAAGAAAAAAAGGTGGGTTTGGACTGAGTGCAATCTTAAAACGAGTATAGTTCTATTTACTAGTCAAAGAAGTGTCAAAGATGAATTTGCAACACTCTTTCTGGAACAAATCAAAAATAACCTTCAATCGATTCCTGAATTTCTCCATTATACTTTTGCTTATTCTCTGCTCAAACTTAATTGGCTTGAGCCACCTGATCTTCAAGTAAACATCACACTTACTTGTTTTACAATCAACTCCTGCTTTCTTCACCTCATACCTTAGATGAACCTACAACATTCATCATCATAATAATCAATTTACTAATTGGCTATGAAAACCGGAGGAAGAAGAAGACAAGACTTACGCGAAAATGGTCTCCGAATGGAACATCGTGAAGAGCTACAATCTCATTCAAGATCCAACCTTCATCATTAGGAGCTGGAGATTTCTGCTGTGAGCAAGTGACTCCACCTCCAAACACAGAGACATAGTGATTGTATTTGTAAGAAAGGCGTCTTTCGTTGATCCCTGATTTTTTAGATTCCCATGTTGTACTCGCGTAACTGAGACATCCAGATTTCTCCATGATCTTACGCTCCATTTCTCCTCCATCAAAAATCTTCATCACCAGTTCCACCTGTAATAGAAGCGCTTTTAAATCAATTTATGAGAAAATACCATCTTCAAATCGATGCGCAGTATTATAAGGAGGAGCGAAAGATATACATCGCCAGGTAGATCACACGAGTAGACTTTCGACATCTTTAATGCATCAGAATCCGCAACAGCTGCAACATCTTCAGGTAAGAGAAAAGGATCTGATACATCTAGTTCTTCTTCTGCTATATGTGCTCTATGATCTATACTTAACGTCCTCGTTTTCCACAAAGCCATTATTGTCCTGCACAAATAAATTCAATTAGCCGCAAATAGTGAATCAAACGCTATGGGTTTGGTCAGATTTATTGCTTCGATTACCTGCTAGTCGCATCAAATGACACAAATGACTGGAAATGGAACCAAAGTCTTCCTTCCTCGTCCTGAGATTTAGCTCCATGCTTCGCATCAAGACCTCTGTTCTTTTTTAGAGTAAGGAGCAGCAAAGGGCTACCTAAAGAAGCAAGTGTTGGGGGAAGCAGTTGGATGTCATCAATGTCTTCCCAAAGGAAATAAAACTTTGTCTTGTGTCCAAACAAATTTGAGTAGAACGCCACAATTCTAGCTGACAGAAAGAGCTTGCCCTGTCAACAATATTAGCAAACAAATCTTAAATACAATTTACATGAATCTATGGGTGAAGTCCACAACGCTGTTAAAGAGTTCAAGAATTAGCCAGAGGAAAAGAAAACAGAGGCAAACCTGCACAGGAAGTTTTCTCTTCAAGTAGCATGTATATTCTTTGAGAAGAAACTCTTCATGTGGCAAACCAAACAGTTTCTGAAAAGCGGAGTTCTTTTGTGGTGACCGAATGTTCAACTGTTAACATATACAACGAGAGAGTATCAGGCTTTTTTCGAACTAATGGTACGTCATTACCGTAGATTCACATGTTTACCTTCTTTCCGACTTCCTTTTCCACTTTACTCAAGTAATCTTTCATTGTTTCAACCCCGTTCTTGTTTTCCAGAAAAATTCTCAACTGTAACTTTGACTGAGACGCTTGAGCGTGGTGACCAACTAGAGGAACACATAAGTCCGCAAGTTCATCAGCTGTATGTTTCAAGAAATTGATCTCCGCATGTCCAAGAGAGTCACCCTGGTCAAATGGTCCATCAAAATCAAATACTTCCACATCTAATACCGACGGTGGTTCCTCCATTGCATCAAACTCGATTACCTCTGCAAGATTCACACTCATGTATTATATAGTGGCATGGTGGCAATATAAAAAGGAAACACAGTAGAATGAAAGAGAGAAAATGAGACAGGATTTCAACAGAAATTGAAGAGACAAAAATGAGAAAATGTTTGACTACCATTCCACTGTGGATCTTGAGCTTGAAGTTTGACAGAGCTTGTTCTTGTTTTCCCATTGCAAGTGAAAACAACATAAGGATCAAAGAGCTCTGTTTCTTCCACTGAAGCCAAATTTGTGCCCTTAATTAGAGCTATTGTCAGAATCCATCCCTTACCATTGGCCTTGACTCCTTGATCTCTTCCTGAAATTAGGAAAACAGAAACATATAAACAATTGTACTGCACAAGTGATACAAGTTTGTATGTTGTTTTTTAAAGAGAAACTATCATTTCACCTCGATGCAATCTAGCTTGTATAAAGTGTACTGTCATCATATAAACACGCTCCAGAAGAAGAACTAGTATTCCACTAGAGAATAGCTCTCCAAAACTATCAGGTAAATCAAACCCATAGAACTCAAGTCCTTGGATTTTGCTGGGCTCACAGTGAATTATATGCACCACAACATACACACACAAAAGAACAGCGCAGACGACAGAGGAACTCCAGAAGTAGAGAAAAGCTGATTTCAAATCAGTCTTTTGCTCTGACTGCACTGTGGCTATAACCTGATCCTTGTCCAATACAACAGCCGGATCAAGAGTTTTGTAGCTCTTAGCAAGGAGATCAGCAAATTTCTCAAAGCTCTCTTTAAGCCCTTGCCTAGCACCTCCTTCAATCATACCTTTCATTATAGTACTTTGACTGAATTGAATTCCCCACGATATAATCAGTCGAGAAGATTCACCACCAGCATTTGGCTCTGTTCCAAGTAGTATCTTGTAAAGCAACTCTACTTTAAAGGTGTGTCCATAGGGAACATCTGGTGTGCTTACACTAACAAAAATAACAAACTGGTTCCCACTCGCTTTCCGGTAAAGTTGATTCTCTGTAGCTTTTCCTGCTTTAACCATCTTTGTTGCGGGTCTAATGTATGTGACAACCCGTGTTAGACGAGGATTATCTTCCTGTATCATTGTCCAAGGCCCTTCCTGTACATCTGTTAAACCTTGAAGTTCAGCCAACTCTTTCCTAAATTGCGAATTTGGCGAGAAAAGAAATTTGTTAAGATCAGAAGGTGAGACTAAATATTTCTGATCAAGAAGAATTCCCCCTAGAAGATTCTCAGGCATTTCTTCTTTTCCACTGTCGCTAGATTGCATCAGATTAAGGCCTTCCTCAAAGCTAGTACAAGAAGCAGAGGAAGATGGTTTGTCTGTGGCATCCTCATAATTTGAGGTTACACTTTCTCCTGCTGGCTCGTCGTTGAGTCTTTTAGAGATTTCCTCTTTCTTATGAAAAAGCTTGTCAATGTGGTTGACAAAATTCTTCATTATGTGCTTCCCATCATGGTGTTTACGCCGTTTAGGCGACCCTTCGAGTTCTTTTACGCCCTCCAAGTTGATATCCTGCTTATCATGGAGGGCTTTCTCCCCAGAGATACTTTCCCTCTTCCCTTGCAAAGACAGACTCAGAAGGATTTTTCCTGCAATACGAAGGTAAAGTTTAAATCCAGCGATAAACCAAGACATGCATGTACAAACACAAATACAGATTCCAACACCTATAAGGAAACATATCAAACACAAGAATGTTAAGATACCAGCTGCTTACAGTGGTAGCAGATAAAACTTATTGTTAAATAGAGCGAGATATCTAAGATAGATTCATCCATAAAAAGAAGGGCAACACAGAAAAATCTCATGCATTCATAGTGGCCATCAGAGAAATCTCGAAATCAAAATAACTATGAAACACAATCTCATGTGTGATCTCAAGCTATGGTAAACTATTTCCCAGTAAGTAAGTACTCAAATTCTCACCTAATACCAAAAAACACCATTTCAAATTGAATCTCTAAGTCGGTTAATCATCGATTAATACACAAACAGATACACAACCCAAAGCCTAAAAGGGGAATATATCAAACTCATAGATTTTGATAATTCTGGTATCTCAATCTTTCTTAAAAGCAAAGAAAGTTTATTGTTCAATAGAGACATTTCAGATAGTTTCATCCTCATAAAGAAGGCAATACAGAATCTTAACACATTCTCATGTATTCGCAGTTACATTCAGAGAAATCTAAAATGAGATAATCATCAAACACATTCATATATATGATCTCAAGCTAATTTCACTAATGGCAAGTCATTTCCGATTTCCCACTAATTACAGACTAAATGTCTCACAGAATCCCAGAAAACACAATTTCATATGAATCTAAAATTTCACGATCAACAAAGTAGACACGAATGTATTAACATTCGTACTCTGAATAGTTGCGCAAGTGATTGCAGAATCAATTCAATACCAGAATCCACGAATAAAAACAACATCGATACCAAAGATATCAGATACTAACCACATTCGATGTTCACGAACTTGCCATCACTGGGCTTTTCGATAACGAACCACGTCGGCAACAGAGTCTGATTCTCTTCACCGGCGACGGAACAAAGCGGAATACGAACTTTACCAATTAACACCGTGGAGACATTCGACTGCACTGAGTGAAGATCCTGGTCATGATGGAGAACCGATACAACAACAGCATTACCTTCCTCAACGCTACTAACTCTGAAAACGAATTCTTCATTCCAGATCGGATTCGAAGTATCTCTCGAAACTCTCGTCTTCGACTTGTGTTTCCCAACGTGAAGCTTCACGAACGTCTCTTTAACCGGTAAATCCTTCGCTTGTAAGACGTAGACGTAAAGCCTCATCGTCGATGATTAGATAAACCGAAAAAACTTGAGAGAGAGGTTTGAAATGAGAAAATGGAGGAAGAAGAAGAAGAGAAGTTAAAACCCATAAAGGAAGATAAAACGTGGGAGAGGAAGAGAGTGACACGGAAAGTGATGATTGGGATTTGGGATTATGGGTCGGTTTCTGAGATTTACACACATTCGGCGATTTTTGTTGGTCAGTTTTATGTTTTTAATTTTTTTTTGTTTTTATTTTGGTTAATGTTTATTAAAAACGTTACAAATTTATTATGAAAAGAAATTTCCGTACAAATAGAAAACAGTAAACATTAAATCTAAAAAGAATAACTCGTTTAGTTGTGTAAAGAGAGGATCACAAAAAATTATGAATAGACAACCAAATATAGATGAAATTTATTTAGTTATAATATTTTTAAAAAATAAAATTCCTTAATGCAGTTTTTGGTTACTAAATCAATATATTAAGTAAAAAATCTAGATGAAGTTTATTTGTTAAGAATATTAATCTATTGATATATTTTTGAGCTTTTGTAATTTTAGCATAGATTGTGTATTGATTATTTGAGCTAAGAACGTTGTATTGATTATTTATGCTAATGAAACATATTTATTTAAATCTGATATAATATATATATTTTAAAGAAATAATTGAAAAAATAAGATAGATTTTAAAAAGTATTGTTTTATTAATATTTTTTTAAAAATATTGCCTAACTAATATTTTAAATAATACAAAACTTAACTACCTTTTTAATATTTAAAATATTAAAATTTTAATTTTTTGAAAACTATTTTGTAAAAATTGAAAAAAAATATATCAAAGATAAAACCTGGTATTTCACTTTTAGTTGTCGATAGAAACTAGAAACCATGGACGCTCTTTCTCTCCGCCACATTCACCTCCTTCGCCGACCTTATCTTTGGTTGGCCTCTTCTTCCTCCATCGACGTCCTCTTCTGCCGGTATCATCGTCGACTTGGGAATTCGATTTTTGCTCTTTTCTCTTCTTCTTTGTTTCTTTTTTAATCTAGGTTTTAAAATTGATTTTGGGAATTCCATTTTTGCAGATAAAGCAGTCCGACGAATCTTCTTTTTCTGGCCTCCTCCTCTCCGCCGAACTCCTGCTTCTCTGCTGATGTGTTCCTCTTCCAGCATCAGCTGTCATACTCCTTGTCGCGGTAAGTTTCTCCTCCTTCCTCCTTTTTTCCTCATCCTATTCAAAATTAATCTTGAAATATTTTGACTGTCTTGAAGATTTGAATAGCCACTTACAATCAATAATTAGAGCACAGAACCACTTGACTTCTTCTTCTTATTCTAGTGTCAATTGCTTGTTTTTCTGTTGTTTGTGAGAACTCAAAGGAATGAGATAGAGATTAAACAGCTCACATAGCCTATCTAGAAGTGTTCTTTTGATGGGAATTTATCAGAAAATGCTTAAAAGAAGTGTGTTTTTCTGCCTGTAACAGAATGATTGATCTATGTTATGGCCTTAGAAGTCTACATATAAATGTGTTTTATCAGAGTCAAATGTATATGTATATGGTCAAAGAAACAACGAATGCAAGGTTTTGGTGGTTTTGAGATCTGAAAATTAGACCAAATAAATTAAACTCGAAAACTAATGCTAGTCACGTTTGATTCTCAACATTTGCATTTATAATTTTGAGCAGTTAAGTTGGTAGCCTTTATTAATACTTGTTCTCACCAAAGTTGGTTCCATGCAATTATGTTTTTTTAGTCATCTTTTACTAACGCTGAATTGTTCACATTGTCGATCTTCTATGTCTCTGCTCTTGTCTTTTTTTTCTTTTCTTTCTTTATTAGTTATCTAAGAATTATATTTGCTTATATTATTAATTTTTGAATAATTGTGTTTGTAGGTATGAATTTGAGATTTCCAAAACAGTTGTTTAAAGCAGGATGTGAGCCGTAAGTGTCACATATTAACAACAACTGCAAAATGACATATATGGAGAAATTGGAGGGAGCCCTGCCACATGAGTATGAAATTGTCAAGAGAGACCCCGTATTTGCTAAACTTTTGGCGATCCATGAAAACAATCTAGGATATTCGGGAAAATTGCTTCACAGCTTTATGTGTAGGCAACTGATAACTGACAAACATCGTGAGTTATGGTTTGTGTTTGGCAGGAGGCTCCTACGGTTTTGTTTGCAAGAATTTTATGCACTTACTGGGCTCAAGTGCTTAAATGAGGATAATTGCAATGTGGAGATATTTGTAGAAGATACGGGGTTTTGGAACAAGGTGATAAAAATGACGCTAAGATTAGTATATAGACAATAATGGATAACCACTTAAAAGGTGTTAACTATTAGGATCGTGAGGACATATTGTGGTGTATGATTCAAGTCCAATTCACTTAAAACAACCAAGAAGAGGAACCTTGGAGCTAAAGAAGGTGCAGAATAGCTTGTAGCTGTGGAGAAAGGAGGCTTTGTAGCTGATGATGGAGCAGCTAAGGACTTAGCCAACATCACTCTATACATCAAGAGGGACATTTTGGTCGAGCTAAATACCCACTGGTTCGAATTAAATCAGAAGATATCTCACCTAAACCGCTGAAGCTAACCGAGGAGCTAATTATGGAAACTTCGCATATACATCCTCCCAACATGATATGCGACCAACCATCATTATTTACTGGAGTTCATCAACGTCCTAAACCACCAGAAGGAGTCAATAACCACGCTCAATCATGCCAAACCAAAGAAGAACCGCCTCTTTCCTTACATGGACCCATTGGAGTATTATTTCATTCATACAAGGAAAGCTCAGATATATGTCATTCAGGGACATTATATTCGCCCCACCTCACGTCCACAGCAGCTAACAAGAGCCATACCACACCAGAGCAAGTCAACAATCACCCCCTTTCAGCTAAAGTCAAAAAAGCTTTACTTGAACCACATTTCAAGTATTGCATCATCGGTATCAGAGCTAAAAGCTCTTATCCCAGGTATATTCTCACCTTTATTTCTGTTTTTGTTTCATTTCGTTTCATATTGTTCTTAGTTAAACATAGAAAACCCAAAAGAAATTTTCGTGTTTTTGTGTTCTTCAGTTCCCGAATTTTATAAAATCCAAAAATCCACAAAAATTATTTTTGCATTTTGTTTCGTTTTATTTAATCTCTTAAAAACACAAAAATATTATTTCCAAAAATTATTCGGATCGTTTGATAATTTGTTTTGATTTTTCAATTCAATTGGTCAAAACCGCTTAATTCTGTGTTCTTCATCTTGTTCGATTTTTATAAAATCCAGAAAAACTCAAAAAAACTTAATTTCTTTTTGTTTCTGTTAAATTAAATCCTTAAAAACAACAACAAAATTGTTTCTTAAATTTTTCAACTCATTTGGTATTTTATCTTTGATCTTTGCTAAAACAATCTAAAAGCTGTTCTTGTTGTTCTTGTTGTTCTTGTTGTTCTTGTGATTTATCTTGAACAAACTTTGATTTGATTCACTTGATTTTTGCAAGGTACCATGGAAGATAACACACCAGCAGCTGATCCTATGCAAGCAATCTTGGCTGCTATTCCCAATCTAAATGAGAATTTCAACACCTTCATGAATGAAAGCAATAACCTCCTTGAGCGCCTAGAAGGAGAAAGGCAAGCCCCTCAAGCACCTCTCTTGCCAAGAAGAAATGTCAATGGAGTTCCTCCTGATGCAAACAGAGTAGGAGAGCCTCTTGATGTGCCACCACCAGCGCTAAATCTAGCACAACAAGCTCAAGAAATTTTTAGAAGAAACAATGAGAGGAACAGGCCCTATAATGAGGATAGACACTTACCACCAGAAGTGAAGCTGCTTGCACCAACTTTTGCTGGAACGCTTGATCCTGCCGCCTATCTAGAATGGGAAAGAAGGATGGAGCACTTATTTGACTACTATGCCTACACTGAGCCTAAGAAGATTGCTCTTGCAGTAGCTAGTCTCACTGACCATGCTCTAGCTTGGTGGGACACAGAGGTAGCTGAGAAAAGGAGGCTGAGATATCCTCGAATCACAAGATGGGCAGACATGAAATTTGAGCTAAACAGAAGGTATGTACCTCCTCATTACCATAGAGATTTACTAAAAAAGTTTAGGTCTCTTTTTCAGGGTTCTAAGAGTGTGGAGGAGTACTATGAAGAGTTTGACCTCCTAAGAAGTCAATTAGCTCTAGAAGAAACAGAGGAGTCCTTGATGTCTCAATTCATGGATGGCCTCCAAGAAAGAATTCAGAGAAAGGTGGAGATGCAGCCTTACCATTCCTTGCCTGAGCTTCTACACTTAGCTGTTCAAAGAGAGAAGCAAATAAAGAAGAAAACAACTACTAGAAACCGCTCAAACAGCAATGCTACTTGGAATCACCAAAATGCTCAACCACATCAGCAACAACAGCCAACACCTACGCCATTTGTAGACAAGGGCAAAGGCCTTGCCATTGATTCCCGATTTAAATCAAACAGCCAAGAGCAAGGTAAGTCTAGTAATTCAACTAGACATCATGACATTATTTGTTTTAAATGTCAAGGCAGGGGACATGTTTCAAGAGAATGTCCAAACAAGAGGACTATGATTCTTAGGCCAGATGGTGGACATGATTCACAAGATGAGGCTATGGCTGAAGAATCAGAAGAAGAAATCACTGTATATGCTGATGAAGGATAATTACTGGTCATTTAAAGAGCTTTAAACTCTCAACCAGTTTTGGAGGATCTAGAACAAAGGGACAATCTCTTTCACTCCAGATGCAGTATTCAGAACAAGGTATGTCATTTAATAATTGACAGTGGTTCTTGTGATAATATTGCTAGTGTTTGTTTAGTAGAGAAACTAGGTCTTAAAGCTAAACCACACCCAAGGCCATACAAGCTTAAATGGCTTAATGACAAGGAAGAGTTAAAGGTGAACAAACAAGTAGAAGTTCCTCTATCCATTGGCCAGTATAAAGACCAGATTTTATGTAATGTGGCGTCAATGCAAGCTGGGCATGTATTGCTTGGGAGACCATGTCAATATGATAGAGATGTTGCACATAATGGGAGAACCAATGAATATCCATTCTCTTTCAATCATTGTAAGTTCATTCTTGCTCCTTTACCACAAAAAGAAGTTAGAGTTTTACAAAACAGAGCTAACGGGAAGAGTAGTTATTTTGCTATTCAAGAATTTATAGAATTAAATCCCACAGATATGATGCACTTGTCTTTGTCAAAGAATTGTTTTGCAGGATTTAAAGAGCAAGACTTCAAAGATGAGAAAGCTAAGGAGATTGGCGTGAGCAACAATGGTGAAAACATGATGTTCACTAAGGAGAAGCCACCATTAGAAGAGTTTATTCCAACACTGAAGCTGAAGCTAGAAACGTCCCACTTAACCAACTCATTGAGCATCCACACGCTAATTGCCAAGGTATGTTCTCAAACTCATAAACATTTTTCAAAAATTAACTTAGGGTTGTTTGATGCAGGTTCTACAGTTTTGAGGAAAAAACCTCTACAAGAGGGAGAGGATGATGTAAGATTCAAGTCCAATTCACTTAAAACAACCAAGAAGAGGAACCTTGGAGCTAAAGAAGGTGCAAAACAACTTGTAGCTGTGGAGAAAGGAGGCTTTGTAGCTGAGGATGGAGCAGCTAAGGACTTAGCCATCAAACGACATCACTCTATGCATCAAGAGAGACGTTTTGGTCGAGCTAAATACCCACTGGTTCGAATTAAATCAGAAGATATCTCACCTAAACCGCTGAAGCTAACCGAGGAGCTAATTATGGAAACTTCACATATACATCCTCCCAACATGATATACGACCGACCATCATTATTTACTAGAGTTAATCAACGTCCTATACCACCAGAAGGAGTCAATAACCACGCTCAATCATGCCAAACCAAAGAAGAACCGCCCTTTTCCTTACATGGAACCATTGGAGCATTATTTCATTCATACAAGGAAAGCTCGGATATATGTTATTCAGAGACATTATATTCGCCCCACCTCACGTCCACATCAGCTAACAAGAGCCATACCACACCAGATCAAGTCAACAATCGCCCCCTTTCAGCTAAAGTCAAAGAAGCTTTACTTGAACCACATTTCAAGTATTGCATCATATTGAGGTTGGTGTGTTTGTGTGTTATTGCTGGTTTGATTATTGCTAAGGATGAGAAGGTTTCTATCCCACTCATATACATCAAACTGGTGATGAATGTTGATAATCTGCGGGCGTATCCATGGGGTCTCAAATCTTTTAAAATTCTTGTTGAGTCAATTATCAAGAACCGAAAGAAGTTGAAGTCGAAGACAACATACTCTTTGAATGGCTTCTCCTATGCATTTCAGATTTGGCTCATGGAAGAAATTCCAGACTTTGGTACATTGTTGGGTCGGAAATTCAAGAATGCCTTCGCAGATAGTGTCAGATGCTCTAATTGGACAAGAATTGCAATAGTATTTGTTGGAGCTTGATTTAGCACCCTAAATCTGCCCCACTCAAGCCCAACAGGCAGATCCAAGCTAAGCCAAATTGATTGGGTTTTGACCCTACGGCCCAGGCCCATTCACTCTCGACGATTCAATCCTGAACAACAAAATGTTCTATTCGACGAGGTCGCGCTCCAGCTCGGCCGAATTCCAAGAAACAAGGAAGGATCCGAGCCAAGTCAGAGCATATTCTCGCCAGTTCAAACGAGTCCGAAGATCGCGGAGGAAGTTGCTGCACGTGGCGATAGTTCTGGCTAAAGCTCCTGCACGTGGCAGAGATACACGCTGGAGTTCGAAGCTTGACGAGGCAAGCTATATAAAGGAAAGGAACGACTTAGTTTAGAGGACCTTCGGCTTGATCTTCTTTTGCATTTTTACACACGAAAACCCTGTAACTGCTCTCAGAGCTCTTTTCAGTTCATCTCTTCCATCGTAATCTTTGTGACTGTTTCATTCAACCGATTAGTACGAAATCTTATTTCAGTTAGTGCTTGCTTATACAGTCAATTTGTTCGAGAGAGTCTAGCCCTTAATTCTCCTAAGTTTCTTCCCTTACCAAAACACATAAATTTCTGAGTGTGGATTTCTGTATCCACATTTTGGCACTGTCTGTGGGGACGATCTATAGATTTCTCTTACTCAACAGCAGATCCTAAGCCAGCTGAAACCGAAATGGATTCAACTCAACAAACCTCGGGAAACGTCTCACCGATTTCGATCTCTCCAGATCAAGTTACTCCGACCGGCAACGTCAGCCAAACAGCCGGCGGAAACGAACCCATGGTTACGACCCTTGTCGACACCACCAGCACAAACTCCAACATCCCCAGCCGTGCGGAACCGATCGTGATCAACCTCGTCACCCCACCGGGAACGACGAGTAATCAGTCACAAACAGCCGAGCGGCCTCCCTCTCGAACCAGGGCCCGATCTGAGAATCCACCTACAACTTTGGCGTCTCAGACCCGAGCAGCTCCTGTTTCCCCGCCGATACCCGTAGCTTCTAGGAGCACATCGGAGTCGGCGGAGATACTCCAAATGGTCACACATCTGATCGATCGACAACGAGATCAGGAGATCAGATTAGATAGACAGGAAAGGCGTCAAGCCGCAGCTCGATCCGCTGCGAGTCCACCTCTGTGGACTCATAATATCCCTTGTATTTACACCATTTAGGGCTGCATTTAGTTTATATTTTGGTCCTCTTTTGCATGTTTTCCCTTAGCTTTTGTCCCATTTTCTTCTCCTTTTAGACTTAGGTTGCATTTAGAGTATAGTTTGCATTTTTCTTGCATTTTGGATGTTTTTAGGTGCTTTTGGAGCTAAAAGGAGTTTGGAGGAGTTTTGGGGACAATCCAGGATGCTAGCTGGGCAAAAGGGAGCAAGAAAGATCGAAGCAGAGAACCTCTGCAGAAGTTTTCGGTCAGAGCACGGTGAATATCGGTCAAGGATGACCGATACGGAGCAGTATCGATCACCAGTATCGGTTAAGGGTGACCGACACAAACACAACGGATGGATTTTGGTCATCTGTGTCGATCACTCCAGACCGATGGGGATCTGTATCGGTCACTGAAGACCGACGTAACTGACCGATACTGACCCAGCCCAAACCTGTTTTTAATTACACTTTTGCCATTACTCTAGGGCTTTCTTCTCTAGGCTATAAATAGCCTCTTTTTCCAGATTTTCGACATGTCTTGTCAAAATACTGTTCTTAAGCATTTTCTTTAAGTTTGTAAGACAAATCATTTGCTTTGTTTAATATATTTGAGTATTTGCTTTAATCTTTCTTTATTCTCTCTCTTAATCATGATTAACATCCTTTTCCTTTGTGATTTGGTGTTAAACTTGAGTATGAGTGAGTAGTTATCTTAGAGTTTCTAGATGTGGTAGATTAGGGGATTTTAAGACTTGATTATGGCTTGTTAAGTGCTTCAGTTTATGGGTTCCTCTCTATTAATCTGTTATTCATGCTAGATTAGTCTTGATCAAACTTATCTAGGTTGTTAGCTTTCTCTTATGCCCATCAAGTGTTTGATGAAATGCTGATCTTGTTTAATAGAGGATTTGCTGGCCTTGGCTCAAGAGATTGACTGTTTGAGGAGCATTTTAACTTGAACAGAGTTGTTTACTAATGCTTGCTTGATGTTTTAGCACTAATGAGAGTTAGTTCTTGTTAAGATGTTTAGCAAAGGGCTATTTGCCAAGTGATTGGATCTAGCTTGCTTGATTGTGAACTCTATGTCTAGGAATCACCATTGCTTTCTTACTTGCTTGATCAATGTAGTTTGAAACAGCCTAAGTTAGTGTCTGAAATTCCCCAAAGTCAATAACCACATCTAGGAACTTGCCTTTCTCTTATTTTAATCTCGGATTTGCTCTGTTTTGCTCTGTTTTTCTTGCTTAAAACTACTTAGTTTGCTTTTGTTTTCACTTTCTTTGTTGATTGATCACCTTAGGTTGTTAGAACTGTTGCTTAGGCAACAAAAACCTTTTCCTGCTTGCTTGACTTAGAGATTTCACTATTAGCTCTTCTGTTTTCAACTGCTCCCAATTGGATTAATATTAAAACCCATACTACAACTGACTAGTACAAGGATGGGTGATTGACAACAAGAGCCTAGTCAAAACTCTTGTATCAATTTGGCGCCGTTGCCATTTGAGAACTAAGTTTGAATCATTAGAGTTTGTAGAATCTTTAAGATCAAGCTTTTACTTTTCTTTGGTTACTAATTCTCTTTGACTCTCATTTCTGTCTTTCAGGTATATGAACTTGAGATCCAGAGGTTCAAGCAATCTTGTGGACTTCATAGACAACATCAATCTGCTGGATAGAGGTCAGAGAGCAAGGAGACAGCAAGAAAGGCAGCAACACTTGCAAAGACTTGGTATGAACAATCAGGATCAAGTCATGGATGACATCAGATTTCAGGGTCCTCCAGGAGCTGCAGGCGCTCAGGGTATACACGGACATCAAGGTGTTCAAGGCTTACAGGGTGAGCAAGGACCAAGAGGCGCTGCACAAGCTCCAACAGCAGCTAGATTTATTGGTGCTGGTGATGCACCAAATGCCTACAACAACAGGACATGCATTATTCCACCAGCAGTCCAAAATAACAACTTTGAAATCAAGTCTGGATTGATTTCAATGGTTCAGAGCAGCAAATTCCATGGGTTACCACTTGAAGACCCTCTAGATCATCTGGATAATTTTGATAGGCTGTGCTCACTAACAATGATAAATGGAGTGAGTGAAGATGGCTTCAAGCTCAGATTGTTTCCTTTCTCACTTGGAGACAAAGCACATCAGTGGGAGAAGAACCTTCCCCAAGGAAGTATCACCAGCTGGGATGAGTGCAAGAAAGCCTTTCTAGCAAATTTCTTCTCTACTTCAAGAACTGCTAGAATAAGGAATGAGATTTCAGGGATTGCACAGAGAAACAATGAAAGCTTTGGAGAAGCTTGGGAGAGATTCAAGGGCTACACACTGCAATGCCCTCATCATGGCTTCTCACAAGCCTCTTTGCTATCCACTCTCTACAGAGGAGCCTTGCCTAAGATAAGAATGCTTCTGGACACAGCATCAAATGGGAACTTCCTGTCAAAAGATGTGGATGATGGTTTGGAGTTAGTAGAGAACTTGACTCAATCTGATGGAAACTACAATGAGGAGTTTGATAGAGCACCAAGGAGTGCAAAGGATGAGTTAGAGTCTAGCAGGAAAGAAATCAAGTCTCTACATGAGAAGCTGGACTTGTTGCTAAGGGAAAAAGAAAGAGGTTCACTTTGTGGGAGACATGGTTCAGCTTGATGATCAGGAACAATGCCAAGTTGAGGAGATGAACTATTTGGGAAACTAAGGTGGCTACAAAAACTATGGGAACTACAGACCAAATCCCAACTTGTCCTATAGGAGCAACAATGTTGCCAACCCACAAGATCAGGTTTACCCGCAACAGCAACATCAAGCTGCCCCAAGACCTTTTGTTCCCTACAACAATCAAGGTTTTCAGCAGAGGAGTAACAACTATCAACCTAGAGCGCCCTACAACCCTCCAGGATTCAATGCCCAAGCTCAAGGACAAGCTTCTTCTAGCTCTCAAGACACTGAACTCAAGACCCTCATGCAACAAATGATCAACACTCAAGTCACCACAACCTTGGAAATGAAGAAGAAGTTTGCAGAGGTCCACAACAAAATTGATTCAGTGCATGTAGAGCTCACCAACAAGTTTGATGGATTGGCTGCAAGAGTCAAAACACTGGAGAACAACAAAGGCATAGCTGGTCCCAAGCCACAAGGACAATTTCCTGGAAAACCAGAAGCTAACCCAAAGGAGTTCTGCAATGCTATTGTCATAGAGGAAGAAAGCTTCTCAGCTGAAGAAGAAGCTATCATTGAAGAGTTCCTCTACTTGTTCACTGAGGACACTGAACCTCTAAGTGGGGAGGGAGGGAAGAGTTCTTAGAAATTGAAAATGACCAAGGAGCTGTAGAAGAAGGACCCTTTGGAGATGGGGAAAACTCAGATGATGAAGAGTGGTGGGCGCCACATGAAATTGTTGATAACACAAAGGACTACTTGGTGGAAGCTGCTGATGATAAAGAGAAACCTCAAACAGCTACTCTTCCTGTCTATCAACCAACCATCCTTTTTCCAGGAAGGTTCAAGGAACAGCTAGTTCAGAAATATGAAACCCTCAAGGAACTACTTGGTGTCGATCGACATCGGTCGTGGTCGTGAAGAAGTATGAAAACTCATTAGAAGAAATTGCAACTTAGCCCAGAAGTTTTCCACTATTTGCACTTTTGCCCCAGTTCGTGTTTAGAGTTGTATTTATGTTTTCTAAGCCATTGTTAGGCTATCATTCTGATTATCATTGAGACTATCATTCTGATTATCATTGAGACTAAGAGAGAGATTAGATTGAGAGCTTTTGGGGAGACAAATTCATACTCTATAGAGAAGAACTTCGAACCCCTTCATCTTTTACTCTATTTTCTTAATGCAATTTTATTCAGTCATGATTTGTGTTTCACTTGCTATGTCTAAGTAATCCGCTAGTTAGGTTTTGAGTTATTCAAAGATTGATAATGGATTGTTAGAACTACAAAACTGGAAGGATAAATCATTTGGTTCTTCATCTAGATTGCTTTAACACTGGTTTTAAGATTGATCACCTAGAAATCAGATCTTAGGATGTTTAATAGATGTGGAAACATTGTAAATCACGAGAACTATCTTAGATGAACAAAATAACTAGTTGCAAAGGAATTTGGATTAGTGATTTTGTGAACATATCGAACCTGATCTATAATGCATGTTTAGGTTGTTAGAATTTGCAAAGGAATTTGGAATTCTAGAATCTAATCATAGTTAACCTCTGCGACGGAAGTCGGATGGTTTTACATTAGAGTTTCGAGTTCTAGAACGGTTTTAATATATATTCCTTTCAGTTCGTAGTCTGCGATTTATGTCAACCTGCGAATTTCCCATTGCCTAGCGTCTTGTCTTCTGATTTTAAGAACCTACAATCCGCCCCTGACATTATGCTTTCGTTGTTATTTTATTTTCATTTCATTATTGATTGCTTAGCTTTATTTGAATCTAAAATCTGTTGAGTGATAGCCTTAAGTCCTTGTGGATTCGATCCCTAAGTACTACAGTGATCTCTTAATTTGAGAGAGTAGCTCTAAGGATTAATTTGAGCATATCAAATTTTGACACCGTTGCCGGGGACTTAGATATTACTTTCAGATTTTTAGTTTTAGAATTTTGACTAAGCTTTTACTTACTGTTTACTAACTTCTTTCACTTTTCTGTTGTTTGTTTCAGGTGCATGCATAATCGCAGTACCAGGAGCAACAAAGACAAAGAACTTGTGACTTTAGGCATCGACGAACTCGCCAAGCTAGAGAGAACCATCAGGAAAGCCAAAAAGCAGACTAAAATGGTTGGACCACTTGTTTTGAGGACAGATGCTGAGGGTCATTTAGTTGACAGAGAAGGGAACAGAAGAAATGAGGATGGGCAGAGGATAGATGACAATGGCATTGTAATTGAGGAGCAGAATGTACAACATGCTGCTGGAGATGCTGCTGGGCGTCCTCCACAGAGGACTCTGGGAGATTACAACAGGCCAGATCAGTTCTATGCAAATAGAGCTGCAATCCGCCGACCTGCCTTTCAGAGAAATGACTTTGAGCTGAAACCCAGTTACTATCAGCTTGAAGGTCAACATCCTTTCCATGGGCTTCCACATGAACACCCAATGGACCACATTGAGAAGTTTGAAGACCTGACTTCAAGTGTTAAAGCCAATAAAGTCACCAATGATTTCCTATTCTGCAAGCTTTTCCCTCACTCTTTGGAAGGAGATGCATCACATTGGCTCAAACAGTTGGAACCTGCTTCTTTGACTACATGGGAGGACAGTAAATATGCTTTCCTCAACAACTTCTATGATGATTCAAGGTCAGAAGAGTTGAGGAGAAATATCGCCACATTCTCCCAAGGTCCAACAGAATCTTTTAAAGCAGCATGGGTGAGATTTAAGTTGTACCAAAGGGACTGCCCACATCATGGGTTTAATGAAGTACAACTGCTGGGAATCTTCTTCAGAGGTGTTGATTGGAAATACCAGATGGCTCCGGATGCAGCAAGCAATGGGAACTTCAACACAAGAGTTCTAGCTGATGCCATCAAACTGATAGAGAACTTGGCTTCCAGCAACAGCACAAAGAATGCTGATTTTGAGAGACAGAAAAACGCTGGGGGTGCAGGAAGTAATCAGTTTGTTGCTGAGATGAAGGCCAAGCTGGATTCTGTGCATAATCTCCTGGTGGGGAAGAAGTCTGTTCAGTTTGCTGCTGAAGTTGAGACATTTGAGCCAGCTGAGGAGTTTGAAGAAGAAGATGTCAACTACATCAATGGAGCTGGTTTCCAAGGTCAGAGATACAACAATCAGCAGGGAAACAGAGGATTCAGTGGGAACATGCAGAGGAGCAACTTCACAGGGAATCAGAACTCTACTGGCTACACTCCCAAGCCTCAGTTTCAGAAGTCTGAGTACCAAAAGCTTTATCAGAACAGCAACTTCAACAGGAACTATGGTTCCTCATCTTATCAGCTGATATAGCTGCATATCCCATGCATTTTGCATACGTATAAGTTAGTTTCTCAGGCATATACATTGCATTTTAGGTTAGTCTGCATCACTTTAGATCCTAGAGTGTTCTTGCACCAGCATATGCATATTTCTTGCATTTTGCATCGCATACATGCTGTTTTCGGCGACTTTGGAGTCTTGGAGGATTCGTGGACGTGCTGAGGCTCGTGAGGAAGTTCGTGGGACTTGGAGAATTCAGGAATGCTTGCTAAGGACCAGAGATCGAGAGGAGGTTCGAGCATGGCCGATCGATCAAAATGAGATCGACCAGAAGATCGAGTAGTCCAGCCGATCCAAGGGAACTGATCGAGACGAAGATCGAGTGAAGCGATCAATCAAGGAGTACGGACGTAAATGACGCCATACAGAGCGAGAGCCGGATCGAGTCCACCACTCGATCCTCCAAAGATCGACTCCAAGATCGAACGAAGCACTCGATCCACCGAGGAAGATCAAGACATAGATCGAGCTGAAGGCACGATGTCCGAAGATGATCGAGAGAGATGCTCGATCTCGTGGTTGATCTCAGTGCACTTTAATCGTTTTTGGCCGCTAGCGAGGGGGGGGGGGGGACCATCGAGCTGTTTGGCCTATTTTGGGAAGGCGGCGATCATGCTTTCACACACACGCTTTCACTTTATCATTTTTCATCTTTTTCTCTCTGTTCGAAGGCGATTTCGCCATTGTTAGACTTTGAAGCTTTTCTTGCTTTGTATTGAATCTTTGAATCATTTTAAGTTTAATCCATCGTTCTTTATGTTTATGAGCTCGTCGTTTATGCTTTGCTTTGTTTACTTAATGTGTAATGAGTAGATTAATCGGGTTTTGGGGTTGAGAGGATTCAAAGGGGTTGAAAAGGTTTTCAAGTTTGGTGTTCTCTTGTTCTTCATGGCTTTCACTTCTAGGATGTCGAGTTCTTAAGGCTTAAAGAGTATCACGCCAAGATCTTTATGATCAGAGAGAGCTCTTACCTTGACAGGATCCAGAGGTCTCTGAAAATCACATCCTAGAGACTAGTTACCCTTTCCCAAACGCCAAGGGTGTTTAGGGGACTAGTTAAGCCGCACGTTTGAAATCTGATTTCCTTGCCCTTCAATCTCTTTTTCCGCCAAATGCCAGGGGTCTGGAGGAGAGAATGAAGGAGTGATCCATACCACACGCCATGGATGGATCTTGTTTTGTTTTCAAGGCTTAGGGTATCTCACAAAGTGAGTAGATCTAGAGTTTTCAAACCAAGTTTGAACCTTTGAGACCCTTGAATATGAATCTCAACCCTAGACCCTCTTTCTTAGTATTCGTACATCTCTGTTAGTCACTCGCTTGTTACCTGTTGCATCCTGGTCATTAGTTTCGTTGCATTTGAACTTTTAGATGAGATCGATCGTTGCTGCTCGATCTAGTGGTCGATCCTGTGGTCGATCCACTAGTCGATTTTTATAAATTCATAGCTTTGCATTTTAATAATTCTGTTTGTTCGTCGTGGTAGTTCACTCGTTCCTAGTAATTTTAAAATAGTTTTTCCTTGCATTTAGTCGTTGCATTTAGTTTTTAGGATTTTCACAAAACCGTTCATCATTTGCCTAGCTTTACTCGATCCTTGCATTCTCATTGCACCTTCTAGCTCCTAGGTTGGACTGACTCCTCTTGCATGCTATACTACGACTGTGTGCTGCTTGAGTTTTGATAACCTATTGTTGCATTGAATCACTCCCTTTTTACATTGATAAAAATCTTGTTATCAAATGGCGCCGTTGCCATCTTAGGAGTGTTTAGAAAGCATTGAGATTTGGGGTTTAGTAAAGACTAAGCCTTTCATTTTCTTTTAGTTACTGATTTCTCTACTCTCAAACGTGTGTCTCTCAGGTACATGAATCTTCGTTTAAGGGGAGACAACAATCTACTTCAACCCTTGGACAACATTCATCAACTTGGTCATTCACGACAAAGAAGAGTACGAGAGCAAGCTAGAGCTTTTGAGGAGATTGTTCAGCAAGGTTCAGTGGATTTTGAAGCGATGGCTGAGCACGAGCATCCAGAGGGACCTCCTCCAGCTCACGAGGCAGTGGGAAGGGGTAATGGAAACCACCAACACGCGGCTAGACCCCTAAGGATCATAGGAGCGGGAGATGCTCCCAATACTCATCACAATAGGTTTGGGATCACTCCTCCTCCTGTACAGAACAACAACTTCGAGATTAAGCCGGGATTCATCTCAATGGTGCAAAACAATAAGTTTCACGGGCTAGCAATGGAAGATCCCTTGGAGCACCTTGATAACTTCGAACAAGTATGTGGGATGATCAAGATAAATGGCATATCCGAAGATGCTTTCAAGCTGCGTCTCTTTCCATTTTCTCTTTGAGACAAGGCTAGACATTGGGAGAAGACACTTCCACAAGGCACCATTACATCTTGGGCTGAGTGTAAGAAGGCTTTCCTCTCAAAGTTTTTCTCTAGCACCAGAACAGCAAGGCTGAGAAGCGGGATCAGCGGCTTCACTCATAGGAACAATGAGACTTTCAATGAAGCCATGGAGCGGTTCAAGGACTACACTATGAGTGTCCTCACCACGGCTTCAGCGAAGAGACTCTTCTAAGCACTATCTACCGCAGAGCTTCACCAAAGATTCGCTTGTTGCTTGACACGACTAGTAATAGAAACTTCCTTGGTCAAGAGGTAGAAGAAGGCATGGAGCTGATTGAGAACTTGGCATTGAGTGACGGCAACTATGCTGAAGATTACGACCTTGCACCAAGAGGTTCTGAGCTAGAGTCTCACAAGAAAGAGCTTAAGTCATTACATGAGAAGATTGATAAGCTGGTGTTGGCTAATCAGAAGCATGTTCACTTTGTTGGTGAAGCGGATGAAACCTTAGAGGAGATTGAGTTGAGTCAAGAAGAAGCCAATTGGGTGGTGGGTCAAAACAACTACAAACCTCAAGGGTATTGACAAGGCTACAACCAGAACAACAATCTCTCTTACCATAGCACCAACGTCGCGAACCTTAAGGACCAAGTGTACCCTGCTCAGCAAGCAAAGCCTTTCGTACCATACAACAAAGGTTTTCAGCCGAGTGGTGGCTTCCAAGGGCAAGGGTAGAACAACTTCCAAGGACAACAGCAAGGAAACAAGGGTTATACGCCAATGTACCCTCCCGGCTTTGTACCTCAACAACAACCGATGCAACAACAACAAGTTGATCCTGTCCAAGCTATGTTTCAACAATTGATTCAAGGGCAAGCCTCTACAAATCAGAAGTTTGCCGAGATGAACACTCGTTTAGACTCGTCTCTCACAGATTTCTCTACTCAGATCATAAACTTGAATAATAAGATCAAGCAGCTAGAGAAGGGAAAGGCGAGTACAAGCGGTCAGAATAGCTTACCGGGCAAGTGTGAGCAGAATCCCAAGGAATACGCCAATGCTATTATGCTAAGGAGTGGGAAAGAGCTTGCACCCACGGTTACTCCAAAGACCAACGAGGACATTGTAATTTAAGAGGGGGAGGGTAAGCCTTCAGCCGATGATGAGATAAACTTTGACAATGTTTGGATTCAAGGACCAAGGAGAGGTGAGAAAGCGGTTGTTGAGAAGAAAGCAGAGCAAACTACTAAGGAGAAGGATGCTTATGTACCTCCACCGTATGTACCTAAGCTACCTTTTCCTGGCCATTTCAAGAAGCAACTCATAGAGAAGCATAGTGTCTTGTTCGAGAAGCACCTTAAAGACGTAGAGATCAAGCTACCTCTCGTAGACTGCCTTGCAATGATGCCTAAATGCGCCAAATTCTTCAAAGACACTCTCGTGAAGAAGAATAAGGAAAGCAAGAGAGTGCTTGTTCTTAGTGAGGAATGTAGTGCTGTGATACACAAAGAGATAGTCCCTAAGATGTTGGGAGACCCTGGAAGCTTCACTATACCTTGCGCTTTAGGTCCTTTGGAGTTCAAGAGTTGTCTTTGTGATCTCGGAGCTAGTATAAATCTGATGCCTCATTCCGTGGCAAAGAAGCTTGGCTTTACCCGTTTCAAGGATTGTATAATCTCGTTGGTACTAGCTGACAGAAGTGTGAGGTTACCCGTGGGTTTGCTTGAGGACTTGCCAGTGAGAATCGGTGGAGTAAACGTGCCTACGGACTTCGTTGTGTTGGAAATGGAAGAAGAGCCTAAGGATCCACTCATTCTCGGTAGACCTTTCTTAGCCACCGCCGGAGCCATCATAGACGTCAAGAATGGGAAGATTGCTCTGCACTTCGGTAAAGATATAAGGCTGGACTTCGATATCAATGAGGTTCTGAAGAATCCTACGATAGAAGGGCAAGCTTTCTACATTGAAACGTTGGATGCTTTAGCGGATGAGTTGCTGGAAGAGTTGGCTCAGGAGGATCATTTGAAGCTGACATTGACTAAGGTGCCAGGAGAGTTCGGTTATGTGGATCAGAGGACTAAGGAACACGTCAACTTGCTTGATTCAAGGAAGGTTGTGCTAGAAGATGAAGGCGTTTGCCTAGAGATCGACTCAGAGATCGATGGCATTACTCGATCCAGGAGTCAAATCGACAAGACAATCGAGAGCACAACTCGACCCGGTGCAGCAATCGACAGTCAGATCGAGGAGGATGATCGATCCAGAAAAACAATCGAGTCTAAGATCGAGAGAGGCCTTCCGATCAGTTTGGGGTCTAATCTGGAGATCGACTGTGCGTCTTGATCTCTCACTCGATCCACATTAAATCGAGTGAGTGAATCGAGCGAAACTGCTCGATCTAGACGACATCGAGAGCAAGATCGACTGGACAACTCGATTTCAGAAGGGATAGCGGTTGGAGAAAGAAACCTCAAGGGTCATGTCTCGGGGTCTCAGGAAGGTTCCAAGGAGGAAAACAACAGCAACAGCCACGAGGATGATTGGAGCGAACTGTTAGCCCCAAAGGTGGACCTTAAGGAGCTCCCAAAAGGGCTAAGGTATGCTTTCTTAGGACTTAACGAAACCTATCCTGTGATTGTGAATGAAAAATTAAGTGATGATGAGTTGCACTCGCTCTTAACTGAGTTGAGAAAGTATAGGAAGGTTATTGGGTACTCTTTTAGTGACATCAAGGGCCTTTCACCAATACTTTGCACTCATAGGATTCACTTGGATAATGAGAACGCCTCTTCTATAGAACATCAAAGGCGTTTGAATCCCAATTTGAAAGAGGTTGTTATAAAGGAGATTCTTAAGCTATTAGAAGCTGACGTGATCTATCCCATAAGTGACAGCACGTGGGTTTCTCCCGTACACGTGGTGCCTAAGAAGGGAGGGATCACGGTCATTAAGAATGACAAAGATGAGCTTATACCTACTAGAACAATTACTGGACACCGTCTGTGTATTGATTATAGGAAGCTTAATCTTGCTACTAGAAATGATCATTTTCCCTTGCCTTTTATTGATCAAATGCTCGAAAAACTTGCTAATCACCCCTACTATTGCTTTCTTGATGGATATAGTGGATTTTTCCAAATAACAATCCATCCAAATGATCAGGAGAAGACGACCTTCACATGCCCTTATGGCACCTTCGCTTATCGAAGGATGCATTCGGGTTGTGTAACGCACAGGCTACGTTTCAGCGGTGTATGATGTCGATCTTCTCCGATCTAATAGAAGAGATGGTAGAGGTGTTTATGAATGAATTCTCGGTCTATGGTGCGTCCTTTTCTGCGTGTTTGTTGAATCTTTGCAGGGTACTAAAGCGTTGTGAGGAGACAAACTTGGTGCTTAATTGGGAAAAATGTCACTTCATGGTGAAGGAAGGGATCGTGCTTGGCCATAAGATATCAGAGAAGGGTATTGAGGTTGACAAGGCTAAGGTTGAAGTGATGATGAGTCTTGAGCCGCCGGTTAATGCCAAAGGAGTGAGAAGTTTCTTGGGACACGCCGGCTTCTACAAGTGCTTCATCAAGGATTTTTCTAAGATTGCACGCCTTCTTACACGGCTGTTGTGCAAGGAGGCTGAATTCGTCTTTGATGAGGAGTGTTTGCAAGATTTCGTGACCATCAAGGAGGCCCTAGTATCTGCGCCTATAGTGCAAGCACCAGACTGAACTCTACCTTTTGAGATTATGTGTGATGCTAGTGACTACGCCGTGGGAGCCGTTCAAGGCCAAAAGAAAGATAAGAAGCTGCACGTGATTTACTATGCTTCAAGAACCTTGGATGACACGCAAACAAGGTATACCACCACAGAGAAGGAGCTATTGGCAGTAGTCTTCGCCTTTGAGAAGTTCCGGTCATACCTCGTGGGTTCCAAGGCTATTGTCTACACAGATCACGCGGCTTTGCGGTACATCTATTCCAAGAAGGACACTAAGCCGAGGCTTTTGAGGATGATTCTTCTTCTTCAGGAGTTTGACATGGAGATCAAATGCAAGAAAGGGATAGAGAACAGTGTTGCTGACCATCTCTCTCGGTTAAGAATCAACGAGTCTCTTTGTTTAGATGATTCTCTCCCCGAGGAACAACTCATAGCAATCACTACGGCTGTTTGTGGGAACCTAGAAGGGCGGTTTGAGGAAGTTCTGAGCTTCAAAGAGGAGGATCTCCCTTGGTACGCGGATATTGTGAACTACTTGGCATGTGGGGAAGAGCCTTCACATCTTGACAACTACCATAGGAAGAAGTTCATGAGGGACGTGAGCCACTACTATTGGGATGAGCCCTATTTATACAAGAGAGGCGTTGATAGCCTGTACAGAAGATGCGTGACAAAGGAGGAAGCAAGAGATATCATCTTTCATTGCCACGGTTCTTTGTATAGCGGGCATTTTGCTTCATAAAAAACCGCCACTAAGGTCTTGCAAGCCGGCTTCTGGTGGCCGTCCATCTTCAAAGACACCCATGAGTTCGTGATGAGTTGCGAAGCTTGTCAAAGAGCAGGGAATATCACTAAGAGGAACGAAATGCCTCAAGTCCCTATCTTCGAGGTAGATGTCTTTGACGCGTGGGGCATAGACTTCATGGGGCCGTTCCCTTCATCATACG
This sequence comes from Thlaspi arvense, assembly GCA_911865555.2. Classification (NCBI taxonomy): domain Eukaryota; kingdom Viridiplantae; phylum Streptophyta; class Magnoliopsida; order Brassicales; family Brassicaceae; genus Thlaspi; species Thlaspi arvense. The sequence goes on from OU466862.2 coordinate 35,508,080, forward strand.
GCAACAAGTTCATACTCGTAGCTGTAGACTACGTCTCTAAGTGGGTTGAGGCCATTGCTTCCCCAACAAACGACTCTAAGGTGGTGATCAAGCTCTTTAAAAGCATTATTTTTCCGAGGTTTGGAGTTCCCAAGGTGGTGATAAGCGACGGAGGGAGCCATTTCATCAACAAGCTGTTTGAAAATCTGCTAAAGAAGTATGGTGTGAAGCATAAGGTAGCTACGCCTTACCATCCTCAAACAAGTGGCCAAGTAGAGGTCTCTAACCGTCAGATCAAGGCGATACTCGAGAAGACAGTTGGGACTACTCGGAAGGACTGGGCTATGAAGTTAGACGACGCTTTGTGGGCGTATCGGACTGCCTTCAAGACGCCGATTGGTACCACTCCCTTCACTCTTCTCTATGGTAAAGGCTGTCACCTAACTGTTGAGCTGGAGCATAGGGCTTGTGGGCTGTGAAGCGGCTGAATTTTGATCTGAAGACGGCTCAGGAGAAGCGTTTGATCCAACTGCACGAGCCTGATGAGCTAAGGCTGGATGCATACGAAAGCGCTCGGATCTACAAGGAACATACCAAGGCTGCTCAGGACAAGAAGCTGGTACCTAAGGAGCTCAAGGAAGGGAGTTTGGTGCTGCTTTACAACTCGAGGCTCAAGCTCTTCCCAGGAAAGCTGGAATCACGGTGGAGCAGTCCGTATGAGATTAAGGAAGTACTACCTTACGGGGCTGTCACGTTGGTCGGCAAGAGTGGAGATGCATTCACAGTGAACGGGCACAGAGTTAAGCCATACATGGCGAGTGCATTTGACAAGGAGAGCACCTCAATGCTTCTCCAAGACCCACCATCTGCCTAAACCAAGTAAAGTCTAGCTAAAGACGTTAAAGAAAGCGCACTTGGGAGGCATTCCCATGTCTATCCTGTACATATTTCTGCTTTATTTCTCTTTCAGTTTTATGTTTTTATCTTGCAAGTGTGTAGGAACAGGTATGAGGAGTCTAAACCTAGATCTTGAAGTCCAAAAGAGGCGATAGGGGTTAAGAAAATGCTAGAGATCGAGTGCTAGATCGACCAATCCTAACTCGATCTTTGCTAGATCGAGTTAGTGAATCGAGAGGAGCCAGTCGATCTAGACGAGATTGAGTGATAAGATCGATCTAGATGAAAACGGATCAATCGATCCCAAATGGATCGACCGATCTAATTTCTCTCGGGAAATCCTTAAAAGACAGATCGATCACTCGACTCGATCCATCACTCGATCTAAGCCAAATCGACCCCCAAATCGAGGACGTAGCTCGATCACGAGGACTTAGTCGTGGAGCCAAAATCTCAACGATCGAGAGAGCCAATCGATCCAGGACTCGATTCACCATGAATCGAGTCACAAATCGAGTAACCCTCTCGATCTAAGCCATTATGGGCATGAGATCGAGTCCTAGATCGACCAAACGGACTCGATCTAATGCTGAGGTAACATTTTCTTTCCCTCCTTTATTCTTTTCCCTCCAGTTTTTAAATTCAAAACTTGGTCAAGACAAGCATCTTTGACCATTAAAGATGTGCCTTGACCAAGACTTGTGTCAGAAACCACCTCCTTTTACCCATAGTTTTGTGTCTTGTTGGCCTTTAAATGTGTTCATCAACTTCACACTCTCTCATTCTTGTTTTCTCGAAATTTTAAGCAAAGAGAGTGAGAGTTTTCTGTTTCTAAAGGCTAACAAATTTCTTTAACAATCTTTGCAAAAGGTATTTTCAGATATTTGATGAAAATCTTTAGAAAAATCTCCTTTTATTTCGCAATTGATTGTTTTAGATGCTAGGGCGGTTTTGAATTTTTAAATTTAGCTAAATAATAGGAAATATTCTGGATTTTTTAGTATCCCTAGATTTGATTCTCTATTATTTTGCTATAATTTTTATAAATTCCCCAAAATTCTAGGGTATTAAGTATAAGTTTTCTTCTTTGCCTCTCTTCTTCTCTCATCCTATCGCCGTTTTGCTCATTACTTTGCTTGAGAAACCTGTTTCAGGCACGATGGCCCCCAAGAGAACGAGAGAGGAGACGGCACAAGAAGGAGAAGGTCAGGAAGTGGCTGTTCAAGAGAGGGTCTGATGGAGTAAAGACGAGAAGAGGGATAAGAAGCGGCTGGAAAGGCTTCGGTTCGAGCCTACTAAGTTTGCGGACCGGGAGCTGCTGTTTAAGCTAGGGATCCTTGGAGATTTCGACCAACTCCTCAAGAACATTGGCTTAAGATGTCTGTCACGAATGGATTGCCCAACCATTCCAGAAGTGACAATAGACTTCCTTGCCACGTTGGAGTTTCGTTACGAGAACCCTAGCGCCCCCGTTCCTTCACAAGGTCGTCTCTCCTTCAAGGTTGGACGTCAAGCCTTCAGCCTCTCAGTACCCGAGCTGTGTCAGGCATATGGTCTCAACGCAGCTGCCACCAAGATCGAGTTCCCCTCCTTCACGTGAGCAAACGATTTTTGGGACCTGATCAGCAATGAAGACTACAAGGCCAACACCGCCAAAATCAAGAGAGTGAGAAGCCCGGTGCTGAGGTACACCTTGAAGCTGATTGCCAACACATTCAGCGGAAGGTCAGTTGCTCCCACGGTCATGAAGACCGAGATTTGCTTCTTTTTCCAAGGCGTGAAGCATTTGTTGTATGATCCGGCGGAGAATGAAGAGCCTATGGAGGATGAACTCGGCGACGACGTGAACTATGGATGCGTACTTGCTGCCTCTTTGGTGAAGTACAAGGCTTATGCCTTGCGGTGAAAGGCAAGCTCTTCTTTCATTGGCGGCTTCCTCACTCCTCTATTCATACAAGTTGGCGTACCTATACACGATTTCACACCCGTCCCGGCTAGAGCTTTCATGGATGAGGTCTACATGAGGAATACCGACTGCTTGGGACGCACGCCAGCAGAAGGGTTCTATGCTTATCTTTTCATCGACGACGAAAACGAGAAGAGAGTATGCATCTACCAAACAAGGACGAGACCGAGCTGCTTGGTGTTGGGAACATCGAGTTCTTGCCAACAGTAGAGGAGTGATTTGCTCCTCTAGGAGGAACGCCTGCCCCAGCGATTGCTCCTCGTCAAAGGTCTAAGTGCCCAGCCACGGAAGATGAGATGCCCGAGGCTTACACCCTTCCCAAGATAGACTTTGAGCCGAGAACCAAAACGGAGAAGTTCCTAGCATCTGTTGTGGATATGCAAAGGAAAATTAACAAATGGCAAGGTAAAATGCTCAAGAAACTTGCCAAGAAGGTCAAATCGCTTCAAGGAGGCTCGCCTAAGAAAGCTGCAAGTGAAGAGGTTCAACAACCCGAGAAGAGGAGGCTTTCAACCGGTGGACTTGTCATCCGTGAGACTCAAGGCAGCAACATTCAACCTGCGCGTCTCTCTCTACAAGAGCCAGGCTCTAAAGGCAAAGCCGTAGCATCTAGATCCTCTGGAACATCCTCAAGTTCCAGCCGAGACTAGACCCGAGGTAACAACCTTCTTCCATTGTACATACCGCTCATGTTTGCTTCTTTTTGCTTTGTGTTTTGATGCTCCTTTGAATTTGTTTGCCACCGGGACGGTGTCAAGCAAGTTTGGGGGAGTATATGTGTGGTTTGACTTGTGTTTTCTGATCTTATTTTCCAAATTTTTTTCAAAGATTCATGTAGTTGCATTCATCTTGTTAAACATATTATGATTGAGTCTAGAATTTTAAAGCATCTAAGTTGCTTGCATTTGCATAAGGGGTTAAAGTTTTCTTAAAAAGGTGTTTTATACTAATGAATTGTTTCGATACCCTAGTTAGTAGTTCTCTAATGCTTTGCTTATACTTTGAAAGTAAGTTCTTACCATGCTTGGATCACTTGCTATGATTTTCGTGACTTGAATTGAACTCTCATGATTTGAAGCTTGTCCTAATAAGTGAAAACCTTAATCTGAAATTTCAATTATCATCCTTATGCATTTAAAAATGAACACATGGATTTTAAAATATTTAGGCTCTCTTCTTCCTTTTACCACTCTTTGTGAGCCTAAGTAGAACTCCCACCTTGACCCTTACCCTTCTTTGAAGCCAAATTTTTTTTGTGTGACATCATTGTGAGGCCTTCTTTTTTGGTTTTGAACTTAGCATAAAGTGTTAGGTTTAGGCGACATGATTGGGTTCTCATGTGATTGCTAGCTTTGCATTTTGAAGCTAGATATAAGCTTAGGATAAGTTTGGGGGATCATTGGGGCTGTTTTCATGTTTATGTGTTCTCGGTTTCAAAAGAGTTTGCTACTTGAAAGAAAGAAAAAGGTTTTAAGTGAAGGGTTTGTGTTTAAAAATTTATATGCTCTAATAATTTCAGAAGGTAGCTCTCTCAAAATAAAAATAAAAAGAAAAAGAAAAGAGCCTAAGTGCCAAAATAAAAGAAAAAGAAAAAAAAAACCTATATATATAAACAAGAGAGCTACCAATAAGAAATATGTAAAGAGCAAATTGTTTTCAACCTTTTCACTAGCCTAAAAGAGTAAAAAAATATTTTCTGTTTTGAATTGGGGAATGCTAAGCTTTTCCTTTGAAAAAAGGGTAGATTCTAAGTGTTGAGTGAGGATAAAAGTTAATAAATGAGAGGGGTTTAGGATCATTGTTAGTTTACATGGGTAGATAAGAATCTGATCATGTATGCATCAATTGCCTTCACCTTTAGCATTATGCATAAAGTTCTTGCCATTTTTTGAGAAAAACCCTTGTTTAAAATGAAAACCCTTTTCAAATGAGATCATTCTATGCTCATAGCCTGCGCCCTTAACCAAATGTGTTCTGCTTTAAAGTGCATAAGTTTGATTCATGGTTCGGATGTTAATGAATGTTAAAGGATGAGTTTCTTTGATTGTTAGGAATAGGAGAGTCATGATCTGAATTTCTTTGTGTGATGAGTATGGCTAAGTTCTTTGGAGTATGAGTGTGCGCATTGCATTTTAGAACTAGTAACTAGGACATTGAGATTGATTCATTTGAAAGGCACCTTTGCAAGAAGCTTAAACCCCCGTTCGTTTTTAAAACCTCTCTTCCTTTCTTATTTTCTGTTGCTTGAGGGCAAGCAAGGAGTAAGTTTGGAGGAGTTGATGTTACTGCATATTGCATGTGTTTCACATACATATTAGTTAGCTTTTCATGCATTTACATCACACTTTAGGCTAGATTTCATCACTTAGGGTACTAGAGCATTCTCGCACCAGCATACGCATGTTCCTTGCATTTTGCATCATATTCAGGTTGTTTCCGGGTACTTTGGAGTCGTGGAGTTCGTGAACGTGCTGAGGCTAGTATGGAGGTTCGTGGGAACAACGGATGCTTGCTAAGGACCAGAGATCGAGGAGCAGATCGAGCATGGCAGGTCGATCTAGATGAGATCGACCAGAAGATCGAGAAGCCCAGGCGATAAAATGATCGAGACGAAGATCGAGTGGAGCAATCGATCAAGTGGTACAGACGTAAATGACGCAATGCAGAGCGAGAGCCGGATCGAGTCCACCACTCGATCCTACCGAAGATCGATACCAAGATCGGATGCAACACTCGATCCACCGAAGAAGATCGAGACCAAGATCGAGTATAAGACACGATGTCCGAAAGTGATCGAGAGAGCCGCTCGATCCCGAAGTCGATCTCTGTCCTTTCAACCATTTTTGTCCGCTAGAGAGGGGGGGACCATCGAGCTGTTTTTCCCATTTTGGGAAGGCGGCGATGATCTTTTCACACACACTTTTCATTCTTATCTTTTTTATGCTTTTCTCTCTGGTTTTGGAGACGATCCGCCATTGTTAGACTTGGAGCTTTGTTATTGAATATTTTGAACCGTTTAAGTTTAATCCATCGTTCTTATGTTTATCGTTTCATTCTTCATGCTTTGCTTAGTTTATTTAATGTGTAGTGAGTAGTTTCATTTGGGTTTCGGGGTTGAGAGGATTCACGGGGTCGAAAAGGTTTTCAAAGCTTGGTGTTTTTCTTGTTCTTAATGGCTTTCTTTTCTAAGATGTTGAGTTTTTAAGGCTTAAAGAGTCTCACGCCAAGATCTTTATGATCAAAGAGAGCTCTTACCTTGACAGGATCCAGAGATCTCTGAAAATCACATCTTAGAGGCTAGTTACTCTTTCCCAAATGCCATGGTAGTTTAGAGGACTAGTTAAGCCGCGTGGTTGAAATCTGTTTTCCTTGCCTCTCAATCTCTTTTTCCGCCAAACGCCATGGGTCTGGAGGAGAGAATGAGAGAGTGATCCATTCCACACGCCATGGATGGATCTTGTTTTGTTTTCAAGGCTTAGAGAATCTCACAAAGTGAGTAGATCTAGAGTTTTCAAACCAAGCTTGGACCTTTCAAACCCCTAACATGAATCTCAACCCTAGACCCTTCTTTCTTAGCATTCTTACATCTTCGTTAGTCATTCGCTTGATATTCGCCGCATTCTGGTCATTAGTTTCTTCATACTTGCATTTTTAGACGAGATCGATCCAAACTGCTCGATCTAGTGGTCGATCCTGTGGTCGATTCACTAGTCGATTTTTGTTAAATCATAGCCTTGCATTTTAATTTTTCTGTTTGTTCCTCGTAGTAGTTCAATCACTCTTGGTAATTTTAAAATAGTTTTGCATTCCATTCGGTCGTTGCACATAGTTTTTAGGATTTTCACAATATCGCCTGTCATTCGCTTAGCTTTACACTGCTCTTGCATTCTCTTTGATCTTCCTAGCTACTAGAAATGGATTGACTCTCACTTGCATACTGTACTACAACCTAAGTGTTGCATTTGAGTTTGATAACCTCATTGCATCCTCACCGCTGCAAAAGAAAGTAGTTATCAATAGTGCCATAAGGACTACTCCTGTGATAAAGAGATATGTGAAAAGGATGATGACCAAGAATCTTGAGCTGGAGCAAAGAACAATGCTGATATCAGAACAAGTAAGTGCAGTGATTCAGAACAAGATACCAGAGAAGCTGACTGATCCTGGGAGCTTTGTTCTGGATTGCACAATCTTTTTTGAAAGGTTTGAGAGGTCGTTATGTGATCTGGGGTCAAGTGTAAACCTGATGCCTCATTCAGTTGCTGTCAGCTTGGGTATGACTGACTTCCAGCCAACCAGAATATCTCTTTTTTTAACAGACAGGTCTGTAAGGATTCCTGAAGGCATTTTAGAAGATGTACCAGTCAAAGTGGGAGCCTGTGTGATTCCCAAAGACTTTGTGGTTCTGGCTTATGGTGAAGAACCAAAAGAACCCTTGATTTTGGGAAGACCATTTCTGGCTAGTGCAGGCGCCATCATTGATGTCAGAAAAGGGAGAATTGCTTTGAATGTGGGCGATTTGGTGATGCATTTTGACATGGACAAGTTGATGCAGAGGCCAACAATAGATGGCAACACATTCTATGTAGACTCCCTCACCAGTCTTGCAGAAGAGATTTTCCAAGAGATGCATCCTGCAGACCCTTTGGAGAGGGCATTGATAGTCTCTGCAGAATCAACAGAGCATCTAGACAACATTGCTTCTGGCTATGTCAAGATGATGGATGCAAATGAGCAGGTCATGCAGCTGGTTGCACAACAAGAGCTGGTTGGGACATCTGTAAAAGCTGCAAAGTTAGGTGATTGGAGTGAAGAAAAAGCTCCCAAAATCGAACTCAAACAGCTTCCTGCAGGTCTGAGGTATGCTTTTCTAGGACATAACTCTACATATCCTGTAATAGTTAGTGCTACCTTAAACAATGCAGAGCTCACTTTACTGCTAAGCAAGCTGCACACTTTTCGCAAGGTTCTTGGCTGTTCTCTTGATGACATTTCAGGTATCTCTCCAGAGTTGTGCATGCACAGAATACATCTTGAGGATGAGTCGAAGTCGTCAATCGAGAACTAGAGGAGGCTGAATCCGAACTTGCAGGATGTAGTAAAGAAGGAGATCATAAAGCTTCTGGCTGCTGGGATCATTTACCCGATTTCAGACAGCACTTGGGTCAGTCCAGTACATGTGGTTCCCAAGAAGGGAGGAGTGACAGTGGTGAAAAATGAGAAGAATGAGCTGATTCCCACAAGGACCATCACTGGGCACAGGATGTGTATTGACTACAGGAAGCTCAACGCTGCTACAAGAAAGGATCACTTCCCACTGCCATTCATTGATCAGATGCTGGAGAGGTTGGCGAATCACTCCTATTACTGCTTCCTGGATAGCTACTATGGCTTCTTTTCAGATCCCCATCCACCCAGATGACCAGGGGAGGACTACATTTACTTGTCCTTATGGTACATTTGCATATCGCAGAATGCCATTTGGACTTTGTAATGCACCTGCGACATTCCAGAGATGCATGCTTTCCATCTTCACTGACATGATTGAGAAGTATATGGAGGTCTTCATGGATGACTTCTCAGTGTATGGATCATCTTTTAAGGACTGCCTTGACAACCTCTGTCAAGTGCTTGCAAGGTGTGAAGAAAAGCATCTAGTTCTGAATTGGGAAAAATGCCATTTTATGGTCAGAGATGGGATTGTGCTTGGGCATCGAGTTTCTGGAGAGGGTATTGAGGTAGACATAGCCAAGATTGAAGTGATGACCAGTTTACAGCCTCCAGATTGTGTGAAGTCAGTCAGGAGCTTTCTAGGACATGCTGGATTTTACAAAAGGTTCATTAAGGATTTCAGTAAGATTGCAAGACCACTCACAGCTCTGCTTTGCAAGGATGTGAAGTTTGAATTTACTGAAGAATGTTATTCAGCCTTCCAGCAAATCAAGCAGGCCTTAGTGAGTGCCCCCATTGTGCAGCCTCCTGATTGGGATCTACCATTTGAGGTGATGTGTGATGCTTCAGACTTTGCAGTGGGCGCTGTATTGGGTCAGAGAAAGGATAAGAAGCTTCATGCAATCTACTCTGCAAGCAGAACACTGGATGATGGTCAAAAGAACTATGCAACTACAGAGAAGGAATTGTTGTCTGTAGTATTTGCATTTGAGAAGTTCAGATAATACTTGGTTGGGTCTAAGGTAATTGTGCACACTGATCACTCTGCTCTCAAGTTCTTGATGCAGAAGAAAGATGCAAAACCAAGACTGTTGAGATGGATTTTGCTGCTGCAAGAATTTGACATTGAGATAAGGGACAAGAAAGGGGTTGAGAATGGAGTAGCAGACCATCTCTCCAGAATTAGAATTGAAGACAACGTCCCCAATGATGATATTCTACCAGAGGAGAACATATGTCTCATTGAGGCAAGATTGCAGACTTCATATACGGATGCACTGCAGTTTTCTCAAACTGCAAACAGGGTGTCGATCGACACCCACCACTTGGTGTTGATCGACACCAATCTCGACGCGAGCCATAATCGAGCAGGATCGACATCCCTCGTTACTCTGGTCGACGCTGACCAGTATCGATCGATACACCCCATCTGGTGTCGATCGACACCAGTCCCAAACTGCAACTATGCTTCAATAGATCATGCGTGATGTCTTCTCTCAACCTATCTTCACAGTTGCAACCTCTTCTAGACCTTGGTATGCTGATATGGCCAACTACCTAGCTGCAGATGAGGTTCCTGACACTCTCAAAGGGTATGAAAAGAAGAGATTCATGAGAGAGCTAAGGAGATACTACTGGGATGAGCCTTACTTGTACAAGTACTGCTCAGATGGAATCTACAGAAGATGCCTTGAAGAAACTGAAGTTCAAAATGTGGTTTTCCACTGTCATGGCTCTGAGTATGCAGGACACTTTGCTACCTTTAAGACTGTCTCTAAGGTTCTACAAGCAGGGTTCTGGTTGCCCACAATGTTCAAGGATGCTCAGACATTCATCTCACAATGTGATGTCTGCCAAAGGAGAGGGAAGATCAGTAGAAGACATGAGATGCCACAGAACTTCATACTTGAAGTTGAAGTCTTTAACTGCTGGGGTATTGATTTCATGGGACCCTTTCCGTCATCTTATGGGAACAAATACATCCTGACTGCAGTGGTCCTGAAGCTGTTCAAAACCATCATTTTTCCCAGGTTTGGAGTGCCAGGTATTGTGATCAGTGATGGTAGGAAACACTTTATCAATATAGTGTTTTAGAAGCTGCTGCAGAAGTAAGGAGTTCATCACAAGGTTGCTACACCTTACCACCCTCAAAAAAGTGGTCAGGTTGAAGTTTCCAAATGGCAAATCAAGGAAATCCTGGAGAAGACAGTAGGGAAGACAAGAAAGGACTGGTCTGCAAAGTTAGATGATGCACTTTGGGCCTACAGGACAGCATTCAAGACACCACTTGGCACCACACCATTCCATCTGCTTTATGGGAAAGCATGTCACCTTCCAGTGGAGCTTGAACACAAGGCAAATTGGGTGGTCAAGAAGATGAACTTTGACTGAAAATCTGCAGCAGAGAGGCGCCAGATACAGCTCAATGAGTTAGATGAGATCAGGCATCATGCATATGAGAACTCAAAGCTGTACAAGGAGAGGACCAAAGCCTACCATGACAAGAAAATCCTTGCCAGACACTTTGAACCAAATGACCAGGTACTTTTGTATAACTCACGTTCTCGTTGGTCAGGTCCTTTCACAGTCAAGGAAGCCATACCATATGGCGCAGTTGTTCTGTCAACTCCAGAAGGCAGGGAGTTTGTTGTCAATGGGCAAAGGGTGAAACATTACTGGGCGCAAGCCGCGATTCCCGAGGGACAGATTGTACCTTTAGCAGATGCACCCACAGCCTGATCCTGAGGACAGTCAAGCTAATGACATTAAACGAGCGCTTGGTGGGAGGCATCCCACTGGTAAGTGTACATACTTAGTCTAATTTTTGATTTTTACTAACTTATTTTCGTGTTATTCATGCTAGATTAGTCTTGATCAAACTTATCAAGGTTGTTAGCTTTCTCTTATGCCCACCAAGTGTTTGATGAAATGCTGATCTTGTTTAATAGAGGATTTGCTGGCTTTGGCTCAAGAGATTGACTGTTTGAGGAGCATTTTGACTTGAACAGAGTTGTTTACTAATGCTTGCTTGATGTTTTAGCACTAATGAGAGTTAGTTCTTGTTAAGATGTTTAGCAAAGGGCTATTTGCCAAGAGATTGGATCTAGCTTGCTTGATTGTGAACTCTATGTCTAGGAATCACCATTGCTTGCTTACTTGCTTGATCAATGTAGTTTGAAACAGCCTAAGTTAGTGTCTGAAATTCCCCAAAGTCAATAACCACATCTAGGAACTTGCCTTTCTCTTATTTTAATCTCGGATTTGCTCTGTTTTGATCTGTTTTTCTTGCTTAAAACTGCTTAGTTTGCTTTTGTTTTCACTTTCTTTGTTGATTAATCACCTTAGGTTGTTAGAACTGTTGCTTAGGCAACAAAAACCTTTTCCTGCTTGCTTGACTTAGAGATTTCACTCTTAGCTCTTCTGTTTTCAACTGCTCCCAATTGGATTAATATTAAAACCCATACTACAACTGACTAGTACAAGGATGGGTGATTGACAACAAGAGCCTAGTCAAAACTCTTGTATCAATTTGGCGCCGTTGCCATTTGAGAACTAAGTTTGAATCATTAGAGTTTGTAGAATCTTTAAGATCAAGCTTTTACTTTTCTTTGGTTACTAATTCTCTTTGACTCTCATTTCTGTCTTTCAGGTATATGAACTTGAGATCCAGAGGTTCAAGCAATCTTGTGGACTTTATAGACAACATCAATCTGCTGGATAGAGATCAGAGAGCAAGGAGACAGCAAGAAAGGCAGCAACACTTGCAAAGACTTGGTATGAACAATCAGGATCAAATCATGGATGACATCAGATTTCAGGGTCCTCCAGGAGCTGCAGGCGCTCAGGGTATACAAGGACATCAAGGTGTTCAAGGCTTACAGGGTGAGCAAAGACCAAGAGGCGCTGCACAAGCTCCAAGAGCAGCTAGACTTATTAGCGCTGGTGATGCACCAAATGCCTACAACAACAGGACATGCATTATTCCACCAGCAGTCCAAAATAACAACTTTGAAATCAAGTCTGGATTGATTTCAATGGTTCAGAGCAGCAAATTCCATGGGTTACCACTTGAAGACCCTCTAGATCATCTGGATAATTTTGATAGGCTGTGCTCACTAACAATGATAAATGGAGTGAGTGAAGATGGCTTCAAGCTCAGATTGTTTCCTTTCTCACTTGGAGACAAAGCACATCAGTGGGAGAAGAACCTTCCCCAAGGAAGTATCACCAGTTGGGATGAGTGCAAGAAAGCCTTTCTAGCAAATTTCTTCTATACTTCAAGAACTGCTAGAATAAGGAATGAGATTTCAGGGATTGCACAGAGAAACAATGAAAGCTTTGGAGAAGCTTGGGAGAGATTCAAGGGCTACACACTGCAATGCCCTCATCATGGCTTCTCACAAGCCTCTTTGCTATCCACTCTCTACAGAAGAGCCTTGCCTAAGATAAGAATGCTTCTGGACACAGCATCAAATGGGAACTTCCTGTCAAAAGATGTGGATGAAGGTTTGGAGTTAGTAGAGAACTTGACTCAGTCTGATGGAAACTACAATGAGGAGTTTGATAGAGCACCAAGGAGTGCAAAGGATGAGTTAGAGTCTAGCAGGAAAAAATCAAGTCTCTACATGAGAAGCTGGACTTGTTGCTAAGGGAAAAAGAAAGAGGTTCACTTTGTGGGAGACATGGTTCAGCTTGATGATCAGGAACAATGCCAAGTTGAGGAGATGAACTATTTGGGAAACCAAGGTGGCTACAACAACTATGGGAACTACAGACCAAATCCCAACTTGTCCTACAGGAGCAACAATGTTGCCAACCCACAAGATCAGGTTTACCCGCAACAACAACATCAAGCTGCCCCAAGACCTTTTGTTCCCTACAACAATCAAGGTTTTCAGCAGAGGAATAACAACTATCAACCTAGAGCGCCCTACAACCCTCCAGGATTCAATGCCCAAGCTCAAGGACAAGCTTCCTCTAGCTCTCAAGACACTGAACTCAAGACCCTCATGCAACAAATGATCAACACTCAAGTCACCACAACCTTGGAAATGAAGAAGAAGTTTGCAGAGGTCCACAACAAAATTGATTCAGTGCATGTAGAGCTCACCAACAAGTTTGATGGATTGGCTGCAAGAGTCAAAACACTGGAGAACAACAAAGGCATAGCTGGTCCCAAGCCACAAGGACAATTTCCTGGAAAACCAGAAGCTAACCCAAAGGAGTTCTGCAATGCTATTGTCATAGAGGAAGAAAGCTTCTCAGCTGAAGAAGAAGCTATCATTGAAGAGTTCCTCTACTTGTTCACTGAGGACACTGAACTTCTAAGTGGGGAGGGGGGGGGGGGGGGGGGGGGGGGGGGGGGGGGGGGGGAAGAGTTCTTAGAAATTGAAAATGACCAAGGAGCTGTAGAAGAAGGACCCTTTGGAGATGGGGAAAACTCAGATGATGAAGAGTGGTGGGCGCCACATGAAATTGTTGATAACACAAAAGACTACTTGGTGGAAGCTGCTGATGATAAAGAGAAACCTCAAACAGCTACTCTTCCTGTCTATCAACCAACCATCCCTTTTCCAGGAAGGTTCAAGGAACAGCTAGTTCAGAAATATGAAACCCTCTATGCTGTTCAGATGGAATTGAGAGGTGGTCAAGAAGAACTTGAGAAGCTAAGGGTGAAGGCTGGAACACCTGAGGTTAAGGAGCTCACTATCAAGAAACTTGGAGATCCAGGATGTTTTACTCTCCCATGTGAGCTTAAGGGGTAGACTTTCAAGAGCTGTCTTTGTGACCATGGAGCAAGTATCAACCTTCTCCCATCCTCTACTGCTAAAGCTCTTGGCTACACTCAACTTCAGGAGAGTAATGTATCCCTTACTATAGCTGATGGGACAGTGAAGAAACCACTTGGGAGTCTCAAGGATGTGCCAATGATGATAGAAGGAGTAACCATTCCCACTGATTTCCTGGTGCTTGATGTGGAAGGGCATTGATATATCATGGTATTTGCTGGTTTTTGATCATGATATAAGTCTTGTTTATAGAGTCTTTTTGGTATTTTTCGAGTCCTATATAGTCTTTGCAGGTTTAGGTACAAATGGAGCATAATTGTGGATTCTGGAACCTTTTGGAGCTATACTGTAGTTGATGCTGAAAGGACCAAGTCGGAGGGCATTAAGGAGCATGGTGTCGCTCGACACCCACTACTTGGTGTCGATCGACACCGGCCGTGGTCGTGAAGAAGTATGAAAACTCATTAGAAGAAATTGCAACTTAGCCCAGAAGTTTTCCACTATTTGCACTTTTGCCCTAGTTCGTGTTTAGACTTGTATTTAGGTTTTCTAAGCCATTGTTAGGCTATCATTCTGATTACCATTGAGACTATCATTCTGATTATCATTGAGACTAAGAGAGAGATTAGATTGAGAGCTTTTAGGGAGATAAATCCATACTCTATAGAGAAGAACTTCGAACCCCTTCATCTTTTACTCTATTTTCTTAATGCAATTTTATTCAGTCATGATTTGTGTTTCACTTGCTATGTCTGAGTAATCTGCTAGTTAGGTTTTGGGTTATTCAAAGGTTGATAATGGATTGTTAGAACTACAGAACTGGAAGGATAAATCATTTGGTTCTTCATCTAGATTGCTTTAACACTGGTTTTAAGATTGATCACCTAGAAACAGATCTTAAGATGTTTAATAGACGTGGAAACATTGTTAATCACCAGAACTATCTTAGATGAACAAAATAACTAGTTGCAAAGGAATTTGGATTAGTGATTTTGTGAACATATCAAACCTGATCTATAATGCATGTTAAGGTTGTTAGAATTTGCAAAGGAATTTGGAATTCTAGAATCTGATCATAGTTAATCTCTGCGACGGAAGTCGATAGGTTTTACATTAGAGTTTCGAGTTCTAGAACGGTTTTAATAAATATTCCTTTCAGTTCATGGTCTGTGATTTATGTCAACCTGCGAATTTTCCATTGCCTAGCGTCTTGTCTTTTGATTTTAAGAACCTACAATCCGCCTCTGACATCATTGCTTTCGTCGTTATTTTATTTTCATTTCATTATTGATTGCTTAGCTTTATTTGAATCTAAAATCTGTTGAGTGATAGCCTTAAGTCCTTGTGGATTCGATCCCTAAGTACTATAGTGATCTCTTAATTTGAGAGAGTAGCTCTAAGGGTTAATTTGAGCATATCAGGCATATAAAGAATGCTATCATTTTAGGAAGACCTTTCTTAGTCTCAGCTGGAGCAGTGTTTGATGCTAAGGAATGCACTATTTAGCTGAAGCTGACCAAGAAGAAGGTTCTAAGGTTTGACTCAAAGGGGAATAAGCTGGAGAATAAGCAAGCCTTCTCAATGGAGATCAAGAAGCTAAAGCAGCTTGGAAAGAATTGGCCAGAGTTTGAAGGGTACCAAGGAGAGAGTTTTGATGGCTGCTGCTTGGACAAGTTTTTTGAAGACACCACTGAAAAGGAGGTCCTTGAAGTGGGTAGTTACAAGAATCTGAATGATGTTAAGCTGGTTACTAGCAAGGGAGAAGTGGTTTTGCAGCCAAGTGTCTCTAAGAAGGGAGAGTTCATCATCAAGCTTCAGCAAGAGGGGATGACTATGCATTTTGCCAAGATCAAGATGAATGGAGTTTCTGCTAGAGTCCAAAGGAGCAAGCCACGACCAAGGAGTTCCAAGACTCCTTCTCCTCACCTCAACTAAAGAGGTAATCAAAGTCAAGCTTAGTGACTTTAAACCACACTTGGGAGGTAATCCCATGGTATCCTTTTGTATATATTATGCTTTTTAAATTATTTTTTATGCTTTGTTTTAGTGTATAGAAACAAGATTTCGAACTGGGGTTTGAGAAAGTCTGAAAGGGACAAAGAACAGGTGTATTCTGGCTAATATCGATCATTTGTATCGGTCATGACAGACCGGTACATAGATTTTCGGTCATCAGTATCGATCATGTTTGATCGATATCAGTGGAGCCAGTCTACACCAGTCAAAATGTCGGTCACTTGTGACCGATATGGAAAGAAGTTTGAGAGGAGGACACATTTCGGTCATTCACATCAACCAGACTTGATCGACATAAACACACCGTTTGATTTTTGGTCCAGTGTGTCGATCACTGGTGATCGATGAGATTCTTGGAAACATATCAGTCACCAGTATCGATCACTCATGACCGACATAATCACATCGGATGTATTTCGGTCAAGTGTGTCGATCAGTGATGACCGATACCAATCACAGAAAGCACATCAGTCTCCAATATCGATCACTCATGACCGAAACTGCCATTTCGGTCAGTTATATCGGTCATGTGTGACCGATATTCCATCCGAAGTAAGTATCTCAACTTTCAAAATTTTTTTACCTCCTTTGGTTTGGAGCCAAGGAAGTTTGAATTTTTAAATGGGATTCTTTCTGACCTCTTTCTTAGCTTCTGAACACTTTTGTTTTTGTCCCCCACACTTTTGATTCCATATGTTCCCTCACCAACCTTTGATTCCTTTGGTTTCCTATCTTTTCTCTCTATTTAAGCAACAACTTCCTTCACTTCTCTTCACGCTTAAACTTTCTCTTCTTCTCACCTAAAGCTCGAAATTACTAGTTCTCTTTCTCTTTTATTGCTTTCTGTAAGTTTTCAAAGGCTCCACTAAAGGTTTGCCTCCTAAACTATCCTTCTTTGCTTTTACTCCTTGCTTATGTTCAAAATCGCTTAGTAGGTGTTTTTTAAGAGCAAGTAGTGTTTAGTTTTAATTGTTGTGCTATGGTTTTGCAATTTGGATTTATTTTGAAATATCAAGCTAGATGTTGAAGTTCTGTTTAATGTCTATTTATCTCATTGCTTGTTTATCTTCATCCATTTGCAAGATCATCTTCTCTTTTGCCTAAGAACCATTTTGCTAGAGTGTCATGCATAACTGTTTGTGTTTTGTGCATCCTATCTTATTTAGTTGCTAGCTTTTGATCTCTTCTTGCTTTGAATAAGTTTAAGCCTGTTGTTAGGACTTGTTAGACTTTTCTTAGCTTAAAGATTTTTCCATCAAAAGCTTTCAGCTATTTGGTTCTTCAGCTTTTATTCTTTCACTTACCTTGTTTTCAAGCTTTCCTTTTGAAGGTACCATGGGAAGAACAAACATAGCTGCTGGGAAAAAGGGAAAAGCACCTCAGGAAGCACCAATCCAACCAAGAACTAAGAAAGAAACAGGAAAGGGCAAAGCTGCTGAGACTTCATCTTAGGCCGCTGGAAAGGGACCAGCTGAAGATAAAAGCGCTAAGCAGAGAGGCAAGGGAAAAGCTGCTGAGGAAGAAGTTCCACCCATGAAGTACATTGCTAGGGAACTCATGGAGGAATTCAGTAGATGCACCTTCAAGCCAACAAGATACCCATGCACCTCAACAATGAAGGAGCTGGGAATCTATGAAGACTGCATCTGCACCTTTGAACAAATGGGGCTTACAAAGCTATTAGAGCCTCTCCTATCCTATGAGCGCTTCACTCATCAATTCCTCTCCACCCTCAAGGTGGTTTATTATGAGAAGAGTGAGCTCCCTGACCATGATGGATGGATCTCTTTCAAGCTTGGAAAACAGAGGTTCACAATCACATTCCAAGAATTCTCTAGAGCGCTGGGGCTAAGCACCTACTTTCAAAGAGGGAAGAAGTTCTTAATCCATGAATCGCAGTACACAAGACTTTGGGAGGTAACTGGAGTAGGGGAATTCAGAGCTGGAGCTACAAGAAACCAACACTTGAAGCATCCTGCAGTTAGATATGCACAAAAGGTGCTTGCAAACACATTCTTTGCAAGGAAGGAAACCTCACACCTAACTGGCAAGGAGAGATACTTCCTCTACAAGGATTGTACACCGGTCCAGGCACCAGCAGATGTGCAGTGCCAGTTGATCCACCAAGCAAGTTCCCATGCCTTGTAAGACTGTTGATGGAGCAGCTGCAAACAAACCAGAGCTGGGTTATCAACAAAGGAAGAAGGGAGAAGAATCCACAGCTGCACATTGGAGGAGTTGTGACAGCAATTCTCATAGCTTGTGATGTGAACCTTGAGGAGCATCTTCAACATGCTCTAGATCCTATTTGGATAGATATGGAGTATCTTAAGAGAAGTCATTTTCTTGAGAAGAGTGTTCAGGGTAAGTATGTTTACCAATTCCTCAATAATCACTCAGAGCAAGTGAGAGTCCTTCTCCCAAACCCAAGGCTAACCTCCTTCACCACAACAAAAAACATCAACTTCAACTTGAGTGAGGAGGAGCTCTACACAGGCGGCCCAATTCCTAGAGAAGGAGAAGAAGACAATGAAGAAGAAGAAGAGCACACTGAAGAGATTAGAGAAGAAGAAGAAGAAGATCACCAATGGAATGCTACTGCTGGCGCTGAAGGCCAAGGAGGAACCTATGAAGAAGATGAGCTTGAAGAAGAAGAAGTGTTGAGCTACAGACAAAGCAGTTCCACTTCCAGCCCTATGAAACACCCAACCAAGGAAGCTCTTTGAGAGCAGCTCATGAGCACATCAACACATGATGTTACTGCATATTGCATGTGTTTTGCATACATAGTAGTTAGCTTTTCATGCATTTACATCACACTTTAGGCTAGATTGCATCACTTAGGGTCCTAGAGCATTCTCGCACCAGCATACGCATGTTCCTTGCATTTTGCATCACATTCAGGTTGTTTTTGGCTACTTTGGAGTCGTGGAGGTTCGTGGACGTGCTGAAGCTGTTGTGGTGGTTTGCTAGGGACCAGAGATCGGGGAGCAGATCGAGCATGGCAGGTCGATCTAGATGAGATCGACCAGAAGATCGAGAAGCCCAGGCGATCCAAGGGAAATGATCGAGACGAAGATCGAGTGGAGCAATCGATCACATGGTACAGACGTAAACGACGCCATGCAGAGCGAGAGCCGGATCGAGTCCACCACTCGATCCGACCGAAGATCGATACCAAGATCGAATGCAACACTCGATCCACCGAAGAAGATCGAGACCCAGATCGAGTAGAAGACACGATGTCCGAAAGTGATCGAGAGAGCCGCTCGATCCCGAAGTCGATCTCTGTCCTTTCAACCGTTTTTGGCCGTTAGCGAGGGGGGGGGGACCATCGAGCAGTTTTTCCCATTTTGGGAAGGCGGCGATGATCTTTACACACACACTTTTCATTTTCTTATCTTTTTATGCTTTTCTCTCTGGTTTTGAAGACTTTCCGCCATTGTTAGACTTTGAGCTTATTATTGAATAATTTTAAATCGTTTAAGTTTAATCCATCGTTTTTATGTTTATCGTTTCATTCTTCATGCTTTGCTTAGTTTATTTAATGTATAGTGAGTAGTTTCATTTGGGTTTCGGGGTTGAGAGGATTCACGGGGTCGAAAAGGTTTTCAAAGCTTGGTGTTTTCTTGTTCTTAATGGCTTTCTTTTCTAAGATGTTGAGTTCTTAAGGCTTAAAGAGTCTCACGCCAAGATCTTTATGATCAGAGAGAGCTCTTACCTTGACAGGATCCAGAGATCTCTGAAAATCATATCTTAGAGGCTAGTTACTCTTTCCCAAACGCCATGGTAGTTTAGAGGACTAGTTAAGCCGCGTGGTTGAAATCTGTTTTCCTTGCCTCTCAATCTCTTTTTCCGCCAAACACCATGGGTCTGGAGGAGAGAATGAGAGAGTGATCCATACCACACGCCATGGATGGATCTTGTTTTGTTTTCAAAGCTTAGAGAATCTCACAAAGTGAGTAGATCTAGAGTTTTCAAACCAAGGTTGGACCTTTGAAACCCCTAACATGAATCTCAACCCTAGACACTTCTTTCTTAGCATCCTAACATCTTCTTTAGTCATTCGCTTGATATTCGCCGCATCCTGGTCATTAGTTTCTTCATACTTGCATTTATAGACGAGATCGATCCAAACTGCTCGATCTAGTGGTCGATCCTGTGGTTGATCCACTAGTCGATTTTTGTTAAATCATAGCCTTGCATTTTAATTTTTCTGTTTGTTCCTCGTAGTAGTTCAATCACTCTTGGTAATTTTAAAATAGTTTTGCATTCCATTCGGTCGTTGCATATAGTTTTTAGGATTTTCACAATATCGCCTGTCATTTGCTTAGCTTTACACTGCTCTTGCATTCTCTTTGATCTTCCTAGCTCCTAGAAATGGATTGAATCTCACTTGCATACTGTACTACAACCTAAGTGTTGCATTTGAGTTTGATAGCCTCATTGCATCCTCACCCTCTCGATCCAAGCCATTATGGTGCGTCCTTTTCTGCGTGTTTGTTGAATCTTTGCAGGGTACTAAAGCGTTGTGAGGAGAAAAACTTGGTGCTCAATTGGGAAAAATTCCACTTCATGGTTAAGGAGGGGATCGTGCTTGGACATAAGATATCAGAGAAGGGTATTGAAGTCGACAAAGCAAAGATTGATCTGATGACAAGACTTGAGCCGCTAGCTAACGTCAAAGGGGTGAGAAGCTTCTTGGGACACGCCGGCTTCTACAGGCGCTTCATTAAAGACTTCTCTAAGATTGCACGCCCTCTCACTCGGCTGTTGTTCAAGGAGGCTGAATTCGTCTTTGATGAGGAGTGTTTGCAAGCTTTCGTGACCATCAAGGAGGCCCTAGTATCCGCGCCCATAGTGCAAGCACCAGACTGGACTCTACCTTTCGAGATTATGTGTGATGCTAGTGACTATGCTGTGGGAGCCGTTCTAGGACAAAGGAAGGATAAGAAGCTGCACGTGATGTACTATGGTTCAAGAACCTTGGACGACACGCAAACGAGGTACACCACTACTGAGAAGGAGCTATTGGCGGTTGTATTCGCCTTTGAGAAGTTCAGGGCCTACCTTGTGGGTTCCAAGACCATAGTTTACACGGATCACGCGGCTTTGCGCTATATCTATTCAGAGAAGGACACTAAGCCGAGGCTTTTGAGATGGATCCTCTTACTTCAAGAATTTGACATGGAAATCAAGGACAAGAAAGGGATAGAGAACGGCGTTGCTGACCATCTCTCTCGGTTAAGGATCAACGAATCTCTTCCTTTGGACGATTCTCTCCCCGAGGAACAACTTATGGCAATCACTATGGCTGTTTGTGGGAGCTTAGAGGGGCAGTTTGAGGAAGTTCTGAGCTTCAAAGAGGAAGATCTCCCTTGGTATGCAGATATTGTGAACTACTTGGCATGTGGGGAAGAGCCGTCGCATCTTGACAACTACCATAGTAAGAAGTTCATGAGAGACGTGAGCCACTACTATTGGGATGATCCCTATCTATACAAGAGAGGAGTAGATAGCCTGTACAGAAGATGCGTGACAAAAGAAGAAGCAAGAGATATCATCATCCATTGCCACGGATCCTTGTATGGAGGGCACTTTGCTTCGTTCAAAACCACTACAAAGGTCTTGCAAACCGGCTTCTGATGGCCGTCCATCTTCAAAGACACCCATGAGTTCGTGATGGGCTGCGAGGCATGTCAAAGAGAAGGGAATATTACTAAGAGGAATGAGATGCCCCAAGTTCCCATATTTGAGGTAGACGTCTTTGATGCGTGGGGCATAGACTTCATGGGGCCATTTCCCTCATCATACGGCAACAAGTGCATACTAGTGGCTGTTGACTACGTCTCTAAGTGGGTTGAGGCCATTGCTTCCCCAACAAACGACTCTAAGGTGGTGATCAAGCTCTTTAAGAGCATTATTTTCCCGAGGTTTGGAGTTCCCAAGGTGGTGATAAGCGACGGAGGGAGCCCTTTCATCAACAAACTGTTTGAAAATCTGTTAAAGAAGTATGGCGTGAAGCATAAGGTAGCTACGTCTTACCATCCTCAAACGAGTGGCCAAGTGGAGGTCTCTAACCGTCAGATCAAGGCAATACTCGAAAGAACAGTTGGGACTACTCGGAAAGATTGGGCATTGAAGTTGGATGACGCTTTGTGGGCGTACCGGACTGCTTTCAAAACGCCTATTGGTACCACTCCTTTCACTCTTCTCTACGGTAAAGGGTGTCATCTTCCTGTTGAGTTGGAACATAGGGCGTTGTGGGCTGTGAAGCGGCTGAATTTTGATCTGAAGACGGCTCCGGAGAAGCATTTGATCCAGTTGCACGAGCTTGATGAGCTAAGGCTGGACGCTTACGAAAGCGCTAGGATCTACAAGGAGCGTACCAAGGCTGCTCATGACAAGAAACTGGTGCCTAAGGAGCTCAAGGAAGGGAGTTTGGTGCTGCTTTACAACTCAAGGCTCAAGCTCTTTCCAGGAAAGCTGAAGTCACGATGGAGCGGTCCGTATGAAATCAAGGAAGTATTACCTTACAGAGCTGTCACGTTGGTTGGCAAGAGTGGGAGTGCATTTACAGTGAACGGATACAGGGTTAAGCCATACATGGCGAGTGCATTTGACAAGGAGAGCACCTCAATGCTTCTCCAAGACCCACCATCTGCCTAAACCAAGTAAAGTCTAGCTAAAGACGTTAAAGAAAGCGCACTTGGGAGGCATTCCCATGTTTATCCTGTACATATCCTTGCTTAATTTCTTTTCCAGTTTCATGTTTTTGTTTTATGAGTGTGTAGGAGAAAGTGTGAGAGACGCAGGACACGATCCGACTTCAAAAAGGAGTAAGAAGGGGGAGAGTATAAGCTAGAGATCGAGTGCTAGATCGACTCATCCTGGCTCGATCTTTCCTAGATCGAGCTGGTGAATCGAGATGAGCCAGTCGATCTAGACGAGATCGAGTAGACAGATCGAGTGACGAACTCGATCTAGAATGTCTCGGGAAATTATTGGAGTTTAGATCGATCGATCCAAAAAATGGATCTACCGATCTATTTTCGCTCGGGAAAGTCCCTCATAGACAGATCGATTAGTCAACTCGATCCACCACTCGATCCAAGCTGAATCGACCCCTGAATCGATAGTATGGCTCGACCCCTGTCTTTTCCCACCAGTTTTTAATTTCAAAATTTGGTCAAGGCAAGCATCTTTGACCATGAAAGATGTGCCTTGACCAAGACTTTTGTCAGAAAACCACTTCTTTTACCCATAGTTTTGTTTCTTGTTAGCCTTTAAATGTTTTCAACAACTTCACACTCTCTCATTCTTGTTTTCTCGAACTTTTAAGCAAAGAGAGTGAGAGTTATCTGTTTCTAAAGGCTAACAAGCTTCTTAACAATCTTTGCAAAAGGTATTTTCGGATAATTGATAAAAATCTTTAGGAAAATCTTCTTTTATTTCGCAATTGATTGTTTTAGATGCTAGGGCGGTTTTGAATTTTTAAATTTAGCTAAATAATAGAAAAAATTCTGGATTTTCTAGTATCTCTAGATTTGATTTGTCTATTATTTTGCTATAATTTTTATAAATTTTCCAAAATTCTAGGGTATTAAGTATAAGTTTTCTTCTTTGCCTTTCTTCTTCTCACATCCGATCGCCGTTTTGCTCATTACCTTG
Organism: Thlaspi arvense; assembly: GCA_911865555.2. Classification (NCBI taxonomy): domain Eukaryota; kingdom Viridiplantae; phylum Streptophyta; class Magnoliopsida; order Brassicales; family Brassicaceae; genus Thlaspi; species Thlaspi arvense. Next base: position 35,531,570 of record OU466862.2, read on the forward strand.
CTTGAGAAATTTGTTTCAGGCACGATGGCCCCCAAGAGAACGAGAGAGGAGACGGCACAAGAAGGAGAAGGTCAGGAAGTGGCTGTTCAAGAGAGGGTTCGATGGAGTAAGGACGAGAAGAGGGATACGAAGCGGCTGGAAAGGCTTCGGTTCGAGCCTACTAAGTTTGCGGACCGGGAGCTGCTGTTCAAGCTAGGGATCCTTGGAGATTTCGACCAACTCCTCAAGAACATTGGCCTAAGATGTCTGTCACGAATGGATTTCCCAACCATTCCAGAAGTGACAATAGACTTCCTTGCCACGTTGGAGTTTCGTTACGAGAACCCTAGCTCCCTTGTTCCTTCGCAAGGTCGTCTCTCTTTCAAGGTTGGACGTCAAGCCTTCAGCCTCTCAATCCCCGAGCTGTGTCAAGCATATGGTCTCAACGCAGCCGCCACCAAGATCGAGTTCCCCTCCTTCACGCGAGCAAACGATTTTTGGGGCCTGATCAGCAACAAAGACTACAAGACCAACACAGCCAAAATCAAGATAGTGAGAAGCCAGGTGCTGAGGTACACCTTGAAGCTGATCGCCAACACATTCAGCGGACGATCAGTTGCTCCCATGGTCACGAAGACCGAGCTTTGCTTCTTGTTCGAAGGCGTGAAGCATTTGTTGTGTGATCCAGCGGAGAATGAAGAGCCTATGGAGGATGAACTTGGCGATGACTTGAACTATGGATGTGTACTTGCTGATTCTTTGGTGAAGTACAAGGCTTATGCCTTGCGGTGCAAGGCAAGCTCTTCATTCATTGGCGGCTTCCTAACTCCTCTATTCATACAAGCCGGCGTACCTTTACATGATTTCACACCCGTCCCGGCTAGAGCTTTCATGGATGAGGTCTACATGAGGAATACCGACAGCTTGGGATGCACGCCAGCAGAAGGGTTCTACGCTTATCTTTTCATCTACGACAAAAACGAGAAGAGAGTATGCATCCTACCAAACAAGGACGAGACCGAGCTGCTAGGTGTTGGGAATATCGAGTTCTTGCCGATCGTAGAAGAGTGCTTTGCTCCTCTAGGAGGAACGCCTGCCCCAGCGATTGCTCCACGTCCAAGGTCCGAGTCCCCTGCCACGGAAGATGAGATGCCCGAGGCTTACACCCTTCCCAAGATTGATTTCGAGCCGAGAACCAAGATGGAGAAGTTCCTAGCATCTGTTGTGGAGATGCAAAGGAAAATCAACAAATGGCAAGGCAAAATGCTCAAGAAACTTGCCAAGAAGGTCAAATCGCTTCAAGGAGGCTCGCCTAAGAAAGCTGCAAGTGAGTATCATGGTTAAGAAGCTGAGTTTGCAAGCTACTCCTCACCCCAGCCCGTATAAGCTACATTGGTTGAACGATAAAGGAGAAATGAAAGTCACAGAACAAGTCTTAGTACCACTGGCCATAGGTGAGTATAAAGATGAGATACTTTGTGATGTACCTATGGAAGCAAGTCATATCCTGCTAGGGAGGCCGTGGCAATCTGACCACTGGGTGATACATGATGGATTCTCCAACCGGCACTCTTTTGAGTTTAAGGGTAAGAAGAATACTTTGATTCCCATGACTCCTCAAGAAGTCTACAACGATCAGAAACACACTTTGAGGTCAGCCAAACATTTAAACTTCTTTGCTAAGGCTGGACAGGTTAAGAAAGCTTTATACTCTGAAACACCTATGCTGTTATTTGTTTATAAAGAAACATTAACCACCATGGCTGATCTTACACCGGTGTATCCGAGTGAAATGCAAGCTCTTTTGCAGGATTATGAAGATGCCTTTCCAGAAGAGACCCCAACGGGACTACCTCCCATCCGGGGTGTAGAACACCAAATAGACTTCATTCTCGGGGCATCATTGCCAAACCGTCCCGCCTACCGTACCAACCCCGTGGAGACCAAAGAACTACAGAAGCAGGTGGATGAACTGATGGCCAAAGGACATACCCGTGAAAGCATGAGCCCTTGTGTGGTACCAGTACTTCTAGTTCCAAACAAAGACGGTAGCTGGAGGATGTGTGTTGACTGCCGTGCAATCAACATTATCACGGTGAAGTATCGCCATCCCATTTCTAGGCTAGATGACATGTTAGATGAATTGCATGGTTCTAACATTTTCTCCAAAATTGATTTAAAAAGTGGTTACCACCAGATCAGAATGAAAGAGGGGGATGAATGGAAAACCACATTCAAAACCAAACATGGTTTATATGAATGGCTAGTTATGCCATTCGGATTCACTAATGCCCCTAGCACTTTTATGCGTTTAATGAATCATGTTCTTAGGGCGTATATAGGCATCTTTGTGGTGGTTTATTTTGATGACATCCTTGTTTATAGCAAAGGTCTAGAAGAGCATGTAGAACACATTAGACTAGTGCTTGATTTGCTCAGAAAAGAAAAACTATATGCTAACCTTAAGAAGTGTACTTTCTGCACTTCTAGTCTTGTTTTTCTTGGTTTTGTAGTAAGCTCAGAAGGAGTCAAAGTGGATGAGGAAAAAGTGAAGGCCATCCGTGACTGGCCAAGTCCTAAGACCGTAGGAGAAGTAAAGAGTTTCCATGGCCTATCCGGCTTTTATAGGAGATTCGTGAGGGACTTTAGTACTATAGCTGCCCCACTCACCGAAGTCATCAAAAAGGAAGTTGGGTTCAAGTGGGAAACGGCTCAAGAAGAGGCTTTCCAAAGCCTAAAAGAGAAGCTTACTAACGCTCCTGTTCTTATATTGCCTAATTTCTTAAAGACTTTTGAGATTGAGTGTGATGCATCAGGAATAGGTATTGGCGCTGTTCTAATGCAAGACAAGCAACCCATAGCATTTTTTAGTGAGAAGCTTGGAGGAGCCATGCTCAACTATCCGACATATGATAAGGAGTTGTACGCCTTGGTGAGAGCCTTACAAACGTGGCAACACTACCTCTGGCCTAAAGAATTTGTTATTCACATGGACCATGAGTCCCTCAAACACCTCAAAGGTCAGCAAAAGCTCAACAAAAAGCACGCAAGGTGGGTTGAATTCATAGAAACCTTCCCATATGTCATAAAATACAAACATGGTAAAGATAATGTGGTTGCCGATGCATTATCAAGAAGGTACACTCTTCTCACTACTTTAGAAGCTAAGTTGCTTGGATTTGATCAGCTTAAAGAGCTATATAAAGATGATGATGATTTTTCAGAAAATTTTGCTTCTTGTTTTAAATCTCCTTCGGGTAAATTCTTTAAACAAGATGGGTTCTCTTTTATGAGAACCGTCTTTGTGTACCTAATTGTTCTATGAGAGATTTGTTTATCAGGGAAGCACACGGTGGCGGTTTAATGGGTCACTTTGACGTAGCAAAAACCTTAGAATTAATGAAAGATCATTTCTATTGGCCACACATGAGACGGGATGTTGAGAGAATTTGTGGGAGATGCAATACTTGTAAACAAGCCAAGTCCAAGGTCCAAAATCACGGTTTGTACTCACCCTTACCCATACCCTCTCATCCGTGGAATGACATTTCCATGGACTTTGTTTTAGGCTTGCCTAGAACAAAGACAGGTAAGGACTCTATTTTTGTTGTAGTGGATAGATTCTCTAAGATGGCTCATTTTATTGCTTGTCATAAGACAGATGATGCTTTGCATATAGCCAATCTTTTTTTTAAGGAAATAGTTCGCATTCATGGTATGCCTAAGTCCATTGTTTCGGATATAGACACTAAGTTCCTTAGCTTCTTTTGGAAAACCTTATGGTCTAAGCTAGGAACTAAGCTTATGTTTTCTACTACTTGTCATCCGCAAACTGATGGTCAGACCGAGGTAGTAAATAGGACTTTAGGTACATTGTTTAGAGCTTTGATTAAAAAGAACCTTAAGTCTTGGGAGGATTGTTTGCCGCATATAGAGTTTGCATATAACCATGCTGTGCATTCTGCTTCTAAGTATTCACCTTTTCAGATTGTTGATGGGTTCAACCCCACTTCTCCTTTGGATTTAATGCCTTTACCTTTGAGTGAAAGGATAAGTATGGACGGAAAGAGAAAAGCCGACATGGTCAAACTAATACATTCGGATGCTAAGAAGAACTTAGAAGAGAAGACTAAGCTCTATGCCAAACATGCGAATAAAGGAAGAGACAAGGTGGTTTTTGAAGCTGGTGATCAAGTTTGGGTACATCTAAGAAAAGAGCGCTTCCCAGCAGAAAGAAAATCCAAGTTGATGCCACGGATTGATGGCCCTTTTACAGTTACAAAGAAGATCAACGACATTGCCTATCAACTTGACCTCCAAGGTAAGTATCCTATTAGCTCAAGTTTTAACATTACTGATTTACTTCCTTATGTTGCAGATGAGTCGGATTTGAGGTCAAATCCTTTTCAAGAAGGAGGGGATGATATGAGCATGGGGACATCTAACTTAGAAGATGAGCATGTAGCCATTGGAAAACAAGATCAAGACCAGAAGGAGGCTGAAGAAGTTCTTAAAGTACAAGGAGGTCCAATGACCCGAGCTAAGACTAAGGCATTTCAAAATGCCTTAGAGGTTCTACTTAATCAGTTTAAGTATGAATCAAGTACTAAGGAGGCTACACGTTCCACATTGGTCTGCATTGTAGCCGGAGACTAAGCTAGTGGATTTGTGGGACATTTTGTGCTCTTTTTCCCTTAGTGAGTTTTGTCCCATTGTGTTTTCTCACTAAGGTTTTTAACGAGGCAAGTGTTCCCACAATGTCATTGCCCATTAAGCTTAGCCTTGTTCCAAGCCCACTTCTTACTACCATCCGTGGCTTGGATGTGTCTAGGTTCATTTTATTGTTTTTAGTTGCTTCTTTCCTTGTAGTTTGTGGTATTTTGAACAAGAGTCATGCATGGTTAGTCAAGGGGATTTGTCCCAAGGCCAACTTATTGCTCTCTTGTTGTCCGTTCTCCTTCCTCTCTCTCTTCTCTTCTTAAGACCGTGTGTTAGTTGTTTTTGTTGTTTCATCTATCTTTGAATAAAATTTCCTTTGCAAAATAGATCATCTCTCTTGGTGCGTCATATCCTTGAGAAATCCTGCTTAGAACCCTAGGTGTGTCATATCCTCGTGTTCTAGTAGCTTTGTATCAAGAGCCTTCCATCTCTCTTGCTACATTCCATCTTCACTCTTTCCCCACTTTTCCCATTCAATTAAAAAAAACCTCTTACCACCGTTCGGATCATTCCACCACCTCACGTCAAGTAGTTCGTAACTTAGCTTGAAAGGATCGATCATTAGCCGGGATCATATCACCTCTATACTCAGGAGAAACTCGATGTTCCCAATGCCCAACAGCTCACTCTCGGTTAGGTTTAGCAAGATGCATGTCCTCTTTTCATTCTCCTCATCAACGAACAAGTACTCAAAGAAGCCCTCAGCTGGCGTGCGTCCCAAGCTATCAGTGTTCCTTTGGTATGTCTCGTCCATGAACACTCTATCCGGAACGGGAGTGAAGTTCTGAAGCGGTACGCCAGCTGGCACGAACAAGGGAGTGAGAAAACCGCCAATGAGTGACGAGCTTACCTTGCATCTCAAGCCATAGGCCTTGTATTTGACCAATGAAGCGGCAAGGATGCACCCTTAGTTGACGTCGTCTCCGAGCTGATCTTCCAACGGCTCATCGTTCTCATTCGGATAACAAAGGAGATGCATTAGGCCTTGGAACAAGAAGCAAAGCTCCGTCTTGGTCACCGTGGGGGCTACGGACCGACCACTAAAAGTGTTTGCCATCAGCTTCAAGGTGTAACGTAGCACCGGGTTCCTCACTCTCTTGATCTTCGTGGTGTTTGCCTTGTAATCTTCATTGGCGATGAGATCCCAAAAATCGTTCGCTTGAGTGAAGGAGGGGTACTCCACCTTCGTTGCTTCTGAATCCAGACCATAAGCTTGGCAAAGCTCGGGGATTGAGAGGCTGAAGGCTTGGCGTTTTATCTTGAAGGAGAGGCGGCCTTGAGAAGGAAGTGGGACACTAGGATTCTCGTACCCAAACTCCAAAGTGGCAAGGAAGTCGATCGTCACTTCGGGAAAGGTTGGGCAATCCATCCGTGATAAACACCTCAGCCCAATCTTCTGGAGGAGCTGATCAAAGTCTCCTAGAATCCCCATCTTGGCCAGAAATCCTCTGTCCGCAAACTTAGTCGCCTCGAACCTCAGCCTTTGAAGCCGTTCCTTGTCCCGTTTCTCATCCTTACTCCAACGAACCCTCTCCTGAACAGCCACTTCTTGGTTTTCTCCCTCTTGTGCTATCTCTTCTCTCGTTCTTTTGGGAACCATTGCGCCTGAAACAAGTTTCTCAAGCAAAGCAATGAGCAAATCGGCGATATTATGAGAGAAAGAGAGAAGCAAAGAAGAAAACTTATAAATAATACCTAGAATTTTGGGGAATTTATAAAAATAATAGCAAAATAATAGAGAATCAAATCTAGAGATAGAGAGAAATCTAGAATTTATTCTTATTATCAAGCTATTTTTTAAAAATTTAAAACCGCCCTAGCATCTAAAACAATCAAAGCGAATAAAAAGGATATTTTCTTAAAGATTTTCTTAAAGATTCGAAAATACCTTTGCTAGGATTGAAAAAGATGCTTGTTAGCCTTTAGAAAACAAGAATTCACACTCTCTTTTGCTTAACAACTCGAGAATACAAGAATGAGAGAGTGTGAAAGTAGTTGAAAACATTTAAAGGCTAACAAAAACAAAACCGTGGGTAAAAGAAGTGGTTTTCTGACAAAAGTTGTGGTCAAGGCACATCTTTCATAGTCAAAGATGCTTTCCTTGACCACTTCTTAAATATAAAAACCGGAGGGAAAGAGGAAGAGAGGGAAAAGAAAATGTTACCTCGGCACGAGATCGAGTCCTTTTGGTCGATCTGAGACTCGATGTCATGCCCATAATGGCATAGATCGAGAGGGTTGCTCGATTGGGGACTCGATTCGAATTGAATCGAGTCTTGGATCGATAACACCTCTCGTCCCTTGAATTTTTGGCAGGACGGCTAAGTCCGCATGATCGAGCCACGTTCTCGATTCAGGGGTCGATTTAAGCTTGGATCGAGTGGCAAATCGAGTAGACTATTCGATCTAGCCTTTATAATCGAGTGACTCAGTCGATCCACCTCTCGTTTGCTTTTCAGGCAAAACGTATAGGGTGTTCGTCCTCTCGTGATTGACTGTGTCACACGATCTGTTTACACGATCTCGTATAGATCGACTGACTCCTCTCGATTTACTAGCTTGATCTAGCAAAGATCGCGCCAGGATGAGTCGATCTAGCACTCGATCTCTAGCATATACTCGCTCCTTCTTCATCTTTTTGGATCTAAGATCATGGCTTGCAATCCCTCATACTTGTTCCTACACACTCAGAAGATAAAAACATAAAACTGGAAAAGAAATAAAGCAAGAATATATACAGGATAGACATGGGAATGCCTCCCAAATGCGCTTTCTTTAACGTCTTTAGCTAGACTTTACTTGGTTTAGGCAGATGGTGGGTCTTGGAGAAGCATTGAGGTGCTCTCCTTGTCAAATGCACTCGCCATGTATGGCTTAACTCTGTGTCTGTTCAATGTGAATGTATTCCCACTCTTGCCGACCAACGTGACAGCTCCGTAGGGTAATACCTCCTTGATTTCATACGGACCGCTCCATCGTGACTTTAGCTTTCCTGGAAAGAGCTTGAGCCTCGAATTGTAAAGCAGCACCAAACGCCCTTCCTTAAGCTCCTTAGGTACCAACTTCTTGTCGTGAGCAGCCTTAGTACGCTCCTTGTAGATCCTAGCGCTTTTGTAAGCATCCAGCCTTAGCTCATCAAGCTCGTGCAACTGCATCAACCGCTTCTCCTGAGCCGTCTTCAGATCAAAATTCAGCCGCTTCACAGCCCACAACGCCCTATGTTCCAACTCAACGGGGAGGTGACATCCTTTGCCGTAGAGAAGAGTGAAAGGGGTAGTACCAATGGGCGTTTTGAAAGCAGTCTGGTAAGCCCACAAAGCGTCATCTAACTTCACCGCCCAATCCTTCCGAGTTGTCCCAACTATTCTTTCGAGTATCGCCTTGATCTGTCGGTTAGAGACCTCCACTTGGCCACTCGTTTGAGGATGGTAAGGTGTAGCTACCTTGTGCTTCACGCCATACATCCTTAGAAGGTTTTCGAACAGCTTGTTGATGAAATGGCTTCCTCCGTCGCTTATCACCACCTTGGGTACTCCAAACCTCGGGAAAATGATGCTCTTAAAGAGCTTGATCACCACCTTAGAATCGTTTGTAGGGGAAGCAATGGCCTCAACCCATTTAGAGACGTAATCAACAGCTACTAGGATGAACTTGTTGCCGTAGGAAGAAGGAAACGGCCCCATGAAGTCTATGCCCCACGCGTCAAAGACGTCTACCTCAAAGATGGGTACTTGAGGCATCTCGTTCCTCTTAGTGATATTCCCTGCTCTTTGACAAGCTTCGCAACTCATCACGAACTCATGGGTGTCTTTGAAGATGGACGGCCACCAGAAACCGGCTTGCAAGACCTTGGTGGCGGTTTTGAACAAAGCAAAGTGCCCGCCATACGAAGAGCCATGGCAATGAAAGATGATATCTCTTGCTTCCTCCTTTGTCACGCATCTTCTGTATAGGCTGTCAACACCTCTCTTGTATAAATAGGGTTCATCCCAAAAGTAATGGCTCACGTCCCTCATGAACTTCTTCCTATGATAGTTGTCAAGATGCGAAGGCTCTTCCCCACATGCCAAGTAGTTCACGATGTCCGCATACCAAGGGAGATCCTCCTCTTTGAAGCTCAGAACTTCCTCAAACCACCCTTCTAGGTTCCCACAAACAGCCGTAGTGATCGCCATGAGTTGTTCCTCGGGGAGAGACTCGCTGATTCTTAAGCGAGAGAGATGGTCAGCAACGCCGTTCTCTATCCCTTTCTTGTCTTTGATCTCCATGTCAAACTCCTGAAGAAGAAGGATCCATCTCAAAAGCCTCGGCTTAGTGTCCTTCTTAGAATAGATGTACCTCAAAGCCGCGTGATCTGTGTAGACAATGGCCTTGGAACCCACGAGGTATGACCAGAACTTCTCAAAGGCAAACACTACTACCAATAGCTCCTTCTTCGTGGTAGTGTACCTTGTTTGCGTGTCATCCAAGGTTCTTGAAGCATAGTAAATCACGTGCAGCTTCTTATCTTTCCTTTGACCTAGAACGGCTCCCACGGCGTAGTCACTAGCATCACACATAATCTCGAACGGTAGAGTCCAGTCTGGTGCTTGCACTATAGGCGCGGATACTAGAGCCTCCTTGATGGTTACGAAAGCTTGCAAACACTCCCCATCAAAGAGAAATCAGCTTCCTTGCACAACAGCCGTGTAAGAGGGCGTGCAATCTTAGAGAAATCCTTGATGAAGCGCCTGTAGAAGCCGGCGTGTCCCAAGAAACTCCTCACTCCTTTAACATTGACCGGCGGCTCAAGACTCATCATGACCTCAACCTTAGCCTTGTCGACCTCAATACCCTTCTCTGATATCTTATGGCCAATCATGATCCCTTCCTTCACAATGAAGTGGTATTTTTCCCAATTAAGCACCAAGTTTGTCTCCTCACAACGCTTTAGTACCTTGCAAAGATTCAACAAACACGCAGAAAAGGACACACCATAGACCGAGAAGTCATCCATAAACACCTCTACCATCTCTTCTATTAGATCGGAGAAGATCAACATCATACACCGCTGAAACGTAGCCGGTGCGTTACACAACCCGAATGGCATCCTTCGATAAGCGAAGGTGCCATAAGGGCATGTAAAGGTCGTCTTCTCCTGATCATTTGGATGGATTGGTATTTGGAAAAATCCACTATATCCATCAAAAAAGCAATAGTAGGGGTGATTAGCAAGTCTTTCAAGCATTTGATCAATAAAAGGCAAGGGAAAATGATCCTTTCTAGTAGCAAGATTAAGCTTCCTATAATCAATACACATACGATGTCTAGTAATAGTCCTAGTAGGTATAAGCTCATCTTTGTCATTCTTAATGACCGTGATCCCTCCCTTCTTAGGCACCACGTGTACGGGAGAAACCCACGTGCTGTCACTTATGGGATAGATCACGTCAGCTTCTAATAGCTTAAGAATCTCTTTCTTAACAACCTCTTTCAAATTAGGATTCAAACGCCTTTCATGTTCTATAGAAGAGGCGTTCTCATTATCCAAGTGAATCCTATGAGTGCAAAGCATTGGTGAAAGGCCCTTGATGTCACTTAAAGAGTACCCAATGGCCAACCTATACTTTCTCAACTCAGTTAAGAGCGAGTGCAACTCATCATCACTTAAGTTTTCATTCACAATCACAGGATAGGTTTCGTTAAGCCCTAAGAAAGCATACCTTAGCCCTTTTGGGAGCTCCTTAAGGTCCACCTTTGGGGCTAGCAGCTCGATCCAATCATCCTCGTGGCTGTTGCTGTTGTTTTCCTCCTTGGAACCTTCCTTAGAACCCGAAACATGACCCTTGAGACTGCTTTCTCCAAACGCTGTCCCTTCTGAAATCGAGTCATCCAGTCGATCTTGCTCTCGATGTCGTCTAGATCGAGCAGTTTTTCTCGATTCGCTCACTCGATTTAATGTGGATCGAGTAAGAGATCGAGACGCTGAGTCGATCTCCGGATTTGGCTCTGAACTGATCGGAAGGCATCTCTCGATTTTGGACTCGATACTTTTCCTGGATCGATCACCCTCCTCGATCTGACTGTCGATTGTTGCACCAGATCGAGTTGTGTTCTCGATTGTCTTGTCGATTTAACCCCTGGATCGAGTAATGTCATCGATCTCGGAGTCGATCTCTATGCAAGCGCTTTCATCTTCTAGCACAACCTTCTTTGAATCAAGCAAGTTGACGTATTCCTGAGTCCTCTGATCCACATAACCGAACTCTCCTGACTCCTTAGTCAACGCCAGCTTCAAATGATCCTCCTGAGCTAACTCTTCCAGCAACTCATCTGCTAAAGCGTCCAACGTCTCAATGTAGAAAGCTTGTCCTTCTATCGTAGGCTTCTTCAAAACCTCACTGATATCAAAGTCCAGCCTTATATCATTACCCAAGTGCAGAGCTATCTTCCCATTCTTGACGTCTATGTTGGCTCCGGCGGTAGCTAAGAACAGTCTACTGAAAATGAGTGGATCCTTAGGCTCTTCGTCCATTTCCAACACAACAAAGTCCGTAGGCACGTTTACACCGCTGATTCTCACTGGCAAGTCCTCAAGCAAACCCACGGGTAACCTCACACTCCTGTCAGCTAGTACCAACGAGATTCTACAATCTTTGAACCGGGTAAAGCCAAGTTTCTTTGCTACGGAATGAGGCATCAGATTTATACTAGCTCCGAGATCACAAAGGCAACTCTTGAACTCCAAAGGACCTAAAGCGCAAGGTATAGTGAAGCTTCCAGGATCTCCCAACTTCTTAGGGACTATCTCCTTGTGTATCACAGCACTACATTCCTCACTAAGAACAAGCACTTCCTTGCTTTTCTTACTCTTCTTCACAAGCGTGTCTTTGAAGAATTTGGCGCATTTAGGCATCATGACAAGGCAGTCCACGAGAGGTAGCTTGATCTCTACGTCCTTAAGATGCTTCTCAAACAAGATTCTATGCTTCTCTATGAGTTGCTTCTTGAAGCGGCCGAGAAAAGGTAGCTTAGGTACATACGGTGGAGGTACATAAGCATCCTTCTCCTTAGCAGCTTGCTCCGGTTTCTTCTCTACAACCGCTTTCTCACCTCTCCTTGGCCCTTGAATCCAAACATTGTCAATGTTGATCTCATCATCGGCTGAAAGCTTACCCTCCCCCTCTTGAATCACAACGTCCTCGTTGATCTTTGGAGTAACCGTAGGTGCAAGCTCTTTACCACTCCTTAGCGTAATGGCATTGGCGTATTCCTTGGGATTTTGCTCACACTTGCCCCGTAAGCTATTCTGACCGCTTGTACTCGCCTTTTCCTTCTCTAGCTGCTTGATCTTATTATTTAAGTTTGTAATCTGAGTAGAGAAATCCGTGAGAGACGAGTCTAAACGAGTGTTCATCTCGGCAAACTTCTGATTTGTAGATGCTTGCCCTTGAATCAATTGTTGAAACATAGCTTGGACAGGATCAACTTGTTGTTGTTGCATCGGTTGTTGTTGAGGAACAAAGCCCGGAGGGTACATTGGCGTATAACCCTTGTTTCCTTGCTGTTGTCCTTGGAATTTGTTCTGCCCTTGCCCTTGGAAGCCACCACTCGGCTGAAAACCTTTGATGTATGGTACGAAAGGCTTTGCTTGCTGAGCAGGGTACACTTGCTCCTTAGGGTTCGCGACATTGGTGCTACAGTATGAGAGATTGTTGTTCTGGTTGTAATATTGGGAATATCCTTGAGGTTTATAGTTGTTTTGACCCGCCACCCAATTGGCTTCTTCTTGACTCAACTCAAGCTCCTCTAAGGTTTCATCCGGTTCACCAACAATGTGAACATGCTTCTGATTAGCCAACACCAGCTTGTCAATCTTCTCATGCAATGACTTAAGCTCCTTTTTGTGATACTCTAGCTCAGAACCTCTCGGTGCACGGTCGTAGTCCTCAGCATAGTTGCCGTCACTCAATGCCAAGTTCTCAATCAGCTCCATGCCCTCTTCTACCTCTTGACCAAGGAAATTTCCCTTACTAGCCGTGTAAAGCAACAAGCGAATCTTTGGTGAAGCTCCGCGGTAGATAGTGCTTAAAAGAGTCTCTTCGCTGAAGCCGTGGTGAGGACACTGAATTGTATAGTCCTTGAACCGCTCCATGGCTTCATTGAAAGTCTCATTGTTCCTTTGAGTGAAGCCGCTGATCTCACTTCTCAGCCTTGCTGTTCTGGTGCTAGAGAAAAACTTTGAGAGGAAAGCCCTCTTACACTCAGCCCAAGAGGTAACGGTGCCTTGTGGAAGGGTCTTCTCCCAATGTCTAGCCTTGTCTCCAAGAGAAAATGGAAAGAGACGCAGCTTGAAAGCATCTCCGGATATGCCAGTAATCTTGATCATCCCACATACTTGCTCGAAGTTATCAAGGTGTTCCAAGGGATCTTCCATTGCTAGCCCGTGAAACTTATTGTTTTGCACCATTGAGATGAATCCCGGCTTAATCTCGAAGTTGTTGTTCTGTACAGGAGGAGGAGTGATCCCAAACCTATTGTGATGAGTATTGGGAGCATCTCCCGCTCCTATGATCCGTGGGGGTCTAGCCGCGTGTTGGGGGTTTCCATTACCCCTTCCCACTGCCCCGTGAGCTGGAGGAGCTCCCTGTGGATACTCGTGCTCAGCCATCGCTTCAAAATCCACTGAACCTTGCTGAACAATCTCCTCAAAAGCTCTAGCTTGCTCTCTTACTCTTCTTTGTCTTGAATGACCGAGTTGATGAATGTTGTCCAAGGGTTGAAGTAGATTGTTGTCTCCCCTTGAACAAAGATTCATGTACCTGAAAGACACACGTTTGAGAGTAGAGAAATCAGTAACTAAAAGAAAAACAAAGGCTTAGTCTTTACTAAACCCCAAATCTCAATGCTTTCTAAACACTCCTAACCCGGCAACGGTGCCATTTGATAACAAGATTTTTAATCTCTAAATGGAGTGATGCAATGCAACAGGAGGTTATCAAAACTCAAGCAGCACACAGTCGTGGTATAGTGCAAGAGGAATCAATCCAACCTAGGAGCTAGAAAGTGCAATGAGAATGCAAGGATCATCTAAAGCTAAGCAAATGATGAACGGTTTTGTAAAAATCCTAAAAACTAAATGCAACGATTAAATGCAAAGCAAAACTATTTTAAAAATACCAGGAACGAATGAACTACCACCAGGAACAAACAGAATGATTAAAATGCAAAGCTATGAATTTATAAAAATCGACTAGTGGATCGACCACAAGATCGACTACTAGATCGAGCAACAACGATCGATCTCGTCTAAATGTTAAACAGAAACGAATCTAATGACCAGGATGCGAACAGATAGCAAGCGAATGATTAACAGAGATGTAAGAATACTAAGAAAGAGGGCTTAGGGTTGAGATTCATGTTCAAGGGTTTCAAAGGTCCAAGGTTGGTTTGAAAACTCTAAATCTACTCACTTTGTGTGATTCTATAAGCCTTGAAAACAAAACAAGATCCATCCATGGCGTGTGGTATGGATCACTCCTTCATTCTCTCCTCCAGACCCATGGCGTTTGGCGGAAAAAGAGATTGAAGGGCAAAGAACTCAGATTTTAAACACGCGGCTTAACTAGTCCCCTAAACTACCATGGCGTTTGGGAAAGGGTAACTAGTCTCTAGGATGCGATTTTCAGAGATCTCTGGATCCTGTCAAGGTAAGAGACCTCTCTGATCATAAAGATCTTGGCGTGAGAGTCTTTAAGCCTTAAGAACTCGACATCCTAGAAGAGAAAGCCATGAAGAACAAGAAAACACCAAACTTTGAAAACCTTTTCGACCCCTTTGAATCCTCTCAACCCCAAAACCCGATGAAACTACTCACTACACATAAAGTAAACCAAGCAAAGCATAAACGATGAGCCAATAAACATGAAGAACAATGGATTTAAACTTAAACGATTCAAAGATTCAAGAACAAAGCTTCAAAGTCTAACAATGGCGAAATTGCCTTCGAATAGAGAGAAAAAGATGAAAATGATAAAGTGAAAACGTGTGTTAGAAAGCATGATCGCCGCCTTCCCGAAATAGGCCAAACAGCTCGATGGTCCCCCCCTCGCTAGCGGCCAAAAGTGGTTAAAGTACACTGAGATCGACCTCGATCGAGCATCTCGCTCGATCATTTTTGGACATCGTGCCTTCAGCTCGATCTGTGTCTCGATCTTCTTCGGTGGATCGAGTTCTTCGTTCGATCTTGGAGTCGATCTTTGGAGGATCGAGTGATGGACTCGATCTGGCTCTCGCTCTGCATGGCGTCATTCACGTCTGTACTCCTTGATCGATTGCTTCACTCGATCTCCATCTCGATCAGTTCCCTTGGATAGGATGGACTACTCGATCTTCTGGTCGATCTCATCTAGATCGACCGGCCATGCTCGATCCGCTTCTTGATCTCTGGTCCTTAGCAAGCATTCCTTAATTCTCCAAGTTCCCACGAACCTCCTCACGAGCCTCAGCACGTCCACGAACCCTCCAAGACTCCAAAGTAGCCGAAAACAACCTGTATGCGATGCAAAATGCAGGAAATATGCATATGCTGCTGCAAGAATTCTCTAGGACCTAAAGTGATGCAAACTAGCCTAAAATGCAATGTATATGCGTGAGAAACTAACTTATATGTATGCAAAATACATGAAATATGCAGCAATATCAGCCAGCCATCTCGACGAGGATGGGCCAGGTAACTCTACACCAGAGGACGCGGAGTCGAACCCAACCTCCTCACAAAATACTCAGGAATCAACAATCCACACAGTACCAACTGCACTCGCAGACGAATCGACCTTCAAGGATGAATTTGTCGCCAGAGCGGTCTGGAGGATACCCATCCTTGAGTACATTCATACACGGAATACCTCCCCCCCGACAAGTGGGAAGCTCGAAAGCTCAAGGTCAAAAGTGCTCGCTATAGCGTGTTATTCAACGACAAGCTATAAAAGCGAGCTATATCCGAACCATACCTTAAATGCGTACACGGTGAGGAAGCCTACACCGTAATGTCCAACACTCACCAAGGCCCCTGTGGAAGCCATGCTGGAGGTCGAGTGCTCGTCATTCGAATTAAAAAAACTTGGCTATTTTTGGCCAACCATGATAGCGGGCTGTCAAAGACTATCCAAGAGCTGCGACAAATGTCAGAGGCACGCCCCGATCATTCATTGTTCAGCAGAAAGACTGTAGTCGATCTTCGCACCTTATCCATTCATGAGATGGTCAATGGACATAGTAGGACCTATGGTCCCTTCGAGACCTAAGCAATTCAGGTACCTGCTGGTGCTCACCGATTACTTCACCAAGTGGATAGAAGGTAAAGCTTATCAGCAAACAACCGAGCTCCAGGTACGCGGCTTCATCTGGAAAAATGTGATTTGCCGTCACGGACTTCCTTATGAAACCGTAACGGACAACGGCTCGCAATTCATATCGCGAAACTTCAAAGACTTCTGCATGAAGTGGAAGATAAAATCTCCTACTCCACACCTCGTTATCCTCAAGGAAACAGGCAAGCCAAAGCAACGAGCAAAACCATCATGAGCAATCTCAAGAGACGGCTCGGCGCCAAAAAAGAAAGGTGGTCCGAACACATTTCGGCCATACTTTGGGCTTGTCGAACCACACCTCACAAAGCAACCAGCGAAACACCGTTCTCACTATCTTACGGGCTGGAAGCTGTGATCCCAACCGAAACTGCAGTTCCTAGCCTTCGCCGGACTATGTGCCCGACGAACACCAAACTCAACGAGCAGCTGTTAAGAGACCAGCTTGATCTGATCGACGAACGTCGAGATCAAGCATTGATCAGGATCCAAAATTACCAGCAGGCCGCAACTCGCTACTACAAATCGAAGGTCAAACACCGGAGATTCAACGTAGGAGACTTGGTCCTGCGCAAGGTACAAGATTACACCAAAGAGCCCAGTGCTGGATACTAGGAACCAACTGGGAAGGTCCCTATCGCATCACCGAAGTAGTTCGCGACGGCGTCTACAAGCTCACGAAAGTACGAAACGAGGTGCCTGAGATAAGACCTTTGAATGCAATGAACCTCAAAGAGGTATTATCGCTAAAAAAACTTTAAACAATCAAACTACGTAATGGCTTGATCCCCTTACGGGGTACATAGGCAGCTCGACCCACGATATCATCCACCAACTTTTATCAAATTTTTATTCCACAGCAGGACAACATCAATAGGCGAGCTACGCCCGAAGACCCTACGTTGTATCATCTCCTTTTCTTATTTTTACTTGGAATAATAATTCATTTACTCAGCATCAATTATATTTGTCAAAACTGAGATCACGAACCAAAACGGTTCGGACCACCCTCTTCATACATCTATAAGCTGAAATACATAAAAACAAACTCGAGCTCCACAGCTCGTCTTCGAGGTCAAAACAAAACATAGCCCGCCTACCCGCACCTCGTAACTAGCAAGCTCTAGCTCAGGCATCGCTCACTCGTTCGGAGGGGGAGTAAAGTCTTATCTAACCGACCTCGAAGCCCAAGCACTCCCGATCTCCCACACCTCGACATAAGCAAGCTACAGTACACACGTACCTTACTCCTTCGGGGGGGAGGGGGAGCCACCTATCCTAGATGCCTTTCCCAAAAGAACACAAGGTACACATCTCTCATTTCGTAAATTAACTAAGTTTGGAGTCCTACTCCACTTCACAGGTGTGGCCAGATTTACAACTCGACTCCAACCATAGCCAGAGCTCCGGACATCGAATCGGCGAGCCCAACGAGCTCGCAATCCGCCAGGAATGACTGAGCCCTATGTCTGGAAATTCATAGTAAAATCAAACCCCCTTCTCCATCTCAAAGCCGAAACTGAGAAACGCCTAGTTTGAAGGAAAGCAAAATCCATTTCAAACATTGAAACTTCACCACGAAGCAGTTCGAACCATGTTCTAAAACCTAAGTCGAGCTAAAAAAATTAGCCTCTTTTCTCAGAATAAACGGATCACACTCTGCTACCTAATCGTGTTATCAAAGTCCGATAAACCGAACAACAAACTCGCAGCTAGCAACTCGATCATCGAACTCACGACTAGCGATCTGAGCCTTGAGCTCGATAATCCTAGTCCGCCTCCCTAAATTACTAAACGACTTAGCAAATATCCTACTCGAACAAAACAAATGCAAGTGGCAGAGATAAACAAAGTCTAAGGCACGAAGCCCGATTGCATTAAAACAAAAGCCCTTCCAGGCAGGGACAAGTTCAAAATTAAGGATTATAGCCCTCATGGGCACAAGAACCAGCGTAAAAGCCCCGCCGGGCAACCAAGTTCGAAAAATAAATTTAAAAAGAGGAAGGGAAAGAGAAAGGAGCCACGGTCAGCCGTCGAGCTAACCACCCGCCTTCTCGTCTTCGTCTCCCTTCCCCGCTTCATGGCTACCTCCTTCTTCCACGTTCGTACCAAATTGATTAAGACCAACGGGCGCGCCTGAAGCTGGGTCGACCTCCATAGCTACCGAGTCTTTGGAGATCATTAGGAAATTCAGCTTGCTGATCGAGAAGTTTGAGACCTGGACAGCCTTAAAAGCCGCTCCCAGGTCCTCCTCGTCCTTCTTCACCCTCTCCAGCTCCTCTTCTATGGTAATGGTCCCGGCAATAACCTGATCGAGCATCTCCTTGTTCGTGATGCACTCCTGGAGGTCGCACTCGGCCACACCCTCAGCCTTCTTCTTCTCTCACTTGACCTTGAATCCCTCGATCACCTCCATGAACTTCCGAGACATCTCCTTCTGGGCCTCACGGCTGGCTTGGCGGACTGCACCCTCGGGCTCGCGGATCAGACAGAGGCTCTCCTCCCTTGCATCAGAGGCTTCGTTGTGAGCTCGTACCGCTTCAGCTTGAGCCTCGAAGATCTGATTGGTGGCAACCTTGAACTTCTCGCTCTTGTCAACCATCTCGTTCTCGAGTTCGGTGATATGAGCCTGCTGGCCTCTGAACTGCTTAAGGAGGTTAGTCTGGCGAGCGACCTGCGCGTTTGCGACCTCAAGGTCGGACTTCAGCTTGCCGACTACCCTCGATCTCCTCCGGACGAGGGATGTCCGACAGCCTCTGCTCAGGTCGAGCATAAAGCCGGTTTCCAGCCTCCGCAGCCAGCGAGCATCGAGGACTAAAGCGTTAAGATGAATAATACTTAACCAAAAAATACAAAACAAAAGGTACACCTGTTACCTTCCCCTGAGCCGATGCCATCTCCACGTAGAGCTCTCTCTCGGTCATCTTCTTGAGAGCCGGAAGTTGGCACCCAGCAGGCTTGAAGTGATGCCACATGGCCGCCATGCCCTCGGAGTCATCTGAGATCTGCTGATCCTTGGTGTGCTCGAACTTCTAGTGGAATGGCCGGCTACCCGTCGAGCCCCCACTCCCTTTAGACGCCGACGGACGCGGCTCTGTAGGTCGACTCCCTCCGTCATCTCTCGGCCTCTTAGAGGCAGGCTGGGACGAGTGCTCAGGCTCCTGGTGATCAACAGAGCGCTAGGTCTTGCCCGAGCTGACAGAGATTGCCCCCACTAATCGTGGAGGGGGGGGGAGGGGGGTCGGGCTGAGGGTTCATCATTTGCTCAACCTCCTCATCACGAAGATGAGGTGTGGGAGCAGCAGCCGAGGCGAGCGCAGCCTCGAGGGCCTCCTTCATGCTCACGAAGCGTACTCTGGAGCTGCTGGGACCAGCCGGGGCTTTCCCGGATCTCTAGCGGATGGTCGGTTTGTGAGACATTTGATGTTATTGCATATTGCATACATTTTGCATACTCATTAGTTAGCTTTTCATGCATTTGTATCACGTTTTAGGTTAGATTGCATCACTTAGGGTCCTAGAGCATTCTTGCATCAACATACGCATTTTCCTTGCATTTTGCATCACATTCAGGTTGTTTCTGGCTGCTTTGAAGTCATGGAGGTTCGTGGACATGTTGAGGCTGATGTAGCAGTTCGTGGGAGCTCGGATATATGCTAAGGATCAGAGATCGAGGAGCAGATCGAGCATGGCTGGTCGATCTAAGAGTTGATCGACCAGAAGATCGAGCAAACCAGACGATCCAAGGAGAATGATCGAGACAAGGATCGAGTGAAGCAATCGATCAAACGATACGGACGTAAATGACGCCATGCAGAGCGAGAGTCAGATCGAGTACACCACTCGATCCAACCGAAGATCGATACCGAGATCGGATGCAACACTCGATTCGCTGATGTTGATCGAGACCCAGATCGAGCCGAAGACACGATGTCCGGATATGATCGAGAGAACCACTCAATCTTGGAGTCGATCTCTGTCCTTTCAACCGTTTTTGGCCGCTAGCGAAGGGGGGACCATTAGCTTGTTTGGGCATTTTAGGAAGGTGGCGATGTCCTTTTTTCGGATAACTTTTTAGATCCTTATCTTTTCCTTTATGTTTTTTCTCTCGTTTTGGTGAAGAACACCATTGTTGAACTCGCGTTTTTCTTAAGCTTTGTATTCGAATCATTTCTGTTCAATCTAGTTTTTCTTTTCATGTTCATCGTCTCGTTTCATATGCTTTGCTTGATTTACTCTATGTGTAGCGAGTAGTTTCTTTGGGTTCAGGGTTGAGAGGATTAAGGGGTCTAAAGGGTTTCGATCTTGGGGTTTTTCTAAACGTTTTCAAAGGCTATCTCTTCTAAGGTGTTGATATCTCAATGCTTGAAGACTCTCACGCCAAGTGCTTCATAATCTGAGAGGTTCCTTACCTTGACAGGATCCAGGAGCCTCGGAAGATCACACCTTAGAGACTAGTTACCCCTTCCCAAAATCCATGGAAGTTTGGGAGATTAGTTAAGCCATTCGTTTGAAATCTGTTTTCCTTGCCCTTCGACCTTTCTTTCCACCAAAAGCCATGGGTTTGGAGGAGAGGATGAAGGAGTGATCTATACCGAAAGCCACGGATAGATCTTGTTTAGTTTTCAAGGCTTAGAGATCCTCACCAAGTGAGTCGATTTAAAGTTTTAAACCCAAGGTTGAACCTTTGAAACCCCTAACCATGAATCTCAACCCTAGGCCCTTTCTCTTAGCATCTTTACATCTTATCTCACCTTTTGCTTGATCTCTGATAGCATCCTGGTCATTAGTTTTACTGTTCTTGCATTTTTAGACGAGATCGATTGTTACTGCTCGATCTAGTGGTCGATCTCATGGTCGATCCACTAGTCGAATTTAAATAATTTGAAGCTTTCTCCTTTAATTATTTTGTTTGTTTCTCGTGGTAGTTTCTTCCTTTTTAGTATTTTTAAAATAGGTTTCATTCTGTTTAAGTTGCTGCATCTAGTTTTTAGAGATTTTCTCATAAATCGTCTCATTTCGCTTAGATTTGCTTTAGTCCATGTATTCTCTGTGCATTATCTATCATCCTAGAAGTGGATTGACTCTCTCTTGCTTGCTGTACTACAACATGTCTTGCATTTGAGTTTGATAACCTCACTGCAATATAAACCGTCAAAAAAGCGATTATCAAATGGCGCCGTTGCCGTTCTAGGATTGTTTAGAGAACATAGAGATTTGGGTCTTAGCAAAGACTAAGTCTTTACCTTTTTCAAGTTACTAATCCTTCTACTCTCAAACGTGTGTTTTCAGGTACATGAATCTTCGTTCAAGGGGAGACAACAATCTACTACAACCCTTAGACAACATTCATCAGCTTGGTCACTCACGGCAAAGGAGAGTCAGAGAACAAACAAGAGCCTTTGAGGAGATTGTTCAGCACGGTTTGGTTGACTTTGAAGCTATGGCTGAACACGAGCATCCAGAAGGACCTCCTCCAGCTCACGGGGCAGCAGGAAGGGGCAATGGAAACCCCCAACACGCGGCTAGACCCCCAAGGATCATAGGAGCCGGAGATGCTCCCAATACCCACCACAATAGGTTTGGGATCACTCCTCCTCCTGTGCAAAACAATAACTTCGAGATCAAGCCGGGTTTCATCTCCATGGTGCAAAACAACAAGTTCCACGGCTTAGCAATGGAAGATCCCTTGGAGCACCTAGACAACTTCGAGCAAGTATGTGGGATGATAAAGATCAATGGCATATCCGAAGATGCTTTCAAGCTGCGTCTCTTCCCCTTTTCACTCAGAGACAAAGCTAGACATTGGGAGAAGACCCTCCCACTAGGCACCATCACATCATGGGCTGAGTGCAAGAAGGCTTTTCTCTCAAAGTTCTTCTCAAGCACCAGGACAGCACAGTTGAGAAGCGAAATCAGCGGTTTCACTCAAAGGAACAATGAGACATTCAGCGAGGCAATGGAGCGTTTTAAAGACTACACAATCCAATGTCCTCATCACGGGTTCAGCGAGGAGACACTACTCAGTACCATATACCGTGGAGCTTCACCAAAGATCCGGTTATTGCTTGACACAGCTAGCAAAGGGAACTTCCTCGGTCAGGAGGTAGAAGAGGGTATGAAGCTGATAGAAAACTTGGCGTTGAGTGATGGAAACTATGCTGAAGATTATGACCGTGCACCGAGAGGATCAGAGTTAGAGTCTCACAAGAAGGAGCTCAAATCTTTGCATGAGAAGATAGATAAGCTGGTGTTAGCCAATCAGAAGCATGTTCACTTTGTTGGTGAAGCTGATGAGAACCAAGAGGAGTTAGAGTTGAGCCAAGAAGAAGCCAATTGGGTGGTGGGACAGAACAACTACAAATCTCAAGGCTACAACCAAGGCTACCAGAACAACAACCTCTCTTACCGAAGCACCAATGTGGCAAACCCTAAAGATCAAGTGTACCCTGCTCAGCAAGCAAAACCTTTCATCCCTTACAAAAAAGGTTTTCAACCGAGTGGTGGTTTCCAAGGTCAAGGGCAGAGCAACTTCCAAGGGCAACATCAAAACAACAAGGGTTATACACCTAACTACCCTCCGGGCTTTGCACCTCAACAGCAACAACCGATGCAACAACAAGTTGATCCGGTTCAAGCAATGTTTCAACAGCTAATACAAGGGCAAGCCTCTACAAACCAGAAGTTCGCCGAGATGAACACTCGCCTAGACTCATCTCTCACCGACTTCTCCACTCAGATCACCAACTTAAACAACAAGATCAAGCAGCTGGAGAAAGGGAAAGCAAGTACGAGTGGTCAGAATAGTCTTCCGGGAAAGTGTGAGCAGAATCCCAAGGAGTATGCTAATGCCATAACGTTGAGAAGCGGTAAAGAGCTCGAACCTCCGGTCTCTACAAAGAACAACGAGGACGTTGTAATTCAAGAGGGGGAGGGTAAACCTTCGGCTGATGATGATGAGATCAACTTTGACAACTTTTGGATCCAAGGGCCAAGAAGAGGAGACAAAGCAGTTGCTGAGAAGAAAGCTGAGCAAACCACTAAGGAGAAGAATGCTTATGTGCCTCCACCTTATGTACCTAAGCTGCCTTTTCCTGGCCGCTTCAAGAAGCAACTCATAGAGAAGCATAGAATCCTCTTTGAGAAGCATCTTAAGGACGTGGAGATCAAGCTACCTCTCGTTGACTGCCTTGCATTGATGCCTAAATGCGCCAAATTCTTCAAAGACACTCTCATGAAGAAGAATAAGGAAAGCAAGGAGGTACTTGTTCTAAGTGAAGAGTGTAGTGCGGTTATACATAAGGAGATAGTCCCTAAGAAGTTGGGAGACCCTGGAAGCTTCACTATACCCTGCGCTTTAGGTCCTCTAGAGTTCAAGAGTTGCTTATGTGATCTCGGAGCTAGCATAAACCTAATGCCGCACTCCGTGGCTAAGAAGCTTGGTTTTACTCGTTTCAAAGACTGTCGGATCTCATTGGTACTGGCTGATAGGAGTGTGAGGCTACCAGTGGGGCTGCTTGAAGATTTACCGGTGCGAATCAGTGGTGTGAACGTACCTACGGACTTCGTAGTGTTGGAGATGGATGAAGAGCCTAAGGATCCACTCATCTTAGGGAGACCGTTCCTTGCAACCGCCGGGGCTATCATAGATGTGAAAAATGGGAAGATTGCCTTGCATTTGGGAAAGGAGATCAGGCTTGACTTCGACATCAACGAGGTTCTGAAGAAGCCGACCATTGAAGGGCAAGCTTTCTACATTGAAACGATGGATGCTTTAGCGGATGAGTTGCTGGAAGAGCTGGCTCTAGAATACCATCTGAAGCTAGCACAGACTAAGGAGCCAGGGAAGTTTGGCTATGTGGACCAGAGAACCCAAGAGTACGTGAACCTGCTGGATTCTAGGAGGATTGTTAAGAATGAAGAAGGTTGCTGCCTAGAGATCGACCCCGAGATCGACGCTATCACTCGATCCAGGAGTCAGATCGACAAGGCAATCGAGAACAGAACTCGATCCAGTGCAACAATCGACGGACAGATCGAGAAGAATACTCGATCAGGAAAAACAATCGAGTCGGCGATCGAGAGATATCTCCCGATCATTTTGGAGTCCAATCAAGAGATCGACTTAGCGTCTCGATCCCTTACTCGATCCACATCAGATCGAGTAAGTGAATCGAGCGAAATGGCTCGATCTAGACGACATCGAGAGGAGAATCGACCGG
Source organism: Thlaspi arvense (assembly GCA_911865555.2). Taxonomy (NCBI): domain Eukaryota; kingdom Viridiplantae; phylum Streptophyta; class Magnoliopsida; order Brassicales; family Brassicaceae; genus Thlaspi; species Thlaspi arvense. Next base: position 35,555,838 of record OU466862.2, read on the forward strand.
ACGACTCGATCTCAGAAGGGATAGCGATGGAGGAAAGCAGTATGAAGGGCCATGCCTCGGGTTCAAAGGAGAGTTCCAAGGAGGAAGGCAATAACAACAGCCACGAGGATGACTGGAGTGAGCTGTTAGCCCCAAAGGTGGATCTTAAGGAGCTCCCAAAAGGGCTAAGGTATGCTATCTTAGGGCTTAATAACACCTATCCCGTGATTGTGAATGAAAACCTTAGTGATGATGAGTTGCACTCGCTCCTGACTGAGCTGAGAAAGTATAGGAAGGACATTGGGTACTCTTTAAGTGACATCAAAGGTCTTTCACCAATGCTTTGCACTCATAGGATTCACTTGGATAATGAGAACGCCTCCTCTATAGAACATCAGAGGCGTTTGAATCCTAATTTGAAAGAGGTTGTTAAGAAGGAAATCCTTAAGCTTTTAGAGGCTGACGTGATCTACCCCATAAGTGACAGCACGTGGGTTTCTCCTGTACACGTGGTGCCTAAGAAGGGAGGGATCACGGTCATAAGGAATGAAAAGGATGAGCTTATTCCTACTAGAACGATCACTGGTCATAGGATGTGTATTGATTATAGGAAACTCAACCTTGCGACTAGGAAAGAGCATTTCCCCTTGCCTGTTATTGATCAAATGCTTGAGAGACTTGCTAATCACCCTTACTACTGTTTTCTCGATGGGTATAGCGGTTTCTTTCAAATCCCTATTCACCCAAATGATCAGGAGAAGACGACCTTCACATGTCCTTACGGTACCTTTGCATATCGAAGGATGCCGTTTGGACTGTGTAAAGCACCGGCTACGTTTCAGCGGTGTATGATGTCGATCTTCTCCGATCTTATAGAGGAGATGGTAGAGGTGTTCATGGATGACTTCTCTGTCTATGGTGCGTCCTTTCCTGCATGTTTGTTGAATCTTTGCAGGGTGCTAAAGCGTTGTGAAGAGACAAACTTGGTGCTGAACTGGGAGAAATGCCATTTTATGGTTAAGGAAGGGATCGTGCTTGGTCATAAGATATCAGAGAAGGGTATTGAGGTTGATCAGGCTAAGGTAGAGGTCATGATGGGTCTTGAGCCGCCGGTTAATGTTAAGGGAGTCAAAAGCTTCTTGGGACACGCAGGGTTCTATAGGCGCTTCATCAAAGATTTCTCCAAGATTGCACGCCCTCTTACACGGCTGTTGTGCAAGGAAGCTGAGTTTGTGTTTGATGAGGAGTGTTTGAAAGCTTTCGTGACCATCAAGGAAGCCCTTACATCAGCTCCTATAGTCCAAGCACCAGACTGGTCTCTTCCCTTTGAGATCATGTGTGATGCTATTGACTACGCCGTAGGAGCCGTTCTTGGTCAGAAGAGAGACAAGAAGCTACACGTGATCTACTATGCTTCAAGAACCTTGGATGACACGCAATCAAGATACACCACTACGGAGAAGGATTTTCTTGCAGTGGTCTTCGCCTTTGAGAAGTTCAGATCGTATCTCGTTGGTTCCAAGGATATTGTATACACGGATCACGCTGCCTTGCGATACATCTACTCGAAGAAAGACACTAAGCCTCGGCTCTTAAGATGGATTCTTTTACTCCAGGAGTTTGACATGGAGATTAAAGACAAGAAAGGGATAGAAAACGGAGTCGCTGACCATCTCTCACGGCTAAGGATCAACGAGTCTCTCCCCTTAGATGATTCTCTTCCAGAAGAGCAGCTTATGGCGATTACTACGGCTGTTTGTGGAAAGCTAGAAGGGAGGCTTGAGGAGGTGTTGAGTTTCAAAGAGGAGGATCTACCGTGGTATGCTGATGTAGTGAACTATCTAGCGTGTGGTGAGGAGCCAACGCATCTCAACAGCTATCACAAGAAGCGGTTTATGAGAGAGGCTAGTGACTACTTTTGGGACGAGCCCTACTTATACAAGAGAGGAGTAGACAGCTTGTACCGGAGATGTGTTACAAAGGAAGAAGCCAGGGACATCCTCTATCATTGCCATGGCTCTTCCTACGGAGGACACTTCGCCTCATTCAAGACTGCCACGAAAGTGTTAAAAGCCGGTTTCTAGTGGCCGTCCATTTTTAAAGATGCACACGAGTTTGTGAAGAGCTGTGAGGCATGTCAACGAGCAGGGAATATCACTAAGAGGAACAAAATGCCTCAAGTTCCCATCTTCGAGGTTGACGTGTTCGACGCGTGGGGGATAGACTTCATGGGGCCATTTCCTTCTTCATACGGCAACAAATACATCTTAGTAGCAGTGGATTATGTCACTAAATGGGTTGAGGCTGTTGCTTCCCCTACAAATGACTCTAAGGTGGTAATTAAGCTGTTCAAGACTACCATCTTCCCGAGGTTTGGGGTACCCAAGGTTGTTATAAGCGATGGAGGAAGCCACTTCATAAATAAGGTCTTTGAGAACCTCTTGAGAAAGTATGGAGTTAAGCATAAGGTGGCTACACTGTATCATCCTCAAATAAGCGGTCAAGTGGAAGTCTCCAACAGGCAAATCAAGGCTATACTAGAGAAGACCGTCGGAGCAACAAGGAAAGATTGGGCAGTGAAGCTGGACGACGCTCTTTGGGCCTACCGTACCGCCTTCAAGACGCCGATTGGTACAACTCCTTTCACTCTACTCTATGGAAAGGGCTGTCACCTCCCGGTTGAGCTGGAACACCGTGCGTTGTGGGCTGTGAAGAGGCTGAACTTTGACCTTAAGACTGCTCAGGAGAGACGCCTTATTCAGCTACACGAACTGGACGAGTTGAGGCTGAACGCTTACGAGAGCTCTAGGATATACAAGGAGCGGACTAAGGAGACTCATGACAGGAAGTTGGTTGCCAAGAAGCTTAAGGAAGGAGGTTTAGTGTTGCTGTACAACTCGAGACTCAAACTCTTCCCGGGCAAGCTGAAATCAAGGTGGAGCGGACCGTTCGTGATTCAAGAAGTGTTGCCTTATGGAGCTGTTACTCTGATGGGAAAAAGTGGCAGTGCATTCACCGTTAACGGACACAGAGTCAAGCCCTACTTGGCAGATAGCTATGACAAGGAGAGTACCTCGGTCCTTCTCCAAGACCTACCATCCGCCTAAACCAAGTAAGGTCTAGCTAAAGACGTTAAAGAAAGCGCACTTGGGAGGCATTCCCATGTTTATCTTGTACATATTCCTGCTTAATTTCCTTTTCAGTTTTATGTTTTTATTCTGCAAGTGTGTAGGAACAGATATAAGGAGTCTAAACCTTGACTTTGAGGTCCAAAAGAGGCGATGGGGGTTAAGATAAGGGTAGAGATCGAGTGCTAAATCGACTGATCCTGGCTCGATCTTTTCTAGATCGAGTCAGTGAATCGAGAGGAGCCAGTCGATCTAGACGAGAACGAGTGACAAGATCGACCTCGACGAAAAAGGATCGATCGATCCAAATTGGATCGACCAATCTAATTTCTCTCGGGAAAATCTGTTGAAAATAGATCGATCACTCGACTCGATCCATCACTCAATCTATGCCAAATCGACCCCTAAATCGAGGACATAGCTCGATCATGAGGACTTAGCCGTGGAGCCAACATCTCAATGATAGAGAGAGCCAATCGATCCTTTAATGTCGCAAGATCTTGTTCTAGAATATAGGATCGGTTCTGATTTTCAAAAACTAGCTAAGTAAAAAGAAAAATTCTAGATTTTTCAGTATTTAAAGATTTGATTCTCCTTTGTTTAGCTATGATTTTTATTTATTCACCAAAATTCTAGGGTAGTTTTTATAAGTTCTCTCCTTCTCTTCTCTCATTCTCATCAAATCGCCGTTTGCTTATCAATCTCTTTAGAAACTTGTTTCAGGAACAATGGCCCCAAAGAGAACAAGAGAAGAGCAAGCATAAGAAGGAGAAGGACAAGAAGTGGCAGTTCAAGAGAGGGTCCGGTGGAAAGGCTTCGGTTTGAGCCTACCAAGTTTGCTGATCGAGAGCTGTTGTCTAAGCTGGGGATTCTTGGGGATTTCGACCAACTCCTCAAGAACATTGGCTTAAGATGTCTGTCACGGATGGATTGCCCAACCATTCCTGAAGTGACAATAGACTTCCTTGCCACCTTGGAGTTCCGGTACGAGAATCCTAGCGCACCCGTCCCTTCCCAAGGTCGCCTCTACTTCAAAGTTGGACGTCAAGCCTATACACTCTCCATCCCTGAGCTATGCCAAGCCTATGGTCTCAACGCGGATGCATACAAGGTCGAGTTCCCAGCCTTCAAGAAAGCCGACGATTTTTGGGACCTGATCAGCAATGAAGACTACAAGGCCAACACCGCCAAGATCAAGCGAGTAAGGAGCCCGGTGGCTCAAATAGAGATTCTTACCCATCATTTCCCTAACTTCATCTAAACACTTCACAAATCTTTGAGTGTGGATATCTGCATCCACATTTTAGCGCCGTCTGTGGGGAAGATAAAAGATATCTCTAACATTGTAGCCAGATCTAAGGTTTGTTACAACGATAATAGATCCCAGAAACACGGAATCCACCAGATCTGCCGCATCGGCAAGCAACAAAGGGATACTCCCTTCTGATGCGCACACCCATTCGAACAACGGAACTATTCGGAACGAACCAGCGATCGCTAGCCCGACAACCGTGACTGGATCCAGAGTTACGCGTCCCGGTCACGAACAGATCACGACTGATGATACAGATCAGGAGGAACGGATCATCGGCGAAGAACGAACACTCAGACCAAATGATCCAAACAGTCATCACAATCCGCGCACTCTTAACCCCAGTTCACGAGGCTCGCGCCGAGCACACGACAACCGTCCCAGCGAACCAAGCCGTAGCCGGCGGTTCAAGGAACGCACCCTCAGGGCAAGAACCGACCCCACCGGGAGGACAAACCCGTTCGTCTGGATAAAAACAGAGGAAAGACAATCCACGACCTCAGAACAGACCCGATCCCCCAACCTGGGGACGCCCGGCGTTAACCCGGACGATGTTTCTGAAATCCGGAGGATGCTCTTCCAGATGACTCAAAACTTCGAAGCCCGTCTGAACCAACAGGCTCATGCCATCAATGAGTATCAGGCCGAAGTCGCGAGATCCGTAGCTCGAGATAATTTCCCGAGACCCCGCCGTGGGCATGCGACAGATCTGGAGAGAAGCCCACCACCTCGAGTGCATCTGGACTTCTCCCAGGCATTTGCAACCCCAGAAAACAGGAGGCATCAGATCGCACCTCCTACCTCACAACAAGGAGTTAGCAACCCCAATGACCCGAGCCCTAGGAGGGCAGCAGCCCGCGAGAACCAGGAACCATTTCCTCCACCGCCACCTCGTCACGGGTCACAATTCCCCAACCCATCCGGAGGGCCTTCGGACCCCCGCTCCGGAACAACAGTTCACGAGGCACCTGGAACCCGCTCTCGGGAAACGTATACGAGGCGGGATGACCATCCCACCATCTACAGGACCGAGCCGCCCAGAAACGTCTGGCCGAGGACCTCGACCAAGTCAACCCTCGAAGAGTAACAGACCTAGAATCTGTCCAAAGGCATATCGAAATGCAAAATGCGGATCTCTGCAGAATGAGGGCATTTACGCACACAGCAACGAGCTCCGCACCAGACATCGACCTCGCCATTGAGGAAACGAGGCGAACACCCTTCGTCGCTAGGAGAGCAAACGCCAACCTTCGTGATACCGGGAGGATCAAATTCCCGGAATACACAAGACAAACAGACCCAAAGGCGCACATCAGGCTCTTCAACCATGCGGCAGCCCGAGCTTGACTCGATGATAACAAAAAAGACTCCGGATATTGCAGACTGTTCGCCGAAACACTCGTAGGACCAGCGCAGGAATGGTTTGCAAGCCTGGAGAGCGGCTCCATCAGCAAATTTACCCAGTTCGTAGCCGTCTTCCTCAAACAGTACTCGGTATTCATTGAAACGAAAACCACCGAGGCCGGCCTGTACAGGCTAAAGCAGGGCGAAAACGAACCACTACGAAGTTTCTTGACAAAGTTCAACGAAATAAAATACAAAATCTCTGACCTCAACAAAGGGGTAGCGCTGGAAGCCCTGAAAGACGGACTCTGGTACGCGTCCGGCCTCAAGCTAGAACTCTTGATCAGATGCATCACCTTGCTGAACGACGCGTTGCACCTAGCTATGCTTTTCGCAAAAGCTGAACAAACGAGAGCCTTCGAACAGAAGCAGCACGAAGCCAGCCTTTTAGCACAAAGCCTCAGCTTGCAAAAAAGAAACCCCAAAAGGGAACCCACGGGCAGAAACCAACAGTCGTTCGTAATCGACAGTCCGAACCCGGACAATCGATGCCAGCAAATTTTGCAAACACCACATACGCAAAGATCACTCCACCGAAGAATGTCGCGCGGCAGCCCGCCTACTTGCCACAGCAAAGAACCCACAAAGTAACGAGGAAAACCCCGAGCAAGAGGCCTCAGAAGAGGAAAACCCCTCCAACATTGCCCCAAAACCCAAAAAGATGCCTAAGAACAAGGCTGCCAAGAACAAACGAGACAGAACGGAGAAGGGTGAATAATCGCCCCCTCCAGCAGCCAAACAAAGAATATAAACAATTTTTAGTTCTAACATCTGCGGAGGCCCGATGAAGTCGATCACCACACCCCCTCCCGTCCCAAAAAAGACTCTATGCCAACGCCTCCAAAGCCTACGGCTTTGCCGGGAGGGTGTAGGGGCTACCGCCCCGAAGCAGATAAACTTCATCTCCGGAGGCTCCCTATTCTGCAGGAACTCGATTAATTCAATCAAAGCTTTTCAGCGAAAGGCCGAATCCAAGTCGCGACCACAAGCTAATCTGGATGGTCCGGACCACTGTATAAGCTTCCGCAAAAGTGAGACCCTGGACCTAGATAAGCCACACGACGACGCGCTCGTCATCCGCCTTGACGTAGCCGGCTTCGAACTCTTAAGAATAATGATCGACACCGGGAGTTCGGTCGACATCCTTTTCTACGAAGCATTAAAAAAATGGGCTTCCCAGACTCAACCTGAACAACACGGTCACACTCCTTACCGGATTCACCGGGGACACAACCATTTCGCTCGGCACAATCCGACTCCAGGTAAAGGCTGAATCCGTGCTAAAAAACGTCGAATTTGTAGTTGTAGATCGCCAAGCGCCGTACAACGCCATCCTAGGACGCCCCTGGATTTTCGTCATGAAAACAGTACCTTCTACTTACCACCAGTGCGTGAAGTTCCCATCTCCAAAAGGAACCCAAACAGTCTTCGGAAGTCCGAAGAACTCCAGGATGTGTTACCTCAATTGCTATAAACAAACCGCGAACTCCTCGATATAGCATCTACAGAAGGAGCACGAGCTCGCCGAACAGCTAGCAAAGAAAATCCAGGACCCCACCATGCGCGGACCTCCTAGGAACCTCATAATGCCGATATTCATCAACGGCTCTTACCCAGAGAGATGCGTCAATATAGGAACCTAGCTCACAAGCTCGATCAAAAGCGAGCTCATTATCTTCCTAAAAGAGAACGTTCACACATCCGCATGGTCAACAGAAGACATGCCGGGGATCAATATAAAGGTAACCTCTCACGAGCTAAATGTTGATCCCACATTCAAACCCGCAAAACAAAAACAGCGCAAACTGGGACCCGAAAGAGCAAAGGTAGTAAACAACAAAGTCGACCGATTCTTGAAAGTCGGATCGATCAGGGAAGTCAAGTACCCCGATTGGCTCGTCAACCCGGTTGTAGTCAAAAAGAAGAAAGGGAAGTGGAGAGTCTGTATAGACTTCACCGACCTCAACAAGGCATGCCCAAAAGACAGTTTCCCACTCCCGCACATCGACCGGCTCGTCGAAGCTACCGCAGGTCACGAGCTACTATCCTTCATGGACGCCATCTCGGGCTACAACCAAATACTTATGAATCTAGAATATCAGGAAAAAACATCTTTCATAACGGACCGCGGCACATACTGTTACAAAGTCATGTCATTTGGACTAAAGAACGCCGGAGCCACCTAACAAAGACTAGTAAACAGAATGTTTGCAGATCAGCTGGGCAAATCCATGGAAGTATATATCGACGACATGCTCGTCAAGTCCTCCAGGGAAGAAAACCACGTAACCCAGCTCCAGGAGTGCTTCAGGATCCTCAACCAATATGGGATGAAACTCAACCCCGCCAAATGCTCATTCGGCGTAGCTTCAGGAGAATTCCTGGGCTACTTCGTAACCGAACGGGGAAATGAGGCAAACCCCAAACAAATCACAACCTTTCTCGAGATGCTATCACCCAAGATCACTCGAGAAGGCCAAAGACTAACCGACCGAATCGCAGCACTCAGCCGTTTCATCTCCAGGTCGACTGATAAATGCCTCCCATTCTATCACCTGCTGCGAGCTAACAAAAAGTTCCAATGGGATGGTAAATGTGAAGAAGCATTACAACAACTCAAGTCGTACCTAAGCGAACCCCCGATATTGGCTAAGCCGGTAGAAGGGGAAACGCTGTACTTCTACCTCGCAGTATCACCCGCTGCGGTAAGCGGAGTACTAGTGAGAGAAGAGCAGAACGAGCAAAAGTCCATCTATTATGTCAGCAAAACCCTGATAGATGCGGAAACAAGATACCCAACCATAGAAAAGCTGGCACTAGCTCTGGTCATGGCAGCCCGCAAACTTAGACCGTATTTCCAATCTCATTCTATCGTTGTCATTACCTCGCAGCCACTACGCACGTTATTGCACAGCCCGAATCAGTCCAGACGATTGACAAAGTGGGCTATGGAACTAAGCGCACCAGGACCTGTGCTAAAGCACAAGTCCTGGCAGACTTCATCATCGAGCTATCACCCCAAGCCGCCGATAGCGCCGCAACAAGCATCAAATGGACGCTTCACGTAGACGGAGCATCCTCCAAGCAAGGCTCCGGGGTAGGAATCAGGCTAGTCTCCCCTACCGGTAAACTGTTAGAACAGTCATTCCGTCTCGGCTTCGAAGCCTCAAACAGCAAAGCCGAGTACGAAGCCTTAATCGCCGGGCTATGACTCACCATTGGGATCGGAGCCCGAGAGGTAGAAGCCCGCAGTGATTCGCAGCTCGTGACAAACCAGTTCGACGGAATATATGAAACAGAAGACGAACAAATGGAAGCATATTACACGTCGTCCGTGAACTGACGAAATAATTCGACAGTTTTGAGCTGACAAAGATTCTCCGTGGAGAAAACACTTCAGCCGATGCCCTGGCGTCCCTGGCATCGACCTCGGACCCAACGGTCAAAAGGATCATACCCGTGGAAGCATTAACATAGCCGTCAAGGCAGCAGCCGTCGAAACATTAGCCGTATCAGACAAGGCATCAGCCAGCACGAGCGAACCACCGAGGGAGCCCGCGCCAATTGGCCAGACGAATCCCGGTTCAGATCCCGACATAAACAAACAAGCCACATCAAGCGCAACTAGCACCGAAAGACGATTTGTCACGGACGAGGAGTTTCACGCCCGCTCGGACTGGCGAATCCCGATATTCGAATACATCCAAAACGGCACCCTGCCTGCCGATAAATGGGAAGCCCGGATACTAAGAGCCAAAAGCTCCTGCTACTGTATAATTGAAGAAAAGCTATACAAACGCAGCCTAATAGAGCCATACTATAGGTGCATTCACGGCATGGAAGTCCTGGTCATCCTGTCTGCCACACACCACAACGTGTGTGGCAGCCATTCCAGTGGATGAACCTTGGCCGTGAGAATCAAAAGACACGACTACTTCTAGCCAACACTAGCTGCAGACTGCGAAAGCTATGCGGCAAAGCGCGACGACTGCCAAAAGCACACACCAGCAATCCACCAGCCAATTGAAAACCTCTCGTCTATCAGCGCCCCGTATCCGTTCATGAGATGGTCTATGGACATCGTAGGGCCTATGGTCCCCTCGAGACCGAAACAGCTATGGTTCGTGTTGGTCCTAACCGACTATTTCACCAAATGGTTAGAAGCGAGAGCCTACCAGCAAACGACCGAAGTCGACGTACAAGACTTTATATGTCAAGATATAATATGTAGGCATGGCCTCCCGTACGAAATCGTGACGGACAACGGCCCGTAATTTATATCAAAAGCCTTCAGGGACTTCTGCAAAACGTGGCATATACGGATATCCTATTCCACGCCCAGGTACCCACAAGGAAACGGCCAGGCGGAAGCGACGAACAAAACAGTAATGATATAAGACTCGGAGGAGGCTTATAAGAACCAGATGGGGGATGGTAAGCACAAGCTGGCGGTCGCTCTCTCTTGTACTCGTTTGATGATCGTTGATAGGGATCTAACACGTTGGCGGTCGCTCTCTCGTGTGGGATCAAAGTAAAAGTGGTTTGTTGGCCGAACGAAGTGTACCACAGAGTTGTGATGAGACTCTGATACAACACAGCTTAACCTCACGAGAATCCACTCAAGAAATCAAGCAAAAGATGAGAAAACTCTCTAGAACTCTTTGAAGAAGTTCGGCGTTTTTATTGATAATCAAAGGTAACCAAATTACACGGCTGCAAGGAGACCTTATAAATGGTCCTATCAGCTAGCCCTAGGGCCAAAAGTAAAATGCAAAAGAAACAAAGCAAAACACAAAAGAAACGACACAAAGCTAAACGTACAAAACAAAGAAACTATAAAAGGAAAGTTCACTAACTTAAAAAAGAAAAATAAAACTAAGCCGCTTCTCCTTGACTCTAGCTGGGACTCAAACTGATGATCACTTGGGTTTGCTAAGAACCATTGGGACATGTTGCTTCACCTGCACGAATGTTATAAATTAAGTATACCTTGTTTTGGCGCGCATGGTAAGGGCTGCTGGTGATAACATTTGTCTCGGCTGCGGGGTGGTCTTGGTGCTCTTGTTGAGCTTGAGTCTTGTAGCTTGAAGTTGCCTCAATCGTAGCTAGGTTGTTATCCTCACTTGACTCGTCCCGGCATTTTTGCTTCTCTTCCCTTGAACTTGGTGCAACGTGGTCTTGGTGTGTATGACGCTCATCCAATGCGAACGTTCCTGCAAGGTTAGTGGTTGGTAAAGTACGTATTGAAGGGTTAATGATCTTACCTTGGCGAGGCGAGTGGATGGCAAGGCGGTTGAAGCCATCAATAATGTCGTCGTGTGAGGTTTGGTCGGTCTGACCCGCGGTACGTCCCGTTATGTGGTCATTACGACCGGCGGTACGACCCGCCGTACCATCATTACGGGCCATGGTACGATCCATCGTAATGTCATGTCTCGTTCCAAGTGATAAGAGTTCCTCTGGTCCGAGTGATTGAATGATGTCTTCTATGGCCAGGTTGAACCTCTTTCTCAGTTGCTTTGTCCTTGAACGTGTCATGGGGGCCTCACGAACCTCGGGTACTTGGCCAATGTCTTCATTTGGATCAATATCCTCATCATTCCCACCCTCTCCAGAAGGTTTTGACCTCAAAACTGGTTCACCTGCATCATAAACAGAGAGATCAACAATGTTAAACGTGTGTGAAATGTTATACTCACCTGGCAGCTCCAAACGGTAAGCGTTGTCATTGATCTTGGCGATGACTTTGAATGGCCCGTCGCCTCGTGGGGATAGCTTAGAAGCTCGTTTGTGGGGGAACCGCTCCGTTCTCATGTGAAGCAACACCCAATCCCCGGGCTCAAAGGTCAGCTGCTTCCTCCCCTTATCCACTCTCTTCTTATACTCTTCCGTCTTCTTCTCTATGTTCTCCTTTGCCTTTAGGTGAAGCTTTTTGATGATTCCCCCCGGTTTAGACCACCTAAGCTAGCTTGCTCCGTTTGTGGTATATGTACGAGATCCACTAGTGATAAAGGATTAACTCCATAGACAACTTCAAAAGGGGACAACTTAGAAGCAGAGTGAGTAGCACGGTTATATGAAAATTCAATGAAGGGATGCAATCTAACCAAGTTTTCATGTTTCTACCAAGCGTTGCTCTAAGTAAAGTAGATAAGGTACGGTTTACCACTTCGGTTTGGCCATCTGTTTGAGGGTGACAAGTGGTGGAAAACAACAGCTTGGTACCTAACTTCCTCCACAAGGTTCGCCAAAAATGGCTAAGGAACTTGGTGTCACGGTCCGATACGATGGTACGGGAAATGCCATGCAAGCGCACCACCTCTTTGAAGAATATATCAGCTATTTGAGTAGCATCGTTGGTCTTCTCACATGGGATGAAATGGGCCATCTTAGAGAACCGTTCAACAACAACAAAGATAGAATCTTTGTGTTTGATCTTGGGCAAACCTAAGACAAAATCCATAGAGATATCCTCCCAAGGAGCGTTAGGAATAGGTAAGAGTAAGTATAAGCCGTGAGGGTGTAACCTGGACTTAGCCTTATGGCAAGTGATGCATCGGCTACAGAACCGCTATACGTCTCTCTTAAGGTGGGGCCAATAGAAGTGTTCCACGACGACGGCTGATAGAGAGCTTTTTTCACAGTTCTAATTATCAATCCTAAAGCCTCTTAGTGTTTCTGTAGTACTTTAGGTGTCAATCCAGCCTAGGTGAGAAAGATACTAGGAATACAAGAGCAAAGTAAAGCTAAGTCAAAATTCGGGTAAATGAGGGAGAAATTCAACAAAACCTAAATGCAATACGAAATGAGCAAGAAAACAATTTTAAAACCCCTCTTAAGGGTTAGCAACTACTAGAAGAAAACTAGGAATTTAAAGTGTAAGACTGCTGATTATGAAAATTCGAAAACTAAAAACAGGCAATTAAGACTATTTCTAGCAACTTAAAGGAGCAAACTTTAAATCTAAAGGAGAATGCTTTTGAAACTACTGGAATGATAAATAACAGATTCAAGGATGAGGTTCATGCTTAGGGAAGCTCAAGGTTCGATCTTGGTTTGCAAAAAGTAAATCTACACATTTCAAAATGAGCTATCCTTAAGCCTAAGAAGCAATCTTCCCATGGCTTGTGGGTAAGATAAATTCCTCTCATCATTCATCCTCTCCAAACCCATGGCTTGTGGTGGAAAAGGGTGGTTGATGGAGCTGAAGCACGGATCTTAACATGGCTTAACTAGCCCTTACTTGCCACTTCCGTGGTCATTAAGGCATACTAGTCTCTTGGTTTGGACATAAGAGAACTCCTAAGTTCTTATGAGAAAAGGAAATCTCTTGGATCATAAAGCCTCTCTCAAGGTCTTTAAGCATTTGATACTCCAAACCAAGAAAGGATAAAGTTAAGAGCAAGAAAATACCAAGATCTAACCTTTAAAACCTTCCTAATCACCTCATCCTTAAATCCTAAAGAACTACTCTATTATCATTTTCAAACCCCTCTTAATCATAAGATAAGAGGAGTTAAACATGATTAAGATAACAAGAAAGAAAGATTAAAGCTTAAAGAGAAGTTCTTAAATTCAAAATCAAAGGTTTTACAAAAGATAAAGCTTGAAAATGGAAAAAGATGTTTTAATGGTGATCCACAAAACCCAAAAATGGGGATGGAGGCTGTAAAATTCGTGGATCCCCTAAATTTTTAGGTCTAGAGTGTTCATAAAGGACCACACAACTGGTCCCCTCACTAAAAGACAAAGTCTGAGCTGTACAAGGAAGGAAGCAGAAATCTGGACCGAAGATCGACCCGCCTGGTCGATCTAGTGTTCAATCTGAGCTGAAACGAGTGGGATGGTCGATCTGGTGGTCAATCTCAGGCTGAAACGACTTGGATGGTTGATCTGGTGGTCGATCTCAGGCTGAAACGACTTGGATGGTCGATCTGAGACTCGATCTCAGCCTAATTCTTTTTGGCCGAACACTTTCTTGACTCCCAGCAACTCCTAAGCTCTTCTTTTGACTCTTTGTCCATGCTCAGCATCCAACACAGCTCCATGTACACCATATTACCTAAAAACAATGCATATATGCAAGAAATATGCAAATGCTAATGCAAACATGTCTAAAACCTAAAAAGGAGCAAAAGTTACAAATCATCTAAATATGAATGCAATGTGAATGAAAAATCTATCCTAAATGAGTGCTAAAATATGCTAAATTATGAGTTTATCAACTCCCCCAAACTTGTCTTTTTGCTTGTCCTCAATCAAACAAAGACAAATCTGAGAGAGAGGTTTAAAAATGGGGGTTCAAATTTCTTGAAAAAAATGTTTTTCAAATGAATCATCTCAATAGTCCTTGTTTTTAATTCTAGGATGCAGTATACAAACTCTACTTCAAAGAACTTAGCCATATTCATCACATGTTGAATTTCAGATCATGACTCTCATATTCCAAACAATCCAAGAATCCTAACCTTTAACATTCAATTAATGATCAAACCGTGAATCACACTCATGCACTTAGAACAGAATATATGTGGCTAAGGACAAGGTTATGTGACAAAGATGATCTCATTCAAGTGGGTAATTCAAACAATGGGTTATCTCAAAAAGGATTGAACTTATACATAATGCTAAAGGTAAAGACAATTGATGCATACATTACTAGACTCTCATCTACCCATATACACTAACAATGATCCTAAACCCCTCTCATTTTCTTTCTTTTTCAAGCTCACTCACCCTCTAGAAACTACCCAAACAACTAGGCAAGAAGCCAAACATAACCCACAAAAACAGAAGACATCTTTACTCTTCTTAGGCTAGTGCTGGTCAAACACAAACTTAAAGCTCTTTCTTTAAATCTTGTTAGTTCTCTTCTCTTATTTTTTTCTTTTAAAACTTTGGCCTTTGGGTCTTTTCTTTCTGATTTTTTTTTTTTTTTTTTTTTTTGAGAGCTACCTCCTTCTCTTTTAAAACTGAGCTTTTATTTAAAAACAGAACAACAACACCACTTAAAAGCATGAGTCCTTTTTATTTTCAAACCCCAAACACCATTTCTTTTTAAACTGCAAACACATAAGCAAAATTCTTTTAACACCAGCGAATCCCTGCCCCAAAACAAACCTAAAACTAGCTTCAAAATGCAAAGCTAGCATCAATATGAAAGCCTAATCATGTCGCTTAAACCTAACACTTTATGCCAAGTTCAATCCAAAAATAAGGCCTCACATCACACAAGAAATATTTGGCTTGAAAGGAAGGCAAGGTTCAGGGTGTGGAGTTCTATTCAGACTTACAAAGAGTGGTAGAAAGGGGTAAGAAAGCCTGAATATGTATATGTGATCCATGTATTTCATTTCAAATGCACAAGTGTGATAATTCAAATTCAGATTAAGGTTCTCACTTAGTAGGAAAGGATTCAATTCATGTCTGTTCAACTTAAACCACGAAAATCAAAACAAATGATCCAAATATGGTTAGAACTTAACTTCAAGTTTGCACAAGCATCAAAGAACTACTAACTAGGGCCTTGAACTAATTCATGAGCATAAAACACTTTTTTAAGAAAAATTGCCCCATATGCACGTGAATGCAAGCAACCTATATGATAATATCTAGACTCCATCCTAAAATATTTACCAATGCAAGTGCAAGCTATATGAATTTTTTCGAAAATTTTGAAACTTTTTCTTATTTTCTATGCAAATGTATATGCATGAAGACTCAAATATGCTTAAAGGGAAAATAAGAAAACAAAACACAAAATTAAATCTCACAACCTCTCCCCCAAACTTAAATTACACAGTCCCTTGTGTAATAAAAGTTCAAGAGAGACCAGCAACAAGAAATAAAATTCAAAAAGCCAAGAATTCATTATATATACAAGGTGTTGGAATGGTGTACCTTGGGCTGTGTTGTGGATCGATCTGTGGGTCGTTCTGGGCAGAAGATCGAGTGTATGTACTCGATGCAGCTCTCGATCCTGTCCTGAATCGACCTTGGCCGGTTGATCTAGCCATCGATCTACCGGACATGCTTCAGTTTTCTTGCCGTTTAGAGCTTCCAAGAACGTGCCTTTGAATCTCTATCTTCCTTGGCCATGTTGAGGCTTGATCACCAGGCTCATACTCATCATAGAACCATCCCCCAAATGTGTGCATCCTTATCTCCTCAAAGGGTAGCTTCCATGGATCCTCAAGGCTCTCCTCCTCGGTCATGTTGAGGCTTGTATCACCAGGCTTATACTCATCATAGAACCATCCCCCAAATGTGTGCATCCTTATCTCCTCAAAGTGTAACTTCCGTGGATCCTCAATGCATTCTTCATTGGTGAGGGTGAAACCGAGGTGCTTGGCAAAAGGTTGTTCCATTGGAGATTCTTCTTCTTTACTCTCCTTGGAGGCTGCTGCAATGGGACTCTCCTTTGTCTCTTTCCTGGGAATGAGTTGCATTTGTGTTTCTTTCTTGGTGGGGGGCTCTTGCTCAACAAATGAGCTCTCACTGGCATCCTCTAAACATTAAACAACCAAACTTTCTTCACAAGGATCTTCAAATCTTTGCTCAAGATTTTCATCAACAATGTACTTAAGAAGAGCTTTAAGTTCTTCAGCTTCTTGTTGGAATTCATCATTGGTGAGAGCTTTATCCTCTTGTTTCTCATTCCCTTGTGTGATTTTGGTGTTGATAGACTCCACATGTGTTGTTGCAGCAACTCTTGAAAATGGAGCAGGAGAGCCTAGTTTGAAGTCAAGCATGCTAATGCTCTCATTAAGCTGTTCTTGCTGCTCCAAAAGCAACTTCATCATCTTGAGAGTTTCTTCCTCATTAGAGATGTCGGAAGAATAGGCTGCTCCTTGCTCGTCCTCCATGTCCCAAGATTGGTATCCCTCACCATATTCATAGTGATTCTCGTGAGCAGAATGTTCATCCATAAGCCCTCTTTGATAAGTGGATGACCTTTCAAAACTATGGTTGCTTGTTGGGTCCCAAGCCATCATTCTCTCTTGATTAGCTAATAAGGCCTCAAACATTGATGCTATATCCGAATCCATACTGTCTTTCTTGTGATTGTCCCTTGCAAAAAGAACAAACACTTGAAAGAGAGTTAGTAACCAAAATGAAAAATAAAAACTTAGTCTATACTAAGCTCAAATCCTAGTAATTTCAGCAAAACCTAAGTTGGCAACGGCGCCAATTGATAGAGAGCTTTTTTCACAGTTCTAATTATCAATCCTAAAGCCTCTTAGTGTTGCTGTAGTACTTTAGGTGTCAATCCAGCCTAGGTGAGAAAGATACTAGGAATACAAGAGCAAAGTAAAGCTAAGTCAAATTCGGGTAAATGAGGGAGAAATTCAACAAAAACTAAATGCAATACGAAATAAGCAAGAAAACAATTTTAAAACCTCCTCATAAGGGTTAGCAACTACTAGAAGAAAACTAGGAATTTAAAGTGTAAGACTGCTGATTATGAAAATTCGAAAGCTGAAAACAGGCAATTAAGGCTATTTCTAGCAACTTAAAGGAGCAAACTTTAAATCTAAAGGAGAAAGCTTTTGAAACTACTGGAATGATAAATAACAGATTCAAGGATGAGGTTCATGCTTAAGAAAGCTCAAGGTTCGATCTTGGTTTGCAAAAAGTAAATCTACACATTTCAAAATGAGCTATCCTTAAGCCTAAGAAGCAATCTTCCCATGGCTTGTGGGTAAGATAAATTCCTCTCATCATTCATCCTCTCCAAACCCATGGCTTGTGGTGGAAAAGGGTGGTTGATGGAGCTGAAGCACGGATCTTAACATAGCTTAACTAGCCCTTACTTGCCACTTCCGTGGTCATTAAGGCATACTAGTCTCTTGGTTTGGACATAAGAGAACTCCTAAGTTCTTATGAGAAAAGGAAATCTCTTGGATCATAAAGCCTCTCTCAAGGTCTTTAAGCATTTGATACTCCAAACCAAGAAAGGATAAAGTTAAGAGCAAGAAAATACCAAGATCTAACCTTTAAAACCTTCCTAATCACCTCATCCTTAAATCCTAAAGAACTACTCTATTATCATTTTCAAACCCCTCTTAATCATAAGATAAGAGGAGTTATACATGATTAAGATAACAAGAAAGAAAGATTAAAGCTTAAAGAGAAGTTCTTAAATTCAAAATCAAAGATTTTACAAAAGATAAAGCTTGATAATGGAAAAAGATGTTTTAATGGTGATCCACAAAACCCAAAAATAGGGATGGAGGCTGTAAAATTCGTGGATCCCCTAAATTTTTAGGTCTAGAGTGTTCATAAAGGACCACACAACTGGACCCCTCACTCAAAGACAAAGTCTGAGCTGTCCAAGGAAGGAAGCAGAAATCTGGACCGAAGATCGACCCGCCTGGTCGATCTAGTGGTCGATCTGAGCTGAAACGAGTGGGATGGTGGATCTGGTGGTTGATCTCAGGCTGAAACGACTTGGATGGTCGATCTGGTGGTCGATCTCAGGCTGAAACGACTTGGATGGTCGATCTGAGGCTCGATCTCAGCCTAATTCTTTTTGGCCGAACACTTTCTTGACTCCCAGCAACTCCTAAGCTCTTCTTTTGACTCTTTGTCCATGCTCAGCATCCAACACAGCTCCATGTACACCATATTACCTAAAAACAATGCATATATGCATGAAATATGCAAATGCTAATGCAAACATGTCTAAAACCTAAAATGAAGTAAAAGTTACAAATCATCTAAATATGAATGCAATGTTAATGAAAAATCTATCCTAAATGAGTGCTTAAATATGCTAAATTATGAGTTTATCAACTCCCCCAAACTTGCCTTTTTGCTTGTCCTCAAGCAAACAAAGACAAATCCGAGAGAGAGGTTTAAAAATGGGGGTTCAAATTTCTTGAAAAAAATGTTTTTCAAATGAATCATCTCAATGGTCCTTGTTTTTAATTCTAGGATGCAGTATACAAACTCTACTTCAAAGAACTTAGCCATATTCATCACATGTTGAATTTCAGATCATGACTCTCATATTCCAAACAATCCAAGAATCCTAACCTTTAATATTCAATTAATGATCAAACCGTGAGTCACACTCATGCACTTAGAACAGAATACATTTGGCTAAGGACAAGGTTATGTGACAAAGATGATCTCATTCAAGTGGGTAATTCAAACAATGGGTTATCTCAAAAAGGATTGAACTTATGCATAATGCTAAAGGTAAAGACAATTGATGCATACATGACTAGACTCTCATCTACCCATATACAATAACAATGATCCTAAACCCCTCTCATTTTCTTTCTTTTTCAAGCTCACTCACCCTCTAGAAACTACCCAAACAATAAGGCAAGAAGCCAAACATAACCCACAAAAACAGAAGACATCTTTACTCTTATTAGGCTATTGGTGGTCAAACACAAACTTAAAGGTCTTTCTTTAAATCTTGGTAGCTCTCTTCTCTTATTTTTTTCTTTTAAAACTTTGGCCTTTGGCTCTTTTCTTTCTGATTTTCTTTTTTTTTTTTTTTTTTTTTTGAAAGCTACCTCCTTCTCTTTTAAAACTGAGCTTTTATTTAAAAACAGAACAACACCACCACTTAAAACCATGAGTCCTTTTTATTTTCAAACCCCAAACACCATTTCTTTTTAAACTGAAAACACATAAGCAAAATTCTTTTAACACCAGCGAATCCCTGCCCCAAAACAAACCTAAAACTAGCTTCAAAATGCAAAGCTAGCATCAATATGAAAGCCTAATCATGTCGCCTAAACCTAACACTTTATGCCAAGTTCAATCCGAAAATAAGGCCTCACATCACACAAGAAATATTTGGCTTGAAAGGAAGGCAAGGTTCAGGGTGTGGAGTTCTATTCAGACTTACAAAGAGTGGTAGAAAGGGGTAAGAAAGCCTGAATATGTATATGTGATCCATGTATTTCATTTTAAATGCACAAGTGTGATAATTCAAATTCAGATTAAGGTTCTTACTTAGTAGGAAAGGATTCAATTCATGTCTGTTCAACATAAGCCACGAAAATCAAAACAAATGATCCAAATATGGTTAGAACTTAACTTCAAGTTTGCACAAGCATCAAAGAAATACTAACTAGGACCTTGAACTAATTCATGAGCATAAAACACTTTTTTAAGAAAAATTGCCCCATATGCACGTGAATGCAAGCAACCTATATGATAATATCTAGACTCCATCCTAAAATATTTACCAATGCAAGTGCAAGCTACATGAATTTGTGTTTCTTTCTTAGTGGGGGGCTCTTGCTCAACAAATGAGCTCTCACTAGCATCCTCTAAACATTCAACAACCAAACTTTCTTCACAAGGATCTTCAAATCTTTGCTCAAGATTTTCATCAACAATGTACTTAAGAAGAGCTTCAAGTTCTTCAGCTTCTTGATGGAATACATCATTGGTGAGAGCTTTATCCTCTTGTTCCTCATTCCCTTGTGTGATTTCGGTGTTGATAGACTCCACATGTGTTGTTGCAGCAACTCTTGAAAATGGAGCAGGAGAGCCTAGTTTGAAGTCAAGCATGCTAATGCTCTAATTAAGCTGTTCTTGCTGCTCCAAAAGCAACTTCATCATCTTGAGAGCTTCTTCCTCATTAGAGATGTGGGAAGAATAGGCTGCTCCTTGCTCGTCCTCCATGTCCCAAGATTGGTATCCCTCACCATATTCATAGTGATTCTCGTAAGCAGAATGTTCATCCATAAGCCCTCTTTGATAAGTGGATGACCTTTCAAAACCATGGTTGCTTGTTGGGTCCCAAGCCATCATTCTCTCTTGATTTGCTAATAAGGCCTCAAACATTGATGCTATATCCGAATCCATACTGTCTTCCTTGTGATTGTCCCTTGCAAAAAGAACAAACACTTGAAAGAGAGTTAGTAACCAAAATGAAAAATAAAAACTTAGTCTATACTAAGCTCAAATCCTAGTAATTTCAGCAAAATCTAAGTTGGCAACGGCGCCAATTGATAGAGAGCTTTTTTCACAGTTCTAATTATCAATCCTAAAGCCTCTTAGTGTTTCTGTAGTACTTTAGGTGTCAATCCAGCCTAGGTGAGAAAGATACTAGGAATACAAGAGCAAAGTAAAGCTAAGTCAAATTCGGGTAAATGAGGAAGAAATTCAACAAAAACTAAATGCAATACGAAATGAGCAAGAAAACAATTTTGAAACCCCCTCTTAAGGGTTAGCAACTACTAGAAGAAAACTAGGAATTTAAACTATAAGACTGCTGATTATGAAAATTCGAAAACTGAAAACAGGCAATTAAGGCTATTTCTAGCAACTTAAAGGAGCAAACTTTAAATCTAAAGGAGAAAGCTTTTGAAACTACTGGAATGATAAATAACAGATTCAAGGATGAGGTTCATGCTTAGGGAAGCTCAAGGTTCGATCTTGGTTTGCAAAAAGTAAATCTACACATTTCAAAATGAGCTATCCTTAAGCCTAAGAAGCAATCTTTCCATGGCTTGTGGGTAAGATAAATTCCTCTCATCATTCATCCTCTCCAAACCCATGGCTTGTGGTGGAAAAGGGTGGTTGATGGAGCTGAAGCACGGATCTTAACATGGCTTAACTAGCCCTTACTTGCCACTTCCGTGGTCATTAAGGCATACTAGTCTCTTGGTTTGGACATAAGAGAACTCCTAAGTTCTTATGAGAAAAGGAAATCTCTTGGATCATAAAGCCTCTCTCAAGGTCTTTAAGCATTTGATACTCCAAACCATGAAAGGATAAAGTTAAGAGCAAGAAAATACCAAGATCTAACTTTTAAAACCTTCCTAATCACCTCATCCTTAAATCCTAAAGAACTACTCTATTATCATTTTCAAACCCCTCTTAATCATAAGATAAGAGGAGTTAAACATGATTAAGATAACAAGAAAGAAAGATTAAAGCTTAAAGAGAAGTTCTTAAATTCAAAATCAAAGGTTTACAAAAGATAAAGCTTGAAAATGGAAAAAGATGTTTTAATGGTGATCCACAAAACCCAAAAATGGGGATGGAGGCTGTAAAATTCGTGGATCCCCTAAATTTTTTGGTCTTGCATGTTCATAAAAGACCACACAACTGGTCCCCTCACTAAAAGACAAAGTCTGAGCTGTCTAAGGAAGGAAGAAGAAATCTGGACCGAAGATCGACCCGCCTGGTCGATCTGAGCTGAAACGAGTGGGATGGTCGATCTGGTGGTCGATCTCAGGCTGAAGCGACTTGGATGGTCGATCTGGTGGTCGATCTCAGGCTGAAACGACTTGGATGGTCGATCTGAGGCTCGATCTCAGCCTAATTCTTTTTGGCCGAACACTTTCTTGACTCCCAGCAACTCCTAAGCTCTTCTTTTGACTCTTTGTCCATGCTCAGCATCCAACACAGCTCCATGTACACCATATTACCTAAAAACAATGCATATATGCAAGAAATATGCAAATGCTAATGCAAACATGTCTAAAACCTAAAATGGAGCAAAAGTTACAAATCATCTAAATATGAATGCAATGTGAATGAAAAATCTATCCTAAATGAGTGCTAAAATATGCTAAATTATGAGTTTATCAACGGTTAAGGTCTTATCCACCCCGAAGTGTCCCATTAATCCGCCACCGTGAGCTTCACTAAGCACTAGCTCTCTCATAGATCCTTGAGGAATGCATAGCCGCTTGTCTCTGAATAGAAACCCCTCCTGTATATATAACTGCTTGAAAGCTCCCGTACCGTGCTCCTTGTAAGCCTCACTTAGCTCCGGGTCAGTGTCATATAATGTCTTGATGTGCTCAAACCTGAGAACTTTGGTCTCTATGGTGGATATTAGAGCATGTCTTGTTGACAAGGCATCGGCGACCACGTCTCCTTCCCCTTCTTGTACTTGATCACGTACGAGAAGGTCTCTATGAAGTCCAACCACTTGGCATGTCTTCTCTTCAGCGCAGTTTGTCCTCGTAGGTGCTTCAAGGTCTCATGGTCAGTGTGAATGATGAACTCCTTGGACAGTAGATAGTGTTGCCATGTCTCTAAAGCTCTAACCAATGCATACAGCTCCGTGTCGTAGGTGGGATAGTTCAGCGTAGCTCCACTTAGCTTCTCACTGAAAAATGCTACTAGCTTCTTACGTTGATGTAGCACGGCTCCAATGCCAACTCCGGAAGCATCACACTCGACCTCAGACATCTCGTCAAAGTCGGGAAGGGCCAGTACTGGTGCTTGTGTAAGCCTGTCTTTAAGCGTGTTGAAAGCTGCATCTTGAGCTGATCCCCAACTGAATGGTGCATTCTTTTTGATCACGGCAGTGAGTGGTGCCGCCACGGTGCTAAAATCTCGCACAAAACGCCTGTAGAAGCTGGCTAAGCCGTGGAAACTTCGCACTTGTCCAATGGTAGTTGGTGTTGGCCACTCTCTTATTGCCTTGATCTTTTCCTCATCCACTTGTAAGCTCTGTTCACTCACTACAAAGCCTAAGAAAATGAGCTGGTTAGTACAAAATGAGCACTTCTAGAGGTTAGTAAATAAGCCTTCCTTTCGAAGTGTTTTTAAAACAAACTCAAGATGTTTAATATGATCAGGATAGTTCTTACTATAGACTAGTATATCATCAGAATATACTACCACGAATTTACCAATGTAAGGCCTTAGAACCTGATTCATCAGGCGCATGAAGGTCCTCGGTGCATTGGTCAAGCCGAATGGCATGACTAGCCACTCGTAAAGCCCCTGTTTTGTTTTGAAGGCTGTCTTCCATTCGTCTCCCTCCCTCATCCTCACTTGGTGGTATCCACTCTCGAGGTCAACTTTGGAGAAGATAGTGGCTCCACTCAACTCGTCAAGCATGTCATCTAAGCGGGGGATCGGATGCCGGTACTTGATCGCTATGTTGTTGATGGCGTGGCAGTCTATGCACATTCGCCACGTCCCATCTTACTTGGGGACAAGTAGTACGGGCACGGCACACGGGCTGAGGCTCTCTCGTATGTAGCCTTTGTCCATGAGATCCCTTACTTGTTGCTCAAGCTCCTTAGTTTCCACCGGGTTCATACGGTATGCCGGTTTGTTTGGAAGGGCAGCTCCGGGTACTAAGTCAATTTGATGCTCAATGCCACATAAAGGAGGTAAGCCTGGTGGTATGTCACTCGGGAACACGTCCCTGAACTGGTCTAGGAGTACTTGCATCTCCACGGGAAGCTCTCCTTTATCTATTCCTGAAATTAGACACTCTTTATAAAACATTAGTAGCACGGTGCCTTTGGCACTCATGGTTTGTGAATAGAGTTAGAGGAAAGAAACAAGTTAGAGCCACTTACCTCGACCTCTTTGTTCATATGAGTTTGTAACTCATGTACCTCGAAGGGCTCAAAGGAGCGAGGTTGAATTTTCGGTCATTATGGGTGAAAGAGTATCGATTAGTACGACCGTTATGGAATGTGGCTCAGTCAAACTGCCACGGACGGCCAAGTAACAAGTGTCCCGCTTGCATTGGGACGACGTCACATAGCACTTGATCTTGGTACTTGCCCACGCTGAACGGTACGGTGACTTGCTCGGTTATTTTGAGCTCCGTTTGATCATTCAACCACCTTAGC
The DNA here is from genome assembly GCA_911865555.2 of Thlaspi arvense. NCBI lineage: Eukaryota > Viridiplantae > Streptophyta > Magnoliopsida > Brassicales > Brassicaceae > Thlaspi > Thlaspi arvense. The sequence continues at coordinate 35,580,245 of OU466862.2, forward strand.
TTATACGGTCTCGGATGTTTGATCCTTTCCAAGCCTAGCTTGTCCACCATGTACCTGCTTGCCACGTTAGTACATGAACCCCCGTCTATAATGAGGTTACATACCTTCCCCTTGACGGTACACCTCGTATGAAAGATGTTCTCGCGTTGAACCTTCTCCTCGGGGTTAACCATCACGCTTAGCATTCGGCGTGCTACTAATAGCTCTCCCGTGTCAGGGAGCTCCAGCTCCTCGTCATCCTCGTCATGGCCATAGTCTTGTTCGTCTTGAGACTCATACTCGCCGCTTGGTGTGAGGATCATCACCCGTTGGTTTGGGCACTCACGAGCCATGTGTCCCCTGCCTTGGCACTTAAAACAAGTTATATCCCGAGTCCTTGATTGGTTACTAGGGAACTTACCTTGGTCAGCACGGTTGAATTTGGAGGTTTCGGGTGGTTTGCTCTTGAACCGTGAGTCAATCTCAATCGCCTTCCCCTTATCCACTGGCTTAGACCCGCTTGCTGTCCACGGCTGAGTGGCTCGGTTCCGACCGGTGTAAGAGGTCTTGCGCTTGATTTGCTGCTCTACTTGCACTGAGAGGTGTAGCAGCTCGTGTAATCAACTGTATTGAGCTCGTTCCACCTTCCGAGCTATCCTCTCTTGAAGCCCATCTATAAACTGAGCCATTAGAGCTTCCTCGGACTCCTCTAGCTCCAACGAGTTCATTAGCTTCTCAAACTCCTCGAAGTACTCCTCAACGCTCCTAGTGCCCTGTGACAACTTACGAAAACGCTTTTGTAAGTCTCTATGGTAATGTTCTGGCACATACCTTTGGCGGAGAAGGAACTTCATGTCGCTCCAAGCCGAGACTGGTCCAAAGCGTTGGCGTCTCCTCTCGGCTTCACTCCTGTCCCACCACGCGAGGGCATTCTCTGTAAGGTTGGCAGCAGCTACAACCACCTTCTTGCGCTCAGCAAACCTATAACACGCGAAGATGTGGTCCATCCTTCGCTCCCAGTCCATGTAAACCTCCGGGTTTGGTTTACCTGCAAAAGTTGGAGGGGTTAGTTTAATATCATGGTTTTGTTCTCTAGGGTCTACCTCACGCGCATGGTTTCTTTGGAGGGGATCTTGTTGCCTCGGTTGTGGACGTCGTATGGGCTCACGCATGTCCTCTTCCATGTCGGTCATGTCATCATCAGGCTCCAGGAGAATGGGGTCTCCGCGTATGGGAGCTCTCCTCGGCTGTGCCTCCATTTGATCAATCCTAGCACCAAACTCTTGGCGCATACTCCCTACTGTCTCGGTCATGGTCTTAAAATCCTCCCTTAGAGCCGCAAACATTTGCATCATGGCATCTTGGGGGTTGGTCTCTCCATCGGTCATGACGTTGCTCCTTGCAAACACTTAGTAAACGGTCACGATACCAACATAAAGGGAATAAAACTTGCTACCTTTCCTTGACTAGATAAGCAATAAATAGTTCAAAGAGCAAGACTAACAAGTGTGCAATTCAAAGAAAAACTTTTTATGAGTTTTTATAAATAGATGTTCAAAAAAATCAAAACAAGAGAAAACAATAAGCAAATCGGATCTAGTAATTTTTTTTTTTTTTGGGTTTTCTTTTTATCAAACTTTAAAGACAGAGATTAAAAGGGAGAAACAAATGATTTTTTATAGGTTTTTGCAATAGATGAATGAGGGAAACGCAAGCAAACAATAAAACAACTAAAACTACCAACGGATCTATAAGTAAAGGGATAGAAAAACCAAAGGTAGGAACCTTTGGCTCTGATACCATATGATATAAGACTCGGAGGAGGCTTATAAGAACCGGATGGGGGATGGTAAGCACAAGCTGGCGGTCGCTCTCTCTTGTACTCGTTTGATGATCGCTGATAGGGATCTAACACGTTGGCGGTCGCTCTCTCGTGTGGGATCAAAGTAAAAGTGGTTTGTTGGCGGAACGAAGTGTACCACAGAGTTGTGATGAGACTCTGATACAACACAGCTTAACCTCACGAGAATCCACTCAGGAAATCAAGCAAAAGATGAGAAAACTCTCTAGAACTCTTTGAAGAAGTTCGGCGTTTTTATTGATAATCAAAGGTAACCAAATTACACGGCTGCAAGGGGACCTTGTAAATGGTCCTATCAGCTAGCCCTAGGGCCAAAAGTAAAACGCAAAAGAAACAAAGCAAAACACAAAAGAAACGACACAAAGCTAAACGTACAAAACAAAGAAACTATAAAAGGAAAGTTCACTAACTTAAAAAAGAAAAATAAAACTAAGCCGCTTCTCCTTGACTCTAGCTGGGACTCGAACTTATGATCGCTTGGGTTTGCTAAGAACCGTTGGGACATGCTGCTTCACCTGCACGAATGTTATAAATTAAGTATACCTTGTTTTGGCGTGCATGGTAAGGGCTGGTGGTGATAGCATTTGTCTCGGCTGCGGGGTGGTCTTGGTGCTCTTGTTGAGCTTGAGTCTTGTAGCTTGAAGTTGCCTCAATCGTAGCTAGGTTGTTATCCTCACTTGACTCGTCCGGCATTCTTGCTTCTCTTCCCTTGAACTTTTTGCAACGTGGTCTTGGTGTGTATGACGCTCATCCAATGCGAACGTTCCTGCAAGGTTAGTGGTCGGTAAAGTACGTATGGAAGGGTTAATGATCTTACCTTGGCGAGGCGAGTGGATGGCAAGGCGGTTGAAGCCATCAATAATGTCGTCGTGTGAGGTTTGGTCGGTCTGACCCGCGGTATGTCCCTTTATGTGGTCATTACGACCTGCGGTACGACCCGCCGTACCGTTATTTCGGGCCATGGTACGATCCATCGTAATGTCATGTCCCGTTCCAAGTGATAAGAGTTCCTCTGGTCCGAGAGATTGAATGATGTCTTCTATGGCCAGGTTGAACCTCTTTCTCAGTTGCTTTGTCCTTGAACGTGTCATGGGGGCCTCACGAACCTCGAGTACTTGGCCAATGTTTTCGTTTGGATCGATGTTCTCATCAAGTAATGAATAACATCAAGAAAAGGCTAAACGCTAGGAAGAAAATGTGGTTCTACGAGCTGAACGTAGTTGATGTTACTGCATATTGCATGAGTTTTGCATACATATTAGTTAGCTTTTCATGCATTTACATCACACTTTAGGCTAGATTGCATCACTTAGGGTCCTAGAGCATTCTCGCACCAGCATACGCATGTTCCTTGCATTTTGCATCACATTCAGGTTGTTTCTGGCTACTTTGGAGTCGTGGAGGTTCGTGGACGTGCTGAAGCTGTTGTGGTGGTTCGTGGAACGTCTGATGTTTGCTAAGGACCAGAGATCGGGGAGCAGATCGAGCATGGCAGGTCGATCTAGATGAGATCGACCAGAAGATCGAGAAGCCCAGGCGATCCAAGGGAAATGATCGAGACGAAGATCGAGTGGAGCAATCGATCAAATGGTACGGACGTAAATGACGCCATGCAGAGCGAGAGCTGGATCGAGTCCACCACTCGATCTGACCGAAGATCGATACCAAGATCGGATGCAACACTCGATCCACCGAAGAAGATCAAGACCCAGATCGAGTAGAAGACACGATGTCCAAAAGTGATCGAGAGAGCCGCTCGATCCCGAAGATCTCTGTCCTTTCAACCGTTTTTGGCCGCTAGCGAGGGGGGGACCATCAAGCTGTTTTTCCCAATTTTGGGAAGGCGGCGATGATCTTTACACACACACTTTTCATTTTCTTATCTTTTTTTGCTTTTCTCACTAGTTTTGGAGACTTTCCGCCATTGTTAGACTTTGAGCTTATTATTGAATAATTTTGAATCGTTTTAAGTTTAATCCATCGTTCTTATGTTTATCGTTTCATTCTTCATGCTTTGCTTAGTTTATTTAATGTGTAGTGAGTAGTTTCATTTGGGTTTCAGGGTTGAGAGGATTCACAGGGTCGAAAAGGTTTTCAAAGCTTGGTGTTTTCTTGTTCTTAATGGCTTTCTTTTCTAAGATGTTGAGTTCTTAAGGCTTAAAGAGTCTCACGCCAAGATCTTTATGATCAGAGAGAGCTCTTCCCTTGACAGGATCCAGAGATCTCTGAAAATCACATCTTAGAGGCTAGTTACTCTTTCCCAAACGCCATGGTAGTTTAGAGGACTAGTTAAGCCGCGTGGTTGAAATCTGTTTTCCTTGCCTCTCAATCTCTTTTTCCGCCAAACGCCATGGGTCTGGAGGAGAGAATGAGAGAGTGATCCATACCACATGCCATGGATGGATCTTGTTTTGTTTTCAAGGCTTAGAGAATCTCACAAAGTGAGTAGGTCTAGAGTTTTCAAACCAAGGTTGGACCTTTGAAACCCCTAACATGAATCTCAACCCTAGACCCTTCTTTCTTAGCATCCTTACATCTTCTTTAGTCATTCGCTTGATATTCGCCGCATCCTGGTCATTAGTTTCTTCATACTTGCATTTTTAGACGAGATCGATCCAAACTGCTCGATCTAGTGGTTGATCCTGTGGTTGATCCACTAGTCGATTTTTGTTAAATCATAGCCTTGCATTTTAATTTTTCTATTTGTTCCTCGTAGTAGTTCAATCACTCTTGGTAATTTTAAAATAGTTTTACATTCCATTCGGTCGTTGCATATAGTTTTTAGGATTTTCACAATATCGCCTGTCATTCGCTTAGCTTTACACTGCTCTTGCATTCTCTTTGATCTTCCTAGCTCCTAGAAATTGATTGACTCTCACTTGCATACTGTACTACAACCTAAGTGTTGCATTTGAGTTTTATAGCCTCATTGCATTCTCACCCTTGCAAAGAAAGTAGTTATCAAATGGCGCCGTTGCCATTCTAGGAGTGTTAGAAAGCATAGAGATTTGGAGCTTAGTAAAGACTAAGCTTTACTTTGTTTAAGTTACTAATCTCTCTACTCTCAAACGTGTTTCTTCCAGGTATGTGGGATGATCAAGATAAACGGCATATCCGAAGATGCTTTCAAGCTGCGTCTCTTTCCATTCTCTCTTGGAGACAAGGCTAGACATTGGGAGAAAACACTTCCTCAAGGCACCATCACTTCATGGCCCGAGTGTAAGAAGGCTTTCCTCTCAAAGTTCTTCTCTAGCACCAGAACGGCAAGGCTAAGAAGCGAGATCAGCGGCTTCACGCAAAGGAATAATGAGACTTTCAATGAAGCCATGGAACGATTCAAGGACTATACTATCCAATGTCCTCACCACGGCTTCAGCGAAGAGACTCTTCTAAGCACTATCTACCGCGGAGCTTCACCAAAGATCAGGTTGTTGCTTGACACGGCCAGTAAGGGGAACTTCCTTGGTCAAGAGGTAGAAGAAGGCATGGAGCTGATTGAGAACTTAGCACTAAGTGACGACAACTATGCTGAAGATTATGACCGTGCAACACGAGGTTCTGAGCTAGAGTCTCACAAGAAAGAGTTGAAATCATTACACGAGAAGATTGACAAGTTGGTTTTGGCAAATCAGAAGTATGTTCACTTTGTTGGTGAGCGAATGAGAGCCAAGAGGAGCTTGAGTTGAGCCAAGAAGAAGCCAATTGGGTGGCGGGTAAAAACAACTACAAACCTCAAGGCTATTCACAAGGTTACAACCAGAACAACAATCTCTCATACCGCAGCACCAATGTAGCAAACCCTAAGGATCATGTGTACCCCGCTCAGCAAGCAAAGCCTTTCGTACCCTACAACAAAGGTGTTCAGCCGAGTGGTGGCTTCCAAGGGCAAGGGCAGAACAACTTCCAAGGAAAATAGCAAGGAAACAAGGGTTATACGCCAATGTACCCTCTGGGCTTTGTACCTCAGCAGCAACAACCGATGCAACAACAAGTTGATCCTGTCCAAGCTATGTTCCAACAATTGATTCAAGGGCAAGCCTCTACAAACCAGAAGTTTGCCGAGATGAACACTCGTCTAGACTCGTCTCTCACTGACTTCTCTACTCAGATCACCAACTTAAACAACAAGATCAAGCAGCTAGAGAAAGGGAAGGCGAGTACAAGTGGTCAGAATAGCCTACCGAGCAAGTGTGAGCAGAATCCTAAGGAATATGCCAACGCCATCACGTTAAGAAGCGGCAAAGAGCTAGCACCTACGGTTACTCCTAAGAACAACGAGGGCGTTGTAATTCAAGAGGGGGAGGGTAAGCTTTCCGCTGATGATGAGATCAACTTCGACAATGTCTGGATTCAAGGGCCAAGAAGAGGAGACAAAGCGGTTGTTGAGAAGAAAGCGGAGCAAACTACTAAGGAGAAGGATGCTTATGTACCTCCACCGTATGTACCTAAGCTGCCTTTTCCAGGCCGTTTCAAGAAGCAACTCATAGAGAAGCATAGAGTCTTGTTTGAGAAGCATCTCTCGTGGACTGCCTTGCAATGATGCCTAAATGCGCCAAATTCTTCAAAGACACTCTCGTAAAGAAGAATAAGGAAAGTAAGGAAGTGCTTGTTCTAAGTGAGGAGTGTAGTGCTGTGATACACAAGGAAATAATCCCTAAGAAGTTGGGAGACCCTGGAAGCTTCACTATACCCTGCGCTTTAGGTCCTTTGGAGTTCAAGAGTTGCTTTTGTGATCTCGGAGCTAGCATAAATCTGATGCCTCATTCCGTGGCAAAGAAACTCAGCTTTACCCATTTCAAGGACTGTAGAATCTCGTTGGTACTAGCTGACAGGAGTGTGAGGTTACCCATAGGATTGCTTGAGGACTTGCCAGTGAAGATCAGTGGAGTGAACGTGCCTACAGACGTTGTTTTGGAAATGGATGAAGAGCCAAAGGATCCACTCATTCTCGGTAGACCTTTCTTAGCTACCGCCGGCGCCATAATAGACGTCAAGAACGGGAAGATTGCCTTGCACTTGGGTTAATATATAAGGCTAGACTTTGATATCAATGAAGTTTTGAAAAAGCCTACGATAGTAGGGCAAGCTTTCTACATTGATACATTGGATGCCTTAGCGGATGAGTTGCTGGAAGAGCTGGCTCAGGAAGATTATTTGAAGCAGGCACTGACTAAGGAGCCAGGAGAGTTTGGTTATGTGGATCAGAGGACTCAGGAGTACGTCAACTTGCTTGATTCGAGGAAAGTTGTGCTTGAAGATGTAGGCGTTTGCCTAGAGATCGACTCCAAGATCGATGACATTACTCGATCCAGGGGTCAAATCGACAAGACAATCGAGAGCACAACTCGATCCGGTGCAGAAATTGACAGTCAGATCGAGGAGGGTGATCGATCCAGGAAAACAATCGAGTCCGAGATCGAAAAAGGCCTTTCGATCAATTTGAGGTCCAATCCGGAGATCGACTCAGCGTCTCGATTCCTTACTCGATCCACATCAAATCGAGTGAGTGAATCGAGCGAAACTGCTCGATCTAGACGACATCGAGAGCAAGATCAACCAGACGACTCGATTTCAGAAGGGATAGCGGTTGGAGAAAGCAGTCTCAAGTGCCATGCCTCGGGTTCCAAGGAGGGTTCCAAGGAGGAAGACAACAGTAACAGCCACGTGGATGACTGGAGCGAGCTGTTAGCCCCAAAGGTGGACCTTAAGGATCTCCCAAAAGGGCTAAGGTATGCTTTCTTAGGGCCTAATAACACCTATCGCGTGATTGTGAATGAAAACTTAAGTGATGATGAGTTACCCTCGCTCCTGACTGAGCTCAGAAAGTATAGGAAGGCCATTGGGTACTCTCTAAGTGACATCAAGGGCCTTTCACCAATGCTTTGCACTCACAGGATTCCCTTGGATAATGAGAACGCCTCTTCTATAGAACATCGAAGGCGTTTGAATCCAAATTTGAAAGAGGTTGTCAAGAAGGAGATTCTTAAGCTTTTAGCGGCTGACGTGATCTATCCCAAAAGTGACAGCATGTGGGTTTCTCCCGTACACGTGGTGCCTAAGAAGGGAGGGATCACGATCGTTAAGAATGACAAAGATGAGCTTATACCTACTAGGACTATTACTGGACACCGTATGTGTATTGACTATAGGAAGCTTAATCTTGCTACTAGAAAGAATCATTTTCCCTTGCCTTTCATTGATCAAATGCTTGAAAGACTTGCTAATCACCCGTACTATTGCTTTCTTCATGGATATAGTGGATTTTTCCAAATACCAATCCATCCCAACGATCAGGAGAAGACGACCTTTACATGCCCTTATGGTACCTTCGCGTATCGAAGGATGCCATTTGGGTTGTGTAATGCACCGGCTATGTTTCAGCAGTGTATGATGTCGATCTTCTCCGATCTAATAGAAGAGATGGTAGAGGTGTTTATGGATGACTTCTCGGTCTATGGTGCGTCCTTTTCTGCGTGTTTGTTGAATCTTTTCAGGGTTTTAAAGCGTTGTGAGGAGACAAACTTGGTGCTCAACTGGGAAAAATGCCACTTCATGGTTAAGAAGGGGATCGTGCTTGGACATAAGATATCAGAGAAGGGTATTGAAGTCGACAAGGCAAAGATTGATGTGATGACAAGCCTTAAGCCGCCAGTTAACGTAAAAGGGGTGAGAAGCTTCCTGGGACACGCCGGCTTCTACAGGCATTTCATTAAAGACTTCTCTAAGATTGCACGCCCTCTCACTCGGCTGTTGTGCAAGGAGGCTGAATTCGTCTTTTATGAGGAGTGTTTGCAAGCTTTCGTGACAATCAAGGAAGCCCTAGTATCCACGCCTATAGTGCAAGCACCAGATTGGACTCTTCCATTCGATATTATGTGCGATGCTAGTGACTACGCCGTGGGAGCTGTCCTAGGCCAAAGGAAGGATAAGAAGTTGCACGTGATATACTATGCTTCAAGAACCTTGGATGACACGCAAACGAGGTACACCACTACTGAGAAGGAGCTATTGGCGGTTGTATTCGCCTTTGTGAAGTTCAGAGCTTACCTCGTGGGTTCCAAGACCATAGTTTACACGGATCACGCAGCTTTGCGCTACATCTATTCCAAGAAAGACACTAAGCTGAGGCTTTTGAGATGGATCCTCTTACTCCAGGAGTTTGACATGGAGATCAAACACAAGAAAGGAATAGAGAACGGGGTTGCTGACCACCTCTCTCGGCTAAGGATCAACGAGTCTCTGCCCTTAGATGATTCTCTCCCCGAAGAGCAACTCATGGCGATCACTACGGCTGATTGTGGAAAGCTAGAACGGCAGTTTGAGGAAGTTCTGAGCTTCAAGGAGGAGGATCTTCCCTGGTACGCTGATGTTGTGAACTACTTAGCGTGTGGTGAGGAGCCAACACATCTCAACAGCTATCACAAGAAGAGGTTTATGAGAGAGGCGAATGACTACTTTTGGGACGAGCCCTACTTGTACAAGAGAGGGGTGGACAGTTTGTATCGGAGGTGTGTTACAAAGGAAGAAGCTAAAGACATCCTCTTTCACTGTCATGGCTCATCCTATGGAGGACACTGTGCTTCGTTCATGACCGCTAGGAAAGTGTTGCAAGCTGGCTTCTGGTGGCCGTCTATCTTCAAGGATGCACACGAGTTTGTGAAGAGCTGTGAGGCGTGTCAACGAGCAGGGAATATCACTAAGAGGAACGAGATGCCTCAAGTTCCTATCTTCGAGGTAGATGTCTTTGACGCGTGGGGCATAGACTTCATGGGGCCGTTCCCTTCATCATACGGCAACAAGTTTATACTCGTAGCTGTAGATTACGTCTCTAAGTGGGTTGAGGCTGTTGCTTCCCCTACAAATGATTCTAAGGTGGTGATCAAGCTGTTTAAAAGCATCATTTTCCAGAGGTTTGGGGTACCAAAGGTGGTTATAAGTGATGGAGAAAGCCAGTTCATAAACAAGATCTTTGAGAGCCTTTTGAGAAAGTACGGCTTTAAGCATAAAGTGGCTACACTGTATCATCCTCAAACGAGCGGTCAAGTGGAAGTCTCCAACCGGCAAATCAAGGCTATATTTGAGAAGACGGTCGGAGCAACAAGGAAAGACTGGGCAGTGAAGTTAGATGACGCTTTGTGGGCGTACCGGACTGCCTTCAAGACGCCTATTGGTACCACTCCCTTCACTCTTCTCTACGGTAAAGGTTGTCACCTTCCTGTTGAGCTGGAGCATAGGGCGTTGTGGGCTGTGAAGCAGCTGAATTTTGATCTGAAGACGGCTCAGGAGAAGCGTTTGATCCAACTGCACGAGCTTGATGAGCTAAGGCTGGATGCCTACGAAAGCGCTCGGATCTACAAGGAACGTACCAAGGCTGCTCATGACAAGAAGCTGGTACCTAAGGAGCTTAAGGAAGGGAGTTTGGTGCTGCTTTACAACTCGAGGCTCAAGCTCTTTCCAGGAAAGCTGAAATCACGGTGGAGCGGTCCGTATGAGATCAAGGAAGTACTACCTTATGGGGCTGTCAAGTTGGTAGGCAAGAGTGGAGATGCATTCACAGTGAACGGGCACAGAGTTAAGCCGTACATGGCGAGTGCATTTGACAAGGAGAGCACCTCAATGCTTCTCCAAGACCTACCATCTGCCTAAACCAAGTAAAGTCTAGCTAAAGACGTTAAAGAAAGCGCACTTGGGAGGCATTCCCATGTCTATCCTGTACATATGTTTACTTTATTTCTTTTTCCAGTTTTATGTTTTTTTTGTCTTGTGAGTGTGTAGGAAAAAGTATGGGAGACGCAAGCCATGATCCGAGTTCCAAAAGGAGTAAGAAAGGGGCGTATATGAGCTAGAGATCGAGTGCTAGATCGACTCATCCTGGCTTGATCTTTGCTAGATCGAGCTAGTGAATCGAGAGGAGGCAGTCGATCTAGACGAGATCGAGTAGACTGCTCGAGTGGCGAACTCGATCTAAAATGTCTCGGGAAATTCTTGGAGTTTAGATCGATCGATCCAAAAATGGATCGACCGATGTATTTTCTCTCGGGAAAGTCCCTCATAGACAGATCGATTAGTCAACTCGATCCACCACTCGATCCAAGCTGAATCGACCCCTAAATCGATAGCATGGCTCGATCACGAGGACTTAGTCACGATTTCAAAAACTCAAGGAACGTGAGAGCCAATCGATCCACGACTTGATTCAAATCGAATCGTGTCCTAAATCGAGTGACCCTCTCGATCCAAGCCATTATGGGCATGAGATCGAGTCCTAGATCGACCAAAGGGACTCGATCTCGTGCCGAGGTAACATTTTCTTTTCCTCTTTTATTCTTTTCCCTCCAGTTTTTAAATTCAAAACTTGGTCAAGGCAAGCATCTTTGACCATGAAAGATGTGCCATGACCAAGACTTGTGTCAGAAACCACCTCCTTTTACCCATAGTTTTGTTTCTTGTTGGCCCTTATATGTTTTTATCAACTTCACACTCTCTCATTCTGGTTTTCTCGAAATTTTAAGCAAAGAGTGTGAGAGTTTTCTGTTTCTAAAGGCTAACAAACTTCTTAACAATCTTTGCAAAAGGTATTTTCGGATATTTGATAAAAATCTTTAGGAAAATCTCTTTTTATTTCGCAATTGATTGTTTTAGATGCTAGGGCGGTTTTGAATTTTTAAATTTAGCTAAATAATAGGAAAAATTCTGGATTTTCTAGTATCTCTAGATTTGATTCTCTATTATTTTGCTATAATTTTTATAAATACCCCAAAATTCTAGGGTATTAAGTATAAGTTTTCTTCTTTGCCTCTCTTCTTCTCTAATCTTATCGCCGTTTTGCTCATTACTTTTCTTGAGAAACCTGTTTCAGGCACAATGGCCCCCAAGAGAACGAGAGAGGAGACGGCACAAGAAGGAGAAGGTCAGGAAATGATTGTTCAAGAGAGGGTTCGATGGAGTAAGGACAAGAAGAGGGATAAGAAGCGGCTGGAAAGGCTTCGGTTCGAGCCTACTAAGTTTGCGGACCGGGAGCTGCTGTTCAAGCTAGGGATCCTTAGAGATTTTGACCAACTCCTCAAGAACATTGGCTTAAGATGTCTGTCACGAATGGATTGCCCAACCATTCCAGAAGTGACAATAGACTTTCTTGCCACGTTGGAGTTTCGTTACGAGAACCCTAGCGCCCCCGTTCCTTCACAAGGCCGTCTCTCCTTCAAGATTGGACGTCAAGCCTTCAGCCTCTCAATCCCTGAGCTGTGTCAGGCATATGGTCTCAACGCAGCCGCCACCAAGATCAAGTTCCCCTCCTTCACGCGAGCAAACGATTTTTGGGACCTGATCAGCAACGAAGACTACAAGGCCAACACCGCCAAAATCAAGAGAGTGAGAAGCCCGGTGCTGAGGTAAACATTGAAGCTGATCGCCAACACATTCAGCGGAAGGTCAGTTGCTCCCACGGTCACAAAGACCGAGCTTTGCTTCTTGTTCCAAGGCGTGAAGCATTTGTTGTGTGATCCGGCGGAGAATGAAGAGCCTATGGAGGATGAACTCGGCGACAAGGTGAACTATGGATGCATACTTGCTGCCTCTTTGGTGAAGTACAAGGCTTATGCCTTGCGGTGCAAGGCAAGCTCTTCTTTCATTGGCGGCTTCCTCACTCCTCTATTCATACAAGCTGGCGTACCTATACACGATTTAACACCCGTCTCGGCTAGAGCTTTCATGGATGATATATACATGAGGAATACCGACAGCTTGGGACGCACGCCAGCAGAAGGGTTCTACGCTTATCTTTTCATCGACGACAAAAACGAGAAGAGAGTATGCATCCTACCAAACAAGGACGAGACCGAGCTGCTTGGTGTTGGGAACATCGAGTTCTTGCCAACAGTAGAGGAGTGCTTTGCTCCTCTAGGAGGAACGCCTGCCCTAGCGATTGCTCCTCGTCAAAGGTCTGAGTCCCCAGCCACGGAAGATGAGATGCCCGAGGCTTACACCCTTCCCAAGATAGACTTTGAGCCGAGAACCAAAACGGAGAAGTTCCTAGCATCTGTTGTGGAGATGCAAAGGAAAATCAACAAATGGCTAGGCAAAATGCTCAAGAAACTTGCCAAGAAGGTCAAATCGCTTCAAGGAGGCTCGCCTAAGAAAGCTGCAAGTGAAGAGGTTCAACAACCCGAGAAGAGGAGGCTTTCAACCGGTGGAGTTGTCATCCGTGAGACACAAGGCAGCAACATTCAACCGGCGCGTCTCTCTCTTCAAGAGCCAGGCACCAAAGGCAAGGCCGTAGCATCTAGCTCCTCTGGAACATCCTCAAGTTCCAGCCGAGACTAGACCCGAGGTAACAACCTTCTTCCATTGTACATACCGATCATGTTTGCTTTTTTTTGCTTTGTGTTTTGATGCTCCTTTGAATTTGTTTGCCACTGGGACGGTGTCAAGCAAGTTTGGGGGAGTATATGAGTGGTTTGACTTGTGTTTTCTGATCTTATTTTCCCTTTAGCATCCTTGAGTCTTCATTACATGAAAATTGGTAAAAGTTTTTAAATCTTTTTCAAAGATTCATGTAGTTGCATTCATCTCATTAAGCATTTTAGGATTGAGTCTAGAATCTTAAAGCATCTAGGTTGTTCATATTCGCATAAGGGGTTAGAGTTTTTCTTAAAAAGGTGTTTTAAACTCATGAATTGTTTCAATGCCCTAGTTAGTAGTTCTCTAATGCTTTGCTCATGCTTTGAAAGTAAGTTCTTACCATGCTTGGATCACTTGCTATGATTTTTTTGACTTGAATTGAACTCTCATGATTTGAAACTTGTCCTAATAAGTGAAAACCTTAATCTGAAATTTCAATTATCATCCTTATGCATTTGAAAATGAACACATGGATTTTAAAATATTTAGGCTCTCTTCTTCCTTCTACCACTCTTTGTGAGCCTAAGTAGAACTCACACCTTGACCCTTACCTTTCTTTGAGGCCAAGTTTTCGTGTGTGACATCATTGTGAGGCCTTCTTTTTCGGTTTTGAACTTAGCATAAAGTGTTAGGTTTAGGCGACATGATTGGGTTCTCATGTGATTGCTAGCTTTGCATTTTGAAGCTAGATATAGGCTTAGGATAAGTTTGGGGGATCATTGGGGTTGTTTTCATGTTTATATGTTCTCGGTTTCAAAAGAGTTTGGTATTTGAAAGAAAGAAAAAGGTTTTAAGTGAAAGGTTTGTGTTTAAAAATTTATATGCTCTAATTTTTCAGAAGGTACCTCTCTCAAAATAAAAATAAAAAGAAAAAGAAAAGAGCCTAAGTGCCAAAATAAAAGAAAAAAAATATATATATATAAATAAACAAGAGAGCTACCAATAAGAAATATGTAAAGAGCAAATTGTTTTCAACCTTTTCACTAGCCTAAAATAGTAAAAAATGTTTTCTGTTTTGAATTGGGGAATGCTAAGCTCTTGCTTTAAGAAAAGGGTAGATTCTAAGTGGTGTGTGAGGAAAAGTTAATAAATGAGAGGGGTTTAGGATCATTGTTAGTTTACATGGATAGATGAGAATCTGATCATGTATGCATCAATTGCCTTCACCTTTAGCATTATGCAAAAAGTTCTTGCCATTTTTGAGAAAAACCCTTGTCTAAAATGAAAACCCTTTTCAAATGAGTTCATTCTATGCTCATAGCCTGCGCCCTTAGCCAAATGTGTTCTGCTTTAAAGTGCATAAGTTTGATTCATGGTTCGGATGTTAATGAATGTTAAATGATAAGTTTCTTTGATTGTTAGAAATAGGGGAGTCATGATCTGAATTTCTTTGTGTGATGAGTATGTCTAAGTTCTTTGGAGTATGAGTGTGCGCATTGCATTTTAGAACTGTTATATAAGACATCGAGATTGATTCATTTGAAAGGCACCTTTGCAAGAAGCTTAAAACCCCCGTTTGTTTTAAAACCTCTCTTCCTTTCTTATTTTCTGTTGCTTGAGGGCAAGCAAGAAGTAAGTTTGGGGGAGTTGATGTTACTGCATATTGCATGTGTTTTGCATACATATTAGTTAGCTTTTCATGCATTTACATCACACTTTAGGCTAGAATGCATCACTTTGGGTCCTAGAGCATTCTCGCACCAGCATACGCATGTTCCTTGCGTTTTGCATCACATTCAGGTTGTTTCTGGCTACTTTGGAGTCGTGGAGGTTCGTGGACGTGCTGAAGCTGTTGTGGTGGTTCGTGGAACGTCGGATGTTTGCAAAGGGCCAGAGATCGGGGAGCAGATCGAGCATGGCAGGTCGATCTAGATGAGATCGACCAGAAGATCGAGAAGCCCAAGCGATCCAACGGAAATGATCGAGACGAAGATCGAGTGGAGCATCGATCAAATGGTACGGACGTAAATGACGCCATGCAGAGCGAGAGCCGGATCGAGTCCACCACTCGATCCGACCGAAGATCGATACCAAGATCGGATGCAACACTCGATCCACCGAAGAAGATCGAGACCCAGATCGAGTAGAAGACACGATGTTCGAAAGTGATCGAGAGAGCCGCTCGATCCCGAAGTCGATCTCTGTCCTTTTAACCGTTTTTGGCCGCTAGCGAGGGGGGGGACCATCGAGCTGTTTTTCCCATTTTGGGAAGGCGGCGATGATCTTTACACACACACTTTTCATTTTCTTATGTTTTTATGCTTTTCTCTCTGGTTTTGGAGACTTTCCACCATTGTTAGACTTTGTGCTTATTATTGACTAATTTTGAATCGTTTAAGTTTAATCCATCGTTCTTATGTTTATCGTTTCATTCTTCATGCTTTGCTTAGTTTATTTAATGTGTAGTGAGTAGTTTCATTTGGGTTTCGGGGTTGAGAGGATTCACGGGGTCGAAAAGGTTTTCAAAGCTTGGTGTTTTCTTGTTCTTAATGGCTTTCTTTTCTAAGATGTTGAGTTCTTAAGGCTTAAAGAGTCTCACGCCAAGATCTTTATGATCAGAGAGAGCTCTTACCTTGACAGGATCCAGAGATCTCTGAAAATCACATCTTAGAGGCTAGTTACTCTTTCCCAAACGCCATGGTAGTTTAGAGAATGATCACTAGTTAAGCCAAACGCCATGGGTCTGGAGGAGAGAATGAGAGAGTGATCCATACCACACGCCATGGATGGATCTTGTTTTGTTTTCAAGGCTTAGAGAATCTCACAAAGTGAGTAGATCTAGAGTTTTCAAACCAAGGTTGGACCTTTGAAACCCCTAACATGAATCTCAACCCTAGACCCTTCTTTCTTAGCATCCTTACATCTTCGTTAGTCATTCGCTTGATATTCGCCGCATCCTGGTCATTAGTTTCTTCATACTTGCATTTTTAGACGAGATCGATCCAAACTGCTCGATCTAGTGGTCGATCCTGTGGTCGATCCACTAGTCGATTTTTGTTAAATCATAACCTTGCATTTTAATTTTTCTGTTTGTTCCTCGTAGTAGTTCAACCACTCTTGGTAATTTTAAAATAGTTTTGCATTGCATTCGGTCGTTGCATATAGTTTTTAGGATTTTCACAATATCGCCTGTCATTCGCTTAGCTTTACACTGCTCTTGCATTCTCTTTGATCTTCCTAGCTCCTAGAAATGGATTGACTCTCACTTGCATACTGTACTACAACCTAAGTGTTGCATTTGAGTTTGATAGCCTCATTGCATCCTCACCCATGCAAAGAAAGTTGTTATCAACACACTCAAGAAGTGGCAAGACAAAGCCATCAAAGGGCTTATGAAGATGGTGAAAGGGAAGTTCAGGAAGAACAAGGCTACATCAGCAAAAACTTCCCACCACAGCCACACCCATGAGCTCAACTCTCAAGCTGAGCCAACTGAAGAGGAGGAAGCTGTATGAAACCCCCATAGAAGACACTCATTCCATGCACAACCAAGTGACCAATGGGGTACATGGGCACAACCAAGGGCCTCATCCTATGAGCCAAGAGCCCATGTTCCATCAGCTTGTGAGGCGCCAAAACCCTACCCCTCTGAAGTTCAGGAGACAGGGCAATGGGCACACAAGGGCCTTCTTCACAAGCTGAGCAACTATGGTCAATCTGGGTTCATCCTCCTCAAGAAGCAGAGCATTCCACTGAAGTTTATGAGAGAAGGAGGAGGAGAGATAGCAAGTCTCCTCAAACCTCAGGATCATCCCACCACTCCTACAATTAAACCAAGTACCACATCCTTTCCATTGTTTTATACCATTGCATCTTTTTATTTCTGTAATATATTTTGTTGCTTCTCTCTTCCATTGCTTTCATTACACAAGGGACTGTGTAATTTAAGTGTGGGGGAGAGATTTGGGGTTTGACCTTGTGTTCTGTTTTCTTAGTTTTTCTTTTTCTTTTCATTTTGAGTCTCATGCATTCATGTAAGGCATAGAAAAACACAAAAAAAATCGAAAAATTTGAAAACTTTTGCATTTTTGCAAACCAAAAAGAAAGCATGTAGTTGCATTTCATTCTTCTAAGATTGAGTATAGTGTTGACATATAGGTTTTGCATTTGCATAGGGCATTATGATGAATTTTCCTTGTAAAGTGCTTAGTGTTTAGAGATGATTTCAGTTTTTAAGTGCTTTGTTGTTTGATGCATCATTTGATTGCTAGAAGTTAAGGCTGAACCATGCTTAGATTGCTAGATTTGGTCTTCTCATCTCATTCTGAAAGCATTTGTTCTCTGAAAATCAACTCTATCAACTTGAACTTTAAATTGGACTTTTAATTATCATGTCTTATGCATTGAATAGTGAATTCATGGCTACCATATACATATTTGGATCATCTTTCTCCTTTCTACCACTCTTGTTGATTCAAATAGCTGATCCTAATACTTATGGGACAGTTACATCCTCACCCTTAACCAAAACCTCCTTTTGAGCCTAAACACTTTTGTGAGAGCTGTGAGGCCTTTACATTGCATTTTTCGATTTTGTCTTGGCAAAAAGTGTTAGGAATAAGGCTGGCAATGATTAGCTCTCTTGTAGATATCAGCTTGCATCTTGAGCTTGATTCTAGGATAGGAGTTTTGGGGTTTAAAAGGGTAGTGTAAGTGGTTTGAACTTCATGTTTATATGTTTTGAAAGAAAGGTAAAAGATTTGAAATGGTAGAAAAAGGGGAACAGTTTAGTATTGTGGTTAAGCAAAGGGAGAATAAAAGCTCTAAATTCAAAAAGAAGAATTGGCGCCAGCAACAAAGCTTAGAAAGGGTCCAAAGAAGAAAAATCTGACCAAGAAGCAATCCACCAAAGGTGATGAAGGAGCCAACATAACAAAGAAGAGCAAATCCCAACCAAAAAGAAGCAGCCACACAAGCAAAAAGAAGACGTTTCCCCAGCCATGAAGAAGGGTAAAGGGTAGAGTTTAGGAAAGGGTAGACTTATAGGGTTCACTCTTGGGTTTAGAGATGTATAGGACTCATCTTTGGGAAATAAGGGTAGAAGAGAGCTTTGAATTGCATGCATAAGTGTGCTTTTACCTTTAGCATTTTGCCTAAGATGAAGTCATTTCATTGAGTGATCCTTTATGTTTTTAAAACCCTGTGCTTAAATGAGATCATTCTTATCTCATAACCTTACCCCTTTTCAACCAAATGTCTTCACTTGATTTGCATAAGCATGATTCATGTTCTGAACTTAATTGAATGTTAAAGAGTTGGTTGATTTGAGCATTTTCCTAGGTTGAGATTTGAGATCATTTTGAAACATGATGAGCATGGCTAGGTTCTTTAAAGTATAGCTGATTATGTTTGCATCCTACAACTAGGCACTTAAGCATTGAAACCATCTCTTTTTCTTTGCACTTTTGGAATCTGAATGCCCACTTTCAAACATCACTCTCCCATTTGTTCTAATTTGCTTGAGGACAAGCAAAAGGCAAGTGTGGGGGTGTTGATATCCCTTGCATTTACACCATTTAGGGCTGCATTTAGTATATATTTTGGTCCTCTTTTACATGTTTTCCCTTAGCTTTTGTCCCATTTTCTTCTCTTTTTAGACTTAGGTTGCATTTAGAGTATAGTTTGCATTTTTCTTGCATTTTGGATGTTTTTAGGTGCTTTTGGAGCTAAAAGGAGCTTGGAGGAGTTTTGGGGACGATCCAGCATGCTAGTTGGGCAAAAGAGAGCAACAAGGATCGAAGCAGAGAATCTCTGCAGAAGTTTTCGGTCAGAAGACGGTGAATATCGGTCAAGGATGGCCGATACGCAGCAGTATCGATCACCAGTATCGGTCAAGGGTGACCGACACAAACACAAAGGATGGATTTCAGTCATCTGTGTCGATCACTCCAGACCGATGGGGATCTGTATCGGTCAATGAAGACCGACGTAACTGACCGATACTGACCCAGCCCGAACCTGTTTTTTATTACGCTTTTGCCATTACTCTATGGCTTTCTTCTCTAGGCTATAAATAGCCTCTTTTTCCAGATTTTCGACATGTCTTGTCAAAATACTATTCTTAAGCATTTTCTTTAAGTTTGTAAGACAAATCCTTTGTTTTGTTTAATATATCTGAGTATTTGCTTTAATCTTTCTTTATTCTCTCTCTTAATCATGATTAATAACCTTTTCCTTTGTGATTTGGTGTTAAACTTGAGTATGAGTGAGTAGTTATCTTAGAGTTTCTAGATGTGGTAGATTAGGGGAATTTAAGACTCGATTAGGGCTTGTTAAGTGCTTCAGTTTATGGGTTCCTCTCTATTAATCTGTTATTCATGCTAGATTAGTCTTGATCAAACTTATCTAGGTTGTTAGCTTTCTCTTATGCCCACCAAGTGTTTGATGAAATGCTGATCATATTTAATAGAGGATTTGCTGGCCTTGGCTCAAGAGATTGACTGTTTGAAGAGCATTTTGACTTGAATGGAGTTGTTTACTAATGCTTGCTTGATGTTTTAGCACCAATGATGTTAGTTCTTGTTAAGATGTTTAGCAAAGGGCTATTTGCCAAGAGATTAGATCTAGCTTGCTTGATTGTGAACTCTATGTCTAGGAATCACCATTGCTTGCTTACTTGCTTGATCAATGTAATTTGAAACAGCCTTAGTTAGTGTCTGAAATTCCCCAAAGTCAATAGCCACATCTAGGAACTTGCCTTTCTCTTATTTGAATCTCGGATTTGCTCTGTTTTGCTCTGTTTTTCTTGCTTAAAACTGCTTAGTTTGCTTTTGTTTTCACTTTCTTTGTTGATTGATCACCTTAGGTTGTTAGAACTGTTGCTTAGGCAACAAAAACCTTTTCCTGCTTGCTTGATGTTACTGCATATTGCATGTATTTTGCATACATATAAATTAGCTTTTCATGCATTTACATCACACTTTAGGCTAGATTGCATCACTTTTAGGTCTTAGAGCATTCTTGCACCAGCATACGCATGTTCCTTGCATTTTGCATCATATTCAGGTTGTTTCTGGCTACTTTGGAGTCGTGGAGGTTTGTGGACGTGCTGAGGCTAGCGTGGAGATTCGTGGGAACGTCGGATGTTTGCTAAGGACCAGAGATCGGGGAGCAGATCGACCAAAAGATCGAGTAGTCCTTCCGACCCAAGGAACCTGATCGAGACGGAGATCGAGTGAAGCAATCGATCAAGTGGTACGGATGTAAATGACGCCATGCAGAGCGAGAGCCAGATTGAGTCCACCACTCGATCCGCCAAAAGATCGATACCAGGATGGGATGCAACACTTGATTCACCGAAGACGATCGAGACACAGATCGAGTTGAAGACACGATGTCCGAAGATGATCGAGAAGCATGCTCGATCTCGAGGTCGATCTCAGTCCTTTCAACCGTTTTTGGCCGCTAGCGAGGGGGGGGACCATCGAGCTGTTTGGCCCATTTTGGGAAGGTGGCGATGATCTTTTCCCACACACTTTTTCATTCTTATCCTTTTATGCTTTTTCTCTCTGGTTTTGAGACGATCTGCCATTGTTAGACTTTGAGCTTTGTTCTTGAATATTTTGAATCGTTTAAGCTTTAAGTAATCGTCTCCTATGTTTATCGTTTCATCTTTCATGGTTATTTCGGTTATTTCCATGTGTAGCGAGTAGTTTCATTTGGGTTTCGGGGTCGAGAGGATTCACAGGGTCTAAAGGGTTTTCAAGTTTGTTGTTTTCTCGTTCTTAATAGCTTTCTCTTCTAAGATGTTGAGTACCTAAGGCTTAAAGAGTCTCACGCCAAGATCTTTATGATCAGAGAGAGCTCTTACCTTGACAGGATCCAGAGATCTTTGAAAATCACATCATAGAGGCTAGTTACTCTTTCCCAAACGCCATGGTAGTTTAGAGGACTAGTTAAGCCGCGTGGTTGAAATCTGTTTTCCTTGCCTCTCAATCTCTTTTTCCGCCAAATGCCATGGGTCTGGAGGAGAGAAAGAGAGAGTGATCCATACCACACGCCATGGATGGGTCTTGTCTTGTTTTCAAGGCTTAGAGAATCTCACAAAGTGAGTAGATCTAGAGTTTTCAAACCAAGCTTGGACCTTTGAAACCCCTAACATGAATCTCGACCCTAGACCCTTCTTCCTTAGCATTCTTACATCTTCGTTAATCATTCGCTTGACATTCGTCGTATCCTGGTCATTAGTTTCTTCATACTTGCATTTTTAGACGAGATCGATCCAAACTGCTCGATCTAGTGATCGATCTTGTGGTCGATCCACTAGTCGATTTTTATAAATTCATAGCTTTGCATTTTAATCGTTCTGTCTTTTCGTCGTGGTAGTTCACTCTTCCCTAGTAATTTTAAAATAGTTTTGCATTCCATTTGGTTGCTGCATATAGTTTTTAGGATTTTTACAAAATCTCTTATCATCTGCCTAGCTTTACACTGCTCTTGCATTCTCTTTGACCTTCCTAGCTCCTAGAAATGGATTGACACTCACTTGCATACTATACTACAACCTGGTTGTGCATTTGAATTTTGATAGCCTCATTGCATCCTCGCCTTGCAAAGAATATAGTTATCAAATGGCGCCGTTGCCATTCTAGGAGTGTTAGAAAGCATAGAGATTTGGAGCTTAGTAGAGACTAAGCTTTACTTTGTTTAAGTTACTAATTTCTCTACTCTCAAACGTGTTTCTTCCAGGTACATGCATCTTCGTTCAAGGGGAGACAACAATCTACTTCAACCCTTGGACAACATCCATCAACTTGGTCATTCACGGCAAAGAAGAGTACGAGAACAAGCTACAGCTTTTGAGGAGATTGTTCAGCACGGTTTGGTTGACTTTGAAGCTATGGCTGAACACGAGCATCCAGAGGGACCTCCTCCAGCTCATGGGGCAGTGGGAAGGGGCAATGGAAACCCCCAACAGGCGGCTAGACCCCCAAGGATCATAGGAGCCGGAGATGCTCCTAATACTCATCACAATAGGTTTGGGATCACTCCTCCTCCTGTACAAAACAACAACTTCGAGATTAAGACGGGTTTCATCTCCATGGTGCAAAACAACAAGTTCTACGGCTTAGCAATGGAAGATCCATTGGAGCACCTTGACAATTTCGAGCAAGTATGTGGGATGATCAAGATAAACGGCATATCCGAAGATGCTTTCAAGCTGCGTCTCTTTCCATTCTCTCTTGGAGACAAGGCTAGACATTGGGAGAAAACACTTCCTCAAGGCACCATCACCTCATGGGCCGAGTGTAAGAAGGCTTTCCTCTCAAAGTTCTTCTCTAGCACCAGAACGGCAAGGCTAAGAAGCGAGATCAGCGGCTTCACGCAAAGGAATAATGAGACTTTCAATGAAGCCATGGAACGATTCAAGGACTACACTATCCAATGTCCTCACCACGGCTTCAGCGAAGAGACTCTTTTAAGCACTATCTACCGCGGAGCTTCACCAAAGATCAGGTTGTTGCTTGACACGGCCAGTAAGGGGAACTTCCTTGGTCAAGAGGTAGAAGAAGGCATGGAGCTGATTGAGAACTATGCTGAAGATTATGACCGTGCACCGCGAGGTTCTGAGCTTGAGTCTCACAAGAAAGAGTTGAAATTATTACACGAGAAGATTGACAAGTTGATTTTGGCAAATCAGAAGCATGTTCACTTTGTTGGTGAAGCAGATGAGAGCCAAGAAGAGCTTGAGTTGAGCCAAGAAGAAGCCAATTGGGTGGCAGGTCAAAACAACTACAAACCTCAAGGCTATTCACAAGGCTACAACCAGAACAACAATCTCTCATACCGCAGCACCAATGTAGCAAACCCTAAGGATCAAGTGTACCCTGCTCAGCAAGCAAAGCCTTTCGTACCATACAACAAAGGTTTTCAGCCGAGTGGTGGCTTCCAAGGGCAAGGGCAGAACAACTTCCAAGGACAACAGCAAGGAAACAAGGGTTATACGCCAATGTACCCTCCGGGCTTTGTACCTCAGCAGCAACAACCGATGCAACAACAAGTTGATCCTGTCCAAGCTATGTTCCAACAATTGATTCAAGGGCAAGCCTCTACAAACCAGAAGTTTGCCGAGATGAACACTCGTTTAGACTCGTCTCTCACAGACTTCTCTACTCAAATCACCAACTTAAACAACAAAATCAAGCAGCTAGAGAAGGGGAAGGCGAGTACAAGTGGTCAGAATAGCCTACCGGGCAAGTGTGAGCAGAATCCTAAGGAATATGCAAGCGCCATGACGTTAAGAAGCGGAAAGGAGCTTGCACCTACGGTTACTCCCAAGAACAACGAGGACATTGTAATTCAAGAGGGGGAGGGTAAGCTTTCAGCTGATGATGAGATCAACTTTGACAATGTTTGGATTCAAGGGCCAAGAAGAGGAGACAAAGCGGTTGTTGAGAAGAAAGCGGAGCAAACTACTAAGGAGAAGGATGCTTATGTGCCTCCACTGTATGTACCTAAGCTGCCTTTTCCTGGCCGTTTCAAAAGCAACTCATAGAGAAACATAGAGTCTTGTTTGAGAAGCATCTTAAGGACGTAGAGATCAAGCTACCTCTCGTGGACTGCCTTGCAATGATGCCTAAATGTGACAAATTCTTCAAAGACACTCTCATGAAGAAGAATAAGGAAAGTAAGGAAGTGCTTGTTCTAAGTGAGGAGTGTAGTGCTGTGATACACAAGGAGATAATCCCTAAGAAGTTGGGAGACCCTGGAAGCTTCACTATACCTTGCGCTTTAGGTCCTTTGGAGTTCAAGAGTTGCCTTTGTGATCTCGGAGCTAGCATAAATCTGATGCCTCATTCCATGGCAAAGAAACTTGGCTTTACCCGTTTCAAGGACTGTAGAATCTCGTTGGTACTAGCTGACAGGAGTGTGAGGTTACCCGTGGGATTGCTTGAGGACTTGCCAGTGAAGATCAGTGGAGTGAACGTGCCTACAGACTTTGTTGTGTTGGAAATTGATGAAGAACCAAAAGATCCACTCATTCTCAGTAGACCTTTCTTAGCCACCCCCGGAGCCATAATAGACGTCAAGAACGGGAATATTGCCTTGCACTTGGGTAAAGATATAAGGGTAGACTTCGATATCAATGAGGTTTTGAAGAAGCCTACGATAGAAGGGCAAGCTTTCTACATTGAGACGTTGGATGCTTTAGCGGATGAGTTGCTGGAAGAGCTGGCTCAGGAAGATCATTTGAAGCTGGCACTGACTAAGGAGCCAGGAGAGTTTGGTTATGTGGATCAGAGACTCAGGAGTACGTCAACTTGCTTGATTCGAGGAAAGTTGTGCTTGAAGATGTAGGCGTTTGCCTAGAGATCGACTCCAAGATCGATGACATTACTCGATCCAGGGGTCAAATCGACAAGACAATCGAGAGCACAACTCGATCCGGTGCAGCAATCGATAGTCAGATCGAGCAAGGTGATCGATCCAGGAAAACAATCGAGTCCGAGATCGAGAAAGGCCTTCCGATCAATTTGGGGTCTAATCTGGAGATCGACTCAGCGTCTCGATCCTTCACTCGATCCACATTAAATCGAGTGAATGAATAGAGCGAAACTGCTCGATTTAGACGACATTGAGAGCAAGATCAACCTGACCACTCGATTTCAGAAGGGATAGCGGTTGGAGAAAGCAGCCTCAAGGACCATGTCTCGGGTTCTAAGGAAGGTTCTAAGAAGGAGAACAACAGCAACAGCCACGAGGATGATTGGAGCGAGCTGTTAGCCCCAAAGGTGGACCTTAAGGAGCTCCCAAAAGGGCTAAGGTATACTTTCTTAGGGCTTAACGAAACCTATCCTGTGATTGTGAATGAAAACTTGAGTGATGATGAGTTGCAATCACTCTTAACTGAGTTGAGAAAGTATAGGAAGGACATTGGGTACTCTCTAAGTAACATCAAGGGCCTTTCACAAATTCTTTGCACTCATAGGATTCACTTGGATAATGAGAACGCCTCTTCTATAGAACATCAAAGGCGTTTGAATCCAAATTTGAAAGAGGTTGTTAAGAAGGAGATTCTTAAGCTTTTAGAGGCTGACGTGATCTATCCCATAAGTGACAGCACGTGGGTTTCTCCTGTACACGTGGTGCCTAAGAAGGGAGGGATCACGGTTATTAAGAATGACAAAGATGAGCTTATACCTACTAGGACTATTACTGGACGCCGTATGTGTATTGACTATAGGAAGCTTAATCTTGCTACTAGAAAGGATCATTTTCCCTTGCTTTTTATCGATCAAATACTTGAAAGACTAGCTAATCACCCCTACTATTGCTTTCTTGATGGATATAGTGGATTTTTCCAAATACCAATCCATCCCACTGATCAAGAGAAGACGACCTTTACATGTCCTTATGGCACCTTCGCATATCGAAGGATGCCATTCGGGTTGTGTAACGCACCGGCTACGTTTCAGCGGTGTATGATGTCGATCTTCTCCAATCTTATAGAAGAGATGGTAGAGGTGTTTATGGATGACTTCTCGGTCTATGGTGCGTCCTTTTCTGCGTGTTTGTTGAATCTTTGCAGGGTACTAAAGCGTTGTGAGGAGACAAACTTGGTGCTCAATTGGGAAAAATTTCACTTCATGGTTAAGGAGGGGATCATGCTTGGACATAAGATATCAGAGAAGGGTATTGAAGTCGACAAAGCAAAGATTGATCTGATGACAAGCCTTGAGCCGCCAGCTAACGTCAAAGGGGTGAGAAGCTTCTTGGGACACGCCGGCTTCTACAGGCGCTTCATTAAAGACTTCTCTAAGATTGCACACCCTCTCACTCGGCTGTTGTGCAAGGAGGCTGAATTCGTCTTTGATGAGGAGTGTTTGCAAGCTTTCGTGACCATCAAGGAGGCCCTAGTATCCGCGCCCATAGTGCAAGCACCAGACTGGACTTTACCTTTCGAGATTATGTGTGATGCTAGTGACTATGCCGTGGGAGCCGTTCTAGGACAAAGGAAGGATAAGAAGCTGCACGTGATATACAAAGGTTCAAGAACCTTGGAAGACACGCAAATGAGGTACACCACTACTGAGAAGGAGCTATTGGCGGTTGTATTCGCCTATCAGAAGTTCAGGGCCTACCTCGTGGGTTCCAAGACCATAGTTTACACGGATCACGCGGCTTTGCGCTATATCTATTCAGAGAAGGACCCTAAGCCGAGGCTTTTGAGATGGATCCTCTTACTTCAAGAATTTGACATGGAAATCAAGGACAAGAATGGGATAGAGAACGGCGTTGCTGACCATCTCTCTCGGTTAAGGATCAACGAATCTCTTCCTTTGGACGATTATCTCCCCGAGCAACAACTTATGGCATTCACTACGGCTGTTTGTGGGAGCTTAGAGGGGCAGTTTGAGGAAGTTCTGAGCTTCAAAGAGGAAGATCTCCCTTGGTACGCGGATATTGTGAACTACTTGGCATGTGGGGAAGAGCCATCGCATCTTGACAACTACCATAGGAAGAAGTTCATGAGAGACGTGAGCCACTACTATTGGGATGATCCCTATCTATACAAGAGAGGAGTAGATAGCCTGTACAGAAGATGTGTGACAAAAGAAGAAGCAAGAGATATCATCTTCCATTGCCATGGATCCTTGTATGGAGGGCACTTTGCTTCGTTCAAAACCACTACAAAGGTCTTGCAAGCCGGCTTCTAGTGGCCGTCCATCTTCAAAGACACCCATGAGTTTTGCTCATCTAATACTAGTTCAAGTGATTAATAATGCTCTCACATCTATCAAAAACCTAGGGTTTCGAAATCCAGATGATGTGTCTAAGAAATCGATATGAATGCAAGCACAGATGAAGAACCAATGAATTTCCTATAAGTTTTTAGCAATTCTACAAACTCTTCTTCAACCTTTGAAAAGCCCTAACTTAACTAACAAACTACTCAGACATGGTGATTTGAGAAAACATCATGAAAAGAATAGATTGCATAAAAGAAATAAGAAGTAGAAATAAAGGAGTTCAAAATCTGCTCTGAAGGAGTCTGATTTGTCTCTCCAAAAGCTCTTCTACAAATCTCTCTCTAAAGCTCTCAAAAATAATAAGATACAAGATATATGCCAAAAGAATGGCTGAAAAACCTAATATACAAGCTAAAACACGATCTGGGGCCTTTTTGCAAAAACTGGAACTTCTGGGCCAAAACTGCAATTTCTTCCCAATCTTTTAAAAACAGGCCACGACCTCCTTCCTTGGTGGGTGACGAGCGTCACCAGCTTGGTGACGAGCGTCACCCATATGCATACTTTCTTCTTCGAGCTGGATACTTCATGGCTTCAACTTGCAATGCTCCAAAAAGCTCCAATATCTCCAGTTATGCTCCAGACATGCTATAACCTGCAAAGACTCTTCTAGGACTCTAAAAAGACCAAAAAGACTCAATAAAAAGAACTTATATCATGGTTAAAAACCATAAAAACCATGATATATCAAGTCCCCCAGACTTAGCTTTTGCTTGACCTCAAGCAAACATTAGACAAAGAATAAGGTCGAGGTTTGAAAACAAGAAACAGTCAGTTAGTCATCAGAAACACCACACTAGTTAAAGCTTTCCAATCCACATACCACATAGTCAACACAAGATCAAATTTCAGTCTAATTATCACAAGCTTAGCAAATCTCTCAAGTCCAGTCCAAATCCCTTCAAGAAATCCGAAATTTCTACTATTAACTCCTTATTTTTTATCTAAGTATGAAATCTCATCAAGGCTCTATCATCTCAATCACTTTACAGATTCTTTTCTCTTCCTAACAACTGAACAAATAGATCTCACCACAGCTCTCCTATTTTCTCTTCCCTTAGGATATTTTCGATTTTTCACTTCTTTTTTTTCTCAACTTTTTCAGTCTAAGAAATGGTGCTACTCAATACTTGTGTTCCTTGTGAGGAGACAGGTTCTTGAGTGTGTTCACTACTGTTGTTCCTTGTGAGGAGACAGGGTCATGAATGCACCATTCTTTAGACTTAACCTTTTAAAAACTACATCAGGGAAGATCAAAGAGAGACTGTATTTTAACCTTATTGTCAGTGCTTAAAGAGAGAATCAAGATCAATAAGAATCAATCACCAAGACAAGAAATTTAAAGTTCATTAAGGTGGAGCTAACAGCAAATTTTCCAGATTCTCTAAGAACCTAAACCTTCATTGCTAGACTGATCTACCTATGACTTTCAACTTAGTAAGACTTGTAATCAACTACTGTGGCAATGGTTCTTATCAGCAAAAACGTCCTATGGCTAGTTCCAAGAAAAACTAACAGTTTCAAAAATTTTGACTCTAGAAAAATAGGTTTTTGACTCAACTTTAAGACTCTATAAACATTACACAAAGCACACAACGTCAGTAATCACCTCCCCCAGACTTAAACAACACTGTCCCCAGTGTTATTAAGCCAAGAGTTGGTCAGAAAAATGAATGAGAAGTCGAAAAACCAAGTCAGAAAAGTGGTACCTCGCGTGGGGTCGGGTGACGAGCGTCACCAGTCTGGTGACGAGCGTCACCACCTCTGATACTCCAGAATCGACATGTTGGATGTTTAAATGCTATGCCATCATGTGTACTCCGAAGTCAAACTGTAAGAGCACTCAAAACACACATCAAAACATCCAAACAAAGCATAATCCATGGTCCAACAAGTTCACAAGACATCATCCAAGCAAACTGAACAAACTGACTCTTTTTTTTTTTTTTTGATTTTTCTCATGTTTTTGGGTTTTTTTAGCTATGTAATAGAAAACTAAACTAATATATGAAAAAGAAAACTTACTAGTGGGTTGCCTCCCACTAAGCGCTTGTTTAAAGTCATTAGCTCGACTTTGAATGCTGCTCAGACAGCTGGTGGAACAGAAGGTGGCATTGAATGCCTTGGAGAAGAATGTCTCCTCATCCATGGTGGTTTGTAAGTAGTAGATGTATGAACACTTCCAAGGAAGTGAGTAACATCAGCAGGGTGGGTCGTGAGTGTGGGTGGGACATTCTTCTGAATGCTCCATGACAGTCTCTTCATCTTTAGAAGTTTTTACAGAAAAGGTCTGACCATCAATGGTAGAACTCCCTCTTAACTTATCCATGTCAAAGTTCATGACAACATCACCAAGATCAAGCTCAATGTTCCCCTTTCTAACATCAATGATGGCTCCAGCAGTAGCCAAGAATGGTCTTCCCAGAATCAGAGGGTCTTTAGGTTCTTCAGCATATTTCAGAACCACAAAATCTGTAGGAATTATGCAGTCTTCAATGTTAACATGAACATTCTCTAACATGCCTTCTGGGGTTCTTATGGATCGATCTGCTAGGATGAGAGAGATCCTAGCTGGCTTGAAATCAGTCATTCCAAGTCTAGCAGAAACAGAGAAAGGCATCAAGTTAATACTTGACCCTAGATCACATAGAGAGTGGGGAAAACGTCCTGCAGATATTGAGCAATCAAGCACAAAGGTCCCTGGATCAGATAGCTTCTCTGGAACTCTGCTTTGAGTGATGGTATTGACTTGTTCAGAAACAGTCACCTTCTTCTTATTCCTTGGAACTGTGCCTAAGAGAATTGCACTGATGTCTCTGGTAAGCAATGCTCCTTCCTCAGGACTTACACCATTCACAACCATTCTCTTTACATACCTTCTTAGAGCTGGTGAAAGCTTGACTGCATCAACAAGAGGGATCTCAAGCATCAGCTTGTCTATCATAGCTTTGCATCTGGCTTCTTCTATCTCATGTTTAGACTTCCTAGGATGCTTGGGGAATGGTGTTTTGGGTTTATAGACACGTTCCTGGTCATAATTTGCAGTTACAGGCGAAGCAGCTTCGTTCTGGGGTGGGTGACGCTCGTCACTCACCTGTGACAACCCCCGATTCTCTTCTATGTTGGTGACGAGCGTCACTCCTCCTTGGTGACGCTCGTCACTCACCTCTGAGACAGAAAAATTTTCATCTTCAGACTCCATCAGTTGCACGATCTGCTCTGCACTCATCCTCTTTTTCTGCACTGTTTTAAGCTCCTTCTCATTCCTGATTGTGATGGCATTAACCTGATGCTTGGGATTGATATCAGTCCTTCCAGGAAGGAATCCCTCTTGCCTTTGAACAGCTCCTGCAGTTTGAGCAACCTGCACATCAAGCTTCTTCAGGTGAGAGTTCAGACTCTCAATTTTTCCATTCAGGTCTTGATACAGCGAATCTAGCTTGCCATTGAAGTTCACTGTCATCTTCTGCTGTCCTTCAAGTACTTGCTCCAGCATAGCTTCCATTTTATTGTCTTGTGGAGGTGCAGTTTGGTAGGAAGAAGAACCATAATTCCTGCTGTTTTGGTAAGGTTTCTCAACTTCAGTCTTCTGGAATGGGGGCTTAGGAGTGTAACCAGGCGTGCTCTGTCCTCCTGTAAAGGTACTCTGCTGATTATTGCTGTTGTAGCCTCTGTTCCATTGCTGATTTCCAAACTTTTGGCTCTGAAAACCCCCTCCATTGATGAAATTAACATCTTTCTGCTCAAATTCTTCAGGATTTTCGAAACTCTCCACTTCTGCAGCAAACTGAACTGACTTCTTTCCCACCAAAAGGCTGTGCATGCTGTCTAACTTAGCCTTAACTTCAGCTATTTGGTTTCCAACATTCAAACCAGCCTGCTGCTTTCTCTGAAAATCTGCATTTTTAGTGCTGTTACTGCAGGCCAAGTTTTCAATCAATCTTACAGCTTCTTCTGGTCTGTTGGTGTTGAAGTTTCCACTACTTGAAGCATCTAGTGCCATCTGATAATTCCAGTCAATGCCTCTGAAGAAGATACCAAGCAGCTGCACCTGATTGAAACCATGATGAGGACAGTCCCTCTGATAAGACTTGAACCTGATCCAAGAAGCCTTAAAAGCTTCAGTAGGGCCTTGTGTAAATGATGCAATTTTCGTCCTCATATCTTCTGATCTGGCATCATCATAGAAATTTTTCAGAAAGGCATTCTTGGTGTCCTCCCAAGTAGTTAGTGAAGCAGGTTCCAGTTGCTTCAGCCAATATGCAGCTTCTCCTCTAAGAGAGTAGGGAAAAAGCTTGCAGAACAGAAAGTCATTGCTAACCCCATTAGCTTTGACACTGGAAGCCAAGTCCTCAAATCTCTCTATGTGATCCATAGGATGCTCATGAGGTAAACCATGGAAGGGATGCTGTCCAACTAGCTGATAGTAGACAGGTTTAACCTCAAAATCGTTCCTCTGGAAAGCAGGAGGTCGGATTGCAGCTCTGTTGGCATAGAACTGATCAGGTCTGTTGTAATCACCTAGAGTCCTCTGAACAAAACGCCCAGCAGCGTTATTGACAGCAGCAGGGACTCCCACGTTCTCAGCCACTTGCTGAACCTGCTGTTCAACAATGACATTCCCCTCTTGATCAATTCTCTGCCCCTCTTCGTTCCTCCTATTTCCTTCCCTGTCAACCAAGTGACCTTCTGCATCTTCAACCAAGATCAGTGGAGCGACCATTGCAGATTGCTTCTTAGCTTTCCTGTTAGTTCTCTCCAACCTAGCAAGCTCGTCGATGCTCAAAGTCACAAGCTCCTTCTCTTTGTTGCTTCTGGTTCTGCGATTAGGCATACACCTGAAACAGGAACAAAGAAAAGTAGCTGAAAATCAGTAAAGAAATAAAAACTTAGACAAAATCCTAATACTAAAAATCGATAGGCAGCTATTACTCCCCCGGCAACGGCGCCAAAAACTTGATAGGGTCAGGTTTTACCCAAATAAAACTACTGCAAGTGCACAGCAAAGCAGTTGTAGTACAAGGGGTTATCGAATCCCAAGGGAGTATGTAAACCACACTAGCGATTATAGATTCAGATTAAGCTAAGCGATAAATAATGAATGTAATGCAAAACAGTAAAATAAATGCAAGAGGGCGTTTTTATGCTTGTTCTTAAAGTTCAGAAGGCTAAAGGCGCTAAGTCAGGACAGTTCGCAGGTTGAATCTGAGAGTGTAGAATGCATGCAATCAGGAATGAATTAAAACCGTCTTGAACATGAATCACAAAGATATAACTAATCAATTCTCATTGCAGAAGTCATCTATGTCTAAATCACAGAGTTTCAAATCTCTTTGCAAACCCTAACAACCTAAACATGCAGTAATGATCAGGTTCAATTGTTCACAAAACTCCTAAGCCAAATCTCTTTGTACTAGGGCGTTTTGCTCATCTAATACTAGTTCAGGTGATTAATAATGCTCTCACATCTATCAAAAACCTAGGGTTTCGAAATCCAGATGATGTGTCTAAGAAATCGATATGAATGCAAGCACAGATGAAGAACCAATGAATTTCCTATAAGTTTTTAGCAATTCTACAAACTCTTCTTCAACCTTTGAAAAGCCCTAACTTAACTAACAAACTACTCAGACATGGTGATTTGAGAAAACATCATGAAAAGAATAGATTGCATAAAAGAAATAAGAAGTAGAAATAAAGGAGTTCAAAATCTGCTCTGAAGGAGTCTGATTTGTCTCTCCAAAAGCTCTTCTACAAATCTCTCTCTAAAGCTCTCAAAAATAATAAGATACAAGATATATGCCAAAAGAATGGCTGAAAAACCTAATATACAAGCTAAAACACGATCTGGGGCCTTTTTGCAAAAACTGGAACTTCTGGGCCAAAACTGCAATTTCTTCCCAATCTTTTAAAAACAGGCCACGACCTCCTTCCTTGGTGGGTGACGAGCGTCACCAGCTTGGTGACGAGCGTCACCCATATGCATACTTTCTTCTTCGAGCTGGATACTTCATGGCTTCAACTTGCAATGCTCCAAAAAGCTCCAATATCTCCAGTTATGCTCCAGACATGCTATAACCTGCAAAGACTCTTCTAGGACTCTAATAAGACCAAAAAGACTCAATAAAAAGAACTTATATCATGGTTAAAAACCATAAAAACCATGATATATCACATGTCAAAGAGCAGGGAACATTACTAAGAGGAACGAGATGCCCCAAGTTCCCATATTTGAGGTAGACGTCTTTGACACGTGGGGCATAGACTTCATGGGGCCATTTCCCTCATCATACGGCAACAAGTGCATACTAGTGGCTGTTGACTATGTCTCTAAGTGGGTTGAGGCCATTGCTTCCCCAACAAACGACTCTAAGGTGGTGATCAAGCTTTTTAAGAGCATTATTTTCCCGAGGTTTGGAGTTCCCAAGGTGGTGATAAGCGACGGAGGGAGCCATTTCATCAACAAGCTGTTTGAAAATCTGTTAAAGAAGTATGGCGTGAAGCATAAGGTAGCTACGCCTTACCATCCTCAAACGAGTGGCCAAGGGGAGGTCTCTAACCGTCAGATCAAGGCAATAATCGAAAGAACAGTTGGGACTACTCGGAAAGATTGGGCAGTGAAGTTGGATGACGCTTTGTGGGCGTACCGGACTGCTTTCAAAACGCCTATTGGTACCACTCCTTTCACTCTTCTCTACGGTAAAGAGTGTCATCTTCCTGTTGAGTTGGAACATAGGGCGTTGTGGGCTGTGAAGCGGCTGAATTTTGATCTGAAGACGGCTCCGGAGAAGCGTTTGATCCAGTTGCACGAGCTTGATGAGCTAAGGCTGGACGCTTACGAAAGCGCTAGGATCTACAAGGAGCGTACCAAGGCTGCTCATGACAAGAAACTGGTACGTAAGGAGCTCAAGGAAGGGAGTTTGGTGCTGCTTTACAACTCGAGGCTCAAGCTCTTTCCAGAAAAGCTGAACTCACGGTGGAGCGGTCCGTATGAAATCAAGGAAGTATTACCTTACGGAGCTGTCACGTTGGTTGGCAAGAGTGGGAGTGCATTTACAGTGAACAAACACAGGGTTAAGCCATACATGGCAAGTGCATTTGAGAAGGAGAGCACCTCAATGCTTCTCCAAGACCCACCATCTGCGTAAACCAAGTAAAGTCTAGCTAAAAACGTTAAAAAAAGCGCACTTGGGAGGCATTCCCATGTTTATCCTGTACATATCCTTGCTTAATTTCTTTTCCAGTTTCATGTTTTTGTTTTATGAGTGTGTAGGAGAAAGTGTGAGAGACGCAGGACACGATCCGAGTTCAAAAAGGAGTAAGAAGGGGGCGAGTATAAGCTAGAGATCGAGCGCTAGATCGACTCATCCTGGCTCGATCTTTGCTAGATCGAGCTGGTGAATCGAGAGGAGCCAGTCGATCTAGACGAGATCGAGTAGACAGATCGAGTGACGAACTCGATCTAAAATGTCTCGGGAAATTCTTGGAGTTTAGATCGATCGATCCAAAAATGGATCGACCGATCTATTTTCTCTCGGGAAAGTCCCTCATAGACAGATCGATTAGTCAACTCGATCCACCACTCGATCCAAGCTGAATCAACCCCTGAATCGATAGCATGGCTCGATCACGAGGACTTAGTCGCGATTTCAAAAACTCAAGGAACGAGAGAGCCAATCGATCCACGACTCGATTCAAATCGAATTGTGTCTTAAATCGAGTAACCCTCTCGATCCAAGCCATTATGGGCAGGAGATCGAGTCCTAGATCGACCAAAGGGACTCGATCTCGTGGCGAGGTAACATTTTCTTTTCCTCCTTTATTCTTTTCCCTCCAGTTTTTAAATTCAAAACTTGGTCAAGGCAAACATCTTTGACCATGAAAGATGTGCCTTGACCAAGACTTTTGTCAGAAAACCACTTCTTTTACCCATAGTTTTGTTTCTTGTTAGCCTTTAAATGTTTTCAACAACTTCACACTCTCTCATTCTTGTTTTCTTGAACTTTTAAGCAAAGAGAGTGAGAGTTATCTGTTTCTAAAGGCTAACAAGCTTCTTAACAATCTTTGCAAAAAGTATTTTCGGATAATTGATAAAAATCTTTAGGAAAATCTCCTTTTATTTCGCAATTGATTGTTTTAGATGCTATGGCGGTTTTGAATTTTTAAATTTAGCTAAATAATAGAAAAAATTCTGGATTTCTAGTATCTCTAGATTTGATTCTCTATTATTTTGCTATAATTTTAATAAATTCCCCAAAATTCTAGGGTATTAAGTATAAGTTTTCTTCTTTGCCTTTCTTCTTCTCTCATCTGATCGCCGTTTTTCTCATTACCTTGCTTGAGAAATTTGTTTCAGGCACGATGACCCCCAAGAGAACGAGAGAGGAGACAGCACAAGAAGGAGAAGGTCAGGAAGTGGCTGTTCAAGAGAGGGTTCGATGGAGTAAGGACGAGAAGAGGGATAAGAAGCGGCTGGAAAGGCTTCGGTTCGAGCCTACTAAGTTCGCGGACCGGGAACTGCTGTTCAAGCTAGGGATCCTTGGAGATTTCGACCAACTCCTCAAGAAAATTGGCCTAAGATGTCTGTCACGAATGGATTGCCCAACCATTCCAGAAGTGACAATAGACTTCCTTGCCACGTTGGAGTTTTGTTACGAGAACCCTACGCCCCTGTTCCTTCGCAAGGCCGTCTCTCTTTCAAGGTTGAACGTCAAGCCTTCAGCTTCTCAATCCCCGAGCTGTGTCAAGCATATGGTCTCAACGCAGCCGCAACCAAGATCGAGTTCCCCTCCTTCACGCGAGCAAACGATTTTTAGGACATGATCAGCAACGAAGACTACAAGGCCAACACAGCCAAAATCAAGAGAGTGAGAAGCCCGGTGCTGAGGTACACCTTGAAGCTGATCGCCAACACATTCAGCGGACGATCAGTTGCTCCCACGGTCACGAAGACCGAGCTTTGCTTCTTGTTCCAAGGCGTGAAGCATTTGTTGTGTGATCCGGCGGAGAATGAAGAGCCTATGGAGGATGAACTTGGCGATAACGTGAACTATGGATGCGTACTTGCTGATTCTATGGTGAAGTACAAGGCTTATGCCTTGCGGTACAAGGCAAGCTCTTCATTCATTGGCGGCTTCCTAACTCCTCTATTCATATAAGCCGGCGTACCTATACATGATTTCACACCCGTTCCGGCTAGAGCTTTCATGGATAAGGTCTACATGAGGAATACCGACAGCTTGGGACGCACGCCAGCAGAAGGGTTCTACGCTTATCTTTTCATCGATGATGAAAACGAGAAGAGAGTATGCATCCTACCAAACAAGGACGAGACCGAGCTGCTTGGTGTTGGGAACATCGAGTTCTTGCCGACCGTAGAAGAGTGCTTTGTTCCTCTAGGAGGAACGCCTGCCCCAGCATTTGCTCCACGTCCAAGGTCCGAGTCCCCTGCCACGGAAGATGAGATGCCCGAGGCTTACACCCTTCCCAAGATCGATTTCGAGCCGAGAACCAAGACAGAGAAGTTCCTAGCATCTGTTGTGGAGATGCCATGGAAAATCAACAAATGGCAAGGCAAAATGCTCAAGAAACTTGCCAAGAAGGTCAAATTGCTTCAAGGAGGCTCGCCTAAGAAAGCTGCAAGTGAGGAAGTTCAGCAACCCGAGAAGAGGAGGCTTTCAACCGGAGGAGTTGTCATCCGTGAGACTCAAGGCAGCAACATTCAACCGGCGCGTCTCTCTCTTCAAGAGCCAGGCTCCAAAGGCAAAGCCGTAGCATCTAGCTCCTCTGAAACATCCTCAAGTTCCAGCCGAGACTAGACCCGAGGTAACAACCTTCTTCCATTGTACATACCGCTCATATTTGCTTCTTTTTGCTTTGTGTTTTGGCGCTCCTTTGAATTTGTTTGCCACCGGGACGTTGTCAAGCAAGTTTGGGGGAGTATGTGTGTGGTTTGACATGTGTTTTCTGATCTTATTTTCCCTTTAGCATCCTTGAGTCTTCATTGCATGAAAAATTGGTAAAATTTTTAAAAGTTTTTCAAAGATTCATGTAGTTGCATTCATCTTGTTAAACATTTTATGGTTGAGTCTAGAATTTTAAGGCATATAGGTTGTTCACATTTGCATAAGGGGTTAGAGTTTTTCTTAAAAAGGTGTTTTATACTCATGAATTATCTCAATACCCTAGTTCATAGTTCTCTAATGCTTTGCTCATACTTTGAAAGTAAGTTCTTACCATGCTTGGATCACTTGCTATGATTTTCGTGACTTAAGTTGAACAGACATGAATTGAATCCTTTCCTACTAAGTGAGAACCTTAATCTGAATTTGAATTATCACACTTGTGCATTTGAAATGAAATACATAGATCACATATACATATTCAGGCTTTCTTACCCTTTTCTACCACTCTTTGAAAGTCTGAATAGAACTCCGCACCCTGAACCTTGCCTTCCTTTCAAGCCAAATATTTCTTGTGTGATGTGATGCCTTATTTTTGGATTGAACTTGGCATAAAGTGTTAGGCTTAGGCGACATGATTAGGCTTTCATATTAATGCTAGCTTTGCATTTTGAAGCTAGTTTTAGGTTTGTTTTGGGGCAGGGATTCGCTGGTGTTAAAAGAATTTTGCTTATGTATTTTCAGTTTAAAAAGAAATGGTGTTTGGGGTTTGAAAATAAAATGGACTCATGGTTTTAAGTGGTGGTGTTATTCTGTTTTTAAATAAAAGCTTAGTTTTAAAAGAGAAGGAGGTAGCTCTCAAAATAAAAAAAAATAAAACAAAAGAAAAAATCGAAAGGCCAAAGTCCTAAAAAAAAAAAATAAATAAATAAGAGAAGAGAGCTACCAAGATTTAAAGAAAGAGCTTTAAATTTGTGTTTGACCACCACTAGCCTAAGAAGAGTAAAATTATCTTCTGTTTTCGTGGGTTATGCTTGGCTTCTTGCCTTGTCGTTTGGGTAGTTTCTAGAGGGTGAGTGAGCTCGAAAAAGAAAGAAAATGAGAGGGGTTTAGGATCATTGTTAGTGTATATGGGTAGATGAGAGTCTAGTCATGTATGCATCAATTGTCTTTATCTTTAGCATTATGCATAAGTTCAATCCTTTTTGAGATAACCCATTGTTTGAATTACCCGCTTGAATGAGATCATCTTTGTCTCATAACCTTGTCCTTAGCCAAATGTATTCTGTTCTAAAGGCATAAGTGTGATTCACGGTTTGATCATTAATTGAATGTTAAAGGTTAGGATTCTTGGGTTGTTTGGAATATGAGAGTCATGATCTGAATTTCTTTGTGTGATGAGTATGGCTAAGTTCTTTGGAGTATGAGTGTGCGCATTGCATTTTAGAACTAGTAACTAGGACATTGAGATTGATTCATTTGAAAGGCACCTTTGCAAGAGGCTTAAACCCCCGTCTTTTCTAAAACCTCTCTTCCTTTATTATTTTCTGTTGCTTGAGGGCAAGCAAGAAGTAAGTTTGGGGGAATTGATGTTACTGCATATTGCATGTATTTTACATACATATAAGTTAGCTTTTCATGCATTTACATCACACTTTAGGCTAGATTGCATCACTTTAGGTCCTAGAGCATTCTTGCACCCGCATACGCATGTTCCTTGCATCTTGCATCATATTCAGGTTGTTTCTGGCTACTTTGGAGTCGTAGAGGTTTGTGGGCGTGCTGAGGCTAGCGTGGAGATTCGTGGGAACGTCGGATGTTTGCTAAGGACCAGAGACCGGGGAGCAGATCGAGCATGGCCGGTCGATCTAGGAGAGATCGACCAGAAGATCGAGTAGTCCTTCTGACCCAAGGAACCTGATCGAGACGGAGATCGAGTGAAGCAATCGATCATGTGGTACAGACGTAAATGATGCCATGCAGAGCGAGAGCCAGATCGAGTCCACCACTCGATCTGCCAAAAGATCGATACCAGGATCGGATGCAACACTTGATCTACCGAAGAAGATCGAGACACAGATCGAGTTGAAGACACGATGTCCAAAGATGATCGAGAAGCATGCTCGATCTCGAGGTCGATCTCAGTCCTTTCAACCGTTTTTAGCCGCTAGCGAGGGGGGGACCATCGAGCTGTTTGGCCTATTTTGGGAAGGCGGCGATGATCTTTTCCCACACACTTTTTCATTCTTATCTTTTTATGCTTTTTCTCTCTGGTTTTGAGATGATCCGCCATTGTTAGACTTTGAGCTTTGTTCTTGAATATTTTGAATCGTTTAAGCTTTAAGTAAACGTCTCCTATGTTTATCGTTTCATCTTTCATGCTTGTTTCGGTTATTTCCATGTGTAGCGAGTAGTTTCATTTGGGTTTCGGGGTGGAGAGGATTCACAGGGTCTAAAGGGTTTTCAAGTTTGTTGTTTTCTCGTTCTTAATAGCTTTCTCTTGTAAGATGTTGAGTACCTAAGGCTTAAAGAGTCTCACGCCAAGACCTTTATGATCAGAGAGAGCTCTTACCTTGACAGGATCCAGAGATCTCTGAAAATCACATCTTAGAGGCTAGTTACTCTTTCCCAAACGCCATGGTAGTTTAGAGGACTAGTTAAGCCGCGTGGTTGAAATCTGTTTTCCTTGCCTCTCAATGTCTTTTTCCGCCAAACGCCATGGGTCTGGAGGAGAGAATGAGAGAGTGATCCATACCACACGCCATGGATGGGTCTTGTCTGGTTTTCAAGGCTTAGAGAATCTCACAAAGTGAGTAGATCTAGAGTTTTCAAACCAAGCTTGGACCTTTGAAACCCTTAACATGAATCTCGACCCTAGACCCTTCTTCCTTAGCATTCTTACATCGTCGTTAATCATTCGCTTGACATTCGTCGCATCGTGGTCATTAGTTTCTTCATACTTGTATTTTTAGACGAGATCGATCCAAACTGCTCGATCTAGTGGTCGATCTTGTGGTCAATCCACTAGTCGATTTTTATAAATTCATAGCTTTGCATTTTAATCGTTCTATCTTTTCATCGTGGTAGTTCACTCTTCCCTAGTAATTTTAAAATAGTTTTGCATTCCATTTGGTTGCTGCATATAGTTTTTAGGATTTTTACAAAATCGCTTATCATCTGCCTAGCTTTACACTGCTCTTGCATTCTCTTTGACCTTCCTAGCTCCTAGAAATGGATTGACACTCACTTGCATACTGTACTACAACCTGGTTTTGCATTTGAGTTTTGATAGCCTCGTTGCATCCTCGCCTTGCAAAGAATATAGTTATCATTGCTTGACTTAGATATTTCACTCTTAGCTCTTCTGTTTTCAACTGCTCCCAATTGGATTGATATTAAAACCCATACTACAACTAACTAGCACAAGGATGGGTGATTGACAACAAGAGCCTCGTCAAAACTCTTGTATCAACTCACCTCGACTTTTCGTCGATCCCTGCTCCGAGTAATCCACCCGGACAATTCGTGACACCTCTGCGTGCTCCAGGTCCATCAAACTTCGCCACCGCGGTGAACCAGACACCAATCACCATGGATATCTCGGCTCCAGGAATAGCAGAGATGGGACCTCGTCCCGCGACGAGATATCCATCTCCGCCTGTGCCAACACCAGGAATACCCGAAATGGGACCCCGTCCCAACACGAGATATCCGTCTCCACCTTTAAGACCACCTGGAACCGAGCCACCTTGACAGAGATGGCTTGGGTCCTCGGCCTTCACCTCGAGTTCGCAGACACCACCCCGGTTCGGCCAACAACCAAACACGACCTCGAGCTCGAGACTTCCTAGCGGGATCCACGAACAACCTATAGGGTTCGTTCACCAACAGCTCGGAACTCAGATTCCAAATGATCCGACTCGGGCTAACCACCTCGGCGCCGGCTCAAGAAACCTAGTCGATTGCAAGTCCTTTGAAAGGTTCCAGAACCAGACCGACTATGCCATTCGGCAAATGAACTCCATGTTCCATCAAGCCACGAGCTCGGCTCCCGATATCGATCGAGTAATTTGCGAGACCCAACGGACTCCGTTCACCTACTCGATCATGAACACGTACCTCCGAGACACTACCAAAGTACGAGTCCCAGAGTACGCTGGAAACAACGACCCAAAAGCTCACATCCGACTCTTCAACCTCGCAGCTATCCGAGCCAACTTCTCCCCAGAAGAAAAGCAGGATACTGCTGGCTCTTCGCCGAAAACTTAGTCGGACCAGCTCAGGAATGGTTCGCGACGTTGGAAGAAAATTCGATCTTGAATTTCAGCGAGCTCGAAATAGCCTTCCTCAAGCAATATTCGATCTTCATCGAAAAACAAGAGACCGAAGCAGACCTCTGTAAGCTAGTCCAAGCCCCAGATGAACCACTTCGATCATACATTACCAAATTCAAGGCGATCAAAGCAAATATCGCTAACCCTAACGAAGCAGTAGCCCTGCTAGCCCTCCGAACCAACCTCTGGTACCAGTCGAGGTTCAAGGCGGAGCTCACGCTTCGACCTACGGACTCGCACGACGACGTGCTCCATCGCGCGTCCATATTCAAGGACGAAACATCTGCCTGCAAAACAAAATACCGTAACTCACAGCTCCACCTCGCACCCTCCGGGTCGAAGAAAGCTAACGTCCCACCTCCCAAAAGGGAGTTGCAGGGCAAAGGTCAGCATTCGTATGCTATAGAAAGCTCGTCCCCCGAAAAGGAGTCGAGCTTCGACCGAAGCAAATACTGCGAGCACCACAAGAAGAACAGACATTCCACCGAGGAATGTCAAACTCGAGCTAGAATCTTGGCAAAAAAGCTCGCCAAGGAAAAAGCCGAGAAGGCCGAGGGAAAAAACGAAAAGCCTAAAAAGACCTCGACCAGAAACAGGGAGGATGACCCTGACAAAGCATCTCAAAAACGAGATCGTGAAGTCCAAGTCGAAGTCCAAACCCCTGGCTCTCCTCCATCAATGAGAAAAAGAATCGACCTGATTTTCAGAGAATTAAACCTTTGCGGTGGATCAATGAAATCAGTAATCACCCGCCCCCACCCGCATCTAGGAAACCATCGAGTTCCGGCTCCACCAGGCTCCATAAGGTCGTGGGGGGACACATGTTAAAACTACTCGGAAGCTCGTGAAAACCGACCCCTCCGTATGCGAACCTCGAACAGAACTGATCGAGCAAGTATGCATAGACGAGCCCAATTCCGAAAGGTGCGTTGGAATCGGGGTCAACCTCGCAAAAACAATTCGCGACAAGCTAATAAGCTTTCTAAAAGAAAACATAAGCACTTTCGTATGATCCACTGCGGACATGCCGGGCATCGACACAGAGGTCACCGCACACAAACTCAACATCAACCCAACCATCAAACCCGTCAGACAGAAACGCCCCAAGCTCGGTCCAAATCGAGCTAAAGCACTCAACGACGAGGTGGACAGACTACTCAAAGTGGGATCGATCAAGGAGGTGAAATACCCCGACTGGTTAGCAAACCCCGTGGTCGTCGACTTCACCGACCTAAACAAAGCATGTCCAAAAGACAGCTTCCCACTTCCACACATCAACCGCCTGGTCGAGGCCACAGCTGGCCATCAACTCTTGTCCTTCATGGATGCCTTCTCCAGATACAATCAGATAAGATG
The DNA here is from genome assembly GCA_911865555.2 of Thlaspi arvense. NCBI lineage: Eukaryota > Viridiplantae > Streptophyta > Magnoliopsida > Brassicales > Brassicaceae > Thlaspi > Thlaspi arvense. Next base: position 35,622,828 of record OU466862.2, read on the forward strand.
AGTCCGGAAGACCAAGAAAAAACAGCCATCATTACCGATTCAGGTACCTACTGCTACAAAGTAATGCCTTTCAGCCTGAAAAACACAGGAGCAACCTATCGAAGGCTAGTGAACAAAATGTTTGCTAACCAGCTCGGTAAAACCATGGAAGTCTACATAGACGACATGCTGGTCAAGTCTTCGAGAGACACATATCACATTGCACAACTTAGTGAATGCTTCAAAATCTTAAACCAATACGAGATGAAGCTCAACCCAGCTAAATGTACCTTCACAGTCGCATCAGGAGAATTCCTAGGTTATCTGGTAACCGAACGAGGAATCGAGGCGAACCCGAAGCAGATCACGGCTTTCCTCGAAATGCCATCTCCCAAGATACCTCAAGAAGTTCAACGTTTGACGGGTCGAATTGCAGCCCTCAATCGGTTCATCTCGCGGTCAACCGACAAGTGTCTCCCATTTTATCAGCTCCTCAAGGGAAACAAAAAATTCCAGTGGGACGAAAAATGTGAGGAGGCACTAACCCAACTCAAAACCTACCTCACCGAGCCTCCTATCCTAGCTAAGCCAATAGAAGGAGAACCTTAATACAGTGGTCTCTCTAGCTGCAGTAAGCGGCGTACTGGTTCTGGAGGAGCTTAATGAGCAAAAACCCATTTTTTACGTAAGTAAAAAACACTTATCGATGCCAAAATTAGGTATCCATCTATGGAAAAGTTAGCACTAGCTGTAGTAATGTCAGCTCGCAAGCTCCGACCTTACTTTCAGTCGCATTCAATCGTGGTAATGACCTCGCAACCTTTGTGAACTATACTCCACAATTCCAGCCAGTCGGGACGCCTCGCGAAATGGGCCATCGAGCTCAGCGAGTACGATATCGAATATCAGACCAGGACATGCGTCAAAGCCCAGGTCCTGGCAGACTTTATGGTCAAGCTGGCCCCAGATGCCAGCTCCGTCCTTCAAAACCTGGACTCTTTACGTCGACGGAGCATCGTCCAAACAAGGCTCCGGAGTCGAGGTCCAGCTCACTTCTCCAACCGGAGAAGTGATGGAACAATCTTTTTGTCTCAAATTCACCTCGTCTAATAAAGAGTCCGAGTACAAAGCACTAATAGCCGGGCTCCAGCTCGCAATCGGCGTCAGGGCAAGCGAGATCAAAGCTCACAGCTACTCGAGACTCGTAACCGGCCATTACAGCAGCGAGTACGAGACGAGAGAGGAACGCATCAAAGCCTACTTAACCATAGTTTGCAGCCTCGCAGAACAGTTCACTCGTTTCGAGCTCGTCCACATACCCGAGGGGAGAATACGGCAGCAGAAGCTTTGGCAGCTCTAGCTTCTACCTCCGACCCAGCGGTAAAGCGAATAATTCCAGTGGAAGGGATTGAGAAACCTAGCATAGATCTATCACTCAAGACTCCGACTGTGAGCACAATTACCACGCGATCATCAACCCGGTCACAAACGCAACAGTCCCAAGATCCAGGACCATCCAGTACAGCCAGTGATAACAAGATTTTTAATCTCTAAAGGGAGTGATGCAATGCAGCAGGAGGTTATCAAAACTCAAGCAGCACACAGTCGTAGTATAGTGCAAGAGGAATCAATCCAACCTAGGAGCTAGAAAGTGCAATGAGAATGCAAGGATCATGTAAAGCTAAGCAAATGATGAACGGTTTTGTAAAAATCCTAAAAACTAAATGCAACGATTAAATGCAAAGCAAAACTATTTTAAAAATACCAGGAACGAATGAACTACCACGAGGAACAAACATAATGATTAAAATGCAAAGCTATGAATTTATAAAAATCGACTAGTGGATCGACCACAAGATCAACCACTAGATCGAGCAACAATGATCGATCTCGTCTAAATGTTTAACAGAAACGAATCTAATGACCAGTATGCGAACATATAGCAAGCGAATGAATAACAGAGATGTAAGAATACTAAGAAAGAGGGCCTAGGGTTGAGATTCATGTTCAAGGATTTCAAAGGTCCAAGCTTGGTTTGAAAACTTTAAATCTACTCACTTTGTGAGATTCTCTAAGCCTTGAAAACAAAACAAGATCCATCCATGGTGTGTGGTATGGATCACTCCTTCATTCTCTCCTCCAGACCCATGGTGTTTGGCGGAAAAAGAGATTGAAGGGCAAAGAACTCAGATTTCAAACACGCGGCTTAACTAGTCCCCTAAACTACCATGGCGTTTGGGAAAGGGTAACTAATCTCTAGGATTCGATTTTCAGAGATCTCTGGATCCTGTCAAGGTAAGAGACCTCTCTGATCATAAAGATCTTGGCGTGAGAGTCTTTAAGCCTTAAGAACTCGACATCCTAGAAGAGAAAGCCATGAAGAACAAGAAAACACCAAACTTTGAAAACCTTTTCGACCCCTTTGAATCCTCTCAACCCCAAAACCCGATGAAACTACTCACTACACATAAAGTAAACCAAGAAAAGCATAAACGATGAGCTAATAAACATGAAGAACGATGGATTTAACAATGGCGAAATCGCCTTCGAACAGAGAGAAAAAGATGAAAATGATAAAGTGAAAACGTGTGTTAGAAAGCATGATCGCCGCCTTCCCAAAATAGGCCAAACAGCTCGATGGTCCCCCCTCGCTAGCGGCCAAAAGTGTTTAAAGTACAATGAGATCAACCTCGAGATCAAGCATCTCGCTCGATCATTTTCGGACATCGTGCCTTCAGCTCGATCTGTGTCTCGATCTTCTTTGGTGGATCGAGTGCTTCGTTCGATCTTGGAGTCGATCTTTGGAGGATCGAGTGGTGGACTCGATCTGGCTCTCGCTCTGCATGGCGTCATTCACGTCTGTACTCCTTGATCGATCGTTTCACTCGATCTCCGTCTCGATCAGTTCCCTTGGATCGAATGGACTACTCGATCTTCTGGTCGATCTCATCTAGATCGACCGGCAATGCTTGATCCGCTTCTCGATCTCTGGTCCTTAGCAAGCATTCTTGAATTCTCCAAGTTCCCACGAACCTCCTCACGAGCCTCAGCACGTCCACGAACCCTCCAAGACTCCAAAGTAGCCGAAAACAACCTGTATGCGATGCAAAATGCAGGAAATATGCATATGCTGGTGCAAGAATGCTCGAGGACCTAAAGTGATGCAAACTAGCCTAAAATGCAATGTAAATGTGTGAGAAACTAACTTATATGTATGCAAAATGCATAAAATATGCAGCAATATCAACTTCCCCAAACCTGCCTTTTGCTTGCCCTCAAGGAAACAAAATTCAAGAAGGGAGAGAGGTTTTAAAATAAACGGGGGTTTAAGCTTCTTGCAAAGGTCTCTTTCAAATGAATCAATCTCAACGTCCTAGTTACTAGTTCTAAAATGCAATGCACACGCTCATACTCCAAAGAACTTAGCCATACTCATCACACAAAGAATTTCAAATCATGACTCTCCTATTCCAAACAATCAAAGAAACTCATCCTTTAACAGTCACTAATGACCAAATCATGAATCAAACTTATGCACTTTAAAGCAAAACACATTTGGCTAAGGGTAAAGGCTATGAGCATAGAATGATCTCATTTTAAAGAGGATTTATTTTAAGCAAGGGTTTCTCTCGAAAATGATAAGAACTTTATGCATAATGCTAAAGGTAAAGGCAATTGATGCATACATGATCAGATTCTCATCTACCCATGCAAGCTAACAATGATCCTAAAACCCCTCTCATTTTCTTTCTTTTTAGCTCACTCACCCTCCTAAAATCTACCCTTATCTCCAAAGCAAAAGCTTAGCAACCCCAAATCAAAACAGAAAACAACTTAACTCTTTTAGGCTAGTGAAAAGGTTTGAAAATATTAAGCTCCTTATTTCTTTCTTATTGATAGCTCTCTAATTATTTTTTATTTTTTTCTTTTTCTTTTCTTTTTATTTTGGCACTTAGGCTCTTTTCTTTTTCTTTTTGTTTTGGTTTTGAGAGAGCTATCTTCTGAAATTATTAGAGCATTATACATTTTAAACACAAAATCTTTCACTTAAAACCTTTTGTTTACTTCAAGTACCAAACTCTATTAAAACCGAAAGCATAAATACATGAAAGCAACCCCATCAAACCCCCAAACTTATCCTAAGCTTACATCTAGCTTCAAAATGCAAAGCTAGAAATCATATGAGAACCTAATCATGTCGCCTAAACGTAACACGTTATGCTACGTTCAAACCAAAAGAGGCCTCACAAAGATGTTACACACAAAAACTTGGCTTCAAAGAAAGGTAAGGGTGATGGTGGGAGTTCTACTTAGGCTCACAAAGAGTGGTAAAAAGAGGAAGAGAGCCTAAATATTTTTAAGATCCATGTGTTCATTTTCAAGTGCATAAGAATAATATTTAAAAATTCAAATTAGAGTTCTCACTTATTAGGACAAGTTTCAAATCATGAGTATTCAATTCAAGTCACGAAAATCAAAACAAGTGATCCAAGCATGGCAAGGGCTTACTTTCAAAGTGTGAGCAAAGCATTAGAGAACTACTAACTAGGATATTGAAACCATTCATAAGCTTAAAACATCTTTTTAAGAAAACTCTAATCCCTTATGCAAATATAAACAACCTAGATGCTTAAAAATTCTAGACTCAATCCTAAAATGTTTAACAAGATGAATGCAACTACATGAATTTTTTTGAAAAATTTTAAAAATTTTACCAATTTTTTTTCTTCTCTTTTCTATGCCTTAGATGCATGCAAGACTCATGTTATGCAAAAATAAAATAAGATCAAAATAAACATGTCAAACCACACACATACTCCCCTAAGCTTGAATGACACCGTCTCGGTGGCAAACGTGTTCGAAAGAGCTCAAAACACAAAGCAAAAATCAAGAAAACATGAATGGTATATACAATGGAAGGTGTTTGTTACCTCGGGTCTAGTCTCGGCTGGAACTTGAGGATGTTCCAGAAGAGCTAGATACTATGGCTTTGCCTCTAGAGCCTGGCTCTTGGAGAGAGAGACGCGCCGGTTGAATGTTGCTGCCTTGAGTCTCACTGATGACAACTACACTGGTTGAAAGCCTTCTCTTCTCGGGTTGTTGGACCTCCTCATTTGCAGCCTGCCTTGTCGAACCTCTTTGAAGCGCCTTGACCTTCTTGGAAAGCTTCTTGATGACTTTGCTCTGCCACTTGTTGATCTTCTTTTGCATCTCCACAACAGAAGCAAAGAACTTTTCTGTCTTGGTCCGCGGCTCAAAGTCTAGCTTAGGGAGGACAAAGGCTTCGGGCATCTCATCATCTGTGGCTGGAGACTCTGATCTAGGGCGAGTAGCCAGCTGAATCGTTGCCGCGGCTCCTAGAGGAGCAAAGCACTCCTCTTGATATGAGCATGGGGACATCTAACTTAGAAGATGAGCATGTAGCCGTTGGAAAACAAGATCAAGACCATAAGGAGGCTGAAGAAGTTCTTAAAGTACAAGGAGGTCCAATGACCCGAGCTAAGACTAAGGCATTTCAAAATGCCTTAGAGGTTCTACTTAATCAGTTTAAGTATGAATCAAGTACTAAGGAGGCTACACGTTCCACATTGGTCTGCATTGTAGCCGGGGACTAAGCTAGTGGGTTTGTGGGACTTTTTGTGCTTTTTTTCCCTTAGTGAATTTTATCCCATTGGGTTTTTTCACTAAGGTTTTTAACGAGGCAAGTGTTCCCACAATGTCATTGCCCATTAAGCTTAGCCTTGTTCCAAGCCCACTTCTTTCTACCATTCGTGGCTTGGATGTGTCTAGGTTCATTTTATTGTTTTTAGTTGCTTCTTTCCTTGTAGTTTGTGGTATTTTGAACAAGAGTCATGCATGGTTAGTCAAGGGAGTTTGTCCCAAGACCAACTTATTGCTCTCTTGTTGTCCGTTCTCATTCCTCTCTCTCTTCTCTCCTTAAGACCGTGTGTTAGTTGTTTTTGTTGTTTCATCTATCTTTGAATAAAATTTCCTTTGCAAAATAGATCATCTCTCTTGGTGCATCATATCCTTGAGAAATCCTGCTTAGAACCCTAGGTGCATCATATCCTTGTGTTCTAGTAGCTTTGTATCCAGAGCCTTCCATCTCTCTTGCTACATTCCATCTTCACTCTTTCCCCACTTTTCCCATTCAATTAAAACAACCTCTTACCACCGTTCGGATCATTCCACCACCTCACGTCAATTAGTTCGTAACTCAACTTAAAAGGATCGATCATTAGCCGGGATTATATCAAGTGGTATCAGAGCAAACCTTCCAAAGCTAAGTTCTCTGATCCGATCCGTCCTTATTCATCGTTTCAATATTTTTGACTCTTCATCTACTGTCGAAAATATTTTTTTAAAATTATTGTTCATCACGGTTTTGATCTCTTGTATTTCATAAAATTATTTTTTAGTTTAGAATTTTTTTATAAATTCTAATATACCTAAGAACTACTTACTGCGAGAGAAATTTTGTTTTTCAGGAGCAATGGTCGGGGAAGATGACCCGGAACCTTCAGCCGTACATGCTCAGAGGATTTTGGTCGAAGCCCTCATGGCTGAGATGAAAAAAATGTTACAAGTTGAGGTAGAAAAGATCAGACAAAGCTATGAACAGAGAGAAACGGCTCAGAGACGCCAAGGCAAAGAAACCGCGAGAGAAGATGAACAAGAAGGGCAGGCTAGTGGACATCAGACTGATCAATACTACAAAAGCAGTAGCTCCTCTAAAAGTGGCCGTAGAAGTTCTAGACAAGGCAGAGAACGTGTGCAAGACAACTTGGCCGGTCTAAAGTTGAAGATTCCCCCTTTTCACGGCAAGTGTGATCCGGATGCCTACCTTGAGTGGGAAAAGAAGATAGAACTGGTATTCAACGTTCAACATTACACTGAGGAGAATCGTGTTAAAGTGGCGGCCACAGAGTTCTACGACGATGCTCTAAGTTGGTGGGATCAACTCATCACAACCAGAAGGAGAAACCAAGAGTATCCGGTTACAACTTGGAACGAGATGAGAAACTTGATGAGGAAACGGTTTGTTCCGAGCCATTACCATCGCGAGCTACATCAGAGGCTTCGGAGATTGACGCAAGGCAACCGTTCTGTGGAGGAATATTTTCAGGAAATGGAAACACTAATGCTTCGTGCAAATATCTTGGAGGACAGGGAAGCTACGATGGCTAGGTTCCTCGGAGGCCTTAACCGAGAGATTCAGGACCGCCTAGAGACACAACATTATGTCGACTTAGAAGAAATGCTTCACAAAGCAGTGTTGTTTGAGCAGCAAGTCAAGAGAAAAGGGTCGTACCGTTCGGGTTCTAGTACCGGACCAAACAGTCGGACAGTTTATCCGCGGGACGACAGAAACTCGTACCGGTCAGCATACCCGCAGAATCAGCCGAGAGAGGATAAGCCGATCAGTTCCAAATCCGAAACTGTCTAACCATATGGGAAACCTAAGGAGGCTAATACCAAGGCTCGTGATGTAAAATGTTTCAAATGCCAAGGCCGTGGACATTACGCCAATGAGTGCATCAACAAATGTGTTATGGTGTTACTAGAAAACGGTGACATAGAATCAGAGGATGAGCAACAAGCAGAAACAGATGAGGAACATGAGTTATTGCCAGTACAAGGAGAGTTGCTTGTAGCAAGAAGGACATTGACCATGCAAAGCAAGCCAGAGGAACAAGATCAGCGTGAGAATCTGTTTCACACTCGTTGTTTGGTTCAGGGAAAGGTTTGCAGTTTGATCATAGACGGTGGGAGTTGCGCTAATGTGGCAAGCAGTATCATGGTTAAGAAGCTGAGTTTGCAAGCTACTCCTCACCCCAGCCCGTATAAGCTACATTGGTTGAACGATAAAGGAGAAATGAAAGTCACCGGACAAGTCTTAGTACCACTGGCCATAGGTGAGTATAAAGATGAGATACTTTGTGGTGTGCTACCTATGGAAGCAAGTCATATCCTGCTAGGGAGGCCATGGCAATCTGACCGCCGGGTGATACATGATGGATTCTCCAACCGGCACTCCTTTGAGTTTAAGGGTAAGAAGAATACTTTGATTCCCATGACTCCTCAAGAAGTCTACAACGATCAGAAACACACCTTGAGGTCAGCCAAACATTTAAACTTCTTTGCTAAGGCTGGACAGGTTAAGAAAGCTTTATACTCCGAAACACCTATGCTATTATTTGTTTATAAAGAAACATTAACCACCATGGCTGATCTTACACCGGTGTATCCGAGTGAAATGCAAGCTCTTTTGTAGGATTATGAAGATGTCTTTCCAGAAGAGACCCCAACAGGACTACCTCCCATCCGGGGTATAGAACACCAAATAGACTTCATTCCCGGGGCATCATTGCCAAACCATCCCGCCTACCGTACCAACCCTGTGGAGACCAAAGAACTACAGAAGTAGGTGGATGAACTGATGGCCAAAGGACATATCCGTGAAAGCATGAGCCCTTGTGCGGTACCAGTACTTCTAGTTCCAAAGAAAGACGGTAGCTGGAGGATGTGTGTTGACTGCCATGCAATCAACAGTATCACGGTGAAGTATCGCCATCCCATTCCTAGGCTAGATGACATGTTAGATGAATTGCATGGTTTTAACATTTTCTCCAAAATTGATTTAAAAAGTTGTTACCACCAGATCAGAATGAAAGAGGGGGATGAATGGAAAACCGCATTCAAAATCAAACATGGTTTATATGAATGGCTGGTTATGCCATTCGGATTCACTAATGCCCCTAGCACTATTATGCGTTTAATGAATCATGTTCTTAGGGCGTATATAGGCATCTTTGTGGTGGTTAATTTTGATGACATCCTTGTTTATAGCAAAGGTCTAGAAGAGCATGTAGAACACATTAGACTAATGTTTGATTTGCTCAGAAAAGAAAAACTATATGCTGACCTTAAGAAGTGTACTTTCTGCACTTCTAGTCTTGTTTTTCTTGGTTTTGTAGTAAGCTCAGAAGGAGTCAAAGTGGATGAGGAAAAAGTGAAGGCCATCCGTGACTGGCCAAGTCCTAAGACCATAGGAGAAGTAAGGAGTTTCCATGGCCTAGCCGGCTTTTATAGGAGATTCGTGAGGGACTTTAGTATTATAGCTGCCCCACTCACCGAAGTCATCAAAAAGGAAGTTGGGTTCAAGTGGGAAACAGCTCAAGAAGAGGCTTTCCAAAGCCTAAAAGAGAAGCTTACTAACGCTCCTGTTCTTATATTGCCTAATTTCTTAAAGACTTTTGAGATTGAGTGTGATGCATCAGGAATAGGTATTGGCGCTGTTCTAATGCAAGACAAGCAACCCATAGCATTTTTTAGTGAGAAGCTTGGAGGAGCCATGCTCAACTATCCGACATATGATAAGGAGTTGTACGCCTTGGTGAGAGCCTTACAAACGTGGCAACACTACCTCTGGCCTAAATAATTTGTTATTCACACGGACCATGAGTCCCTCAAACACCTCAAAGGTCAGCAAAAGCTCAACAAAAGGCACGCAAGGTGGGTTGAATTCATAGAAACCTTCCCATATGTCATAAAATACAAACAAGGTAAAGATAATGTGGTTGCTGATGCATTATCAAGAAGGTACACTCTTCTCACTACTTTAGAAGCTAAGTTGCTTGGATTTGATCAGCTTAAAGAGCTATATAAAGATGATGATGATTTTTCAGAAACTTTTTCTTCTTGTTTCAAATCTCCTTCGGGTAAATTCTTTAAACAAGATGGGTTCTCTTTTATGAGAACCGTCTTTGTGTACCTAATTGTTCTATGAGAGATTTGTTTATCAGGGAAGCACACGGTGGCGGTTTAATGGGTCACTTTGGCGTAGCAAAAATCTTAGAAGTAATGAAAGATCATTTCTATTGGCCACACATGAGACGGGATGTTGAGAGAATTTGTGGGAGATGCAATACTTGTAAACAAGCCAAGTCCAAGGTCCAAAATCACGGTTTGTACTCACCCTTACCCATACCCTCTCATCCGTGGAATGACATTTCTATGGACTTTGTTTTAGGCTTGCCTAGAACAAAGACAGGTAAGGACTCTATTTTTGTTGTAGTGGATAGATTCTCTAAGATGGCTTGTTTTATTGCCTGTCATAAGACAGATGATGCTTTGCATATAGCCAATCTTTTTTTAAGGAAATAGTTCGCATTCATGGTATGCCTAAGTCCATTGTTTCGGATAGAGACACTAAGTTCCTTAGCTTCTTTTGGAAAACCTTATGGTCTAAGCCAGGAACTAAGCTTATGTTTTCTACTACTTGTCATCCGCAAACTGATGGTCAGACCGAGGTAGTAAATAGGACTTTAGGTACATTGTTGAGAGCTTTGATTAAAAAGAACCTTAAGTCTTGGGAGGATTGTTTGCCGCATATAGAGTTTCATATAACCATGCTGTGCATTCTGCTTCTAAGTATTCACTTTTTCAGATTGTTTTTGGGTTCAACCCCACTTCTCCTTTGGATTTAATGCCTTTACCTTTGAGTGAAAGGATAAGTATGGACGGAAAGAGAAAAGCCGACTTGGTCAAACTAATACATTCGGATGCTAAGAAGAACTTAGAAGAGAAGACTAAGCTCTATGCCAAACATGCGAATAAAGGAAGAGACAAGGTGGTTTTTGAAGCTGGTGATCAAGTTTGGGTACATCTAAGAAAAGAGCGCTTCCCAGCAGAAAGAAAATCCAAGTTGATGCCACGGATTGATGGCCCTTTTACAGTTACAAAGAAGATCAACGACAATGCCTATCAACTTGACCTTTAAGGTAAGTATCCTTTTAGCTCAATTTTTAACATTACTGATTTACTTCCTTATGTTGCAGATGAGTCGGATTTGAGGTCAAATCCTTTTCAAGAAGGAGGGGATGATATGAGCATGGGGACATCTAACTTAGAAGATGAGCATGTATCCGTTGGAAAACAAGATCAAGACCAGAAGGAGGCTGAAGAAGTTCTTAAAGTACAAGGAGGTCCAATGACCCGAGCTAAGACTAAGGCATTTCAAAATGCCTTAGAGGTTCTACTTAATCATTTTAAGTACGAATCAAGTACTAAGGAGGCTACACGTTCCACATTGGTCTGTATTGTAGCCGGGGACTAAGCTAGTGGGTTTGTGGGACATTTTGTGCTCTTTTTCCCTTAGTGAGTTTTGTCCCATTGGGTTTTCTCACTAAGGTTTTTAACGAGGCAAGTGTTCCCACAATGTCATTGCCCATTAAGCTTAGCCTTGTTCCAAGCCCACTTCTTTCTACCATCTGTGGCTTGGATGTGTCTAGGTTCATTTTATTGTTTTTAGTTGCTTCTTTCCTTGTAGTTTGTGGTATTTTGAACAAGAGTCATGCATGGTTAGTCAAGGGGGTTTGTCCCAAGACTAACTTATTGCTCTCTTGTTGTCCATTCTCCTTCCTCTCTCTCTTCTCTCCTTAAGACCGTGTGTTAGTTATTTTTGTTGTTTCATCTATCTTTGAATAAAATTCCCTTTGCAAAATAGATCATCTCTCTTGGTGCGTCATATCCTTGAGAAATCCTGCTTAGAACCCTAGGTGCGTCATATCCTTGTGTTCTAGTAGCTTTGTATCACGAGCCTTCCATCTCTCTTGCTACATTCCATCATCACTCTTTCCCCACTTTTCCCATTCAATTTAAACAACCTCTTACCACCGTTCGGATCATTCCACCACCTCACGTCAAGTAGTTCGTAACTTAGCTTGAAAGGATCGATCATTAGCCGAGATCATATCACCTCTATACTCGGGAGAAACTCGATGTTCCCAATGCCCAACAGCTCAGTCTCGGTTTGGTTTGGCAAGATGCATGTCCTCTTTTCATTCTCCTCATCAACAAACAAGTACTCAAAGAAGCCCTCGGCTGGCGTGCGTCCCAAGCTATCAGTGTTCCTTAGGTATGTCTCATCCATGAACGCTCTATCCAGAACGGGAGTGAAGTTCTGAAGCGGTATGCCAGCTTGCACGAACAAGGGAAAGAGAAAACCGCCAATGAGTGACGAGCTTGCCTTGCATCTCAAGGCATACGCCTTGTATTTGACCAATGAAGCGGCGAGGATGCACCCATAGTTGACGTCGTCTCCGAGCTGATCTTCCAACGGCTCATCGTTCTCATCCGGATCACAAAGGAGATGCATAAGGCCTTGGAACAAGAAGCAAAGCTCCGTCTTGGTCACCGTGGGGGCTACGGACCGACCACTAAAAGTTTTTGCCATCAGCTTCAAGGTGTAACGTAGCACCGGGTTCCTCACTCTCTTGATCTTCGCGGTGTTCGCCTTGTAATCTTCATTGGCGATGAGATCCCAAAAATCGTTCGCTTGAGTGAAGGAGGGGTACTCCACCTTCGTTGCTTCTGCATCCAGACCATAAGCTTGGCAAAGCTCGGGGATTGAGAGGCTGAAGGCTTGGCGTTTTATCTTGAAGGAGAGGCGGCCTTGAGAAGGAATTGGGACGCTAGGATTCTCGTACCCAAACTCCAAAGTGGCAAGGAAGTCGATTATAACTTCAGGAAAGGTTGGGCAATCCATCCATGACAAACACCTCAGCCCAATCTTCTGGAGGAGCTGATTAAAGTCTCCTAGAATCCCCATCTTGGCCAGCAATCCTCTGTCCGCAAACTTAGTCGCCTCGAACCTCAGCCTTTGAAGCCGTTCCTTGTCCCGTTTCTCATCCTTACTCCAACGAACCCTCTCCTGAACAGCCACTTCATGGTTTCCTCCCTCTTGTGCTGTCTCTTCTCTCGTTCTTTTGGGAGCCATTGCGCCTGAAACAAGTTTCTCAAGCAAAGCAATGAGCAAATCGGCGATATTATGAGAGAAAGAGAGAAGCAAAGAAGAAAACTTATAACTAATACCCTAGAATTTTGGGGAATTTATAAAAATTATAGCAAAATAATAGAGAATCAAATCTAGAAATAGAGAGAAATATAGAATTTTTTCCTATTATCAAGCTATTTTTTAAAAATTTAAAACCGCCCTAGCATCTAAAACAATCAAAGCGAATAAAAAGGATATTTTCTTAAAGATTTTCTTAAAGATTCGAAAATACCTTTGCTAGGATTGAAAAAGATGCTTGCTAGCCTTTAGAAAACAAGAATTCACACTCTCTTTTGCTTAACAACTCGAGAATACAAGAATGAGAGAGTGTGAAAGTAGTTGGAAACATTTAAAGGCCAACAAAAACAAAACCGTGGGTAAAAGAAGTGGTTTTCTGACAAAAGCTGTGGCCAAGGCACATCTTTCATGGTCAAAGATGCTTGCCTTGACAACTTCTTGAATTTAAAAACCGGAGGGAAAGAGGAAGAGAGGGAAAAGAAAATGATACCTCAGCACGAGATCGAGTCCTTTTGGTCGATCTGGGACTCGATGTCATGTCCATAATGGCATGGATCGAGAGGGTTTCTCGATTTGGGACTCGATTCGAATTGAATCGAGTCTTGGATCGATAACACCTCTCGTTCCTTGAATTTTTGGCACAACGGCTAAGTCCACATGATCGAGCCACATTCTCGATTCAGGGGTCGATTTAAGCTTGGATCGAGTGGCAAATCGAGTAGACTATTCGATCTAGCCTTTATAATCGAGTGACTCAGTCGATCCACCTCTCGTTTTCTTTTCAGGCTAAACGTATAGGGTGTTCGTCCTCTCGTGATTGACTGTGTCACACAATCTGTTTACTCGATCTCGTCTAGATCGACTGACTCCTCTCGATTCACTAGCTTGATCTAGCAAAGATCACGCCAGGATGAGTCGATCTAACACTCGATCTCTAGCATATACTCGCCCCTTCTTACTCCCTTTGGATCTAAGATGATGGCTTGCAATCCCTCATACTTGTTCCTACACACTCAGAAGATAAAAACATAAAACTGGAAAAGAAATAAAGCAAGAATATATACAGGATAGACATGGGAATGCCTCCCAAGTGCGCTTTCTTTAACGTCTTTAGCTATACTTTACTTGGTTTAGGCAGATGGTGGGTCTTGGAGAAGCATTGAGGTGCTCTCCTTGTCAAATGCACTCGCCATGTATGGCTTAACTCTGTGTCCGTTCACTGTGAATGCATTCTTACTCTTGCCGACCAACGTGACAGCTCCGTAGGGTAATACCTCCTTGATTTCATATGGACCGCTTCATCGTGACTTTAGCTTTCCTGGAAAGAGCTTGAGCCTCGAATTGTAAAGCAGCACCAAACTCCCTTCCTTAAGCTCCTTAGGTACCAACTTCTTGTCGTGAGCAGCCTTAGTACGCTCCTTGTAGATCCTAGCGCTTTCATAAGCATCCAGCCTTAGCTCATCAAGCTCGTGCAACTGCATCAACCACCTCTCCTGAGCCATCTTCAGATCAAAATTCAGCCGCTTCACAGCCCACAACGCCCTATGTTCCAACTCAACGGGGAGGTGACATCCTTTGCCGTAGAGAAGAGTGAAAGGGGTAGTACCAATGGGCGTTTTGAAAGCAGTCCGGTAAGCCCACAAAGCGTCATCTAACTTCACCGCCCAATCCTTCCGAGTTGTCCCAACTATTCTTTCGAGTATCGCCTTGATCTGTCGGTTAGAGACCTCCACTTGGCCACTCGTTTGAGGATGGTAAGGTGTAGCTACCTTGTGCTTTACGCCATACATCCTTAGAAGGTTTTCGAACAGCTTGTTGATGAAATGGCTTCCTCCGTCGCTTATCACCACCTTGGGTACTCCAAACCTCGGGAAAATGATGCTCTTAAAGAGCTTGATCACCACCTTAGAATCGTTTGTAGGGGAAGCAATGGCCTCAACCCATTTAGAGACGTAATCAACAACTACTAGGATGAACTTGTTGCCGTAGGAAGAAGGAAACGGCCTCATGAAGTCTATGCCCCACGCGTCAAAGAAGTCTACCTCAAATATGGGTACTTGAGGCATCTCGTTCCTCTTAGTGATATTCCCTGCTCTTTGACAAGCTTCGCAACTCATCACGAACTCATGGGTGTCTTTGAAGATGGACGGCCACCAGAAACCGGCTTGCAAGACCTTGGTGGCGGTTTTGAACGAAGCAAAGTGCCCGCCATACAAAGAGCCATGGCAATGAAAGATGATATCTCTTGCTTCCTCCTTTGTCACGCATCTTCTGTATAGGCTGTCAACACCTCTCTTGTATAAATAGGGTTCATCCCAAAAGTAATGGCTCACGTCCCTCATGAACTTCTTCCTATGATAGTTGTCAAGATGCGAAGGCTCTTCCCCACATGCCAAGTAGTTCACGATGTCCGCGTACCAAGGGAGATCCTCCTCTTTGAAGCTCAGAACTTCCTCAAACCGCCCTTCTATATTCCCACAAACAGCCGTAGTGATCGCCATGAATTGTTCCTCGGGGAGAGACTCGTTGATTCTTAAGCGAGAGAGATGGTCAGCAACGCCGTTCTCTATCCCTTTCTTGTCTTTGATCTCCGTGTCAAACTCCTGAAGAAGAAGGATCCATCTCAAAAAGCCTCGGCTTAGTGTCCTTCTTAGAATAGATGTACCTCAAAGCCACGTGATCTGTGTAGACAATGGCCTTGGAACCCACGAGGTATGACCGGAACTTCTCAAAGGCAAACACTACTGCCAATAGCTCCTTCTTCGTGGTAGTGTACCTTGTTTGCGTGTCATCCAAGGTTCTTGAAGCATAGTAAATCACGTGCAGCTTCTTATCTTTCCTTTGACCTAGAACGGCTCCCACGGCGTAGTCACAAGCATCACACATAATCTCGAATGGTAGAGTCCGGTCCGGTGCTTGCACTATAGGCACGGATACTAGATCCTCCTTGATGGTTACAAACTTGCAAACACTCCTCATCAAAGACGAAATCAGCTTCCTTGCACAATAGCCGTGTAAGAGGGCGTGCAATCTTAGAAAAATCCTTGATGAAGCGCCTGTAGAAGCCGGCGTGTCCCAAGAAACTCCTAACTCCTTTAACATTGACCGGCGGCTCAAGACTCATCATGACCTCAACCTTAGCCTTGTCGACCTCAATACCCTTCTCTGATATCTTATGGCCAAGCATGATCCCTTCCATCACAATGAAGTGGCCTTTTTTCCAATTAAGCACCAAGTTTGTCTCCTCACAACGCTTTAGTACCTTGCAAAGATTCAACAAACACGCAGAAAAGGACGCCCCATAGACTGAGAAGTCATCCATAAACACCTCTACCATCTCTTCTATTAGATCGGAGAAGATCAACATCATACACCGCTGAAACGTAGCTGGTGCGTTACACAACCCGAATGGCATCCTTCCATAAGCGAAGGTGCCATAAGGGCATGTAAAGGTCGTCTTCTCCTGATCATTTGGATGGATTGGTATTTGGAAAAATCCACTATATCCATCAAGAAAGCAATAGTAAGGGTGATTAGCAAGTCTTTCAAGCATTTGATCAATAAAAGGCAAGGGAAAATGATCATTTCTAGTAGCAAGATTAAGCTTCCTATAATCAATACACATACGGTGTCCAGTAATAGTCCTAGTAGGTATAAGCTCATCATTGTCATTCTTAATGACCGTGATCCCTCCCTTCTTAGGCACCACGTGTACGGGAGAAACCCATGTGCTGTCACTTATGGGATAGATCACGTCAGCTTCTAATAGCTTAAGAATCTCTTTCTTAACAACCTCTTTCAAATTAGGATTCAAACGCCTTTGATGTTCTATAGAAGAGGCGTTCTCATTATCCAAGTGAATCCTATGAGTGCAAAGCATTGGTGAAAGGCCCTTGATGTCACTTAAAGAGTACCCAATGGCCTTCCTATACTTTCTCAACTCAGTTAAGAGCGAGTGCAACTCATCATCACTTAAGTTTTCATTCACAATCACAGGATAGGTTTCGTTAAGCCCTAAGAAAGCATACCTTAGCCCTTTTGGGAGCTCCTTAAGGTCCACCTTTGGGGCTAGCAGCTCGCTCCAATCATCCTCGTGGCTGTTGCTGTTGTTTTCCTCCTTGGAACCTTCCTTAGAACCCGAAACATGACCCTTGAGAATGCTTTCTCCAACCGCTGTCCCTTCTGAAATCGAGTCATCCAGTCGATCTTGCTCTCGATGTCGTCTAGATCGAGCAGTTTCGCTCGATTCACTCACTCGATTTAATGTGGATCGAGTAAGAGATCGAGACGCTGAGTCGATCTCCGGATTTGGCTCTGAACTGATCGGAAGGCATCTCTCGATCTCTGACTCAATACTTTTCCTGGATCGATCACCCTCCTTGATCTGACTGTCGATTGTTGCACCGGATCGAGTTGTGTTCTCAATTGTCTTGTCGATTTAACCCCTAGATCGAGTAATGTCATCGATCTCGGAGTCGATCTCTATGCAAGCGCTTTCATCTTCTAGCACAACCTTCCTTGAATCAAGCAAGTTGACGTATTCCTGAGTCCTCTGATCCACATAACCGAACTCTCCTAACTCCTTAGTCAACGCCAGCTTCAAATGATCCTCCTGAGCCAACTCTTCCAGCAACTCATCTGCTAAAGCGTCCAACGTCTCAATGTAGAAAGCTTGTCCTTCTATCGTAGGCTTCTTCAAAACCTCATTGATATCAAAGTCCAGCCTTATATCTTTACCCAAGAGCAGAGCTATCTTCCCATTCTTGACGCCTATGTTGGCTCCGGCGGTAGCTAAGAACGGTCTACCGAGAATGAGTGGATCCTTAGGCTCTTCGTCCATTTCCAACACAACAAAGTCCATAGGCACGTTTACACCGCTGATTCTCACTGGCAAGTCCTCAAGCAAACCCACGGGTAACCTCACACTCCTGTCAGCTAGTACCAACGAGATTCTACAATCTTTGAATCGGGTAAAGCCAAGTTTATTTGCTACGGAATGAGGCATCAGATTTATACTAGCTCTGAGATCACAAAGGCAACTCTTGAACTCCAAAGGACCTAAAGCGCAAGGTATAGTGAAGCTTCCAGGGTCTCTCAACTTCTTAGGGACTATCTCCTTGTGTATCACTGCACTACATTCCTCACTAAGAACAAGCACTTCCTTGGTTTTCTTACTCTTCTTCACAAGCGTGTCTTTGATGAACTTGGCGCATTTAGGCATCATGGCAAGGCAGTCCACGAGAGGTAGCTTGATCTCTACGTCCTTAAGATGCTTCTCAAACAAGATTATATGCTTCTCTATGAGTTGCTTCTTAAAGCAGCCGGGAAAAGGTAGCTTAGGTACATACGGTGGAGGTACATAAGCATCCTTCTCCTTAGCAGCTTGCTCCGGTTTCTTCTTTACAACCGCTTTCTCACCTCTCCTTGGCCCTTGAGTCCAAACATTGTCAATGTTGATCTCATCATCGGCTGAAAGCTTACCCTCCCCTTCTTGAATTACAACGTCCTCGTTGTTCTTTGGAGTAACCGTAGGTGCTAGCTGAGTAGAGAAATCCGTGAGAGAGGAGTCTAAACGAGTGTTCATCTCGGCAAACTTCTGATTTGTAGATGCTTGCCCTTGAATCAATTGTTGAAACATAGCTTGGACAGGATCAACTTGTTGTTGTTGCATCGGTTGTTGTTGAGGAACAAAGCCCGGAGGGTACATTGGCGTATAACCCTTGTTTCCTTGCTGTTGTCCTTGGAATTTGTTCTGCCCTTGCCCTTGGAAGCCACCACTCGGCTAAAAACCTTTGATGTATGGTACGAAAAGCTTTGCTTGCTGAGCAGGGGACACTTGCTCCTTAGGGTTCGCGACATTGGTGCTATAGTATGAGAGATTGTTGTTCTGGTTGTAGTCTTGGGAATATCCTTGAGGTTTGTAGTTGTTTTGACCCGCCACCCAATTGGCTTCTTCTTGACTCAACTCAAGCTCCTCTAAGGTTTCATCCGGTTCACCAACAATGTGAACATGCTTCTGATTAGCCAACACCAGCTTGTCAATCTTCTCATGCAATGACTTAAGCTCCTGTTTGTGAGACTCTAGCTCAGAACCTCTCGGTGCACGGTTGTAGTCCTCAGCATAGTTGCCGTCACTCAATGCCAAGTTCTCAATCAGCTCCATGCCCTCTTCTACCTCTTGAACAAGGAAATTTCCCTTACTAGTCGTGTCAAGCAACAAGCGAATCTTTGGTGAAGCTCCGCGGTAGATAGTGCTTAGAAGAGTCTCTTCGCTGAAGCCGTGGTGAGGACACTGAATTGTATAGTCCTTGAACCGCTCCATGGCTTCTTTGAAAGTCTCATTGTTCCTTTGAGTGAAGCCGCTGATCTCACTTCTCAGCCTTGCTGTTCTGGTGCTAGAGAAAAACTTTGAGAGGAAAGCCTTCTTACACTCAGCCCAAGAGGTAATGGTGCCTTGTGGAAGGGTCTTCTCCCATTGTCTAGCCTTGTCTCCAAGAGAAATTGGAAAGAGATGCAGCTTGAAAGCATCTTTAGATATGCCATTAATCTTGATCATCCCACATACTTGCTCGAAGTTATCAAGGTGTTCCAAGGGATCTTCCATTGCTGGCCCGTGAAACTTATTGTTTTGCACCATTGTGATGAATCCCGTCTTAATCTCGAAGTTGTTGTTCTGTACAGGAGGAGGAGTGATCCCAAACCTATTGTGATAAGTATTGGGAGCATCTCCCGCTCCTATGATCCGTGGGGGTCTAGCCGCGTGTTGGGGGTTTCCATTACCCCTTCCCACTGCCCCGTGAGCTGGAGGAGGTCCCTCTGGATACTCGTGCTCAGCCATCGCTTCAAAATCCACTGAACCTTGCTGAACAATCTCCTCAAAAGCTCTAGCTTGCTCTCTTACTCTTCTTTATCTTGAATGACCGAGTTGATGAA
Source organism: Thlaspi arvense (assembly GCA_911865555.2). Classification (NCBI taxonomy): domain Eukaryota; kingdom Viridiplantae; phylum Streptophyta; class Magnoliopsida; order Brassicales; family Brassicaceae; genus Thlaspi; species Thlaspi arvense. The sequence goes on from OU466862.2 coordinate 35,642,596, forward strand.
TGTTGTCCAAGGGTTGAAGTAGATTGTTGTCTCCCCTTGAACGAAGATTCATGTACCTGAAAGACACACGTTTGAGAGTAGAGAAATCAGTAACTAAAAGAAAAACAAAGGCTTAGTCTTTACTAAACCCCAAATCTGAATGCTTTCTAAACACTCCTAACCCGGCAACGGCGCCATTTGATAACAAGATTTTTAATCTCTAAAGGGAGTGATGCAATGCAAAGCAGCACACAGTCGTAGTATAGTGCAAGAGGAATCAATCCAACCTAGGAGCTAGAAAGTGCAATGAGAATGCAAGGATCATGTAAAGCTAAGCAAATGATGAACGGTTTTGTAAAAATCCTAAAAACTAAATGCAACGATTAAATGCAAAGCAAAACTATTTTAAAAATACCAGGAACGAGTGAACTACCATGAGGAACAAACAGAATGATTAAAATGCAAAGCTATGAATTTATAAAAATCGACTAGTGGATCGACCACTAGATCGAGCAACAACGATCGATCTCGTCTAAATGTTAAACAGAAACGAATCTAATGACCAGGATGTGAACAGATAGCAAGCGAATGATTAACAGAGATGTAAGAATACTAAGAAAGAGGGCTTAGGGTTGAGATTCATGCTCAAGGGTTTCAAAGGTCCAAGCTTGGTTTGAAAACTCTAAATCTACTCACTTTGTGAGATTCTCTAAGCCTTGAAAACAAAACAAGATCCATCCATGGCGTGTGGCATGGATCACTCCTTCATTCCCTCCTCCAGACCCATGCGTTTTGCGGAAAAAGAGATTGAAGGGCAAAGAACTCAGATTTCAAACACGCGGCTTAACTAGTCCCCTAAACTACCATGGCGTTTGGGAAAGGGTAACTAGTCTCTAGGATGCGATTTTCAGAGATCTCTGGATCCTGTCAAGGTAAGAGACCTTTATGATCATAAAGATCTTGGCGTGAGAGTCTTTAAGCCTTAAGAACTCGACATCCTAGAAGAGAAAGCCCTGAAGAGCAAGAAAACACCAAACATTGAAAACCTTTTCGACCCTTTTGAATCCTCTCAACCCCAAAACCCGATGAAACTACTCACTACACATAAAGTAAACCAAGCAAAGAATAAACGATGAGCTCATAAACATGAAGAACAATGGATTTAAACTTAAACGATTCAAAGATTCAAGAACAAAGCTTCAAAGTCTAACAATGGCGAAATCGCCTTCGAACAGAGAGAAAAAGATGAAAATGATAAAGTGAAAACGTGTGTTAGAAAGCATGATCGCCGCCTTCCCGAAATAGGCCAAACAGCTCGATGGTCCCCTCCTCGTTAGCGGCCAAAAGTGGTTAAAGTACACTGAGATCGACCTCGAGATCGAGCATCTCGCTCGTTCATTTTTGGACATCGTGCCTTCAGCTCGATCTGTGTCTCGATCTTCTTCGGTCGATCGAGTGCTTCGTTCGATCTTGGAGTCGATCTTTGGAGGATCGAGTGATGGACTCGATCTGGCTCTCGCTCTGCATGGCTTCATTCACGTCCGTACTCCTTGATCGATCGCTTCACTCGATCTCCATCTCGATCAGTTCCCTTGGATAGGATGGACTACTCGATCTTCTGGTCGATCACATCTAGATCGACCGGCCATGCTCGATCCGCTTCTCGATCTCTGGTCCTTAGCAAGCATTCCTGAATTCTCCAAGTTCCCACGAACCTCCTCACGAGCCTCAGCACGTCCACGAAACCTCCAAGAATCCAAAGTAGCCGAAAACAACCTGTATGCGATGCAAAATGCAGGAAATATGCATATGCTGGTGCAAGAATGCTCTAGGACCTATAGTGATGCAAACATACTTTAGCCCATGAGGAAGTGGTTTGAGTTCCACCTTTGGTGCCCTGAGTTCGCTCCAGTCCTCATCTGAGCTGCCATGCTTCTTGGCGCCAGCTTCCCTACTTGGGGAACTAGTCTCCTGAGCTGAGAAGACTTCTCTTTCTGTGTATTCCAAGCTTTCAAATGACTCTTCCTCCTCAAAGAACATGTGGGAGTCCAGTTTCAGCTGATAACCCAAGCTTTCTTTATCCAAGTACCCATCATCTACATGCTCAATTGTCAAAGCTACTTGTAACTTGTCCTCACAACACAGCTCTTCTTGGAGTTCATCATTCAACTTCTCTAGAGTGTCAATCTGGAATACTTGATCTTCAATAGTAGGCTGCTGCATGATCTTCTTGATGTCAAACTTTAAAGACATGTCCTTACCCAACTTCAGGTCAATCTTCGCCTTTTTAACATCAATGACTGCTCCTGTTGTGGCTAGGAATGGTCTCTGATAAACTATTTCTTGCGAGGGTTTTATGATGCAGAGAGGTTATCAAAATCTAATGCAAGCAATGTTGTAGTATAGCAAGCAAGAGAGAGTCAATCCACTTCTAGGAGATAGAGAATGCACAGAGAATGCAAGGACTAAAGCAAATCTAAGCAAAATGAGACAGTTTATGAGAAAATATCTAAGAACTAGATGCAGCAACCTAAACAGAGTGAAACCTATTTTAAAAATACTAGAGAGGAAGCAACTACCACGAGAAACAAACGGATTAATTAAAGGAAAGAGCTTCGAATTATTAAAATTCGACTAGTGGATCGACCACGAGATCGACCACTAGATCGAGCAGTAACAATCGATCTCGTCTAAAAACTTAAGAACAGTAAAGCTAATGACCAGGATGTTATCAGATAACAAGCGAAAGATGAGAATAGACGTAAAGATGCTAAAAAGAAGGGCCTAGGGTTGAGATTCATGGTTAGGGGTTTCAAAGGTTCGACCTTGGTTTTAAAACTTTAGATCGACTCACTTGGTGAGGATCTCTAAGCCTTGAAAACAAAACAAGATCTATCCGTGGCTTTCGGTATAGATCACTCTTTCATCCTCTCCTCCAAACCCATGGCTTTTGGTGGAAAGAGAGATCGAAAGGCAAGGAAAACAGATTTCAAGTAAATGGCTTAACTAGTCCCCCAAACTTCCATGGCTTTTGGGAAGGGGTAACTAGTCTCTAAGGTGTGATCTTCCGAGATTCCTGGATCCTGTCAAGGTAAGGAACCTCTCGGATCATGAAGCTCTTGGCGTGAGAGTCTTCAAGCATTAAGCTTTCAACACCTTAGAAGAGATAGCCTTTAAAAACGTTTAGAAAAATCCCAAGATCGAAACCCTTTCAACCCCTTAATCCTCTCAACCCTGAACCCAAAGTAACTACTCACTACACATAGAGTAAATCAAGCAAAGCATATGAAACGAGACGATGAACATGAAAGAAAAACTGGATTAAAATGATGATGATTTGAATACAAAAGCTTAAGAGAAAAACGAGTTTCAACAATGGTGTTCTTCCCGAAAACGAGAGAGAAAAACATAAAGAAAAAGATAAGGATCTAAAAGTTATCGAAAAAGGGCGTCGCCGCCTTGCCTAAAATGCCCAAACAAGCCAACGGTCCCCCCTTCGCTAGCAGCCAAAAACGGTTGAAAGGACAGAAATCGACTCCAAGATCGAGTGGTTATCTCGATCATATCCGGACATCGTGTCTTCGGCTCGATCTGGGTCTCGATCTTCATCGGCGAATCGAGTGTTGCATCCGATCTCGGTATCGATCTTCGGCTGGATCGAGGGGTGTACTCGGTCTGTCTCTCGCTCTGCATGGCGTCATTTACGTCCGTACCGATTGATCGATTGCTTCACTCGATCTCCGTCTCGATCATTCTCCTTGGATCGCCTAGTTGGCTCGATCATCTGGTCGATCAACTCCTAGATCGACCGGCCATGCTCGATCTGCTCCTCGATCTCTGGTCCTTAGCATATTTCCGAGCTCCCACGAACTGCTACATCAGCTTCAACACGTCCACGAACCTCCACGACTCCAAAGCAGCCAGAAACAACCTGAATGTGATGCAAAATGCAAGAAAAATGCGTATGCTGATGCAAGAATGCTCTAGGACCCTAAGTGATGCAATCTAACCTAAAACATGATACAAATGCATGAAAAGCTAACTAATGAGTATGCAAAATGTATGCAATATGCAATAACATCACCTCCCCCAAACTTACTTCTTGCTTGCCCTCAAGCAACAGAAAATAAGTAAAGAAGAGAGGTTTTCAGAAAAAAAAAAATGAATGAGTGGGGTTTTAAACTTTTTGCAAAGATGCCATTCAAATGAATCAATCTCAATGTCCTAGTTAACAGTTCTAAAATGCTATGCTTACATTCATACTCCAAAGAACTCAGCCATACTCATCACACAAAGAAATTCAAATCATGACTCTCCTATTCCTAACAATCAAAAAAACTCATCCTTTAACATTCATTAACATTCGAACCATGAATCAAACTTATGCACTTTAAAGCAAAACACATTTGGCTAAGGGTTATGGTTATGAGCATAGAATGATCTCATTTGAAAAGGGTTTATAAATAGATTAAAGTTTTCTCTCAAAAATGGTTGAACTTGTGAATAATGCTAAAGGTAAAGACAATTTATGCATACATGATTAGATTCTCATCTACCCATGTAAACTATCAAATGATCCTATACCCCTCTCATTTAAGAAATTGTATCCTCACTCACCACTTAAGAGTCTACCCTTTCCTTCACAAATTTAGCAATCCCCAATTCAAAATAAAGACATTTTTAAACTTTTAGGCTTGTGAAAAGGTTTTGAAAAATACTTTTGCTCTTTAGAAATTTCTTATTGGTAGCTCTCTTATTATTTTTTTCTTTTCATTTTTTTCTTTATTTGGCACTTAGGCTCTTTTTTTTTTTTTCTTTTTCTTTTCTTTTCTCTTTTTTTTTTATTTTATTAGTTTATTATGAGAGAGCTACCTCCTGAAATTATTAGAGCATACTTAGCTTTAAAAATAACCTTTCACTTAAAACCTCATTTCTTTCCTTAAAACACAAACTTTTTGAAACCGAAAACAAATGATCAAGAAAGCAACCCCAATGATCCCCCAAACTTATCCTAAGCCTATACCTAGCTTCAAAATGCAAAGCTAGCAACAATATGAAAACCAAATCATGTCGCCTAAACCTAACACTTTATGCCAAGTTCAAACCGAAAGGAAGGCCTCACAAAGATGTCACACAAGAACATTTGGCTTCAAAGGAGGGTAAGGTTCAAGGAGGGAGTTCTACTTAGGCTCACAAAGAGTGGTAAAAAGGAAGAAGAGAGCCTAAATATTTTAAAACCATGTGTTCATTTTCAAATGCATAAGAATGATAATTAGGATTTCAAATTAAGGTTTTCACTTATTAGAATGAGTTTCAAATCATGAGATTTCAATTCAAGCCACGAAAATCCTAACAAGTGATCCAAGCATGGTAAGAACTTACTTTCAAAGCATAGACAAAGCATTAGAGAACTACTAACTAGGGCATTGAAACAATTCATAAGTAAAAACACCTTTGTAAGAAATTTTAACCCCTTATGCAAAATGCAAACAACCTAGGTGATATGAGAAACTCTAGACTCAATCCTAACATGTTTTTTTTTTTTTTTTTTTAAAAAGATGAATGCAACTACATGAATCTTTGAAAAAAATTTTTAAAAATTTTACCAATTTTTCATAAACTAAGACTCAAGGATGCAAAAAGGAAAATAAGATCAAAGAACACAAGATTAAATCACACATGTACTCCCCCAAACTTGCTTGACACCGTCCCGGTGGCAAACTCATCCGAAGGAGCATCAAAACACAATGCAAGAAACAAACATGAGCGGTTATATACAATGGAAGAAGGTTGTTTACCTCTGGTCTAGGCTCGGCTGGAACTTGAGGATGTTCCAGAGGAGCTAGAGATCGTTGCTTTTCCTTTGTCAGCTGGTTCTTGGAGAGAGTGGTGCACCGGTTGAATGCTTCCTTGGGTCTCGCGGATGACAATACCGCCGGTGGAGAGCCATCTCTTCTCGGGTTGTTGCACCTCTTGACTTGTAGCTTTCTTAGGCGAGCCTCCCTGAAGTGCTTTGACCTTCTTCCCCAGCTTCTTTAGCATCTTCCCTTACCACTTGTTAATCTTCCTTTGCATCTCTACCACCGATGCTAGGAACTTCTCGGTTTTTGTCCTCGGCTCAAAGTCTAGCTTGGGAAGTGTGTAAGCCTCGGGCATCTCGTCTTCCGTGGCTGGAGACTCTGACCTTTGACGCGGGGCAATGGCTGAAGCAGGTGGTCCTCCTAAAGGGGCAAAGCATTCTTCCTCCGTGGGCAAGAAAGCTCCGTCTTCGTGACCGTAGGGGCAACAGACCTTCCACTGAACGTGTTGGCAATCAGCTTCAGAGTATACCTCAGCACCGGGCTCCTTACTCGCTTGATCTTGGCGGTGTTGGCTTTGTAGTCCTCATTGCTGATCAGGTCCCAAAACTCGTCGGCTTTCTTGAAGGCTGGGAACTCGACCTTGTATGCATCAGCGTTGAGACCGTAGGCTTGGCATAGCTCAGGGATGGAGAGTGTATAGTCTTGATTTCCAACTTTGAAGTAGAGGAGGCCTTGGGAAGGGACGGGTGCACTAGGATTCTCATACCAGAACTCCAAGGTGGCAAGGAAGTCTATTGTCACTTCAGGAATGGTTGGGCAATCCATCCGTGACAGACATCTTAAGCCAATGTTCTTGGGGAGTTGGTCGAAGTCCCCAAGAATCCCGAGCTTAGACAACAGCTCTCGATCAGCAAACTTGGTAGGCTCAAACCGGAGCCTCTCTAGCCGCTTCTTATCCCTCTTCTCATCCTTGCTCCATCTAACCCTCTCTTGAACTGCCACTTCTTGTCCTTCTCCTTCTTGTGCTTGCTCCTCTCTTGTTCTCTTCGGGGCCATGGTTCCTGAAACAAATTTCTAAAGATATTGATAAGTACACGGCGGTTTGATGAGAATGAGAGAAGAGAAGGAGAGAATTTATAAAAGGCTACCCTAGAATTTTGGGGAATAAATAAAAATCATAGCTAAATAAAGGAGAATCAAATCTTTAGATACTGAAAAATCTAGAATTATTCCTTTTACTTAACTAGTTTTAAAAATTCAAAACTGATCATATATTCTAAAACAAGATCTTGCGGATTTAAAGGAGATTTTCTAGAATTAAATCATTAAATCTTTGAAAATACCTTTGCAAGAAGTTCAGAATATCTCTTGCTAGCTTTTGAAAAGTAAAACTCTCACTCTCTTTGTTTAAAAATCTCGAGCAAAACAGGAATGAGAGGGTGAGAGGATGTTTGAAATATTTAAAGACTAGCAAAACCAAAACAATGGGTGGTCAAAGTGGTTTCTGACAAAGTCTTGGTCAAGGCACATCTTTCATGGTCAAAGATGCTTGCCTTGACCAAGTTTTGAATTCAAAAGTTGGAGGGAAAAGAGTAAAGGAGGGAAAGAAAAATGTTACCTCGGCATGAGATCGAGTCCATTTGGTCGATCTAGGACTCGATCTCATGCCCAAAATGGCTTAGATCGAGAGGGTTACTCGATTTGAGACTCGATTCATAGTGAATCGAGTCCTGGATCGATTGGCTCTCTCGATCATTGAGATGTTGGCTCCTCGGCTAAGTCCTCATGATCGAGCTATGTCCTCGATTTAGGGGTCGATTTGGCATAGATCGAGTGATGGATCGAGTCGAGTGATCGATCTGTTTTCAACAGATTTTCCCGAGATAAATTAGATCGGTCGATCCGATTTGGATCGATCGATCCTTTTTCGTCAAGGTCGATCTTGTCACTCGATCTCGTCTAGATCGACTGGCTCCTCTCGATTCACTGAATCGATCTAGCAAAGATCGAGCCAGGATCAGTCGATCTAGCACTCGATCTTTAGCTTTATTCTAACCCCTATTGCCTTTTTAAGACCTCAAAGTCAAGGTTTAGACTCCTTATACCTGTTCCTACACACTTGCAAAATAAAAACATAAAACTGAAAGGGAAATAAAGCAGAAATATGTACAAGATAAACATGGGAATGCCTCCCAAGTGCGCTTTCTTTAACGTCTTTAGCTAGACCTTACTTGGTCTAAGCGGATGGTGGGTCTTGGAGAAGCACTGAGGTACTCTCCTTGTCATAGCTATCTGCCAAATAGGGCTTGACTCTGTGTCCGTTGACGGTGAATGCACTGCCACTTTTTCCCATCAGAGTAACAGCTCCATACGGCAACACTTCTTGAATCACGAACGGTCCGCTCCACCTTGATTTCAGCTTGCCCGGGAAGAGCTTGAGCCTCGAGTTGTACAGCAACACCAGTCCTCCTTCCTTAAGCTCCTTGGCAACCAACTTCTTGTCATGAGCCTCCTTAGTCTGCTCCTTGTATATCCGGGAGCTCTCGTAAGCATTCAGCCTCAACTCGTCCAGTTCGTGTAGCTGCATAAGGCGCCTCTCCTGAGCAGTCTTGAGATCAAAGTTTAGCCTCTTCACAGCCGACAACGCACGATGTTCCAGCTCAACTGCGAGGTGACAGCCCTTGCCATAGAGTAGAGTGAAGGGAGTTGTACCAATCGGTGTCTTGAAGGCCGTACGGTAGGCCCAAAGAGCATCGTCCAGCTTCACTGCCCAGTCTTTCCTCGTTGCTCCGACGGTCTTCTCTAGAATAGCCTTGATTTGCCTGTTGGAGACCTCCACTTGACCGCTTGTTTGAGGATGATACGGTGTAGCCACCTTATGCTTAACCCCATACTTTCTCAAGAGGTTCTCAAAGACCTTGTTTATGAAGTGGCTTCCTCCATCGCTTATAACGACCTTGGGTACTCCAAACCTTGGGAAGATGATACTCTTGAACAGCTTGATCACCACCTTAGAGTCATTTGTAGGGGAAGCAACAGCCTCAACCCATTTGGAGACATAATCCACAGCTACTAAGATGTATTTGTTGCCGTATGAGGAAAGGAATGGCCCCATGAAGTCAATCCCCCACGCGTCGAACACGTCAACCTCGAAGATAGGAACTTGAGGCATTTCGTTCCTCTTAGTTATATTCCCTGCTCGTTGACATGCCTCACAGCTCTTCACAAACTCGTGTGCATCTTTAAAAATGGAGGGCCACCAGAAACCGGCTTGCAACACCTTCGTGGCTGTCTTGAATGAGGCGAAGTGTCCTCCGTAAGAAGAGCCATGGCAATGGTAGAGGATTTCCCTGGCTTCTTCCCTTGTAACACATCTCCGGTACAAGCTGTATACTCCTCTTTTGTATAGGTAGGGCTCGTCCCAAAAGTAGTCACTAGCCTCCCTCAAAAACCTCTTCTTGTGATAGCTGTTGAGATGTGTTGGCTCCTCACCACATGCTAGATAGTTTACTACATCAGCATACCACGGTAGATCCTCCTCTTTGAAACTCAGCACCTCCTCAAACCTCCCTTCTAGCTTCCCACAAACAGCCGTAGTGATCGCCATAAGCTGCTCTTCTGGAAGAGAGTCATCTAAGGGGAGAGACTCGTTGATCCTTAGCCGTGAGAGGTGGTCAGCGACTCCATTTTCTATCCCTTTCTTGTCTTTAATCTCCATGTCAAACTCCTGGAGTAAGATAATCCATCTTAAGAGCCGAGGCTTAGTGTCTTTCTTTGAGTAGATGTATCGTAAGGCAGCGTGATCCGTGTATACAATAGCCTTGGAGCCAACAAGATATGATCTGAACTTCTCAAAGGCGAAGACTACTGCAAGCAGCTCCTTCTCCGTAGTGGTGTATCGTGATTGCGTGTCATCCAAGGTCATTGAAGCATAATAGATCACGTGTAGCTTCTTGTCTTTCTTCTGACCGAGAAAGGCTCCTACGGCGTAGTCACTAGCATCAAACATGATCTCAAAGGGGAGAGACCAGTCTGGTGCTTGGACTATAGGAGCTGATGTAAGGGCTTCCTTGATGGTCACGAAAGCCTTCAAACACTCCTCATCAAATACAAACTCAGCTTCCTTGCACAACAGCCGTGTGAGAGGGCGAGCAATCTTGGAGAAATCCTTGATGAAACGCCTATAGAACCCTGCGTGCCCCCAAGAAGCCTCTGATTCCCTTAACATTAACCGGCGGCTCAAGACCCATCATGACCTCCACCTTAGCCTGATCAACCTCAATACCCTTCTCGAATATCTTGTGACCGAGCACGATCCCTTCCTTAACCATGAAGTGGCATTTCTCCCAGTTCAGCACCAAGTTCGTCTCTTCACAACGTTTAAGTACCCTGCAAAGATTCAACAAACACGCAGGAAAGGACGCACCATACACAAAGAAGTCATCCATGAATACCTCTACCATCTCCTCTATAAGATCAGAGAAGATAGACATCATACACCGCTGAAACGTAGCCGGTGCATTACACAATCCAAACGGCATCCTTCGATATGCAAAGGTACCGTAGGGACATGTGAAAGTCATCTTCTCCTGATCGTTTGGGTGAATAGGTATTTGAAAGAAACCGCTATACCCATCGAGAAAACAATAGTAAGGGTGATTTGCAAGTCTCTCAAGCATTTGATCAATAAAAGGCAAGGGGAAATGGTCTTTCCTAGTCGCAAGGTTAAGCTTCATATAATCAATACACATTCTATGACCAGTGATGGTCTTAGTAGGGATAAGCTCGTCCTTTTCATTCCTTATGACCGTGATCCCTCCCTTCTTAGGCACCACGTGTACAGGGGAAACCCACGTGCTGTCACTTATGGGATAGATTACGTCAGCCTCTAAAAGCTTAAGGATTTCCTTCTTAACAACCTCTTTCAAGTTAGGATTCAAACGCCTTTGATGTTCTATAGAAGAAGCGTTCTCATTATCCAAGTGAATCCTATGAGTGCATAGCATTGGTGAAAGGCCCTTGATGTCACTTAAAGAGTACCCAATGGCCTTCCTATACTTTCTCAGCTCAGTCAAGAGCGAGTGCAACTCATCATCACTGAGGTTTTCGTTCACAATCACGTGATAGGTGTTATTAGGCCCTAAGAAAGCATACCTTAGCCTTTTTGGGAGCTCCTTAAGGTCCACCTTTGGGGCTAACAGCTCACTCCAGTCATCCTCGTGGCTGTTGTTATTGCTTTCCTCCTTGGAAATCTCCTTTGAACTCGAGGCATGGCCCTTCAGACTGCTTTCCTCCATCGCTATCCCTTCTGAGATCGAGTCCTCCGGTCGATTCTCCTCTCGATGTCGTCTAGATCGAGCCATTTCGCTCGATTCACTTACTCGATTTGATAGGGATCGAGTAAGGGATCGAGACGCTGAGTCGATCTCTTGATTGGACCCCAAAATGATCGGGAGGTTTCTCTCGATCGTCGACTCGATTGTTTTTCCTGATCGAGCATTCTTCTCGATCTGTCCATCGATTGTTGCACCGGATCGAGTTGTGTTCTCGATTGACTTGTCGATCTGACTCCTGGATCGAGTGATAGCGTCGATCTCGGGGTCGATCTCTAGGCAGCAATCTTCTTCTTTCTTGATAATCCTCCTAGAATCCAGCAGGTTCACGTACTCTTGGGTTCTCTGGTCCACATAGCCAAACTTCCCTGGCTCCTTAGTTAGTGCTAACTTCAGATGGTCTTCTAGAGCTAGCTCTTCCAGCAACTCATCCGCCAAGGCATCCATTGTTTCAATATAGAAAACTTGTCCTTCAATGGTTGGCTTCTTTAGAACCTCGTTGATGTCGAAGTCTAGCCTGATCTCCTTCCCCAAATGCAAGGCAATCTTCCCATTCTTCACATCTATGATAGCCCCGGCGGTTGCAAGGAATGGTCTCCCTAAGATGAGTGGGTCTTTAGGCTCCTCATCCATATCCAACACGACAAAGTCTGTAGGTACATTTACACCAATGATTCGTACTGGTAAATCTTCAAGCAGCCCCACTGGCAACCTCACGCTTCTATCAGCCAGCACCAATGAGATCCGACAGTCCTTAAACCGAGTAAAACCAAGCTTCTTAGCCACGGAGTGAGGCATCAAGTTTATGCTAGCTCCGAGATCACACAAGCAACTCTTGAACTCTAGAGGACCCAAAGCGCAGGGTATAGTGAAGCTTCCAGGGTCTCCCAGCTTCTTAGGGACTATCTCCTTGTGTATAACTGCACTACACTCTTCACTTAGAACAAGTACCTCTTTGCTTTCTTTGTTCTTCTTCACAAGGGTATCCTTGAAAAACTTGGCGCACTTGGGCATCATAGCTAGACAATCTACAAGAGGCAGCTTGATTTCCACGTCTCTCAGGTGCTTCTCAAACAAGATTATGTGCTTCTCGATGAGCTGCTTTTTGAAACGACCGGGAAATGGCAACTTCGGTACGTAAGGTGGGGGCACGTAAGAGTTCTTCTCCTTGGTGGTTTGCTCACTTTTCTTCTCTGCGACCGCCTTATCTCCTCTCCTCGGCCCTTGGATCCAAACGTTGTCTAAGTTTATCTCATTATCATCAGCCGAAGGTTTACCCTCCCCCTCTTGAATTGCAACGTCCTCATTGTTCTTTGTAGAGACCGGAGGTTCGAGCTCTTTGCCGCTTCTCAACGTTATAGCATTGGCATACTCCTTGGGATTTTGCTCACACTTTCCCGGAAGACTGTTCTGACCACTCGTACTTGCTTTCCCTTTCTCCAGCTGCTTGATCTTGTTGTTTAGGTTGGTGATCTGAGTGGAGAAGTCGGTTAGAGATGAGTCTAGGCGAGTGTTCATTTCAGCGAACTTCTGGTTGGTAGAGGCTTGCCCTTGTATTAGCTGTTGAAACATTGCTTGAACCGGATCAACTTGTTGTTGTATCAGTTGTTGTTGCTGAGGTGCAAAGCCCGGAGGGTAGTTAAGAGTATAACCCTTGTTGTGTTGTTGGTGCCCTTGGAAGTTGCTCTGCCCTTGACCTTGGAAACCACCATTCGGTTGAAAACCTTTGTTGTAAGGGATGAAAGGTTTAGCTTGTTGAGCAGGGTACACTTGGTCTTTAGGGTTGGCTACGTTGGTGCTTCGGTAAGAGAGGTTGTTGTTCTGGTAGCCTTGGTTGTAGCCTTGAGACTTGTAGTTGTTCTGTCCAGCCACCCAATTTGCTTCTTCTTGACTTAGCTCTAACTCCTCTTGGTTCTCATCAGCTTCACCAACAAAGTGAACATGCTTCTGATTAGCTAACACCAACTTATCAATCTTCTCATGCAAAGATTTGAGCTCCTTCTTGTGAGACTCTAACTCTGATCCTCTTGGTGCACGGTCATAATCTTCAGCATAGTTTCCATCACTCAACGCCAGGTTTTCTATCAGCTCCATACCCTCTTCTACCTCCTGACCGAGGAAGTTCCCTTTGCTAGCTGTGTCAAGCAACAACCTGATCTTTGGTGAAGCTCCACGGTATATGGTACTGAGTAGTGTCTCCTCACTGAACCCGTGATGAGGACATTGGATCGTGTAATCTTTGAAACGCTCCATTGCCTCGTTGAATGTCTCGTTGTTCCTTTGAGTGAAACCGCTGATTTCGCTTCTTAACCGAGCTGTCCTTGTGCTTGAGAAGAACTTTGAGAGGAATGCCTTCTTACACTCAGCCCATGATGTGATGGTGCCTTGTGGGAGGGTCTTCTCCCAATGTCTAGCTTTGTCTCCGAGTGAAAAGGGGAAGAGACGCAGCTTGAAAGCATCTTCGGATATGCCATTGATCTTGATCATCCCACATACTTGCTTGAAGTTGTCTAGGTGCTCCAAGGGGTCTTCCATTGCTAAGCCGTGGAACTTGTTGTTTTGCACCATGGAGATGAAACCTGGCTTGATCTCGAAGTTATTGTTTTGTACTAAAGGAGGAGTGATCCCAAACCTATTGTGGTGGGTATTGGGAGCATCTCCGGCTCCTATGATCCTTGGGGGTCTAGCCGCGTGTTGGGGGTTTCCATTGCCCCCTCCTGCTGGAGGAGGTCCTTCTGGATGCTCGTGTTCAGCCATAGCTTCAAAGTCAACCAAACCGTGCTGAACAATCTCCTCAAAGGCTCTTGTTTGCTCTCTGACTCTCCTTTGCCGTGAGTGACCAAGTTGATGAATGTTGTCTAAGGGTTGTAGAAGATTGTTGTCTCCCCTTGAACGAAGATTCATGTACCTGAAAACACACGTTTGAGAGTAGATTTATTAGTAACTTGAAAAAGGTAAAGACTTAGTCTTTGCTAAGACCCAAATCTCTATGTTCTCTAAACAATCCTAGAATGGCAACGGTGCCATTTGATAAACTATTTCTTGCGAGGGTTTTATGATGCAGAGAGGTTATCAAACTCTAATGCAAGCAATGTTGTAGTATAGCAAGCAAGAGAGAGTCAATCCACTTCTAGGAGATAGAGAATGCACAGAGAATGCAAGGACTAAAGCAAATCTAAGCAAAATGAGACAGTTTATGAGAAAATATCTAAGAACTAGATGCAGCAACCTAAACAGAGTGAAACCTAATTTAAAATACTAGAAAGGAAGCAACTACCACGAGAAACAAACGGATTAATTAAAGGAAAGAGCTTCAAATTATTAAAATTCGACTAGTGGATCGACCACGAGATTGACCACTAGATCGAGCAGTAACAATCGATCTCGTCTAAAAACTTAAGAACAGTAAAGCTAATGACCAGGATGCTATCAGATAACAAGCGAAAGATGAGAATAGACGTAAAGATGCTAAAAGGAAGGGCCTAGGGTTGAGATTCATGGTTAGGGGTTTCAAAGGCTCGACCTTGGTTTTAAAACTTTAGATCGACTCACTTGGTGAGGATCTCTAAGCCTTGGAAACAAAACAAGATCTATCTGTCGCTTTCGGTATAGATCACTCTTTCATCCTCTCCTCCAAACCCATGGCTTTTGGTGGAAAGAGAGATCGAAAGGCAAGGAAAACAGATTTTAAGTAAATGGCTTAACTAGTCCCCCAAACTTCCATGGCTTTTGGGAAGGGGTAACTAGTCTCTAAGGTGTGATCTTCCGAGATTCCTGGATCCTGTCAAGGTAAGGAACCTCTCGGATCATGAAGCTCTTGGCGTGAGAGTCTTCAAGCATTAAGCTTTCAACACCTTAGAAGATATAGCCTTTAAAAACGTTTAGAAAAATCCCAAGATCGAAACCCTTTCAACCCCTTAATCCTCTCAACCCTGAACCCAAAGTAACTACTCACTACACATAGAGTAAATCAAGCAAAGCATATGAAACGAGACGATGAACATGAAAGAAAAACTGGATTAAAACGATGATGATTTGAATACAAAAGCTTAAGAGAAAAACGAGTTTCAACAATGGTGTTCTTCATGAAAGCGAGAGAGAAAACATAAGGAAAAAGATAAGGATCTAAAAAGTTATCGAAAAAGGACGTCGCCGCCTTGCCCAAAATGCCCAAACAAGCCAATGGTCCCCCCCTTCGCTAGCAGCCAAAAACGGTTGAAAGGACAGAGATCGACTCCAAGATCGAGTGGTTCTCTCGATCATATCCGGGCATCGTGTCTTCGGCTCGATCCGGGTCTCGATCATCATCGGCGAATCGAGTGTTGCATCCGATCTCGGTATCGATCTTCGGCTGGATCGAGTGATGTACTCGATCTGACTCTCGCTTTGCATGGCGTCATTTACGTCCGTACCGATTGATCGATTGCTCCACTCGATCTCCGTCTCGATCATTCTCTTTGGATCGCCTAGTTGGCTCGATCTTCTGGTCGATCAACTCCCAGATCGACCGGCCATGCTCGATCTGCTCCTCGGTCTCTGGCCCTTAGCATATTTCCGAGCTCCCACGAACTGCTACATCAGCCTCAACACGTCCACGAACCTCCACGACTCCAAAGCAGCCAGAAACAACCTGAATGTGATGCAAAATGCAAGGAAAATGCGTATGCTGATGCAAGAATGCTCTAGGACCCTAAGTGATGCAATCTAACCTAAAACATGATACAAATGCATGAAAAGCTAACTAATGAGTATGCAAAATGTATGCAATATGCAATAACATCAGTCACTCTCTTCTGCTGAATAATGGCGCTACATTCATGAGTGAGGACTACCATTCCCTGCAGATCTTTGGTTCTTTCAGCAACAGCATCTTTCAGGAATTTCTGGTAAGGGGGGACCAAAACAAAGGCATTTAACAGCGGCATTGTGAGCTGGATCTTCTTCATCTGTTCATCAAAGAGTCCTTTGTATTTAGCAACCAGCTGCTTCTTAAACCTTCCAGGAAAAGGTATTGTAGGTTGATAAGGAGGAGGTATGTATCTTGGTTCTTTGGCTAACTCCTTAGAAGCCTCCTTTGTTTTGCCTTTAGTAACCTCCTTGTCTTTGGCTTTCTCAGAAAACTTTTCAGCTTCAATCATTCCATCTCCTGGAGTATCTTTCTTTTCTTTGACCTCCACCCCCTCTTCTTGTTCCTCAATGTCTTCATTGGGTATAGAAGGAGCTACTTTTGGGGGAAGTTGCTTCCCACTTCTGAGAGTGACAGCTTTGACATACTCCTGTGTGAGTGAAGATGTAGAAGGGGTAGACAAGGTTTCTAGTTTGTTGATCTTGATGTTGAGAGGAGTGATGTGGGACTGTAATTTGGAGTCAATGTCCTTGTTGATTTCATCAGTCATGCTTCTTTGAATATCAATGAGGTTCCTTTGAATCTCAACAGCCATCATCTTTTGCAGTTCTCCAGTTTGAATTCTGATTCTGCAAACCCAAAATCTTTGACCTTGAACCTCAGGTGTAGATGTAGACACTTAAGAGCAAGTGTTGTGGTACCTACAAAAGAAATTCTAGACCAAAAGAGAAATCAGTAACCAAAATCGAAAATAACAGAGCTTAATCTCAAGATCTCTACAAATTCTACTTAACAAAGCTTTCCCCTAATGGCAACGGCGCCAAATTAATACAAGACTTTTTGGGATTTGATTCAATTACCCAAGCTTGTACTAATCAGTTGTAGTATAGCATAGGGTTTTATCAATCCAAAAGGGGAAAATGAAGGAGTAAGAATGCAATAGAAATCCTAATTCAAGCAGATATAAAAGGGGTTTAGAGCTTCTAGCAACCTAAGTGATCAAGCAAAAACCAAACAAACACAAATAAGGAAGTAAGCAAGCAAATGACCAAAGTAGAAGTAAAAACAGAGCAAATTCAGAACAGAGCTTAGAACAGAGAAAAGATGGGACTTGAGATGAGATAATTGGTGATAGGGAACTCTTGACTCTACTTATGATGCTTATAAACTCACACAATGCTATTCCTTATGCATAAGATTCATTTATATGACTAATCCAATCTCTTGGCACTAATCTCTTTGCTAATTACTAAGTCAAAAACTAATTCTCATTAGTGAAATGATAAAGAGAAGCATTAAAACAAATCTATCAACCATATATTGTCAAATCACTCCCTAGACAGTCAATCTCTTGAGCTAGGAAAAGCAATTCTCTTGCAAAGCACTTCAGGCATTTCATCAAACACTTGGTGGGCATAAAATGAGCCTAAGACCTTAATCAACTTAGCTAGGGCTAATTAAGCATTAAACACAGCAATCAAGAAAGGAAATGAAAGAATTAACACTAAGCAGTTATAGATAAAGTCTCAAATTCCCTAAACCTAACCCATCTGAAATCCCTAAAAAAAACTAGTCACTAATCACCATTAAAGCCACCAAATCAAATAGAGAAAGATGACTAATCATGATTAGAAAGCTTAAATAAGATGAAAGATGCAAACTTTTACTGAAATGAAGCAAATATTCAATTTACAAAACCTAGAGGTCTAAACAAGGAAGAAAGAACTGCTGGGTAAAAGCCTGTTCCCAAAAATTAGGGATTTCCCGTATTTATAGGAGTCTAGACAAAAATGGCATAATTGTAAATAAAGGGTCTTCGGGCAGAGCTGGTATCGATCAGCTGTGTCGACCTCCAGTGACCGAAATTTATCTGTATCGGTCATCAGTGATCGACACACACGACCGAAATTATAACGGTGTGTTTGTGTCGACCACATCAGACCGATACTGGTGATCGATACTGCTCCATTTCGGTCACCAGAGACCGAAAATTCCAGGCTCTGACCGAAAACTTCTGCAGAGATCTTCTGCTTTGATCCTTCTTGCTCCCTTTTGTCCAGCTAGCCTCCTGGATCATTCCCAAAGCTCCTCCAAGCTCCTTTAAGCCCCAAAAGCACCTAAAAATATCCAATATGCAAGGAAAATGCAATCTATACTCTAAATGCAACCTAAGTCTAAAAGGAGAAGAAAATGGGACAAAAGCTAAGGGAAAATATTCAAAAGAGGACCAAAAATATACTAAATGCAGCCCTAAATGGTGTAAATACAAGGGATATCACTCACGACTAGCGATCGGAGCCTTGAGCTCGATAATCCTAGTCCGCCTCCCTAAATTACTAAACGACTTAGCAAATATCCTACTTGAACAAATGCAAGAGGCAGAGATAAACAAAGTCTAAGGCACGAAGCCCGATTGCATTAAAACAAAAGCCCTTTCGGGCAGGGACAAGTTCAAAATTAAGGATTATAGCCCTCCTGGGAACAAGAACCAGCGTAAAAGCCCCGCCGGGCAACCAAGTTCGAAAAATAAATTTAAAAAGAGGAAGGAAAAGAGAAAGGAGCCACGGTCAGCCGTCGAGCTAACCACCCGCCTTCTCGTCTTCGTCTCCATTCCCCGCTTCGTTACTACCTCCTTCTTCCACGTTCATACCAAATTGATTAAGACCAACGGGCGCGCCTGAAGCTGGGTCAACCTCCATAGCTATCGAGTCTTTGGAGATCACTAGGAGATTCAGCTTGCTGATCGAGAAGTTTGAGACCTGGACAGCCTTAAAAGCCGCTCCCAGGTCCTCCTCGTCCTTCTTCACCCTCTCCAGCTCCTCTTCAATGGTAGTGGTCCCGGTAATTACCCGATCGAGCATCTCCTTGTTCGTGATGCACTCCTGGAGGTCGCACTCGGCCACACCCTCGGCCTTCTTCTTCTCTCACTTGACCTTGAATCCCTCGATCACCTCCATGAACTTCCGAGACATCTCCTTCTGGGCCTCACGGCTGACTTGGCGGACTGCACCCTCGGGCTCGCGGATCAGACGGAGGCTCTCCTCCCTTGCATCCGAGGCTTCGTTGTGATATCGTACTGCTTCAGCTTGAGCCTCGAAGATCTGGTTGGTGGCAACCTTGAACTTCTCGCTCTTCTCAACCATCTCGTTCTCGAGTTCGGTGATATGAGCCTGCTGGCCTCTGAACTGCTTAAGGAGGTTAGTCTGGTGAGCGACCTGCGCGTTTGCGGCCTCAAGGTCGGACTTCAGCTTGCCGACTACCCTCCCCATCTCCTCGATCTCCTCCGGACGAGGGAAGTCCCGCAGCCTCTCCTCAGATTGAGCATAAAGCCGGTTTCCAGCCTCTGCAGCCAGCAAGCATCGAGGACCAAAGCGTTAAGATGAATAATACTTAACCAAAAAATACAAAACAAAAGGTACACCTGTTACCTTCCCCTGAGCCGACACCATCTCCACGTAGAGCTCTCTCTCGGTAGAGCCAGAAGTTGGCACCCAGCAGGCTTGAAGTGATGCCACATGGCCGCCATGCCCTCGGAGTCATCTGTGATCCGCTGATCCTTGGTGTGCTCGAACTTCCAGTGGAACGGCCGGCTACCCGTCGAGCCCCCACTCCCGTTAGACGCCGACGGACGCGGCTCTGTAGGTCGACTCCCTCCGTCATCTCTCGGCCTCTTAGAGGCAGGCTGGGACGAGTGCTCGGGCTCCTGGTCATCAACGCAGCGCTAGGTCTTGCCCGAGCTGACAGAGATTGCCCCCCCTAATCGTGGAGGGGGGGGGGGGGGTCGGGCTGAGGGTTCATCATTTGCTCAACCTCCTCATCACGAAGATGAGGTGTGGGAGCAGCAGCCGAGGCGAGCGCGGCCTCGAGGGCCTCCTTCACGCTCCCGGAGCGTACTCTGGAGCTGCTGGGACCAGCCGGGGCTTTCCCAGATCTCTGGCAGATGGTCAGTTTGCGAGACATTGCAGAGCTTGAGCTTGCTGAACTGGAAGCCGGGAGAGAGCGGAGAGGAAGATTTCCAGCTGCCAGCAAAACAAACCGATACGCATCATTTCATCATGATCTAATAAACTAAGGTCGTAGCACCAGCTCGACGGAAAAACTTACCAGGAGCGAAAACCGGAGCCGGGACGGGTGAGGTGAGAACTCGTCCAACTCGTTCTCGCGTGAACGTACTCCAGATGACTTCTCCGCGCCTGAATAACCCTAACCGGTGCTCGACGTCGGGATCCCTTGGCGCCTTGGATAGCTGACCTGATACATAAAGACAAACTAAGGTCAGAAAGCCGGCCGAGTCAAACAAAACAAGTAAAGCTAGCAAACGTAAAAAGCCTAGCTAGACAACCGCTGCCCGGAAACTCAGACGGCCGAAAGGTGAAGTCAAAGTCCCCAACGGATGCCTCGTTGACTTTAAACTTGAACCCCGTCTTCTCCCACCCGGAGTCCTTTTCCGGGCTCTCCTCAATAAACCGCCGGTTAGACCTCGGGGACGCATAGAAGGTCCCGGGATGGCGGGCGTTGTATTTGACGGAAAAGAACGCCCTGAGGTCGGAGAAGCGGAAGCTGACGGCTTCCTACCGCGCCCGCACGGCACACCTGATGATGGCCTGAACCAAATTCGGGCACATCTGCGGGAAAGCCATCTGCAGGTCGACGAGGACCTCCAGGACAAACCGGGGAATTGGGAAAAACAACCCACAGTCCTGAAAGTACGTCGCGTAGGCATAGCAGAAACCCGGCTCGACGTTCGATGGGGTTTCCGTTAGCGCTAAAACCGCCAGCTCCACGTTTACAGGAATCTCGCATTCCCGACAAAGGTCGTCCAAGACCTTCTGGTCGTTTATCTTCGACGGACCGGGGGCCACCAAGTCCTTTGATCCACCTACGATCTTAACGATTTGCGACATCGGGAATAAAGAGGAAGAAGTTCTCGAATCGGCAAGAACACGCAAAAATCCAAAGAGATTTCTCTTCGTTTTCTAAAAAGGAAGACATGAATGGAAGTTTCAGAAAATAAAAGAAGGAAAAGAGAAGAAGTTACCTTTAATCGACGAACTGATGCGGTTAAAGAAGGAGTGGAGAAGGTGGACTTTATATCTGAGTCATTATTGCCTACCTCGGAGATCGCAGAGAATCTGGCCACGCGCCAATCTCGACCGTTCGATCTCCCGATCTCAACCGTCGAATATTCAACCTCGACGATTCGATGTGCTGCAGAGCTCGATTGATTGAGACCATCAGATTGACTTTCTCTCTCTCCATCCGGACCTTCCACGTCACCAAACTTCAGCGCGAATCTTCTCGAGGGATGCACCTAGCCTCGGGAAGCTTGACCGCAAAAACCGAAAAGTAAATGATGATATTTACTCCGTATCCCAACCGTCCACCTGGACGAGATAATAACAGATCTATCTCCACACGCAAAACTGCGGTTTTGAGGTTGATTCTCGACCACACGATCGACAAACTGTTCATCTTTCCAAGATCTGAACCGTTGATCCCTAATGATTATCTGACTCTATGACGTCAGCATAATCCAACACAATATCTTTCAAAAGTCACATCTTGCCGCCCATTAAAGCTTGAACTCGCTCTCGTTAATGGACTGGGGGACAATTGTTGGACATGGAATTAGCACCCTAAATCCGGCCCACTCAAGCCCATCAGGCAGATCCAAACTAAGTCAAATTGACTGGGTTTTGACCCTACGGGCCAGGCCCATTCACTCTTGACGATCCAATCCTGAACAACAAAATGTTCTATTCGACGAGGTCGAGCTCCAGCTCGACCGAATTCCGAGAAACAAGGAAGGATCCAAGCCAAGTCAGAGCATATTCTCGCCAGTTCAAATGAGTCCGAAGATAGCAGAGGAAGTTGCTGCACGTGGCCGAGATACGTGGTGGAGTTCGAAGCTCGACGAGGCAAGCTATATAAAGGAAGGGAACGGCTTAGTTTAGAGGACCTTCGACTTGATCTTCTTCTATACTTTTTACACACGAAAATCCTATAACTGTTCTCAGAGCTCTTTTCAGTTCATCTTTTCCATCGTAATCTTTGTAACCGTTTCATTCAACCGATTAATACCCTTGCTTATATAGTCAATTTGTTCGAGAGAATCTAGCCCTTAATTCTCCTAAGTTTCTTTTCTTACCAAAACGCATAAATTTCTGAGTGTGGATTTCTGTATCCACAGTATTGTATGATGAGATTATTCAGCTTGAGAGCACATTTGGGTTGGAGGTGTGTAATTTTTTGAAAATATTTAATAATTTCTATTTTGAAGTCGTCTCCAAATGAATATAACTAATTATTTTTTTGCAATTTCTTATAGGATGTTCTTTATCCATACATCTCTTCTACAAGGAATTTCGATATATTAGATTATGCTGAGTTTTTATTGTCTGGCGAAATGCATGATGGAAGAGTTGATCATATGAAAGAGTTTATCAAAGTTGGAAATGACTGGAGTGACTATATATGGGAGTTTGTAGAGTCTGGTGACACTTTGTTGTCTTATAACGAGATTACTGATGTGGTACTTGAAGTGGAAACTTCTAATGTTGAAAACAGCTCAATTTCTGGTTTAAAGTGGGGGCATTAACAAACTCCCTGACCTTAGTGCGGAGAAACGAAAACAGAAATTGTTTTTCCAAAGATCAGCTGTAAAACATGGAGCTCTTGTTGAAGACATGAAGTCTTTTTTTCAAGGAATGTTTTAGACTTTGTTCTCGGCTTTGGAGGAGAAGCTTGAGAAAAAAATTGATGAAAGATTGGGGAATTTAGAGAATGAGTTCACAAAACTCAAGGATTCAGTCACTCAAGGTGCATTTGCAGGGACATGGGTAGAGCCATCTAACTTAGGTGTCAACCAATCTCAGTCCAAAAGAACGGTAAACAAAAACAAAAAATCTACGTCTTGATAATCTTCGATTTTACATAATGTCGGTTGTTTTTTGTTTCTCAAAATGGAATGTTGCTTATGTTGTCGCTCGATTGTTTTTTGTTTCTCAAAATGTTATGATGATTGTTACTTTACAGTTAATATTGTATTGTGTTTAGGCCTATATACATTATTATTTTCTGTCTTTTTATTGTTATATGAGTTAATCTTTCTATATTAACAGGCTGAAAATTCTAATGGAGTAATTGGTAACGTCTCCGGAAATCTACCTAAATTTTATGTGAGTCAGACATTAGATATTGAACTGGAAATGAAGACAATATTTCCTCCAGAAAACTATGGGCCGACTTTCTAAGAATTCATTTGTAAAAGGTTTTGATCCAACACAGCTTGCCAAAGTCAAAGAACCATCACATCCTTCTGAAGTCCAAAATTCATTTGGTAAAGGTTTCGATACTAGTGTTTATGATAAGTGGACCGAATTTGAAAGAAGAGACCCAACGAAAGATGGTGATTTACAATTAGTTTATGTGTGAGACGAATCATGGAAGCAACTAAATGACTGGCATATGTCTTTGTCGCCCATGTAAGGCATATAACTTTTTCTTTTGGAAAAATTATTTTCTCCATATTTGCTTAATTAATAAATTATAACCGTGTTTATATGGTTTCAGATCTCTGCAGATTGGTCCAAGTGTTTTAATGACGATTTAGCTAATCATGTAATTGGACCAAAAGCATGGCTTGAAAACGAAGTTAGTAGTCCACAAAATATTATTTTCTAAACTTAACATGAGATGCCACTAATTTACGTGTTAATTTTTTTTCCAGGATATGGATGTTATCATGTACTTATCCGTGAGAACACAACTTTGCGTCGATAGAAACCAGATCAAGTTTCTTTCTTTAACTGTTTATTTGGCATCCAAATCATTACCGCTTATGAAAGGTTTTTGGAAAACAAAAAAGAATTAAAATGGGATAGTTTCCTCTTAGCTTATGCAACCTGTGAGCTTCCATCGGATGGAAAAACAAATAAAATGTGGAATGTAGAACAATAAGTTAGTTTTTTTTTACCTATTTTCATAAGTTTTCCTATTTTAAATCTGATAAAAAGTAATAATCAGTTATAGATATTACAATTTTTTTATGTTTTTTGTAGAAATAATATATTTTAATCAATATTATAATAATATAATACAACTATAAATTTGTAGAGATATTGACTAATAAAATTATGATTTTTTTTTAACAAAATTTGTTGGTTTATCTGTAGTTTTATGTTTTTATTTTACAAATTTACCAAAAACTTTTTTAATTTTAATGAATTTCATAAAGAGAAATTCCAATAACATGAAAACTAGTTTTACGTCCTATACTACATTACATGCTAAAACATTCTCACCCATAATATCTTTCATCTTAAACTGACATTATTGCCTTCACTAAAATAAGACGATGAACTTGTTCAAGACAACAATCTTTGCTCAGTTTAAATTTTCAAATCGTGATCTTCATCTTAAGCTATTGCCCAGTATCTAATTTCAAATTGGGATTTTCAAATGTTCACACCGACGAGTCCTCATCAACCATCTCTGATATATCATCGACGTCGTCACTCATCTCCGATACATCATCGCCATCGTCAATCATTTACGATACATCGTCATCGTCAATTATCTTCGTCAATCATCTCTGATACCTTGTCTTTGTCAATCGTCTTCGGGTACTCTCCTCCTCTTACCTTTTCGATATGAGTTATAACATGGTAATTTTGGATGTTGAGAAGCTTTTTAAGAACTATTTGAAACAGTTTTGCATCTTAATATTCAGTGTTATGTTTCAAATGAGCGAATTAGAGAATCGTAGTCCATGTTTACTCGATGATTGACATTCAATTTGTTCAACATTGTTCTGGAAGAATCGTAGTCCATGTTTACTTTAGGAAAACTTTCATCTGTTTTGGGAATTTGTTCATAACTAACATCAAAGTAGATCATGGCTATTAGTGTTGGATTATGATTCTTCAATGATTTACCTTTTAGGAAACAATGGGCATGATGTGGTACATGAGGACATAACAAGAGCACATGTAGGAATCAGATATGATGAATAAGACATTCAGTTTAATAATTTTTAAGGAATTTTATCCAACAATTGTTAGGAAGACATTAATAGAATTCGAGAATGTCTTCCTAACTCTTATTTTCTGGAACATATCTAGATGGTGTGTAGAAAAAAAATTTATATGTGGTTGGAAATATGTTTTTAACGTTTATTTTTGGGAATATATCAACACGTTTTATAGGAAGATTATCATATGTTTTGGTAATCTGTCACAAATGTTTACTTTCTGGAAGATATCCTGACATTTTAAGAAGACTTTCTTTAGTTTTGGGAATGTCTTCTTAAATTTGATACATTTTATATAATTTTCATGTTTCAGTTATCATGATTTAAATCATGATTCTTCACCCTTATGTCATTTACTGTAATGTTACAATTATTACGTTCGTAAACCTTACTCCTTTTTTTGTTTAGTAAACTGTTCCAAAAATGGTGCAATAGATTCCTAAATATTAATGAATGAGAGGACCCAACATTAAAGGGTGAACAGATTTCCAAGATTCCTAAACGACAACCTAATTCATATCACACACAACTATAAAGAGTTTGATAAAATAAAATTTAGGATGACCATCCTAAACTATGATTTTTGGGAATGTGTTCATAACTAACATCAAAGTAGATAATGGCTATAAGTGTTGGATTATGATTCCTCAATGATTGACCTTTCAAGAAACAACAAGGATAATGTGGTACATGAGAGCACCTGCAGAAATCAGATATGATGAATAAGACATTCAGTTTAACAATTTTTTAAGGAATTTTATACAACCGTTGTTAGAAAGACTTTCATAAAATTTGGGAATGTTTTCCTAACTCTTATTTTCTGGAACATATCCAGACGGTGTGTAGGAATAATTTTATATGAGGTTGAGAAATTGTTTTTAAACGTTTATTTTCTGGAACATATCAACACGTTTTGTAGGAAAACTATCATATGTTTTGGTAATTGTCGCAAATGTTTATTTTCTCGAAGATATCCAGACTTTTTAGGAAGACATTCTTTAGTTTTGAGAATGTTTTTCTAAATTTAATACATTTTATATGATTTTCTTTTTTCAGGTATCATGATTTACATCATGACTCTTCACCCTTATGTCCCTTACTGTTACATTTGTAAACCTTACTCCTTATTTTTTTTTGGTTTAGTAAACTGTTCGAAAAATGGTGTAATAGATTTCTAAATGTTAATAAATGAGAGGACACAATATTAAGGGGTGAACAGATTTCCAAGATTCCTAAATAACAATCTAATTCATATCACACACAACAACACAGAGTCTGATAAAATAAATTTAGGATCACTGTCTTAAACTACAATTTTTGGATTTATTCCCATTGTTCAAGTCTCCAATGCAAGACCCGGATTTAAAATAATTCAAATGAAGACAAAAAAATTTTCAAACACTACACAAAAACATAAATTCATGAAAGTTTTGCTGTTGGAATCTGAATTCCAATGCTTAAATTTGATAGTTGATCAACCCATTTCATTAGCATTGATCCTAGGGTTTCAGTCTGCTACAAAACAAATCAATTCATAGACACAAACTATCATGCATCCTTCCTGAAATGCTTCATAAATCGTTACGTAACGATTCGTTAGTATCATTTTCAATTTTAAAACGTTAGATTACATTTTCAATAAGGGGATTACATTCGTCTATGGCACAACCACCATGAATCATCCAACGAATCACTTGATTATACTGTATGGATCTGCAATCCGATACATATTCATTCCTCCGTCTGGATCTGCGTATGCGACGTATCTGGAATCATAAACCTCTTCGTGCTCCCTCATACTCATCCTCCGCCTTGATATACATCTGCAGTGAATCTGCAATCCGAATCCTCGATCTGCGTCAGTGGCGAATTGCTATCCAAAGAGGTTGAAGTAGATGCTGTCCTCGCTGTCGTTGTTTTCGACGGCTGCCTTGCCGCCTATGTGCAAACCTCCGTACAGTCGCGGCCTATGGATCATCGGAACCTCTGTACAGGCATTGCCTACGGATCATCGGAACCTCCATACAGTTGTGGTTCTCTCTGTCCCTCACCGCCGTTGTCTTTGTTGTCGGTCTCGCCGTCATTTAAGGTTCATATTTAGATTTAGGTATTGTAAGTTTTTAGAAATGAAGGTAAAATGGGAAGAGGGTTACTAAATTTGTTAGGGGTAGAAAATATATAAGATCGGGTGTAAATTGGGCTAGTAAATCTTATACAAGTATAAACATGAGAATTGTCCTTTTATAAAATATATTTAGATTTTCGAAAAAACATTGGAACAAAAGAGGTATAATAATTTGAGCCATAAGTTACACTTTATCTTGTCTTGACTGGTTTTTCTGCTAAAATCCGCAAACACAGCCTTTACAGGTGGTAGTAGTTGCTGGTGTTTGACAATATTTACGAAAAATACTTTCAACAGCTTTGTACCACTTTTCTTCCTCAGAATTTAAAGCTTTTTCCCACTAGTGACTGTAGTTGCGGAATATTGTAGCTAGACAAGTAAAAAAACAATATAAAAAAATTATGAAAATTAAAATATTATAAATATAAAATATATATAGATAATTTTAATACTTTTTAATTTAATGTTAATTAAGTTGTTATAGTATAAAATTGATATTCATTAACTAGTCATCATCATTTTATATTTATAAGATTTTTAATCCAAAACCAATTAGATAAAGTTTCTCTCTACACATATATATAAATATATATATATATATATATATCTAATAACTAAAATTATTTTAATATTTATAAAAACTATTTTTTGTGAAAACTATAATTTTCATTCAAACAAAAAAACATTAAAAATAATCTTAAGTATTATATATTTATAATACTTATAAAATTTTTATTATTAATTATATTAAAGTAATAATTTAAATAGTTTTCATAATACTATATTTTGAGGCTTATAATTATATAATATACTTATCTTATTAATTTATGATGTAATCGTTTCTGCACTCTCTAGTTAAAATATTCGGCAAATACATTTGCTATCAATTATTATACTAGTCGTACAACTTATTGGTTAACGGTACCGTCTGCTTCCGCAAACTTCTGCATCCGCAACCGCAATTGCTGTGTTTAAATCAGTCATACCAAATTATAAAAACCGATCTGTCAAAAGGAAAAAAAAATTGGTATATTTTAATGGTGACCTCCAATATGACATGTCAAATTTTTTAAACTAAAGTAATATTTTGATTAATTGAGTTAAATTAAATAAATTATAAAATTTAAACATAAATATACTAAATTATAACACTAAAATTAATAAATTTATATTAATAGAAGATGATAATTACTATGATTTTAGTTTATATATTCATAATAAATTGCATAAAATATAATTATGTAAATTTTACAATATATATATATATATATTAAATTTTATATAGAAAAATAAAAAATAATAATAGATTATTCAATAAGATAGTAAATATTTTATATGTTGGACCACAAATTGCATCGTGGCCCATTAAGCCCAACACGTGGAAAGCAGACATCGCGAGAAACCGAAGAACATTAAATGCTCTACATCTACCAAAACGAGCTGCAATGATGGCGGCTAGGAGGAAGCAGAGCAGATCAATGTCTCTTTCTTTAGCAGTACACATGAGGAGGTACGGTCAGTTGGAGAATAGTGAAGAAGAACGATTTAGCAGATAATAACAAGAGCTCGACCCGAAGAACCTAAAGCCCCGGGCCGTATGTGACCTGCTACTAGGTATCTTTATAAATACCTTTTTCATGCCAAGGAGGAGCAGAAATTCAAGAAGGATAAGTTCGTCTTTTAGCTTCGTTTCATAGAGAGAGACTTCCCAAAGCTTTATCAAGATCACTCTGAGTTGATAAAGCATCCCATTCCTTTCCGCTCTCCTGATATTCTCATACTCTTTCGACCAGTCTTATGCCTTGTTCTTATTGAGCGTCGGAGAATAATCAGAAGGGCAACCCCTTTCCATTTCACCACATTCATTTCCTCCTGTGCATTTCAGATCAACTTGTCCCGCCTGAGTTTGAATCTCTCTGGCAGGCCTGTTAGTCTATCAGATCATTCCACGTAAGCATCCCAAAATTTACTCACGAACAGTTGACACTAGAAGAAAGGGGGAGGGGGGAGCGACTGCCTAGGGCGAGAATACATGGGGATTTGACAGCCATGTTCCCTTGATGCCCCCGGCTCTGACCTTTTGACAGATCTTAGACTACGAAGATACGTGTCGGCTAGGTGCAGATCTCGTGCATGCCATCCAAAGGAATTGACAGCTGGAGCAGCTCATTCGACAGACGCACGCCACGTCCCAGGGCCACACTACCATGAGCCCCCTGACCAGGGAAGGACTTTCCATCTCGGTGAGATGAGACGCCTCGGTCCGCCTGAGACCAGATCAGTGGGGATTATTTGCAACATTTCCATCCCCGAAAGAAATTACTGCTCCGACAGCTAACCGAACTGTGGAAGCCAACCACTCGACAGGGCCGTGGCAAGAAAAAACGGGGATGGCACCATAAACCAGGTCACAGGACCAGCCGAGCTCGACCGCTTCATCGCCTAAAAGATAGCTGAGCACATGGTTAACATTGACATGCGGATGTTCCAGATACCAGGTCTGGCCCCAAAGGTGATCCAGGTCACAAGAGAGTCGTACAATGACTTGTCCTTCTCTGAGGATATCTCGAACACCAAGGTGCTGAAGAAGTCTGGATACCTGGCCATGAAAAGTTATGATGGGACCAATGAACTCGATGATCATATAGCATAATACAAGCAGAGGATGTTCTCGATCTCTCCCATGTCATACATAAGAGAGGCCTGCCTCTGCAAGGGTTTCAGTGTGACGTTATCCAAGGCAGCCTTACAATGTCTAATCAGCCTCCACAACAAGTCGATCAATTCCTTCGCCCACTGATACAAGAGGTTTTTAGGTCTCAATCAATCACCCCTCTATGTGAATCAGTTGTAGCATAGCATAGGGTTTTATGTCAATCCAAATGGGTTTTAGTTGAAAGCAGAAGAGTTATGAGTAAAAATCTTTAAGCCATAGAAGGCTTTTTGTTGCCTAAGCAACCAATCTATCACCCTAAGATGATCAAGCAACAAAGAGAACAAAGAAAAAGGCAATTTAAACAAGATTAAGTAAGCAAAACAGAGAAAAACGGAGTAAATCCGAAATATAACAAAAGAGAAAAGCAAGTTCCTAGATGTGGTTGTTGACTTTGGGAATCTAGAGACTAACTAAGGCTGTTTCAAACAACATTGATCAAGCAAACAAGCTAGCAATGGTGATTCCTAGACATAGAGTTCACAAACAAGCAAGCTAGATCCAATCTCTTGTAAAATAGCCCTTTGCTAAACACCTTAACAAGAACTAACTCTCATTAGTGCTAAGACATTTAGCAAGCATTAATAAACAACTCTATTCAAGTCAAAATGCTCCTCAAACAGTCAATATCTTGAGCCAAGGCCAGCAAATCATCTATCAAACAAGATCAGCATTTCATCAAACACTTGGTGGGCATAAGAGAAAGCCTAAATTCTAGATAAGTGTGATCAAGATAAATCTAGTTTAAGAACAGAGAGGAACCCATATACTGAATCACTAAACAAGCCTTAATCAAGTCCTAAATTCCTCTAATCTACCACATCTATAAGCCCTAAGCAAACTACTCACTAATACTAATGTTTAACACCAAATCACAAGAGGAAAAGATGCTAATCATGATTAAAAGAGAGATTGAAAAAGACTAAAGACAAATATCAACTTATATTAAATAAAGTAAAAGATTTGTCTTACAAACTCAAAGAAAATGCTTAAGAACAGTAAATTGACATGACTTTTCGAAAATACAGAAAAAAGGGCTATTTATAGCCAAAAGAAGGAAGCCCTAGAGTAATGGCAAAAGTGTAAATAAAACAGGCTCGGACTGGGTTTATATTGATCAGTTGTAACGGTTCGGGCTTGATCGTTACGAATCATATCGGTCTGGAGATTGATCGATACAGTGACCAAAATACACATGGTGCGTTTGTATCGATCACTCCTGACCGATACCTTTGATCGATACACTTTGTATCGGTCACTCTTGACCGATATCCCCCGTGCACTGACCGAAAAGCTCTGCAGAGATCGTCTGCCTTGGTCCCTTTTGCTCCTTTTGGTCCAGCTAGCTTCCTGGATCATCCTCAAAGCTCCTCCAAGCTCCTTTTAGCTCCAAAAGCACCTAAAAACATCCATAATGCAAGAAGAATGCAAACTATATCCTAAATGCAACCTAAGTCTAAAAGGAGAAGAAAATGGGACAAAAGCTAAGGAAAACATGCAAAAGAGAAATAAAACATGTACTAAATGCAAGACTAAATAGTGTAAATACAAAAGATATCAACACCCCCACACTTGCCTTTTGCTTGTCCTCAAGCAAATAAGAACAAATGAGAGAGTGAGGTTTGAAGGTGGGCATTCAGATTCCAAAAGTGCAAAGGTAAAGAGATAGTATCAATGCTTAAGTGCCTAGTTGTAGGATGCAAACATAATCAGCTTACTTTAAAGAACCTAGCCATGCTCATCATGTTTCAAAATGATCTCAAATCTTAACTTAGGCAAATGCTCAAATCAACCAACTCTTTAACATTCAATTAAGCTCAGAACATGTATCATGCTTATGCAAATCAAGTGAAGACATTTGGTTCAAAGGGTAAGGTCATGAGATAAAAAATGATCTCATTTTAGCAAAGGGTTTTTAAACACAAAGGGATCACTCAGTGAAAAAAATCCATCTTAGGCAAAATGCTAAAGGTAAAAGCACATATGCAATTCAAAGCTCCCTTCTACCCAAAGATGAATCCTAAGCACTTCTAAACCCAAAAATAAACCCCTAAGTCTACCCTTTTCCTAAACTCTACCCTTTACCCTTCTTCATGGCTGGGAAAACTTCTTCTTTTTGCTTGTGTGGCTGCTTCTTTTTGGTTGGGACTTTATCTTCTTTGTTGCATTGGCACCTTCATCACCTTTGGTGTATTGCTCTTGGTCTGATTTTTCTTCTTTTGACCTTCCTGAGCTTTGCTGCTGGCGCCTTTCTTCTTTACACTTAGAGCTTTTTCTTCCTTTTACTTAACCACAACTTTAGACTGTTTCCCCTTTTCTACCATTTCAAATCTTTTCCCCTTCTTTCAAAACATATATACATGAAGTTCAAACCACATACACTACCCTTTTAACCCAAAACTCCTATCCTATAATCAAGCTCAAGATGCAAACTGATATCTACAAGAGAGCTTATTATTGCCAGCCTTATTCCTAACACTTTTTGCCAAGACAAAATCGAAAATGATGATCAAAGGCATCACAGCTCTAAAGATAGTGTTTAGGCTCAAAAGGAGGTTTTGGTTAAGGGTGTGGATGTAACTGTCCCATAAGTATGAGGATCAGCTATTTGCATCAACAAGAGTGGTAGAAAATAAAAAGATGATCCAAATATGTGTATGGTAGCCATGAAATCACTTTTCAATGCATAAGACATGATAATTAACAGTCCAATTTAAAGTTCAAGTTGATAGAGTTTTTTTCAGAGAATAAATGCTTTCAGAATGAGATGAGAAGACCAAATCTAGCAATCTAAGCATGGTTCAGCCTTAATTTCAGAGCAATCTTATGATGCATCAAACAACTAGGCACTTAAACACTGAAATCATCTCTAAACTCTAAGCAGTTTACAAGAAAATTTCATCATAATGCCCTATGCAAATGCAATGCAGCCTATATGTCAACACTAGACTCAATCCTAAAAGAATGAAATGCAACTACATGCTTTATTTTTGGTTTGCAAAAATGCAAAATGTTTCAAATTTTTTGATTTTTGATTTTTGTGTTTTTCTATGCCTTATATGAATGCATGAGACTCAAAGTGAGAGAAAGTGAAAAACTAAGAAAACAAAACACAAAGTCAAACCCCAAATCTCTCCCCCACACTTAAATTACACAGTCACTTGTGTAATGAAAGCAATGAGAGAGAGAAGCAACAAAATATAATACAAAATTGAAAAAGATGCAATGGTATAGACAATGAGTAGGATGTGGTACCTTGCTTAATAGTAGGAGTGGTGGGAGGATCCAGATGTCTGAGGGGACTTGCTAGCTCTCCTCTTGTTCCTCCTCTCATAAACCTTTTGTAAAATGCTCTGCTTCTTGTGGTGGGGGAACCCAACTTGACCATAATTGCTCAGCTTGTGAAGAAGTACCTTGATGACCCCATTGCCATGTTTCCTGAACTTCAGAGGGAATGGGAGTTGGTTCCCAAGCTGATGGTACATGGGTACTTGGCTCATATGATGAGGCACTTGGTTGTGCCCATGTCCCCCATTGATCACTAGGCTGTGCATGGAAGGAGTGTCTTCCATGGGGGTTCCATACAGCTTCTTCCTCTTCAGTTGGCTCAGCTTGTTGTTGTTGCTCTTCTTGATGAGGAGTGTGCTCATGAGTATGGCTCTGATGGGAAGTTCTTGTTGATGTAGCTTTGTCTTTCTTGAACTTCCCCTTAACCATTTTCACCAAACTCTTAATGGCTTTGTCTTGCCATTTACACCATTTCTGGAGAGTGTTGATGTGTTCATGAGCAGACTTCAAAGAGCTTCCTCGGCTTGGTTCTCCATAAGGTGTGAAGTGGAACTATCTTGAACTGTAGCTCAACACTTCTTCTTTTTCAAGCTCATCTTCTTCATGGGTTTCTCCCTGGCCTTGAGCGCCAGTAGCAGCATCTTCTTGGACATTTTCTTCAGCTTCTTCCTCAATCTCTTCTGTGTTTCCTTCCTCATTGTCTTCTTCTCTCTCTTCAGGGACAGGGCCGCCTTTGTAGAGCTCATCTTCACTCAGATTGAAGTTGATGTTGGTCCTTGTGGTGAAGGAGGTGAGCCTTGGGTTGGGGAGAAGGACTCTTGCTGGCTCTTGGAGATCATTAAGGAATTTGTAGACATGCTTGTCTTGAATACTCTTCTCAATGAGATGGCTTCTCTTCAGATAATCCATATCTATCCATGAAGGACCTAGAGCATCTTCAGCATGTTCCTCAAGATTCACACCACTGGCCATGAGTATAGCTGTCACAACTCCTCCAATGTGAAGTTGTGGATCCTTCTCCCTTTTTCCCTTGTTTAGAACCCAGCTCTGATAGGTTAGCAGCTGCTCCATCAGCAGTCTTACAAAGCATGGGAATTTGCTTGGTGGACCTATAGGTGTCGCATTTTCGTTGGTATCCACATTGGCATACAGTTCAGTATAGATGAAGTCTCTCTCCTTGCCGGTCAGGTGTGTGATTGCTTTCCTTGCAAAGAAAATGTTTGCAAGTGCCTTGTGTGCATATCTAACGGCAGGGTGCTTCAAGTGATGGTTTCTTGTGGCTCCAGCTTTGAATTCCCCAACTCCAATCATTCCAATAGCTTTGTGTACTGTGATTCTCTGATTGAGAACTTGTTTCCTCTTTGCGAATAAGTCCTCAGCCCCAGCTCTTGAGAGAGGTCTTGGAAGGTGATTGTAAACCTTTGCTTCCCAAGCTTGAAGGAGATCCATCCATCACGGTTGAAGAGTTCACTCATTTCATAACTGACCACCTTGAGAGTGGAGAGGAACTGATGAGTGAAGCGCTCATAGGAGGGAAGAGGCTTTGTCAACAGCTCGGTAAGCCCCATATGCTCAAAGATGCACATGCAGTCTTCATAAATCCCTAGCTTCTTCATTGTGGAGGTGCATGGGTATCTTGTGGGCTTGAAGGTGCATTGACTGAATGCTTCCATGAGCTCCCTATCACTGTGTTTCCTGAATGGAACTTCCTCCTCAGCAGCCTTGCCCTTGCCTTTTTACTTGGCGCCTTTGTCTCCAACTGGTCTCTTTCCAGCAGCTTTGGATGAGTTCTCAGCAGCAGCGCCCTTTCCTTTATATTTCCTGGCTCTTGGTGAAGTGGGTACTTCCTCATGTGGTGCCTTTCCCTTTCTCCCAGCAGCTATTTTTGTCTTCCCCATGGTACCTTCAAAAACAAAGCTTAAAGATAGGATAAGTGAAAGAACAAAAGCTGAAAAACCAAATAACTGAAAGCTTTAAGAAGAAAATCTCTAGTCTAAGATAAGTTTAATAAGTCTTAACAACAAGATTAAACTTCCAAAAAGCAAGATGAATTCAAAAGCTAACAGTTTAGATAAGCTAGAGTTCATAAAAATAAAACAGCTATGCATATGAATCTAGAAAAGTGGTGCTTAGGCAAAGAAGATGATGATCATGCAAAGGGATGTAAACAAGCAAGTAATGAGATTTATAAACAGTAAACAAAGCTTAAACATCTAACTTGCTCACTTTAAACAAATCCACAATGCAAGACCAAAGCGCAACAGTTAAAACTAATCAAAACTTGCTCTTAAAACCATAGATTAGGCAATTATAAACACATGCATTGATTAAGAGCAAAGAATGAATAGTTAAGGAAGCAAACCTTAAGGAAGCTTCTGAGCACTTAGAGAAAGTAAATAAAAGAGAGAAAGAGCTAAGATTTCCGTGCTATAAGTGAGAGAAGTAGTGAACTGAAGTGTGAAGAGAAGTGGAGAAGATTGTTGGTTTAAATAGATTGGAGAAGGGGGAACCAAAGGAATGAAAAGTTGGTGAGGGAACCAAAGGAATCTAAAGAGTGGGGGACAAGAACAAAAGTGCTCAGGAGCTCTGCAAGTGGACAGGAAGGATCCAAAGTTTAAATTTAAACCTCTTTGGCTCCAAACCAAAGGAGGGAAATTTTTTTGAAAAGATGAAACACTTACCTCGGGCGGGTATCGGTCACAAGTGACCGATACGAATGACCGATATGCTCAGTATCGATCACAAGTGATCGATACGAATGATCGATATGCTCAGTATCGATCACAAGTGATCGATACGAATGATCGATACCCTTCCTGTGAATCATATCGGTCATCATCTGATCGATACACTAACCAAAATTCATACTGCGGGTTTGTATCGATCAGTGTTTGATCGATATGAATGACCGATATGGTTTTCACTTTCAGACTCCCTTCCCTATCGATCAAAAGTGATTGATTGGTTGACTGGTGCAATCCGGCTCCACTGATATCGATCACAAATGATCGATACTCATGACTGATACGGTCTGTATCGGTCTCGTCATGACCGATACAGTTTATCGATATCAGCCAGAAAGCACCTGTTCTTTGTCCCTTAGAGACTTTCTCAACCTCCAATTCGAACACCTGTTTCTATACACATTAACAAAGCATAAAAAGAGACTAGAAAGCATAATATATACAAAAAGATACCATGGGAATGCCACTGAACCTCTCTTGAAGTCTAACTGAGCTCCTGCTGTTGCCAATAATGGTGTGCCTAGAAGAAGTGGCACCTCTTTGGAATATGTTTTCTCCATGACTACAAAATCTGTTGGCACTAGGCATTCTCCAATCTTCAAAGGGTAATCTTTCACCATGCCCAAAGGTCTTGTGGAGGTGTTGTCCACAAAAGTGATAGAGGTCCTGGATGGTTGTAGTTTCTTGATTCCCAGAGTTTGGCTTAGATGGAGGGACATGACATTCACAGTTGATCCTGAATCACATAAGGCTTTGACATTGTCAAGCATTTCTAGCTCACAAGTGATGAGAAACTTTCCTGGGTTGGGGAGCTTTGGTAATGAATTCATCACTTTGCTTCTTTTCATATGAGCCCCCACATTCTCTAAGATTGGTTCCACTACTTCTAGCTTGTCAAAAACTTCTTTCAGGAACCTAATTTGATCTTTCACTTCTAGCAAATTGGTGCCATGTGGGAGCTTTATTCCAGCATCTTGTATGTCTTGCCTGAACTTTGTGTAGACTTCCATCCTAGCTTTTGTGAAATGCATTGTGGGGTAAGAAACTGGTGGTTTATAGTCTTGAACTGCAGGTTCTTTACCCTTCTCATTACTGCTTGAAGAGTTTCCCACTTGGTGATGATAGAGCTCCTTGGAGTCTGGAGGATTGTTGTTAGAAAAGACCATCAAAGCATGGTGTGTCTCTAGTAGTTCTTCATCAGCATCTATGTGCTTTGGTGTCTTCTTCTGCAGCAGCAAGGGTTTTCTCAGCCTCCTCTTTCTGAGAAGCTTCCAGTGCTGCTCTTTCTTGTTCTTCTTCTCTGTTCAAGTTTTCTTCAAGTCCATGGAGGAACTTCTCTACGACTTCCTGAGCTTCTTGATCATCAATGTTGCTACTTCTGACTTCCCCTCCATACTCAACCCTTAGCCTGTCCATATGTAATAGCATTTCTTGGATCATGATGCCAAGCTCTTCCAATGAGGCGTCTTCATCAGTGAATTCCTCTTCCTCTTCCTCTTCAGTGAGTAAGTGGCAGAATTCCTGAGGATTGTGTGCAGATTGTCTAGGAAGAGTGTCCTGAAGTCTTGGTGTTGGTGCATCTTCTTGGCTGTTCTCTAAGAGTTGTATCCTTGAGTCTAGGTCATCAAACTTGGCATGAAGGTCATCATGAACATAATCGATCCTGTTGTGCAGCTCAGAAAATCTCTTGTTCATCTCTAGAGTTCCAATGGTTTGGAGACTGATGCTTTCCATGATCATGCTCTTGATGTCAGCTGTTCTATATGCAGAAGCATAGAATTGGTCTTGAGGGAGGGATAGAGTGTTTGCAAACTGTGGGTGGGGAGTGTAGCTGTCTTCACAGTAGTGCATAGTCATAGGCTCTTGGAAGAAGTTGTTGTAAGTAGTGTCTTCAAAGTACAACATCTTTACTGTTTGTGGATCCTCTCCTGAAATGAAAACACTTGGAAATGAGTGAGTAACCAAATAAAACTAAAAGCTTGATCTTAAAGATTCTACAAACCCTAATGTTTCAAACTGAAAACCCAAATGGCAACAGCGCCAAATTGATACAAGAGGTTTTTAGGTCTCAATCAATCACCCCTCTATGTGAATCAGTTGCAGCATATCATAGGGTTTTATGTCAATCCAAATGGGTTTTAGTTGAAAGTAGAAGAGTTATGAGTAAAAATCCTTAAGTCAAGCAAGCATAGAAGGCTCTTTGTTGCCTAAGCAACCGATCTATCACCCTAAGATGATCAAGCAACAAAGAGAACAAAGAAAAAGGTAATTTAAACAAGATTAAGTAAGCAAAACAGAGCAAAACAGAGCAAATCCGAAATATAACAAAAGAGAAAAGCAAGTTTCTAGATGTGGTTATTGACTTTGGGGAATCTAGAGACTAACTAAGGCTGTTTCAAACAACATTGATCAAGCAAACAAGCTAGCAATGGTGATTTCTAGACATATAGTTCACAAACAAGCAAGCTATATCCAATCTCTTGTTAAATAGCCCTTTGCTAAACACCTTAACAAGAACTAACTATCATTAGTGCTAAAACATTTAGCAAACATTAATAAACAACTCTATATAAGTCAAAATGCTCCTCAAACAGTCAATATCTTGAGCCAAGACCAGCAAATCCTCTATCAAACAAGATCAGCATTTCATCAAACACTTGGTGGGCATAAGAGAAAGCCTAAATTCTAGATAAGTGTGATCAAGACAAATCTAGTTTAAGAACAGAGAGGAACCCATATACTGAATCACTAAACAAGCCTTAATCAAGTCCTAAATTCTCTTAATCTACCACATCTAGAAACTCTCAGCAAACTACTCACTAATACTCATGTTTAACACCAAATCACAAGAGGAAAAGATGCTAATCATGATTAAAAGAGAGATTAAAAAAAACTAAAGACAAATACAAACTTATATTAAATAAAGCAGAAAATTTGTCTTACAAACTCAAAGAAAATGCTTAAGAACAGTAAATTGACATGACTTTTCGAAAATACAGAAAAGGGGGCTATTTATAACCAAAAGAAGGAAGCCCTAGAGTAATGGCAAAAGTGTAAATAAAACAGACTCGGACTGGGTTCATATCGATCAGTTGTAATGGTCCGGGCTTGATTGTTATGAATCATATCGGTCTGGAGAGTGATCGATACAGTGACCAAAATACACACGGAGCGTTTGTATCGATCACTCCTGACCGATACCTTTGATCGATACACTTTGTATCGATCACTCTTGACCGATATCCTCTGTGCACTGACTGAAAAGTTCTGCAGAGATCGTCTGCCTTGGTCCCTTTTGCTCCTTTTGGTCCAGCTAGCTTCCTGGATCATCCTCAAAGCTCCTCCAAGCTCCTTTTAGCTCTAAAAGCACCTAAAAACATCCATAATGCAAGAAGAATGCAAACTATATCCTAAATGCAACCTAAGTCTAAAAAGAGAAGAAAATGGGACAAAAGCTAAGAAAAACATGCAAAAGAGAACCAAAACATGTACTAAATGCAAGCCTAAATGGTGTAAATAAGAGATATCACCCACCCACACAACGTCTTTATCCACATTACGTCAGCAGTCGAAAGCCGACGCGGGGCATGAGACATATATTCGACATATACGCGGGGAATTACGAGCCACTCCGGTCGTATATAATTAGATTTAACGCTGTCCGGATAGAGATAACCGCCTGCCATGAAGTCATGGTGGTGCATGCCTTTCAGAAGGGGCTCCTGAAAGGGTCAGGCCTTTACGAAGACCTCACCAAGAACAATTGCAACACCATAAAGGAAGCCCTCAACTACGCCAATTGACAAACCAATGGGAATGTGATCCGGACCATATGGCCATCCTAGTGCCACGGTCCCAAGGACAGCGAAGAAACCGGGAACATCCCTCCGGAAGTTATCCTTACTAAGAACATTTGATAGCCTCTGATTCAAACGCCTCTGATGCATCCTCTGATTCAAATCTCCTTTTTGACAGTCTCCCCGGCAACGGCGCCATTTGATAACTATTTTCTTTGCCACGGGTGAGGATGCAATGAGGCTATCAAACTCAAATGCAACACTTAGGTTGTAGTACAGTATGCGAGTGAGAGTCAATCCATTTCTAGGAGCTACGAAGATCAAAGAGAATGCAAGAGCAATGTAAAGCTAAGCGAATGACAGGCGATATTGAGAAAATCCTAAAAACTATGTGCAACGACCGAATGGAATGCAAAACTATTTGAAAATTACCAAGAGTAATTGAACTACCACGAGGAACAAACAGAATAATTAAAATGCAAGGCTATGATTTAACAAAAATCGACTAGTGGATCGACCACTAGATCGAGCAGTTTGGATCGATCTCTTCTAAAAATGCAAGTATGAAGAAACTAATGACCAGGATGCGGCGAATATCAAGCGAATGACTAACGAAGATGTAAGAATGCTAAGAAAGAAGGGTCTAGGGTTGAGATTCATGGTCCGGGGTTTCAAGGGTCCAAGTTTGGGTTGAAAACTTTAAATCTACTCACTTTGTGAGATTCTCTAAGCCTTGAAAACGAAAACAAGATCCATCCGTGGCTTTCGGTATGGATCACTCCTTCATCCTCTCCTCCAAACCCATGGCTTCTGGTGGAAAGAGAGGTTGAAGGGCAATGAACTTAGATTTCAAACACACGGCCTAACTAGTCCCCTAAACTTCCATGGCTTTTGGGAAAGGGTAACTAGTCTCTAGGATGTGATTTTCGGAGATCTCTGGATCCTGTCAAGGTAAGAGACCTCTCTGATCATAAAGATCTTGGCGTGAGACTCTTTAAGCCTTAGGAACTCAACATCCTAGAAGAAAAAGCCATTAAGAACGAGAAAACACCAAACTTGAAAACCCTTTAGACCCTATGAATCCTCTCAACCCCGAGACCCAAATGAAACTACTCGCTACACATTAAGTAAATCAAGCAAAGCATAAGTAATGAAGCGATGAACATGAAAAACGATTACTTAAAGCTTAAACGATTCGAAAATATTTAAGAACAAAGCTCAAAGTGTAACAATGGCGGATCGTCTCCAAACCAGAGAGAAAAAGCGTAAAAGGATAAGAATGAAAAAGTGTGTTGGGAAAAAATCATCGCCGCCTTCCTAAAATGGGAAAAACAGCTCGATGGTCCCCCCCTCGCTAGCGGCCAAAAACGGTTGAAAGGACAGAGATCGACTTCGGGATCGAGCGGCTCTCTCGATCACTTTCGGACATCGTGTCTTCTATTCGATCTGGGTCTCGATCTTCTTCGGTGGATCGAGTGTTGCATCCGATCTTGGTATCGATCTTCGGTCGGATCGAGTGGTGGACTCGATTCGGCTCTCGCTCTGCATGGCGTCATTTACGTCCGTACCACTTGATCGATTGCTCCACTCGATCTTCGTCTCGATCATTTCCCTTGGATCGCCTGAGCTACTCGATCTTTTGGTCGATCTCATCTAGATCGACTGGCCGTGCTCGATCTGCTCCCCGATCTCTGGTCCTTAGCAAACATCCGTTGTTCCCACGAGCCTCCACACTAGCCTCGGCACATCCACGAACTCCACGACTCCAAAGTACCCAGAAACAACCTGAATATGATGCAAAATGCAAGGAACATGCGTATGCTGGTGCAAGAATGCTCTAGGACCCTAAGTGATGCAATCTAGCCTAAAGTGTGATGTAAATGCATGAAAAGCTAACTAATATGTATGCAAAACACATGCAATATGCAGTAACATCACCCGCCAAACAGGAGGATACATGGGGTCCCTAAGCCTGCATATCGCCAGGAGTAGATGAGGTCCTCCAACCCCACTACGAGGGAAACAGCACAGATAATATGGCATTTGACGAGCTCGAGATAGACGCTACTCCGATGGTAATGATCAAAACTCTTAAAGACATCAGGCTTGCGGTTAAGTGAATTCAACCCAGGAAGAGGTTTCTCGGAGAACCATCATGGGACCATTTGGACTATTACGATTTCCACAAAGAAAAGGGACACATAATCGAGCAATACTGCATGCTCAAGAAGGAAGTGATAAAGCTTATTGGTAAAGGCTTACTCACCCACCTCATCTGTGAGAAGGCACAAGCCCGGCTACTCGAGCAAGGGAGAGGCAGCCGAAGCACAACCCATAGCCCATGAAGTCATAAACGCCATCATCACCGACCTGCATGAATACATGTCAGTGCGATACCAACTCACAGGAAACCATGGCAGGCGGACATAACCTGAGCGAGAAACCCTTGCTTGGGCTCTATGAAGCAACTATACCGACATAATAAATGGAACGACATATATGCTTCCTGTCGCCCACTGCAAGCAAAGCCAACGTGATCCACAAT
This sequence comes from Thlaspi arvense, assembly GCA_911865555.2. Taxonomy (NCBI): domain Eukaryota; kingdom Viridiplantae; phylum Streptophyta; class Magnoliopsida; order Brassicales; family Brassicaceae; genus Thlaspi; species Thlaspi arvense. The sequence goes on from OU466862.2 coordinate 35,684,798, forward strand.
AACACGCTCGTGATAGAACTCGGAATATCAAGATTTCATGTCAAACGACGGCTAGTTGACATGGGTAGCACTAGAAACGTATTGCTCGTAGAGACCATGAACAAGATGGGAATACAACTCACGGATCTTGCACCCAGGTACATGACCATGGGATGGTTCAACAGAGAGGCAACCAGGTCATTGGGAGAAATCATGCTCTATGTAACCGCAGGACCAGTGATCAAAGAAACGACCTTCCTGGGCTCTGGGACGTCCTCGAGACAAAACGCAATCATGAATACGTCTTGTACTAACGCAATGGCCGCTATCCCATTTACCTACCACCAATCCCTCAAATTCTTCATTGGGGACGACATGGTGGAAATAAAATGAGCAGACGCGTATAATGCTCTCAACAAAAAAAACCCGCCCACCCACACCATCTTGTAGCAGTTATAGTGTAGGGACGAGCCCTCAGCCGCCCCAACAGGAGAAAAGTAGGTCGAGGAGGTACCCATCTCTGAACTACACTCGAAACGGAAACTCATAATCGGGAAAGGGCTCAACCCAACCCTGGAAACTATATTCATCAGCTTCCTTCGCGGTAATCTCGATTGCTTCGCCTTGACACACAACAATATGCCAAGCATCAGCGCATACGCCATATCGCATCACCTCATGTCAATTCAGACTTTGCACCTATCAAGCAGAATTGAAGAATGTTTGCAGCAGAACGTAATGCGGTAATAAGCGAGAAAGTCCAAATGCTACTAAAGGCCGAGTTCGTACGAGAAGTCCAATACTCTGGCCTTATTAAGGCTTTCCCAAAATATTCTATTTTGTCGCCGCACATCGACAAACTTGTCGATGCCACCACCAGACACGAAATCCTCTACTTCATGGAAGCTTTTTCAGGATACAACCAGATCTGCATGCACGCACAAGACGAGGAGAAAATAGCCTTCGTCGGCCCGCAAGGTTCGTATTGCTACACCATGATGTCGTTAAGACTAAAGAACACGGGGGCAACGTACCATATGTCTGCCAGCAAAATTGGAAAAACAATGGAGGTAAATGTGGACGATATGATCGTCAAGTTGATGATAACTTGCATAGTTACATCATTTTAGGATTTATTTAAATAATTTTTCACATTATTTCATCCATTTTATAGTCCAAAGTGTCTCATTTACATTCATAATAGATTTAGTGTATATTAGGATTAAGAATGCATGCATTGCTACATTTGGAGTGTATTTCAGGTCTTTATGAGGTATGAGAAGAATTAAGAAGAATGGTGGTTGAAATGGAAAGGAGGGGCCAAGCTGAATACATTGATTTATGCATTATAGGGGCATATCGAGCAGCTGCACCGTGGAGAACACATTACATCATGTCTGATGTGTACCATGCTGAAAGATTATGACCGAAGTGCTGGACCCGAGGATGCATCAAGCAGATGCACCGTGGAGGTCCAGCTAACCGAGCCTGATATCCAGAGACACAAGACATACCATAGAGTAGTACCGAGGAGAGCCTACCATGTATCGCCCGATGTGACTTTTTGTGTCTATCTACCACAATTACTTTTGTGGCTATCAATGGCTTACATTTTTTTATATTCAACTGATTATATTATTCTTAAGTTTAAAGTGGAGCTACAATAGTATATAGAAGTATATGACTCGATTCCAAGGAGTGATCACTTGTTACAAAAAAAAAAAAAAAAAATCAAAGCAGTAGAGAGATAGGTTATGCAGTCTAAGTCGAAGACAAAAACTGAAAGTTTCTTCAAAAGAGCTTCAAAGCTTGTAGAAGAAGCCCAAAACTTAACCTCACTGGTCAAGGCCAAATAAAGTGCACAAGCTTGGGTACGTCGCAAGAGTGCTGCTCGGGGGGAGTGCCGGAGAAAGGAGCTTGACCTTCTGATGCAACACTGAAGAAGATCTGGCTGGCGGATCTGGGTATAACGCCTGCGGTGGATAGAAACCATGAGTAGGTGCAGGCGGTGGTGGAGGAGAGAGGTCGGGAGGGGAAGATATTTCGCTAGAGTAGAGGTTAGAGCCGGCGAGCCTGGGGAGGAGAGCTTGGGTCATCGGCGAAACGGTTGGCAGAGTAGTAATGGAGGAGATTGAGTGAGAAGATCAGAGGGAGGAGAAAAACGGTCCATACCAGGCAAATCTGGTAGATGAGGAGATCCACTGACGTGGTGATATCCAGACCTTCACAGCTGTGCTACAGATGGATTTGATAGAGTTAATTATATATTTTATCGTATATATAGAATGAACATATAGTATATAGTTTATGGATGAAAGAATATAAGTATATAACTCAAACACTACTACACTGATTTTATATTGAAGCATACGTATGTAGTCGTTTCCAATCTTGAAAACTAATTATCAGTGTTACGACTAAATTTAGGTACTCTTAAACTAATCCACTAAATTAATGTATTAATTAATAGAGAAAATTTGGAAAAATACCTTCAAAAGAGATTGTATTTTGAAAACTACACCATTGTTCTTTTTTTTTAACTATGCTTAATTTTTTAGTGAAATGTCTAAATTAATCTAACTAAAAATTGGTAACACCTTAAATATTTAATTAAAATATAAATAAATATATAAAAATGAAAATAAGAATGAATACACTTGATTTTGGAATTTGATTAATATTTTAATTAAAAATATAAATAAATATATAAAAATAAATAAAAGAATGAAGACACATGATTTTGGAATTTGAATTATCATTGCAGTTCATATTTCATTTGATTTGGTCTTTTACTAAATTATATTTAGATCTAACTCTTAGAAACTTTATGATGGACCAAAATAATTTTAGTTAAAAACATCTAATTAATACACTAATAAACTATTTTTTTGTTAGAGATGAATTTTCAAATATTTAAATTGATAATTTCGAATTTTAATGGTCTAAAATAAATTATTATTATAATTTATAATTTCAAATTTTAAATTTCTCAAATAAATTAATATTAATAATTTCGAATTTTAATTTTAATTTATTAAAATATGTAATATCTCTTTTAAGCTAGGTAAAGAAAAACTTATTTGTTTTTATATAATATTAAATAAGTGTTATTTTAAAAAAATTTAACTAACAGTGTACTTTTCAAATTTAAAAACTTAAATAAGGCATTTTGCTAATTCTCCCTAATTAATATATGTTTGTTAGTTAGTGAGCTTTTTTATGGGTTAGGAAAAAAAAGAATTTATTTCTGTGTCAACTAATATTATATGATGTGTATTAATGTTTCACTTTGATTGGTTTTTCATTTATGCTGATGTGTCAGCTTAAGAAACTTTGAAAATGCTGATGTGTCATTCTCTGGAAAGACACAAGGGTTATTGTTGTATTGATTTTAATTTTTTAAAATATGTAATATCTCTTTTAAGCTAGGTAAAGAACAAATTATTTGTTTTTATATAATATTAAATAATTGTTAATTTTAAAAATTTAACTAACAGTGTACTTTTTAAATTTAAAAATTTAAATAAGGCATTTTGCCAATTCTCCCTAATTAATATGTCTTTGTTAGTTAGTGGGCTTTTTCATGGATTTGGAAAAAAAAAGAATTTATCTATGTGTCAAATAATATTATATGATGTGTATTAATGTTTTATTTTGATTGGTTTTTCATTTATGCTGATATGTCAGCTTAAGAAACTTTGAAAATGCTGATGTGTCCTTCTCTAGAAAGACACAAGGGTTATTGTTGTATTAATTAATCTTATTATAAATATTGAAAGAATAAAACCTTTTTCTTCAATAAATCTTTAAAAAATCACGATAAACAAGTTTTCTTGTCACAAACAAAACGAAAAAAAAACAATCTGATTCTTCATATTCAGTTTGTGTTATTTGAAACATAACTTTGAAGTAATATCATGTTCAATTTAATTAATTTGTATAGTTAGTGAAAAAAATACAATTCTTTTTATTTCTAATTTATAATTAACTTCAAATTTTATTTATATGAATCTTGTTTTTTGATATAATTAATTTTTATACTTAGTAAACCTTTTTTCAAGAAATTTTTTGATTTCTAATATATTAAATATGTTCAAATTCTATTTCTATGCTGATTTTTGAAGTAACCAACTCGAACAATATTAATCGAATAATTCATAGAATCTCAAATATTTAATAAAAAACCAAATAATTATTTTTCAATAAAATATATTAAATTTAAATATATAGAAGAACTGAATAGTAGAAGAATTTACTTTAAATAGAAATTAAAATAATAATGTTATCTAAATCAAAGTTATGCAGCGATCAACATCGGCAGCCTATGACGCAGAGTACTCCCAGACTTTCCTGCTGTAAATTCAGCGATGCTGGTCAACAATCTCGACATGATCGAAGAAACACGCAACCAAGCCTTGCTTAGGATGCAGAACTTTCAGAACCAGGCAGCTCGGTACTACAACAAGAAGGTGCAGAGTAGACATTTCGAGAAAGATGGCCTCGTCCTTCGAAAAGTCTACGAAAACACTAAGGAAGACAATGTGGGAAAGCTAGGAGCTAACTGGGAAGGACCTTACGTCATTACAAACATAGTAAAACCGGGCATTTATCGGCTCGAAACAATGGTCGGAGAACTCATTCCACGAGCTTGGAACTCTCTTAACCTCAAACGGTACGATAGTTAGATCGGCATCTTCATCGGGTCGGTATAAAAAAAAAGGGAATAATATCTATGAACTACAAAGCGGTTTGATCCTCGAAAGGGGTACATAGGCAGCCTATCTTCGGATGGCGCAACTGCTCCCCCTCCTAAAACGGCCGGGGGGGGGGAGAGAGACTTCAAAATGTTTCTACCTTTACAAGCCTTTTTGTAAGTCTTTACTCTCAACTTAAAGATTCAATGAAAAATCAAAATTTTCCCTAAGTATTTTGTCAATTTCACATCGGCATCCTGGCCAGATGCTCGATTCGCCTAATTTAAACTCTGATCCACTTTTGCTCGGCAACCTAAAAGCTAAGTCCTACTTGCACCATACAGTTTTACCTGTTTCAATGGATCCGAGCCATGCGTTGTTATCAGCCAAGTCAGTCTTGTATCCGCATTCGACTCGGATACTTCTAAGTGGTACCGATGAAATGACGCCAACCTGAATCGCACATCGAGTATTCACACTTAGAAGATAAGTGGTACGAACAATTATAAGACGGGTCACCCGCACGTTCGTATTCACACTTCCTTTCTAAAGCCAGAATCCGCTCTGCGCTCCTTAAGCCATGCAATACTATTAAGCCGACCTGGTCGCACATTGCATTCGACTTAAGAAAATTTCTGAGTATTGAATACACGCCAATCTCACTCGCTTATTCTTTTCGTACTTAGAAATTTAATCGCATAAACAGTTTTAAGCCGAAATCGCATCGAAGTTTATGTTCAGATTTTTAAATAAAACTCGTCATTCCATTAATAAGGCGCCGAGAACGGCGGACAAAATACATCAGTACGATAATAAAACGTTTGTTTACAAATAAAAAAAGAGCTAATCTTCAGCCTCAGTCCCATCCTAGATCTCTCCCTCTTCCTTCTCGGCCTCTTGACTGCCATGCTGGTCTGCGTCTTGGCCATCTCCCTTATCGGCGTCTTGGCCATCTCCCTTATCGGCATCTTGGCCATCACCCTTATCGGCCTCTAGCTCCTTTTCTTGCTTGGATCCCTCTAAAGACTTAGCCGTTTCAGACGGAAGACCGCTTGAAACTTCTAGAAAAATCTTCGGCTCTGGAACTTTAAGTTCGTCGGATGTAAAGCTAACTTCTTCGAAGGCATCTTGCTGTGCCTTGCTATCCGCGATCATTTTGTCCATGTTCTCTTCCACCAAGGCCGGGAATTCGTACCCTTGCTTGCGGATGATGCCGAGGGCCTTCCTTGCACCAACCCATTGGGCCGCGGTCGACAGTATCTCATCGGCCTTGTCTTTGCGGGAAAGAGACTCTCTCACTTTCGCCACCAGACCGGTATAGTAGTTATTCACCGCAGCGGCCACACACTTGGCCACGTCTTGACCGAATGTAAACTTATCATCTTGGGCCGCTTTCAGCTTGGCTTCGAGTTTTTTTCTGCGACTCGGTCCTCTCCTTATTGATCTGTTTCACTGCCTTGTTTAGCAGCTTGTTTTTCTCTGCGTTATCAGCACGGACCTGCGCATAGTCCCGGGCAGACATCAGAAGAGCAGGATCCAGCTCAGCATTCTTCTGCCTTTCGGCTTCAAGGGTTTCATTCACGGCTTCCCTCTCAGCCTGGTCGGCCGAACACCTTTTAGCATCACGATCATATTCGCACATCATGTTAAGTGCCGTGCTAAGAGCCTGCAAAGAAACAAAATCTTTACGATCCAAAATATGTCCGAACAAAGGAAAGATTAGAAAAATGAACCCTTTGGACACCTACCTTCGCTTATTGGCTTAGAGAAATATCGAATCGAATTAGTTGAACTGCACCAAATCAAAGTTCCTTAATTCAGTTTGGTTTTATTTTGAAAACAGATGTTAAAAATCAAAAGCTATTTTTACCTATTGGCTATCCCATCTTCTCATCACAACAACGTTTAATCGCAAGCTCAATTGAAGAATAAATCCCAAAATACGTTAACACCTTAACAATAATTTTAGAGAACATCTCTATCAGTGGAGTTCCGAGAGAGTATCTCAGATTTAATAAAAAAAAAAAAAATAGGAGGGAGAATATAAAATAGGTTTTAGTTTGAAAATTTCTTAGGCCACTTCCATCCCAGGGCTCTTATCCCAGTATCTTAATAAAATAAAATTAATAAAATAATAAAAGTTAAAAAAAAATGAAAAACCGCTTCTTAAGTTTTTTAAATAAGAAGTATTTCTAAACTTTTAAATAAACTCATTTAATATGTGTTCTTTTATCATTGGTTTAGTTTTTTCATTATTTAAAAATTAATATTTTTTTAGATACTTTCAAAATTTTTAAACACTGGAAATGCTCTTAGATACTTTAAAAACCTCTCCTTATATGTGTTTTTCTTTCATTGGTTTATTTCTTTTTTTTAATAAAAATTTAAATATATAACCAAATTATATTAAATTTTTACTATTATTTTGTTGAGAACTCCAAATGAGTTTTTAACGGATGGGGATGTTCTCAAAAAGCAAAAGACAATCTTTGAGTATGGAAAGTACGGTAAAGACATTTTACTAAATCCACTCTCCAATAAATTTGATGTTCTATTGGATGACAAATAGCCACGTGGTTTTCTTTAAAATGTTCTTTTTCTTCTATAAATATTAAGCTTTGTAATTGTGATCTTGTAACCTAATCAAGTAATGAAAATGGTATTTTTAATTTTTGAATAATTTTGTAAAGTTTCAAAGCTTTTTGTATTTAATGTTTCTCTCTGCTTTCATGGTATCAGAGCCATAGAAATCTTTTCCAATGTTTTTATTCCTGCTAAAGCTTATGCTTTGCATCATTCAGATTATCACTCTCAAGTTGAATGACAAAAAAATACCTTTTTGAAAGTTTCAGTTTGAACAGTTTCTTCCAAACCAGCTGCTGCTCAACCGTGTTATTATTGCTGTACCAAGACCCTCTCCTACCACCGTTGTTTGAAGTGGAGACTAAGTTACGAAAGCAAGCAACCTTGAGTTCATACCGATCAACTCATCATGAGCCATGGCACGCAGGCCCGGTTCTAGGCATAATAGCACATGATCCATATAAATTATTATAGAATTTGGTAAGAATTTAGAGTTTATTTTGAAAAAAATTCGTGCCCTTTTTAAAAATTCTGTTAGTTTTGGTTTAAAAAATTGAATATTGCACATAGTCCATTAAATTAAGGGGTATTGCTGAATATGACTCAAAACTTGAATTAAAATGCAAAACTAGACCATCTATTGCATGTTTGACAAAAATAACTCACATGGGTAGTAAAATTACAATTTTAACCCTTATGACCAAACAAAAAAACGCTAGCCTCAATTACTGTTTTATCCAGAGAAGTCTACTCGAGAAATTTACTCTCTAATAATTTGTTTACAATTAATTTTAAAAATCATGAAAAATAATTTGATAAAAAAAAGATACATAACACAAATATATACTTTTCACACCTATTAAAAATAAAATTTGATACAAAATAATTAATTTAAATCATCATGGATAAATTAGGATAGAAAGCAATACTAAGTATACTTCTCGAGAAGACTTCTTGGAGAAGTCAACTCTCTAATAATTTCTTTACCATTAATTAAAAAAATCATGAAAAATAATTTGGTAAAACAATCATATGCATAACAAAAACATATACTTTTTACACCTATTAAAAATAAAATTTGATACAAAATAATCAGTTTAAATCATCATAGATAAATTAGGTTACAAATCAATACTAAGTAGTCTTTTCCAGTAGACTTCTCAAGTAGACTACTCTCTAATAATTTCTTTACCATTAACTAAAACAATTATTAAAAATAATTTGGTAAAACAATTATAGACATAACTAAAACATATACAATTAGCATCTATATAAAATAAAATTTCATGAAAATGAATTAATTTATAATTTTCGTGAGTAAACAGTTTAAAAGGGTTAGGGTTGAGGTTTAAGTTTTATGGTATAAGAGTGTAATTTTTAGGATTTTCACAAATTCTATATGAATCATAGTTTATTGTTTGGTTAATGAATTAGAGTTCATATATTTGTTATTTTAATTGTGGTTGTCGATATGGTAAGTAAATTTATGTTTTTATATAAGTTTTAATAAAAAAAAATTGATTTAGGGTTTAAGGTTTGCAGACTTCCTGAGTAGACTTCCCGAGTAGACTTCTCGGACCGAAGTAGACTTCTTTTGTAGACTTCTCAAGCCGAATTAGTCTTCTCCAGCAGACTTCTCGAGTAGACTTCTCCAGTAGACTTCAAAAATAAGACTTCTCGAGCAGACTTCAAAAAGAAGTCTACTTAAGCAGATGTTTTTCTACATATATAGGGAGAGTTTAACCTAATTGTATTAACAATAAAATCTCTCTCTATCTCAAAAACACCTCTCTCTCTTCTCCCCTCTCTCTGGTCATGAATTTCTTCTCCTTCCTCTCTTGCTGTAAATCTCCTCTCCATCCTCTCTATCTTGCATTCAACCTCCTCTCACTTGCAGGTTATGGTAGTGGTAAGCAAATCTGAGCTTCTGTGTTCCTCTTTTTGTTTGCTTTGTGTTCATATTGCAAATCTGAGCTTATTATTATAGTTTTGAGCTTATTGTTGTAGATCTAAGTTTATTTTTGCAGATATGAGTTTATTGTTGTATAAATTTTGTAGATTTTGTTGTAGATCTGAACTTTGTTGCAGATCTAAATTTTTTATTATTGTTGCAGAACTGAATTTTGTTGATTTTTTTGCAGATCTGAATGTTATAAATATAGTAAATTATGTTGCAAATCTAAATTTTAACATTTCTCTTTTCTTATTGTTACAGATCTGACCTTATTTATATTTATGGTTTTGTTCTTTAGATCTTAAAAAAGCTCTTGCTTGTCTCCGCCGGATTTAAGTGATTTGAAGGTTCAAAACATTAATTATATGGCGCCATTGGTCAGAATCAGACTTCAGCCGTAGACTTCTCGAGCAAACCTCTTGAGCAAACTTCTCAAGCAGACTTCTCGAGTAAACTTCTCGAGTAGACTTCCCAAGTAGACTTCTCGAGTAGGCTTCTCGAGTAGACTTCTCGAGCAGACTTCTCGAGCAGACTTCTCGAGCAGACTTCTCAAGCAGACTTCTTGAGCAGACTTCTCAAGCAGACTTCTTGAGCAGACTTCTCGAGCAGACTTCTCGACCAGACTTCTTGAACAGACTTCTCGAGCAGACTTCAGTTGCAGACATATTTTCAGATATTTTAGTTTATTATTGATTTCTTATGCCAATTTTAAGATTTATAATCAGTGATCCTCAAATGTTTGTTTGTTTAGAGGGTTATTTTCTATGTAATGTTGAATTGCATTGAATGTTTTGTATCATATTCCTAAATTATGTGTGTTTATGTATTCTACAAAATAGACTTCAGTGTTAGGCTTCATATTCAGACTTCTCAATTAGACTTCTCTAGTAGACTTCTCTTGTCTCGAGTAGACTTCTCTTGTCAACCGAGTAGACTTCTCTTGTCTCGAGTAGACTTCTTTTGTCAACCGAGTATACTTCTCTTGTCTTGAGTAGACTTCTCTTGTCAACCGAGTAGACTTCTCCTGCCTCGAGTAGACTTCTCGAGTAGACTTTTTAAAGACAATAATTTTACATAACTTAAAGGTGATTCAGAGGGACATTTCCCCCATTTATATGACATAACTTGTCAACCGAGTAGACTTCTCCTGTCTCGAGTAGACTTCTTAAAGACATTAATTTTACATAACTTAAAGGTGATTCAGAGGGACATTTCCCCCATTTATATTACATAACTTGTCAACCGAGTAGACTTCTCTTGTCTCGAGTGGACTTCTGAAGTAGACTTCTCCTGTCTCGAGTAGACTTCTTAAAGAACTTAATTTTACATAACTTAAAGGTGATTCAGAGGGACATTTCCCCCATTTATATTACATAACTTGTCAACCGAGTAGACTTCTCTTGTCTCTAGTAGACTTCTGAAGTAGACTTCTCTCCACTAGACTTCTAGTACATAGTAGACTTCTCCACTTGTTCAGATACAATCAACACCATCATCGAATCTCTATGTATAAAATGAGACTATATAATGACTTGGCAGGAGATAAAACAATACACAACAAGTACAATGCAAAGATTAACTTACACAATAGGGGCGAGTATGACCATGGTGCTTGCACTCGGAGCAACTGTATTACTCCACCTTTATTTCCTTTTCCAGCATATCACCCTCTTTCACCATTCCAAGAAGCTCACGATGTGTGCATCCATCTCTTAAGAACAACATTCGCCCTCCTTTTCTATAATTCACCTCAAACTGCCACACTGATTCACTCCTCACCCATTCACCATAAACAGCGGGTATGTGAACCATTCTCTGTAAGAAAACAAAATCCAAACCAAATTAGAAATCAAAATGGAATAAGTAAACTTCTCTGAAAGTCGGATGAAATCTACTTAGTAGACTTCTCGAATAGACTTCTTGGAGAAGTCTGTTATCAATAAGCTAAGTGTCATATAAAACACAAAAATTGATCATATCCTCCGCATCATTCGATGAGCTTATTACTGGCAGATTCAAATTTGATAATCTCCATGTTGCAGTAGAAACTTGACAGGAGAAAAGCATGTGGATAATTGATTCTTCTTCTCTACAGCATCTTTGACAAGTAGTATCCATGAAGATACCCCTTGTACATAATCTGGTTGCTGTTCCAATGGCCCTCGACAGGATTCTCCAAAGAAAATGTTTCAGCTTAGGTTGAATATTAAGTTTCCAAACACTTGATTTTAGTTTTGGATCACCATTAGGGGCTTCTGGTTGCTCAATAAATCCTCTAGTGACCTGATACCCTGTTTTGACTGAATACTCTCCATTCTTAGAGTAACTCTAAACTATTGAATCTGCTTCTGAAACTTGTGCCAAATATATGTTCTTAACCAGATTAATATCTTATGTCTGCAAATATAAGCGAAGCTTATGTTCATCCCAGAAACGTCGATTACCAACTCGAGTAATTAGCTTTGACACTTTTAGAAAGTTTGAACAATCCCCTGTTGCTGGACGAGGGGGAGAGGCTGGAATCCAATTATCTACAAACACTCGAATGCTGTCTCCATCGCCAACATTGTAGTTAGCTCCTTGTTTAATGATATCAATGCCTTCAAGGATAGAGGCCCATCCATATGATTGGCCTTTTTATTTTTTTGCATCCAAAACTGAGACATCCCGATAATACTTCGACTTAAAGAGCCGTGCAAACAGAGTGTTGGGATATTTAATCAGATAATTGGATTCTGCTTTGTAAAAATCAATAAGTTTCTTCATCTTTATATGCTGCAGCCAGTTGTGTGAGGATAAGCAGTAAGTGATCATGAGAACAAGTGGGATCCAGCGTAGCCGATTCCAACTCTTGTTGTAGATCTTCTATTCTCTGAGCCGAGTTCAGGGTTGAGTTCCGACAACATTGAGATATTGCTCTCCTGCATTCCCGAATCTGATCCATGATATTACTATTTGGTCGATGTCGATGAGAATTCCATCCACACTCAACATAGTCATTGAAGTTTGGCTGCGTAAGAAGTCGCTTATCAAATCTGAATTGATTGTGTTTGCCTGGCGGAACAACGGCGATATGCACAACTACCGGACGTTGATCAGAACCATATAGTCCTAAGAACTCTGCTTCTGATGCCGGGAATGAAGACATCCACTATGTATTCACAGCTACTCTATCTAGACACTCATATATTTTGTGATTATATTGAGTACCCACCTAAGAAAATTTATTGCCACGGTGCTTCAGATCAACAAGATCACTTGAGCTGTACATGTTTCTGAAATTTGTGAATGATCTTTCCTCACGAGCCGGGCCACCTACTTTTTCCGCATTAGATAAGATTTCATTAAAGTCACCAATCAGAATCTATGGACCAGTACGGGTTCTAGCAGTTTTTTCAAGTCTTTCCCAAAGTTCATATCGATATCTTTGAACTGGATGCCCATAAACACACGATAAGTAGAAGCTGAAACCATTATATTCAGCAGAAACATCAGTGACTCGTACATTTGAATAAAGACAAGACACTGAAACATCCTTCTTTCACATAATAGTTAAACCTCCGCTTCTACTAATTGGAGGGACACAAAAAACAGAATCAAATCCTAAATCAATAATATTTAAATATATAAACACGATACAATTATATATTGAATCATAAAGCGATCTGATCTTCTTCCCCACCACCTGTTCTTCGTCTTCGATGTCGTTTGCTAAGAGAAAAGAATTAAAGGGTAATGTGATTGAAAATTTGAGTGCATGAATGAAGAAAAGCAGATTTATGGCTTCTATTCCAATTTTTTTAAACAGATATATGGTAGAGAAATGGTTAATCTTCTTATTTAAAATCTAGAATTTTTACAATTATAACCCAGAAAACTAATTGAATCTATTTTTCTTTTTTTGCAATTCAATTCGAATTGAATAAATTATATAAGAATCTATGAAAAAGAGAATTTGAAATAAAAGAAATTGTTCGATCCCATTGTTCATCTTCTCTATGGATTGTATGCAATACGGCCATTGGTAAGGAAAAAGAAAAGAAGATTTGGTTGGGTTTAGCAATGGTTTGAATTTGATATATTTACTAGTATTTTGCCCCCTGCTATGCAGGGGATTGATATTTAATTAATAAAATTTTAGATAAAATTAATATAAGAGATCATATGTTTAAACTAAACAGTTTAATATAATATTTAAATAAAAAAATATAAAATTGATAAAAGATAACATGTTTAAAATTAAAACAGTTTAATATTTTTACTATTAAAATACTTTAACTTTGAGAATTGGATAATAGAAAAAGAAAGTAAACATATTTATCTAAGATATTTATATAGTAGTATGTAGATATATTTTATAATTATACAAAATTATAAAAATAATACCTTTTAGTGTTTGATATAGTTAATTAAATATATATAAAATGATTTATTTTGTTAATTAATTTTGTCACGAGAAAATATTCATTAAAAATCTTTAATTCACAAATGTTATCATTATTAAATGGATAGGGCCTGACTTTCCACGGAAGACATCTTTACGTCTTACCATCTTTGTAATGTTGTGTTTCTGGTAGTTGTTTCATCTTGGGAAGTTAAAAAGATCATCGGTAGTTATGAGATTGTTTTAAAAAAAAAAAAATTTAAAAGACACAATTTTTGTAATAAAAAAGTAAAAAGTAAATTACTTTAAAACATAAAAGGACATTTGTCAATACCACAATTACCAACTGACTTGTGGTTTATAAGTATAAAGATATATTATTGAAGTAACAACAATAATCATTGTAGCAAGTTGGTTAAGTTTGCCTTGTTTTTGTTTTCGAATTTGGGAGCTCGAACCTTTAAAACAACGTAGTTTTAATAAATTATACACGTTTATATATAGATTTAAAATCTATTCACGGGCAAGGGTTCTATTACGGGTTGATCGAGATCTTGATGATTGATTTGCATTTTTTGATAATCGATGGTACAGTTGCAAAATAAAAATACCTGAAGGGTTAATTTGCAGAAACCCATTAAATTATTAACAAATTGATATCTCTTGTATTTACACCATTTAGGCTTGCATCTAGTGCATGTTTTGGTTCCTTTTTTACATGTTTTCCTTATCCTTTGTCCCATTTTCTTCTCCTTTTAGACTTAGGTTGCATTTAGGATATAACTTGCATTTTCTTTGCATAAAAGATGTTTTTAGGTGCTCATGGAGCTATGAGGAGCATAGAGGAGCTTTGGGAGTTGACCAGGAAGCTGGCTGAGCTGATTTGAGCAAGAGGAACCAAGGCAGACGATCTCTGCAGAGCCTATCGGTCAGAGCACGAAGGCTATCGGTCAAGGAGTGACCGATAGAAGACCTATCGATCAAACCTGTCGGTCAGAGAAGTGACTGTTGGACCAGGATTTGTCACCAAATCCAGCCCGTTAATCGGCCCATCAAAACCACCCTCGAAGGAAGTCCGTGCTACGGATCAAGGCTCAATAAAGGAATGGGAGAGAGAAGGATAAGAAGAGAACGGTTCAAAAAGATAACGTGAGATCCAAAGCTCGTGCGGGCAATGGATTGCGGGATACGCGCTGGAGCTAACGACGAAGGGAGAGTATTTAAAAGACAAAGGAAGGGTTGGAAGACCCAACTAGAAAGATATACATGAACTAAAGAAATATTCGCTCTACGACCTCTTGTATTAAACTACATCGATCTCTTGTAAACGATCTCTCGATTCAATCAATAAAAGTCCATTTATCTATTCTCGATCTTAAGTTCAGTTGCTCAAATAGAGATTCTTACCCATCATTTCTCTAACTTCATCTAAACACTTCACAAATCTTTGAGTATGGATATCTGCATCCACATTTTGGCACCGTCTGTGGGGAAGATAAAAGATATCTCTAACACCATAGCCAGATCTAAGGTTTGTTACAACGATAATGGATCCCAGAAACACGAAATCTACCAGATCCGCTGTATCGGCGAGCAACGAAGGGATACTCCCTTCTGATGCGCTCACCCATTCAAACACCAGAACTATCCGGAACGAACCAGCGATCGCTAGCCCGACAACCCTGGCTGCCATGACTGGATCCGGAGTTATGCGTCCCGGTCACGAACAGATAGCGACTGATGATACAGATCAGGAGGAACGGATCATCGGCGAAGAACGAACACTCAGACCAAATGATCCAAACAGTCATCACAATCCGCGCACTCTTAACCCCAGTGCACAAGGTTTGAACGCCGGCGTAAGCAACGCTCGCGCCGAGCACACGACAACCGTCCCAGCGAACCAAGCCGTAGCCGGCGGTTCAAGGAACGCGCCCTCAGGGCAAGAACCATCCCTCGCCGGGAGGACAAACCCGTTCGTCTGGGTCAAAACGGGGAGAGACAATCCACGACCTCATAATAGACCCGATACCCCAACCTGGGGACGCCCGTCGTTAACCCGGACGACGTTTCTGAAATCCGGAGGATGCTCTTCCAGATGACTCAAAACTTCGAAGCCCGTCTGAACCAACAGGCTCATGCCATCAATGAGTATCAGGCCGAAGTCACGAGATCCGTAGCTCGAGACAATTTCCCGAGACCCCGCCGTGGGCATGCGACAGATCCGAAGAGAAGCCCACCACCTCGAGTGCATCTGGACTTCTCCCAGGCATTTGCAACCCCAGAAAACGGGAGGCATTTCCTCCACCTCCACCTCGTCACGGGTCACAATTCCCCAACCCATCCGGAGGGCCTTCGGACCCCCGCTCCGGAACAACAGATGACGAGGCACCTAGAACCCGCTCTCGGGAAACGTATACGAGGCGGGATGACCTTCCCGTCATCTACAAGACCGAGCCGCCCAGAAACGTCCGGCCGAGGACCTCGACCAAGTCAACCCTCGAAGAGTAACAGACCTAGAATCTGTCCAAAGGCATATCAAAATGCAAAACGCAGAGCTCCGCAGAATGAGGGCATTTACGGACACAGCAACGAGCTCCGCACCAGACATCGGCCTCGCCATTGAGGAAATGAGGCGAACACCCTTCGTCGCTAGGATAGCAAACGTCAACCTTCGTGATACCGGGAGGATCAAATTCCCGGAATACATAGGACAAACAGACCCAAAGGCGCACATCAGGCTCTTCAACCACGCGGCAGCCCGAGCTTGCCTCGATGATAACGAAAAAGACTCCGGCTATTGCAGACTGTTCGCTGAAACACTCGTTGGACCAGCGCAGGAATGGTTTGCAAGCCTGGAGAGCGGCTCCATCAACAAATTTACCCAGTTCGTAGCCGTCTTCCTCAAACAGTACTCGATATTCATTGAAACGAAAACCACCGAGGCCGGCCTGTACAGGCTAAAGCAGGGCGAAAACAAACCACTACGAAGTTTCTTGACAAACTTCAAAGAAATAAAATACAAAATCTCTGACCTCAACAAAGGGGTAGCGCTGGAAGCCCTGAAAGACGGACTCTGGTACGCGTCCGACCTCAAGCTAGAACTCTTGATCAGATGCATCACCTTGCTGAACGACGCGTTGCACCTAGCTATGCTTTTTACAAAAGCAGAAGAAACGAGAGCCTTCGAACAGAAGCAACACGAAGTCAGCCTTTTAGCTCAAAGCCTCAGCTCGCATAAAAGAAACCCCAAAAGGGAACCCGCGGGCAGAAACCAACAGTCGTTCGTAATCGACAATTCGAACCCGGACAAACGATCCGAATACGATGCCAGCAAATTTTGCAAACATCACATGCGCAAAGAGCACTCCAACGAAGAATGTCGCGCGGCAGCCCGCCTACTTGCCACAGCAAAGAACCCACAAAGTAACGAGGAAAACCCCGAGCAAGAGGCCTCAGAAGAGGAAAACCCCTCCAACATCGCCCCAAAACCCAAAAAGACGCCTAAGAACAAGGCTGCCAAGAACAAACGAGACAGAACGGAGAAGGGTGAATAATCACCCCCTCCAGCAGCCAAACAAAGAATAGAAACAATTTTCAGTTCTAACATCTGCAGAGGCCCGATGAAGTCGATCACCACACCCCCTCCCGTCCCGAAAAAGACTCTATGTCAACGCCTCCAAAGCCTACGGCTTTGCCGGGAGGGTGTAGGGGCTACCGCCCCGAAGCAGAAAAACTTCATCTCCGGAGGCTCCCTATTCTGCAGGAACTCGATTAATTCAATCAAATCTTTTCAGCAAAAGGCCGAATCCAAGTCGCGACCACAAACTAATCTGGAAGGTCCGGACCACTGTATAAGCTTCCGCGAAAGTGAGACCCTGGACCTAGATAAGCCACACGACGACGCGCTCGTCATCCGCCTTGACGTAGCCGGCTTCAAACTCTTAAGAATAATGATCGACACCGGGAGTTCGGTCGACATCCTTTTCTACGAAGCATTCAAAAAATGGGCTTCCCAGACTCAGCCCTGAACAACACGGTCACACTCCTTACCGGATTCACCGGGGACACAACCATTTCACTCGACACAATCCGACTCCAGGTAAAGGCTGAATGCGTGCTAAAAAACGTTGAATTTGTAGTTGTAGATCGCCAAGCGCCGTACAACGCCATCCTATGACGCCCCTGGATTTTTTCCATGAAAGCAGTACCTTCTACTTACCACCAGTGCGTTAAGTTCCCATCTCCAAAAGGAACCCAAACAGTTTTCGGAAGTCAGAAGAACGCCAGGATGTGTTACCTCAATTGCAATAAACAAACCGCGAACTCCTCGGTATAGAAATTACAGAAGGAGCACGAGCTCGCCAAACAGCTAGCAAAGAAAATCCAGGACCCCACCACGCGCGGACCTCCTAGGAACCTCATAACGCCGATATGCAACAGAAGACATGCCGAGGATCAATATAAAGGTAACCTCTCACGAGCTAAATGTTAATCCCACATTCAAACCCGTAAAACAAAAACAGCGCAAACTGGGGCCCAAAAGAGCAAAGGCAGTAAACAACGAAGTCGACCGATTCTTGAAAGTCGGATCGATCAGGGAAGTCAAGTACCCCGATTGGCTTGCCAACCCGGTTGTAGTCAAAAAGAAGAACGGGAAGTGGAGAGTCTGTATAGACTTCACCGACCTCAACAAGGCATGCCCAAAAGACAGTTTCCCACTCCCGCACATCGACCGGCTCGTCGAAGCTACCGCAGGTCATGAGCTACTATCCTTCATGGACGCCTTCTCGGGCTACAACCAAATCCTTATGAATCCAGAAGATCAGGAAAAAACATCTTTCATAACAGACCGCAGCACATACTGTTACAAAGTCATGCCATTCGGACTAAAGAACGCCGGAGCCACCTATCAAAGACTAGTAAACAGAATGTTTGCAGATCAGCTGGGCAAATCCATGGAAGTATATATCGACGACATACTCGTCAAGTCCTCCAGGGAAGAAAACCACGTAACCCAGCTCCAGGAGTGCTTCAGGATCCTCAACCAATATGGGATGAAACTCAACCCCGCCAAATGCTCATTCGGCATAGCTTCAGGAGAATTCCTGGGCTACTTCGTAACCGAACGGGGAATCGAGGAAAACCCCAAACAAATCACAACCTTTCTCGAGATGCGATCACCCAAGACCACTCGAGAAGGCCAAAGACTAACCGGCCGAATCGCAGCACTCAACCGTTTTATCTCCAGGTCGACTGATAAATGCCTCCCATTCTATCACCTGCTGCGAGCCAACAAAAAGTTCCAGTGGGATGGTAAATGTGAAGAAGCATTACAACAACTCAAGTCGTACCTAAGCGAACCCCCGATATTGGCTAAGCCGGTAGAAGGGGAACGGCTGTACCTCTACCTCGCAGTATCACCCGCTGCGGTAAGCGGAATACTAGTGAGAGAAGAGCAGAACGAGCAAAAGCCCATCTATTATGTCAGCAAAAGCCTGATAGATGCGGAAACAAGATACCCAGCTATAGAAAAGCTGGCACTAGCTCTGGTCATGGCAGCCCGCAAACTTAGACCGTATTTCCAGTCTCATTCTATCGTTGTCATGACCTCGCAGCCACTATGCACGTTATTGCACAGCCCGAATCAGTCCAGACGATTGACAAAGTGGGCTATCGAACTAAGCGAGTACGATATAGAGTATCGCACCAGGACCTGTGCTAAAGCACAAGTCCTGGCAGACTTCATCATCGAGCTATCACCCCAAGCCGCAGATAGCGCCGCAACAAGCAGCAAATGGATGCTCCACGTAGACGGGCATCCTCCAAGCAAGGCTCTGGGGTAGGAATCAGGCTAGCCTCCCCTACCGGTGAACTGTTAGAACAGTCATTCCGTCTTGGCTTCAAAGCCTGAAACAGCAAAGCCGAGTACGAAGCCTTAATCGCCAGGCTACGACTCGCCATCGGGATCAGAGCCAGAGAGGTAGAAGCCCGCAGTGATTCACAGCTCGTGACAAACCAGTTCGACGGAATATATGAAACAAAAGACGAACAAATGGAAGCATATTACACGTCGTCCACGAACTGACGAAACAATTCGATAGTTTTGAGCTGACAAAGATTCCCCGTGGAGAAAATACTTCAGCCGATGCCCTGGCGTCCCTGGCATCGACCTCGGACCCAACGGTCAAAAGGATCATACCCGTGGAAGGAATCGAGAAACCGAGCAATAACATAGCCGTCAAGGCAGCAGCCAGCGAAACATTAGCCGTATCAGACAAGGCATCAGCCAGCACGAGCGAACTACCGAGGGAGCCCGCGCCAACTTGCCAGATGAATCCCGGTTCAGATCCCGACGTAAACGAACAAGCCACATCAAGCGCAACTAGCACCGAAAGACGATTCGTCACGGACGAGGAGTTTCACGCCCGCTTGGACTGGCGAATCCTGATATTCGAATACATCCAAAACGGCACCCTGCCTGCCGATAAATGGGAAGCCCGGATACTAAGAGCCAAAAGCTCCCGCTACTGTATAATTGAAGAAAAGCTATACAAACGCAGCCTAATAGAGCCATACTATAGGTGCATTCACGGTATGGAAGTCCTTGCCATCCTGTCTGCCACACACCACAGCGTGTGTGGCAGCCATTCCAGTGGATGAACCTTGGCCGTGAGAATCAAAAGACACGACTACTTCTAGCCGACACTAGCTGCAGACTGCAAAAGCTATGCGGCAAAGTGCGACGACTGCCAAAAGCACGCACCAGCAATCCACCAGCCAATTGAGAACCTATCGTCTATCAGCGCCCCGTATCCGTTCATGAGATAGTCTATGGACATCGTAGGGCCTATGGTCCCCTCGAGACCGAAACAGCTATGGTTCGTGTTGGTCCTAACCGACTATTTCACCAAATGGTTAGAAGCGAGAGCCTACTAGCAAACGACCGAAGTTGACGTACAAGACTTTATATGGCAAGATATAATATGTAGGCATGGCCTCCCGTACGAAATCGTGACGGACAACGGCCTGCAATTTATATCAAAAGCCTTCAGGGACTTCTGCAAAACGTGGCATATACGGATATCCTATTCCACGCCCAGGTACCCACAAGGAAACGGCCAGGCGGAAGCGACGAACAAAACAGTAATGATATAAGACTTGGAGGAGGCTTATAAGAACCGGATGGGGGATGGTAAGCACAAGCTGGCGGTCACTCTCTCTTGTACTCGTTTGATGATCGTTGATGGGGATCTAACACGTTGGCGGTCGCCCTCTCGTGTGGGATCAAAGTAAAAGTGGTTTGTTGGCAGAACGAAGTGTACCACAGAGTTGTGATGAGACTCTGATACAACACAGCTTAACCTCACGAGAATCCACTCATGAAATCAAGCAAAAGATGAGAAAACTCTCTAGAACCCTTTGAAGAAGTTCGGCATTTTTATTGATAATCAAAGGTAACCAAATTACACGGCTGCAAGGGGACCTTATGAATGGTCTTATCAGCTAGCCCTAGGGCCAAAAGTAAAACGCAAAAGAAACAAAACAAAACACAAAAGAAATGACACAAAGCTAAACGTACAAAACAAAGAAACTATAAAAGGAAAGTTCACTAACTTAAAAAAGAAAAATAAAACTAAGCCGCTTCTCCTTGACTCTAGCTGGGACTCGAACTGATGATCGCTTGGGTTTGCTAAGAACCATTGGGACATGTTACTTCACCTGCACGAATGTTATAAATTAAGTATACCTTGTTTTGGTGTGCATGGTAAGGGCTGGTGGTGATAGCATTTGTCTCGGCTGCGGGGTGGTCTTGGTGCTCTTGTTGAGCTTGAGTCTTGTAGCTTGAAGTTGCCTCAATCGTAGCTAGGTTGTTATCCTCACTTGACTCGTACCGGCATTCTTGCTTCTCTTCCCTTGAACTTGGTGCAACGTGGTCTTGGTGTGTATGACGCTCATCCAATGCGAACGTTCCTGCAAGGTTAGTGGTCGGTAAAGTACGTATTGAAGGGTTAATGATCTTACCTTGGCGAGGCGAGTGGATGGCAAGGCGGTTGAAGCCATCAATAATGTCGTCGTGTGAGGTTTGGTCGGTCTGACCCGCGGTACGTCCTGTTATTTGGTCATTACGACCCGCGGTACGACCCGCCGTACCGTCATTACGGGCCATGGTAAGATCCATCGTAATGTCATGTCCCGTTCCAGGTGATAAGAGTTCCTCTGGTTCGAGTGATTGAATGATGTCTTCTATGGCCAGGTTGAACCTCTTTCTCAGTTGCTTTGTCCTTGAACGTGTCATGGGGGCCTCACGAACCTCGGGTACTTGGCCAATGTCTTCGTTTGGATCTCATCATTCCCACCCTCTCCAGAAGGTTTTGACCTCAAAACTGGTTCACCTGCGTCATAAACAGAGAGATCAGCAATGTTAAACGTGTGTGAAATGTTATACTCACCTGGCAGCTCCAAACGGTAAGTGTTGTCATTGATCTTGGCGATGACTTTGAATGGCCTGTCGCCTCGTGGGGATAGCTTAGAAGCTCGTTTGTGAAGCAACACCCAATCCCCAGGCTCAAAGGTCAGCTGCTTCCTCCCCTTATCCGCTCTCTTCTTATACTCTTCCGTCTTCTTCTCTATGTTCTCCTTTGCCTTTAAGTGAAGCTTTTTGATGATTTCCCCCCGGTTTAGACCATCTAAGCTAGCTTGCTCCGTTTGTGGTATAGGTACGAGATCCACTGGTGATAAAGGATTAACTCCATAGACAACTTCAAAAGGGGACAACTTAGAAGCGGAGTGAGTAGCACGGTTATATGCAAATTCAATGAAGGGAATGCAATCTAACCAAGTTTTCATCTTTCTACCAAGCGTTGCTCTATGTTGTCCCCTTCTTGATGTGCTCAAACCCGAGAACTTTGGCCTCCATGGTGGATATTAGAGCATGTCTTCTTGACAAGACATCGGCGACCACGTCTCCTTCCTCTTCTTGTACTTGATCACCTACGGGAAGGTCTCTATGAACTCCAACCACTTGGCATGTCTTCTCTTCAGCGCAGTTTGTCCTCGTAGGTGCTTCAAGGTCTCATGGTCAGTGTGAATGATGAACTCCTTGGACAGTAGATAGTGTTGCCACGTCTCTAAAGCTCTAAACAATGCATGCAGCTCCGTGTCGTAGGTGGGATAGTTCAGCATAGCTCCACTTAGCTTCTCACTTAAAAATGCTACTGGCTTCTTACGTTGATGTAGCACGGCTCCAATGCCAACTCCGGAAGCATCACACTCGACCTCAAACATCTCGTCAAAGTCAGGAAGGCAAGTACTGGTGCTTGTGTAAGCCTGTCTTTAAGCGTGTTGAAAGCTGCATCTTGAGCTGATCCCCAACTGAATGGTGCATTCTTTTTGATCACGGCAGTGAGTGGTGCCACCACGGTGCTAAAATCTCGCACAAAACACCTGTAGAAGCTGGCTAAGCCGTGGAAACTTCGCACTTGTCCAATGGTAGTTGGTGTTGGCCACTCTCTTATTGCCTTGATCTTTTCCTCATCCACTTGTAAGCTCTGTTCACTCACTACAAAGCCTAAGAAAACGAGCTAGATAGTACAAAATGAGCACTTCTAGAGGTTAGCAAATAAGCCTTCCTTTCGAAGTGTTTTTAAAACAAACTCAAGATGTTTAATGTGATCAGGATAGTTCTTACTATAGACTAGTATATCATCAAAATATACTACCACGAATTTACCAATGTAAGACCTTAGAACCTGATTCATCAGGCACATGAAGGTGCTCGGTGCATTGGTCAAGCCGAATGGCATGACTAGCCACTCGTAAAGCCCCTGTTTTGTTTTGAAGGTCGTCTTCTATTCTTCTCCCTCCCTCATCCTCACTTGGTGGTATCCACTCTTGAGGTCAACTTTGGAGAAGATAGTGGCTCCACTCAACTCGTCAAGCATGTCATCTAAGCAGGGGATCGGATGCCGGTACTTGATCGTTATGTTGTTGATGGCGCGGAAGTCTACGCACATTCGCCACGTCCCATCTTACTTGGGGATAAGTAGTACGGGCACCGCACACGGGCTGAGGCTCTCTCGTATGTAGCCTTTGTCCATGAGATCCCTTACTTGTTGCTCAAGCTCCTTAGTTTCCATCGGGTTCATACGGTACGCCGGTTTGTTTGGAAGGGCAGCTCCGAGTACTAAGTCAATTTGATGCTCAATGCCACGTAAAGGAGGTAAGCCTGGTGGTATGTCACTCGGGAACACGTCCCTGAACTGGTCTAGGAGTACTTGCATCTCCACAGGAAGCTCTCCTTTATCTATTCCTGAACTTAGACACTCTTTATAAAACATTAGTAGCACGGTGCCTTTGGCACTCATGGTTTTGTGAATAGAGTTAGAGGAAAGAAACAAGTTAGAGCCACTTAGCTCGACCTCTTTGTTCATATGAGTTTGTAACTCATGTACCTCGGAAGGGCTCAAAGGAGCGAGGTTGAATTTTCGGTCATTATGGGTGAAATAGTATCGAATTAGTACGACCGTTATGGAATGTGGCTCAGTCAAATTGCCACGGACGGCCAAGTAACAAGTGCCCCGCTTGCAT
Organism: Thlaspi arvense; assembly: GCA_911865555.2. NCBI lineage: Eukaryota > Viridiplantae > Streptophyta > Magnoliopsida > Brassicales > Brassicaceae > Thlaspi > Thlaspi arvense. Next base: position 35,708,982 of record OU466862.2, read on the forward strand.
TGGGACGACGTCACATAGCACTTGATCTTGGTACTTGCCCACGCTGAACGGTACGGTGACTTGCTCGGATATTTTGAGCTTCGTTTGATCATTCAACCACGTTAGCTTATACGGTCTCGGATGTTTGATCCTTTCCAAGCCTAGCTTGTCCACCATGTACCTGCTTGCCACGTTAGTACATGAACCCCCGTCTATAATGAGGTTACATACCTTCCCCTTGACGGTACACCTCATATGAAAGATGTTCTCGCGCTGAACCTTCTCCTCGGGGTTAACCATCACTCTTAGCATTCAGCGTGTTACTAGTAGCTCTCCCGTGTCAGGGAGCTCCAGCTCCTCCTCATCCTCGTCATGGCCATAGTCTTGTTCGTCTTGAGACTCATACTCGCCGCTTGGTGTGAGGATCATCACCCGTTGGTTCGGGCACTCACGAGCCATGTGTCCCCTGCCTTGGCACTTAAAACAAGTTATATCCCGAGTCCTTGATTGGTTACTAGGGAACTTACCTTGGTCAGCACGGTTGAATTTGGAGGTTTCGGGTGGTTTGCTCTTGAACCGTGAGTCAATCTCAATCGCCTTCCCCTTATCCACTGGCTTAGACCCGCTTGCTGTCCACGGCTGAGTGGCTCGGTTCCGACCGGTGTAAGAGGTCTTGCGCTTGATTTGCTGCTCTACTTGCACTGAGAGGTGTAGCAGCTCGTGTAATCAACTGTATTGAGCTCGTTCCACCTTCTGAGCTATCCTCTCTTGAAGCCCATCTATAAACTGAGCCATTAGAGCTTCCTCGGACTCCTCTAGCTCCAACGAGTTCATTAGCTTCTCAAACTCCTCGAAGTACTCCTCAACGCTCCTAGTGCCCTGTGACAACTTACGAAAACGCTTCTGTAAGTCTCTATGGTAATGTTCTGGCACATACCTTTGGCGGAGAAGGAACTTCATGTCGCTCCAAGCCGAGACTGGTCCAAAGCGTTGGCGTCTCCTCTCGGCTACACTCCTGTCCCACCACGCGAGGGCATTCTCTGTAAGGTTGGCAGCAGATACAGCCACCTTCTTGAGCTCAGCATACCCATAACACACGAAGATGTGGTCCATCCTTCGCTCCCAGTCCATGTAAACCTCCGGGTTTGGTTTACCTGCAAAAGTTGGAGGGGTTAGTTTAATATCATGGTTTTGTTCTCTAGGGTCTACCTCACGCGCATGGTTTCTTTGGAGGGGATCTTGTCGCCTCGGTTGTGGACGTCGTATGGGCTCACGCACAAGCTGGCGGTCGCTCTCTCTTGTACTCGTTTGATGATCGTTGATGGGGATCTAACACGTTGGCGGTCGTTCTCTCGTGTGGGATCAAAGTAAAAGTGGTTTGTTGGCGGAACGAAGTGTACCACAAAGTTGTGATGAGACTCTATACAACACAGCTTAACCTCATGAGAATCCACTCAAGAAATCAAGCAAAAGATGAGAAAACTCTCTTATTGATAATCAAAGGTAACCAAATTACACGGCTGCAAGGGGACCTTATAAATGGTCCTATCAGCTAGCCCTAGGGCCAAAAGTAAAACGCAAAAGAAACAAAGCAAAACACAAAAGAAACGACACAAAGCTAAATGTACAAAACAAAGTAACTATAAAAGGAAAGTTCACTAACTTAAAAAAGAAAAATAAAACTAAGCCGCTTCTCCTTGACTCTAGCTGGAACTCGAACTGATGATCGCTTACGTTTGCTAAGAACCGTTGGGACATGTTGCTTCACCTGCACGAATGTTATAAATTAAGTATACCTTGTTTTGGCGCGCATGGTAAGGGCTGGTGGTGATAGCATTTGTCTCGGCTGCGGGGTGGTCTTGGTGCTCTTGTTGAGCTTGAGTCTTGTAGCTTGAATTGCCTCAATCGTAGCTAGGTTGTTATCCTCACTTGAGTCGTCCCGACATTCTTGCTTCTCTTCCCTTGAACTTGGTGCAACGTGGTCTTGGTGTGTATGACGCTCATCCAATGTGAACGTTCCTGCAAGGTTAGTGGTCGGTAAAGTACGTATGGAAGGGTTAATGATCTTACCTTGGCGAGGCGAGTGGATGGCAAGGCGGTTGAAGCCATCAATAATGTCGTCGTGTGAGGTTTGGTCGGTCTGACCCGCGGTACATCCCGTTATATGGTCATTACGACCCGCGGTACGACCCACCGTACCGTCATTACGGGCCATGGTAAGATCCATCGTACTGTCATGTCCCGTTCCAAGTGATAAGAGTTCCTCTGGTCCGAGGGATTGAATGATGTCTTCTATGGCCAGGTTGAACCTCTTTCTCAGTTGCTTTGTACTTGAACGTGTCATGGGGGCCTCACGAACCTCGGGTACTTGGCCAATGTCTTCGTTTGGATCGATGTTCTCATTAAGTAATGAATAACATCAAGAAAAGGCTAAACACTAGGAAGGAAATGTGGTTCTACGAACTGAACGCAGTTGATGTTACTGCATATTGCATGTGTTTTGCATACATATTATTTAGCTTTTCATGCATTTACATCACACTTTAGGCTGGATTGCATCACTTAGGGTCCTAGAGCATTCTCGCACCAGCATACGCATGTTCCTTGCATTTTGCATCACATTCAGGTTGTTTCTGGCTACTTTAGAGTCGTGGAGGTTCGTGGACGTGCTGAAGCTGTTGTGGTGGTTCGTGGAACGTCGGATATTTGTTAAGGACCAGATATCGTGGAGCAGATCGAGCATGGCAGGTCGATCTAGATGAGATCGACCAGAAGATCGAGAAGCCCAGGCAATCCAAGGGAAATGATCGAGACGAAGATCGAGTGGAGCAATCGATCAAATGGTACGGACGTAAATGACGCCATGCAGAGCGAGAGCCGGATCGAGTCCACCACTCGATCCGACCGAAGATCGATACCAAGATCGGATGCAACACTCGATCCACCGAAGAAGATCGAGACCCAGATCGAGTAGAAGACACGATGTCCGAAAGTGATCGAGAGAGCCGCTCAATCCCGAAGTCGATCTCTGTCCTTTCAACCGTTTTTGGCCGCTAGCGAGGGGGGGACCATCGAGCTGTTTTTCCCATTTTGGGAAGGCAGCGATGATCGTTACACACACACTTTTCATTTTCTTATCTTTTTATGCTTTTCTCTTGGAGACTTTCTGCCATTGTTAGACTTTGAGCTTATTATTGAATAATTTTGAATCGTTTAAGTTTAATCCATCGTTCTTATGTTTATCGTTTCATTCTTCATGCTTTGCTTAGTTTATTTAATGTGTTGTGAGTAGTTTCATTTGGGTTTCGGGGTTGAGAGGATTCACAGGGTCGAAAAGGTTTTCAAAGCTTGGTGTTTTCTTGTTCTTAATGGCTTTCTTTTCTAAGATGTTGAGTTCTTAAGGCTTAAAGAGTCTCACGCCAAGATCTTTATGATCAGAGAGAGCTCTTACCTTGACAGGATCCAGAGATCTCTGAAAATCACATCTTAGAGGCTAGTTACTCTTTCCCAAATGCTATGGTAGTTTAGAGGACTAGTTAAGCCGCGTGGTTGAAATCTGTTTTCCTTGCCTCTCAATCTCTTTTTCCGCCAAACGCCATGGGTCTGGAGGAGAGAATGAGAGAGTGATCCATACCACACGCCATGGATGGATCTTGTTTCGTTTTCAAGGCCTTAGAAAATCTCACAAAGTGAGTAGATCTAGAGTTTTCAAACCAAGGTTGGACCTTTGAAACCCCTAACATGAATCTCAACCCTAGACCCTTCTTTCTTAGCATCCTTACATCTTCGTTAGTCATTCGCTTGATATTCGCCGCATCCTGGTCATTAGTTTCTTCATACTTGTATTTTTAGACGAGATCGATCCAAACGGCTCGATCTAGTGGTTGATCCTGTGGTCGATCCACTAGTCGATTTTTGTTCAATCATAGCCTTGCATTTTAATTTTTCTGTTTGTTCCTCGTAGTAGTTCAATCACTCTTGGTAATTTTAAAATAGTTTTGCATTCCATTCGGTCGTTGCATATAGTTTTTAGGATTTTCACAATATCGCCTGTAATTTGCTTAGCTTTACACTGCTCTTGCATTCTCTTTGATCTTCCTAGCTCCTAGAAATGGATTGACTCTCACTTGCATACTGTACTACAACCTAAGTGTTGCATTTGAGTTTGATAGCCTCATTGCATCCTCACCCTTGCAAAGAAAGTAGTTATCAAATGGCGCCGTTGCCATTCTAGGAGTGTTAGAAAGCATAGAGATTTAGAGCTTAGTAAAGACTAAGCTTTACTTTGTTTAAGTTACTAATCTCTCTACTCTCAAACGTGTTTCTTCCAGGTACATGCATCTTCGTTCCAGGGGAGACAACCATCTACTTCAACCCTTGGAAAACATCCATCAACTTGGTCATTCACGGCAAAGAAGAGTACGAGAACAAGCTAGAGCTTTTGAGGAGATTGTTCAGCACGGTTTGGTTGACTTTGAAGCTATGGCTGAACACGAGCATCCAGAGGGACCTCCTCCAGCTCACGGGGCAGTGGGAACGGGCAATGGAAACCCCCAACACGCGGCTAGACCCCCAAGGATCATAGGAGCCGGAGATGCTCCCAATACTCATCACAATAGGTTTGGGATCACTCCTCCTCCTGTACAAAACAACAACTTTGAGATTAAGCCAGGTTTCATCTCCATGGTGCAAAACAACAAGTTCCACGGTTTAGCAATGGAAGATCCCTTGGAACACCTCGACAATTTCGAGCAAGTATGTGGGATGATCAAGATAAACGGCATATCCGAAGACGCTTTCAAGCTGCATCTCTTTCCATTCTCTCTTGTAGACAAGGCTAGGCATTGGGAGAAAACACTTCCTCAAGGCACCATCACTTCATGGGCCGAGTGTAAGAAGGCTTTCCTCTCAAAATTCTTCTCTAGCACCAGAACGGCAAGGCTAAGAAGCGAGATCAGCGGCTTCACGCAAAGGAATAATGAGACTTTCAATGAAGCCATGAAACGATTCAAGGACTATACTATCCAATGTCCTCACCACGGCTTCAGCGAAGAGACTCTTCTAAGCACTATCTACCGCGGAGCTTCACCAAAAATAAGGTTGTTGCTTGACACGGCCAGTAAGGGGAACTTCCTTGGTCAAGAGGTAGAAGAAGGCATGGAGCTGATTGAGAACTTAGCACTAAGTGACGGCAAATATGCTGAAGATTATGACCGTGCACCACGAGGTTCTGAGCTAGAGTCTCACAAGAAAGAGTTGAAATCATTACACGAGAAGATTGACAAGTTGGTTTTGGCAAATCAGAAGCATGTTCACTTTGTTGGTGAAGCGGATGAGAGCCAAGAGGAGCTTGAGTTGAGCCAAGAAGAAGCCAATTGGGTGGCGGGTCAAAACAACTACAAACCTCAAGGCTATTCACAAGGTTACAACCAGAACAACAATCTCTCATACAGCAGCACCAATATAGAAAACCCTAAGGATCAAGTGTACCCTGCTCAGCAAGCAAAACCTTTCGTACCCTACAACAAAGGTTTTCAGCCGAGTGGTGGCTTCCAAGGGCAAGGGCAGAACAACTTCCAAGGACAACAGCAAGGAAACAAGGGTTATACGCCAATGTACCCTCCGGGCTTTGTACCTCAGCAGCAACAACCAATGCAACAACAAGTTGATCCTGTCCAAGCTATGTTCCAACAATTGATTCAAGGGCAAGCCTCTACAAACCAGAAGTTTGCAGAGATGAACACTCGTTTAGACTCGTCTCTCACTGAATTCTCTACTCAGATCACCAACTTAAACAACAAGATCAAGCAGCTAGAGAAAGGGAAGGTGAGTACAAGTGGTCAGAATAGCCAACCGGGCAAGTGTGAGCAGAATCCTAAGGAATATGCCAACGCCATCACGTTAAGAAGCGGCAAAGAGCTAGCACCTACGGTTACTCCTAAGAACAACGAGGACGTTGTAATTCAAGAGGGGGAGGGTAAGCTTTCCGCTGATGATGAGATCAACTTCGACAATGTCTGGATTCAAGGGCCAAGAAGAGGAGACAAAGCGGTTGTTGAGAAGAAAGCAGAGTAAACTACTAAGGAGAAGGATGCTTATGTACCTCCACCGTATGTACCTAAGCTGCCTTATCCTGGCTGTTTCAAGAAGCAACTCATAGAGAAGCATAGAGTCTTGTTTGAGAAGCATTTTAAGGACGTAGAGATCAAGCTACCTCTCGTGGACTGCCTTGCAATGATGCCTAAATGTGCCAAATTCTTCAAAGACACTCTCGTGAAGAAGAATAAGGAAAGTAAGGAAGTGCTTGTTCTAAGTGAGGAGTGTAGTGCTGTGATACACAAGGAAATAGTCCCTAAGAAGTTGGGAGACCCTGGAAGCTTCACTATACCCTGCGCTTTAGGTCCTTTGGAGTTCAAGAGTTGCCTTTGTGATCTCGGAGCTAGCATAAATCTGATGCCTCATTCCGTGGCAAAGAAACTCGGCTTTACCCGTTTCAAGGACTGTAGCATCTCGTTGGTACTAGCTGACAGGAGTGTGAGGTTACCCGTAGGATTGCTTGAGGACTTGCCAGTGAAGATCAGTGGAGTGAACGTGCCTACAGACCTCGTTGTTTTGGAAATGGATGAAGAGCCAAAGGATCCACTCATTCTCGGTAGACCTTTCTTAGCTACCGCCGGCGCCATAATAGACGTCAAGAACAGGAAGATTGCCTTGCACTTGGGTAAAGATATAAGGCTAGACTTTGATATCAATGAGGTTTTGAAAAAGCCTACGATAGAAGGGAAAGCTTTCTACATTGATACATTGGATGCCTTAGCAGATGAGTTGCTGGAAGAGCTGGCTCAGGAAGATCATTTGAAGCTGGCACTAACTAAGGAGCCAGGAGAATCAGAGGACTCAGGAGTACGTCAACTTGCTTGATTCGAGGAAAATTGTGCTTGAAGATGTAGGCGTTTGCCTAGAGATCGACTCCAAGATCGATGACATTACTCGATCCAGGGGTCAAATCGACAAGACAATCGAGAGCAAAACTCGATCCGGTGCAGAAATCGACAGTCAGATCGAGGAGGGTGATCGATCCAGGAAAACAATCGAGTCCGAGATCGAGAAAGGCCTTCCGATCAATTTGAGGTCCAATCTGGAGATCGACTCAGCGTCTCGATTCCTTACTCGATCCACATCAAATCGAGTGAGTGAATCGAGCGAAACTGCTCGATCTAGACGACATCGAGAGCAAGATCGACCAGACGACTCGATTTCAGAAGGGATAGCGGTTGGAGAGAGCAGTCTTAAGGGCCATGCCTCGGGTTCTATGGAGGGTTCCAAGGAGGAAGACAAAAGCAACAGCCACGTGGATGACTGGAGCGAGCTGTTAGCCTCAAAGGTGGACCTTAAGGAGCTCCCAAAAGGGCTAAGGTATGCTTTCCTAGGGCCTAATAACACCTATCCCGTGATTGTGAATGAAAACTTAAGTTATGATGAGTTGCACTCTCTCCTGACTGAGCTGAGAAAGTATAGGAAGGCCATTGGGTGCTCTCTAAGTGACATCAAGGGCCTTTCACCAATGCTTTGCACTCACAGGATTCACTTGGATAATGTGAACGCCTCTTCTATAAAACATCAAAGGCGTTTGAATCCAAATTTGAAAGAGGTTGTCAAGAAGGAGATTCTTAAGCTTTTAGAGGCTGACGTGATCTATCCCATAAGTGACAGCACATGGGTTTCTCCCGTACACATGGTGCCTAAGAAGGGAGGGATCACGGTCGTTAAGAATGACAAAGATGAGCTTATACCTACTAGGAATATTACTGGACACCGTAAGTGTATTGACTATAGGAAGCTTAATCTTGCTACTAGAAAGGATCATTTTCTCTTGCCTTTCATTGATCAAATGCTTGAAAGACTTGCTAATCACCCATACTATTGCTGTCTTGATGGATATAGTGGATTTTTCCAAATACCAATCCATCCCAACGATCAGGAGAAGATGACCTTTACATGCCCTTATGGTACCTTCGCGCATCGAAGGATGCCATTCGGGTTGTGTAATGCACCGGCTATGTTTCAGCGATGTATGATGTCGATCTTCTCCGATCTAATAGAAGAGATGCTAGAGGTGTTTATAGATGACTTCTTGGTCTATGGTGCGTCCTTTTCTGCGTGTTTGTTGAATCTTTGCAGGGTTTTAAAGTGTTGTGAGGAGACAAACTTGGTGCTCAACTAGGAAAAATGCCACTTCATGGTTAAGGAGGGGATCGTGCTTGGACATAAGACATCAGAGAAGGGTATTGAAGTCGACAAGGCAAAGATTGATGTGATGACAAGCCTTAAGCCGCCAGTTAACGTAAAAGGAGTGAGAAGCTTCTTGGGACACGCCGGTTTCTACAGGCGTTTCATTAAAGACTTCTCTAAGACTGCACGCCCTCTCACTCGGCTGTTGTGCAAGGAGGCTGAATTCGTCTTTGATGAGGAGTGTTTGCAAGCTTTCGTGACAATCAAGGAAGCCCTAATATTCGCGCCTATAGTGCAAGCACCAGATTGGACTCTCCCATTCGAGATTATGTGCGATGCTAGTGACTACGCCGTGGGAGCTGTCCTAGGCCAAAGGAAGGATAAGAAGTTGCACGTGATATACTATGCTTCAAGAACCTTGGATGACACGCAAACGAGGTACACTACTACTGAGAAGGAGCTATTGGCGGTTGTATTCGCCTTTGAGAAGTTCAGAGCTTACCTCTTGGGTTCCAAGACCATAGTTTACACGGATCACGCAGCTTTGCGCTACATCTATTCCAAGAAAGACACTAAGCCGAGGCTTTTGAGATGGAACCTCTTACTCCAGGAGTTTGACATGGAGATCACAGACAAGAAATGAATAGAGAACGGGGTTGCTGACCACCTCTCTCGGCTAAGGATCAACGAGTATCTGCCCTTAGATGATTCTCTCCCCGAAGAGCAACTCATGACGATCACTACGGCTGTTTGTGGAAAGCTAGAAGGGCAGTTTGAGGAAGTTCTGAGCTTCAAGGAGGAGGATCTTCCCTGGTACGCTGATGTTGTGAACTACTTAGCGTGTGGTAAGGCGCCAACACATCTCAACAGCTATCACAAGAAGAGGTTTATGAGAGAGGCGAGTGACTAGTTTTAGGAAGAGCCCTACTTGTACAAGAGAGGGGTGGACAGTTTGTACCGGAGGTGTCTTACAAAGGAAGAAGCTAAAGACATCCTCTTTCACTGTCATGGCTCATCCTATGGAGGACACTTTGCTTCGTTCAAGACCGCTACGAAAGTGTTGCAAGCTGGCTTCTGGTGGCCGTCTATCTTCAAGGATGCACACGAGTTTGTGAAGAGCTGTGAGGCGTGTCAACGAGCAGGGAATATCACTAAGAGGAACGAGATGCCTCAGGTTCCTATCTTCGAGGTAGATGTCTTTGACGCGTGGGGCATAAACTTCATGGGGCCGTTCCCTTCATCATACGACAACAAGTTCATACTCGTAGCTGTAGACTACATCTCTAAGTGGGTTAAGGCTGTTGCTTCCCCTACAAAAAATTCTAAGGTGGTGATCAAGCTGTTTAAAAGCATCATTTTCCCGAGGTTTGGGGTACCAAAGGTGGTTATAAGCGATGGAGGAAGCCACTTCATAAACAAGATCTTTGAGAGCCTTTTGAGAAAGTACGGCGTTAAGCATAAAGTGGCTACACCGTATCATCCTCAAACGAGCGGTCAAGTGGAAGTCTCCAACCGGCAAATCAAGGCTATACTTAAGAAGACGGTCGGAGCAACAAGGATAGACTGGGCAGTGAAGTTAGATGATGCTTTGTGGGGGTACCAGACTGCCTTTAAGACGCCTATTGGTACCACTCCCTTCACTTTTCTCTACGGTAAAGACTGTCACCTTCCTGTTGAGCTGGAGCATAGGGCGTTGTGGGCTGTGAAGCAGCTGAATTTTGGTCTGAAGATGGCTCAGGAGAAGCGTTTGATCCAACTGCACGAGCTTGATGAGCTAAGGCTGGATGCCTACGAAAGCGCTCGGATCTACAAGGAACGTACCAAGGCTGCTCATGACAAGAAGCTGGTACCTAAGGAGCTTAAGGAATGGAGTTTGGTGCTGCTTTACAACTCGAGGCTCAAGCTCTTTCCAGGAAAGCTGAAATCACGGTGGAGTGGTCCGTATGAGATCAAGGAATTATTACCTTACGGGGCTGTCACGTTGGTCGGCAAGAGTGGAGATGCATTTACAGTGAACGGGCACAAATTTAAGCCGTACATGGCGAGTGCATTTGACAAGGAGAGCACCTCAATGCTTCTCCAAGACCACCATCTGCCGAAACCAAGTAAATCTAGCTAAAGACGTTAAAGAAAGCGCACTTGGGAGGCATTCCCATGTCTATCTTGTACATATTTTTACTTTATTTCTTTTTCCAGTTTTATGTTTTTTTTGTCTTGTGAGTGTGTAGGAAAAAGTATGGAAGACGCAAGCCATGATCCGAGTTCCAAAAGGAGTAAGAAAGGGGCGTATATGAGCTAGAGATCGAGTGCTAGATCGACTCATCCTGGCTCGATCTTTGCTAGATCGAGCTAGTGAATCAAGAGGAGGCAGTCGATCTAGACGAGATCGAGTAGACTGATCGAGTGGCGAACTCGATCTAAAATGTCTCGGGAAATTCTTGGAGTTTAGATCGATCGATCCAAAAATGGATCAACCGATCTATTTTCTCTCCGGAAAATCCCTCATAGACCGATCGATTAGTCAACTCGATCCACCACTCGATCTAAGCTGAATCGACACCTAAATCGATAGCATGGCTCGATCACGAGGACTTAGTCACGATTTCAAAAACTCAAGGAACAAGAGAGCCAATCGATCCATGACTCGATTCGAATCGAATCGTGTCCTAAATCGAGTGACCCTCTCGATCCAAGCCATTATGGGCATGAGATCGAGTCCTAGATCGACCAAAGGGACTCGATCTCGTGCCGATGTAACATTTTCTTTCCCTCTTTTATTCTTTTCCCTCCAGTTTTTAAATTCAAAACTTGGTCAAGGCAAGCATCTTTGACCATGAAAGATGTGCCTTGACCAAGACTTGTGTCAGAAACCACCTCCTTTTACCCATAGTTTTGTTTCTTGTTGGCTTTTAAATGTTTTTATCAACTTCACACTCTCTCATTCTTGTTTTTTCGAAATTTTAAGCAAAGAGATTGAGAGTTTTCTGTTTCTAACGGCTAACAAACTTCTTAACAATCTTTGCAAAAGGTATTTTCGGATATTTGATAAAAATCTTTAGGAAAATCTTCTTTTATTTCGCAATTGATTGTTTTAGATGCTAGGGCGGTTTTGAATTTTTAAATTTAGCTAAATAATAGGAAAAATTCTGGATTTTCTAGTATCTCTAGATTTGATTCTCTATTATTTTGCTATAATTTTTATAAATTCCCCAAAATTCTAGGGTATAAAGTATAAGTTTTCTTTTTTGCCTCTCTTCTTCTCTCATCCTATCGCCGTTTTGCTCATTACTTTGCTTGAAAAACCTGTTTCAGGCACAATGGCCCCCAAGAGAACGAGTGAGGAGACGGCACAAGAAGGAGAAGGTCAGGAAGTGGCTGTTCAAGAGAGGGCTCGATGGAGTAAGGACGAGAAGAGGGATAAGAAGCGGCTGGAAAGGCTTCGGTTCAAGCCTACTAAGTTTGCAGACGGGGAGCTGCTGTTCAAGCTAGGGATCCTTGGAGATTTCGACCAACTCCTCAAGAACATTGGCTAAAGATGTCTGTCACGAATGGATTGCCCAACCATAGACTTCCTTTCCACGTTGGAGTTTCGTTACGAGAACCCTAGCGCCCCCGTTCCTTCACAAGGCCGTCTCTCCTTCAAGGTTGGACATCAAGCCTTCAGCCTCTCAATCCCCGAGCTATGTCAGGCATATGGTCTCAACGCAGCCGCCACCAAGATCGAGTTCCCCTTCTTCACGCGAGCAAACTATTTTTGGGACCTGATCAGCAACGAAGACTACAAGGCCAACACCGCCAAAATCAAGAGAGTGAGAAGCCCGGTGCTGAGGTACACCTTGAAGCTGATCGCCAACACATTCAGCGGAAGGTCAGTTGCTCCCACGGTCACAAAGACCGAGCTTTGCTTCTTGTTCCAAGGCGTGAAGCATTTGTTGTGTGATCCGGCGGAGAATGAAGAGCCTATGGAGGATGAACTTGGCGACGAGGTGAACTATGGATGCATACTTGCTGCCTCTTTGGTGAAGTACAAGGCTTATGCCTTGCGGTGCAAGGCAAGCTCTTCTTTCATTGGCGGCTTCCTCACTCCTCTATTCATACAAGCTGGCGTACCTATACACGATTTCACACCCGTCCCGGCTAGAGCTTTCATGGATGAGGTCTACATGAGGAATACCGACAGCTTGGGACCCACGCCAGCAGAAGGGTTCTACGCTTATCTTTTCATCGACGACGAAAACGAGAAGAGAGTATGCTTGGTGTTGGGAACATCGAGTTCTTGCCAACAGTAGAGGAGTGCTTTGCTCCTCTAGGAGGAACGCCTGCCCCAGCAATTGCTCCTCATCAAAGGTCTGAGTCCCCAGCCACGGAAGATGAGATGCCCGAGGCTTACACCCTTCCCAAGATGGACTTTGAGCCGAGAACCAAAACTGAGAAGTTCCTAGCATCTGTTGTGGAGATGCAAAGGAAAATCAACAAATGGCAAGGAAAAATGCTCAAGAAACTTGCCAAGAAGGTCAAATCGCTTCAAGGAGGCCCGCCTAAGAAAGCTGCAAGTGAAGAGGTTCAACAACCCGAGAAGAGGAGGCTTTCAACCGGTGGAGTTGTCATCCGTGAGACCCAAGGCAGCAACATTCAACCGGTGCGTCTCTCTCTTCAAGAGCCAGGCTCCAAAGGTAAGGCCGTAGCATCTAGCTCCTCCGGAACATCCTCAAGTTCCAGCCGAGACTAGACCCGAGGTAACAACCTTCTTCCATTGTACATACCGCTCATGTTTGCTTCTTTTTGCTTTGTGTTTTGATGCTCCTTTGAATTTGTTTGCCACCGGGACGGTGTCAAACAAGTTTGGGGGAGTATATGTGTGGTTTGACTTGTGTTTTCTGATCTTATTTTCCCTTTAGCATCCTTGAGTCTTCATTACATGAAAAATAGGTAAAATGTTTTAAAAAATTTCAAAGATTCATGTAGTTGCATTCATCCCATTAAGCATTTTAGGATTGAGTCTAGAATCTTAAAGCATCTAGGTTGTTTATATTCGCATAAGGGGTTAGAGTTTTTCTTAAAAAGATGTTTTAAACTCATGAATTGTTTCAATGCCCTAGTTAGTAGTTCTCTAATGCTTTGTTCATGCTTTGAAAGTAAGTTCTTACCATGCTTGGATCACTTGCTATGATTTTTGTGACTTGAATTGAACTCTCATGATTTGAAACTTGTCCTAATAAGTGAAAACCTTAATCTGAAATTTCAATTATCATCCTTATGCATTTGAAAATGAACACATAGATGTTAAAATATTTAGGCTCTCTTCTTCCTTCTACCACTCTTTGTGAGCCTAAGTAGAATTCCCACCTTGACCCTTACCTTTCTTTGAAGCCAAGTTTTCGTGTGTGGCATCATTGTGAGGCCTTCTTTTTTGGTTTTGAACTTAGCATAAAGTGTTAGGTTTAGGCGACATGATTGGGTTCTCATGTGATTGCTAGCTTTGCATTTTGAAGCTAGATATAGGCTTAGGATAAGTTTGGGGGATAATTGGGGTTGTTTTCATGTTTATATGTTCTCGGTTTCAAAAGAGTTTGGTATTTGAAAGAAAGAAAAAGGTTTTAAGTGAAAGGTTTGTGTTTAAGAATTTATATGCTCTAATAATTTCAGAAGGTAGCTCTCTCAAAATAAAAAAAATAAAAAAGAAAAGAGCCCAAGTGCCAAAATAAAAGAAAAAGAAAAAAAAATAAATATAAATAAACAAGAGAGCTACCAATAAGAAATATGTAAAGAGCAAATTATTTTTAACCTTTTCACTAGCCTAAAAGAGTAAAAAAAGTTTTCTGTTTTGAATTGGGGAATGTTAAGCTCTTGCTTTGAAAAAAGGGTAGATTCTAAGTGGTGAGTGAGGATAAAAGTTAATAAATGAGAGGGGTTTAGGATCATTGTTAGTTTACATGGGTAGATGAAAATCTGATCATGTATGCATCAATTGCCTTCACCTTTAGCATTATGCATAAAGTTCTTGCCATTTTTGAGAAAAACCCTTGTCTAAAATGAAAACCCTTTTCAAATGAGATCATTCTATGCTTATAGCCTGCGCCCTTAGCCAAATGTGTTCTGCTTTAGAGTGCATAAGTTTGATTCATGGTTCGGATGTTAATGAATGTTAAAGGATAAATTTCTTTCATTGTTAGGAATAGGAGATTCATGATCTGAATTTCTTTGTGTGATGAGTACGGCTAAGTTCTTTGGAGTATGAGTGTGCGCATTGCATTTTAGAACTGTTAACTAGGACATTGAGATTGATTCATTTGAATGGCACCTTTGCAAGAAGCTTAAAACCCCCGTTTGTTTTAAAACCTCTCTTTAAAACAATCGATCGAGTGGAGCAATCGATCAAATGGTACGGACGTAAATGACGCCATGCAGAGCGAGAGCCGGATCGAGTCCACCACTCGATCCGACCGAAGATCGATACCAAGATCGGATGCAACACTCGATCTACCAAAGAAGATCGAGACCCAGATAGAGTAGAAGACACGATGTCCGAAAGTGATCGAGAGAGCCGCTGGATCCAGAAGTCGATCTCTGTCCTTTCAACCGTTTTTGGCCGCTAGCGAGGGGGGAGGGGACCATCGAGCTGTTTTTCCCATTTTGGGAAGGCGGCGATGATCTTTACACACACACTTTTCATTTTCTTATCTTTTTATGCTTTTCTCTCTGGTTTTGGAGACTTTCCGCCATTGTTAGACTTTGAGCTTATTATTGAATAATTTTGAATCGTTTAAGTTTAATCCATCGTTCTTATGTTTATCGTTTCATTCTTCATGCTTTTCTTAGTTTATTTAATGTGTAGTGAGTAGTTTCATTTGGGTTTTGGGGTTGAGAGGTTTCACGGGGTCGAAAAGGTTTTCAAAGCTTGGTGTTTTCTTGTTCTTAATGGCTTTCTTTTCTAAGATGTTGAGTTCTTAAGGCTTAAAGAGTCTCACGCTAGGATCTTTATGATCAGAGAGAGCTCTTACCTTGACAGGATCCAGAGATCTCTGAAAATCACATCTTAGAGGCTAGTTACTCTTTCCCAAATGCTATGGTAGTTTAGAGGACTAGTTAAGCCGCGTGGTTGAAATCTGTTTTCCTTGCCTCTCAATCTCTTTTTCCGCCAAACGCCATGGGTCTGGAGGAGAGAATGAGATAGTGATCTATACCACACGCCATCGATGGATCTTGTTTTGTTTTCAAGGCTTAGAGAATCTCACAAAGTGAGTAGATCTAGAGTTTTCAAACCAAGGTTGGACCTTTGAAACCCCTAACATGAATCTCAACCCTAGACCCTTCTTTCTTAGCATCCTTACATCTTCGTTAGTCATTCGCTTGATATTCGCCGCATCCTGGTCATTAGTTTCTTCATACTTGCATTTTTAGACGAGATCGATCCAAACGGCTCGATCTAGTGGTTGATCCTGTGGTCGATCCACTAATCGATTTTTGTTAAATCATAGCCTTGCATTTTAATTTTTATGTTTGTTCCTCGTAGTAGTTCAATCACTCTTGGTAATTTTAAAATAGTTTTGCATTCCATTCGGTCGTTGCATATAGTTTTTAGGATTTTCACAATATCGTCTGTCATTCGCTTAGCTTTACACTGCTCTTGCATTCTCTTTGATCTTCCTAGCTCCTAGAAATAGATTGACTCTCACTTGCATACTGTACTACAACCTAAGTGTTGCATTTGAGTTTGATAGCCTCATTGCATCCTCACCCTTGCAAAGAAAGTAGTTATCAGCGGTCATATGGGCCTGCAGGACCACGCCTCACAAAGCAACCAAAGAAACGCATTTCTCGCTGGCCTACGGGATGGAAGGCATAATCCCAACCGAACTCAGAGTACCGACCCTCCGACGGCAGCTCTGTCCAATCAACGCAGAACTCAACGAAGAGATGCTCAGAGACAGACTAGACCTAATCGAAGAAAAACGAGATCAAGCCTTAGTCCGTGTCCAGAACTATCAATAGGTCGCAGCTCGGTATTACAACTCCAACGTGAAGAAGCGGACGTTTTAAGTCGGCGATCTGATGCTTTGAAAAGTCTTCGACAAAACATGCAGAACAGGTAGAAAGCTAGGGGCCAATTGGGAAGGTCCCAACAAGGTCACCGAAGTAGTACGCCCCGGCGTCTAGAAACTCTTCGATCATAAGAGGAAAAAAGCCGAACTGCGTCCATGGAATTCCATGAACCTCAAACGATACTATTCTTGAAATAGTCCTAAAATCGAACTACGGCAAGGTTTGATTCCCTGGCGGGATATGTAGGCAGCTCGTCCATAGAGTCCAGCCCCAATCCTTAAAAAATTTTACATTCTATACCGTGTTGTATACGTAAACCTTTTCTGTAAACGAGGCTACGAGCCCCCGGAATTTAACCAAGTTCATAGTCTCTGAACTTGACGCACGAACAACTAAGGCACAAATGAGTACTCGGGATCAACGACGATCCGCTAAAAAACGTATGGCCAGACAACACTCTTACGAGCCAATCTCATACGTACCCCGAACAGATGTTCGCATATTAACCCGCTTTAGTACAAGAACCAAATCCTAAACTAACTCGAGTCGGGCGACGTGCCGAGCTGCAGCTCGCACTAAAAGCACTGTCAACTCGGACTATCGTCCTAAACCGTATACAAAACCTCGTCTTCCGCAGCCCGAGAAAAATATAAAAATCACGCAAGCTGGAGTCTGTCAAAATATTTGCAAGGCAGCTCGCGAGAATTCAACCAGTACAAAACCAAATAATCATCGCACCAAGAAGCCAGGTCGTGAGACAAAATTCAGACAAATAATCGAAGACAGAATCAAAAAGCGCGAGGAAAGGACGAAAAGCATAAAAGTTCCTAAAAACAGAACTCAATTAAAAGCCTTCCCAGGCAAACAAAAGCCAGAGTACGCCGTGAACCAAAAGTGTTCGCGACCAAAAAAAAGAACATAACAAATTCAAAAGGCAAACTTAGTTCAAGGATTAAAACCCTCCCGGGTAAAGTATAAAATAAAAGGTAAATAAAGGCAAAGGGAAGGCGAGAAATCTTCGGGATTACTCCACAGGCGGGAGAGTGTCATCATGTCCTTTCTCCGTACCTGACCCAATTCCAGTTTCTTCCTGGGCACCAGTCCCGGACACTTCCGCGCCATCACCTTTCTCGCCGCAGTCATCGCCCTGAGCACCCTTGCTGCCATTACTCCCGTATTCGTCCATGCCAGTCGGCACATTGGTAGTAGGATCCACCTCCATCCGAACAGAGTCGTCAGAAACCTGAGGAATGTCCAGCTTGGTTAGAGTCATATCGGAAACGACCAGTCCCTTTAGCTTCCCTTCGTAGCTCTCAGCCTTGCGCGTCCACTTTGGCAATTCTTCTTCTATCTTTGCCGCCCCGGACATTATATGCGTAATCAAGTCAATGTTAGCAACGACCTCCTGAAGCGAAATGCGGCAGTCCACCTCACCCTTGCGTCTGTCCCACTTCTCCCTCAACGACTTCAGCAGCTTGTCATACCCGGCCTTGATCTCACGTTTTCCAGCTCTGGCAGCACGACGAATAGCTTCCTCTTTGGAGTCTCGCAGCTCGTTGTTCTGGACTTAGAATCTGGCAGCCTGATCAACAGCAACTTGCCGCTCGAGCCTCACAACTTTGATCTGAGCCTCCAGTAGCTCGATGCGATGATGCAGCTCGCTAGAAGGAGTGTGCTCCTTCTTGTAGACCTCTATCTGAGCTTTAGCTGTCTCCAACGAATCCTTCAGGTTGCCAACCACCGCCGTCATCCTCGCGAGCTCATCGACAGAGGGGACGCTCTGCAGCAGATCTTGATAATAAGCGACCAGCTTATTCTTCGCCTCCATGGACTGAAAACCCAAAAACGCACACATTCAGTTCATGCAAGCAGCCATAAGGTGAGAAATTGTGAACAGAAGCAATATAAAACGAAAACTTACTCGAGCATTCGCCAGCGCCGTGTCGATATAAAGCTCATGAGCTCTCAGCTTCTCCACTGGTGGGATGGTGCAGCCGGCCGGTTTGCAATTTCAGCAGATGGGCAAGACCGACTGGATCCTCCATAATAGGAGCGTCCATAGTGTGTTCGTACACCCAGTGGAAGAGCCTGCCCCGCGACCTGCTATCACGAGCAGATGACTTCTCCACACTTTGACGTTTGGACAGCTGGTGAGATCCGCCATTGCTCCCCGAGCTCTAGGACTTTGAACCATTCACAGCAGAAGCTCGCTTTAAATTACCACGACCCGGTGAATCGGCACGAGGTGATACGAGGTTGAGGGACGAGCCCTCGTCGAAACATTAGCCTCTATTTCCTACATCACCTCGTGCAGTGCAGATGCCACGTCGCCAGCTTTTGCGGGCTCACTACCGTCGACCTTCATCTTTCCTGCAGCTTTCTCAAGCTGACGTTGCGAGGGTCGGTGAGACATATTCCTGACCAGGGGAGGAACCGTTGATGAACTGCTGTCTTCAAGCTGCGGACCTCTCGCTACGGATCAAAAACCAGAAAAAACAGAAATTACAGCCCGAGGCATAACATATAACCACCGGTAATCCGTCAATCAAAGGCTAAGACCATCACATACCTGGTGAGATCTGAACGGAAGGCGAAGCTTCTCTGACAGGAGCTGAGAGCTGGTAGGCCTGAAGAATTCTGTTCTTGGTGAAAGACGACCACCAAGTACGACCTCTCCTGAGTGTATCAACTTGATCCTTGAGCGCGTCGTCAAAACCAATTCGGTCGGAAGAACCTTCACCAAAACCGAAAGCAAAGCCAGATTAGTCTATAATCCGCAAAGCTAGCAAGATCGAACATGCAAAGAAAGGCGGCGAAGAAATCTATCTAGGGTCTAAAATAAACGGGATTTTCCTATCCGACAGAGTCGACCCATTCGGAAGGCAGAGAACTAAAATTGAAATCGCCAATCAAAGATTGGTTGATCTTGAAAAAGAAAGGCTTATCCTGCCACATGTCGTCCCGTGGCGGCAAACCGTCGATTATTTTCCGGTTTGACTTCAGGGAAACATAAAACGAGCCGTCGCTGCGAGCATTCTTTTTCACCGTACAAAGCGGTGAAATTCCTTGACTCCGAAGTGAAGTCCACTCTCCCGCGACAGAACCCATAACCCGATAATTGTCCGAATCATGTTCGGATGCATCTGAGGAAACACAATCCCCATCTCGGCCGCAGGACTTGAAGTATTGCCAGAAGGCACATCCGTACCCGCTTGTCACCCTCTGGGGGCCCTCCGGTTTTTGCGGCCTGAGTATCTCGTCCCCATAAGCCAGCTGAAGTTCTTCGACTTCGTCGGAACTCATCTTCGTGGTCATGCGAGGACCCCGAGGAGCCGACATCTTCACGCGCCGAGATCCGCCGGTGGGGTCGCCCTTTTCTTTCTTATCGCTATCAATTTCTCGCTTTGGTTGACGGGAGAATCAGCTATAGTAGAGGAAAATCGAAGAAAAATAGAGAAGGAATCGACAAGCAAACGAACAAATAGTGCCTGATTTAGGTCGAGCACACGAAAAACTGCAAATTTCGCCTAATTTTTTTTCGCAAACAGAAGCAAAAGAGTAAAGGGAGAAAAAGCAAGAGCAAACAATTATGATCTTTTAAATAAAAGAACGAAAAGGAAAGTTACCTGGAAAAGAAGTGGAGACGTATGCGGTGAGATGGGGAAACTGCATTTATATGCAGTAATCATTCTGTTTGCCGAAAATAAGAAAAAATCCAAAAAGATTCCTTTTCCCTCTCTCTTCCTTTGGAAATCCCAACCGTCTTGTCAACGATAAAGATGAATTATTTATTCATCTCACTTCCCGATGTTCGCTTCTAAATCCACTTGGTTAAACAATTATCGTCGAAAAAATATTCATGCTTTTCTTTCAGCAAGAATTTCGCGAGCTCAGAAAATATAGCGAGCTCCTGCCAGACAGAATGGTATACCACCAATCAGGGATCCCACTGCGCCTGATGGGCTGGGGGGCAACTGTTGGACCAGGATTTGTCACCAAATCCAGCCCGTTAATCGGCCCATCAAAACCACCCTTGAAGGAAGTCAGCGCTCCGGATCAAGGCCCAACAAAGGAATGGGAGAGAAGAAGGATAAGAAGAGAATGGTTCAAAAGGATGACGTGAGATTCCGGAGCTCGTGCGGGCAACGGATTGCGGGACACGCGCTGGAGCTAACGACGAAGGGAGAGTATTTAATAGACAAAGGAAGGGTTGGAAGACCCAACTAGAAAGATATACATGAACTAAAGAAATATTTGCTCTACGAGATCTTGTATTAAACTACATCGATCTCTTGTAAACGATCTCTCGATTCAATCAATAAAAGTCCATGTATCTATTCTCGATCGTAAGTTCAGTTGCTCAAATAGAGATTTTTACCCATCATTTCCCTAACTTCATCTAAACACTTCACAAATCTTTGAGGGTGGATATCTGCATCCACAGTGACCGATAGAAGTGCACTGTGTATATTCCGGTCACCCTATCGGTCATCTTCTAAACCGATAGGAATCATATCGATCACCCTATCGGTCAAGGAGTGACCGATAGGATTCCAGACCAAAGACCACTTATTTACAATTTTGCCATTTTCGCTTGGACTCCTTTAAATACGAAAAATCCCTAATTTCTGGGGACAATCTTTTTTCCAGCAGTTTCTTCTTCTTTGTTTTAGCTTTTTGATTTGGTAACTTGAATCTTTGCTTGATTTTAATTAAAGTTTGTATTTATCTTCTTGTTTAATCTTCCTAATCATGATTAGTCATCTTTCTCACTTTGAATTGATGGATTTAATGGTTCTTAGTGAGTAGTCTTTTTAAAGATTTGAGATGGGTTAAGTTTAGGGAATTTGAGACTTAATCTATGATGTTTTAGTGTTAATCATTCCATTTCCTTTCTTGATTGCTGTGTTTAATGCTTAATTAGTCCTAGCTAAGTTAATTAAGATCTTAGGCTCATTTTATGCCCACCAAGTGTTTGATGAAATGCCTGAACTGCTTTGCAAGAGAATTGCTTATCCTAGCTCAAGAGATTGACTGTCTAGGAAGTGATTTGGCAATATAGGGTTGATAGAATTGTGTTAATGCTTGTCGTTTATCATTTCACTAATGAGAATTAGTTCTTGACTTGGTAATTAGCAAAGAGATTAGTACCAAGAGATTGGATCAGTCATATAAATGAATCCTATGCATAAAGAATAGCACTGTGTGAGTTTGTAAGCATCATAGGTTGAGTCAAGAGTTCCCTAACACCAATTATCTCATCTCAAGTCCCATCTTTTCTCTGTTTTAGATTGAATTCGGATTTGCCCTGTTTTGCCTTTGTTTTAGTTGTTTTGCTTGCTTTTCACTTTTTGTTTGATGTTCTCTTCATTTTTGCTTGATCCTTTAGGTGTTTAGACTTCTAAAACTATCTATGTTTGCTTGAATTAAGAGCTCTATTGCATTCTTACTGCTTCAGTCTCCTCTTTTGGATTGATAAAACCCTATGCTATACTACAACTGATTAGTACAAGCTTGGGTGATTGAATCAAGTCCTAAAAAGTCTTGTATCAATTTGGCGCCGTTGCCATTAGGGGAATGCTTTGTTCAGTAGGATTTGTAGAGATCTTGATATCAAGCTCTGTTAATTTCGTTTTTGGTTACTGATTTCTCTTTTAGTCTAGAATTTCTTTTGTAGGTACAACAACACTTGCTCTTAAGTGTCTACAACTACAACTGAGGTTCAAGGTCAGAGATTTTAGGTTTGCAGAATCAGAATTCAGCTGTTAAAGCATGGAAGAACATCAGTATGCTGCTGGTTTTGGTTTGCAAGGTCCACAAAGTCTTCAAGGAGTTCAAGGCTTACAAGGACAGCAAGGTCCACATGGTTTACAAGGAGATTTGTTTCAAAGACCATTGAGACCTGTTGGTGCTGCTAATATACCTTCAAGTTATGCTTCAAGACAAGGTATTCTTCCACCCATGGAGACTCATCACTATGAGATCAAAATCAGCTTGATTAATATTCTTCAAGAGAGGAAGTTCTTTGGATTGCCCAAACAAGTCCCCTTAGAGCACTTGGATCACTTTGAGAGGATATGCTCTTTAACAAAGCTTAGTGGAGTTTCAGAAGATGGTTTGAAGCTCAGTTTATTTCCATTCTCTCTTGGTGATAGAGCTACATTATGGGAAAAATCTTTAGCACAAGGAAGCATCCCTTCTTAGGAACAATGCAAAGGTGCTTTCTTAGCTAAGTTCTTCCCTCCTTCAAGAACTGCACATTTCAGGAATGAGATCACAAACTTTAAACATTGGTCTAATGAAAGCTTTGGAGAAACTTGGGAAAGGTTTAGAAGCTTCACTCACCAATGCCCTCACCATGGCTTCCCCAAAGAGATGCTGTTATCCACACTATACAGAGGTGTTCTCCCAACCATAAGAATCCTTCTAGATACTGCAAGGAATGATTACTTTCTTTGTAAAGATGTTGATGAAGGATGGCTTTTAGTGGAGAACATGACACTCAGTAATTGGGATTGTGTTACTAATAATGAGCAACACTCAAAGGCAACTGAAGAGAAGCTAGAGACAGCATTGTATGAAATGAAAGCCTTGCAGAAGAAAGTTGACTCACTGATCACTGAGACCACTAAGCCTCTTCCTAGTGTTGCTCCACAAAACCACTACAAAGAGCATCAAATCAAAGCTGTTCAACTACAGCAGGTGCCAACAATGAATCAAGACCATGATGTTTGTGTACAGCAGTCCTATGGAGACACTCATACTCAACAACATCAGAGTCCTTCTTCTCAATCAGTTAGCGCCAACACCTCCCACCCTTCACAAGCATTAGACCTCAAAGAAATGTTGCTGCAACTCCAACAACTTCAGAATGCAGAATTTCAGAAGATCATGGCTGTTGAGATTCAAAAGAATATGCTTGACATTCACAGAAGCATGACTGTTGAGATACACAAAGGCATTGACTCCAGCTTGCAATCCCAACTATATCCTTTGAATGTGAAGATCAGCAAACTAGAAAGCATGGCTCAACCATCCACATATTCACTAGCACAAGAGTGTGTCAAAGCTGTTACTTTAAGAAGTGGGAAGCAACTTCCACCAAGAGTGGCACCTTCTACACCCATTGTGGACATTGAGGAACAAGAAGAGGGGGTGGAGGGTAAAGACAATGAAGAAGCTCAAGAGGATGAAGTAGTTGAAGCTGAAAGAGGTTCAAACAACACCAAAGCCAAAGAAGTGGTTAAGGAAAAACCAAAGGAAGCATCTAAGGAGTTGATCAAGGAACCAAGATACATACCTACTCCTTTTCAACCCACAATACCTTTTCCTGGAAGGTTTAAGAAGCAGCTGGTTGCTGAATACAAAGAGCTCTTTGATGAACAGATGAAGAAAATCCAGCTCACTATGCCACTACTAAATGCCTTTGTTCTGGTCCCTCCTTATCAGAAATTCCTGAAGGATGCTGTTGCTGAAAGAACCAAAGACCTACAAGGGATGGTAGTCCTCACACATGAGTGCAGTGCCATTATTCAACAGAAGAGAGTGACTCCCAACAATCTAGGAGATCCAGGAAGCTTTACCTTACCCTGCTCCATAGGTCCACTTCTGTTTGATAAATGTTTGTGTGATCTAGGAGCTAGTGTCAGCTTGATGCCTTACTCTGTAGCACATCGCCTAGGCTTCACCAAGTTCAAGGACTGTAGAATCTCTTTGGTGTTGGCTGATAGATCAGTGAAGCTCCCCAAATGTTTGCTTGAAGATGTACACTCAGGATTGGGAGTGTAGAGATACCTACTGATTTTGTGGTTTTGGATATGGATGAGGAACCTAGAGATCCTCTCATTCTTGGTAGACCCTTCCTAGCCACAACAGGAGCTGTCATTGATGTTAAGAAAGGAAAGTGATCTTCAGTTGGGCAAAGATATGTCTTTGCAGTTTGACATCAAGCAGATTATGCAGCAGCCTACTATTGAAGGTTAAGTGTTTCAAATTGAGATCTTAGAGAAGCTGCATGAGGAACTTCAAGAGGACCTGTGTTGTGAAGATAAACTTCAAGTGGCTTTGACAAAAGAGCATGGAGAAGATGGTTACTTGGATAAGGAAAGCTTGGGTTATAAGCAGAGGTTAGACTCTCACAAAGTCTTGGAAGAAGTAGAACCATATGAGAAGCTGAACCACACAAAGAAAGAGGTGCTCTCAGTTCAAGAAACTGGTCCTCTAAGCAATGAAGCTGGCGCCAAGGAGCAGAGCAACTTGGATGAGGACTGGAGTGAGCTCAAGGCACCCAAAGTAGAGCTCAAACCTCTTCCTAAAGGGCTAAGGTATGTTTTCTTAGGCTCTAACTCCACTTATCCTGTAATTGTCAATGATAACCTCAATGATGATAAGATCCTTGCCCTTGTCAAAGTGTTAAAGAGGTTTAGGAGAGCCATTGGATATCCACTAGATGACATCCAAGGCATTTCTCCAAACCTCTGCACTCATAGGATCCATCAAGAGGATGAGACAAGAACTTCTGTTGAACCTCAAAGGAGATTCAATCCTAACTTGAAAGAGGTAGTAAAATAGGAAATCTTGAAGTTGCTTGAAGCAGGAGTGATCTATCCCATCTCAGACGGCACATGGGTCTCACCAGTCCATGTGGTGCCTAAGAAGGGAGGGATCACTGTTGTAAAAAATAAAAATGATAAGCTAATACCAAATAGAACAATCACTGGTCATAGGATGTCCATAGATTACAGAAAACTTAATTCTGCTTCTAGGAAAGATCACTTCCCTTTGCCATTCATAGACCAAATGTTAGAAAGATTAGCAAATCATAAGTATTACTGCTTTTTAGATGGTTCTAGTGGATTCTTTCAGATCCCTATCCATCATAATGATCAAGAGAAAACTACATTTACTTGCCCATATGGAACATTTGCTTATAGGAGAATGCCTTTTGGTTTATGCAATGCTCCTGCTACCTTTCTAGGTGTATGACTTCTATCTTTTCTAACTTGCTTGAAGAGATGGTGGAGGTATTCATGGATGAATTTAGTGTCTATGGATCCTCCTATGGTGTCTGTTTGTCCAATCTTTCTCAGGTTCTACAAAGGTGTGAGGAAACTAAGCTGGTTCTGAACTGGGAAAAGTGCCACTTCACGGTTCAAGAAGGCATTGTGTTGGGTCACAAGATTTCAGAAAAGGGTATTGATGTGGACAAGGCAAAGATTGATGTTATGCTGCACTTTGAACCTCCAAACACAGTCAAGGGAATCAGAAGCTTCTTGGGGCATGCTGGGTTCTACAGGAGGTTCATCAATGACTTCTCACATATTGCAAGACCCCTGACAAGATTGCTATGTAAGGAAACAGAGTTTGTATTTGATGAGGAGTGCCTGCAAGCCTTTCTCACCCTCAAGCAAGCTCTGGTATGAGCACCAATTGTCCAAGCTCCAAACTGGGATTTGCCATTTGAAATCATGTGTGATGCTAGTGACTATGCTATTGGAGCAGTCTTAGGGCAGAGAGTAGACAAGAAACTTCATGTCTATGGCAGCAGAACAATGGATGAGGCTCAATCAAAGTATGCAACCACTGAAAAGGAGCTCCTGTCAGTTGTCTTTGCTTTTGAGAAGTTCAGAAGCTACTTAGTGGGTTCTAAGATGATAGTCTACACTGATCATGCTGCACTAAGGCACATCTATGCCAAGAAATACACCAAGCCAAGACTTCTTAGATGGATTCTTCTCTTGCAAGAGTTTGACATGGAGTTTGTGGATAAGAAAGGCATTGAGAATGGAGTTACTGATCACTTCTTGTTATCTCTTGTATTTACACCATTTAGGACTGCATTTAGTACATATTTTGGTCCTCTTTTGCATGTTTTCCCTTTGCTTTTGTTCTATTTTCTTCTCCTTTTAGACTTAGGTTGCATTTAGAGTATAGTTTGCATTTTCTTTGCATTTTGGATGTTTTTATGTGCTTTTGAAGCTAAAAAGAGCTTGGAGGAGTTTTGGGGATGATCCAGGATGCTAGCTGAGCAAAAGGGAGCAAGAAGGATCAAAGCAGACAATCTCTGTAGAAGTTTTCGGTCAGAGCACGGTGAACATCGGTCAAGGATAACCGATACGGAGCAGTATCGATCACCAATATCGGTCAAGGGTGACCGACACAAACACAACGAGTTGATTTCGGTCATAGGTGTCGATCACTCCGGACCGATGGGGATCCATATCGAGCACTGAAGTCCGATGTAACTGACCGATACTGACCCAGCCCGAACCTGTTTTAATTACGCTTTTGCCATTACTCTAGGGCTTTCTTCTCTAGGCTATAAATAGCCTCTTTTTCCAGATTTTCGAGAGGTCATGTCAAAATACTGTTCTTAAGCATTTTCTTTAATCTGTTATTAATGCTAGATTAGTCTTGATCAAACTCATCTAGGTTGTTAGCTTCTCTTATGCCCACAATGTGTTTGATGAAATGCTGATCTTGTTTAATAGAGGATTTGCTGGCCTTGACTCAAGAGATTGACTGTTTGAGGAGCATTTTGACTTGAATAGAGTTGTTTACTAATGTTTGCTTGATGTTTTAGCACTAATGAGAGTTAGTTCTTGTTAAGATGTTTAGCAAAGGGCTATTTGCCAAGAGATTAGATCTAGCTTGCTTGATTGTGAACTCTATGTCTAGGAACCACCATTGCTTTGTTTGCTTGATCAATGTAGTTTGAAACAGCCTTAGTTAATGTCTGAATTCTCCAAAGTCAATAACCACATCTAGAAACTTGCTTTTCCTGTATTTCAATTTCGAACTTGTCTTATTTTGCTCTGTTTTACTCTGTTTTGCTCTGTTTAATTTTGTTTTGCTTTGCTTGTTTAGTTTGCTTTAATCTTTACTTTCCTTGCTGCTTGTTTCACTTAGGTTGTTAGAACTGTTGCTTAGGCAACAAAACATTTTCTCTGCTTACTTGACTTAGAGATCTTTACTCTCAACTCTTCTGTTTTCAACTAATCCCAATTGGATTGACTTTAAAACCCATACTACAACTGACTAGTACAATGGGTGATTGACAATAAGAGGCAAAAAACCTTGTATCAATTTGGCACCGTTGCCATTTGGGATTTATGTTTGAATCATTAGAGTTTGTAAAATCTTTAAGATCAAGTTTTTAGTTTTATTTGGTTACTCACTCCTTTCCAAGTATTTTCATTTCAGGTACATCTCTACAAGTAGAAAAGATGCTCTGTTTTGAAACTCCAAGGTGCAACAACTTCTACCAAGAGCTTCTGCCTATGAACCACTTTGCAGACAGCTACAATACCCACCTGATAACAAGCTGTTTTTTTTTCTATAGGAGCAATGCAAGCAGGAGGTTATCAAAACTCAAGCAGCACACAGTCGTAGTGTAGTGCAAGAGGAATCAATCCAACCTAGGAGCTAGAAAGTGCAATGAGAATGCAAGGATCATGCAAAGCTAAGCAAATGATGGACGATTTTGTAAAATCCCTGAAAACTAGATGCAATGGTCAAATGCAAAGCAAAACTATTTTAAAAATACTAGAAGCAAGTTAACTACCACGAGGAACAGACGGAATGATTAAAATGCAAAGCTATGAATTATTAAAAATCGACTAGTGGATCAACCACTAGATTGAGCAACAACGATCAATCTCGTCTAAACAGTTCGAACACAAATGAATCTAATGACCAAGGTGCGAACAGATAGCAAGCGAATGATTAACAGAGATGAGAAAATACTAAGAAAGAAGGTCCATGGTTGAGATTCATGTTCAAAGGTTTCAAAGGTTCAAGCTTGGTTTGAAAACTTTAGATCTACTCACTTTGTGAGATTCTCTAGGCCTTGAAAACAAAACAAGATCCATCCATGGCGTGTGGTATGGATCACTCCTTCATTCTCTTCTCCAGACCCATGGTGTTTGGCGGAAAAAGAGATTCAAGGGCATAAAACATAGATTTCAAACACACGGCCTAACTAGTCCCCTAAACGACCATGGCGTTTGGGAAAGGTAGACTAGCCTCTAGGATTCGATTTTCCAGGACCTCTGGATCCTGTCAAGGTAAGAGGTCCTTTGGATCTTAGAGATCTTGGCGTGAGACTCTCTAAGCCTTAAGCACTCGAAATCCTAGAAGAGAAGGCAATGAAGAACAAGAAAACACCAAGCTTTTAAAACCTTTTCAACCCCTTTGAATCCTCTCAACCCCAAAACCCGATGAAACTACTCACTACTCATAAAGTAAACCGAGCAAAACATAAAAGATGAATTAGTAATCATGAAAAACAATTGCTTTAAACTTAAAAGATTCAATATTCAAGAACAAAGCAAGAAAAACTCAAAGTCTAACAATGGCGAAATTGCCTTCGAACAGAGAGAAAAACTCGAAAAAGATAAAGTGAAAACGTGTATGTGAAAGCTAGATCGCCGCCTTCCCAAAATGGGCAAAACAGCTCGATGGTCCCCCCTCGCTAGAAGCCAAAAATGGTTAAAGTAGCCTGGGATCGACCTCGAGATCGAGCATCTCACTCGATCATCTTCGGGAATCGCGGTCTCAGCTCGATCTGTGTATCGATCTTCTTTGATGGATCCGGTGCTTCGTTCGATCTTGGAGTCGTTCTATGGAGGATCGAGTGGTTGACTCGATCTGACTCTCGCTCTGCATGGCGTCATTTACGTCTGTACTCCTTAATCGATCTCTTCACTCGATATTGGTCTCGATCAGTTCCCTTAGATCGGATGGGCTACTCGATCTTCTGGTCGATCGCATCTAGATCGACCGGCCATGCTCGATCCGCTTCTCGATCTCTAATCCTTAGCAAGCATTCCTGAATTCTCCAAGTGTCCACGAACCTCCTCACGAGCCTTAGCACGTCCACGAATCCTCCAAAGCTCCAAAGTAGCCGAAAACAACCTGAATGTGATGCATAATGCAAAAATATGCAAATGCTGGTGCAAAAGTGCTCTAGGACCTAAAATGATGCAAACTAACCTAATGTGCAAGGTAAATGCATGAGAAACTAACTTATATGTATGCAAAATACACGAAATATGCAGCAATATCAACTCTCCCAAACTTGCCTTTTGCTTGCCCTCAAGCAAACAAAATTAAAGAAGGGAGAGAGGTTTTAAAAACGGGGGTTTAAGCTTCTTGCAAAGGTGTTTTTCAAATGAATCAATCTCAATGTCCTAGTTATTAATTATAAAATGCAATGCAAACACTCATACTCCAAAGAACTTAGCCATACTCATCACACAATGAATTTTACATCATGACTCTCCTATTCCAATCAATCAAAGAATCTCATCCTTTAACATTCATTAATGATCAAACCGCAAATCAAACTTATGCACTTTAAAGCAGAACACATTTGGCTAAGGACAGAGGCTATGAGCATAGAATGAGATCATTTAAAAGGGGTATATAATGCAAAGGGTTTCTCTCACGAATGGTATGAACTTTATGCATAATGCTAAAGGTAAAGGCAATTGATGCATACATGATTAGATTCTCATCTATCCTTATATGCTAACAATGATCCTAAACCCCTCTCATTTTTTTTTCTTTTCATCTCACTCACCCTCCTAGAGACTACCCTTATTAAGCTCAAACCCAAATAAAAACAGAAAACATCCTTACTCTTTTAGGTTAGTGAAAAAGGCTGAAAACATTTTAGCTTTTTATTTTTTTCTTATTGATAGCTCTCTACTCTTTTCTTTCTTTTTTTTTTTTTTTTTTTTTTTTATTTGGCTCTTAGGCTCTTTTCTTTTCTTTTTCTTTTACTTGAGAGAGCTATCTTCTGAAATACTTAGAGCTTTATACATTTTGAAAACAAGCTTTTCACATAAAACCTTTTATTCACTTCAATCACCAAAACTTTTTGAAACCGTTAGCATATAAACAAGCAAGCAATCCCTTCAAACCCCCAAACTTATCCTCAGCCTAAAACTAGCTTCAAAATGCAAAGCTAGCAATCATATGAGAACCTAATCAAGTCGCCTAAACGTAATACGTTATGCTAAGTTTAAACCGAAAAGAGGCCTCACAATGATGTCACACAAGAAAGCTTGGCTTGAAAGAAAGGTAAGGGTTAAGGTGGGAGTTCTACTTAGGCTCACAAAGAGTGGTAAAAGGAGGAACAAAGCCTAAATATGTATAAGATCCATGTGTTCATTTTCAAATGCATAAGAATGATATTTAAAAATTCAGATTAGGGTTCTCACTTATTAGGACAAGTTTCAAATCATGAATGTTCAAGTCAAGTCACGAAAATCAAAACAAGTGATCCAAGCATGGTAATGACTTACTTTCAAAGCGTGAGCAAAGCATTAGAGAACTACTAACTAGGACATTGAAACAATTCATGAGCTTAAAACACCTTTTTAAGAAAACTCTAACCCCTTATGCAAATATAAACAACCTAGATGCTTAAAAATTATAGACTCAATCCTAAAATATTTACAAAGTGAATGCAACTACATGAATTTTTTTAAAAAAGTTTTAAAAATTTTACCAATTTTTTTGTTCTTTTCTATGCCTTAGGGTGTATGCAAGACCCAAAACATGCAAATAGAAAATAAGAGCAAAATAAACATGTCAAATAACACACACACTCCCCCAAACTTGAATGACACCGTCTCGGTGGCAAACAAATTCAAAGGAACTCAAAACACAAAGCAAAAACAGAAGAAGCATGCATGGTATGTACAAGGGAAGGTTGTTGTTACCTCGGATCTAGACTCGGCAGGAACTTGAGGATGTTCCAGACGAGCTAGATACTATGGCTTTGCCTTTGGACGTAGGCTCTTGGAGGGAAAGACGCGCCAGCTGGATGTTGCTTCCTTGAGTCTCACGGATGACAACTCCACCGGTTGAAAACCTCCTCTTCTCGGGCTGTTGGACCTCCTCACTTGCAGCCTGCTTTGGTGAACCTCCTTGAAGCGCCTTGACCTTCTTGGCAAGCTTCTTGAGTACCTTGCACTGCCATTTGTTGATTTTCCTTTTGCATCTCCAAAACAGAAGCAATGAACTTCTCCGTCTTAGTCTGCGGCTCAAAGTCAAGCTTAGGGAGGACAAAGGCTTCGGGCATCTCATCACCCGTGGCTGGAGACTCTGATCTAGGGCGAGTAGCTTGCTGAATGGTTGCCGCGGCTCCTAGAGGAGCCATACACTCCTCTACGCTTGGGAGAAACTCGATGTTCCCAACTCCCAACAGCCCGGTTTCGCGCCTGTTTGGCAGGATACACACCCTCTTCTCATTCTCCGTGTCAATGAACAGATATGCAAAGAAGCCCTCAGCTGGCGTGCGCCCCAAGCTATCTGTGTTCCTTAGGTAAATTTCTTCCGTAAAAGCTCTATCCGGAACAGGAGTGAAGTCTTGAAGCAGTACACCAGCTTGCACGAACAAGGGAGTGAGGAAGCCTCCAATATGCGACGAGCTTGCCTTGCATCTCAAGGCATACGCCTTGTATTTCACCAATGAAGCAGCCAGGATGCATCCGTAGTTCATTTCGTCTCCTAGTTTGTCTTCCAACGGCTCATCATTCTCATCCAGGTCACACATGAGATGCTTGATGCCTGGGAACAAGAGGCAAAGCTCTGTCTTGGTGACCGTGGGGGCTACTGACCGGCCGCTGAAGGTGTTGGCAATCAGCTTCAACGTGTAATGCAGCACCGGGCTCCTTACTCTCTTGATCTTTGCAGTATTCGCCTTGTAGTCATCGTCGGCTATGATGTCCCACAGCTCGTTTGCTTGAGTGAAGGAGGGAAAGTCATCCTTTGTGGCAGCAGCAGCGAGGCCATAAGCTTGGCAAAGCTTGGGGATTGAGAGGCTGAACGCTTGACGTTTGATCTTGAAATAAAGGCGGCCTTGAGAAGGAGTTGGGACGTTTGGATTCTCGTACACAAACTCCAAGGTGGCAAGGAAGTCAATTGTCACTTCGAGAAAAGTTGGGCAATCCATCAGTGACAAACATCGTAGCTCTATCTTCTGGAGGAGTTCATCAAAATCTCCCAATATCCCCATCTTAGACAGCAATCCTCTGTCCGCGAACTTAGTTGGCTCGAACCGAAGCCTTTCCAGCCGCTTCTTGTCTCGTTTCTCATCCTTACTCCAGCGAACCCTCTCCTGAACAGCCACTTATTGGTTTTCTCCCTGTTGTGTTGTCTCCTCTCTTGTTCTTTTGGGAGCCATAGTGCCTGAAACGAGATTCTCAAGCAAGAGAATAAGCAAATCGGCGATTGTAGAGAGAAAGAGAGAAGCAAGAAAGAAAACTTATAACTAATACCCTAGAATTTTGGGGGATTTATAAAAATCATAGCAAGATAATAGAGAATCATATCTAGAGATATAGTGAAATCTAGAATTTTTCCTATCATCAAGCTAGTTTTTTTAAAAATTCAAACCACCCTAGCATCTAAAACAATCAAAGCGAATAATAAGGGATTTTCTTGAAGATTTTCTTGAATATTCGAAAATACCTTTGCAATAATTGAAAAAGAATGCTGTTAGCCTTTAGAAAACAAAGAACTCACACTCTCTTTTACTTAAGAATTCGTGAAAACAGAAATGAGAGAGTGGGACAATAGTTGAAAATATATAAAGGCTAACAAAACACAAAATCATGGGTAAAAGGAGTGGTTTCTGACATAAAGCTTGGTCAAGGCACACCTTTCATGGTCAAAGATTCCTGCCTTGACCAAGTTTTGAATTTAAAAATTGGAGGGAAATTGGGAAAGGGAGAAGAGAAAATGTTACCTCGGCACGAGATCGAGTCCATTTGGTCGATCTAGGACTCGATCTCATGCCCATAATGGCTTGGATCGAGAGGGTTGCTCGATTTGGGACTCGATTCGAATTGAATCGAGTCTTGGATCGATAACGCCTCTCGTTCCTTGAGTTTTTGGCACGTCGGCTAAGTCCTCGTGATCGAGCCACGTTCTCGATTCAGGGGTCAATTTAGGCTTGGATCGAATGGCAGATCTAGTAGACTACTCGATCAAGATTTGAGAATCGAGTGACTCAGTCGATTTACCTCTTGTTTGCTTTTCAAGTTAAACGTATAAGGCGTTCATCCTCTCTTGATCGACTGTGTCACACGATCTGTCTACTCGATCTCGTCTAGATCGGCTAGCTCCTCTCGATTCACTAGCTCGATCTAGCAAAGATCGAGCCAGGATGAGTCGATCTAGCACTCGATCTCTAGCCTATATTTTCCCCTTCTTATTCCTTTTGGACCTAAGATCATGCTCTGCAATCCTTTATACCTGTTCCTACACACTTATAAGATAAAAACATAAAACTGAAAGAGAAATAAAGCAAATATATATACAAGATAGACATGGGAATGCCTACTAAGTGCGCTTTCTTTAACGTCTTTAGCTAGACTTTACTTGGTTTAGGCAGACGGTGGGTCTTGGAGAAGCATTGAGGTGCTCTCCTTGCCAAATGCACTCGCCATGTATGGCTTAACTCTGTGTCCGTTCACTGTGAATGCATTCTCGCTCTTGCCTACCAACGTTACAGCTCCGTAGGGCAATACCTCCTTGATTTCATACGGCCCACTCCACCTAGATTTCAGCTTCCCAGGGAATAGCTTGAGCCTTGAATTGTAAAGCAGCACCAAACTCCCTTCCTTAAGCTCCTTGGGTACCAACTTCTAGTCATGAGCAGCCTTAGTGCGCTCCTTGTAGATCCTAGCGCTTTCGTAAGCATCTAGCCTTAGCTCATCAAATTCGTGTAGCTGAACCAAGCGCTTCTCCTGAGCTGTCTTTAGATCAAAATTCAGCCGCTTCACAGCCCACAATGCTCTGTGTTCCAGCTCAACGGGGAGGTGACATCCTTTGCCGTAGAGAAGAGTGAAAGGAGTAGTACCAATGGGTGTTTTGAAAGCAGTCCGGTAAGCCCACTAAGCGTCGTCTAACTTCACTGCCCAATCCTTCCGAGTTGTCCCAACTGTTCTCTCAAGTATCGCCTTGATCGGCCGGTTAGAGACCTCCACTTGGCCACTCGTTTGAGGATGGTAAGGCGTAGCTACCTTGTGCTTCACGCCATACTTCCTTGGAAGGTTTTCAAACAACTTGTTGATGAAATGGCTACCGCCGTCACTGATTACAACCTTGGGGACTCCAAACCGTGGAAATATGATGTTCTTAAAGAGCTTGATCACCACCTTAGAGTCATTTGTAGGGGAGGCAATGGCCTCAACTCATTTAGAGACGTAGTCAACCGCTACTAGGATGAACTTGTTGCCGTAGGAAGATGGGAAAGGCCCCATGAAATCTATGCCCCATGCGTCAAACACGTCTACCTCAAAGATAGGAACCTGAGGCATCTCGTTCTTCTTCGTGATGTTCCGTGCTCGTTGACAAGCTTCACAACCCTTCACAAACTCATGGGCATCTCTGAAGATAGATGGCCACCAGAAACCGGCTTGTAAGACCTTTGTAACGGTCTTGAATGAAGCAACGTGTCCGCCGTACGAAGAGCCATGGCAGTGAAAGAGAATGTCCTTAGCTTCTTCCTTTGTAACACATCTCCTGTATAAACTGTCCACGCCCCTCTTGTACAGGTAAGGCTCGTCCCAAAAGTAGTGACTCACGTCTCTCATGAACTTCTTCTTGTGATAGTTGTCAAGATGCGAAGGCTCCTCTCCACATGCCAAGTAGTTCACAATATCAGCGTACCAAAGAAGATCCTCTTCTTTGAAACTCAGAACCTCCTCAAACCTCCCTTCTAGCCTTCCACAAACAGCCGTAGTGATCACCATAAGTTGTTCCTCCGGAAGTGAATCATCTAAGGGCAAAGATTCGTTGATTCTCATCCTAGAGAGGTGATCAGCAACACCATTCTCTATTCCTTTCTTGTCCTTGATCTCCATGTCAAACTCCTGAAGAAGAAGTGTCCATCTCAATAGCCTTGGCTTAGTATCCTTCTTGGAATAGATGTATCTAAGTGCTGCGTGATCCGTGCAGACGATGGCCTTGGAACCTACGAGGTATGACCTGAAATTCTCAAAGGCGAATACAACTGCCAACAACTCCTTCTCAGTCGTAGTGTACCTAGCTTGCGTGTCATCCAATGTATGTGAAGCATAATAAATCACATGCAGCCGCTTATCTTTCCTCTGACCAAGAACAGCTCCCACAGCGTAGTCACTACCTTCACACATTATCTCGAACGGTAGAGTCCAGTCCGGTGCTTGCACTATAGGCGCAGATACTAGAGCTTCCTTGATAGTCACGAAAGCATGAAGGCAATCCTCATCGAACACAAAGTCAGCTTCCTTGCACAACAGCCGTGTGAGAGGGCGTGCAATCTTGGAAAAATCCTTGATAAAGCGCCTGTCGAAGCCAGCATGGCCTAGGAAACTCCTCACTCCTTTGACATTAACCGGCGGCTCAAGACTCATCATGACCTCAACCTTAGCCTTATCAACCTCAATGCTCTTCTCTGATATCTTGTGACCAAGCATGATCCCTTCCTTCACCATGAAGTGACATTTCTCCCAGTTAAGCACAAGATTCGTCTCTTCACAACGCCTTAGTACCTTGCAAAGATTCAACAAACACGCAGAAAAAGACGCACCATATACAGAGAAGTCGTCCATAAACACCTCTACCATCTCTTCTATTAGATCAGAGAAGATCGACATCATACACCGGTGAAACGTAGCCGGTGCGTTACACAACCCGAATGGCATCCTTCGATACGCGAAGGTGGTATAAGGGCATGTAAAGGTTGTCTTCTCTTGATCGTTTGGATGGATTGGTATTTGGAAAAATCCACTATATCCATCAAGAAAGCAATAGTAGGGATGATTAGCAAGGCTTTCAAGCATTTGATCAATAAAAAGCAAGGGAAAAATGATCCTTTCTAGTAGCAAGATTAAGCTTCCTATAGTCAATACACATACGGTTTCATATAATAGTCCTAGTAGGTATAAGCTCATCTTTATCATTCTTAACGACCGTGATCCCTCCTTTCTTAGGCACCACGTGTACAGGGAAAACCCACGTGTTGTGACTTATGGGATAGATCACGTCAGCCTCTAAAAGCTTAAGAATCTCTTTCTTAACAACCTCTTTTAAATTAGGATTCAAACGCCTTTGATGTTCTATAGAAGAGGCGTTCCCATTATCCAAGTGAATCCTATGAGTGTAAAGCATTGGTGAAAGGCCTTCGATGTCACTTAAATACCCAATGGCCTTCTATATGCTTGGTATCTAATTTGAACTTTAATTTGTGATTTTAGGGTTTGGTTTGGTTTTCAATCAACCAATTCATAAATTTTCGGTATTATCCAAGCTTTGAAAGGTTCACCAAATCCTTTTGTCTATTCTCAGTAGCTGCCAAAAAGTTTCCCTCTGGATTGTTTATGTTCGAATATCTGAATTATGTTTTCTTCTTTCTTATTTTCGTTTACTCTGTTTTTTTTATCATAGTGTTCAAAATAAACTTTTAAATGTAGATGGGGATTTTTTACGTTCCAATCACTAAAGCAACGTAAGCCCTCTCTCCCTCTCGCTCTTTTATGATCTTTGTTTTGTTTGTTCTTTTATTCATGTTGTAGGGTTTTCGTAGAATCATATCATGGAGTTGGTATTTAGATTATATTTTTTTGGGCATTCTCTCAGTCTCATATTATGTTATTATGTTTATTTGGTTTTTCTCCCTAGGGTTTGCGCTGAATAGATCAATACGGTATTTTTAGAAAGAACAAAATATATTTGTATTTAGTTCTTTTGTTAGGCTTTACTCTCTGCGTGTGTCGCCTCTCTCATCTTACTGCGGAGGATACTTTTGAGAGATAAGGGTCTGTGTTGAATTTAGCTTGGAATTTCACTTTACTGTGTTTATTCTTCGCAGGCTATAAGTACGGCAAGATTAAGAGGTGTAGCTTGGTCAGTTACATTTGTAAGGTTTTGCAAATTTTTTGCTAACAATA
Organism: Thlaspi arvense; assembly: GCA_911865555.2. Classification (NCBI taxonomy): domain Eukaryota; kingdom Viridiplantae; phylum Streptophyta; class Magnoliopsida; order Brassicales; family Brassicaceae; genus Thlaspi; species Thlaspi arvense. Next base: position 35,746,184 of record OU466862.2, read on the forward strand.
CCAGTTTATTTCAGTTTTGCAAATTTTTTGTTAACGATACCAGTTAATTTCATCTTTATCTCCCAGAATTCCCTTTAATTCCAACATTTTCTTTTTACAGTTTTTTTACTGACATGTGCTTCACGACCTTTATGGAGTAAAAGACTGAGAAGGAGATATGATGTGCCTATGATGTTCTGTGACTCTCTCTTGCTTTCTTCTATTTTGTGAAGCTGAGTACGAGACATAAATCTTCTGTCTCTTTATTTTTGCTACAGTTTTCGTATATAGGTTGAAGGTTTGATTTAAGTGTGTTCAATATTTGTTATTTGATTTTTATTTTCTTTATTGGGATGGTTTACAGTGTATTTGTTCATTTACTCTCAACATATTAGAATAATTGATTGTTATTATTAATTTTGTAAACCCTAAACTCTCAACAATGTTAAGCGTCTCTAACATTCAAAAGCGATATTGTCTCTTTGAATTTTAATGACTAAATCCTTAACATTTGAATCAAATCCGTGGCCAGCAGAACGAGTTAGCATTGCAGCTGTAGAAGTAAACAAATGAAGTTTCAGAAACACGAATGCGGCTGAAACCTGTGGAGGAAGAAACAAATGAACTGGCTAAGTCCGAGTTAAGGATTGTTGAGGAAAAGGAATCTTTGTGGAGGAACAAAGTACAGAAACTTCAAGTGTACGTTTATACTTTGCAGAAGAAGAGAAATGAGTTTAATGTGGAGACGAAAAAGTAAAATCACTGAGATTTATCGTCTTAGGGGATTGAATCAAAAGCTTCATACAAGAACTGCAGAGATATAAGATCAGCGAGAGATGAAAAACGTTGATAAAGGTAGGAGTAACAAAACAGTGAATGAGCAGGCAGTTGTCATTCACCGGTAAGAAGCAAAAACAAGATTTGTTATCTATTAATGTAGCTTGTGGTGGTTTACCATTGAGTTTGGTTGAATGCAGGCTATCAATGGAGATTAAGGATCAGAAGAAACTTCTTAACGAACAGAGTTGCCATTGATAGGTTCTCAGAATTTCACAAGGTAGTCATTCTGTTAGAAACTTAATACCATTCTTCTCGCGAGGAAAATTGAGTAATTAGCTGAAAGATTATTGGATGAAAATGGAAGATCATCTCCGGATACTGTACAGGAAAATCCATGTAGCAGATCATATACACTTGGAGAGCAAGAACATGTATAACGACAACGCCCAAAGCATAGGAAACAGAGGAGATTCTGCTGTTCCTAAAATGCAATTCAAGAAAATAAAATGAAATGGTGGAGGAACCCACGTGAGGCTGAACACGTTTGACAACTTAACCGAGGTTGTGGTATGTTTTGTGACAGTGGACCGAGATGATGAGTCAGTGGTTCCTTTGGAGAAGAAAATATGTTGTAGCCTTAGGCCGGAGGCTTTCCGTAACTTGAGAAATATATTGGATGGTTGAAACTATTGTGTTCTTGGTGAAAATAGATAATGACGAAAAATACCTACGTACATCTTTCTTTAGCCTAAACAGAAACTGATTATGTTGGTCATATATTAACCACAATCAGAATCATTCACAATATCAATGTACATACATTGATATATGTATATCTTGTTGGAAAGAAAGAACTTTTAAGAGTGATGAAGAAGGTGTTTAAGAACTTGAAAGACAAAAGAACAAATTTAAGAATGAATAAAGTTTCTTGAACTTATAGGACTTAGGAACTTTACTTAACTTCTCTTATTATTTTATCATAACTTTTTGGTTACAACTGAGAGAGGAGATGGCTATTTATAGCCTCAAAAGTACAAAATATCTAAAATATTTTATCCTAAATCTAGATTATTCTACCTTAATATCTAAAAATTTTTATTACAATTATCTAGAATTATCTCTAAATTTTTATCCTCTAGAACTTTCTAAAATATTTTAAGGAGGTGGATGTTAGATTTTTCTAGAGAAAACTCTAGAACATGGATCAATTATTATTGGGCTGAGCCTAAATATTATTGGATTATTGATCCATTATTTAAACTTGATCCAAAATCAAGTTTACCTTCAACACCCCCTCTTAAAATTGATTTTGCTACTCCAAGCAAACTCCTCATCTTGATAAAAGCTTCACTTGAGTGGCTTGGTAAAGATATCAGCTACTTGATCATTTGTCTTCACATACTCCAACTGCACATACGTCTTGCTGACACATTCTCTTATGTGATGATAGCGAGAGTCGATGTGCTTACTTCGATTATGGAAGACGAGATTCTTTGCCAAAGCTATTGCTGACTTGTTGTCCACAAAGATCTTCGTCGGCTCCTCTTGTGGCAAACTCAACTCCTTTAATAAGTTTCGTAACCAAATAGCATGACTAACACATGAAGTAGCCGCTACATACTCTGCTTCACAAGTGGAAAGGGTGACAATCGGTTGCTTCTTTGACATCCATGTGGAAGCTGTTTCTCCAATGAAAAACACAAAATCGCTTGTGCTTTTCCGATCATCTATGTCTCCATCCCAATCGCTATCGCTATATCCAACAAGCTTGTAATCATCAGAAATAGAGTAATACAAGTGAAAGTCTATGGTAACTTTGATATAACAAAGGATCCTCTTAGCTGCCTTGAAATGAGTGGTTGTTGGACGCTCCATGTATCGGCTCACAACTCCAACTGCATTTAAGATGTCAGGCCTTGTACATGTTAAGTAACGAAGACTTCCAACCAAGCTCTTAAAGAGTGTTGGATCCACACTCTCTCCTGCTTCTTGCTTTGATAACTTGGCTCCATATTCCATTGGAGTACAAACTAGATTCGAGTCATCCATCTTGAACTTCTTCAGCACCTCTTTAGCATAACCTTCTTGAGTGATGAAGATTCCATTCTCCTCTTGTTTCACTTCAATTCCAAGGTAGTAAGACATTAATCCAATATTGGTCATCTCGAACTCCTTCGTCATATCCTTCTTGAATTCCTTGAACATACTTAGATTGTTGCCTGTGAATATCAAGTCATCTACATTTAAGCATGCAATCTATATATCAATGTTCTGTGTTTTGATATATAGTGCATGCTCATATGGACACTTGATAAAGTTTTTTCTCCTTGAAATACTTATCAATTCGAGTATTCCAAGCTCTTGGTACTTGTTTCAAACCATAGAGCGCCTTCTTTAACCTCAAGATTCTGTCTTCTTCTCCTTTGACTATGTAGCCTTATGGTTGCTCAATGTAGACTTCTTCCTCAAGATCTCCATTTAAGAAAGATGATTTGACATCCATTCGATGTATCCTCCACCTCTTTTGGGCTGCTAATGAAATGATTAGTCTAACTGTTTCTAATCTAGCAACAGGAACAAATACCTCGTCATAGTCAATTCCAGCTCTTTGACTAGAGCCCTTTGCCACCAATCTTGCCTTGTATCTTTCAACTTCTCCTTTGGAGTTCTTCTTCGCTTTGTACACCCACTTTACACCAATCGCCTAATGCCCATTTGGAAGTGAAGCTAACTCCCATGTCTCATTCTTCTGAATTGACTTGATCTCTTCATCCATTGCGTTTCTCCATGTCTTCTTCTCTATTGCTTCTTGGAAATTCATGGGTTCGCAATCCGTAAATAGGCAAAATAGAGTAAGGTTTTCTTGGTTACCGGTTACCTCGTAAAGCTCTTGGAGACTTCTAAAATGTGGAGTCCTTTCACTTGAACTCTCATCTCCTTGAGAACTTGGTGTTGGTGAGGTTGGTGGAGTAACTGGCTCCTCTCTTGGCTGCTCCAAATCACCTTCTTCATCATGTGGAAAGAAGTTGTAATTCTCACCATTTGATCTCCAATCCCATTCTCCTTCTTCATCAAAGATGACATTCCGACTGATGATTGTCTTCTTTGTATCAGGATTGTAGAGCTTGTAGCCTTTGGAGTTTGCATCGTACCCAATGAAGATGTACTTCTCACTTTTGTCATCTAGCTTGCTTCGTTTCTCATCGGGTACATGAGCGTGGGCAAGGCTTCCAAAGACTCTTAGATGTGAAACACCAGGCTTTCTTCCACTCCAAGCTTCTTGTGGTGTTTTCTCCCAAACACTTCTTGTTGGAGATCTGTTTGATAGGTAGACCGCACATGCAACTGCTTTTGCCCAAAGCTCCTTTGGTAGCTTCTTACTTTTGAGTATGCTTCTCGCGATCTCAAGAATTGTTCTGTTCTTCCTTTCCGCTACTCCATTAGGTTGAGGGGATCTTTGCACCGTCAATTGTCTTCTAATGCCATTATCTTCACAATACTTCAGAAACTCTTTAGACATGAACTCTTCTCCGCGATCAGATCTCATGGTTTTGATCACAAGGCCACTTTCCTTCTCAACATGGGCTTTAAACTTATTGAAGTTCTCAAACACTTCTGATTTTTCTTTCAAAAAGTAAACCCATGTTTTTCTTGAAAAATCATCAATAAAGAGAAGGAAGTAGTTACTCTTACCGAGTGATCTTGGTTTAACTGGGCCACAAACATCTGTATGTATGAGCTCCAATGGCTTCCGTGCTCTTGTCTCTGACTCCTTTGGAAAGCTCATTTTGAATTGCTTTCCAAGGAGGCACCCATCACACACCTGATTGGGATGATTGATGCAGGGCAATCTTCTTACCATTTCTTTCTTAGAGAGTAGCTCAAAGCCTCCAAAGTTGAGATGTCCATAACGAAGATGCCAAAGCCAAGACTCCTCCTTGTAGCACATCTTGAGACATTTTGCGATGTCATTTTGAATGTTAAAAACAAATATTATATTCTTTGACATCGGCACCTTTGTGATGAGATGTTAACTTGATCTCTTATAGAAAGGCAATTATCTTTTAGTCGAATATCATAACCTTTCTCTAAGAGTTGTCCAAGGCTAAAGATGTTGGTCTTCATGCTTGGAATATAATAAACATTGGAGATGAATTGATGATCTCCATTCTTCAATCGGATGAGAATTTTTCCTTTAGTTTTCACCTCCATCTTTGATTCATCCCCTAAGGCCACGTCTCCTTTCACTGATTCATCGAGCTCCACGAACATGCTTCTTTGCCCGCACATGTGATTGCTTGTGCTGCTGTCAAGGTACCACTTGTGGACCTCATCTCGTTCATCCTTATTGTATGCCATTAGTAGCATATCCTCTTCTTGGCTTCTTTCTTCAGCATAGTTGTACTTCTCTTCAACTCTGTTGTTGTTCCGAGCTTTGCACTCGGAAGCATAATGACCAAACTTCCCACAATTATAGCATTTAACGTTTGATTTGTCGTACATTGATTTTGGAATTCCTCTCCCACGTCCTCTTAATGAGCTTTATCCTATTTGGTTAGCCTTGTTCATAGGATCTCCAGCCACGTCCATTTCCATAACCATAACCTCTTCCTCGTCCTTGACCGCCACCTTTTCTTGGAAGACTTCGATCGCTTCCATATTTGGTTTGATCAATTTGCATCTTGAGAAATTGTTCTGCAAGGTCTTCCTTCTTCTTCATCTTTTCTTCATAGCCTTGTAGTGATCCTAGTAGTAGATCCATTGTCATATCCTCTAAATCTTTTGTCTCTTCAATGACAGTGACAATATGCTCAAATTTTGAATCCAACGATCTAAGAACCTTCTCCATGATTCTCACTTCATCTAGCTTCTCTCCATTTATCTTTAGGTTATTAGTAACCGCTAGAACTCGGGAGAAGTAATCTTGGATGAGTTCACCTTTCTTCATTTGCAATGCTTCAAATTCTCCTCTTAGAGTTTGAAGACGTACCTTCTTGACTTGCTCCGCTCCCTTGTAAGAAGTTTGAAGCTTCTCCCATGCTTCTTTGGCCATCTTTGCTCCGGCGACCTTCTCGAATGTGTCTTCATCTAATCCTTGATAGATGAGACAGAGAGCCTTCTTGTCTCTCTTCCTTGAGTCTCTCAAACTATCCTTTTGAGTTTTAGAAAGACTACCTTCATTCTCCGGTTGAATGTAGCCTTTTTGGACAATCTCCCACACGTCATGTGCTCCTAGAATGGCCACCATTCTTAGACTCCAGTTGTCATAGTTTCTCTTTGTGAGTATTGGAACTTGGAAGGGAATGCCATTGCTTGCCATCGTTATAAGAATCAACCTTACTCTCATACCACTTTTTTGGAAAGAAAGAACTTTTAAGAGTGATGGAGAAGGTGTTTAAAAACTTGAAAGACAAAGGAACAAATTTAAGAAGAATAAAGTTTTTTGTACTAAGAGGACTTAGGAACTTTACTTAACTTCTCTTATTATTTTCTCTTAACTTCTTGGTTACAAACAAGAGAAGAGATGGCGATTTATAGCCTTCAAAGTACAAAATATCTAAAATATTTTAATTCTAAATCTAGATTATTCTACCTTATTATCTAGATTATTTTATTATAATTATTTAGAATCATCTCTAGATTTTTATCCTCTACAACTTTTTAAAATATTTTAAGGAGGTGGAGATGTTAGATTTTTTCTAGATAAAACTTTAGAACTTGGATCAATTATTATTGGGCTTAGCCCAAATATTATAGGAACATTGATCCAATATTTAAACTTGATACAAAATCAAGTTTAGCTTTGAACATATATGTGGTGAGATTTATCTTTGTCACATTTTGTTTAGTTGTTATTTAATGTTTTCATTTTTTTCTCAGGAAAAAAAAGTTGCTTTATATTTCTTGGCTTTGATATGTTTTGCTTTAATTATAAAAATTTAATTTATTTTACTTATTCTAAATTATTTTAAGTCGTTTGTACGTTGATCTATATGTTAACGAGTTTTATTTGCTGTTCAGTATGATACGATAACCCAATCTTCTGGACTGCATATGTTTTGTTTTGTTATTTGTTTGTTGTGATCTTAGTCTCAATAGAATCTATAAAAGTTTCGGGTAAAGGTCTTTCGGATTTCAACAATAGAGCGTTAGAGATCTTTGTGTTGTCTGTTACTGCTTTAAACTCAGCTTCGAGTGTAACACAAAAATAAAATGTGTCTCATTCATCTCATGATTGATTTGAGTAAAATGTATACATATCGCAGTTTCTTCCAATAGATAAATGAATTTATCTCTGATTTTAAATGTTTATCCTATAATACATAGTAGATTTTTGTTGATATCAAGTAGTCTAAACTTGGGGCGTTATATGGTGGACATGCTCTGGCCTCAGGTGAATAGTGTTTCAGAAGTATTGGCTATGATTTTGACAGTCCCTGGACCTGTAGAGTTGCTCTCGGAAGATTCGGTGTCAGACACTTTCTATGTGTAAGAGAGGATACGTGCATTCGTTTTTGTTTTATTTTCTACTTTATGTGTCTACTAATTGTTTGTAGAAATGTTCAGCTGAAAAATAAGTGAAATACGGTGTATTATTAGTGTTTCTACGCTTGGGTACTTTAGGAGTTTTCTTGAGCAATGCCATATACCTGAAATATTGTATATGGTATAGTCTTGGTGCATGGTATATATTTGGTTTGCTGGTTCTAAAGCTCTGATCGATTTGTTGTTGGCTTTTTACTCACGTTTTGTATTTGTTATTGTGTACAAAAGTAATAATATTCTAAACGTGGTTAACAGTTTTGCCAAAACCCTATCTGTTTATTTCTCTCGAGTAACATATATTTTTGTTTAGTTAGGTGGCATTCTCAGCAATCGATCGAATCCCACGTTCCTGATCGATGTTGGCAATATAGTTTTTGAAACGGTACATTTCGAGGAAAGAAATTAATGTGAAGCTCATTAAACCTGTGCGGGTATCGATGAGACTCTTACATTGACAATGAACGTTTATGTTGGAGGTTGGTTTTGAGATTCTTTTTGTATCTTGTGGCTCAAGCTACCTCTCTGTTATTTAGTATATTGGGTGATTCGTGAGTATTGTTTTATGCTATGTGGATTCTGATCTGCACAATGATGCAAGTAAGTGAGGAGTGGAGAACTTGGTAAAGTCAACTCGGTGTTGCTACTGCTCATTGCAAGATTATTCGTTTGCTGCAAACTTCATTAAACTTGTGTATGGTCACGAGATACTTCTTTAAAGACGTCTTACTTGTGTATATTTTAATCCTTGGCTGCTTACTCTGCTTATTTTATTTGCGATAATACATGTATATGCTTGATTACGGTGACTTTTTTTTTTTAATTGGACACTAACTCTTTTATACTCTTAGTTTTATCTAGATTGCAGATTGTTTGATCCAGAGGTGAGAAAATGAAATGGAAAGGGAAGATCAAGAAAAGCGTGAAGATTACAATGGTGATGATGATGTAAATTGTGATTTTTTCAAGCACTAATATTATTTTTTTTATTATTAAGTACGCTTAGTTAGATTTTCACGGGGAATCAATCATATATTTCTTTTTTTTTTTTGACGTCAAAAGCTCCTTGTATTATTAGATTCCAAGGAAGGATTGCTCTAGAGCCAGCCAATTTGGAAGTAAATTGTTTACATAAGAGAAAGAAGAACCTCAGGATAGAGCGCTCTTAGCGAGACAATTTGCCCGGACATTAAGGTTACGAGGAATGAATTCAAGAGAAAAATTATGGATATAAGATTTGAGAAGCTCAAAATCTTCTAATTCTGTTGCTAAAGCTGGCCATTTTTCTTCTTCTTCAATTAGTCTTACCAACTGCTGGCAATCTGATTGAAAGATTAGACGAGGGATATGGCATGGTGTGAGGGCTCGCATAGCCCATAGTAAGGCTTCCATCTCTGCGTGAAGTGGGGATAAGACTTGATTAAACGCTGTCAGGCCTACCATCCGCATCCCGTCTTCGCCCTCCAAGACAAAACCTCCTCCAGCTAAAAGCCCCTCCTGAGACCAAGAGGCATCAACCTGACATCTCGCCGTGTCTAGTATCCGGCGATGTTCTTGTCGTACTTGTCGTGCCTCCGAGCATGTAGCCGAACTGGTCCCCTGCGCTGCATTAGTTTGGACTGCAAGTTGAGCTATTTTCCACAAATCAGCTTCTCGCAACGCAGTCTCAAGTGTCTCATTTGGTGAGACCTCTTTATTGTTATAAACCTTATCATTCCGAGCCTTCCATATATACTAGAGGATCCAAGGAAACACCTCTAGGTATGTTTTTGGGACTCCTTGTTCAGAGGCTCTTCCTGTAAGGTAGGCAAAATTTTGTGATATAACCGGACACGGGAAAGAACCCAGAGCGGACGGTATCGTACTAAGTGCCCACACCTGTGTAGCTGGAGGACATTCGAAAAAAACATGATTGATTGTCTCTTTTGTCGCTCCACACCGTGGACACTGGCGATCTGTCCCGCAATGACGGTTAACCAGCTGATCGTTGGCTGCTATGATTCATGACAGGGATTGCCACGTAAAGTGTTTGATCTTCCCTGGTGTCTTATGTTCCCATATCCTCATTTTTAAAGGATTGAAGCTTGGTTCGAGGATTGGTGGTCTGTGTTCGGCGTCCCTTAATTGTATTGCTTGGTCGTATCCTGTTTTGACCGAGTACATCCCTGATTTTGTATATGCCCATATAAATCTGTCTGGTTTGTAAACTCTACTGGGGCGTATACTTTTTATACGCGGAACTTTGTCCAGATCGAAAAGGGTATTCAGGAGAGGTATACGCCATGCAAAAGTGCCTGGGTCAATAAGATGATGGACGTAAAGGTCTGCATCTTTCTCACCCCCGTTATCTTGGGCCAGGCGGGGAGGACAGACTGGTAACCAGTTATCGTACCAGACCCTTGTACTTATTCCTGAATTTCTCGATTTCCTTAATCCTGCAAGTAGTAGCTCTTTACCCGCTAGTATGCTCCGCCATCACGTCCCACCTCCAGAGGTGAAGAGAATCTGTAATATCTCGCTTTTAGAACGCGAGCCAGAGGGAATGATGGATAGTGGATTGAACGCCAAAGTTGCTTCGCCAGCAGCGCTAAATTGAAGCTGTTTAAATCTCTAAATCCTAGACCCCCTTTACACTTGTCACTACAGATTTTATCCCAGGCCATCCAGTGTAAGCCTTTGTTTGTTTGTTTCGTACTCCACCAAAAGTGGGAAATTGCTCCATTGAGTTTATTCAGAATAGATTTTGGAAGCAGGAAACATGACATGACATAATTAGGCTGCGCCTGTGCTACTGACTTAATCAGAATTTCCTTTCCTCCCTTTGAGAGAAGTTTTGAGGACCAGGCATTGATCTTTTGGCTGAGACGATCCTGAATAATGCAAAAACTTGTTTCTTTGAACCAAAAATTTTCTCAGGCAATCCTAACTAAACTCCCATACCGCCTTCTTGCTGAATTCCAAGAGTGTTTTTGATCTCGTTTTTGCGTTATGTCTCTACCTTGCTTCCAAATAAGATCGAAGATTTGGAGCAGTTTAACTTTTGCCCTGACGCTCTCCCATAGTCCTCAATTATCTTAATGAGTTCAGCACATTCCGTCTTGTCTGCCTTACAGAAGAATAAACTATCATCTGCAAAGAGGAGGTGGGATATGCTTGGGCATGTTCTGGCAATTTTCAGGCCTGTAATCCGCCCTTCTTCTTCTGCTCCTCTAATCTTTGCTATGAGTGCTTCCGTGAGGATGATAAACAGAAAGAGAGATAGGGGATCCCCTTGTCGCAGACCTCTTGTAGGGATAATGTTCCCTTTTGCTTCCCCGTTAAGCAGCACTCTATATGTTACGGAAGACATGCACCATTTAATCCATTTAATCCATTTTTCTGCAAAGCTCATCTTGAGCATCAGGGCCTCCAGGAACACCCACTCAACTCGATCATAGGCTTTGTTCATGTCTGTTTTAATGGCGACAAAAAATGTTTTGCACATCTGATTCGTTCTTAAGGCTTGGAAGGCTTCTTGTGCCACTAGTATGTTGTCTGTGATTAGACGTCGAGCCACAAAGGCTGATTGAGTCTCCGAAATTAGTTTCGGGAGGATCTTCTTATGTCTTGTACTTAAGATCTTAGAAATAATCTTGTAGCAGACATTACAGAGGCTGATAGGTCTGAACTCAGACATTCCAGTTGGTCTCTTGGTTTTTGGTATCAAGCAGATATCCGTTTGATTTAATCTTGGATCGAATTTATCCTGCTCAAAAAAATCATGCACCATCCTAATTATATCTCTCGAGAGGACCTCCCAGAACCGCCTAAAAAATAGACTTGTCATGCCATCCGGGCCTGGGGCCTTTTTCGGGTTTATGGCAAAGAGGACTCTCTTTATCTCAGTCTCTGTTGGTTTACATGTCAGCTTCTCATTAGTCGATGAGGTAACTTGCGCGGTAACATACCGGAGGTCTTCCTCAAAATTCTGGGGTTGTTCTGTGGTGAAAAGATCTTTAAAGTAGTCTACAGAAACTCTCTCTATACCTTGCTCATTCTCAATCCAAACTCCATTGCTGTTTTTTAGTTTAAAGATTTGATTTCTTGCCCTTCTCTGTTTGGTGATAGCATGGAAGAATTTGGTGTTCTTGTCCCCTTCTTTAGCCAAGATGCACGACTTTTTTGCTTCCAATAGAGTTCTTCTTCTCTGAAAGCGCTACAGAGATTCCATTTAAGGGTAAGAAGCTCTTCATTTGTAACCCTATTATCTTCTTGTGCTATCTCTAACTTCTCTTTGATCTCTTCGATTTTTTTTATGGTGTTGGACGGGTTTAGGCGTCGCCAACTGGAGATGGTTCTTCGACAGTTGCCTATCTTTGAATATATGTTACTCCCTTTCGTAGGGCCTGAAATCCACCATCCTTCAATAATAGCCTCTAATAATCCCTCTTTTTCCAGCCATCGCTTATCGAATTTAAAATTCTTTTTTACCCGTCCCTTCCTTGATTGAATACGTGCTAAGATGGGACGGTGGTCAGACCCCCAAAGTTTTAGATACTCCACAGAGGTGTGGGAAAAGTCATGATGCCACTCTCTGTTGCCAAGGGCTCTGTCTAGTTCGGCGATTACCCATCAATGAAAAGGTATTTCCTTTCGCGGGGAATTCTATCATCCCACAATCGCCCAGCAACGTATTGAAAGGGATAAAGGATGCGTCCGAACGTTTTCTCACCCCTCGCTTCTCATGGTGGCCTGTGATTTCATTAAAGTCACCTATCATAAACCAGTCTCCTGATCTCGTGGTACTGATACGTGTCAGTCTTTCCCACACCAGTTCTCGGTACTTTGGAACCGGATCTCCATAAACAAAGGTCATAAAGGCTTTTTTCCCTTCTACAACTGCCTCGATGTCTATCAGACGATCATTTGAGAACAGGATTTTAACATCAAAAGCATCCATATAAAACAAAGCAAGTCCCCCGCTTTTACCTTCCGGTTCCACGGTGAACAATTTATTATAACCAAAAGAAATTTGAAAGTCTTGTATAAAAGAAATATTATTTTTTTGTTTCTGAAAGAAAGCAGGTGAAAAACAGCGGTGCAGCTCTCTAAGGTGTTGTTTGGTTAGATAAGCGCATGCACCTTGACAATTCCATGCTATTGTGTTCATATCTTCTTAGTAGGTGGTTTCTGGGACACCACCGAACCTGAAATAGCAGTAGTCTTCTTGCTTAGAGCAGAAGGAAACACCTCATTACGAGGGACTGATGATTTGCGAGAGGGAAAATTATTATTACCGGTTTGAATGAGATCATTTTTATCTCATGACCTTGTCCCTAGCCAAATGTATTCGGTTTTAAAATGCATAAGTGTGATTCACGGTTTGATCTTAATGAATGTTAAAGGTTAGGATTCTTGGATTGTTTGGAATATGAGAGTCATGATTTGAAATTCAATATGTGATGAATATGACTAAGTTCTTTGGAGTATGAGTTTGTGAATTGCATCTTACAATTGAGAACTAGGACCATTGAATTGATTCATTTGAAAAACACTTTTGCAAGGAATTTGAGCTCCCACTTTTAAAACCTCTCTTCCTTTCTTGAATTTTGTTTGCTTGAGGGCAAGCAAAAGGCAAGTTTAGGGGAGTTGATATACTCATATATTTTGCATATTTAGCATACATTTAGAATAGTTCTCATGCATACATCTTTCATAGCACCATTTATCTCATTTTAGGTCCTAGAACACTTTGCATTAGCATTTTGCATATTTATTGCATTCTTGCATCATATTCAGGTTGTTTTGGATACACTGGAGCTATGCAGGGTGCGTGGATGTCCTAAGGATCGAAAGGGAGCCTATGAATACTTGGAAGAACTCAGCCGTGTAGCAAAGGAACCGAGATCGAGGAGAAGATCGAGCTAGGCAGGTCGATCTAGACGAGATCGACTAGAAGATCGAGAGACTCGTATCGTTTCAAGGAAGAAGATCGAGGTCAAGATCGACCAAGGTGATCGAACATGAGTACAGACACGGAAACTAAGCCAGAGAGAGGGTTAATGTTTTTATTTTTTTTCTCAGGAAAAAAAATTGCTCTTAACTTTGATATGTTTTGCTTTAATTATAAAAATTTAATTTATTTTACTTATTCTGAATTATTTTGGGTCGTTTGTAAGTTGATATATATATTAGCGAGTTTTATTTGCTGTTCAGTATGATACGATAACCCAATCTTATGGACTGCATATGTTTTGTTTTGTTATTTGTTTTGTTATTTGTTTGTTGTGATCTTAGTCTCAGTAGAATCTATAAAAGTTTCGGGTAAAGTTCTTTCGGATTTTAACAATAGAGCGTCGGAGATCTTTGTGTTGTCTGTTACTACTTTAAACTCAGCTTCGAGTGTAACACAAAAATAAAATGTGTCTCATTCATCTCATGATTGATTTGAGTAAAATGTATACATATCGCAGTTTCTTCCAAGAGATAAAAGAATTTATCTCTGATTTTAAATGTTTATCCTATAATACATAGTAGATTTTTGTTGATATCAAGTAGTCTAAACTTGGGGCGTTATATGGTGGACATGCTCTGGCCTCAGGTGAATAATGTTTCAGAAGTATTGGCTGTGATTTTGACAGTCCCTGGACCTGTAGAGTTGCTCTCGGAAGATTCGGTGTCAGACACTTTCTATGTGTAAAGAGAGGATACGTGCATTCGTTTTTGTTTTATTTTCTACTTTATGTGTCTACTAATTGTTTGTAGAAATGTTCAGCTGAAAAATAAGTGAAAGACGGTGTATTATTAGTGTTTCTACGCTTGGGTACTTTAGGAGTTTTCTTGAGCAATGCCATATACCTGAAATATTGTATATGGTATAGTCTTGGAGCATGGTATATATTTGGTTTGCTGGTTCTAAAGCTCTGATCGATTTGTTGTTGGCTTTCTACTCATGTTTTGTATTTGTTATTGTGTACAAAAGTAATAATATTCAAAACGTGATTAACAGTTTTGCCAAAACCCTATCTGTTTATTTCTCTCGAGTAACATACATTTTTGTTTGGTTAGGTGGCATTCTCAGCAATCGATCGAATCCCACGTTCCTGATCGATGTTGGCAATATAGTTTTTGAAACGGTACATTTCGAGGAAAGAAATTAATGTGAAGCTCATTAAACCTGTGCGGGTATCGATGAGACTCTTACATTGACAATGAACGTTTATGTTGGAGGTGGGTTTTGAGATTTATTTTTGTATCTTGTGGCTCAAGCTACCTCTCTGTTATTTGGTATATTGGGTGATTTGTGAGTATTTTTTTATGCTATGTGGATTCTGCACATTGATGCAAGTAAGTGAGGAGTGGAGAACTTGGTAAAGTCAACTCGATGTTGCTACTGCTCATTGCAAGATTGCAAGATTATTCGTTTGCTGCAAACTTCATTAAACTTGTGTATGGTCAAGAGATACTTCTTTAAAAACGTCTTACTTGTGTATGTTTTGATCCTTGGCTGCTTACTATGTTTATTTTATTTGCGATAATACATGTCTATGCTTGATTACAGTGATTTTTTTTTAATTGGACACTAACTCTTTTATACTCTTAGTTTTATCTAGGTTGCAGATTGTTTGATCCAGAGGTGAGAAAATGAAATGGAAAGGAAAGTTCAAGAAAAGCGTGAAGATTACAGTGGTGATGATGATGTAAATTGTGATTTTTTCAGGTACTGATATTATTTTGTTTATTATTAAGTACGCTTATTTCATTTTGTTTCTTATTAGTTAGATTCTCACGGGGAACCAATCATATATTTCTTATATGGTTTCTCTTTGCAACATTTTATGGAAATTATGTGTGTTTCTTTCAAAGCTTCGATCAAATAGTAAACGTAATTGTTTGTTGACTTTGATATGATCTCATACAAAATCCTACTGATTTGGCTTCCAGTGAATTACGTTTGCTCTTTTGCATATGTTGAGAACTTGAAAAAAGCATAATGGTGTTAAAATAGGTGAATCAATTTTGAATAAGCGCATAGAAAATTTGAGGTTACTCTATTCCGATATATATATGATGATTCTCTAGTAGTAATTCTTTTGTTTTGTTTTCAAAATGTTGGTTTTTATTTTTGAGGCACAATAAGGACAGGAAACATATATACAAGACCAATAATAGAAAAGAAAAACCATTAAATTAAATTACTGAAGTTACATGTTACATGAGTACAAGCACCATCATAAAAGATCTTAGCCTAAGGTGACTTCTACATTGATGATGTCTTTTTCTTAATGTGAAAGTATTTGTTTTCACTGTTAGAACAATCAACAACCCTATATAATCTTTTCTTTTGCTTTTTTTTTTGTAAAATATGAATTTGTCTCTAAATCATATATATTTATATTTGTTTCGGTTTTTGATGAGAGACGTTTGGATGGAAAATTTTCATGGCTTAGCCAAGAGAAAAATACCGTGATAATAGCGGAATTGAAGAGTCCTTCACATAGAAAGACGAACACATATTTGAAGTATTTTGGGAACTGAATCAGATTAGATGCAACTTAAAGCATGGCGTAGGGGTTTGAAGAGTTGAGCAAATGAAGAAGAAGAAATCCTCTATACAAAGAGGGGATATGATTCTAAAGTAAATTTATTTTGTTATGACTATAGTTCTTAAGCCTGATTTAGTGATATGTATTTTTGTCTCTTTGAAAAAGGAATAAAAATATTTTAAAAAGGAATAAAGAACAAGGATACTTGTGTGTGGACTAATAACTAATTCCGAGCGTTTAAGATTGAACAACAACACTTAAAGCTTGCCATTTATTCATTTCATTTAAATTTCCTTCTTCAAAAGATCAAATCCATGAATTATTGATGCAGTTTAAAGTTAATATTTTAATAGATTTGATGGCCAGGTGTGTTTACAGAATGATCAAGGGAGAGACTACAGCCGAGAAATGTATAAGGCAGAGGGGCATGTAACATGGAGGAGTGCTCCTTCGAGCCCATTTCATCCATCCTGAAGCCCGCCACACACAAGGGTTGGTACTCTTTTTGAAATCCTTTGTTATTTAATTAAACCCCATTCTAATTTTGGTCTTTGTTTTGCAGCCTGAGAAATACAACAACGGGAAATATCATTTCGAGGGGATGTACATCACATCAGGTAACATCCCTCCCATGAGCCCTGTTTATGGATCCACAAGCCGCTCTCCACCACCACCAAAATTTCTTTGTTAATAATGTTACGTTGGATGTCTGATGTTTTGTGTATTATAGGTGCAACGATCCATATAGTGTTGTCTTTAACAAAGTGCAGTTTACGTAATTTGTTGATATGACTTTTGTGATTGTGTCGTCTTTAACAAACTCTATTATAATTTTTGTTTGCTTTAATTCTTTTATTTCTATTGTAGGGTTTCCGGAGAATCATCTCATCAAATTGGCTGGTATGTATATTGTATTTTTTTTAGCTTTCTTGCATATTATATTTCTATATTTTTTGTTTGTTTTAAGATTCTACTGTATTTTATAAATATTTTTAGTCTTCATTTTTTTTTTTTGCATTGCTTTATGATTTTTCAACCTTTTGTAGTCTCTGCACAACATCAGCTAATTTATCGATTTGATGTTTAATATATTGTTAGATTTTTAATTGATTTTTGTTTGTTGGAATGTTGTTTAAGCGTTGATGTCGTCGTGTGTATATCTGGTGATATTCTGGCTTCTATATTATGGGATAGATCGATATACGATGTGGAGTGTCGAGCAAGGTATGTTTTGGTTTAATTTACATTCTCTGTATATTCATGTTTGTATTTCATTTATTTCTCGATATTTTTGTTGTATTTACTATTTAGAAAATCTGTGTTTATGTTGAGTTTGTGTATTACATTAATGTTCGAGGTAGTTTCATTGACACAGTTTTGATCAAATTGGATCTCATATATATATTGATTTGGTAATCATGCTATTAGTTAGGGATTGTATAACTTACATTCGGTCTCATATATATCGTTTTGGTAATTCTATCTAGGGATGGTATATCTTTAGCCATACTAGCTAAATCTGATTGTTTGTATGAATAAAATCACCATCAAGAGATCACTCGCAGGATCATTAAGAAAAACATGAGCAGCTGTAAATCTGGGTTTTGGATTCAGCACCTTAATGCTTCCAGGAATTAAGGTGGTTCGTTTCATCTTGAATTCTTTCTAATATGTATCAATGGAATCAACTTTGCGAAACACGATAAATGCGTCGGTCAAGCTTTCCTTTGTTACAACGTCGGTCTATGTAACTCTCATTCTCTCCATGTTACTCTTTCCAATTTTGTTACTTCTGTTTCTGATTTGCAATGTGTTTTGTGTTTTTGAGGATGATCCGTACTTTACTCTCTTCGTTGGTGGCCTCGCTCATCTTACGATGGAGGATGCAGGATACTCGTTGAGAGGTAAGGAATTGCGTTGGATTTCATGTGAAAAATTAGAAGCTTGGTAGTTCACTTCAGCGTAACTGTGTTTCTTCTTCGCAGGCTATGATGAGTAACTATGGCAGCAATAAAAGGTTGAGCTTGGTCAGTCAATTTCTGCTCATGATACCAATTTGCTCCATCTTCAGGAAATTTATCATATATGTCTGACAGATTTCCCTTTATTTCCAACATTTTATTTTTACTCTTTTTTTTTAGTGACATGCTTCACGACCTTTGTGGAGTATGAGGCTGAGGAGGACAGGCCGTGCTTATGAGATTATGTGATTCTATCACGACATAAATCTTCCTCTTAATTCATCAGATTTATTACATGAGTAATAATGTCTTTGAAATTTTGTCATGTTTTAGTTTCACTTATTTTAGTTTTGTATTGTAAATTGTATACAAATTTGGTAAATGAATCGTGTTTACAAAAAAAAAAATGGTTTTTTTGGTTGTTCCAGGGTGAAAGCCTCTTTGTTAAGTTTGCATATTGTTTGTTAAGTTAAGATTGGTATATATATTTTTTCAGCCATGTTTGTACTGCAGATTGTAGTTTGTTAATGTTGTGCATATTTGAAAAGCAAACTAATTTTCCAGGCATATTCGATACACTCTTAACTCTTCAAATTTTTCGATTTGGATACGTGATGTTAAAATATTATGTAACTGATTTTTTTAGCAAAACAATCTTAGTAAACATAGCAAAATAATAATGTCGATGGGCCTTATTGGATTTCAATATTGATTTATATTCATGAAATACATTTACAAATAAATAATAGTCTGAGTGTAAGTATATAATTATTTGTTACAAATTAAATAGATTAATATTTATTCTTTTTCCTTAATTTGAAGTAAGTTAATTTATTTTTTTTTACCAAATTTATAAGTAAGTTAATTTCTTATTAAAGGAATATGGATTTAGTATAAAAAAATAATTTTAATTTTGCTTTTTGTTTAAATAATTGTGAAGTAAATGAGGTTGAAAATAACCATCTAAACAATAACAAACAAAAAGGTAAACAATTTTATTTTTTTAGTGCTTTAACCGTATTTACTTTTGCGAGTCATTGATTTGCATATATAAAATTTGATGTTCTTCATGTTTTTACATGTTATTGATGTTTCAAATTTTTTTCCTGATTTCATCTTTTAGCACAAGTAAGTAGACGGTCTTACTCTTATGCCAAGGGTGAATTATTGCATATTTTTGAACAAATTTCATTGTTCTTTTTATTTTAATTTGATTTTGGTTAGGTTTCACAAACTCTGGGTTTTATAAATTTAATAATCAGATTTAAACACAGAAATATTCTTTCATTTTTATGTATGAGTCGGTTACAATAAAAGCAACTCGGTGTTGCTACTGCTCATTGCAAGATTATTCATCTGTTGCAAACTTCATTAAACTTGTGTGTGGCCAAGAGATACTTCTTTAAAGATGTCTTACTTGTGTATGCTTTGATCTTTGGCTGCTTACTCTGTTTCTTTTCTTTGCAACAATACATGTATATGCTTGATTACATTAATTTTTTTTGAATTGGACACTAACTCTTCTATACTCTTAGTCTTATCTAGCTAGATTGCAGATTTTCCGATCCAGAGGTGAGAAAATGAAATGGAAAAGGAAGTTCACGAAAAATGTGAAGATTACACTGGTGATGATGATGTAAATTGTGATTTTTTCAAGCATCCATATCAATTTGTTTATTATTAAGTAAACTTATTTCATTTTATTTCTTATTAGTTACGTTTCACACTGAGAAAGGAGATAGAGGAGGGAGAGATAAAATAAGTAGGGGATAATTTAAAGGAGAGAAAGAGAAAGAGAGAAAATAAAAAAGCTATATGCTCAAAAAACTGATTCAGTCAATTGATCTTGAATATTATGTTACATTATTTTTCTTTTGGAGTCTTCTTGAGTGATTAAGTTGGTGGGTTGAAACTAAGATTTTTATTTGAAGAAGATCCTAGAGAGAGAGAAGATCTACTTCGAAAACAAAAACAAGAGGGAGAAAAAGAAAGAGGGAGAAAGAGAGAGAGATAGATGGAGGACATAGAGCACGAGAGGGATAAAAGATAGAGAGAGAGGTAGAGAAAGGAGGGAGAGAGAAATAGGTAGGGGAACAATAAAGAGAGAGAAAGAGGGAGAGAGGAAATAATAAAAATCGATGCTCAAAGCACTGCTTCAGACGATTGATCTTGAATAATACATAGGTTATTTTTCTTTTAGAGTATTCTTAAATGATTAAGTAGGTCAGTTGAAATTAAGATTTATATTTGGAGGGAGACAGAGAGAGAGAGAGAGAAGGGAAAGGGTAGGGGGTACGGGAGGAGGGGGGGGGAGGGAGGGAGGGAGGGAGGGGAGGGAGGGGATAGAAAGGAGAGAGAGGAAGGAGAGAGAAATAGGTAGGGGATAATTAAAAGGAGAGAAACAGGAAGAAAGAAAATAATAAAGCTCTATGCTCAAAGCACTGTTTCAGTCGATTGATCTTGAATATTATGTTACATTAATTTTCTTTTGGAGTCTTTTTAAGTGATTAACTGGGTGGGTTGAAACTAAGATTTTTATTTGAAGAAGATCCGAGAGAGAGAGGTGGAGAGAAAGGAGAGAGAGGACGGAGAGAGAAATAGATAGGGAGAACTAAAATGAGAGAAAAAGGGAGAGAGGAAATAATAAAGGTTAATGCTCAAAGCACTGATTCAGTCAATTAATCTTGAATAATATGTTAGTTTTTTTTTTCTTTTGGAGTCTTCTTAAAAGATTGAGTGGGTGGGTTAAAACTACGATTTTTATTTGAAGAATATCAGAGAGAGAGAAGATCTACTTCGAAAACAACAACAAGAGGGAGAGAAAGAGGGAGGGAGAAAGAGAGAGAGAAAGAGCAAGAGGTAGAGAGAAAGGAGAGAGAGAGGAGGGAGAGAGAAATAGGTAGGGAAGAATAAAAAGGAGAGAAAGAGGAAGAAAGTAAATAATAAAGCTGGATGCTCAAAGCACTGCTTCAGCCGATTAATCTTGAATAATAAGTCAAGTTATTTTTCTGTTAGAGTCTTTTTGAGTGATTAAGTGGGTCAATTGAAACTAAAATTTTTATTTGGTGGGAGAGAGAGATAGAGAACGGAATTGCTATGTTTTTCTTTCTATGCTTACATTGTTTGTTATGTTTCTATTTATTGTTTAATTTATTTTGTTATGGCTATAGTTTTTAAGCATAATTTAGTGAGGTGGAGTAACCGGAACATTGATAATAGACTAGGCTTTTAACATCAACTTTGATAGTCCCCTCAAGACAGGAAACTATCAATGTTCCTGCCTTAGAGGCATTTAGCATACATTTTTATTAGTAATAAGACTAGGCTTTTAATTCGCGCTACGCGCGAGTCTGTATTAATAATTTGGTTTATTTTTTGGCTAATATCTTTTAAATTATCAAAACTATAATATATTTATAGAATTTTTTTTATATAAAAAATTAAAACATAATATGTAGTATTTCCTATTTTTGTTTATAAAATTATAAATATTATTAAATAAAATTATAGTAATAACACCTAACGAATTATCCAACTTATCGTACAGACGCTGCAAACTGAATGTGGAGTAACCGGAACATTGATAATCCCCTCAAGACAGGGAAAAGAAGCATAGAGAGACATGCTTCTGCTAATAGCCCGAATCTTGTAACAACTCTAAAGTACTTAAGCTGCCATCTGAAAACATAAGGAGTCAACAGCTATATATAGAAAGGCACTAGATTTTGAAGTTTCAGAGAAATTTTACAAGTCAAGATTGATGGTTTTGAGGGACGTCAGCTTCTTGAGATCGTTAGATACGCGAGAATAGAAGGTCCAAGATAGAAAGAGTAAGAACAAAAGAAGAGCAAGGATCTCGAAACAAGACACAATTCCAATGAAGCTGTTGATAACGGCTGGTCTTGTGACAGTAATAGCTACACTTCTCCCTCCTCTGCTGCTTATTATTGTAAGAAAGTAGACAAAACCAATCAACAAATTTTTTGATGTTTACTTACTTTTAGCTGTTATTAAAAAGACTAGAGATTATATTACCTTGTTAGACAATTTTGCGGCAGTAAACTCAAGTAAATGAGCCCAATTATAGAAAGAGCAATAGGAGGGAATGAGAATACGGCAAAGTTGAGACCTGATGAGTCGTCATAATTGGACAACTTGGAGACATATAGAAGTGAAAGTAAGAGAGAAGATTGTTAACAACTTACCGTAATAGCCGAAGAAAGTACGTTTGATGGTATCTTCAGCTTGACGCCAAGATTGTATCCATATAGTGGTGGGTTTTATGATCCAGAGAGAAAGCGAACCGATATGTAAGAGATTCATGAGTAGTCGGAGCACAAGTAATGTCAACACTTTGCCCATTTTTGTATTCACTATTTAGTTAGTTCCAATGTATTAGGGTGGTTTGATTTTGTTAAGCTTCCTCCAATTTCTCTTTATATGATGGAATCTAGTGAAAAGAAGACCCATTAAAAGGGCCCTACCACCATATCACAACTTGCTTTCCTATAAAGACTTATGACTCTCGTAGATTTTAGAGTGTTTGTGTTAGAGAGGAAAATAAATGAGGGAGCTATATCTCAATTTATTGGATTACTCCATAGAAGAATAGAAGAAAAGAAGAAAAGACTAATACTAAAATCCAAAAGAGCAATGGAGAAAAGGTTCTCATACAACAGAACCAGACAAAAGAATCCAGCCAGAAATTGCAGGAAATATTTCTCTACTTTTTTTATAGACACTTTATTCGCAAGGGGTGAAAATACAATGAGGTTATCAAACTCAAATGCAAGACAGGTTATAGTACAGCATGCAAGAGAGAGTCAATCCATACCTAGAATGATAGAAAATGCAAAGAGAATACAAGGACTAATGCAAATCTAAGCGAAACAAGGTGGGGTATGAGAAAATTCCTAAAAACTGGATGCAGCAACTAAATGGAATGCAACCTATTTCAAAATTACTAGGAATGATCAAACTACCACGAGGATTAAACAGAATAATTAAAGGATGAAGCTTCAAATTACTAAAATTCGACTAGTGGATCGACCATGAGATCGACCACTAGATCGAGCAATAACAATCGATCTCGTCTAAAAATGCAAGAACAGTAAAACTAACGACCAGGATGCTATCAAAGATCAAGCGAATGACGAGAGAAGATGTAAAGATGCTAAAAGAGAGGGCCTAGGGTTGAGATTCATGGTCAGGGGTTTCAAAGGTTCGACCTTGGGTTGAAAACTATAAATCGACTCACTTTGTGAGGATCTCTAAGCCTTGAAAACTAAGCAAGATCTATCCGTGGCTTTCGGTATAGATCACTCCTTCATCCTCTCCTCCAAACCCATGGCTTTTGGTGGAAAGAGAGGTCGAAGGGCATGGAAAACAGATTTCAAATGAGTGGCTTAACTAGTCCCCCAAACTTCCATGGCTTTTGGGAAGGGGTAACTAGTCTCTAGGGTGTGATCTTCCGAGGTCCCTGAATCCTGTCAAGGTAAGGAACCTCTCGGATCGTGAAGCTCTTGGCGTGAGAGTCTTCAAGCATTGAGAGCTCAACACCCTAGAAGAGATAGCCATTAAAAACGCTTAGAAAACCCCAAGATCGAAACCCTTTAGACCCCTTAATCCTCTCAACTCCGAACCCAAATAAACTACTCACTACACATAAGGTAAATCAAGCAAAGCATGGAAAAGGAAACGATGAACATGAAAAGAAAACTAGATTAATCTGAAAATGGTTCGATTACAAAGCTTAAGAAAACTCAAAGTTCGACAATGGTGTTCTTCGTCCAAAACCAGAGAGAAAACATAAAAAGATAAGGATGGAAAAGTTGTATGGGAAAAGGATGTCGCCGCCTTCCCAAAATGGCCAAAACAAGCTGATGGTCCCCCCCCCCCCCCCCCCCCCCGCTAGCGGCCAAAAGTGGTTGAAAGGACAGAGATCGACTCCGGGATCGAGCGGTTCTCTCGATCATCTCCGACCATCGTGTCTTCGGCTCGATCTGGGTCTCGATCGTCTTCGGCGGATCGAGCGTTGCATCCGATCTCGGTATCGGTCTTTGGTCGGATCGAGTGGTGTACTCGATCTGGCTCTCGCTCTGCATGGCGTCATTTACGTCCGTACCGTTTGATCGACTGCTTCACTCGATCTTCGTCTCGATCATTCTCCTTGGATCGCCTGGTCTTTTCGATCTTCTGGTCGATCACATCCTAGATCGACCGGCCATGCTCGATCTGCTCCTTTATCTCTGATCCTTAGTAAATATCCGAGCTTCCACGAACTGTTGCAACAGCTTCAGCACGTCCACGAACCTCCACGACTCCAAAGCAGCCAGAAACATGCGTATGCTGGTGCAAGAATGCTCTAGGACTAGTGATGCAATCTAACCTAAAACGTGATACAGATGCATGAAAAGCTAACTAATGACTATGAAAAATGTATGTAATATGCAGTAACATCAACTCCCCCAAACTTACTTCTTGCTTGCCCTCAATCAACATAAAATAAGTAAGGAAGAGAGGTTTTAAGAAAAACGAATGGGGGTTTAAACTTCTTGCAAAGGTGCCTTTCAAATGAATCAATCTCAATGTCATAGTTAACAGTTCTAAAATGCTATGCTTACACTCATACTCCAAAGAACTTAGCCATACTCATCACACAAAGAAATTCAAATCATGACTCTCCTATTCCTAACAATCAAAGAAACTCATCCTTTAACATTCATTATCATTCGAACCATGAATCAAACTTATGCACTTTAAAGCAAAACACATTTGGCTATGGGTGAAGGTTATGAGCATTGAATGATCTCATTTGAAAAGGGTTTACAATTAAAACAAGGGTTTTTCTCAAAAAATGGTTGAACTTATGTATAATGCTAAAGGTAAAGACAATTGATGCATACATGATTAGATTCTCATCTACCCATGTAAACTAACAAATGATCCTAAACCCCTCTCATTTATCAACTTTTATCCTCACTCACCACTTAGAGTCTACCCCTTTTTTTCTCAAAACTTAGCAATCCCCAATTCGAAACAAAAAATTTTTTAAACTTTTTAGGCTAGTGAAAAAGTTTTGAAAATAACTTTGCTTTTTAAGTATTTCTTATTGGTAGCTCTCTTATTTTTTATTTTTTTTTCTTTTTATTTTTATTTGGCACTTAAGCTCTTTTATTTCTTTTTCTTTTATTTTATTTTATTTGGGAGAGCTACCTCCTGAAATTTATTAGAGCATATACTTAGTTTTTAAACACAACCTTTCACTTAAAACCTATTTCTTTCTTTAAAACACCAAACTCCTTGAAACCGAGAAAATATAGAAATGAAAACAACCCCAATGATCCCCCAAACTTATCCTAAGCCTATGCCTAGCTTCAAAATGCAAAGCTAGCAATCATATGAGAACCAAATCATGTCGCCTAAACCTAACACTTTATGCCAAGTTCAAACCGAAAGGAAGGCCTCACAATGATGTCACACAAGAAATATTTGGCTTCAAAGAAGGGTAAGAGTCAAGGTGGGAGTTCTACTTAGGCTCACAAAGAGTGGTAGAAAGGAAGAAGAGAGCCTAAATATTTTAAAACCATGTGTTCATTTTCAAATGCATAAGGATGATAATTAGAATTTCAAATTAAGGTTCTCACTTATTAGGACAAGTTTCAAATCATGAGAGTTCAATTCAAGTCACGAAAATCCTAGCAAGTGATCCAAGCATGGTAAGAACTTACTTTCAAAGCATAGACAAAGCATTAGAGAGCTACTAACTAGGGCATTGAAACAATTCATAAGTAAAAACACCTTTTCAAGAAACTCTAACCCCTTATGCAAATGCAAACAACCTAGATGCTATGAGAAACTCTAGACTGAATCCTAACATGTTTTGACAAGATGAATGCAACTACATGAATCTTTGAAATTTTTTTAAAAATTTTACCAATGAACTAAAGACTCAAGGATGCTAAAGGAAAATAAGATCACAAAACACAAGTCAAATCACACATGTACTCCCCCAAACTTGCTTGACACCGTCCCGGTGGCAAACTCATTTGAAGGAGTATCAAAACACAAAGCAAAAAGAAGCAAATATGAGGGGTTATGTACAATGGAAGAAGGTTGTTACCTCTGGTCTAGTCTCGGCTGGAACTTGAGGATGTTCCAGAGGAGTTAGAGATTGTCACCTTGCCTTTGTCGGCTGGTTCTTGGAGGGAATGGCGCGCTGGCTGAATGGTGCTGCTTTGTGCCTCGCATATGACAACTCCACCGGTTGAGAGCCTTCTCTTCTCGGGTTGTTGAGCCTCTTTACTTGCATCCTTCTTAGGCGAGCCTCCTTGAAGTGCCTTGACTTTCTTTCCAAGTTTCTTGAGCATTTTCCCTTGCCACTTATTGATCTTCCTTTGCATCTCCACAACATATGCTAGGAACTTCTCGGTTTTTGTTCTCGGCTCAAAGTCTAACTCGGGAAGTGTGTAGGCCTCGGGCATCTCATCTTCCGTGGCTGGAGACTCGGACCTTTGACGAACAAAAATTGCATTTTCATTATGGTCTTACAGAACGCCAATTACTTAAATATGTTCGTATCGCCGGAAAAGCCAAGGGGTCAACGGGTCAAGTTTTATTACAATGACTTGAAATGCGTTTGGATAACATCCTTTTTAGATTGGGGATGGCTTTGACTATTCCTCAAGCGCGCCAATTAGTTAACCACAGCAATCGTCGAAGCAGGTGGTCCTCCTAGAGGAGCAAAGCACTCCTCTTCCGTGGGCAAGAACTCGATGTTCCCAACACCAAGCAGCTCGGTTTCATCTTTGTTTGGCAGGATGCACACTCTCTTCTTGTCTTCGTCGTCTATGAAGAGGTAGGCGTAGAACCCTTCTGCTGGCGTGCGTCCCAAGCTGTTGGTATTCCTCATGTATGCCTCATCCATGAAAGCTCTGGCTTGTACATGGGCGAAGTCGTGTATAGGCACACCAGCTTGCAAGAATAGAAGAGTGAGGAAGTCGCCAATGTAAGAAGAAGTTGCCTTGCACCGCAAGGCATAAGCCTTGTATTTCACCAAGGAGGCAGCAAGCACACATCCGTAGTTCACCTCGTCGCCGAGCTCATCCTCCATAGGCTTGTCATTTGCATCCGGGTCACACACCAAGTGCTTCACGCCTTGGAACAGGAAGCAAAGCTCGGTCTTTGTGACCGTGGGAGCAACTGATCTTCCGCTAAACGTGTTGGCAATCAGCTTCAGAGTGTACCTCAGCACCGGGCTTCTCACTCTCTTGATCTTGGCGGTGTTGGCTTTGTAGTCCTCATTGCTAATCAGGTCCCAAAAGTCGTTGGCTTTCTTGAAGGCGGAGAACTCGACCTTGTTGGCATCCGCGTTGAGACCATAAGCTTGACATAGCTCAGGGATGGAGAGGGTGTAGGCTTGACGGCCAACCTTGAAGTAGAGGCGACCTTGTGAAGGAACGAGTGTGCTAGGATTCTCGTAACGGAACTCCAACGTGGCAAGGAAGTCTATTGTCACTTCTGGAATGGTTGGGCAATCCATCCGTGACAGACATCTTAGGCCAATGTTCTTGAGGAGTTGGTCGAAATCCCCAAGAATCCCTAGCTTGAACAGCAGCTCTCGATCAACAAACTTGGTAGGCTCAAACCGAAGCCTTTCCAGCCGTTTCTTGTCCCTCTTTTCATCCTTAGTCCATCTGACCCTCTCTTGAACTGCCACCTCTTGTCCTTCTCCCTGTTGTGCTGTCTCTTCTCTGGTTCTTTTGGGGGCCATTGTATCTGAAACAAGTTTCTCAAGAAGCTTGATAAGCAAACGGCGGTTTGATGAGAATGAGAGAGGAGAAGGAGAAAACTTATAAATACTACCCTAGAATTTTGGGGAATTAATAAAAATTATAGCTAAATAAACGAGAATTTTAGATACTAGAAAATCTAGAATTATTCCTTTTACTTAGCTAATTTTTAAAAATCAAAACCGACCCTATATTCTAGAACAATATCTTGCGAGTTTAAAGGAAATTTTCCTAAAGATAAATCATTAAATTTTGAAAATACCTTTGCAAGAAATGTAAAAGATCTTTGCTAGCTTCTGAAAACCAAAACTCTCACTCTCTTTGATTAAAATTTTCGAGAAAAACAAGAATGAGAAGGTGAGAGGTTGTTGAAACATTTAAAGACTAGCAAAGAGCAAAACCATGGGTAGTAAAGGTGGTTTTCTGACAAAGTCTTGGTCAAGGCACATCTTTCATGGTCAAAGATGCTTGCCTTGACCAAGTTTTGAATTTAAAAATTGGAGGGAAAGGAATAAAGGAGGGGAAGAAAATGTTACCTCGGCATGAGATCGAGTCCATTTGGTCGATGTAGGACTCGATCTCATGCCCATAATGGCTTAGATCGAGAGGGTTACTCGATTTGAGACTCGATTCATGATGAAACGAGTCTTGGATCGATTGGCTCCCTCGATCATTGAGATGTTGGCTCCACGGCTAAGTCCTCATGATCGAGCTTTGTCCTCGATTTGGAGGTCGATTTGGCATAGATCGAGTGATGGATCGAGTCGAGTGATCGATCTGTTTTCAACAGATTTTCCCGAGAGAAATTAGATCGGTCGATCCGTTTTCGATCGATCGATCCTTTTTCGTCAAGGTCGATCTTGTCACTCGTTCTCGTCTAGATCGACTGGCTCCTCTCGATTCACTGACTCGATCTATCAAAGATCGAGCCAGGAACAGTTGATCTAGCACTCGATCTCTAGCCTTATCTTAACCCCTATCGCCTCTCTTAGACTTCAAGATCAAGGTTTAGACTCATACCTGTTCCTACACACTTGCAAAATAAAAACATAGAACTGAAAAGGAAATGAAGTAGAAATATGTACAAGATAAACATGGGAATGCCTCCCAAGTGCGCTTTCTTTAATGTCTTTAGCTAGACCTTACTTGGTTTAAGCGGATGGTGGGTCTTGGAGAAGCACCGAGGTACTCTCCTTGTCATAGCCGTCTGCCAAGTAAGGCTTGACTCTGTGTCCGTTGACGGTGAATGCACTGCCACTTTTTCCCATCAGAGTAACAGCTCCAT
Organism: Thlaspi arvense; assembly: GCA_911865555.2. Classification (NCBI taxonomy): domain Eukaryota; kingdom Viridiplantae; phylum Streptophyta; class Magnoliopsida; order Brassicales; family Brassicaceae; genus Thlaspi; species Thlaspi arvense. Next base: position 35,775,048 of record OU466862.2, read on the forward strand.
AAGGCAACACTTCTTGAATCACGAATGGTCCGCTCCACCTTGACATCAGCTTTCCCGGGAAGAGTTTGAGTCTTGAGTTGTACAGCAACACTAAACCTCCCTCCTTAAGCTCCTTGGCAACCAACTTCCTGTCATGAGTCTCCTTAGTCCGCTCCTTGTATATCCGAGAGCTCTCATAAGCGTTCAGTCTTAACTCATCCAGTTCGTGTAGCTGAATAAGGCGCCTCTCCTGAGCAGTCTTGAGGTCAAAGTTCAGCCTCTTCACAGCCCACAACGCACGGTGTTCCAGCTCAACCGGGAGATGACAGCCCTTGCCATATAGTAGAGTGAAAGGGGTTGTACCAATCGGTGTTTTGAAGGCGGTACGGTAGGCCCAAAGAGCGTCGTCCAGATTCACTGCCCAGTCTTTCCTTATTGCTCCGACGGTCTTCTCTAGTATAGCCTTGATTTTCCGGTTGGAGACTTCCACTTGACTGCTTGTTTGAGGATGATACGGTGTAGCCACCTTATGTTTAACTCCATACTTTCTCAAGAGGTTCTCAAAAACCTTGTTTATGAAGTGGCTTCCTCCATCGCTTATGACCACCTTAGGAACCCAAACCTCGGGAAGATGATACTCTTGAACAGCTTGATTACCACCTTAGAGTCGTTTGTAGGGGAAGCAATAGCCTCAACCCATTTAGAGACATAATCCACTGCTACCAAGATGTATTTGTTGTCATATGAAGAAGGAAATTGCCCCATGAAGTCTATTCCCCACGCGTCGAACACGTCAACCTCGAACATGGGAACCTGAGGCATTTCGTTCCTCTTAGTGATATTCCCTGCTCGTTGACATGCCTCACAGCTCTTCACAAACTCGTGTGCATCTTTAAAAGTGGACAGCCACCAGAAACCGGCTTGCAACATTTTCGTGGCAGTCTTGAATGAAGCGAAGTGTCCTCCGTAGGAAGAGCCATGGCAATGATAGAGGATGTCTCTAGCTTCTTCCTTTGTAACACATCTCCGGTACAAACTGTCTACTCCTCTCTTGTATAAGTAGGGCTCGTCCCAAAAGTAGTCACTAGCCTCTCTCGTGAACCGCTTCTTGTGATAGCTGTTGAGATGTGTTGGCTCCTCACCACACGCTAAATAGTTCACCACATCAGCATACCACGGTAGATCCTCCTCTTTGAAACTCAACACCTCTTCAAACCGCCCTTCTAGCTTTCCACAAACAGCCGTGGTAATCGCCATGAGTTGCTCTTCTGGAAGAGAGTCATCTAAGGGAAGAGACTCGTTGATCCTTAGCCGTGAGAGATGGTCAGCGACTCCGTTTTCTATTCCCTTCTTGTCTTTAATCTCCATGTCAAACTCCTGGAGAAAGAGAATCCACCTCAAGAGCCGAGGCTTAGTGTCTTTCTTCGAATAGATGTATCGCAAAGCAGCGTGATCCGTGTATACAATAGCCTTGGAAACAACAAGGTATGATCTGAACTTCTCAAAGGCGAACACTACTGCAAGCAACTCCTTTTCTGTAGTGGTATACCTTGTTTGCGTGTCATCCAAGGTTATTGAAACATAGTAGATCACGTGTAGCTTCTTGTCTTTCTTCTGACCAAGAACGGCTCCTACGGCGTAGTCACTAGCATCACACATGATCTCAAAGGGAAGAGACCAGTCTGGTGCTTGGACTATAGGAGCTGATGTAAGGGCTTCCTTGATGGTCACGAAAGCTCTCAAACATTCCTCATCAAACACAAACTCAGCTTCTTTGCACAACAACCGTGTAAGAGGGCGTACAATCTTGGAGAAATCTTTGATGAAGCGCCTATAGAACCCGGCGTGTCCCAAGAAGCTTCTGACTCCCTTAACGTTAACCGGCGGCTCAAGACCCATCATGACTTCCACTTTAGCCTGATCAACCTCAATGCCCTTCTCTGATACCTTATAACCAAGCATGATCCCTTCCTTAACCATAAAGTGGCATTTCTCCCAGTTCAGCACCAAGTTTGTCTCTTCACAACGCTTTAGTACCCTGCAAAGATTCAACAAACACGCAGAAAAGGACGCACCATAGACAGAGAAGTCATCCATGAACACCTCTACCATCTCCTCTATTAGATCGGAGAAGATCGACATCATACACCGCTGAAACGTAGCCGGTGCATTACACAATCCAAACGGCATCCTTCGATATGTGAAGGTACTGTAGGGACATGTGAAGGTCGTCATCTCCTGATCATTTGGGTGAATTGGTATCTGAAAGAAACTGCTATTCCCATCGAGGAAACAGTAGTAAGGGTGATTAGCAAGTCTCTCAAGCATTTGATCAATAAAAGGCAAAGGGAAATGGTCTTTCCTAGTCGCAAGGTTAAGTTTCCTATAATCAATACACATCCTATGACCAGTGATGGTTCTAGTAGGAATAAGCTCATCCTTTTCATTCCTTATGACCGTGATCCCTCCCTTCTTAGGCACCACGTGTACAGGAGAAACCCACGTGCTGTCACTTATGGGATAGATCACGTCAGCCTCTAAAAGCTTAAGGATCTCTTTCTTAACAACCTCTTTCAAATTAGGATTCAAACGCCATTGATGTTCTATAGAAGAGGCGTTCTCATTATCCAAGTGAATCCTGTGAGTGCAAAGCATTGGTGAGAGGCCCTTGATGTCACCTAAAGAGTACCCAATAGCCTTCCTATACTTCCTCAGCTTCGTCAGTAGCGAGTGCAACTCATCATCACTTAATTTTTATTCACAATCACGGGATAGGTGTTATTAGGCCCTAAGAAAGCATACCTTAGCCCTTTTGGGAGCTCCTTAAGGTCCACCTTTGGGGCTAACAGCTCACTCCAGTCATCCTCGTGGCTGTTGTTGTTGCTTTCCTCCTTGGAACCCTCCTTAGAACCCGAGGCATGGCCCTTAAGACTGCTTTCCTCCACTGCTATCCCTTCTGAAATCGAGTCCTCCAGTCGATCTTCCTCTCGATGTCGTCTAGATCGAGCCATTTCGCTCGATTCACTTACTCGATTTGATGTGGATCGAGTAAGGGATCGAGACGCTGGGTCGATCTCCTGATTGGACCCCAAAATGATCGGAAGGCTTCTCTCGATCGTCGACTCGATTGTTTTTCCTGATCGATCATTCCTCTCGATGTGTCTGTCGATTGCTGCACCGGATCGAGTTGTGTTCTCGATTGCCTTGTCGATCTGACTCCTGGATCGAGTGATAGCGTCGATCTCGGGGTCGATCTCTAGGCAGAAGCCTTCATCCGTCTTAACAATCTTCCTAGAATCCAGCAGGTTGACGTACTCCTGGGTCCTCTGATCCACATAGCCAAACTCTCCTGGCTCCTTAGTCAGTGCTAACTTTAGATGGTCTTCTAGAGCCAGCTCTTCCAGCAACTCATCCGCTAAGGCGTCCATCGTTTCAATGTAGAAGGCTTGCCCTTCTATGGTCGGCTTCTTCAGAACCTCATTGATATCGAAGTCTAACCTTATCTCCTTTCCCAAGTGCAAGGCAATCTTCCGGTTCTTGACGTCGAGGATAGCCCCAGCGGTTGCAAGGAATGGTCTTCCTAGGATAAGTGGGTCCTTAGGTTCTTCATCCATCTCCAACACGACGAAGTCTGTAGGTACGTTCACACCACTGATTCGCACCGGTGGATCTTCAAGCAGCCCCACTGGTAGCCTCACACTCTTATCAGCCAGTACCAACGAGATCCTACAGTCTTTGAAACGAGTAAAGCCAAGCTTCTTAGCCACGAAGTGAGGCATCAGGTTTATGCTAGCTCCGAGATCACATAGGCAACTCTTGAATTCTAGAGGACCTAAAGCGCAGGGTATAGTGAAGCTTCCAGGGTCTCCCAACTTCTTAGGGACTATCTCCTTATGTATCACAGCACTACACTCTTCACTTAGAACAAGTACCTCCTTGCTTTCCTTATTCTTCTTCACGAGAGTGTCTTTGAAGAATTTGGCGCATTTAGGCATCATTGCAAGGCAGTCAACGAGAGGTAGCTTGATTTCCACGTCCTTAAGATACTTCTCAAAGAGGATTCTATGCTTCTCTATGAGTTGCTTCTTGAAACGGCCAGGAAAAGGCAGCTTAGGTACATACGGTGAAGGCACATAAGCATTCTTCTCCTTAGTAGTTTGCTCAGCTTTCTTCTCAGCAACTGCTTTGTCTCCTCTTCTTGGCCCTTGGATCCAAACGTTGTCAAAGTTAATCTCATTATCAGCTGAAGGCTTACCCTCCCCCTCTTGAATTACAGCGTCCTCGTTGTTCTTAGTAGAGACCGGAGGTTCTGGCTCTTTGCCGCTTCTCAACGTTATGGCGTTAGCATACTTCTTAGGATTCTGCTCACACTTTCCCCGAAGGCTATTCTGACCACTTGTACTTGCTTTCCCCTTCTCTAGTTGCTTGATCTTGTTGTTTAAGTTGGTGATCTGAGTGGAGAAGTCAGTGAGAGACGAGTCTAGACGAGTGTTCATCTCGGTGAACTTCTGGTTTGTAGAGGCTTGCCCTTGTATCAGCTGTTGAAACATTGCTTGAACCAGATCAACTTGTTGTTGCATCGGCTGTTGCTGCTGAGGTGCAAAACCCGGAGGGTAGTTAGGCGTATAACCCTTGTTACTTTGATGTTGCCCTTGGAAGTTGTTCTGCCCTTGACCTTGGAAACCACCACTCGGCTGAAAACCTTTGTTGTAAGGGATGAAAGGTTTTGCTTGCTGAGCAGGGTACACTTGATCCTTAGGGTTGGCAACGTTGGTGCTTCGGTAGGAGAGGTTGTTGTTCTGGTTGTAGCCGTTGTTGTAGCCTTGAGGTTTGTAGTTGTTCTGTCCCGCCACCCAATTGGCTTCTTCTTGGCTCAACTCTAGCTCCTCTTGATTCTCATCAGCTTCACCAACGAAGTGAACATGCTTCTGATTGGCTAACACCAGCTTGTCTATCTTCTCATGCAAAGATTTCAGCTCCTTTTTGTGAGACTCTAGCTCTGGTCCTCTCGGTGCACGGTCATAGTCCTCAGCGTAGTTGCCATCACTCAATGCCAAATTTTCTATCAGCTCCATACCCTCTTCTACCTCCTGACCAAGGAAGTTCCCATTGCTAGCTGTGTCAAGCAACAACCGGATCTTTGGTGAAGCTCCACGGATCTTTGGTGAGTAGGGTCTCCTCGCTGAAACCGTGATGAGGACATTGGATCGTGTAGTCTTTGAAACGCTCAATTGCCTCGTTGAATGTCTCATTGTTTCGTTGAGTGAAGCCGCTGATTTCGCTTCTCAACCGTGCTGTCCTGGTGCTAGAGAAGAACTTTGATAGAAAGGCCTTCTTACACTCGGCCCATGAGGTGATGGTGCCTTGTGAGAGGGTCTTCTCCCAATGCCTAGCTTTGTCTCCGAGTGAAAAAGGAAAAAGACGCAGCTTGAAAGCGTTCTTCAGATATGCCATTGATCTTCATCATCCCACATACTTGCTCGAAGTTGTCAAGGTGCTCCAAGGGATCTTCCATTGCTAAGCCGTGGAACTTGTTGTTTTGCACCATGGAGATGAAACCTGGCTTGATCTCGAAGTTGTTGTTTTGTACAGGAGGAGGAGTGATCCCAAAACTATTGTGATGAGTATTGGGAGCATCTCCGGCTCCTATGATCCTTGGGGGTCTAGCCGCGTGTTGGGGGTTTCCATTGCCCCTTCCTACTGCCCTGTGAGCTGGAGGAGGTCCTTCTGGATGCTCGTGTTCAGCCATAGCTTCAAAGTCAACCAAACCGTGCTGAACAATCTCCTCAAAGGCTCTGGCTTGTTCTCTGACTCTTCTTTGCCGTGAATGACCAAGCTGATGAATATTGTCCAAAGGTGGAAGTAGATTGTTATCTCCCCGTGAACGAAGATTCATATACCTGAGAACACACGTTTGAGAGTAGAATGATTAGTAACTTAAATAAGGTAAAGACTTAGTCTTTGCTAAGTTCCAAATCTCTATGTTTTGTAAACAATCCTAGGATGGCAACGGCGCCATTTGATAGGCACTTTATTCGCAAGGGGTGAGAATACAATGAGGTTATCAAACCCAAATGCAAGACAGGTTGTAGTACAGCATGCAAGAGAGAGTCAATCCATACCTAGGATGATAGAGAATGCAAAGAGAATACAAGGACTAATGCAAATCTAAGCGAAACAAGGTGGGGTATGAGAAAATCCTTAAAAACTAGATGCAGCAACTAAATGGAATGCAACCTATTTTAAAATTACTAGGAATGATCAAACTACCACGAGGATTAAACAGAATAATTAAAGGACGAAGCTTCGAATTACTAAAATTCGACTAGTGGATCGACCATGAGATCGACCACTAGTTCGAGCAATAACAATCGATCTCATCTAAAAATGCAAGAACAGTAAAACTAACGACCAGGATGCTATCAAAGATCAAGCGAATGACGAGAGAAGATGTAAATATGCTAAAAGAAAGGGCCTAGGGTTGAGATTCATGGTCAGGGGTTTCAAAGGTTCGACCTTGGGTTGAAAACTTTATATCGACTCACTTTGTGAGGATCTCTAAGCCTTGAAAACTAAGCAAGATCTATCCGTGGCTTTCGGTATAGATCACTCCTTCATCCTCTCCTCCAAACCCATGGCTTTTGGTGGAAAGAGAGGTCGAAAGGCATGGAAAACAGATTTCAAATGAGTGGCTTAACTAGTCCTCCAAACTTCCATGGCTTTTGGGAAGGGGTAACTAGTCTCTAGGATGTGATCTTCCGAGGTCCCTGAATCCTGTCAAGATAAGGAACCTCTCGGATCGTGAAGCTCTTGGCGTGAGAGTCTTCAAGCATTGAGAGCTCAACACCCTAGAAGAATAGCCATTAAAAACGCTTAGAAAACCCCAAGATCGAAACCCTTTAGACCCCTTAATCCTCTCAACCCCGAACCCAAATAAACAACTCACTACACATAAGGTAAATCAAGCAAAGCATGGAAAAGGAAACGATGAACATGAAAAGAAAACTAGATTAAGCTGAAAACGGTTCGACTACAAAGCTTAAGAAAACTCAAAGTTCGACAATGGTGTTCTTCATCCAGAACGAGAGATAAAACATAAAAAGATAAGGATGGAAAAGTTGTGTGGGAAAAGGACGTCGCCGCCTTCCCAAAATGGCCAAAACAAGTTGATGGTCTCCCCCTCGCTAGCGGCCAAAAGTGGTTGAAAGGACAGAGATCGACTCCGGGATCGAGCGGTTCTCTCGATCATCTCCGACCATCGTGTCTTCGGCTCGATCTGGGTCTCGATCGTCTTCGGCGGGTCGAGCGTTGCATCCGATCTTGGTATCGATCTTCGGTCGGATCGAGTGGTGTACTCGATCTGGCTCTCGCTCTGCATGGCGTCATTTACGTCCGTACCATTTGATCGACTGCTTCACTCGATCTTCATCTCGATCATTCTCCTTTGATCGCCTTGTCTTTTCGATCTTCTGGTCGATCACATCCTAGATCGACTGGCCATGCTCGATCTGCTCCTCGATCTCTGGTCCTTAGTAAATATCCGAGCTTCCACGAACTGCTACAACAGCTTCAGCACGTCCACGAACCTCCACGACTCCAAAGCAGCCAGAAACAACCTAAATGTGATGCAAAATGCAAGGAACATGCGTATGCTGGTGCAAGAATGCTCTAGGACTCTAAGTGATGCAATCTAACCTAAAACGTGTTACATATGCATGAAAAGCTAACTAATGAGTATGTAAAATGTATGTAATATGCAGTAACATCATTTTTCCTTTGTGATTGGTTTTACAGTTTCAAAGTGAAAGAAAATTTAACAATTATGATGATTTCTTCTAAATCTTTTACTTTGTTACATCACACGAGTCACATACCCTAGCTTTTACCGCGCGTTTCAATTATTTGATTAGTATGGGTTTGGAACCATAAAATCATTCGTATATTGCGCTACAAAATAAGAGAAGATCAATACCAAATCAAATATAATAAGTGCATGTGTTTGCCACAATTGCATAATATTTACACATTTATATAAATTACGGAGTCTTGAATACCTACTCTTCCAGAGCAAATTGCATATTGCTTCTAAGGGATATATGACCATCCAAGTAATAAAGCTGAATCTCCAAATTTTGGTTTTCTGTAGGATGAGCAGTATATAGTCTTGGGATCTACATCTGTCTGGACTTTTCATACACTAGAAAAAAATGGGTTGGACCTCTAGGAGAACAGGAAGAGAATTCCCATCACACTCAAATTTGATCATGCCCTACTGGGAACATGCATTTGGGAGAGTGGATTTAGTGGTGGTGACGTGGCTTGGGTATCCTGTCCGAGGATCGTGATATTCGTCTGCTGTTTGGCCAGAGAGGATGTATGGTTAATGAAGCATAGAGAGAGTGAGGTTGAAGCTCTCTCTCGATGGAAATAAGTGATATATCATGGTTGTTATAATTTTTAACCATAGTATAAGTCCTTATTATTGAGTCTTTTTGGTCTTTTTAGAGTCCTAGTAGAGTCTTTGCAGGTTATAGCATGTCTGGAGCATAATTTGAGATTTTTGAGCTTTTTGGAACATTGCAAGAATCAGCCATGAAGTTAACAACTCGGAGGCGTTATATGGGAATTGGTGACGATCGTCACCACTCAAGGGTGACGCTCGTCACCCGTACCTTAAGAGGAGTCACGACTTATTTTAAAAGATGGAGGAGAAATTGTACTTTTGGCCCAGAAGTTTCAGTATTTACAAAAAGACCGCAACTCGTGTACTAGAATTCAGAGAGCTTTAGAGAGAGATTTATTCAAAGCTTTTGGGGAGACAGATCATGTACTCTTTAGAGAAGATTTCGAACCCCTTTATCTTATACTCTATCTCTTTTAATGCAGTTTTATTGAGTTATGTTTTGTGTCTTCACGATCATGTCTGAGTAATCTGTTCTGTTAGTTAAGTTAGGGTTTTTCAAAGATTTAAGAAGAGTTTGTAGAATCGCTAAACTGTTAGGAATATCTATTGGTTCTTCATCTGTGCTTGCATTCAAAACCAATTTCTTTGACTAGTCATCTGGAAATTTGAAAACCCTAGTTTGTTTAATAGATGTGAGAACATTATTAATCACCTGAACTAGTATTAGATGAGCAAAACGCCTATTTGCAAAGAGATTTGACTTAGGAGTTTTGTAAACAATCGAAACCTGATTTTTAATGCTTGCTTAACTTATTAGAATTTGCAAAGAGATTTGGAATTCTGTGAATTAGGCATAGACAACTTCTGATATGAGAATTGATTAGTTATATCATTGAGTTTTGAGTTTAAGATGGTTTTAATTCATTCCTGCTTGCATGCATTCTACATTCTCGGATTCAACCTGCAAATTGTCCTGACTTTTTTAGCTTTCTGAAACTTAGATCTTTCAACAAATTTCGCCTGCTTTCATTACTTTAGTCACTTCATTTATTCTGCTATTTTGCATTACATACACTACTGATTCCTTAGCCTGATCCGAACTTGAATTCTATAGTGTAGTTTACTTACTCCCTTCGGATTCGATAACCCCTTATACTATATCTGCATTGCTGTGCACTTGCAGTTCTATCAAGTTTTTGGCGCGTTTCCGGGGAGTAATAGCTGCCTATCGATTTTTAGTATTAGGAGTTTATCTAAGTTTTTATTTGATTACTAACTTTTGCTACTTTTCTTTGTGCTGGTTTCAAGTGTATGCCTAATCGCAATACCAAAAGCAACAAAGAGAAGGAGCTTTTGACTTTAGGCATTGACGAGCTAGCTAAGTTGGAAAGGACCATCAGGAAAGCTAAGAAGCAATCTATAATGGTCAATCCGATTGTCTTGGTCGAGAATGCAGAAGGTCACTTGGTTGATAGAGATGGAAATAGGAGGAATGAAGAAAGGCAGAGACTGGATCAAGATGGGAATGTCATAGTTGAACAGGTGGTTCAACGAGTAGCGCATGGCATTGGAGTTGCTGCTGATAACGCTGCTGGGCATTTTGTTCAGAGGACTCTAGAAAATTACAACAGACCTGACCAGTTTTATGCCAACAGAGCTGCAATCCGCCCTCCTGCATTCCAAATGAATGATTTTGAGCTCAAGTCTGCTTATTATTAGCTGGTGGGTCAGCATCCTTTCCATGGCTTACCACATGAGCATCCTATGGATCACGTTTAGAGGTTTGAAGATTTGGCTTCAAGTGTCAAGGCTCATGAAGTTAGCAATGACTTCCTGTTCTGCAAGCTTTTTCCTTACTCTCTTGGAGGAGATGCTCCTTACTGGCTGAAGCAACTGGAGCCTGGCTCGCTGATCACTTGGGAAGACACCAATAACACCTTTCTGAACAACTTCTATGATGATGCTAGATCAGAAGAGCTGAGGACGAAAATCTCTTCCTTCTCCCAAGGACCTACTGAAGCTTTTTAAGCTTCCTGGTTGAGATTTAAGTCCTATCAGAGAGCTGTCCTCATCATGGCTTCACTCAGGTGCAGCTGCTTGGAATTTTCTTCAGAGGAGTGGACTGGAAGTTTCAGATGGCGTTGGATGCTTCTAGCAGTGGGAAATTCAATACAAACCGTCCTGAAGATGCAATCACCTTGATTGAGAATTTGGCCTGCAGTAAGAGAACCAAGAATGCTGATTTTCAGAAGATGAAACAGGCTGGTTTGAATGATGGGAACCAGATTGCTGAAGTTAAAGCTAAGCTGGACAGTCTGCATAGCCTTCTGGTGGGAAAGAAATCAGTCCACTTTGCTGCATAGGTAGAGACTGTCGAAAATCAAGAGGAGATTGAGCAGGAAGATGTTAATTTCATCAATGCTGGAGGATTTCAGGGTCAAAGGTTTGCAAATCAGCAATGGAACAGAGGGTATAATAGCAACAATCAGAAATGTACCTTCACAGGAAACCATAATTCTTCTGGTTACACGCCCAAGCCTCAGTTCCAGAAGACAGAGTTTAAAAAACCTTACCAGAACAGCAGCAATTTCAACAAGAATTATGGTTCTTCTTCCTACCAATCTGCACCTCCACAAGACAACAAGATGGAAGCTATGCTGGAGCAGATCTTAGAAGGACAACAGAAGATCACAGTGGACTTCAATGGCAAGATAGATTCACTGTATCAGGACCTGAATGGAAAAATTGAGAGTCTGAAATCTCACATGAAGGAGCTGGATGTGCAGGTTGCTCAAACTGCAGGAGATGTTAAGAGACAAGAAGGATTCCATCCTGGAAGGACTGATGCTAACCCCAAATATCATGTGAATGCCATCACATTAAGGAGTGGAAGGAACCTGCAACCAGTGTTGCAGAAGGGTTTGAGTTCAGAAGAAATCGTTGGACCTGAAGAGTTTGAAGATGATAAAATTCCTGCTGAAAAAGAGCGAGTGATGATCGTCACCCCTGAAGAGTGTCGCTCGCCACCCAATTTGCAAAGTCCCGACACGATTTCGTCCTTCACGAGTGACGATCGCCACCAGAAGGGTGACGCTCGTTACCAGCGATTCACAGCTGCTTCGCCTGAGACTTCAAACAATGCTAAGGAAACGATGTATAAGCCTAAGGTACCCTATCCTAAGCATCCTAAGAAGTTTAAACAGGAGCTTGAAGATGCCAGATGCAAGGCTATCATGGATGATATCCGTTGTATTTACACCATTTAGGACTGTATTTAGTACATATTTTGGTCTTCTTTTGCATGTTTTCCCTTAGTTTTTGTCTAATTTTCTTTTTCTTTTAGACTCAGGTTGCATTTAGAGTATAGTTTGCATTTTCTTTGCATTTTGGATGTTTTTAGGTGCTTTTGGAGCTAAAAGGAGCTTGGAGGAGTTTTGGGGATAATCCAGGATGCTAGCTGGGCAAAAGAGAGCAAGAAGGATCAAATCAGACAATCTCTGCAGAAGTTTTCGGTCAGAGCACGATGAACATCGGTCAAGGATGACCGATACAGAGCAGTATCGATCACCAGTATCGGTCATGGGTGACCGACACAAACACAACGAGTTGATTTCGGTCATATGTGTCGATCACTCCGGACCGATGGGGATCCATATCGATCACTGAAGACCGATGTAACTGATCGATACTGACCCAGCCCGAACCTGTTTTAATCACGCTTTTGCCATTACTCTAGGGCTTCCTTCTCTAGGCTATAAATAACCTCTTTTTCCAGATTTTCGGGAGGTCTTCTCAATTTACTGTTCTTAAGCATTTTCTTTAAGTTTGTAAGGCAAATCCTTTGCTTTGTTTAATATATTTGAGTATTTGCCTTTAATATTTCTTTATTCTCTCTTCTAATCATGATTAACATCCTTTTCCTTTGTGATTTGGTGTTAAACATGAGTATGAGTTAGTAGTTTCTTTAGAGTTTCTAGATGTGGTAGATTAGGGAAATTTAAAACTTGATTAGGGCTTGTTATGTGCTTCAGTTTATGGGTTCCTCTCTATTAATCTGTTATTAATGCTAGATTAGTTTTGATCAAACTTATCTAGGTTGGTAGCTTTCTCTTATGCCCACCAAGTGTTTGATGAAATGCTGATCTTGTTTAATAGAGGATTTGCTGGCCTTGGCTCAAGAGATTGACTGTTTGAGGAGCATTTTGACTTGAATAGAGTTGTTTACTATTGCTTGATTGATGTTTTAGCACTAATGAAAGTTAGTTCTTGTTAAGATGTTTTGCAAAGGGCTATTTTCCAAGAGATTAGATCTAGCTTGCTTGATTGTGAACTCTATGTCTAGGAATCACCATTGCTTGCTTACTTGCTTGATCAATGTAGTTTGAAACAGCCTTAGTTAGTGTCTGAAATTCCCCAAAGGCAATAACCACATCTAGAAACTTGCCTTTCTCTTATTTGAATCTCGGATTTGCTCTGTTTTGCTCTGTTTTTCTTGCTTAAATCTGCTTAGTTTGCTTTTGTTTTCACTTTCTTTGTTGATTGATCACACTAGGTTGTTAACAGTTGCCTAGGCAACAGAAACCTTTTCCTGCTTTCTTGACTTAGAGAATTCACTCTTAACTCTTCTGTTTTCAACTAATCCCAATTGGATTGACATTAAAACCCATACTACAACTGACTAGTACAATGGGTGATTGACAACAGAGTGCAATAAACCTTGTACCAATTTGGCGCCGTTGCCATTTGGGATCTATGTTTGAATCATTAGAGTTTGTAGAATCTTTAAGATTAAGTTTTTAGTTTTATCTGGTCACTCACTACTTTTCAAGTGTTGTCATTTCAGGAGAGCTACAACAGACATCAAGATGTTGTACTTTGAAGACACTACCTACAGAAACTTCTGCCAAGAGCCTCTACCTATGCACTGCTTTGAAGAGAGCTACACTCCTCCCCACACTCAAGACCAACCCTATATTCCTACATTTGGATCAGCTGACATCAGGAGCATGATCATGGTCAACATCAATCTCCAAACCATTGGAACTATGGAGATGAACAAGAGATTTGCTGGGCTGCACAACAGGATAGATTATGTTCATAATGACCTTCATGCCAAGTTTGATGACCTGGACTCAGGGATACATTTCTTGGAGAACAGCCAAGATGATGCACAAACAACAAGACTTCAGGACACTCTTCCTAGACAAGCTGCACACAAACCTCAGGAATTCTGCCACTTACTGACTGAAGAGGCAGAGGAAGCAGAAGAGGAATTGACTGATGAAGATGCTTCATTGGAAGAGCTGGGCATCATCTGATGAAGATGCTTCATTAGAAGAGGAATTGACTGATGAAGATGATATTACATATAGACAGGATGAGGGTTGAGTATGGAGGAGAAGTCAGAGGTAGTAACATCACTGATGAAGAAGCTCAGGAAGTTGTAGGGAAGTTCCTCCGTGGATTTGATGAATGCTAGAGAAGAAGAACAGGAAAGAGCAGCACTGGAAGCTGCTCAGAAAGAGGAGGCTGAGAAAACCCTTGCTGCTGCTGAAGAAGCCACCACACCGAAACAGACTGATGCTGATGAAGAACCACTTAAGAAATACCATGCTTTGATGGTCTTATCTAACAACACTCCTCAAGTCTCCAAAGAGCTTTTCCATCACCAAGTGGGCAACTCTTCAACCACTACTGAAAAGGGTAAAGAACTTTCAGCTCAGGACTGCAAACCACCAGTCTCCTATCCCACAATGCATTTCACAAAAGCTAGAATGGAGATGTACACAAAGTTCAAGCAAGACATACAATATGCTGGAATACAACTCCCACATGGCACCACTTTGCTAGAAGTGAAACATCAAATTAGGTTCCTGAAAGAAGTTTTTAACAAGCTGGAAGTGGTGGAACCAATCCTTGAGAATATGGGGGCTCACATGAAAAGAAGCAAGATGATGAAGTCATTGCCAAAGATCACAAACCCAGGAAAGTTCCTCATCACTTGTGAGCTGGAGATGCTTGACAATGTCAAAGCCCTATGTGATTCAGGATCAACTGTCAATGTCATGTCTCTCCATCTGAGCCATTCTCTGGGGATCAAGAAACTGCTGCCATCCAGGACTTCTATCACTTTTGTGGACAACACTTCCACAAATCCTTTGGGCATGGTGAAGGACTACCCTTTGAAGATTGGAGAATGCCTAGTGCCAACAGACTATGTGGTCATGGAGAAAACATATTCCAGAGAGGTGCCACTTCTTCTAGGCACTCCATTCTTGGCAACAGCAGGAGCTCATTTAGACTTCAAGAGAGGTTCAATAATTTTGAAGAATGTTGATGAGTTCAAAGTCTACAAGATTGATTCTCCTTCCATAGCTTTCTGTGGAGCAACTGAGCAAGAGGATTACTACTGGAAGCTCCCAGATAGTTTGGAGGATGCTATGAACCTTACTATGAGCATGTTGAAGAGTGATGCTTTCCCTACTGAACCAAACAAGAATCAGAATACCGAGTTGAAGCTTGAGGAAAGTTTAAAGGATATTGACAACTCAACAGCCAAGGAAGTGACACCTTCAGCCACACCAAATGTCAAGAATAAAAGGCATATGATGTTAGCTCATGAGAAACACAAGCAACTATCAAAGGGAACATGGGTCTGGAGGAAGAAAGAGGTAGGAGCACCAGCTCTATCCACCTCTACTCACTAATCAAGAGGTAATCAAAGTCAAGCTTAGTGACTTTAAACAAGCACACTTGGGAGGTAGTCCCATGGTATCCTTTTGTATATATTATGCTTTCTAGATTATATTTTATGCTTTGTTTTGGTGTATAAAAACAGGATTTCGAACTGGGGTTTGAGAAAATGATATTGCTGCATATTTCATGTGTTTTGCATGCATATAAGATAGTTTCTTATGCATTTACCTTGCACTTTATGCTAGTTTGCATCACTTTAGGTCCTAGAGTACTTTTGCAACAGCATTTGCATGTTTCTTGCATTTTGCATTGCATTTAGCTTGTTTTCGGCTACTTTGGAGCTTTGGAGGATTCATGGACGTGCTAAGGCTCGTGAGGAGGTTCGTGGACACTTGGAGAGTTCAGGAATGCTTGCTAAGGATCAGAGATCGAGAAGCGGATCGAGCATGGCAGGTCGATCTAGATAAGATCGACCAGAAGATCGAGTAGCCGAGTCGATGCAAGGAAATGGATCGAGACAAAGATCGAGATGGGAGATCGATCTGAAGTACGGACGTAAATGACGCCATGCAGATCGAGGACCGGATCGAGCCTTAAACCCGATCAGCACAAGATCGACTCAAAGATCGACTGAAGTCACCCGATCCCAGCTAAAGATCGAGAGCCAGATCGAGTCTCCTGCCCGATCCCAGACTTACCTTATCCATCCAGCCTGTTCTTGGACGCTAGCGAGGGGGGGACCAGTACACGCCTTTAGCTAATTTTGGCTAAAAATGGCGATTGCTTTTTCCACCTTCATTCTGTCTTTTTCCTGTTATCTTTTTGCTTAGGCGATTATCTCCGCCATTGTTAGACTTTGAGCTTTTCTTGCTTTGTTCTTGAATATTGAATCGTTTAAGTTTAAAGCAATCGTTTTTCATGTTTACTAGATCATCTTCTATGCTTTGTTTGGTTTACTTTATGTGTAGCGAGTAGTCTTTTCAGGTGTTGGGGTTGAGAGGATTCAAGGGGGTTGAAAAGATTTTCAAAGCTTGGTGTTTTCTTGTTCTTCATGGCTTTCCCTTCTAGGATATCGAGTTCTTAAAGCTTAGAGAATCTCACGCCCAGATCTCTAAGATCCAAAGGGCCTCTTACCTTGACAGGATCCAAAGGTCCTGGAATATCGAATCCTAGAGGCTAGTCTACTTTTCCCAAACGCCATGGTATTTTAGGGGACTAGTTAGGCCGTGTGTTTGAAATCTATGTTTATTGCCCTTCAATCTCTTCTTCCGCCAAACGCCATGGGTCTGGAGAAGAGAATGAAGGAGTGAACCATACCGCACGCCATGGATGGATCTTGTTTTGTATTCAAGGCCTAGAGAATCTCACAAAGTGAGTAGATCTATTCAAACCAAGCTTGAACCTTTGAGACCTTTGAACATGAATCACAACCCTGAACCCTCTTTCTTAGTGTTTTCTCATCTCTGTTAATCATTCGCTTGTTATCTGTTCGCATCCTGGTCATTAGATTCATTTCTGTTGAACTTTTAGACGAGATCGATCGTTGTTGCTCGATCTAGTGGTCGATCCTGTGGTTGATCCACTAGTCTATTTTTAATAATTCAGAGCTTTGCATTTTAATCATTCTGTTTGTTCCTCGTGGTAGTTCACTTGTTTCAAGTATTTTTAAAATAGTTTTGCTTTGCATTTGACTGTTGCATGATCCTTGCATTCTCATTGCACATTCTAGCTCCTAGGTTGGATTGATTCCTCTTGCACTGTACTACGACTGTGTGCTGCTTGAGTTTTGATAACATCCTGCTTGCATTACTCCTATACACACAAATAGCTTGTTATCAAATGGCGCCGTTGCCATCTTAGGAGTGTTTAGGAAGCATTGAGATTTGGGGTTTAGTAAAGACTAAGCCTTTGCTTTTCTTTTGGTTACTGATTTCTCTACTCTCAAACTTGTGTCTTTCAGGTACATGAATCTACGTTCAAGGGGAGACACCAATCTACTTCAACGCTTGGACAACATTCATCAACTCGGCCATTCAAGACAAAGAAGAGTTAGAGAGCAAGCTAGAGCTTTTGAGGAGATTGTTCAGCAAGGTTCAATGGATTTTGAAGCAATGGCTGAGCACGAACATCCTGAGGGACCTCATGAAGCTGTGGGAAGAGGCAATGGAAACCCCCACCACGTGGCTAGACCCCCACGTATCATTGGAGCGGGAGATGCTCCCAATACTCACCATAATAGGTTTGGGATCACTCCTCCTCCAGTGCAGAACAATAATTTCGAGATCAAACCAGGGTTTGTTCAGATGGTGCAAAACAACAAATTTCATGGGTTAGCTTTGGAGGACCCATTGGCGCATCTAGACAACTTTGAGCAGCTTTGTGGAATGCTCAAGATAAATGGCATCTCGGAAGACAGCTTCAAGCTGCGCTTGTTCCCTTTTTCCTTAGGCGACAAGGCACAACATTGGGAGAAAACTCTTCCACAAGGCACTATCACTTCTTGGGCAGATTGTAAGAAAGCTTTCCTCTCCAAGTTTTTCTCCAGCTCTCGGACAGCAAAGGTTGAGAAGCGAGATCAGTGGCTTCACTCAGAGACAGAATGAGTCATTCAACGAGGCTATGGAGCGCTTTAAGGATTACACAATCGATTGCCCTCACCACGGTTTCAGTGAAGAGACCTTATTGAGTACTACCTACCACAGAGCACTTCCAAAGATCAGACTACTACTTGACACGGCAAGCAAAGGAAACTTCCTTGGTCAAGAGGTTGAGGAAGGCATGGAGCTAATTGAAAACTTGGCGTTAAGTGATGGAAATTATTCAGAGGACTATGACCGTGCACGAAGAGGAGTTGATCTTGCAGCCAACAAGAAGGAAATGAAGTCTCTACATGAGAAGATCGATAAGCTCATGCTTGCTAACTGATATCCCTTGTATTTACACCATTTAGGACTGCATTTAGTACATGTTTTGGTCCTTTTTTGCATATTTTCCCTTAGCTTTTGTCCTATTTTCTTCTTCTTTTAGACTTAGGTTGCATTAGGAGTTTAGATTGCATTTTCCTTGCATATTGGATGTTTTTAGGTGCTTTTGGAGCTTAAAGGAGCATGGAGGAGCTTTGGGAATGATCCAGGAGGCTAGCTGGACAAAAGGGAGCAAGAAGGATCAAAGCAGAAGATCTCTGCAGAAGTTTTCGGTCAGAGCCTAGAATTTTCGGTCTCTGGTGACCGAAATGGAGCAGTATCGATCACCAGTATCGGTCTGATGTGGTCGACACAAACACACCGTTATAATTTCGGTCGTGTGTGTCGATCACTGATGACCGATACAGATAAATTTCGGTCACTGGAGGTCGACACAAATGACCGATACCGACCCAGCCCGAACCTGTTTTTAATTACACTTTTGCCACCTTTATAGGGTTTTCTCCCTTAGGCTATAAATAGCCCATTTTTCTATATTTTCGAGAGGTCTTGTCAAAATACTGTTCTTAAGCTATTTCTTTAAGTTTGTAAAGTTTGTAAGATAATTCCTTTGTTTTGTTTAATACAATCAAGTATTTGCTTTAATCTATCTTTAATATTTCTTTTAATCATGATTAGCATCTTCTCCCTTTGTGATTTGGTGTTAAACATGATTATGAGTGAATAGTTACCTTAGGGTTTCTAGATGTGGTAGATTAGGGGAATCTATGGCTTGATTAAGGCTTGTTATGTGCTTCTGTTTATGGGTTCCTCTCTATTAATCTGTTATTCATGCTAGATTAGTCTTGATCAAACTGGTCTAGGTTGTTAGCTTTCTCTTATGCCCACCAAGTGTTTGATGAAATGCTGAACCTGTTTATTAGAGGATTTACTGGCCTTGGCTCAAGAGATTGACTGTTTGAGGAGCATTTTGACTTGAATAGAGTTGATTAGTCTTGCTTGCTTGATGTTTTAGTACTAATGAGAGTTAGTTCTTGTTAAGATGTTTAGCAAAGGGTTATTTGCCAAGAGATTGGATCTAACTAGCTTAGTTGTGAACTCTATGTCTAGGAACCACCATTGCTTGCTTACTTGCTTGATCAATGTAGTTTGAAACTACCTTAATCAATGCCTGAAATTCCCCAAAGTTAATAACCACATCTAGGAACTTGTCTTTCTCTAATTTGAATCTCGGATTTGCTCTGTTTTGCTCTGTTTTACTCTATTTTTCTTGCTTAAGATTGCTTAGTTTGCTTTTGCTTTCACCTTGTTGCTGCTTGGTTCACTTAGGTTGTTAGAACTGTTGCTTAGGCAACAAAACCCCTTTCCTGGCTTGCTTGACTTAGAGATTTCACTCTCAACTCTTCTGTCTTTCAACTCTTCCCATTTGGATTGATACAACCCTATGCTATACTGCAACTGACTAGTACAAGCTAGGGCAATTGTTTTACAAGGGGTAAAACCCTTGTATCAATTTGGTGCTGTTTCCATTTGGGAAACAGTTTGAATCATTAGAGTTAGTAGAATCCTTAAGATCAAGCTTTTACTTTTCTTTGGTTACTAACTCTCTTTGACTTTCATTTCTGTCTTTCAGGTATATGAACTTGAGGTCCAGAGGTTCAAGCAACCTTGTGGAGTTCATAGACAACATCAACCTGCTGGATAGAGAACAGAGAGCAAGGAGACAACAAGAAAGACAGCAACACTTGCAAAGGCTTGGAATGAACATTCAAGATCAAGCCATGGACGACAACAGGTTTCAGGGTCCTCAAGGAGCTGCAGGAGCTCAAGGCATACAGGGACACCAAGGTGTCCAAGGCTTACAAGGTGAGCCAGGACCAAGAGGCGCTGCACAAGCTCCAAGAGCAGCTAGACCTATTGGAGCAGGTGATGCACCAAATGCCTACAATAACAGGACAGGCATTATCCCACCAGCAGTCCAAAACAACAACTTGTAAATCAAGTCTGGTTTAATTTCAATGGTTCAAGGCAGCAAATTCCATGGGCTACCACTTAAAGACCCCCTGGATCATCTAGACAACTTTGATAGGCTCTGTTCCTTGACCAAGATAAATGGAGTTAGTGAAGATGGCTTCAAGCTCAGACTGTTTCCCTTTTCTCTAGGAGATAAGGCACACGAGTGGGAGAAAAATCTTCCCCAATGCAGTATAACAACCTGGGATGAATGCAAGAAAGCCTTTCTAGCAAAATTCTTCTCCACTTCCAGAACTGCAAGAAACAGGAATGAAATCTCAGGGTTTGCACAGAGGAACAATGAAAGCTTTGGAGAAGCTTGAGAAAGATTCAAGGGTTACACTCTGCAATGCCCTCATCATGGCTTCTCACAAGCCTCTTTGCTGTCCACTCTCTACAGAGGAGCCTTGCCTAAGATAAGAATGCTTCTGGACACAGCATCAAATGGGAACTTCCTGTCAAAAGATGTAGATGAAGGTTTAGAGTTAGTAGAGAATTTGGCTCAGTCTGATGGAAACTACAATGAGGAGTTTGATAGAGCACCAAGGAGTGCTAAGGATGAGTTAGAATCTAGCAAGAAAGAGATCAAGTCTCTACATGAGAAGCTGGACTTGTTGCTAAGGGAAAAGAAAGAAGTTCACTTTGTGGGAGACATGGTTCAGCTTGATGATCAGGAACAATGCCAAGTTGAGGAGATGAACTACTTGGGCAACCAAGGTCGTTAGAACAACTATGGGAACTACAGACCAAATCCCAACTTGTCTTACAGGAACAACAATGTTGCCAACCCACAAGACCAGGTTTACCCTCAACAGCAACAGCAAGCTGCACCAAGACCTTTTATCCCCTACAACAATCAAGGTTTTCAGCAGAGGAACAACAACTATCAGCCTAGGGCACCCTACAACCCTCAAGGATTCAATTCTCAAGCTTAAGGACAAGCTTCCTCCAGCTCTCAAGACACTGAACTCAAGAACCTCATGCAACAAATGATCAACACTCAAGTCAGCATAACCTTGGAAATGAACAAGAAGTTTGCAGAGGTCCACAACAAAATTGATTCAGTGAATGTAGAGCTCACCAACAAGTTTGATGGATTGGCTGCAATAGTCAAAACACTGGAGAACAACAAGGGCATAGCTGGTCCCAAGCCTCAAGGTCACTTTCCTGGAAAACCAGAGGCTAACCCAAAGGAATTCTGCAATGCCATTGTCACAGAAGAAATGAACCTCTCCCCTGAAGAGGAGGCTATCATTGAAGAGTTCCTCTACTTGTTCACTGAGGACACTGAACCTCTAAGTGGGGGGGAAGAGTTTCTAGAAGTTGAAGCTGAACAAAGAGCTGTGGAAAGAGAACCCTTTGGACTTGAGGAAAACTCAGATGATGAAAAGTGGTGGGCGCCACATGAGATTGTTGACAACACAAAGGATTACTTGATGGATGCTGCTGATGACCATAAGGAACCTCAACCAGCTACTCTTCCTATCTATCAACCAACCATCCCTTTTCCAGGGAGGTTCAAAGAACAGCTACTTCAGAAGTATGAAACTCTCTATGCTGCTCAGACGGAGTTGAGAGCGTTGAATGGCCAAGAAAAAGTTGAAAAGCTAAAGGTGAAGACTAGATCACCAGAAGTTAAGGAGCTTAATGTCAAGAAACTTGGAGATCCAGGCTGCTTCACTCTCCCATGTGAGCTAAAGGGAAGGACTTTCAAGAATTGTCTCTGTGATTTAGGAGCAAGTATCAACCTTCTCCCATCCTTTACTGCTAAAGCTCTTGGCTACACTCAACTTCAAGAGAGTAATGTATCCCTTACTATAGCTGATGGGACAGTGAAGATACCACTAGGGAGTCTCAAGGATGTGCCAATGATGATAGAAGGAGTAACCATTCCCACTGATTTCCTGGTGCTTGATGTGGAAGGGCACATAAAGAATGCTATCATTCTAGGAAGACCTTTCCTAGCCTCAGCTGGAGCAGTGTTTGATGCTAAGGAATGCACTATTGAGCTGAAACTGACCAAAAAGAAGGTTCTAAAGTTTGACTCAAAGGGGAATAAGCTGGAGAATGAGCAAGCCTTCTCAATGGAGATCAAGAAGCTGAAGCAGCCTAGAAAGAATTGGCCAGAGTTTGAAGGCTATCAAGGAGAAAGCTTTGATGGCTGCTGCTTGGTCAAGTTGTTTGAAGACACCACTGAAAAGGAGGTCCTTGAAGTGGTTAGTTACAAGAATCTGAATGATGTTAAACTGGTTACTAGCAAAGGAGAAGTGGTTTTGCAACCAAGTGTCTCCAAGAAGGGAGAGTTTTGCTTCAAGCTTCAGCTAGAAGGAAAAGCTGCACCTTTTGCCAAGATCAAGGTGAATGGAGTCACCACCAAGGTCAAGAGAAGCAAGATGACACCAAGGAGTTCCAAGACTCCTTCTCCTCACCTCAACTAAAGAGGTAACCAAAGTCAAGCTTAGTGACTTTAAACAAGCACACTTGGGAGGTAATCCCATGTTATCCTTTTGTATATATTATGCTTTCTAGATTATCTTTTATGCTTTGTTTTAGTGTATAGAAACAGGATTCTGAACTGGGGTTTGAGAAAGTCAGAAGGGGACAAAGAACAGGTGTAGTCTGGCTGATTTCGGTCATTTGTATCGGTCATGACAGACCGATGCACATAATTTCGGTCAGTAGTATCGACCATGACTGACCGATATCAGTAGAGCCAGTCTACACCAGTCAACATATCGGTCACTTGTGATCGATATGGAAAGAAGTTTGAAAGTAAGGAAAATTTTCGGTCATTCATATCGACCACACTTGGTCGACATAAACATACCGTATGATTTTCGGTCTATCGTGTCGACCACTGTAGATCGATACGATTCTTGAAATCATATCGGTCACCAGTCTTGACACAATCATATCGGATGTATTTCGGTCAAGTGTGTCGACCTCTGATGACCGATACAAATCCCAGGAAGCACGTCAATCACCAGTATCGATCACTCATGACCGAAAATGCAATTTCGGTCAGTAATATCGGTCATGAGTGACCGAAACTCCATCCGAGGTAAGTGTATCAACTTCTAAAAAAATTTTCCCTCCTTTGGTTTGGCACCAAGGGAGTTTCAATTTTTAATTAGGATTCCTTCTGACCTCTTTCTTGGCTTCTGAACACCTTTTGTTTTTGTCCCCCACACTTTTGATTCCTTATGTTCCCTCACCAACCTTTGATTCCTTTGGTTTCTCCTCCTTTCTCTCTATTTAAGCAACAATCTTCTTTCACTTCTCTTCACACTTAAACTCACTCTTCTTCTCACCTAAGGCTCGAAATTACTACTTCTTCTTCTCTTTTATTTCTTGCTTTAAGTGTTCAGAAGTTCCACAAAAGGTTTGCTTCCTAAACTATCTCTCTTTGCTCTTACTCTTTGCTTATTTTAAAAATCGCTTAGTAAGAAGTTTTTAAGAGCAAGTAGTGTTTAGTTTTAAATGTTGTGCTATGATTTTGCATTTTGGATTTCTGTTGAAATATCAAGCTAGACTGTTAAAGTTATGCTTAATTGTCTATTCATCTCATAGCTTGTTTAATTTCATCCATTTTGCAAGATCATCATCTCTCTACCTTAGAACCACTTTGCT
The DNA here is from genome assembly GCA_911865555.2 of Thlaspi arvense. Taxonomy (NCBI): domain Eukaryota; kingdom Viridiplantae; phylum Streptophyta; class Magnoliopsida; order Brassicales; family Brassicaceae; genus Thlaspi; species Thlaspi arvense. The sequence goes on from OU466862.2 coordinate 35,798,694, forward strand.
AGGATGTCATGCATAACTGTTTATCTTTTGTTCATCCTAGCTTATTTAGTTGTCTGCTTTTGATCTCTTTTTGCTTTAAAGAAGTTTAAACTTGTTGTTAGGATTTGTTAGACTTCTCTTAGCTTAAGGAGCTGTTTATTTAAAAGCTTTCAGCTATTTGGTTCTTCAACTTTTGTTCTTTCACTTACATTGTTTTCAAGCTTTACTTTTGAAGGTACAATAGGAAGAACAAAAGTAGCTGCTGGGACAAAGGGAAAAGCACCTCAAGAAGCAGCCACATTACCACCAGCAAGACAAGAAAAAGGAAAGGGAAAAGCTGATGAGCAATCCTCCAAAGCCGCTGGGAAGAGACCGGTTGGGAATGAGGGAGAAGAGCAACAAAACAAGGGCAGTGCTGCTAAAGAACTCATGAAGGCTTTCAACCAGTGCACTTTCAAGCCAACAAGATATCCATGCCCTTCCACAATGAAGGCGCTTGGAGTCTATACTGACTGCAAGGGCACGTTTGAGCGCATGGGTCTTGGAGCTTTCATGGAGATGCCACTCCCATCTTACCAACAACTCACTTACCAATTCCTCTCCACACTCAAAGTGGTTTGGTATGAAGACAGTGAACTCCCTAATGGCGATGGATGGATCTCTTTTAGGATTGGCAAGGAAGAGTTCTCCTCAACATTCACAGAGATCGCCAAGGATCTAGAGCTGAAGTCCCACCACACCAAGCTGAGCAGGTTCGAAATCCCAAGTAGGCAGCACACCAGACTGTGGGGTCTCATTGGAGTTGGACAATACACTCCTGGATGATCAAGGAACTAGCACCTAAGGCATCCAGCCGTGAGATATGTCCACAAAGCACTTTTGAATACACTCTTTGCAAGGAAGGAGACGACATATCTCACAGGAAGGGAAACATACCTGATATACCAAGGACTGTATGAGGTGTTGGGAAGCGATGAGTATGGGGAACCTCTCAGAGCACCGAGAAGCAACCCCTGCTATGTGGCTATGTTGATGGAGCAGCTTCTATCCTACCAGAGCTGGGTTTTGAGTAAGACAAAGAAGGAGAAGAGCCCTCAAGTGCACGTTGGGGGAGTTGTGACAGCAGTTCTACAAGCTAGTGGAGTAGACCTTGACAAACATGAAGGTGATGCACTTGAGCCACTATGGATTGACATTGATTACCTCAAGAGAAGCCACTACCTTGAAAGAACCATTGGTGGAAAGCATGTGTACAACTTCATCACAACCTTTGGCACACCAGCAAAAGTCCTCCTCCCCAATCCAAAGCTTACATCCTTCTTCAGAAACGGAAACATCAGCTTCAACCCAAGCACTGAGGAGCTCTACACAGGCGGCCTTGTTCCTGGAGAGGAAGAAGAAGACAGTGATGCAGAAGAGGAGCACACTGAAGAGATCAGAGAAGAAGAAGAAGAAGATCAAGGGAATGCTAATGCTGGCGCTGATTTTCAAGGAAGAACCCATGAAGAAGATGAGCTTGGATAAGAGGAAGTGTTGAACTACAGCTCAAGGCAGTTCTACTTCCAGCCTTATGCAGCACCAAACCAAGGAAGCTCTTTGAGAGCAGCTCATGAGCACATCAGCACACTCCAGAAGTGGTGCAAGTGGCAGGATAAAGCCATCAAAGGGCTTATGAAAATGATGAAAGGGAAGTTCAAGAAGAACAAGGCTACATCAGCAAGAACTTTCCACCACAGCCACACCCATGAGCTCAACTCTCAACAAGAAGAGCAACTTCAGCCAACTGAAGAGGAGGAAGCTATATGGAACCCCCATGGAAAACATTCATTTCATACACAACCAAGAGACCAGTGGGGTACATGGGAACAACCAAGGGCTTCATCTTATGAGCCAAGAGCCCATGTTCCATCAGCTTGGGAGGCGCCAAACCCTAACTCCTCTGAAGTTCAGGAAACATGGCAATGGGGCTCACAAGGAACTTCTTCACAGGCTGAACAGCTATGGTCAAGCTGGGTTCCACCACCTCCAGAAGCAGCTCAGCATTCCACTATTGTTTATGAAAGAAGGAAGAGGAGAGCTAGCAAGTCTCCTCAAACCTCAGGATCATCCCACCACTCCTGCCATTAAACCAAGTACCACATCCTCTCCATTGTTATATACCATTGCATCTTTTCATTTTTGTAATATATTTTGTTGCTTCTCTCTTCCATTGCTTTCATTACACAAGGGACTGTGTAATTTAAGTGTGGGGGAGAGATTTGGGGTTTGACTTTGTTTTCTGTTTTCTTAGTTTTTCTTTTTCTTTTCACTTTGAGTCTCATGCATATCATGCATACATGTAAGGCATAGAAAAACACAAAAAATCGAAAAAATTTGAAAATCTTTTGCATTTTTTGCAAACCAAAAAGAAAGCATGTAGTTGCATTTCATTCCTTTAAGATTGAGTCTAGTGTTGACATATAGGTTGCATTGCATTTGCATAGGGCATTATGATGAATTTTCCTTCTAAAGTGCTTAGTGTTTAGAGATGATTTCGGTTTTCAAGTGCTTAGTTGTTTGATGCATCACATGATTGCTAGAAGTTAAGGCTGAACCATGCTTAGATTGCTAGATTTGGTCTTCTCATTTCATTCTGAAAGCATTTGTTCTCTGAAAATCAACTCTATCAACTTGAACTTTAATTTGGACTTTCAATTATCATGTCTTATGTATTGAAAAGTGAATTCATGGCTACCATATACATATTTGGATCATCTTTCTCTTTTCTACCACTCTTGTTGATCCAAATAGCTGATCCTCATACTTATGGGACAGTTACATCCTCACCCTTAACCAAAACCTCCTTTTGAGCCTAAACACTATTGTGAGAGCTGTGAGGCCTTTGCATTGCATTTTTGATTTTGTCTTGGCAAAAAGTGTTAGGAATAAGGCTGGCAATGATTAGCTCTCTTGTACATATCAGCTTGCATCTTGAGCTTGATTCTAGGATAAGAGTTTTTGGGGTTTGAAAGGGTAGAGTTAGGTGGTTTGAGCTTAATGTTTTATCTTTTGAAAAGAAAAAGAAAAGATTTGAAATGGTAGATAAAGGGGAAACAGTTTAGTATTGTGGTTAAGCAAAGGGAAGAAAATCTCTAAGTTCAAAAAGGAAGAATTGGTGCCAACAACAAAGCTCAGAGAGGGTCCAAAGAAGAAAAATCAGACCAGGAGCAATCCACCAAAGGTGATGAAGGTGCCATTACAATAAAGAAGAGCAAGTCCCAACCAAGAAGAAGCAACCACACAAGCAGAATGAAGAAGGTTTCCCCAGCCATGAATAAGTAGAAAGAAAAGGGTAGAGTTTAGGAAAGGGTAGACTTAGAGGGTTCACTTTTGGGTTTAGAAATGCTTAGGAATCATCTTTGGGAAGTAAGGGTAGAAGAGGGCTTTGAATTGCATGCATAAGTGTGCTTTTACCTTTAGCATTTTTCCTAAGATGAAGTCATTTCATTGAGTGATCCTTTATGTCTTTAACCCTGTGCTTAAATGAGATCATTATTGTCTCATAACCTTACCCCTTTTCAACCAAATGTCTTCACTTGATATGCATAAGCATAATTTATGTTCTCAACTTAATTGAATGTTAAAGAGTTGATTGATTTGAGCACGTGCCTAAGTTGAGATTTGAGATCATTTTGAAACATGATGAGCATGGCTAGGTTCTTTTAAGTATAGCTGATTGTGTTTGCATCCTACAACTAGGCACTTGAGTATTAAAACCATCTCTTTACCTTTGCACTTTTGGAATCTGAATGCCCACTATCAAACCTCACTCTCCCATTTGTTCTTACTTGTTTGAAGACAAGCAAAAGCCAAGTGTGGGGGTGTTGATATCCCTTGTATTTACACCATTTATGGCTGCATTTAGTACATGTTTTGGTCCTCTTTTGCATATTTTTCTTTAGCTTTTGTCCCATTTTCTTCTCCTTTTAGACTTAGGTTGCATTAGGAGTTTAGATTGCATTTTCCTTGCATATTGGATGTTTTTAGGTGCTTTTGGAGCTTAAAGGAGCTTGGAGGAGCTTTGGGAATGATCCAGGAGGCTAGCTGGATAAAAGGGAGCAAGAAGGATCAAAGCAGAAGATCTCTGCAGAAGTTTTCGGTCAGAGCCTGGAATTTTCGGTCTCTGGTGACCAAAATAGAGCAGTATCGATCACCAGTATCGGTCTGATGTGGTCGACACAAACACACCGTTATAATTTCGGTCGTGTGTGTCGATCACTGATGACCGATACAGATAAATTTCGGTCACTGGAGGTCGACACAACTGACCGATACTGACCCAGCCCGAACCTGTTTTTAATTACACTTTTGCCACCTTTCTAGGGTTTTCTCCCTTAGGCTATAAATAGCCCCTTTTCTATATTTTCGAGAGGTCTTGTCAAAATACTGTTCTTAAGCTATTTCTTTAAGTTTGTAAGACAATTCCTTTGCTTTGTTTAATACAATCAAGTATTTGCTTTAATCTTTCTTTAATCTTTCTTTTAATCATGATTAGCATCTTCTCCCTTTGTGATTTGTTTTTAAACATGATTATGAGTGAGTAGTTACCTTAGGGTTTCTAGATGTGGTAGATTAGGGGAATCTATGGCTTGATTAAGGCTTGTTATGTGCTTCTGTTATGGGTTCCTCTCTATTAATCTGTTATTCATGCTAGATTAGTCTTGATCAAACTGGTCTAGGTTGTTAGCTTTCTCTTATGCCCACCAAGTGTTTGATGAAATGCTGAACCTGTTTATTAGAGGATTTGCTGGCCTTGGCTCAAGAGATTGACTGTTTGAGGAGCATTTTGACTTGAATATAGTTGAATAGTCTTGCTTGCTTGATGTTTTAGCACTAATGAGAGTTAGTTCTTGTTAAGATGTTTAGCAAAGGGTTATATGCCAAGAGATTGGATCTAACTAGCTTAGTTGTGAACTCTATGTCTAGGAACCACCATTGATTGCTTACTTGCTTGATCAATGTAGTTTGAAACAACCTTAATCAATGCCTGAAATTCCCCAAAGTCAATAACCACATCTAGGAACTTGTCTTTCTCTAATTTGAATCTCGGATTTGCTCTGTTTTGCTCTGTTTTACTCTGTTTTTCTTGCTTAAGATTGCTTAGTTTGCTTTTGCTTTCACCTTGTTGATGCTTGGTTCACTTAGGTTGTTAGAACTGTTGCTTAGGCAACAAAACCCCTTTCCTGGCTTGCTTGACTTAGAGATTCCACTCTCAACTCTTCTGTCTTTCAACTCTTCCCATTTGGATTGATACAACCCTATGCTATACTGCAACTGACTAGTACAAGCTAGGGAAATTGTCCTACAAGGGGTAAAACCCTTGTATCACTAACCAAAAGCATGTCCATTTTGTTGGTGAAGCCGCAAATGTCTTGGATGAGCTAGAGCAATGCCAAGAAGAAGAAGCTAATTGGGTAGCCGGTCAGAACAACTACAAACCTCAAGGGTATTCACAAGGCTACAACCAGAACAACAATCTCTCATATAGAAGCACCAATGTCCCGAACCCTAAAGATCAAGTGTACCCTGCTCAGCAAGCAAAACCATTCGTTCCCTACAACAAAGGTTTTCAGCGGAGTGGTGGTTTCCAAGGGCAAGGGCAAGGCAACTTCCAAGGACAACAGCAAGGAAACAAGGGTTATACGCCAATGTACCCTCCGGGCATTGCTCCTCAACAACCGATGCAACAACAACAAGTTGATCCTGTCCAAGCCATGTTTCCACAATTGATTCAAGGGCAAGCATCTACAAACCAGAAGTTTGCCGAGATGAACACCCGCTTAGACTCCTCCCTCACTGACTTCTCTATTCAGATTACAAACTTGAATAACAAGATCAAGCAGCTAGAGAAAGGAAAGGCGAGTACAAGTGGTCAGAATAGCTTACCGGGCAAGTGTGAGCAGAATCCCAAGGAATACGCCAACGCCATTACACTAAGGAGTGGGAAAGAGCTTGAACCTACGGTTACTCCTAAGAACAACGAGGACGTTGTGATTCAAGAGGAGGAGGGTAAGCTTTCAGCTGATGATGAGATCAACTTCCACAATGTTTGGATTGAGAGACCAAGAAAGGGTAAGGAGGTTGCTGTAAAGAAGAAAGTGGAGCAAGCTGCTAAGGAGAAAGAAGCTCATGTGCCTCCACCGTATGTACCCAAGCTACCTTTTCCCGGCCGCTTCAAGAAGCAACTTATAGAGAAGCACATAATCTTGTTTGAGAAGCATCTAAAAGACGTAAAGATCAAGCTACCTCTCGTAGACTGCCTTGCCATGATGCCTAAATGTGCAAAATTTTCAAAGACAGCTTGCAAAGAAGAATAAGGAAAGCAAGGAAGTGCTAGTACTTAGTGAAGAATGTAGCGCCGTAATACACAAGGAGATAGTTCCCAAGAAGTTGGGAGATCCTGGAAGCTTCACTATACCTTACGCCTTAGGTCCATTGGAGTTCAAGAGTTGTCTTTGCGATTTGGGAGCTAGTATAAATTTGATGCCTCATTCTATAGCAAAGAAGTTGGGATTCACGAAGTTCAAGGACTGTAGAATCTCCTTGCAGCTAGCTGACAGAAGCGTGAGATTACCCGTGGGTTTGCTTGAGGACTTGCTAGTGAGAATCAGCGGTGTAAACGTGCCTACGGACTTCATTGTGTTGGAAATGGATGAAGAACCTAAGGATCCGCTCATTCTTGGTAGACCGTTCATAGCCACCGCTGGAGCCACCATCGACGTCAAGAATGGGAAGATAGCTCTGCACTTGGATAAAGATATAAGGCTGGACTTTGACATTTGTAGAAGCCTACGATAGAAGGGCAAGCTTTCTACATTGAGACGTTGGACGCTTTGGCGGATGAGTTGCTAGAAGAGTTGGCTCAGGAGGTTCATTTGAAGCTGGCATTGACTAAGAAGCCAGGGGAGTTCGGTTTCGTGGATCAGAGGACTCAGGAGTACGTTAATCTACTTGTTTCAAGGAAAGTTGTGCAAGAAGATGAAGGCGCTTGCCTAGAAATCGACTCTGAGATCGATGCCATCACTCGATCTAGGAGTCAAATCGATAAGACAATCGAGAGCACAACTCTATCCGGTGCAATAATCGATAGTCAGATCGAGGAGGGTGATTGATCCAGGATATTAATCGAGTCCAAGATCGAGAGACGCCTTCCGATCAGTTCAGGGTCCATTCCGGAGAACGACTCAGCATCTCGATCTCTCACTCGATCCACATTAAATCGAGTGAACGAATCGAGTGAAAGTGCTCGATCTAGACGACATCGAGAGCAAGACCGACTGGATGACTCGATCGCAGAAAGGACAGAGGTTCAAGAAAGCAGCCTTAAGGGTCATGTCTCGGGTTCTAAGGAGGGTTCCAAGGAGGAAAACAATAACAACAGCCACGAGGATGATTGGAGCGAGCTGCTAGCCCCAAAGATGGATCTTAAGGAGGTCCCAAAAGGGCTAAGGTATGCTTTCTTAGGGCTTAACGAAACCTATCCTGTGATTGTGAATGAAAACTTAAGTGATGATGAGTTGTACTCGCTCCTAACCGAGCTGAGAAAGTATAGGAAGGCCATTGGATACTCTCTAAGTGACATCAAGGGCCTTTCACCAATGCTTTGCACTCATAGGATTCACTTGGATAATGAGAACACCTCTTCTATAGAACATCAAAGGCGTTTGAATCCTAATTTGAAAGAGGTTGTTAAGAAAGGGATTCTTAAGCTGTTAGAAGCTGACGTGATCTATCCCATAAGTGACAGCACGTGGATTTCTCCCGTACACGTGGTGCCTAAGAAGGGCGGGATCACGATCATTAAGAATGATATAGATGAGCTTATACCTACTAGGAATATTACAGGACACCGTATGTGTATTGACTATAGGAAGCTTAATCTTGCTACTAGAAAGGATCATTTTCCCTTGCCTTTTATGATCAAATGCTTGAAAGGCTTGCTAATCACCCCTACTATTGCTTTCTTGATGGATATAGTGGATTTTTCCAAATACAATTCCATCCAAACGATCAGGAGAAGACGACCTTTACATGCCCTTATGGCACCTTCGCGTATCGAAGGATGCCATTCGGGTTGTGTAACGCACCGGCTACGTTTCAGCGGTGTATGATGTCGATCTTCTCTGATCTAATAGAAGAGATGGTAGAGGTGTTTATGGATGAATTCTCTGTCTATGGTGCGTCCTTTTCTGCGTGTTTGTTGAATCTTTGCAAGGTACTAAAGCGTTGTGAGGAGACAAACTTGGTGCTTAATTGGGAGAAATGTCACTTCATGGTGAAGGAAGGGAACGTGCTTGGTCACAAGATATCAGAGAAGGGCATTGAGGTTGATAAGGCTAAGGTTGAGGTCATGATGAGTCTTGAGCCGCCGGTTAATGCCAAAGGAGTGAGGAGTTTCCTTGGCCACGCTGGCTTCTACAGGTGCTTCATCAAGGATTTTTCCAAGATTGCACGCCCTCTTACACGGCTGTTGTGCAAGGAAGCTGATTTTGTCTTTGATGAGGAGTGTTTGCAAGCTTTCAAGAACATCAAGGAAGCTCTCGTCACGGCACCCATAGTTCAAGCACCAGACTGGAGTCTACCGTTCGAGATTATGTGTGATGCTAGTGACTATGCCGTGGGAGCCGTTCTAGGTCAAAGGAAAGATAAGAAGCTGCACGTGATTTACTATGCTTCAAGAACCTTGGATGACATGCAAACAAGATACACTACTACGGAGAAGGAGCTATTGGCAGTTGTGTTTGCCTTTGAGATGTTCAGAGCTTATCTAGTAGGAGCCAAGGTTGTTGTCTACACTGATCACGCGGCGCTTAGATACATCTATTCCAAGAAGGACACTAAGCCAAGGCTTTTGAGATGGATCCTCTTGCTCCAAGAATTTGATATGGAAATCAAGGACAAGAAAGGGATAGAGAACGGTGTTGCTCATCACCTCTCTAGGTTGAGGATCGATGAAGCCTTACCTCTTGATGATTCGCTTCCGGAAGAACAACTTATGGCGATCACTACGGCGGTTTGTGGAAGGCTAGAAGGGTGGTTTGAGGAAGTTCTGAGTTTCAAAGAAGAGGATCTTCCTTGGTATGCTGACGTTGTGAACTACTTGGCATGCGGAGAGGAACCAACTCATCTTGACAGCTATCACAAGAAGAAGTTCATGAGAGACGCAAGCAACTACTTTTGGGATGAGCCTTACTTGTACAAGAGGGGCGTGGACAGTTTATACAGGAGATGTGTTACAAAGGAAGAAGCCAAGGACATTCTCTTTCACTACCATGGCTCTTCATACGGAGGACACTTTTCTTTGTTCAAAACCACTACAAAAGTCTTACAAGCCGGTTTCTGGTGGCCGTCTTTCTTCAAGGATGCCCATGAGTACGTGAAGAGTTGTGAAGCTTGTCAACAAGCAGGGAACATCACGAAGAGGAACGAGATGCCTCAGGTTCCTATCTTTGAGGTTAACGTCTTTGACGCATGGCTCATACACTTCATGGGGCCTTTCCCATCTTCCTACGACAACAAGTTCATTTTGGTGGCCGTGGACTAAGTTTCTAAATGGGTTGAGGCCATTTCTTCCCCTACAAACGACTCTAAGGTGGTGATCAAGCTCTTTAAGAGCATCATATTCCCGAGGTTTGGAGTACCTAAGGTGGTGATAAGCGACGGAGGAAGCCATTTCATCAACAAGTTGTTTGAAAACCTTCTAAGGAAGTATGGCGTGAAGCACAAGGTAGCTACGCCTTACCATCCTCAAACGAGTGGCCAAGTGGAGGTCTCTAACCGGCAGATCAAGGCGATACTTGAGAGAACAGTTGGGACAACTCGGAAGGATTGGGCAGTGAAGCTAGACGACGCTTTGTGGGCTTACCAGACTGCTTTCAAGACACCCATCAGTACTACTCCTTTCACTCTTCTCTACAGCAAAGGATGTCACCTCCCCGTTGAGCTGGAACATCGAGCATTATGGGCTGTGAAGCGGCTGAATTTTGATCTAAAGACGGCTCAGGAGAAGCGCTTAATGCAGCTACACGAACTTGATGAGCTAAGGTTGGATGCTTACGAAAGCGCTAGGATCTACAAGGAGCGCACCAAGGCTGCTCATGACAAGAAGCTGGTACCCAAGGAGCTTAAGGAAGGGAATTTTGTGCTGCTTTACAATTCAGAGCTCAAGCTCTTTCTAGAAAAGCTGAAATCTAGATAGAGCGGTCCGTATGAAATCAAGGAGGTATTGCCCTACGGAGCTGTCACCTTGGTCGACAAGAGTGGGAATGCATTCACAGTGAACATACACAGAGTTAAGCCATACATGGCGAGTGCATTCGACAAGGAGAGCACCTTAATGCTTCTCCAAGACCCACCATCTGCCTAAACCAAGTAAAGTCTAGCTAAAGACGTTAAAGAAAGCGCACTTGGGAGGCATTTCCAAGTCTATCTTGTATATATTTCTGCTTTATTTCTCTTTCAGTTTTATGTTTTTATCTTATAAGCGTGTAGGAACAGGTATAAGCGATTGCAGAGCATGATCTTAGATCTAAAAAGAGTAAGAAGGGGCGAATATAAGCTAGAGATCGAGTGCTAGATCGACTCATCCTGGCTTGATCTTTGCTAGATCGAGCTAGTGAATCGAGAGGAGTCAGTCGATATATACGAGATCGAGTAGACATATCGTGTGACACAGTCGATCATGAGAGGACGAGCACCCTATACGTTTAGCCTGAAAGGAAAACGAGAGGTGGATCGACTGAGTCACTCGATTCTCAAGGCCAGATCGAATAGTCTACTCGATCTGCCACTCGACCCAAGCTCAAATCGACCCCTGAATCGAGAACGTGGCTCGATCATGAGGACTTAGCCGTGGTGCCACAAACTCAAGGAACAAGAGATTCAATCGATCCAAGACTCGATTCGATTCGAATCGTGTCCCAAATCGAGTAACCCTCTCGATCCAAGCCATTATGGGCATGAGATCGAGTCCTAGATCGACCAAGTGGACTCGATCTCGTGCCGAGGTAACATTTTCTTTTCCCTCTTTTCCTCTTTCCCACCGGTTTTTTAAATTCAAAAAGTGGTCAAGGCAAGCATCTTTGACCATGAAAGATGTGCCTTGACCACAACTTTTGTCAGAAAACCACTTCTTTTACCCATGGTTTTGTGTTTTGTTAGCCTTTAAATGTTTTCAACCACTTTCACACTCTCTCAATCTTGTTTTCTCGAGTTGTTAAGCAAAAGAGAGTGTGAATTCTTGTTTTCTAAGGGCTAGCAGCAATCTTTTTCAATCTTGCAAAGGTATTTTCGAATCTTCAAGAAAATCTTCAAGAAAATTTCCTTTTTATTCGCTTTGATTGTTTTAGATGCTAGAGCGGTTTTAAATTTATAAAACAAGCTTAATAATAGGAAAAATTCTAGATTTCACTATGTCTCTAGATATGATTCTCTATTATTTTGTTATAATTTTTATAAATCCCCCAAAATTTTAGGGTATTAATTATAAGTTTTCTTCTTTGCTTCTCTTTTTCTCTCAATATATCGTCGTTTTGCTCATTGCTTTGCATGAGAAACTTGTTTCAGGCACAATGGCTCCCAAAAGAACGAGAGAGGAGACAGCACAAGAGGGAGAGAATCAAGAAGTGGCTGTTCAGGAGAGGGTTCGTTGGAGTAAGGAGGAGAAAAGAGACAAGAAGCGGTTGGAAAGGCTTCGGTTCGAGCCAACTAAGTTTGCAGACAGAGAATTGCTGGCTAAGATGGGGATTTTAGGAGACTTCGATCAACTCCTACAGAAGATAGGGCTGAGGTGTTTGTCACGGATGGATTGCCTGACCTATCCCGAAGTGACAATTGACTTCCTTGCCACCTTGGAGTCTGCGTACGAGAATCCGAACGTCTCAACTCCTTCACAAGGCCGCCTCTCATTCAAAATCAAACGTCAAGCCTTCGACATCTCAATCCCCGAGCTTTGCCAAGCTTATGGCCTTGCTGCTGCTGCCACAAAGGTTGACTTTCCCTCCTTCAGTCAAGCGAACGAGCTGTGGGACATCATAGCCGACGATGACTACAAGGCGAATACTGCAAAAATCAAGAGAGAGAGGAGCCCGGTGCTGCGTTACACGTTGAAGCTGATTGCCAACACCTTCAGCGGACAGTCAGTAGCCCCCACAGTCACCAAGACAGAGCTTTGCTTCTTGTTCCAAGGCATCAAGCATCTCGTGTGTGACCCGAACGAGAATGATGAGCCGTTGGAAGACCAGCTCGGCGATGACGTGAACTACGGATGCATTCTGGCTGCTTCGTTGGTGAAATACAAGGCGTATGCCTTGAGATGCAAGGCAAGCTCGTCGCATATCGGAGGCTTACTCACTCCCTTGTTCGTGCAAGCTGGTGTACCGCTTCAATACTTCAATCCTGTTCCAGATAGGGCCATCATGGATGAGACATACCTAAGGAACACAGATAGCTTGGGACGCACGCCAGCTGAGGGCTTCTTTGTTCATTGACACGGAGAATGAGAAGAGGGTGTGTATCTGGCCAAACAGGCGCAAAACCGGGCTGTTGGGAGTTGGGAACATCGAGTTTCTTCCAAGCGTAGAGGAGTGTATGGCTCCTCTAGGAGTCACAGCCGCCATTCGCCAAGCTATTCGGCCAAGATCGGAGTCTCCAGCCACGGATGATCAGATGCCCGAAGCCTTTGTCCTCCCTAGGCTTGATTTTGAGCCGCGGACTAAGACGGAGAAGTTCCTTGCTTCTGTTGTGGAGATGCAAAGGAAAATCAACAAATGGCAGAGCAAGGTGCTCAAGAAGCTTGCCAAGAAAGTCAAGGCGCTTCAAAGAGGTTCACCATAGCAAGCTGCAAGCGAGGGGGTCCAACAGCCCGAGAAGAGGAGGCTTTCAACCGGAGGAGTTGTCATCCGTGAGACCCAAGCAAGCAACATCCAGCCGGCGCGTCTCTCTCTCCAAGAACCAGCCTCCAAAGGCAAAGCCATAGTATCTAGCTCGTCTGGAACATCCTCAAGTTCCAGCCGAGACTAGATCTGAGGTAACAACAACCTTCCATTGTACATACCACGCATTCTTCTTCTGTTTTTGCTTTGTGTTTTTGAGCTCCTTTGAATATGATTGCCACCGAGACGGTGTCATTCAGGTTTGGGGGAGTATGTTTGTGGTTTGACATGTTTATTTTTCTCTTATTTTCCCTTTGCATCCCTTGAGTATTCATTGCATCTAAGGCATAGAAAAGAAAAGAAAACTTGGTAATATTTTTAAAAATATTTCAAAAATATTCATGTAGTTGCATTCACTTTGTTAAACATTTTAGGATTGAGTCTAGCATTTTTAAGCATCTAGGTTGTTTACATTTGCATAAGGGGTTAAAGATTTCTTAAAAAGGTGTTTTAAGCTCATGGATTGTTTCAATGCCCTAGTTAGTAGTTGTTTGATGCTTCGCTCACGCTTAGAAAGTAAGTCCTTACCATGCTTGGATCACTTGTTTTCATTTTCGTGACTTGAATTGAACATTCATGATTTGAAACTTGTCCTAATAAGTGAGAACCCTAACCTGAATTTTTAAATATCATTCTTATGCATTTGAAAATGAACTCATTATCTTATACATATTTAGGCTCTCTTCCTCCTTTTACCACTCTTTGTGAGCCTAAGTAGAACTCCCACCATCACCCTTACCTTTCTTTTAAGCCAAGTGTTCTTGTGTGACATCATTGTGGGGCTCTTTTCGGTTTGAACTTAGCATAACATATTACGTTTAGGCAACATGATTAGGTTCTCATATGATTGCTAGCTTTGCATTTTGAAGCTAGTTGTAGGCTTAGGATGAGTTTGGGGGTTTGATGGGATTGCATTCTTGTTTATATGCTTACGGTTTCAAAAGGGTTTGGAAATTGAAGTGAATAAAATGTTTTAAGTGAAAGGCTTTGTTTTTAAAAATGTATAACTCTAAGTATTTCAGAAGATAGCTCTCTCAAGTAAAATAAAAAGAAAAGAAAAGAGCCTAAGTGCCAAAATAAAAAGAAAAAAAAAGCAAAGAAAAGAATAGAGACCTATCAATAAAAAAAAAAAAATAAAGAGCTAAAATGTTTTCAGCCTTTTTCACTGGCCTAAAAGAGTAAGAATGTTTTCTGTTTTTTATTTGGGTTTGAGCTTAATAAGGGTAGTCTCTAGGCGGGTGAGTGAGCTGAAAAGAAAAGAAAATGAGAGGGGTTTTAGGATCATTGCTAGTGTACAAGGGTAGATGAGAATCTAATCATGTATGCATCAATTTCCTTTACCTTTAGCATTATGCATCAAGTTCATACCATTCGTGAGAGAAACCCTTTGCATTGTATAACCCTTTTTAAAATGAGATCATTCTATGCTCATAGCCTTCACCCTTAGCCAAATGTGTTCTGCTTTAAAGTGCATAAGTTTGATTCACGGTTTGATCGTTAATGAATGTTAAAGGATGAGTTTCTTTGATTGTTTGGAATAGGAGAGTCATGATTTGAAATTCATTGTGCGATGAGTATGGCTATGTTCTTTGGAGTATGATTGTGAGCATTGCATCTTAGAACTAGTAACTAGGACGTTGAGATTGATTCATTTGAAAGACACCTTTACAAGAAGAATAAACCCCCGTTTGTTTTAAAAAACCTCTCTCCCTTCTTGAATTTTGTTTGCTTGAGGGCAAGCAAAAGGCAAGTTTGGGGGAGTTGATACTACTGCATATTTCATTTGTTTTGCATGCATATAAGATAGTTTCTTATGCATTTACCTTGCACTTTAGGCTAGTTTGCATCACTTTAGGCTAGTTTGCATCACTTTAGGTCCTATAGTACTTTTGCACCAGCGTTTGAATGTTTCTTGCATTTTGCATTGCATTTAGGTTGTTTTCGGCTACTTTGGAGCTTTGGAGGATTCATGGACGTGCTAAGGCTCGTGAGGAGGTTTGTGGACACTTGGAGAATTCAAGAATGCTTGCTAAGGATCAGAGATCGAGAAGCGGATCGAGCATGGCAGGTCGATCTAGATGAGATCGACCAGAAGATCGAGTAGCCGAGTCGATGCAAGGAAATGGATCGAGACCAAGATCGAGATGGGAGATTGATCTGAAGTACAGACGTAAACGACGCCACGCAGCTCGAAGACCGGATCGAGCCTTCAACCCGATCAGCACAAGATCGACTCAGAGATCGACCGAAGTCATGGGTCTAGAGAAGAGAATGAAGGAGTGATCCATATCACACGCCATGGATGGATCTTGTTTTGTTTTCAAGGCCTAGAGAATCTCACAAAGTGAGTAGATCTAAGGTTTTCAAACCAAGCTTGAACCTTTGAGACCTTTGAACATGAATCTCAACCCTGAACCCTCTTTCTTAGTGTTTTCTCATCTCTGTTAATCATTCGCTTGTTATCTGTTCGCATCCTGGTCATTAGATTTATTTCTGTTGAACTTTTAGACGAGATCGATCGTTGTTGCTCGATCTAGTGGTCGATCCAGTGGTCGATCCACTAGTCGATTTTTAATAATTTAGAGCTTTCCATTTTAATCATTCTGTTTGTTCCTCGTGGTAGTTCACTCGTTTCTAGTATTTTTAAAATAGTTTTGCTTTGCATTTGACCGTTGCATCTAGTTTTTAGGATTTTTACAAAACCGTTCATCATTTACTTAGCTTTGCATGATCCTTGCATTCTCATTGCACTTTCTAGCTCCTAGGTTGGATTGATACCTCTTGCACTGTACTACGACTGTGTGATGCTTGAGTTTTGATAACCTCCTGCTTGCATTACTCCTTTAGACACAAAAAGCTTGTTATCAGAAAGTCTGAAAAGGACAAACAACATGTGTATTCTGGCTGATATCGATCATTTGTATCGGTCATGACAGACCGATACACAGATTTTCGGTCATCAGTATCGATCATGTTTGATCGATATCAGTGGAGCCATCTACACCAGTCAACATGTCGGTCACTTGTGATCGATATGGAAAGAAGTTTGAAAGGAGGACACATTTCAGTCACTCACATCGATCAAACTTGATCGACATAAACTCACCGTGTGATTTTTGGTCCAGTGTATCGATAAGTGGTGATCGATGAGATTCTTAGAAACATATCGGTCACCAGTATCGATCACTCATGACCGACATAATCACATCGGATGGATTTCAGTCAAGTGTGTCGATCAGTGATGACCGATATTAATCCCAGAAAGCACATCAGTCTCTAATATCAATCACTCATGACCGATACTGCCATTTCGGCCAGTTATATCGGTCATGTGTGACTGATATTCCATCCGAGGTAAGTATCTCAACTTTCAAAATTTTTTACCTCCTTTGGTTTGGAGCCAAGGGAGTTCAAATTTTCGCATGGGATTCTTTCTGACCTCTTTCTTAGCTTCTGAACACTTTTGTTTTTGTCCCCCACGCTTTTGATTCCTTATGTTCCCTCACCAACCTTTGATTCCTTTTGTTTCCTCTCTTTACTCTCTATTTAAGCAATAATTTCCTTCACTTCTCTTCACACTTCAACTCACTCTTCTTCTCACCTAAAGCACAGAATTATTAGTTCTCTTTTTCTTTTATTACATTCTCTAAGTGTTCAAAGGCTCCACTAAAGGTCTGTTTCCTGAACTATCTCTCTTTGCTCTTACTATTTGCTTATGCTCAAAATCGCTTAGTAGATGTTTTTAAGAGCAAGTAGTGTTTAGTTTTAATTGTTGTGCTCTGGTTATGCAATTTGGATTTGTTTTGAAATATCAAGCTAGATGTTGAAGTTCTGTTTAATGTCTATTTATCTCAATGCTTGTTTATCTTCATCCATTTGCAAGATCATCATCTCTTTTGCCTAAGAACCATTTTGCTAGAGTGTCATGCATAACTGTTTATCTCCTCTTGCTTTGAAGAAGTTTAAACTTTTTGTTAGGACTTGTTAGACTTTTCTTAGCTTAAAGATTTTTTCCATTAAAAGCTTTCAGCTATTTGGTTCTTCAGCTATTATTCTTTCACTTACCTTGTTTTCAAGCTTTGCTTCTGAAGGTACCATGGGAAGAACAAACATAGCTGCTAGGAAAAAGGGAAAAGCACCTCAGGAAGCACCAACATCACCAAAAGTAAGGCAAGAAAAAGGAAAGGGCAAAGCTGCTGAGACTTCATCTAAGACCGCTGGAAAGAGACCAGCTGGAGATAAAAGCGCCAAGCAGAGAGGCAAGGGAAAAGCTGGTGAGGAAGAAGTTCCACCCATGAAGTACAGTGCTAGGGAACTCATGGAGGGATTCAGTAGATGCACCTTCAAGCAACCGAGATACACATGCACCTCCACAATGAAGAAGCTGGGAGTCTATGAAGACTGCATCTGCACTTTTGGACAAATGGGGCTTACAAAGCTATTACAGCCTCTCCCATCCTATGAGCGCATCACTCATCAATTCCTCTCCACCCTCAAGGTGGTTTATTATGAGAAGAGTGAGCTCCCTCACCATGATGGATGGATCTCCTTCAAGCTTGGAAAACAGAGGTTCATAATCACATTCCAAGAACTCTCTAGAGCGCTGGGGCTAAGCACCTACTTTCAAAGAGGAAAGAAGTTCTTAATCCATGAATCGCAGTACACAAGGTTTTGGGAGATAATTGGAGTAGGGGAATTCAGAGCTGGAGTTACAAGAAACCAACACTTGAAGAATCCTGCAGTTAGATATGCACAAAAGGTGCTTGCAAACACATTCTTTGCAAGGAAGGAAACCTAACACCTAACTGGCAAGGAGAGAGACTTCCTCTACAATGGATTGTACACCGGTCCGGGCACCAACTGATGAGCAGTGTCCGTTGATCCACCAAGGTTTCCCATGCCTTGTAAGACTGTTCATGGAGCAGGTGCAAACATACCAGAGCTGGGTTATCAACAAAGGAAGAAGGGAGAAGAACCCTCAACTGTATATTGGAGGAGTCATGACAGCGATTCTCATAGCTTGTGATGTGAACCTTGAGGAGCATGCTGAAGATGCCCTAGATCCTATCTGGATAGATATGGAGTATCTGAAGAGAAGTCATTTTCTTGAGAAGAGTGTTCAGGGCAAGTATGTTTACCAATTCCTCAACCATCACTCAGTGCAAGTGAGAGTCCTTCTCCCGAACCCAAGGCTAACCTCCTTCACCACAAGGAAAAACATCAACTTCAACTTGAGTGAGGAGGAGCTCTACACAGGCGGCCCTATTCCTAGAGAAGGAGAAGAAGACTGTAAAGAAGAAGAGCACACTGAAGAGATTGGAGAAGAAGAATAAGATGATCACCAATGGAATGATACTGCTGGCGCTGAAGGCCAAGGAGGAACCTATGAAGAAGATGAGCTTGAAGAAGAAGAAGTGTTGAGCTACAGCTCAAAGCAGTTCCACTTCCAGCCCTATGAAGCACCCAACCAAGGAAGCTCTTTGAGAGCAGCTCATGAGCACATCAACACACTCCAGAAGTGGTGCAAGTGGTAAGACAAAGCCATCAAAGGGCTTATGAAGATGGTGAAAGGGAAGTTCAGGAAGAACAAGGCTACATCAGCGAAAACTTCCCACCACAGCCACACCCATGAGCTCAGCTCGGCGATGACGTGAACTACGGATGCATTCTGGCTGCTTCATTGGTGAAATACAAGGCGTATGCCTTGAGATGCAAAGCATGCTTTTCGCATATCGGAGGCTTCCTCACTCCCTTGTTCGCGCAGGCTGGTGTACCGCTTAAAGACTTCAATCCTGTTCTGGATAGAGCCTTCATCGATGAGACAGACCTAAGGAACACTGATAGCTTGGGACGCACGCCAGCTGAGGGCTTCTTTGTTCATTGACACGGAGAATGAGAAGAGGGTGTGTATCTTGCCAAACAGGCGCGAAATCGGGCTGTTGGGAGTTGGGAACATCGAGTTTCTTCCAAGTGTAGAGGAGTGTATGGCTCCTCTAGGAGTCACAGCCGCCATTCGCCAAGCTACTCGGCCAAGATCGGAGTCTCCAGCCATGGATGATGAGATGCCCGAAGCCTTTGTCCTCCCTAAGCTTTATTTTGAGCCGCGGACTAAGACGGAGAAGTTCCTTGCTTCTGTTGTGGAGATGCAAAGTAAAATCAACAAATGGCAGAGCAAGGTGCTCAAGAAGCTTGCCAAGAAAGTCAAGGCGCTTCAAGGAGGTTCACCAAAGCAAGCTGCAAGCGCTGAGGTCCAACAACCCGAGAAGAGGAGGCTTTCAACCGGAGGAGTTGTCATCCGTGAGACCCAAGCAAGCAACATCCAGCCGGCGCGTCTCTCTCTCCAAGAACCAGCCTCCAAAGGCAAAGCCATAGTATCTAGCTCGTTTGGAACATCCTCAAGTTCCAGCCGAGACTAGATCTGAGGTAACAACAACCTTCCATTGTACATACCACGCATTCTTCTTCTGTTTTTGCTTTGTGTGTTTGAGCTCCTTTGAATTTGATTGCCACCGAGACGTTGTCATTCAAGTTTGGGGGAGTATGTGTGTGGTTTGACATGTTTATTTTGCTCTTATTTTCCCTTTGCATCCCTTGAGTTTTCGCTGCATCTAAGGCATAGAAAAAAAAAGAAAAAATTGGTAAAATGTTTTTAAAATTTTCAAAAATATTCATGTAGTTGCATTCACTTTGTTAAACATTTTAGGATTGAGTCTAGCATTTTTAAGCATCTAGGTTGTTTACATTTGCATAAGGGGTTAAAGATTTCTTAAAAAGGTGTTTTAAGCTCATGGATTGTTTCAATGCCCTAGTTAGTAGTTGTTTGATGCTTCGCTCACGCTTAGAAAGTAAGTCCTTACCATGCTTGGATCACTTGTTTTGATTTTCGTGACTTGAATTGAACATTCATGATTTGAAACTTGTCCTAATAAGTGAAAACCTTAACCTGAATTTTCAAATATCATTCTTATGCATTTGAAAATGAACTCATGGATCTTATACATATTTAGGCTCTCTTCCTCCTTTTACCACTCTTGTGAGCCTAAGTAGAACTCCCACCACCACCCTTACCTTTATTTTAAGCCAAGTGTTCTTGTGTGACATCATTGTGGGGCTCTTTTCGGTTTGAACTTAGCATAACATATTACGTTTAGGCGACATGATTAGGTTCTCATATGATTGCTAGCTTTGCATTTTGAAGCTAGTTGTAGGCTTAGGATGAGTTTGGGGGTTTGATGGGATTGCATTCTTGTTTATATGCTTACGGTTTCAAAAGGGTTTGGAAATTGAAGTGAATAAAATGTTTTAAGTGAAAGGCTTTGTTTCAAAAATGTATAACTCTAAGTATTTCAGAAGATAGCTCTCTCAAGTAAAATAAAAAAAAAAAGAAAAGAGCCTAAGTGCCAAAATAAAAAGAAAAGAAAAGCAAAGAAAAGAATAGAGACCTATCAATAAAAAAAAAAAAATAAAGAGCTAAAATGTTTTCAGCCTTTTTCACTGGCCTAAAAGAGTAAGAATGTTTTCTGTTTTTTATTTGGGTTTGAGCTTAATAAGGGTAGTCTCTAGGCGGGTGAGTGAGCTGAAAAGAAAAGAAAATGAGAGGGGTTTTAGGATCATTGCTAGTGTACAAGGGTAGATGAGAATCTAATCATGTATGCATCAATTTCCTTTACCTTTAGCATTATGCATAAAGTTCATACCATTCGTGAGAGAAACCCTTTGCATTGTATAACCCTTTTTAAAATGAGATCATTAAATGCTCATAGCCTTCACCCTTAGCCAAATGTGTTCTGCTTTAAAGTGCATAAGTTTGATTCACGGTTTGATCGTTAATGAATGTTAAAGGATGAGTTTCTTTGATTGTTTGGAATAGGAGAGTCATGATTTGAAATTCATTGTGCGATGAGTATGGCTAAGTTCTTTGGAGTATGAGTGTGAGCATTTCATCTTAGAACTAGTAACTAGGACGTTGATATTGATTCATTTGAAAGACACCTTTGCAAGAAGCTTAAACCCCCGTTTGTTTTAAAAAACCTCTCGCCCTTCTTGAATTTTGTTTGCTTGAGGGCAAGCAAAAGGCAAGTTTGGGGGAGTTGATACTGCTGCATATTTCATGTGTTTTGCATGCATATAAGATAGTTTCTTATGCATTTACCTTGCACCACTTTAGGTCCTAGAATACTTTTGCCCCAGCGTTTGAATGTTTCTTGCATTTTGCATTGCATTTAGATTGTTTTCGGCTACTTTGGAGCTTTGGAGGATTCATGGACGTGCTAAGGCTCGTGAGGAGGTTCGTGGAAACTTGGAGAATTCAGGAATGCTTGCTAAGGATCAGAGATCGAGAAGCGGATCAAGCATGGCAGGTCGATCTAGATGAGATCGACCAGAAGATCGAGTAGCCGATTCGATGCAACGAAATGGATCGAGACCAAGATCGAGATGGGAGATCGATCTGAAGTACGGACGTAAATGACGCCATGCAGCTCGAGGACCGGATCGAGCCTTCAACCCGATCAGCACAAGATCAACTCATAGATCGATCAAAGTCACCTGATCCCAGCCAAAGATCGAGAGCCAGATCGAGTCTCCTGCCCGATCCCAGACTTACCTTATCCATCCAGCCTGTTCTTGAACGCTAGCGAGGGGGGGGTGGGGACCAGTACGCGCCTTTAGCCAATTTTGGCTAAAAACGGCGATTTCTTTTTCCACCTTCATTCTGTCTTTTTCATGTTATCTTTTTGCTTAGGCGATTATCTCCGCCATTGTTAGACTTTGAGCTTTTCTTGCTTTGTTCTTGAATATTGAATCGTTTAAGTTTAGAGCAATCATTTTTCATGTTTACTAGATCATCTTCTATGCTTTGTTCAGTTTACTTTATGTGTAGCGAGTAATCTTTTCGGGTGTTGGGGTTGCGAGGATTCAAGGGGGTTGAAAAAGTTTTCAAAGATTGGTGTTTTCTTGTTCTTCATGGCTTTCTCTTCTAGGATATCGAGTTCTTAAGGCTTAGAGAATATCACGCCAAGAACTCTAAGATCCAAAGGGCCTCTTACCTTGACAGGATCCAAAGGTCCTGGAAAATCGAATCCTAGAGGCTAGTCTACCTTTCCCAAACGCCATGGTAGTTTAGGGGACTAGTTAGGCCGTGTGTTTGAAATCTATGTTTATCGCCCTTCAATCTCTTCTTCCGCCAAACGCCATGGGTCTAGAGAAGAGAATCAATGAGTGATCCATATCACACGCCATGGATGGATCTTGTTTTGTTTTCAAGGCCTAGAGAATCTCACAAAGTGAGTAGATCTAAGGTTTTCAAACCAAGCTTGAACCTTTGAGACCTTTGAACATGAATCTCAACCCTGAACCCTCTTTCTTAGTGTTTTCTCATCTCTGTTAATCATTCGCTTGTTATCTGTTCGCATCCTGGTCATTAGATTTATTTCTGTTGAACTTTTATACGAGATCGATCGTTGTTGCTCGATCTAGTGGTCGATCCACTAGTAGATTTTTAATAATTCATGGCTTTCCATTTTAATAATTCTGTTTGTTCCTAGTTGTAGTTCACTCGTTTCAAGTATTTTTAAAATAGTTTTGCTTTGCATTTGACCGTTGCATCTAGTTTTTAGGATTTTTACAAAACCGTTCATCATTTGCTTAGCTTTGCATGATCCTTGCATTCTCATTGCACTTTCTAGCTCCTAGGTTAGATTGATTCCTCTTGCACTGTACTACAACTGTGTGATGCTTGAGTTTTGATAACCTCCTGCTTGCATTACTCCTTTAGACACAAAAAGCTTGTTATCAGAAAGTCTGAAAAGGACAAAGAACATGTGTATTCTGGCTGATATCGATCATTTGTATCGGTCCTGACAGACCGATACACAGATTTTCGGTCATCAGTATCAATCATGTTTGATCGATATTAGTGGAGCCAGTCTACACCAGTCAACATGTCGGTCACTTGTGATCGATATGGAAAGAAGTTTGAAAGGAGGACACATTTCAGTCACTCACAACGATCAAACTTGATCGACATAAACTCACCGTGTGATTTTCGGTCCAGTGTATCGATCAGTGGTGATCGATGAGATTCTTAGAAACATATCGGTCACCAGTATCGATCACTCATGACCGACATAATCACATCAGATGGATTTCGGTCAAGTGTGTGGATCAGTGATGACCGATATTAATACCAGAAAGCACATCAGCTCTAGTATCGATCACTCATGACCGATACTGCCATTTCGGCCAGTTATATCGGTCATGTGTGACCGATATTCCATCCGAGGTAAGTATCTCAACTTTCAAACTTTTTTACCTCCTTTGGTTTGGAGTCAAGGGAGTTCAAATTTTCGCATGGGATACTTTCTGACCTCTTTCTTAGCTTCTGAACACTTTTGTTTTTGTCCCCCACACTTTTGATTCTTTATGTTCCCTCAGCAACCTTTGATTCCTTTGGTTTCCTCTCTTTACTTTCTATTTAAGCAATAATTTCCTTCACTTCTCTTCACACTTCAACTCACTCTTCTTCTCACCTAAAGGTCTGCTTCCTAAACTATCTCTCTTTGCTCTTACTCTTTGCTTATGTTCAAAATCGCTTAGTATATGTTTTTAAGAGCAAGTAGTGTTTAGTTTTAATTGTTGTGCTCTGGTTATGCAATTTGGATTTTTTTTGAAATATCAAGCTAGATGTTGAAGTTCTGTTTAATGTCTATTTATCTCATTGCTTGTTTATCTTCATCCAATTGCAAGATCATCATCTCTTTTGCCTAAGAACCATTTTGCTAGAGTGTCATGCATAACTGTTTATCTCCTCTTGCTTTGAAGAAGTTTAAACTTTTTGTTAGGACTTGTTAGACTTTTCTTAGCTTAAAGATTTTTTCCATTAAAAGCTTTCAGCTATTTGGTTCTTCAGCTATTATTCTTTCACTTACCTTGTTTTCAAGCTTTGCTTCTGTAGGTACCATGGGAAGAACAAACATAGCTGCTGGGAAAAAGGGAAAAGCACCTCAGGAAGCACCAACATCACCAAAAGTAAGGCAAGAAAAAGGAAAGGGCAAAGCTGCTGAGACTTCATCTAAGACCGCTGGAAAGAGACCAGCTGGAGATAAAAGCGCCAAGCAGAGAGGCAAGGGAAAAGCTGGTGAGGAAGAAGTTCCACCCATGAAGTACAGTGCTAGGGAACTCATGGAGGGATTCAGTAGATGCACCTTCAAGCCAACAAGATACACATGCACCTCCACAATGAAGAAGCTGGGAGTCTATGAAGACTGCATATGCACCTTTGAACAAATGGGGGTTACAAAGCTATTACAGCCTCTCCCATCCTATGAGCGCTTCACTCATCAATTCCTCTCCACCCTCAAGGTGGTTTATTATGAGAAGAGTGAGAGCTCCCTGACCATGATGGATGGATCTCCTTCAAGCTTGGAAAACAGTTGTTCACAATCACATTCCAAGAACTCTCTAGAGCGCTGGGGTAAGCACCTACTTTCAAAGAGGAAAGAAGTTCTTAATCCATGAATCGCAGTACACAAGGTTTTGGGAGATAATTGGAGTAGGGGAATTCAGAGCTGGAGTTACAAGAAACCAACACTTGAAGCATCCTGCAGTTAGATATGCACAAAAGGTGCTTGCAAACACATTCTTTGCAAGGAAGGAAACCTCACACCTAACTGACAAGGAGAGAGACTTCCTCTACAATGGATTGTACACCGGTCCGGGCACGAACAGAAGAGCAGTTTCCGTTGATCCACCAAGCAAGTTCCCATGCCTTGTAAGACTGTTCATGGAGCAGCTGCAAACATACCAGAGCTGGGTTATCAACAAAGAAAGAAGGGAGTAGAACCCACAGCTGCACATTGGAGGAGTCGTGACAGCAATTCTCATATCTTGTGATGTGAACCTTGAGGAGCATGCTGAAGATGCCGTAGATCCTATCTGGATAGATATGGAGTATCTGAAGAGAAGTCATTTTCTTGAGAACAGTGTTCAGGGCAAGTATGTTTACCAATTCCTCAACCATCACTCAGAGCAAGTGAGAGTCCTTCTCCCAAACCCAAGGCTGACCTCCTTCACCACAAGGAAAAACATCAACTTCAACTTGAGTGAGGAGGATCTTTACACAGGCAGCCCTATTCCTAGAGAAGGAGAAGAAGACAGTAAAGAAGAAGAGCACACTAAAGAGATTGGAGAAGAAGAAGAAGAAGATCACCAATGGAATGCTACAGCTGGCGCTGAAGGTCAAGGAGGAACCTATGAAGAAGATAAGCTTGAAGAAGAAGAAGTGTTGAGCTACAGCTTAAAGCAGTTCCAATTCAAGCCCTATGAAGCACCCAACCAAGGAAGCTCTTTAAGAGCAGCTCATGAGCACATCAACACACTCCAGAAGTGGTGCAAGTGGTAAGACAAAGCCATCAAAGGGCTTATGAAGATGGTGAAAGGGAAGTTCAAGAAGAACAAGGCTACATCAGCAAAAACTTCCCACCACAGCCACACCCATGAGCTCAGCTCGGCGATGACGTGAACTACGGATGCATTCTGGCTGCTTCATTGGTGAAATACAAGGCGTATGCCTTGAGATGCAAGGCAAGCTCGTCGCACATCGGAGGCTTCCTCACTCCCTTGTTCGTGGAAGCTGGTGTACCGCTTCAAGACTTCAATCCTGTTCCGGATAGAGCCTTCATGAATGAGACATACCTAAGCAACACTGATAGCTTGGGACGCACGCCAGCTGAGGGCTTCTTTGTTCATTGACATGGAGAATGAGAAGAGGGTGTGTATCTTGCCAAACTGGCGTGAAACCGGGCTGTTGGGAGTTGGGAACATCGAGTTTCTTCCAAGCGTAGAGGAGTGTATGGCTCCTCTAGGAGTCACAGCCGCCATTCGCCAAGCTACTCGGCCAAGATCGGAGTCTCCAGCCACGGATGATGAGATGCCCGAACCCTTTGTCCTCCCTAAGCTTGATTTTGAGCCGCGGACTAAGACGGAGAAGTTCCTAGCTTCTGTTGTAGAGATGCAAAGGAAAATCAACAAATGGCAGAGCAAGGTGCTCAAGATGCTTGCCAAGAAAGTCAAGGTGCTTCAAGGAGGTTCACCAAAGCACGCTGCAAGCGAGGAGGTCCAACAGCCCGAGAAGAGGAGGCTTTCAACCGGAGGAGTTGTCATCCGTGAGACCTAAGAAGCAACATCCAGCCGGCACATCTCTCTCTCCAAGAACCAGCCTCCAAAGGCAAAGCCATAGTATCTAGCTCGTTTGGAACATCCACAAGTTCCAGCCGAGACTAGATCTGAGGTAACAACAACCTTCCATTGTACATACCACATATTCTTCTGTTTTTGCTTTGTGTGTTTGAGCTCCTTTGAATTTGATTGCCACCGAGACAGTTTCATTCAAGTTTGGGGGAGTATGTGTGGTTTGACATGTTTATTTTGCTCTTATTTTCCCTTTGCATCCCTTGAGTCTTCATTGCATCTAAGGCATAGAAAAGAAGAGAAAAATTTGGTAAATTTTTAAATTTTTTTTCCAAAATATTCATGTAGTTGCATTCACTTTGTTAAACATTTTAGGATTGAGTCTAGAATTTTTAAGCATCTAGGTTGTTTACATTTGCATAAGGGGTTAAAGATTTCTTAAAAAGGTGTTTTAAGCTCATGGATTGTTTCAATGCCCTAGTTAGTAGTTGTTTGATGCTTCGCTCACGCTTAGAAAGTAAGTCCTTACCATGCTTGGATCACTTGTTTTTATTTTCGTGACTTGAATTGAACATTCATGATTTGAAACTTGTCCTAATAAGTGAGAACTCTAACCTGAATTTTCAAATATCATTCTTATGCATTTGAAAATGAACTCATGGATCTGATACATATTTAGGCTCTCTTCCTCCTTTTACCACTCTTTGAGAGTCTTAGTAGAACTCCCACCATCACCCTTACCTTTCTTTTAAGCCATGTGTTCTTGTGTGACATCATTGTGGGGCCTCTTTTCCGTTTGAACATAGCATAACATATTACGTTTAGGCGACATGATTAGGTTCTCAAATGATTGCTAGCTTTGCATTTTGAAGCTAGTTTTTGGCTTAGGATGAGTTTTGGGGTTTGATGGGATTGCATTCTTGTTTATATGCTTATGGTTTCAAAAGGGTTTGGAAATTGAAGTGAATAAAAGGTTTTAAGTGAAAGGCTTTGTTTTCAAAAATGTATAATGCTTTAAGTATTTCAGAAGATAGCTCTCTCAAGTAAAATAAAAAAAAAAGAAAAGAGCCTAAGTGCCAAAATAAAAAGAAAAAAAAGGAAAGAAAAGATTAGAGACCTATCAATAATAAAAAAAAATAGCTAAAATGTTTTCAGCCTTTTTCACTGGCCTAAAAGAGTAAGAATGTTTTCTGTTTTTTATTTGGGTTTGAGCTTAATAAGGGTAGTCTCTAGGCGGGTGAGTGAGCTTAAAAGAAAAGAAAATGAGAGGGGTTTTAGGATCATTGTTAGTGTACAAGGGTAGATGAGAATCTAATCATGTATGCATCAATTTCCTTTACCTTTAGCATTATGCATAAAGTTCATACCATTCGTGAGAGAAACCCTTTGCATTGTATAACCCTTTTTAAAATGAGATCATTCTATGCTCATAGCCTTCACCCTTAGCCAAATGTGTTCTGCTTTAAAGTGCATAAGTTTGATTCACGGTTTGATCGTTAATGAATGTTAAAGGATGAGTTTCTTTGATTGTTTGGAATATGAGAGTCATGATTTGAAATTCATTGTGCGATGAGTATGCCTAAGTTCTTTGGAGTATGAGTGTGAGCATTGCATCTTACAACTAGTAACTAGGACGTTGAGATTGATTCATTTGAAAGACACCTTTGCAAGAAGTTTAAACCCCCGTTTGTTTAAAAAAACCTCTCTCCCTTCTTGAATTTTGTTTGCTTGAGGGCAAGCAAAAGGCAAATTTGGGGAAGTTGATACTGCTGCATATGTCATGTGTTTTGCATGCATATAAGATAGTTTCATATGCATTTACTTTGCACTTTAGGCTAGTTTGCATCATTTTAGGTCCTAGAGTACTTTTGCACCAGCATTTGCATGTTTCTTGCATTTTGCATTGCATTTAGGTTGTTTTCGGCTACTTTGGAGCTTTGGAGGATTCATAGACGTGCTAAGGCTCGTGAGGAGGTTCGTGGACACTTGGAGAATTCAGGAATGCTTGCTAAGGATCAGAGATCGAGAAGCGGATTGAGCATGGCAGGTCGATCTAGATGAGATCGACCAGAAGATCGAGTAGCTGAGTCGATGCAAGGAAATGGATCGAGACCAAGATCGAGATGGGAGATCGATCTGAAGTACAGACGTAAATGATGCCATGCAGCTCGAGGACCAGATCGAGCCTTCAACCCAATCCGCACAAGATCGACTCAGAGATCGACGAAGTCACCTGATCCTAGCCAAAGATCGAGAGCCAGATCGAGTCTCCTGCCCGGTCCCAGACTTACCTTATCCATCCAGACTGTTCTTGGACGCTAGCGAGGGGGGGGTGGGGACCAGTACGCGCCTTTAGCCAATTTTGGCTAAAAACGGCGATTGCTTTTTCCACCTTCATTCTGTCTTTTTCCTGTTATCTTTTTGCTTAGGCGATTATCTCCGCCATTGTTAGACTTTGAGCTTTTCTTGCTTTGTTCTTGAATATTGAATCGTTTAAGTTTAAAGCAATCGTTTTTCATGTTTACTAGATCATCTTCTATTCTTTGTTCGGTTTACTTTATGTGTAGCGAGTAGTCTTTTCGGGTGTTGGGGTTGAGAGGATTCAAGGGGGTTGAAAAGGTTTTCAAATCTTGGTGTTTTCTTGTTCTTCATGGCTTAATCTTCTAGGATATCGAGTTCTTATGGCTTAGAGAATCTCACGCCAAGAAATCTAAGATCCAAAGGGCCTCTTACCTTGATAGGATCCAAAGGTCCTGGAAAATCGAATCCTAGAGGCTAGTCTACCTTTCCCAAACGCCATGGTAGTTTAGGGGACTAGTTAGGCCGTGTGTTTGAAATCTATGTTTATCGCCCTTCAATCTCTTCTTCCGCCAAACACCATGAGTCTAGAGAAGAGAATCAATGAGTGATCCATATCACACGCCATGGATGGATCTTGTTTTGTTTTCAAGGCCTAGAGAATCTCACAAAGTGAGTAGATCTAAGGTTTTCAAACCAAGCTTGAACCTTTGAGACCTTTGAACATGAATCTCAACCCTGAACCCTCTTTCTTAGTGTTTTATCATCTCTGTTAATCATTCGCTTGTTATCTGTTCGCTTCCTGGTCATTAGATTTATTTCTGTTGAACTTTTAGACGAGATCAATCGTTGTTGCTCGATCTAGTGGTCGATCCACTAGTCGATTTTTAATAATTCATAGCTTTACATTTTAATCATTCTGTTTGTTCCTCGTGGTAGTTCACTCGTTTCTAGTATTTTTAAAATAGTTTTGCTTTGCATTTGACCGTTGCATCTAGTTTTTAGGATTTTTACAAAACCGTTCATCATTTTCTTAGCTTTGCATGATCCTTGCATTCTCATTGCACTTTCTAGCTCCTAGGTTAGATTGATTCCTCTTGCACTGTACTACAACTGTGTGATGCTTGAGTTTTGATAACCTCCTGCTTGCATTACTCCTTTAGACACAAAAAGCTTGTTATCAGAAAGTCTGAAAAGGACAAAGAACATGTGTATTCTGGCTGATATCGATCATTTGTATCGGTCATGACAGACCGATACACAGATTTTTGGTCATCAGTATCGATCATGTTCGATCGATATCAGTGGAGCCAGTCTACACCAGTCAAAATGTCGGTCACTTGTGATTGATATGGAAAGAAGTTTGAAAAGAGGACACATTTCAGTCACTCACATCGATCAAACTTGATCGACATAAACTCACCGTGTGATTTTCGGTCCAGTGTATCGATCAGTGGTGATCGATGAGATTCTTAGAAACATATCGGTCACCAGTATCGATCACTCATGACCGACATAATCACATCGGATGGATTTCGGTCAAGTATGTGGATCAGTGATGACCGATATTAATCCCATAAAGCACATTAGTCTCTAATATCGATCACTCAAGACCGATACTGCCATTTCGGCCAGTTATATCGGTCATGTGTGACCGATATTCCATCCGAGGTAAGTATCTCAACTTTCAAAAATTTTTACCTCCTATGGTTTGGAGCCAAGGGAGTTCAAATTTTCACATGGGATTCTTTCTGACCTCTTTCTTAGCTTCTGAACACTTTTGTTTTTGTCCCCCACACTTTTGATTCCTTATGTTCCCTCACCAACCTTTGATTCCTTTGGTTTCCTCTCTTTACTTTCTATTTAAGCAATAATTTCCTTCACTTCTCTTCACACTTCAACTCACTCTTCTTCTCACCTAAAGCACGGAATTATTAGTTCTCTTTTTCTTTTATTACTTTCTCTAAGTGTTCAAAGGCTCCACTAAAGGTATGCTTCCTAAACTATCTCTCTTTGCTCTTACTCTTTGCTTATGTTCAAAATCGCTTAGTATATGTTTTTAAGAGCAAGTAGTGTTTAGTTTTAATTGTTGTGCTCTGGTTATGCAATTTGGATTTGTTTTGAAATATCAAGCTAGATGTTGAAGTTCTGTTTAATGTCTATTTATCTCAATGCTTGTTTATCTTCATCCATTTGCAAGATCATCATCTCTTTTGCCTAAGAACGATTTTGCTAGAGTGTCATGCATAACTGTTTATCTCCTCTTGCTTTGAAGAAGTTTAAACTTTTTGTTAGGACTTGTTAGACTTTTCTTAGCTTAAAGATTTTTTCCATTAAAAGCTTTCAGCTATTTGGTTCTTCAGCTATTATTCTTTCACTTACCTTGTTTTCAAGCTTTGCTTCTGAAGGTACCATGGGAAGAACAAACATAGCTGCTGGGAAAAAGGGAAAAGCACCTCAGGAAGCACCAACATCACCAAAAGTAAGGCAAGAAAAAGGAAAGGGCAAAGCTGCTGAGACTTCATCTAAGACCGCTGGAAAGAGACCAGCTGGAGATAAAAGCGCCAAGCAGAGAGGCAAGGGAAAAGCTGGTGAGGAAGAAGTTCCACCCATGAAGTACAGTGCTAGGGAACTCATGGAGGGATTCAGTAGATGCACCTTCAAGCCAACAAGATACACATGCACCTCCACAATGAAGAAGCTGGGAGTCTATGAAGACTGCATATGCACCTTTGAACAAATGGGGGTTACAAAGCTACTACAGCCTCTCCCATCCTATGAGCGCTTCACTCATCAATTCCTCTCCACCCTCAAGGTGGTTTATTATGAGAAGAGTGAGCTCCCTGACCATGAGGGATAGATCTCCTTGAAGCTTGGAAAACAGTTGTTCACAATCACATTCCAAGAACTCTCTAGAGCGCTGGGGTAAGCACCTACTTTCAAAGAGGAAAGAAGTTCTTAATCCATGAATCGCAGTACACAAGGTTTTGGGAGATAATTGGAGTAGGGGAATTCAGAGCTGGAGTTACAAGAAACCAACACTTGAAGCATCCTGCAGTTAGATATGCACAAAAGGTGCTTGCAAACACATTCTTTGCAAGGAAGGAAACCTCACACCTAACTGACAAGGAGAGAGACTTCCTCTACAATGGATTGTACACTGGTCCGGGCACGAACAGAAGAGCAGTGTCCGTTGATCCACCAAGCAAGTTCCCATGCCTTGTAAGACTGTTCATGGAGCAGCTGCAAACATACCAGAGCTGGGTTATCAACAAAGAAAGAAGGGAGTAGAACCCATAGCTGCACATTGGAGGAGTCGTGACAGCAATTCTCATATCTTGTGATGTGAACCTTGAGGAGCATGCTGAAGATGCCGTAGATCCTATCTGGATAGATATGGAGTATCTGAAGAGAAGTCATTTTCTTGAGAACAGTGTTCAGGGCAAGTATGTTTACCAATTCCTCAACCATCACTCAGAGCAAGTGAGAGTCCTTCTCCCAAACCCAAGGCTGACCTCCTTCACCACAAGGAAAAACATCAACTTCAACTTGAGTGAGGAGGAGCTTTACACAGGCAGCCCTATTCCTAGAGAAGGAGAAGAAGACAGTGAAGAAGAAGAGCACACTAAAGAGATTGGAGAAGAAGAAGAAGAAGATCACCAATGGAATGCTACTGCTGGCGCTGAAGGTCAAGGAGGAACCTATGAAGAAGATGAGCTTGAAGAAGAAGAAGTGTTGAGCTACACCTTAAAGCAGTTCCAATTCAAGCCCTATGAAGCACCCAACCAAGGAAGCTCTTTAAGAGCAGCTCATGAGCACATCAACACACTCCAGAAGTGGTGCAAGTGGTAAGACAAAGCCATCAAAGGGCTTATGAAGATGGTGAGGAAGAAGTTCCACCCATGAAGTACAGTGCTAGGGAACTCATGGAGGGATTCAGTAGATGCACCTTCAAGCCAACAAGATACACATGCACCTCCACAATGAAGAAGCTGGGAGTCTATGAAGACTGCATATGCACCTTTGAACAAATGGGGGTTACAAAGCTACTACAGCCTCTCCCATCCTATGAGCGCTTCACTCATCAATTCCTCTCCACCCTCAAGGTGGTTTATTATGAGAAGAGTGAGCTCCCTGACCATGAGGGATAGAACTCCTTGAAGCTTGGAAAACAGTTGTTCACAATCACATTCCAAGAACTCTCTAGAGTGCTGGGGTAAGCACCTACTTTCAAAGAGGAAAGAAGTTCTTAATCCATGAATCGCAGTACACAAGGTTTTGGGAGATAATTGGAGTAGGGGAATTCAGAGCTGGAGTTACAAGAAACCAACACTTG
Organism: Thlaspi arvense; assembly: GCA_911865555.2. Taxonomy (NCBI): domain Eukaryota; kingdom Viridiplantae; phylum Streptophyta; class Magnoliopsida; order Brassicales; family Brassicaceae; genus Thlaspi; species Thlaspi arvense. The sequence goes on from OU466862.2 coordinate 35,831,466, forward strand.
AAGCATCCTGCAGTTAGATATGCACAAAAGGTGCTTGCAAACACATTCTTTGCAAGGAAGGAAACCTCACACCTAACTGACAAGGAGAGAGACTTCCTCTACAATGGATTGTACACTGGTCCGGGCACGAACAGAAGAGCAGTGTCCGTTGATCCACCAAGCAAGTTCCCATGCCTTGTAAGACTGTTCATGGAGCAGCTGCAAACATACCAGAGCTGGGTTATCAACAAAGAAAGATGGGAGTAGAACCCATAGCTGCACATTGGAGGAGTCGTGACAGCAATTCTCATATCTTGTGATGTGAACCTTGAGGAGCATGCTGAAGATGCCGTAGATCCTATCTGGATAGATATGGAGTATCTGAAGAGAAGTCATTTTCTTGAGAACATTGTTCAGGGCAAGTATGTTTACCAATTCCTCAACCATCACTCAGAGCAAGTGAGAGTCCTTCTCCCAAACCCAAGGCTGACCTCCTTCACCACAAGGAAAAACATCAACTTCAACTTGAGTGAGGAGGAGCTTTACACAGGCAGCCCTATTCCTAGAGAAGGAGAAGAAGACAGTGAAGAAGAAGAGCACACTAAAGAGATTGGAGAAGAAGAAGAAGAAGATCACCAATGGAATGCTACTGCTGGCGCTGAAGGTCAAGGAGGAACCTATGAAGAAGATGAGCTTGAAGAAGAAGAAGTGTTGAGCTACACCTTAAAGCAGTTCCAATTCAAGCCCTATGAAGCACCCAACCAAGGAAGCTCTTTAAGAGCAGCTCATGAGCACATCAACACACTCCAGAAGTGGTGCAAGTGGTAAGACAAAGCCATCAAAGGGCTTATGAAGATGGTGAAAGGGAAGTTCATGAAGAACAAGGCTACATCAGCAAAAACTTCCCACCACAGCCACACCCATGAGCTCAGCTCGGCGATGACGTGAACTACGGATGCATTCTGGCTGCTTCATTGGTGAAATACAAGGCGTATGCCTTGAGATGCAAGGCAAGCTCGTCGCACATCGGAGGCTTCCTCACTCCCTTGTTCGTGGAAGCTGGTGTACCGCTTCAAGACTTCAATCCTGTTCCGGATAGAGCCTTCATGGGTGAGACATACCTAAGCAACACTGATAGCTTGGGACGCACGCCAGTTGAGGGCTTCTTTGTTCATTGACATGGAGAATGAGAAGAGGGTGTGTATCTTGCCAAACTGGCGTGAAACTGGGCTGTTGGGAGTTGGGAACATCGAGTTTCTTCCAAGCGTAGAGGAGTGTATGGCTCCTCTAGGAGTCACAGCCGCCATTCGCCAAGCTACTCGGCCAAGATCGGAGTCTCCAGCCACGGATGATGAGATGCCCGAAGCCTTTGTCCTCCCTAAGCTTGATTTTGAGCCGCGGACTAAGACGGAGAAGTTCCTTGCTTCTGTTGTAGAGATGCAAAGGAAAATCAACAAATGGCAGAGCAAGGTGCTCAAGATGCTTGCCAAGAAAGTCAAGGCGCTTCAAGGAGGTTCACCAAAGCACGCTGCAAGCGAGGAGGTCCAACAGCCCGAGAAGAGGAGGCTTTCAACCGGAGGAGTTGTCATCCGTGAGACCCAAGAAGCAACATCCAGCCGGCACATCTCTCTCTCCAAGAACCAGCCTCCAAAGGCAAAGCCATAGTATCTAGCTCGTCTGGAACATCCTCAAGTTCCAGCCGAGACTAGATCTGAGGTAACAACAACCTTCCATTGTACACACCACACATTCTTCTGTTTTTGCTTTGTGTGTTTGAGCTCCTTTGAATTTGATTGCCACCGAGACAGTTTCATTCAAGTTTGGGGGAGTATGTGTGTGGTTTGACATGTTTATTTTGCTCTTATTTTCCCTTTGCATCCCTTGAGTCTTCATTGCATCTAAGGCATAGAAAAGAAAAGAAAAATTTGGTAAATTTTTAAATTTTTTTCCAAAATATTCATGTAGTTGCATTCACTTTGTTAAACATTTTAGGATTGAGTCTAGAATTTTTAAGCATCTAGGTTGTTTACATTTGCATAAGGGGTTAAAGATTTCTTAAAAAGGTGTTTTAAGCTCATGGATTGTTTCAATGCCCTAGTTAGTAGTTGTTTGATGCTTCGCTCACGCTTAGAAAGTAAGTCCTTACCATGCTTGGATCACTTGTTTTGATTTTCGTGACTTGAATTGAACATTCATGATTTGAAACTTGTCCTAATAAGTGAGAACCCTAACCTGAATTTTCAAATATCATTCTTATGCATTTGAAAATGAACTCATGGATCTTAAACATATTTAGGCTCTCTTCCTCCTTTTACCACTCTTTGAGAGTCTTAGTAGAACTCCCACCATCACCCTTACCTTTCTTTTAAGCCATGTGTTCTTGTGTGACATCATTGTGGGGCCTCTTTTCCGTTTGAACATAGCATAACATATTACGTTTAGGCGACATGATTAGGTTCTCAAATGATTGCTAGCTTTGCATTTTGAAGCTAGTTTTTGGCTTAGGATGAGTTTTGGGGTTTGATGGGATTGCATTCTTGTTTATATGCTTATGGTTTCAAAAGGGTTTGGAAATTGAAGTGAATAAAAGGTTTTAAGTGAAAGGCTTTGTTTTCAAAAATGTATAATGCTCTAAGTATTTCAGAAGATAGCTCTCTCAAGTAAAATAAAAAGAAAAGAAAAGAGCCTAAGTGCCAAAATAAAAAGAAAAAAAAAGGAAAGAAAAGAATAGAGACCTATCAATAATAAAAAAAAAAATAGCTAAAATGTTTTCAGCCTTTTTCACTGGCCTAAAAGAGTAAGAATGTTTTCTGTTTTTTATTTGGGTTTGAGCTTAATAAGGGTAGTCTCTAGGCGGGTGAGTGAGCTGAAAAGAAAAGAAAATGAGAGGGGTTTTAGGATCATTGTTAGTGTACAAGGGTAGATGAGAATCTAATCATGTATGCATCAATTTCCTTTACCTTTAGCATTATGCATAAAGTTCATACCATTCGTGAGAGAAACCCTTTGCATTGTATAACCCTTTTTAAAATGAGATCATTCTATGCTCATAGCCTTCACCCTTAGCCAAATGTGTTCTGCTTTAAAGTGCATAAGTTTGATTCACGGTTTGATCGTTAATGAATGTTAAAGGATGAGTTTCTTTGATTGTTTGGAATATGAGAGTCATGATTTGAAATTCATTGTGCGATGAGTATGCCTAAGTTCTTTGGAGTATGAGTGTGAGCATTGCATCTTAGAACTAGTAACTAGGACGTTGAGATTGATTCATTTGAAAGACACCTTTGCAAGAAGTTTAAACCCCCGTTTGTTTAAAAAAACCTCTCTCCCTTCTTGAATTTTGTTTGCTTGAGGGCAAGCAAAAGGCAAGTTTGGGGGAGTTGATACTGCTGCATATGTCATGTGTTTTGCATGCATATAAGATAGTTTCTTATGCATTTACTTTGCACTTTAGGCTAGTTTGCATCATTTTAGGTCCTAGAGTACTTTTGCACCAGCATTTGCATGTTTCTTGCATTTTGCATTGCATTTAGGTTGTTTTCGGCTACTTTGGAGCTTTGGAGGATTCATAGACGTGCTAAAGCTCGTGAGGAGGTTCGTGGACACTTGGAGAATTCAGGAATGCTTGCTAAGGATCAGAGATCGAGAAGCGGATTGAGCATGGCAGGTCGATCTAGATGAGATCGACCAGAAGATCGAGTAGCTGAGTCGATGCAAGGAAATGGATCGAGACCAAGATCGAGATGGGAGATCGATCTGAAGTACAGACGTAAATGATGCCATGCAGCTCTAGGACCAGATCGAGCCTTCAACCCGATCCGCACAAGATCGACTCAGAGATCGACGAAGTCACCTGATCCTAGCCAAAGATCGAGAGCCAGATCGAGTCTCCTGCCCGGTCCCAGACTTACCTTATCCATCCAGCCTGTTCTTGGACGCTAGCGAGGAGGGGTGGGGACCAGTACGCGCCTTCACACTTCAACTCACTCTTCTTCTCACCTAAAGCACGGAATTATTAGTTCTCTTTTTCTTTTATTACTTTCTTTAAGTGTCAAAGGCTCCACTAAAGGTCGCCTTTCTAAAGGCTCCACTAAAGATCGCCTTTCTAAACTATCTCTTTTTGCTCTTACTCTTTGCTTATGTTCAAAATCGCTTAGTAGATGTTTTAAGAGCAAGTAGTGTTTAGTTTTAATTGTTGTGCTCTGGTTGTGCAATTTGGATTTGTTTTGAAATATCAAGCTAGATGTTGAAGTTCTGATTAATGTCTATTTATCTCATTGCTTATTTATCTTCATCCATTTGCAAGATCATCATCTCTTTTGCCTAAGAACCATTTTGCTAGAGTGTCATGCATAACTGTTTATCTCCTCTTGCTTTGAAGAAGTTTAAACTTTTTGTTAGGACTTGTTAGACATTTCTTAGCTTAAAGATTTTTTCCACTAAAAGCTTTCAGCTATTATTCTTTCACTTACCTTGTTTTCAAGCTTTGCTTCTGAAGGTACCATGGGAAGAACAAACATAGCTGCTGGGAAAAAGGGAAAAGCACCTCAGGAAGCACCAACATCATCAACAGTAAGGCAAGAAAAAGGAAAGGGCAAAGCTGCTGAGACTTCATCTAAGACCACTGGAAAGAGACCAGCTGGAGATAAAAGCGCCAAGCAAAGAGGCAAGGGAAAAGCTGGTGAGGAAGAAGTTCCACCCATGAAGTACAGTGCTAGGGAAGTCATGGAGGGATTCAGTAGATGCACCTTCAAGCCAACAAGATACACATGCACCTCCACAATGAAGATGTTGGGAATCTATGAAGACTGCATCTGCACCTTTGAACAAACGGGGCTTACAAAGCTATTACAGCCTCTCCCATCCTATGAGCGCTTCACTCATCAATTCCTCTCCACCCTCAAGGTGGTTTATTATGAGAAGAGTGAGCTCCCTAACCATGATGGATGGATCTCCTTCAAGCTTGGAAAACAGAGGTTCACAATCACATTCCAAGAACTCTCTAGAGCGCTGGGGTAAGCACCTACTTTCAAAGAGGAAAGAAGTTCTTAATCCATGAATCGCAGTACACAAGATTTTGGGAGATAATTGGAGTAGGGGAATTCAGAGCTTGAGTTACAAGAAACCAACACTTGAACCATCCTGCAGTTAGATATGCACAAAAGGTGCTTACAAACACATTCTTTGCAAGGAAGGAAACCTCACACCTAACTGGCAAGGAGAGAGACTTCCTCTACAATGGATTGTACACCGGTCCGGGCACGAACAGAAGAGCAGTGTCCGTTGATCCACCAAGCAAGTTCCCATGCCTTGTAAGACTGTTTATGGAGCAGCTGCAAACATACCAGAGCTGGGTTATCAACAAAGAAAGAAGGGAGTAGAACCCACAGCTGCACATTGGAGGAGTCGTGACAGCAATTCTCATAGCTTGTGATGTGAACCTTGAGGAGCATGCTGAAGATGCCGTAGATCCTATCTGGATAGATATGGAGTATCTGAAGAGAAGTCATTTTCTTGAGAACAGTGTTCAGGGCAAGTATGTTTACCAATTCCTCAACCATCACTCAGAGCAAGTGAGAGTCCTTCTCCCAAACCCAAGGCTAACCTCCTTCACCACAAGGAAAAACATCAACTTCAACTTGAGTGAGGAGGAGCTCTGCACAGGCAGCCCTATTCCTAGAGAAGGAGAAGAAGACAGTGAAGAAGAAGAGCACACTAAAGAGATTGGAGAAGAAGAAGAAGAAGATCACCAATGGAATGCTACTGCTGGCGTGAAGGTCAAGGAGGAACCTATGAAGAAGATGAACTTGAAGAAGAAGAAGTGTTGAGCTACAGCTCAAAGCAGTTCCAATTCAAGCCCTATGAAGCACCCAACCAAGGAAGCTCTTTAAGAGCAGCTCATGAGCACATCAACACACTCCAAAAGTGGTGCAAGTGGCAAGACAAAGCCATCAAAGGGCTTATGAAGTTGGTGAAAGGGAAGTTCAGGAAGAACAAGGCTACATCAGCGAAAACTTCCCACCACAGCCACACCCATGAGCTCAGCTCGGCGATGACGTGAACTACGGATGCATTCTGGCTGCTTCATTGGTGAAATACAAGGCGTATGCCTTGAGATGCAAGGCAAGCTCGTCGCATATCGGAGGCTTCCTCACTCCCTTGTTCGTGGAAGCTGGTGTACCGCTTCAAGACTTCAATCCTATTCCGGATAGAGCCTTCATGGATGAGACATACCTAAGGAACACTGATAGCTTGGGACTCACGCCAGCTGAGGGCTTCTTTGTTCAATGACACGGAGAATGAGAAGAGGGTGTGTATCCTGCCAAACAGGTGCGAAACCGGGCTGTTGGGAGTTGGGAACATCGAGTTTCTTCCAAGCGTAGAGGAGTGTATGGCTCCTCTAGGAGTCACGGCCGCCATTCACCAAGCTACTTGGCCAAGATCGGAGTCTCCAGCCACGGATGATGAGATGCCCGAAGCCTTTGTCCTCCCTAAACTTGATTTTGAGCCGCGGACTAAGACGGAGAAGTTCCTTGCTTCTGTTGTGGAGATGCAAAGGAAAATCAACAAATGGCAGAGCAAGGTGCTCAAGATGCTTGCCAAGAAAGTCAAGGCGCTTCAAGGAGGTTCACCAAAGCAAGCTGCAAGCGAGGAGGTCCAACAGCCCGAGAAGAGGAGGCTTTCAACCGGAGGAGTTGTCATCCATGAGACCCAAGCAAGCAACATCCAGCCGGCGCGTCTCTCTCTCCAAGAACCAGCCTCCAAAGGCAAAGCCATAGTATCTAGCTCGTCTGGAACATCCTCAAGTTCCAGCCGAGACTAGATCTGAGGTAACAACAACCTTCCATTGTACATACCACGCATTCTTCTGTTTTTGCTTTGTGTGTTTGAGCTCCTTTGAATTTGATTACCACCGAGACGGTGTCATTCAAGTTTGGGGGAGTATGTGTGTGGTTTGACATGTTTTTTTTGCTCTTATTTTCCCTTTGCATCCCTTGAGTCTTCATTGCATCTAAGGCATAGAAAAGAAAAGAAAAATTTGGTAAAATGTTTAAAAGTTTTTCCAAAATATTCATGTAGTTGCATTCACTTTGTTAAACATTTTAGGATTGAGTCTAGAATTTTTAAGCATCTAGGTTGTTTACATTTGCATAAGGGGTTAAAGATTTCTTAAAAAGGTGTTTTAAGCACATGGATTGTTTCAATGCCCTAGTTAGTAGTTGTTTGATGCTTCGCTCACGCTTAGAAAGTAAGTCCTTACCATGCTTGGATCACTTGTTTTGATTTTCGTGACTTAAACTGAACATTCAAGATTTGAAACTTGTCCTAATAAGTGAGAACCCTAACCTGAATTTTCAAATATCATTCTTATGCATTTGAAAATGAACTCATGGATCTTATATATATTTAGGCTCTCTTCCTCCTTTTACCACTCTTTGTGAGCCTTAGTAGAACTCCCACCATCACCCTTACCTTTCTTTTAAGCCAAGTGTTCTTGTGTGACATCATTGTGGGGCCTCTTTTTGGTTTGAACTTAGCATAACGTATTACGTTTAGGCGACATGATTAGGTTCTCATATGATTGCTAGCTTGGCATTTTGAAGCTTGTTGTAGGCTTAGGATGAGTTTGGGGGTTTGATGGGATTGCATTCTTGTTTATATGCTTACGGTTTCAAAAGGGTTTGGAAATTGAAGTGAATAAAAGGTTTTAAGTGAAAGGCTTTGTTTTCAAAAATGTATAATGCTCTAAGTATTTCAGAAGATGGCTCTCTCAAGTAAAATAAAAAGAAAAGAAAAGAGCCTAAGTGCCAAAATAAAAAGAAAAGAAAAGGAAAGAAAAGAATAGAGACCTATCAATAAAAAAAAATAAAGAGCAAAAATGTTTTCAGCTTTTTTCACTGGCCTAAAAGAGTAAGAATGTTTTATGTTTTTTATTTGGGTTTGAGCTTAATAAGGGTAGTCGCTAGGCGGGTGAGTGAGCTGAAAAGAAAAGAAAATGAGAGGAGTTTTAGGATCATTGTTAGTGTACAAGGATAGATGAGAATCTAATCATGTATGCATCAATTTCCTTTACCTTTAGCAATATGCATTAAGTTCATACCATTCGTGAGAGAAACTCTTTGCATTGTATAACCCTTTTTAAAATGAGATCATTCTATGCTCATAGCCTTCACCCTTAGCCAAATGTGTTCTGCTTTAAAGTGCATAAGTTTGATTCACGGTTTGATCGTTAATGAATGTTAAAGGATGAGTTTCTTTGATTGTTTGGAATAGGAGAGTCAGGATTTGAAATTCATTGTGCGATGAGTATGGCTAAGTTCTTTGGAGTATGAGTGTGAGCATTGCATCTTAGAACTAGTAACTAGGACGTTGAGATTGATTCATTTGAAAGACACATTTGCAAGAAGCTTAAACCCCCGTTTGTTTTAAAAAACCTCTCTCCCTTCTTGAATTTTGTTTGCTGGAGGGCAAGCAAAAGGCAAGTTTGGGGGAGTTGATACTGCTGCATATTTCATGTGTTTTGCATGCATATAAGATAGTTTCTTATGCATTTACCTTGCACTTTAGGCTAGTTTGCATCACTTTAGGTCCTAGAGTACTTTTGCACCAGCATTTGCATGTTTCTTGCATTTTGCATTGCATTTAGGTTGTTTTCGGCTACTTTGGAGCTTTGGAGGATTCATGGACGTGCAAAGGCTCGTGAGGAGGTTCGTGGACACTTGGAGAATTCAGGAATGCTTGCTAAGGATCAGAGATCGAGAAGCGGATCGAGCATGGCAGGTCGATCTAGATGAGATCGACCAGAAGATCGAGTAGCCGAGTCGATGCAAGGAAATGGATCGAGACCAAGATCGAGATGGGAGATCGATCTGAAGTACGGACGTAAATGACGCCATGCAGCTTGAGGACCGGATCGAGCCTTCAAGCCAATCAGCACAAGATCGACTCAGAGATCGACCGAAGTCACCTGATCCCAGCCAAAGATCGAGAGCTAGATCGAGTCTCCTGCCCGATTCCAGACTTACCTTATCCATCCAGCCTGTTCTTGGACGCTAGCGAGGAGGGGAGGGGGGGGACCAGTACATGCCTTTAGCCAATTTTGGCTAAAACGGCGATTGCTTTTTCCACCTTCATTCTGTCTTTTTCCTGTTATCTTTTTGCTTAGGCGATTATCTCCGCCATTGTTAGACTTTGAGCCTTTCTTGCTTTGTTCTTGAATATTGAATCGTATAAGTTTAAAGCAATCGTTTTTCATGTTTACTAGATCATCTTCTATGCTTTGTTCGGTTGACTTTATGTGTAGCGAGTAGTCTTTTCGGGTGTTGGGGTTGAGAGGATTCAAGGGGGTTGAAAAGGTTTTCAAAGCTTGGTGTTTTCATGTTCTTCATGGCTTTCTCTTCTAAGATATCAAGTTCTTAAGGCTTAGAGAATCTCACGCCAAGATCTCTAAGATCCAAAGGGCCTCTTACCTTGACAGGATCCAAAGGTCCTGGAAAATCGAATCCTAGAGGCTAGTCTACCTTTCCCAAACGCCATGGTAGTTTAGGGGACTAGTTAGGCCGTGTGTTTGAAATCTATGTTTATTGCCCTTCAATCTCTTCTTCCGCCAAACGCCATGGGTCTGGAGAAGAGAATGAAGGAGTGATCCATATCACACACCATGGATGGATCTTGTTTTGTTTTCAAGGCCTAGAGAATCTCACAAAGTGAGTAGATCTAAGGTTTTCAAACCAAGCTTGAACCTTTGAGACCTTTGAACATGAATCTCAACCCTGAACCTTCTTTCTTAGTGTTTTCTCATCTCTTTTAATCATTCGCTTGTTATCTGTTCACATCCTGGTCATTAGATTTATTTCTGTTGAACTTTTAGACGAGATCGATCGTTGTTGCTCGATCTAGTGGTCGATCCAGTGGTCGATCCACTAGTCGATTTTTAATAATTCATAGATTTCCATTTTAATCATTTTGTTTGTTCCTCGTGGTAGTTCACTCGTTTCTAGAATTTTTAAAATAGTTTTGCTTTGCATTTGACCGTTGCATCTAGTTTTTAGGATTTTTACAAAACCGTTCATCATTTGCTTAACTTTGCATGTTCCTTGCATTCTCATTGCACTTTCTAGCTCCTAGGTTAGATTGATTCCCCTTGCACTGTACTACGACTGTGTGATGCTTGAGTTTTGATAACCTCCTGCTTGCATTACTCCTTTAGACACAAAAAGCTTGTTATCAGAAAGTCTGAAAAGGACAAAGAGCATGTGTATTCTGGCTGATTTCGATCATTTGTATCGGTCATGACTGACCAATACATAGATTTTCGGTCATCAGTATCGATCATGTCTGATCGATATCAGTGGAGCCAGTCTACACCAGTCAACATGTCGGTCACTTGTGATCGATATGGAAAGAAGTTTGAAAGGAGGACACATTTCGGTCACTCACATCGATCAAACTTGATCGACATAAACTCACCGTGTGATTTTTGGTCCAGTGTATCGATCAGTGGTGATCGATGAGATTCTTAGAAACATATCAATCACCAGTATCGATCACTCATGACCGACGTAATCACATCGGATGGATTTTGGTCAAGTGTGTCGATCAGTGATGAACGATATTAATCCCATAAAGCACATCAGTCTCTAATATCGATCACTCATGACCGATACTGCCATTTCGGCCAGTTATATCGGTCATGTGTGACCAAAATTCCATCCGAGGTAAGTGTCTCAACTTTCAAAATTTTTTACCTCATTTGGTTTGGAGCCAAGGGAGTTCAAATTTTCGCATGAGATTCTTTCTGACCTCTTTCTTAGCTTCTGAACACTTTTGTTTTTGTCCCCCACACTTTTGATTCCTTATGTTCCCTCACCAACCTTTGATTCCTTTGGTTTCCTCTCTTTATTCTCTATTTAAGCAATAATTTCCTTCACTTCTCTTCACACTTCAACTCACTCTTCTTCTCACCTAAAGCACCGAATTATTAGTTCTCTTTTTCTTTTATTACTTTCTTTAAGTGTCAAAGGCTCCACTAAAGGTCTGCTTTCTAAACTATCTCTCTTTGCTCTTACTCTTTGCTTATGTTCAAAATCACTTAGTAGATGTTTTTAAGAGCAAGTAGTGTTTAGTTTTAATTGTTGTGCTCTGGTTTTGCAATTTGGATTTGTTTTGAAATATCAAGCTAGATGTTGAAGTTCTGTTTAATGTCTATTTATCTCATTGCTAGTTTATTTTCATCCATTTGCAAGATCATCATCTCTTTTGCTTAAGAACCATTTTGCTAGAGTGTCATGCATAACTGTTTATCTCCTCTTGCTTTGAAGAATTTTAAACTTTTTGTTAGGACTTGTTAGACTTTTCTTAACTTAAAGATTTTTTCCATTAAAAGCTTTCAGCTATTTGGTTCTTCAGCTATTATTCTTTTACTCAGGAAGCACCAACATCACCAACAGTAAGGCAAGAAAATGGAAAGGGCAAAGCTGCTGAGACTTCATCTAAGACCGCTGGAAAGAGACCAGCTGGAGATAAAAGCGCCAAGCAGAGAGGCAAGGGAAAAGCTCCTGAGGAAGAAGTTCCACCCATGAAGTACAGTGCTAGGGAACTCATGGAGGGATTCAGTAGATGCACCTTCAAGCCAACAAGATACACATGCACCTCCACAATGAAGGATCTGGGAATCGATGAAGACTGCATCTGCACCTTTCAACAAATGGGGCTTACAAAGCTATTACAACCTCTCCCATCCTATGAGCGCTTCACTCATCAATTCCTCTCCACCCTCAAGGTGGTTTATTATGAGAAGAGTGAGCTCCCTGACCATGATGGATGGATCTCCTTCAAGCTTGGAAAACAGAGGTTCACAATCACATTCCAAGAACTCTCTAGAGCGCTGGGGCTAAGCACCTACTTTCAAAGAGGAAAGAAGCTCTTAATCCATGAATCGCAGTACACAAGGTTTTGGGAGATAATTGGAGTAGGGGAATACAGATCTGGAGTTACAACAAACCAACACTTGAAGCATCCTGCAGTTATATATGCACAAAAGGTGCTTGCAAACACATTCTTTGCAAGGAAGGAAACCTCACACCTAACTGGCAATGAGAAAGACTTCCTGTACAATGGATTGTACACCGGTCCGGGCACCAACAGAAGAGCAGTGTCCGTTGATCCACCAAGCAAGTTCCCATGCCTTGTAAGACTGTTCATGGAGCAGCTGCAAACATACCAGGGGGGGTTATCAACAAAGGAAGAAGGGAGAAGAACCCAAAGCTGCACATTGGAGGAGTCGTGACAGCAATTCTCATAGCTTGTGATGTGAACCTTGAGGAGCATGCTGAAGATGCCCTAGATCCTATCTGGATTGATATGGATTATCTGAAGAGAAGTCATTTTCTTGAAAAGAGTGTTCAGGGCAAGTATGTTTACCAATTCCTCAACCATCACTCAGAGCAAGTGAGAGTCCTTCTCCCAAACCCAAGGCTAACCTCCTTCACCACAAGGAAAAACATCAACTTCAACTTGAGTGAGGAGGAGCTCTACACAGGCGGCCCTATTCCTAGAGAAGGAGAAGAAGACAGTGAAGAAGAAGAGCACACTGAAGAGATTGGAGAAGAAGAAGAAGAAGATCACCAATGGAATGCTACTGCTGGCGCTGAAGGCCAAGGAGGAACCTATGAAGAATATGAGCTTGACGAAGAAGAAGGTATAAGCTACAGCTCAAAGCAGTTCCACTTCCAGCCCTATGAAGCACCCAACCAAGGAAGCTCTTTGAGAGTAGCTCAGGAGCACATCAACACACTCCAGAAGTGGTGCAAGTGGCAAGACAAAGCCATCAAAGGGCTTATAAAGATGGTGAAAGGGGACTTCAGGAAGAACAAGGCTACATCAGCGAAAACTTCCCACCACAGCCACACCCATGAGCTCAACTCTCACCAAGAAGAGCAACTTCACCAAGCTGAGCCAACTGAAGAGGAGGAAGCTGTATGGAACCCCCATTGAAGACACTCATTCCATGCACAATCAAGTGACCAATGGGGTACATGGGCACAACCAAGAGCCTCATCCTATTAGCCAAGAGCCCATGTTCCATCAGCTTGGGAGGCGCCAAACCCCAACCCCTCTGAAGTTCAGGAGATATGGCAATGGGGCACACAAGGGACTTCTTCACAGGCTGAGCAACTATGGTCAAGCTGGGTTCAACCACCTCAAGAGGCAGAGCATTCCACTCAAGTTTATGAGAGAAGGAAGAGGAGAGCTAGCAAGTCTCCTCAAACCTCAGGATCATCCCACCACTCCTACCATTAAACCAAGTACCACATCCTTTCCATTGTTTTATACCATTGCATCTTTTTATTTCTGTAATATATTTTGTTGCTTCTCTCTTCCACTGCTTTCATTACACAAGAGACTGTGTAATTTAAGTGTGGGGGAGGGATTTGGGGTTTGACTTTGTGTTCTGTTTTCTTAGTTTTTCTTTTTCTTTCTACTTTGAGTCTCATGCATATCATGCATTCATGTAAGGCATAGAAAAACACAAAAAATCGAAAAATTTGAAAGTTTTTTCATTTTTGCAAACCAAAAAGAAAGCATGTAGTTGCATTTCATTCTTTTAAGATTGAGTCTAGTGTTGACATATAGGTTGCATTGCATTTGCATAGGGCATTATGATGAATTTTCCTTGTAAAGTGCTTAGTGTTTAGAGATGATTTCAGTTTTTAAGTGTTTAGCTGTTTGATGCATCATATGATTGCTAGAAGTTAAGGCTGAACCATGCATAGATTGCTAGATTTGGTCTTCTCATCTCATTCTGAAAGCATTTGTTCTCTGAAAATCAACTCTATCAACTTGAACTTTAATTTGGACTTTTAATTATCATGTTTTAGCATTGAAAAGTGAATTCATGGCTACCATATACATATTTGGATCATCTTTCTCTTTTCTACCACTCTACAGTTACATCCTCACCCTTAACCAAAACCTCCTTTTGAGCCAAAACACTATTGTGAGAGCTGTGAGGCCTTTGCATTGCATTTTCGATTTTGTCTTGGCAAAAAGTGTTAGAAATAAGGCTGGAAATGATTAGCTCTCTTGTAGATATCAGCTTGCTTCTTGAGCTTGATTCTAGGATATGAGTTTTGGGGTTTAAAAGGGTAGTGTAAGTGGTTTGAACTTTATGTTTATATGTTTTGAAAGAAAAGAAAAACATCTGAAATGGTAGAAAAGGGGAAACAGTCTAAAATTGTTGTTAAGTAAAGGGAATAAAAGCTCTAAGTGCAAAGAAGAAAGGAGCCAGCAACAAAGCTCAGAAAGGGTCCAAAGAAGAAAAAATCAGACCAGGAGCAATCCACCAAAGGTGATGAAGGTGCCAATACAACAAAGAAGAGCAAGTCCCAACCAAAAAGAAGCAACCACACAAGCAAAAAGAAGAAGTTTCCCCAGCCATGAAGAAGGGTAAAGGGTAGAGTTTAGGAAAGGGTAGACTTAGAGGGTTCACTCTTGGGTTTAGAAATGCTTAGGACTCATCTTTGGGAAATAAGGGTAGAAGAGAGCTTTGAATTGCATGCATAAGTCTACTTTTACCTTTAGCATTTTGCCTAAGATGAAATTATTTCATTGAGTGATCCCTTATGTTTTTAAAACCCTGTGCTTAAATGAGATCATTCTTATCTCATAACCTTACCCCTTTTCAACCAAATGTCTTCACTTGATGTGCATAAACATGATTCATGTTCTGAACCTAATTGAATGTTAAAGAGTTGGTTGATTTGAGCATTTGCCTAGATTGAGATTTGAGATCATTTTGAAATATGATGAGCATGGCTAGGTTCTTTAAAGTATAGCTGATTATGTTTGCATCCTACAACTAGGCACCTAAGCATTGAAACCATCTCTTTACCTTTGCATTTTTAGAATCTGAACGCCCACCTTTAAACCTCACTCTCCCATTTGTTCTTATTTGCTTGAGGATAAGCAAAAGGCAAGTGTGGGGGTGTTGATATCCCTTGTATTTACACTATTTAGGACTGCATTTAGTACATATTTTGGTCCTCTTTTGCATGTTTTCCCTTAGCTTTTGTCTCATTTTCTTCTCTTTTTAGACTCAGGTTGAATATAGAGTATAGTTTGCATTTTGGATGTTTTTAGATGCTTTTGGAGCTAAAAGGAGCTTGGAGGAGTTTTGGGGATGATCCAGGATGCTAGCTGGGCAAAAGGGAGCAAGAAGGATCAAAGCAGACAATCTCTGCATAAGTTTTCTGTCAGAGCACGGTGAACATCGGTCAAGGATGACCGATATGGAGCAGTATCGATCACCAGTATCGGTCAAGGGTTACCGACACAAACACAACGAGTTGATTTCGGTCATATGTGTCGATCACTCCGGACCGATGGGGATCCATATCGATCACTGAAGACTGATGTAACTGACCGATACTGACCCAGCCCAAACCTGTTTTAATTACGCTTTTGCCATTACTCTAGGGCTTCCTTCTCTAGGCTATAAATAGCCTCTTTTTCTAGATTTTCGGGAGGTCTTGTCAATTTACTGTTCTTAAGAATTTTCTGTAAGTTTGTAAGACAAATCCTTTGCTTTGTTTAATATATTTGAGTATTTGCCTTTAATCTTTCTTTATTATCTCTTCTAATCATGATTAACATCCTTTTCCTTTGTGATTTGGTGTTAAACATGAGTATGAGTGAGTAGTTTCTTTAGAGTTTCTAAATGTGGTAGATTAGGGGAATTTAAGACTTGATCAGGGCTTGTTAAGTGCTTCAGTTTATGGGTTCTCCTCTATTAATCTGTTATTAATGCTAGTTTAGTCTTGATCAAACTTATCTAGGTTGTTAGCTTTCTCTTATGCCTACCAAGTGTTTGATGAAATGCTGATCTTGTTTAATAGAAGATTTGCTGGCCTTGGCTCAAGAGATTGACTGTTTGAGGAGCATTTTGACTTGAATAGAGTTGTTTACTATTGCCTGCTTGATGTTTTAGCACTAATGAGAGTTAGGTCTTGTTAAGATATTTAGCAAAGGGCTATTTGCCAAGAGATTGGATCTTACTTGCTTGATCAATGTAGTTTGAAACAGCCTTAGTTAGTGTCTAAAATTCCCAAAAGTCAATAACCACATCTAGAAACTTGCCTTTCTCTTATTTGAATCTCGGATTTGCTCTGTTTTGCTCTGTTTTTCTTGCTTAAATCTGCTTAGTTTGCTTTTGTTTTCACTTTCTTTGTTGATTGATCACACTAGGTTGTTAGAACAGTTGCCTAGGCAACAAAAACCTTTTCCTGCTTGCTTGACTTATTTCACTCTTAGCACTTCTGTTTTCAACTAATCCCAATTGGATTGACATTAAAACCCATACTACAATTGACTAGTACAATGGGTGATTGACAACAAGAATGCAATAAACCTTGTACCAATTGACAAACTGGTCATTAAGATTTTCTTGATGGATGTTGTGAGGATAACTCCTGTTATAAGGAGATATATGAAGAGGATGGTGACCAATAACTCGAGCCTAGAGGCAGGAGCAATGATGATCAACGAGCAGGTTAGTGCAGTGATTCAGAACAGAGTATGTGAGAAGCTTTCAGACCCTGGAAGCTTGGTGTTGGACTGCATCATATTTTTAGACAGATTTGAGAGATCATTGTGTGATCTTGGTTCTAATGTAAACCTGATGCCTCATTCTGTTGCCAAGAGCTTAGGGATGACCGATTTTAATGCTACCAGGATATGTCTTGTCCTAGCTGATAGATCAGTTAGAGTCCCTGAAGGAGTGATAGAAGATGTTTCTATCAAAGTGGGAGATTGAATGATTCCTACTGATTTTGTGGTTCTGGAGTATTGAGAAGAACCCAAAGATCCTCTGATTCTTGGCAGACCTTTCATGGCTACTGCAGGAGCTATTATAGATGTCAGGAAGGGAAGAATTAAGCTGAATGTTGGTGATTTGGTGATGGAATTCAAAATGGACAAGCCGATGAAGAGGCTAACCATAGATGGACAGACATTCTATGTGGATGTTCTTACCAATCTTGATGAGCAGATCTTCCAAGAGATGAGTCCAGAAGATCCCTTAGAGAGGGCGTTGACCACTTCTACAGCAGAGGTTGAGCATTTAGATGCAGCTGCTACTGGTTATGCAAAGATGATGGATGCTATTGCACATGTCATGCAACTGGTTGCACAGGAAGAACTAGTCAGCACATCTGGGAAAGCTGCTGCAATGGGTGATTGGAGTGTAGCAAAAGCACCAAAAGTTGATCTTAAACAGCTCCCTGCAGGGCTAAGGTACGCCTTCCTTGGAGAAAACTCCACTTATCCTGTCATTATTAATGCTTCACTGAACAATGCAGAGCTCACCCTTTTGCTAAACAAGCTGCGCAGATTTCGCAAAGCTCTTGGCTATTCTCTTGATGATATTTCAGGTATTTCTTCAGACTTGTGCATGCATGTGATACATCTGGAGGATGAATCAAAATCATGATGTGAGCATCAGAGGAGGCTGAATCCGAACCTGCAAGATGTTGTCAAGAAGGCATGAAGCTGCTGCAAGCTGGGACCATCTATCCTATATCAGACAGAGCCTTGGTTAGTCCTATTCATGTGGTTCCTAAGAAAGGAGGAGACACAGTGGTGAAAAATGACAATGATGAGCTAATTCCTACCAGAACAGTGACTGGACACAGGATGTGTATCGATTACATGAAGTTGAATGCAGCCACAAGGGAAGATCACTTCCCTCTGCCTTTCATCAATCAGATGCTGGAGAGGCTGAGGAATCATAAGTACTACTGCTTCCTAAATGGCTATTCAGGCTTCTTTCAGATCCCCATTCATCCAGATGATTAGGAGAAGACCACTTTTACCTGTCCTTATAGCACATTTGCATACCGCAGAATGCCTTTTGGACTGTGTAATGCTCCTGCAACCTTCCAGAGATGCATGATGTCGATCTTCACTGACATGATTGAGAGGTTTATGGAGGTTTTCATGGATGAATTATCAGTCTATAGGTATTCCTTCAAGAGCTGTCTGGACAACTTGTGTGCAATTCTGCAGAGATGTGAAGAGAAGCATTTGGTTCTGAATTAGGAGAAGTGCTATTTTATGATACAAGATGGCATTGTTCTTGGTCACAGAGTCTCTGGAGATGGCATATAAGTGGATTGGGCGAAAATTGAAGTGATGACAAGCTTGCAGGCGCCTGATTCTATCAAGGCATTGAGGAGTTTTCTGGGTCATGCTGGGTTCTATAGAAGATTCATCAAAGACTTCAGCAAGATTGCAAAACCTCTTACTGCACTTCTCTGCAAAGATGTGAAGTTTGAATTCTCTGCAGAAGGTCAATCAGCTTTTGAGCAGATCAAACAGGCTTTGATGACAGATCCAATTGTGCAACCTCTAGATTGGGACTTGTCTTTTGAGGTTATGTGTGATGCCAGCGATTTTGCAGTTGGAGCAGTGCTGGGACAGAGGAAAGACAAGAAACTACACGCTATCTCCTATGCCAACAGAACATTGGATGAAGATCAGAAGAACTATGCAACTACTGAGAAGGAACTGTTGGCAGTGGTCTTTGCCTTTGAGAAGTTTTGCCAGTACCTTGTTGGCTCCATGGTCATGGTCCACACAGACAATTCAGCACTGAAGTATTTGATGCAGAAGAAGGATGCAAAGCCAATGTTTTTGAGATAGATACTGCTTCTTCAAGACTTTGATATTGAAGTTAAGGACAAGAAAGGAGTTGAGAATTGAGTTGCTGATCATCTCTCCAGGATCAGGATTGAAGATGACGTGCCAATCAATGATTTCTTGCCTGAGGAGAATGTTTATCTGATAGAGACTAGAATACAAGAAGAAATTATTGAAAACCTGCAATCTTCTCGCAACTACAAGGCAGTAACGAGCGACACCAGGAGGGTGACGCTCGTCACCAGTTCAGCAGAATCGCGATCAAGTAGAGGCACGAACCCAGTGACGCTCGCCACTCAATCTGGTGACGCTCGTCATCCGACATTGACGTTGGCAATGATTTGTGCCAGCTTGGGAGCTGCTTTTGAAGAGCAAGTTTATGCCACTATTGATCCCAAAAGGCCCTGGTATGCTGATACTGCCAACTATCTTGCTACAGAGGATGAACCACATGATTTCAAGGGATATGCTAAGAAGAAGTTCTTGAGAAAACTTAGGAGATTCCATTGGGATGAGCCATATCTTTACAGACATTGTGCATATGGGATTTACAGGAGATGCGTGGCAGAAACAGAGGTTCCAAACGTCTTGTTTCACTGTCATGGCTCAGAGTATGCTGGACACTTCGCCACTTTCAAAATAGTCTCCAATGTTCTTCAAACAGGCTTCTGGTGGCCTACTATGTTTCAGGATGCACAAGCATTCATTACACGCTGTGATACATGTCAGAGGAGAGGGAAGATTAGCAGAAGACATGAGATGACACATAAATTCATTCTTGAGGTTGAAGTCTTGGACTGTTAGGGCATTCACTTCATGGGCCCTTTTCCTTCATCCTATGGGAACATATACATTTTGGTTGCTGTTGACTATATATTTAAGTGGGTAGAGGCGTTCGCTACTCCTACCAATGATGCTGCAGTGGTTTTGAAGCTGTTTAAGACCATTATTTTCCCAGATTTGGTCTCCCGCGAATTGTTATCAGTGATGGTGGTTCTCACTTTGTTAACAAGGTCCTTGAAAAGCTGCTGAAGAAGTATCGTGTTCAGCATAGAGTGGCCACGCAATATCATCCCCAGACCAGTGGGCAGGTTAGAGTTTCCAACAGACAGTTCAAGCAGATACTGGAGAAGACAGTTGGGAAGACAAGGAAGGATTGGTCAACGAAATTGGATGATGTGCTATGGGCTTACAGGACTTCCTATAAAATGCCACTTGGGACTACACCATTCCATCTGCTCTATGGCAAGGCGTGCCATCTTCCAGTGGAGCTAGAGTACAAAGCAGAATAAGCTATCAAGAAGCTGAACTTCGATTTGATGCCTGCTGCAGAGAGGCGCTTGATTCAGCTCAATGAACAGGATGAGATCAGATATCTGGCCTATGAAAACTCCAAGTTATACAAGGAGAGGACAAATGCATATCATGATAAAAAGATCATCTCCAGACATTTCGAGCCCAATGACTAGATACATCTCTATAACTCTCGTTTACAGTTGTTTCCTAGTAAACTGTGATCTCGTTGGTCAGGTCCCTTCACTGTCAGAGAGGCTCGACCACATGGCACCATTATCCTGATCAACTCCAAAGGAGAAGAGTTCACTGTCAATGGACAGAGGGTGAAACATTATTGGGTGCAAGCCGAGATTCCAGCAAGACACATTGTGTCTTTGGATGATGCACCAACTGTCTAAACAGCAATCAAAGTCAAGCTAATGACTTTAAACAAGAGCGTAGTGGGAGGCAACCCACTGGTAAGTTTTCTTTTTTCATATGCTTAGTCTAGTTTTCGTGTACATATTAAAAAAAAAACCAAAAAATGAGAAAAACCGAAAAAGATTAAAAAAAAAAGAGAGTGAGTTTGTTCAGTTAGCTTTGATGATGTTTTGTGAACTTGTTGAACCATGGGTTATGCTTCGTTTGGATGTTTTTGATGTGTGTTTTGAGTGCTCTCACAGTCTGACTTCGGAGTACACATGATGGCATTGCATTAACACATCCAACTTGAAGATTCTGGAGTATCAGACATGGTGACGATCGTCACCATTGAGAGGTGACGCTCGTCACCCGCTCCTTCGCGAGGTACACTTTTCAGACTCGGTACTACACGTTCACTTCCTTCTTTTTCACCAACTCTAGGCTTAATAACACTGGGGACAGTGTTGTTTAAGTCTGGGAAAGGTGGCTACTGACGTTGTGTACATTTTATTTTGTTCTTAGAGTCTTAAAGTTGAGTCAAAAACCTGTTTTATAGAGTCAAAATTTTAAAATTGTCAGTTTCTCTTGGAACTAACCACAAAACGTTGATACTTATAAGAACCATTGCCACAGTTGTTGATTACAAGTCTTACTAAGTTTAATGTCATAGGTAGATCAGTCTAGCAACAAAGGTTTAGGTTCTTAGGGAATCTGGAAAATTGGTAAACATTGAGATTGCTTTGTTTAATGTTTAGGAAGGGAAATGAATCTATAAGTGACTGAGTTGATAAAGCCTTGATGAAATATTACACTTAGATAAATATAAGGAGTTAGCAGTAGAGATTTCGAATTTCTTGAAGGAGCTTGAACTAGATTTGATAGATTTACTAAGCTTCTGATGATTAGACTGAAATTTGATCTTGTGTTGGCTCTGTGGGATGTGGATTCGAAAGTGTTGATCAATGTGGTGTTCCTGATGTTTATTTTAGCTAACTGTTTCTCGTTTCAAAGCTCCACCCTGTGTTGAATAAAGAGAATCTGGAAAAAATTGAACAAAGCAATATAAACATTGAGCAAAACATTGGTAAACATCAAGGCTTTATCAACTCAATCTCAATGAAGGTTCATGGTTTTAATGTTTTTTAACCATGGTATAAGTCCTTTCTATTGAGTCTTTTTGGTCTTTTAAGAGTCCTAGTAGAGTCTATGCAGGTTATAGTATGTCTGGAGCATAATTGGATATTTTGGAACTTTTTGGAGCATTGCAAGAATCAACCACGAAGTTAGCAACTCAGAGGCGTTATATAGGAATTGGTGACTATCGTCACCACTCAAGGGTGACGCTAAAACACCTCAAAGGTCAGCAGAAGTTAAACAAGAGACATGCGAGGTGGGTTGAGTTTACTGAAACGTCCCGTACATGATTAAATATAAACAAGGTTAAGATAATGTCGTGGCAGATGCATTATCAAGGAGGTACACTCTTCTTTCTACTTTAGAAGTTAATCTTTTAGGCTTTGATTAAAGAACTTTATAAAGTAGATGAACAATTTTCAGAGATATATGCTTCATGTTCTAAGTCTCCTTCGGGTAAATTCTTTCAGCAAGATGGGTTTCTCTTTTATGAGAACTGTCTTTGTGTACCTAATTGTTCTTCAAGGGATTTGTTTGTTAGGGAAACACACGGGGGGCAGGGGCTTAATGGGGCATTTTGGTATTGCCAAAACCTTAGAAGTCATGAAAGATCATTTCTACTGGCCCCATCTGAAACAAGATGTTGAGAGAGTTTGTGGGAGGTGCAACACTTGTAAGAAAGCCAAATCCAAAGTACAACACCACGGTTTGTATTCGCCATTACCCATTCCTTCTCAACCGTGGCATGACATATCTATGGACTTTGTTTTGGATTTTTCTAGAACTAAAACGGGTAAGGACTCTATATTAGTTATTGTGGATATGTTTTATAAAACGGCTCACTTCATTGCTTGTCATAAAACCGATGATGCATTACATGTACCAAGCTTAGAGATAGTTCGCATTCATGGCATGCCTAAGTCTATTATCTCTGATAGAGATACTATGTTTCTAAGTTTCTTTTGGAAGACATTATGGTCTAAGTTAGGTACTAAGCTCATGTTTTCTACTACTTATCACTCTCAAACGGATGGCCAGACTAAAGTAGTCAATAGGACCTTAGGTACTCTTTTGCGTGCATTAACTAAAAAGAATCTTAAGTCATGGGAAGAATGCTTGCCACATATAGAGTCTGCATACAATCATGCTGTTCATTCAACATCTAAGTATTCACCGTTTCAAATTGTTTATGGGTTCAATTTCATTTCTCCTTTGGATTTAATGCCTTTACCATCGAGTGAAAGAGCTAGTATGGACGGTAAGAAGAAAGCGGAGCTGGTACAACAAATTCATTTAGATGCATTGAAGAACTTAGAAGAAAAGACGAAGCTATACTCTAAACATGCCAACAAAGGGCGACATGAAAAGATCTTTGAAGTTGGAGAACAAGTATGGGTACACTTAAGAAAAGAGAGTTTCCCGGCTGTAAGAAAGTCCAAGCTGATGCCGAGAATAGATGGCCCTTTCAGAATCACCAAGAAGATCAATGACAATGCTTATCAGCTTGACCTCCAAGATAAGTATACTATAAGTCCTAGTTTTAACATTACTGATCTAGTTCCTTATGTTGCAGATAGCGCGAATTTGAGGTCAAATCCTTTTCAAAAAGAAGGGGATGATATGATCATGGAGGACAATTATGAGCTTGTAGCCGAGGAGAAACAAGAACAAGGCAAGCATGTAGCTGATGAAGTTCTTGAAGTTCAAAGTAGTCCAAGTATTTCACAATGCATTTCTTTCATTATAGCTTTCAAAGTCAAGATCTTAGGAGGTTCATATTACCATTCAAACTCTATATACCACATTTTTCTTTTCTCTTCTTCTTCTCTTGATAAAATCGCTTAAGCTCAAGAAACTCTTCCTAGTCTACCCATTAAACAACCTGGCCTACTACTAGCTTGAAATGCAAGCTAGTGTCTACATGAAAACTTCTCTTTGTCGGTCGAAACTCAACACTTTTTGCCTTGATGATTCTAAGTTTTTTCGGAAATAGGCCTCACAATCACACACAAGTATGTTTAAGTTTCAAAGAAGGACTAAGTTGAATGTGGGGTAACTAATTTGATTAACAAGAGTGGTAAGAAGGGAAAAGATAATCCAAATATGTATGTGGTGGTATCCATGAGTTCATTTTTCAATGGAATAACATGACATTTCTAAGTCAAATTTAGATTTTAAATAAAAGGGAAAGGAATTAAATCAATGTGTGTTTCAATAAAGATATGAATTATGAAGACATAAATTCCAAGTATGGTGCTACTTTTAAATTTAAACTCCTTCAAGATGCATCAAATGATTATGAACAAGGACATTAATCCCAAATCATAAATTATCATTCTACAAGGAAATATCATCATTACATCATATGCAAATGCAATGAATCCTATATGCTATGCAACTAGACTCAATCCTAAAATGTAAATGCATATAAATTCTTTTTTTTGTGTTTTAACTTTTTTGAACTTTTTTAATTTTTGTTTTTTATACAATATAAGTATGCAATGTGACTCAAATATGCAAAGGAAAAACTAAGAATCAAAGAACACAAAGTTAAATAACATAGAGCTCTCCCCCAAACTTAAATTACTGCCCCTTTTGTAACAAAAGTCTAAGTCATAATGTAAAAAAATGCAAAGAAAATGCAACTAAATGGTATATACAGTGGTTGAAGTGTTTGATACTTTAGAGCATAGATGTATTGTAAGATGGGGAAGAGCCTCATCAGTAGACAGTGATGTATTGTTGGACTGAGGACTATATGATCTTATAGCTCTCCTCTTTTTTTGGCGAGTTACCCGAAAAGATGACCTTGGTGAATCCATGTTTGATGTGCCTTCTTCTTGCTCATTGAAGGAATAACTCATATAATGGTCCATCTCTTCCTCTTCTATGTCTTCCCCTTCATGCTCAGCTTCTTGCTGAGGAGGTGATGATGTAGAGCCTTTCACCTTTACCTTGAGCTCCTTGATGTGGTCTTTTAAGTTCTTGACACTTTTCACCAACTTCTATATTGTTCAATCTTGCCACTTATTCCAACTTTGAAGCAAGTTGATGTGGGCATGGGCCTTCTTCAAAAGCGCCTCATTTGCCATGTATATCTTGCACCTCGAAGTAGTATCTCTCTCCACCATGCCTTAGAAAATCTTCTTCACCTTGGGCTTGACTCGCGGCTCTTTGCTCAAAGTGATGCACTTTCTCATCTTCTTCATCTTGAGTTACTTGAATCTCAAGAGAGGAGTTAAATCCATATGGATAAAGCTTATCCGATGGAGGATCAAAGTCGATGTTGTACCTCTTTTGGATAGTTGTGAAAGAAATGTTGGGGAGGAAGAACTTTGCGCCTCTAGCATTAACTTGAGTGAAGTTATAGATGTACCTATTTCCCATCTAATTTCGAAGAAATCAAGTCTTTTTTAAGTAGGATATATCCATCCACTCTATGCCATGTGTGGCTACTTTAATGTCAACATTTGCGGCTCTTATCAAGGCAGTGATGATCCCTCCACAACTCATTTGTGGTGTTTTATCATCGGTTGTGGAGATCCAAGTCTTGTAGTTCTGCAACTGCTTCAAAAGAACCGTTACAAGCCAGTCCTTCCACTGTTTCTTTTCAGCTCCATTTGGTTCCTTATAGTCCCAAGAAGTCCTATAAATCCCTCATCAAGAAATTCCAGCTCTTTGGTTAGCACAGCCCCACACTCTTTCCTTGTAAAGAAAATTTGTGCTAAGGCCTTATGTACATAGCACAATGTCGGATGCCTCAGAGAGTGACTTTGTTGATTCCCGGCTTATATGTTCCCACTCCAGTGGTCCACCAAAATGCTTCTAGCTCCACCTTATCGATGTACAAGCACCTTCATCTACCCATTCCTTGATTGAAACTAAAGACCTCCTCAATGTCTCGAAAGGACATCCGATAGGTGGTATATCAACACCTGAATTTTATGTATCGATCACCATCTTTCTCGGACTTTTCTTATCTATAAGCATAGTACTCATTCTCAATATTGCAAGGATTTGATAGAAAGCATCCTAATAGTTAGGATAGGCAATTCCCTTGAACTTCTCAAGACTCATTCCTCTAAAAATTGCTTGTTAATCTTCATAAATGCTAAACTCTCTCATTGTATCCTTATGAGGGTATCTTATGGCTCGGCACTCAACCTTTTGGAAAAGGTTATAGAGCTTTCTCCCAACCGGTTCACTTCTTAAAACACTCTTCTTCCCACACCTAGGTGGCAATTGCTCAACCTCTGTCTTGAGGTTGTGCCACCTTCTTCATTCCCTTTGCTTTCTCAACTCTATTAATCTTGCTAGACACCCCAACTTCTTTTCCACTTCTCGTCTTTACCATTGATACCTATTAAGATATAACACTTGAAAAAATATGAACAAATTATTTGGACAAAATAATCAATGGACAAGAGAATGTATAAATCACATGACATATAAGGTTCTTTATTCATGACTAAAGAGGTCCCTATATGTATGCAAGAGCTCTGTACTAAGCCAAATTCTTGCCATTGATATAAAAATCAAAATTTCAATGTTTCTTAATGCATAAATTCAAGCCGATCGGTATAAGTTAAATTAATGAATGCATCAGAAATTACTAAATTCTAACCAAATTCACGAAGGTAATTGCAAAACTAACTCAAGAACTCATAAAGTCAAAATTCAAAAATTTCTTCATGATATCTCTAGTATAAACATGGAGATAAGCAATTCAAATCTCAACATCCAAAATCAAATTATTATCCACTCAAATCCATTATTACGCTAGTAAAAAAATAACATTATCTATTTATTTAAGCTTCGAGACTTAATAAAAGTTGAGAGAATTTTACCTAGTGTTAGTGAATAAGATAGCGTAAAGTAATGCAATAAACAAGTAGGGCACAACAATTCGGGCTCAATAAGCTTTGAATGAGTAAAATTGGCTTTGAAGAGAAGAATTTATCAAGAATACAAGAACTTGAAAGATAGAAGGATATAATTTTTGTGGAGGCTTGTGGGAGCGAGAAGAAGGGTTTTTAACCCAAAAAGTAGACTTTATCCCTTTAAAGTGGGCCATGGGAAGGGATTAAAAATTTTAGTTGGATTAGAGAACTTATTTACGGACCACAGCGGTTTGAAATTGCTGCGTCTCACAACGGTTTGATTCTGACCGCTGCACCAGACCAGTGTGATACATCAGTGTGTCATGCCTGATGTGTTTACCGCTGGATAGTTTCTTGGCTCAGCTAATTCACAGCGGTCCCACACCGCTGTACCAGACCACTAGAAAATCCCCTGAAGCAATCCATAATGGTTTGAGACCACTGTGGCCGAAGTGAAAAAAAAATTTATGGAGAAATAGTTAAATCGATTCACCCATGACTTTTCTATGCATCCCAGAAGAGTATTGGTTTAGCTGGACTGAAACAAAGATTTGTGGAGAAACAGCTAGATGGGTACTCTAGCATCCGTATCCGAGAAATTCAGAAATGATCGAGGCGGACGTGACATTGTCTGAGGATTAATCGAGCCAAGGTTCGAATATTGGCTAGGAACTGGGAGGTTCAAACTACGGTCGGGAGATAACTAGGAAATAGTCGATGGATGGCCGGGATAGCCGAGCCGGATGGACCATATCCGAGAGAAAATGGTCCAGTCCGTGAGAAAATGGAATTAATTCGATTGAGAGTGTTCTGTGTCCGAGAAAAAAAGGAAAACCTCCGAGAAAATACAAGGATTAGTCCAGGTAGGACAGGGTGCCCGAGAGAAAAGGAAAATATCTGGGTGAAAAATAGAAAACAGCCGAGGGAAGGGAATTGGGCCGTGGGCCAAGAGTTTATGTCGGCTATTTTGTGGTTTATCGTGGGAATGGTCAGCCGGTATAGGCGATAGCCGAGGGAAATCTGAACAGTTCGGGATAAATCCTACTGAAACCAGGAAACGTCGGTTAAGTCCGAGTTACCTAGGGTTTTGTGAGTATATAAGCCGTTTTTGGGACTTACCTCGAAAGTGTTGCGTTTATTTGATAGAAATAAAGCAAAGAGAGAGATTAGTCAATAGAAAACCCTAAGGAAATCAGTTTATCCCGAGGATCGCCGAGAGAGTTTGAGCCATCGCCGAGCAGATCCGACCATCGCCGAGATAAATTGGTAAGCGACTGAATAATTCCCTTAGTGTCCATTTTCCATTGGATAACCTCGAGCTAATAGCCTTGTTTTGTGGGGTTTCTGAGGGTAAACAGTGTTTGGCTCAGAGAAAAGTGAACGGATCGAGAGATAGCCGAGGAGAAAGGGATCAGATCGTACCGATATCTGAGACATTCCTAAGGTGATCGGATATCTTCATTTACACGCGGATTTCATCGGGATTTCTTCGTATCAATCTGTTTCCAACCTTGTCTAAGGTGAGTGCGTGACTGTGGTTAGTGTCTAGGAACGTTAGATTGCTAAGGTTTGATGTTTTGCATGTTTGATTGTGTGATTTTCATGTTGTGTGTTTTAGAACTGATAAGCAATTATATGTTATGGTATTGTGAGGTGTTTACCGTGGCATAGATGATGTCTAGCTAACCTCAGGGTAATCCAGATCATGTACTAGCTTAGGGGATGTGGGATTCTCGCTGAAGCAGACATGGGTCTTAAAAAAAGAATGATCTTGGGTGGTTGGGCTAGATGATCATGGCCGTTTGATATATGTTATGTTTATTGCTAATTGATTGTGTGGGATGTTGAATCCTATAGTATGAATGCGTGATTGATATTGACCAAGGTGTTACGGGATAACCGTACTCACTAAGTATTTATCAAATACTTATGCCTCTCTTTTTTAGTGTGCCGGATCTAAGCAGTAAGTGAAGCGAGATCGGCGGCAGTGATGAATATGGATGGATCGGGGATTGGGTATTTTCTTTTTAGAGGATGTGCTAGGGCTGTTGTCACATGTACGAGCCAGACTACCTGCGGTGGCTCCTGCTCCGGCGGTTGCAGCAGCACCACAAGTAGTTCAGCCTGGTGGGGCTAATGCTGATGTAGTTGTGGAGGAAGGGGACCAAGTGGAGAGGGTTCCGAGTTGCCTCAAGGTTTTTGGATCACATGGTCCGGTTGGGAACCAAGTTTTTTTGCTGGAGGTTCTACACCAATTGAGGCGTGATGTCTTGAGGGTTACAAGAGGGACATAGCAGTGCACTACTTGGAGGGTGATGCACACACGTGGTGGAAAGGAATTGTTGGGGGGCTGGTAAATGCAAATTGTTCGTATGAGACATTTTCAGCGATGTTCAGGAGTAAGTACTTCCCACAGAAAGCTCACAACGAGTTGGACAAGGCGTTTCTGTACCTTAGTCAAGGGACGCTGACAGTGTGACAGTATGTGACTCAGTTTAACCAACTGAGGAAGTATGTGTCTCATGAATTTGATACGGAGGAGAAGCTGATTCATAGGTTCATGAGCGGACTGCGAGTTGAGCTAAGGAACGGATGTGTGGTCCATGACTTCAGGACAGTGGCTGAGCTAGTTGAGAAGGCGGCATTGTTGGAGTCAGGACAGGCGGAAGCTGCTTTGATGACAGTTGGGCTGGGACACCCGTGGCCAAGGCGGGTCTGTCTAGTGGTCAGAACCGGAAGTTTGGGATGGGAGTATCGAACAAAGAGACAGTGGGCCATAGCGTGTGCAGCAAGTGTGGCAAGGCTCAAGTTGGCGAGTGCAGACACAGTGGTAGTGGATGCCACAGGTGCGGGAGCTTATAGCATCGGGTAGGAGACTGTCCGGAGGAGGATCTGCGAGTGGTTCGTGTGTCCGGCAGTGAGAGTGCGGTTCGAGTGTGCTATGGTTGCGGAGAACCA
This sequence comes from Thlaspi arvense, assembly GCA_911865555.2. Lineage (NCBI taxonomy): Eukaryota > Viridiplantae > Streptophyta > Magnoliopsida > Brassicales > Brassicaceae > Thlaspi > Thlaspi arvense. The sequence continues at coordinate 35,860,811 of OU466862.2, forward strand.
GGGCATTTCAAGCGTGAGTGTCCCAAGGCCGGAGTGGTGGAGCAAGCAGTGTTGCAAGGGAAGAGAGCAGGGGAGGTGCTTGCATCATAGGCCAAGAGACATGCCATCATGCAAAGGGTGTACACGACGAGTGCAGCAGCAGCTAACAAACCGATCACTTCTCATCCGATTACTGGTACGTGTGGTACATAGAGTTTTCATGAATTATTTTTGCGTGTTGTGTGTTAGTATATTGTTTTAGCATTATAGGGAATGAATGTGTAGGGACCTTGCTAATGGGTGAGGTTGAAACCCATGTTTTGTTTGACTCACCGGAGAGGACTTTGCGTTAGTACAGGCGGCTGGAGGCCAAGTGATGTTTTTGCTAGGAGCGGTTAAGAACATTTCAGTGTGGATTGGCGAAGTGGACATGCCAACGGATCTAGTGATCTGTAGAGTAAAGTCCTATGATGTCATCTTGGGGATGGACTGGTTAGGCAAGTACATAGCTCATTTGGATTGTCACCGTGGAAGGGTGCGATTCGAGAGAGACGGTGAGGTCTTGGTTTAGCAGGGAGTTAGAACACCCTGATATCTCATACATTTACATCATTTAGGCTTTCATTTAGTTCATGTTTTAGTTCTCTTTTGCATGTTTTCCTTCTCTTTAGTCCTATTTTTCTTCTCCTTTTATACTTAGGTTGCATTTAGGTTGTAGTTTGCATTTTCTATGCATCAAGGATGTTTTTAGGTACCTAAGGAGCTGAATGGAGCAAGGAGGGAGTGTGGGAATGGTTCAAGAAGTTAGCAAAGCTGAGAGGGAGCAAAAGGAGCTAAGGAGGGCGAGTTCTGGTGTTCCATCGATCAAAACTTCAAGGCCATCGATCAAGGATTTATCGATTGGAAACCAAAGAGTGCTCTATCGATCAAGACTTGAAGCTATCGATCATGGAGTGATCGATGGGAGTGCAACAAATGCACCATCGATCATTACCATCGATCACTTTTGATCGATGAGAGACAGGACAAAGCCATCGATCAAGTGTATCGATCAGAGAGTGATCGATGGGAATGCAGCAGATGCACCATCAATCAAACCCATCGATCACTCTAGATCGATACTGACCAGCCTGAACCTGCTTTTATTTACACTTTTACCATTATGTTAGGGCATTTGTCTTTTAGTATAAATAGCTTGTTCTAAGAATTTTTCGTTATCAAGTTTCTGTTCTTGCTAGTTTTAAGGGTTTTTCATCTTTGTAAGAACAAGTTTATCATTTAAAACAAAGTTTTGCATTTGTCTTTTAATTTCTTCTCTAATCTTCTTCTTAATCATTATTAGCATCTTTTCCTTTTGTGATTTGGTGTTAACCATGGTGATTAGTGAGTAGTTATTTTAGGATTTCTAGATGTGGTAGATAAGGGAAATTTAAAGGCTAGATAAGGGTTTGTTAGTGTTTAATATGATTGATTCCTCTCTATTGATCTGTTCTAGATTTGTCTTCATTACATGAATCTAGATTGAGGCTTCATTTTATGCCCACCAAGTGTTTGATGAAATGCTGATCTTGGTTAATAGAGGATTTACTGGCCTTAGCTCAAGAGATTGACTGTTTGAGGAGTATTTTGACTTGAATAGAATTGGTTATTCATGCTTGTTGATTGTTATAGTACTAATGAGAGTTAGTTCTTGTTAGGATGATTAGCAAAGTGTTATTTGCCAAGATATTAGACTTAACTTGCTTGATTGTGAACTCTATGTCTAGAAATCAGCATTGACTGCTTGTTTGCTTGATCAGTGATGTTTGTAACAACCTTAGTTAGCCTTTGAATTCCTCAAAGTCAATAACCACATCTAGGAACTTGTCTTCTTTTTATTTGAATTTCGAATTTGCCATTTACTCTGTTTATTTGCTCTGTTTTTTTTTATTGATCATTGCTAAACTGTTCTTTGAGTGCTCTTCGGTATATGATCACTTAGGTTGTTAGTTTAGGTTGTGTAAGCAACAAATCTTCTTTGAATCCACCTGACTTAGAGTCTTCTACTTGCAACTCTAGTGTTATTTATCATAACCCCTTGGATTGACATAAAAACCTATGCTATGCTGCAACTGACTATTACACAACCTCGGGAAGTTTGGTGGTTTCAGCTATTCAAGCAGAACGACTGATAGAGAAGGGTTGTGACGCGTAACTAGCAACAATCACTACCACAGATGGAGGACCGGATGTTGGCTTCGGCAGTATACCGGTGGTGCAAGATTTTGAGGATGTATTTCAAGCGTTGGCTGGACTGCTACCAGCTCGTTCAGATCTGTTCACGGTTGAACTTGAGCCGGGGACAGCTCCATTGTCCAAAGCACCATACCGGATGGCACCAGCTGAGATGGCAGAACTAAAGAAGCAGCTAACAGAAATTCTGGGCAAGGGGTTCATCAGATCGAGCAGTTCGCCATGGGGTGCCCCTGTGTTGTTCGTAAAGAAGAAGAATGGAAGTTTCATGCTTTACATTGATTACCGCAGATTGAACCGTGTGACCGTGAAGAACAAGTATATACTTCCCAGGATAGACGAGTTATTGGAGCAACTGAGGGGAGCTACATGGTTCTCTAAGATCGATTTGGCATCAGGGTACCATCAAATACCCATAGAGGAGACAAACATACGTAAGACTGTCTTTCGGACAAGGTATGTTCATTACGAGTTTGTGGTCATGCCGTTTGGTTTGACAAATGCGCCAGCTGCATTCATGAAGTTGATGAATTGCGTGTTCAGGGAGTATCTAGATGAGTTTGTGATCATTTTCATAGATGATATTCTAGTATACTCAAAGGGTGAAAAAGAACATAGAGGTCATTTCAGGACTGTTCTGGAGAAGTTGCGAGAACAGAAGTTATATGCCAAGCTCAGTAAGTGCAGCTTTTGGCAACGACATATAAGGTTCTTGGGTCACATTGTTTCGGATAAGGGAGTGTTCGTGGACCAGAGAAGATTCAGGCCATAACGGATTGGCCTAGACCAGAGAACACTACAGCGATATGGAGTTTTCTGGGGCTAGCTGGTTACTACAGGCGGTTTGTTAAAGGCTTTGCAAGCATGGTACAGCTTATGATAAAGCTGACTGGGAAAGACGTGGAGTATGTCTGGACGGATGAGTGTGAAGAGTGCTTCTCAAATTTAAAAGAGTTACTCACTAGTGCACCAGTATCGGCGTTACCAGAACCGGGTGAGCCAAACATGGTATACACAGATGCATCACGGAATGGACTAGGGTGTGTCCTGATACATGATGGTAAGGTGAAAGCTTATGCTTCGGGGCAGCTACGGAAGCATAAAGGGAATTATCCTACGCATGATTTAGAGATGGCGGCTGTGGTGTTTGCACTTAAGATATGGAGGTCATACTTGTATGGAGAGAAGGTCCAGATATACACGGACCATAAGAGTTTAAAGTATATCTTTACTCAACCGGATTTGAACTTGAGACAGCGTAGATGGATGAAGTTGGTAGCAGACTATGATTTGGAAATAACATACCATCCAGGAAAAGCCAACTTGGTGGCGGATGCGTTGAGTAGGAGGAGAGCTAGCGTATCATCAGAACGGGACGTTGGAAGCTGATATCTCTTGTATTTACACCATTTAGACTTGCATTTAGTACATGTCTTGGTTCTCTTTTGCATGTTTTCCTTAGTTTTTGTCCCATTTTCTTCTCTTTTTAGACTTATGTTGCATTTAGGATATATTTTGCATTCTTCTTGCATTATGGATGTTTTTAGGTACTTATGGAGCTAAAAAGAGCTTGGAGGAGCTTTGAGGATGATCCAGGAAGCTAGCTGGACCAAAAGGAGCAAAAGGGACCTAGGCAGATGATCTCTGCAGAGCTTTTCGGTCAGAGCACGGAAGCTATCGATCAAGGAGTGATCGATACAAGCAGTATCGATCAGGAGTATCGATCAGGGGTGATCGATACAAAGTGTAATGATCATGAGTATCGATCATGAGTGATCAATACAAACGTGTCGTGTTAATTTTGGTCACTGTATCTGTGGTAACCCAACCCGGTAAACCGTACCGCAGTTGTGTCCCACTACATCCTCTAAGTCCGTTTCTATACTTAGCCATATTTTCGAACTTTTTCTTTAAACTTATTCTTTCTTATCAATACACAGCGGAATATAAAGCAACTCATTTCATTCATTTAACTTGCATAAAACACTTAAACAGGATTCAGGGCTAACTTAAACAAATCACAATGGTTCGCTAATGAATACAAACGATCATCTAGCAACCTAAGTAGTCAAACACCAAAGCCATAAGACAAAGCACAATGTCTTAAACATAAATAAAACCCAGTCCCGATCCATCCATATCCATCACTGCCGCCTGGTCTCGCTCCTTTACTGCTTAGTACTTGCACACTCAAGATGAGAGGCATAAGTATTTCATAAATACTTAGTGAGTATGGTCATCCCATAACACCTGGTCAGTACCAAACACGCAATCATACATTCGGATTCAACATTCAACACAATCAATTCGCAATAGACATAACAATATCAAACGGTCATGATCATCTAGCCTAACCAACCAAGGTCAATTCCTTTTTAAGAGTCATGTCTACTTCAGCGAGAATCCCACATCCCCTAAGCTAGTACATGATCCAGATTACCCTGAGGTTAGCTAAACATCATATATGCCACGGTAAACTCCACAATATATCATAACATAAAGATTGCTTATCAGTTCTAAACACATAACATGAAACTCACACAATCAACATGCAAACATTCAACCCTTGCAATCCTACGGTCCTAGACACCAACCACAGTCACGCATTCACCTTAGACAAGGCTGGAAACAGATTGGTCAGAAGAAATCCCGATGAAAACCCCACCAAAACGAAGATATCCAATCTCCCTAAGAATCTCTCGGCTGCCCGCACGATCCGATCCTTATCCCCTCGGTTAGCTCTCGATCCGTTCACCTTTCTTCGAGCCAAACTCTGTTTTCCCTCAGAAACCCCACAAAATAAGGCTATTAGCTCGAAGTTATCCGATAAAAACTCAACACTTAGGGAAATATCCGATCGCTTACCAATTCATCTCGGTGATGGTCGGTTCTGCTCGGCGATAACCTGATCTCTCTCGGATGTCCTTGGGATAAACTGTTTTTTTCTTAGGGTTTTTTCTCGACTATTCTCTTTCTTTGCTTTATTGCTCTCGAATAAACACAACTCTCCCGAGAAAAGTCTCAGAATCCCTTATAAACTCGCAAAACCGTAGATAACCCGGACTTATCCGATGTTTTCCTGGTTCTAGTAAGTTTTATCCCGGTCCGATTCGATTATCTCGGCTATTCCCTGTACCGGCTCGACCATTCCTTCGATAAACCAGAAAATAGCCGACCAAACACTTGGCCCACGGCCCAAATTCTCCCACTCGGATAAACTGCCCTTATCTGAGGTGTTTTCCATTTTTCACCCAGATATTCCTATTTCTCTCGGACAACTTGTCCCCTCTCGGCTAATCCTCTATTTCTCTCGGAGGTTTCCCTTTCTCCCTTGGAGACAGTCCACTGACACTCGGACTAACCTCCCAGACTCTCGGATAAATCCCACTGCACTCGGATAAATCCCATTTCCCACGGACTGGACCCTGTTTTCCCTCGGATATGGTGCATCCGGCTCGGCTATCCAGCCCATACCCGACTATTTCCTCGGTCATCACCCAACCATAGTCCAAACCTCCATTTCCCAGCCAATATCCGACCCTTGGCTTGATTATTCCTCGGACAATGCCATGTCTGGTACAATCATTCCACATTTTCTCGGATACGGATGCTACAACTCTCCCCCACCTGTTCTGGATTCGTCCTCGAATCCGACTCATCTGTTTGCAACTTGTCAAACCATTTGGGATACTCAGATTTCATCTTAGCCTCATTCTCCCAAGTGACCTGTTCTTGTCCGTCGCAGTCCCATACGACCCGAACCATTCTGACTAGCTTCCCACGCTTAGTCTTTTCTTTCCGACCTATCACTCGAACTGGCCTAGCCACTACTGCAAGATCCTCTTGCAAGTCTGCTGGCGGCTCCTCTATAACCGTTTCACGTTCGGTAATGTGCTTCCTCAGCTGTGGCACATGGAATACATTATGGAACGCTCCCATTTCTGATGGCAAGTCGAACTTGTAAGCCACTGCGCCAACTCTTTCCAGTATCCGGTACGGCCCCATGTACCTCGGATTCAACTTGGCACTTTTAGCTGCCCTATCCGTTCCTTTATAAGTCAGTGCCTTTAGATAAACCATATCACCCACACTGAACTCCAAATCCCTGCGACGCTTGTCCGTATAACTTTTCTGCCTGTACATAGCCTCTTTCAGCTTAACCTTTAACAATCTGATCTTTTCTATAGTAGCCTCGACCACTGCTGGCCCCATTACACTACGCTCCCCCACTTGTGTCCAACACAATGGTGTTCTGCACGGCCTGCCATACAACGCCTCATGCAGAGACATCTCAATGCTCCTTTGGTAACTATTATTGTATGCAAATTCAGCCAACGGCAAGTAGTCTTCCCAACTACCGCCCCAGTCCAGTACACACGCTCTCAACATATCCTCCAATGTCCTGATTGTCCGTTCTGATTGCCCATCAGTCTGAGGATGATACGCTGTACTCATATGCAACCGCGTTCCACACGCTTCCTGGAACTCATTCCAGAACCTTGAAGTAAACTTCGGATCACGATCTGAGATGATACTCACTGGCACTCCATGCAACCTCACGATCTGATCAATGTACATTTCCACCAACTTTGGTACTCCATCAGTCTTTTTCATTGCTAAAAAGTGAGCAGACTTGGTCAAACAATCCACAATGACCTATATCCCGTGATGCAGCTTCTTAATCTTAGGTAATCCCAGTACAAAGTCCATGGTGATCATGTCCCATTTTCGTTCCGGCATTGGCAACATTTGCAACAAACCACTCGGAAACTGATGCTCTGCCTTAACCAATTGGCACGTCTCACATCCGGCTACCCACTTAGCCACATCTCGTTTCATCCCAACCCAATGATAGTACCGTTTCAAATCCTGATACATCTTGGTCATTCCCGGATGAACAGAAAACCTTGACTGATGTGCCTCCTTCAGGATCTCATCCCTTAACTCCTTCACATCTGGAAAGCAGACCCGTATGTTCACAACAATGGTCCCATTGTTTGAAGTCTGATATTCCGTCTTATCATTCTGTGACACCTTTTTCAGATTCTCATCCTGCTCCTGAGCAATCCGAATCCTAGTCAACAAGTCAGCTCTATCTGCAGCTTCCAGACCCAACGGTTCAACCCCTTCCGTTACTGCATTCAGCTGCAATGTCCTTAGCATGTTCACAATGCTCCCAACATTCTGTTCAGATGATACGCTAGCCCTTCTCCTGCTCAATGCATCCGCCACCAAGTTGGCCTTTCCTGGATGGTATGCTATCTCCAAGTCATAGTCCGCTACCAACTCCATCCATCTACGCTGTCTCAAGTTCAAATCCGGTTGAGTAAAGATGTACTTTAAACTCTTATGGTCCGTGTATATCTGCACCTTCTCCCCAGACAAGTAAGATCTCCATATCTTAAGTGCAAATACCACAGCCGCCATCTCTAAATCATGTGTAGGGTAGTTTCCTTCATGCTTCCGTAGCTGCCGCGAAGCATAAGCTATCACCTTTCCATTCGGCATCAGAACACAACCTAGTCCTTTTCTGGATGCATCCGTGTATACCACGTATGGCTCACCCGGTTCTAGTAACGCCAATACTGGTGCACTAGTGAATAACTCCTTTAGCTTTGAGAAGCACTCTTCACACTCATCCGTCCAGACATACTCCACGTCTTTACCAGTCAGCTTTGTCATTGGCTGAGCCATGCTTGCAAAACCTTTGACAAACCACCTGTAGTAACCAGCTAGTCCGAGAAAACTCCTTATCTCTATAGCATTCTCTGGTCTAGGCCAATCCGCAATAGCCTGAATCTTCTCTGGGTCCACAGACACTCCCTTATCCAAAACAATGTGACCCAAGAACCCCATATCACGTTGCCAAAAGCTACACTTACTGAGCTTGGCATATAACTTCTGTTCTCTCAACGTTTCCAGAACAGTCCGCAATTAACTCTTATGCTCTTCCTCATCCTTAGAGTATACTAGAATATCATCTATGAAAATGATCACAAACTCATCTAGGTACTCTCTGAATACGCCATTCATCAACTTTATGAATGCATCTGGCGCATTCGTCAAACCAAACGGCATGACCACAAACTCGTAATGACCATACCTTATCCTAAAGGCAGTCTTACGCACGTCTGTCTCCTCTATGGGTATTTGATGGTACCCTGATGCCAAATCGATCTTAGAGAACCAAGTAGCTCCCCTGAGTTGGTCCAACAACTCGTCTATCCTAGGAAGTGGATACTTGTTCTTCACGGTCACACGGTTTAATCCGCGGTAATCAATGCAAAGCCTGAAGCTCCCATCCTTCTTCTTCACGAACAACACTGGTGCTCCCCACGGTGAACTACTAGGTCTAATGAAACCTTTGTCCAACAACTCCGTTAGCTGCTTCTTCAGTTCCGCCATCTCTGTTGGCGCCATCCGGTATGGTGCTTTGGACAATGGAGCTGTCCCCGGCTCAAGTTCAATCGTGAGTGGATCTGAACGAGCTGGTGTCAGTCCTGCCAACGCCTGAAAAACATCCTCAAATTCCTGCACCACCGGTATACTGCCCAAGTCTACATCCGGTCCTCCTTCTGTGTAGTGATCGTTGCTAGATACGCCTCACAACCCCTCTATATCAGTCGTTCTGCTTGGATAGCTGAAACCACCAAACTTCCCGAGGTTGGTCTAACTCCCTGATAAACCAAGACCTCTCCGTCTCTCTCAAACCGCACCCTTCCACAGTGACAATCCAAGAGAGCTCTGTGCTTGCCTAACCAGTCCATTCCCAAAATGACATCGTAGGACTTAACCCTACAGATTACTAGATCCGCTGGCATATTCACTTCGCCAAACATCACTGGAACATTCTTAACCGTTCCTAATGAAAACATCGCTTGGCCTCCAGCCGCCTGAACTAACCCAAAGTCCTCTCCGGGTTCCTTCCGGAACTGTCCCTTTCCGATCATGTCGGGATTAACAAAACAATGACTGGCTCCCGAGTCAAACAGAACATGGGTCTCAACCTCACCCATTAGGAAGGTCCCTACACATTCATTCCCTAGAATGCTAAGACTCTATACTAACACACAACACACAAAAGCATTTAAAGAAAACACTATGTACCACACGTACCAGTAATCGGATGAGAAGTGCTCGGTTCCTCGGCTGCTGCTGCACTCGTCGTGTACACCCTCGGCATAATGGCCTGTCTCTTGGCCTGTGATGCAAGCGCCTCCCCTGCTCTCTTCCCTTGAGCCACGGCCTGCTCCACCACTCCCGCCTTAGGACACTCACGCTTGAAATGCCCCGGTTCTCCACAACCGTAGCAAGCCCGAACAGCACCATCACTGCTGGACACACGGACCACTCTCTGATCCTCCTCCAGACAGTCTCGTACCCGATGCTCTAAACTCCCGCACCTGTGGCATGCACTACCACCGCGCCTACACTCGCCAACGTGAGCCTTGCCACACTTGCTGCACACGCTGCGTCCCCCAGATCCTTTAGTCGGTACTCCTTTCCCAAACTTCCGGTTCTGTCCACTAGACTGACCCGCCTTGGTCGGTACTAGCCCCAGCTGACATCAACACAGCTTCCGCCTGTCGTGACTCCAACAATGCCACCTTCTCTACAAGCTCAGCAACTGTCCTGAAGTCACGAACCACACACCCATTCCTTAGCTCAACTCGCAGTCCACTCTTAAACCTGCGAATCAGCTTCTCTTCCGTGTCAAACTCATGAGACACATACTTCCTCAGCTGATTAAACTGAGTCTCATACTGCCTCACTGTTAGCGTCCCCTAGCTAAGGTACAGAAACGCCTTCTCCAACTCGTTGTAAGCTTCCTGTGGGAAGTACTTACTCCTGAACATCGCTGAAAATGTCTCATATGAATAATTCGCATTCACCAGCCTTCCAACGATTCCTTTCCACCACGTGTGTGCATCACCCTCCAAGTAGTGCACGGCAATGTCTCTCTTGTAACCCTCTGGACATCGGATAGACTCAAAATTCCGTTCTAGTCTCATCCTCCACTCATCTGCCTCAATCGGTGTAGAACCTCCAGCAAAGAACTTGGTTCCCAACCGCACCATGTGATCTAAAACCTTGAGGTAACTCGGAACCCTCTCCACTTGGTCCGATTCCTCCCCAATCACATCCGCGTGAACCCCCACCGGTGGTACTACGTGGGGTGCTGCTGCAACCGCCGGAGCAGGAGCCACCGCAGGTAGCCTAGCTAGTACATGTGCTAACATCCCAAGCGCAGCCTCTAACCCCATTGGTGCCACATTCGCAGCAACCCCAGCTGCACCCGCAGCATTCCTAGCCACGTTCTCAGCATCCGCAGCATTCCTTGCTGCTTCCACGGCTGCCACTCTAGCCGCCTCATTTGCAACCGTAGCTGCCTGTCTCTCGGCTTCCCTTGCCCTCTCAGCAACATCACCGTTGACTGAGTTCACAGACCCTGCAGCCTGGTTGTCCCCATTGTTTCACCAGTATCGATCACTCATGACCGACATAATCACATCGGATGGATTTCGGTCAAGTGTGTGGATCAGTGATGACCGATATTAATCCCAGAAAGCACATCAGTCTCTAATATCGATCACTCATGACCGATATTGCCATTTCGGCCAGTTATATCAGTCATGTGTGACCGATATTCCATCCGAGGTAAGTATCTCAACTTTCAAAATTTTTTACCTCCTTTGGTTTGGAGCCAAGGGAGTTCAAATTTTCGCATGGGATTCTTTCTAACCTCTTTCTTAGCTTCTGAACACTTTTGTTTTTGTCCCCCACACTTTTGATTCCTTATGTTCCCTCACCAACCTTTGATTCCTTTGGTTTCCTCTCTTTACTCTCTATTTAAGCAATAATTTCCTTCACTTCTCTTCACACTTCAACTCACTCTTCTTCTCACCTAAAGCACGGAATTATTAGTTCTCTTTTTCTTTTATTACTTTCTTTAAGTGTCAAAGGCTCCACTAATGGTCTGCTTTCTAAACTATCTCTCTTTGCTCTTACTCTTTGCTTATGTTCAAAATCGCTTAGTAGATGTTTTTAAGAGCAAGTAGTGTTTAGTTTTAATTGTTGTGCTTTGGTTTTACAATTTGGATTTGTTTTGAAATATCAAGCTAGATGTTGAAGTTCTGTTTGATGTCTATTTATCTCATTGCTTGTTTATATTCATCCATTTGCAAGATCATCATCTCTTTTGCCTAAGAACCATTTTGCTAGAGGGTCATGTATAACTGTTTATCTCCTCTTGCTTTGAAGAAGTTTAAACTTTTTGTTAGGACTTGTTAGACTTTTCTTAGCTTAAAGATTTTTTCCATTAAAAGCTTTCAACTATTTGGTTCTTCAGCTATTATTCTTTCACTTACCTTGTTTTCAAGCATTGCTTCTGAAGGTACCATAGTAAGAACAAACATAGCTTCTGGGAAAAAGGGAAAAGCACCTCAGGAAGCACCAACATCACCAACAGTAAGGCAAGAAAAAGGAAAGGGCAAAGCTGCTGAGACTTCATCTAAGACCGCTGGAAAGAGACAGCTAGAGATAAAAGCGCCAAGCAGAGAGGCAAGGGAAAAGCTGCTGAGGAAGAAGTTCCACCCATGAAGTACAGTGCTAGGGAACTCATGGAGGGATTCAGTAGATGCACCTTCAAGCCAACAAGATACACATGCACCTCCACAATGAAGGAGCTGGGAATATATGAAGACTGCATCTGCACCTTTGAACAAATGGGGCTTACAAAGCTATTACAGCCTCTCCCATCCTATGAGCCCTTCACTCATCAATTCCTCTCCACCCTCAACGTGGTTTATTTTGAGAAGAGTGAGTTCCCTGGACATGATGGATGGATCTCCTTCAAGCTTGGAAAACAGAGGTTCACAATCACATTCCAAGAACTCTCTAGAGCGCTGGGACTAAGCACCTACTTTCAAAGAGGAAAGAAGTTCTTAATCCATGAATCGCAGTACACAAGGTTTTAGGAGATAATTGGAGTAGGTGAATTCAGAGCTGGAGTTACAAGAAACCAACACTTGAAGCATCCTGCAGTTAGATATGCACAAATGGTGCTTGCAAACACATTCTTTGCAAGGAAGGAAACCTCACACCTAACTGGCAAGGAGAGAGACTTCCTCTTCAATGGATTGTACCAAGCAGTGTCTGTTGATCCACCAAGCAAATTCCCATGCCATGTAAGACTGTTCATAGAGCAGCTGCAAACATACCAGAGCTGGGTTATCAACAAAGGAAGAAGGGAGAAGAACCCACAGCTGCACATTGGAGGAGTCGTGACAGCAATTCTCATAGCTTGTGATGTGAACCTTGAGGAGCATGCTGAAGATGCCCTAGATCCTATCTGGATAGATATGGAGTATCTGAAGAGAAGTCATTTTCTTGAGAAGAGTGTTCAGGGCAAGTATGTTTACCAATTCCTCAACCATCACTCAGAGCAAGTGAGAGTCCTTCTCCCAAACCCAAGGCTAACCTCCGTCACCACAAGGAAAAACATCAACTTCAACTTGAGTGAGGAGGAGCTCTACACAGGCGTCCCTATTCCTAGAGAAGGAGCAGAAGACAGTGAAGATGAAGAGCACACTGAAGAGATTGAAGAAGAAGAAGAAGAAGATCACCAATGGAATGCTACTGCTGGCGCTGAAGGCCAAGGAGGAACCTATGAAGAAGATGAGCTTGAAGAAGAAGAAGTGTTGAGCTACAGCTCAAAGCAGTTCCACTTCCAGCCCTATGAAGCACCCAACCAAGGAAGCTCTTTGAGAGCAGCTCATGAGCACATCAACACACTCCAGAAGTGGTGCAAGTGGCAAGACAAAGCCATCAAAGGGCTTATGAAGATGGTGAAAGGGAAGTTCAGGAAGAACAAGGCTACATCAGCGAAAACTTCCCACCACAGCCACACCCATGAGCTCAGCTCGGCGATGACGTGAACTACGGATGCATTCTGGCTGCTTCATTTGTGAAATACAAGGCGTATGCCTTGAGATGCAAGGCAAGCTCGTCGCATATCGGAGGCTTCCTCACTCCCTTGTTCGTGCAAGCTGGTATACCGCTTCAAGACTTTAATTTTGTTCCGGATAGAGCCTTCATGGATGAGACATACCTAAGAAACACTGATAGCTTGGGACTCACCCCAGCTGAGGGCTTCTTTGTTCATTGACACGGAGAATGAGAAGAGGGTGTGTATCTTGCCAAACAGGTGCGAAACCGGGCTGTTGGGAGTTGGGAACATCGAGTTTCTTCCAACCGTAGAGGAGTGTATGGCTCCTCTAGGAGTCACAGCCGCCATTCGCCAAGCAACTCGGCCAAGATCGGAGTCTCCAGCCACGGATGATGAGATGCCCGAAGCCTTTGTCCTCCCTAAGCTTGATTTTGAGCTGCGGACTAAGACGGAGAAGTTCCTTGCTTCTGTTGTGGAGATGCAAAGGAAAATCAACAAATGGCAAAGCAAGGTGCTCAAGAAGCTTGCCAAGAAAGTCAAGGCGCTTCAAGGACGTTCACCAAAGCAACCTGCAAGCGAGGAGGTCCAACAGCCCGAGAAGAGGAAGCTTTCAACCGGAGGAGTTGTCATCCGTGAGACCCAAGCAAGCAACATCCAGCCGGCGTGTCTCTCTCTCCAAGAACCAGCCTCCAAAGGCAAAGCCATAGTATCTAGCTCGTCTGGAACAGCCTCAAGTTCCAGCCGAGACTAGATCTGAGGTAACAACAACCTTCCCTTGTACATACCACACATTCTTCTGTTTTTGCTTTGTGTGTTTGAGCTCCTTTGAATTTGATTGCCACCGAGACGGTGTCATTCAAGTTTGGGGGAGTATGTGTGTGGTTTGACAAGTTTATTTTGCCCTTATTTTCCCTTTGCATCCCTTGAGTCTTCATTGCATCTAAGGCATAGAAAAGAAAAGAAAAAATTGGTGAAATTTTAAAAAAATTTCAAAAATATTCATGTAGTTGCATTCACTTTGTTAAACATTTTAGGATTGAATCTAGAATTTTTAAGCACCTAGGTTGTTTACATTTGCATAAGGGGTTAAAGATTTTTTAAAAAGGTGTTTTAAGCTCATGGATTGTTTCAATGCCCTAGTTAGTAGTTGTTTGATGCTTCGCTCACGCTTAGAAAGTAAGTCCTTACCATGCTTGGATCACTTGTTTTGATTTCGTGACTTGAATTGAACATTCATGATTTTAAACTTGTCCTAATAAGTGAGAACCCTAACCTGAATGTTTAAATATCATTTTTATGCATTTGAAAATGAACTCATGGATCTTATACATATTTAGGCTCTCTTCCTCCTTTTACCACTCTTTGTGAGCCTAAGTAGAACTCCCACCATCAACCTTACCTTTCTTTTAAGCCAAGTGTTCTTGTGTGACATCATTGTGGGGCCTCTTTTCGGTTTGAACTTAGCATAACGTATTACGTTTAGGCGACATGATTAGGTTCTCATATGATTGCTAGCTTTGCATTTTGAAGCTAGTTGTAGGCTTAGGATGAGTTTGGGGGTTTGATGGGATTGCATTCTTGTTTATATGCTTACGGTTTCAAAAGGGTTTGGAAATTGAAGTGAATAAAAGGTTTTAAGTGAAAGGCTTTGTTTTCAAAAATGTATAATGCTCTAAGTATTTCAGAAGATAGCTCTCTCAAGTAAAATAAAAAGAAAAGAAAAGAGCCTAAGTGCCAAAATAAAAAGAAAAGAAAAGGAAAGAAAAGAATAGAGACCTATCAATAAAAAAAAAAAAAAGAGCTAAAATGTTTTCAGCCTTTTTCACTGGCCTAAAAGAGTAAGAATGTTTTCTGTTTTTTATTTGGGTTTGAGCTTAATAAGGGTAGTCTCTAGGCGGATGAGTGAGCTGAAAAGAAAAGAAAATGAGAGGAGTTTTAGGATCATTGTTAGTATACAAGGGTAGATGAAAATCTAATCATGTATGCATCAGTTTCCTTTACCTTTAGCAATATGCATAAAGTTCATACCATTCGTGAGAGAAACCCTTTGCATTGTATAACCCTTTTTAAAATGAGATCATTCTATTCTCATAGCCTTCACCCTTAGCCAAATGTGTTCTGCTTTAAAGTGCATAAGTTTGATTCACGGTTTGATCGTTAATGAATGTTAAAGGATGAGTTTCTTTGATTGTTTGGAATAGGAGAGTCATGATTTGAAATTCATTGTGCGATGAGTATGGCTAAGTTCTTTGGAGTATGAGTGTGAGCATTGCATCTTAGAACTAGTAACTAGGACGTTGAGATTGATTCATTTGAAAGACACCTTTGCAAGAAGCTTAAACCCCCGTTTGTTTTAAAAAACCTCTCTCCCTTCTTCAATTTTGTTTGCTTGAGGGCAAGCAAAAGGCAAGTTTGGCAGAGTTGATACTGCTGCATATTTCATGTGTTTTGCATGCATATAAGATAGTTTCTTATGCATTTACCTTGCACTTTAGGCTAGTTTGCATCACTTTAGGTCCTAGAGTACTTTTGCACCAGCATTTGCATGTTTCTTGCATTTTGCATTGCATTTAGGTTGTTTTCGGCTACTTTGGAGCTTTGGAGGATTCATGGACGTGCTAAGGCTCGTGAGGAGGTTCGTGGACACTTGGAGAATTCAGGAATGCTTGCTAAGGATCAGAGATCGAGAAGCGGATCGAGCATGGCAGGTCGATCTAGATGAGATCGACCAGAAGATCGAGTAGCCGAGTCGATGCAAGGAAATGGATCGAGACCAAGATCAAGATGGGAGATCGATCTGAAGTACGAACGTAAATGACGCCATGCAGCTCGAGCACCGGATCGAGCCTTCAACCCGATCAGCACAAGATCGACTCAGAGATCGACCGAACTCACCTGATCCCAGCCAAAGATCGAGAGCCAGATCGAGTCTCCTGCCCGATCCCAGACTTACCTTATCCATCCAGCCTGTTCTTGGACGCTAGCAACGGACGGGGGGGGGGGGGACCAGTACATGCCTTTAGCCAATTTTGGCTAAAAACGGCGATTGCTTTTTCCACCTTCATTCTGTCTTTTTCCTGTTATCTTTTTGCTTAGGCGATTATCTCCGCCATTGTTAGACTTTGAGCCTTTCTTGCTTTGTTCTTGAATATTGAATCGTATAAGTTTAAAGCAATCGTTTTTCATGTTTACTAGATCATCTTCTATGCTTTGTTTGGTTGACTTTATGTGTAGCGAGTAGTCTTTTCGGGTGTTGGGGTTGAGAGGATTCAAGGGGGTTGAAAAGGTTTTCAAAGCTTAGTGTTTTCTTGTTCTTCATGGCTTTCTCTTCTAGGATATCGAGTTCTTAAGGCTTAGAGAATCTCACGCCAAGATCTCTAAGATCCAAAGGGCCTCTTACCTTGACAGGATCCAAAGGTCCTGGAAAATCGAATCCTAGAGGCTAGTCTACCTTTCCCAAACGCCACGGTAGTTTAGGGGACTAGTTAGGCCGTGTGTTTGAAATCTATGTTTATTGCCCTTCAATCTCTTCTTCCTCCAAACGCCATGGGTCTGGAGAAGAGAATGAAGGAGTGATCCATATCACACGCCATGGATGGATATTGTTTTGTTTTCAAGGCCTAGAGAATCTCACAAAGTGAGTAGATCTAAGGTTTTCAAACCAAGCTTGAACCTTTGAGACCTTTGAACATGAATCTCAACCCTGAACCCTCTTTCTTAGTGTTTTCTCATCTCTGTTAATCTTTCTCTTGTTATCTGTTCGCATCCTGGTCATTAGATTTATTTCTGTTGAACTTTTAGACGAGATCGATTGTTGTTGCTCGATCTAGTGGTCGATCCACTAGTCAATTTTTAATAATTCATAGCTTTCCATTTTAATCATTATGTTTGTTCCTCGTGGTAGTTCACTCGTTTCTAGTATTTTTAAAATAGTTTTGTTTTGCATTTGACCGTTGCATCTAGTTTTTAGGATTTTTACAAACCATTCATCATTTGCTTAGCTTTGCATGATCCTTGCATTCTCATTGCACTTTCTAGCTCCTACGTTGGATTGATTCCCCTTGCACTGTACTACGACTGTGTGATGCTTGAGTTTTGATAACCTTCTGCTTGCATTACTCCTTTATGCACAAAAAGCTTGTTATCAGAAAGTCTGAAAAGGACAAAGAGCATGTGTATTTTGGCTGATTTCAACTTTCAAAATTTTTTACCTCCTTTGGTTTGGAGCCAAGGGAGTTCAAATTTTCGCATGGGATTCTTTCTGACCTCTTTCATAGCTTCTGAACACTTTTGTTTTTGTCCCCCACACTTATGATTCCTTATGTTCCCTTACCAACCTTTGATTCCTTTGGTTTCCTCTCTTTACTCTCTATTTAAGCAATAATTTCCTTCACTTCTCTTCACACTTCAACTCACTCTTCTTCTCACCTAAAGCACGGAATTATTAGTTCTCTTTTTCTTTTATTACTTTCTTTAAGTGTCAAAGGCTCCACTAAAGGTCTGCTTTCTAAACTATCTCTCTTTGCTCTTACTCTTTGCTTATCTTCAAAATCGCTTAGTAGATGTTTTTAAGAGCAAGTAGTGTTTAGTTTTAATTGTTGTGCTCTGGTTTTGCAATTTGGATTTGTTTTGAAATATCAAGCTAGATGTTGAAGTTCTGTTTAATGTCTATTTATCTCATTGCTTGTTTATCTTCATCCATTTGCAAGATCATCATCTCTTTTGCCTAAGAACCATTTTGCTAGAGTGTCATGCATAACTGTTTATCTCCTCTTGCTTTGAAGAAGTTTAAACTTTTTGTTAGGACTTGTTAGACTTTTCTTAGCTTAAAGATTTTTTCCATTAAAAGCTTTCAGCTATTTGGTTCTTCAGCTATTATTCTTTCACTTACCTTGTTTTTTAGCTTTGCTTCTGAAGGTACCATGGGAAGAACAAACATAGCTGCTGGGAAAAAGGGAAAAGCACCTCAGGAAGCACGAACATCACCAACAGTAAGGCAAGAAAAAGGAAAGGGCAAAGCTGCTGAGACTTCATCTAAGACCGCTGGAAAGAGAGCAGCTGGAGATAAAAGCGCCAAGCAGAGAGGCAAGGGAAAAGCTGCTGAGGAAGAAGTTCCACCCATGAAGTACAGTGCTAGGGAACTCATGGAGGGATTCAGTAGATGCACCTTCAAGCCAACAAGATACACATGCACCTCCACAATGAAGGAGCTGAGAATCTATGAAGACTGCATCTGCACCTTTGGACAAATGGGGCTTACAAAGCTATTACAGCCTCTCCCATCCTATGAGCGCTTCACTCATCAATTCCTCTCCACCCTCAAGGTGGTTTATTATGAGAAGAGTGAGCTCCCTGACCATGATGGATGGATCTCCTTCAAGCTTGGAAAACAGAGGTTCACAATCACATTCCAAGAACTCTCTAGAGCGCTGGGGCTAAGCACCTACTTTCAAAGACGAAAGAAGTTCTTAATCCATGAATTGCAGTACACAAGGTTTAGGGAGATAATTGGAGTAGGGGAATTCAGATCTGGAGTTACAAGAAACCAACACTTGAAGCATCATGTAGTTAGATATGCACAAAAGGTGCTTGCAAACACATTCTTTGCAAGGAAGGAAACCTCACACCTAATTGGCAAGGAGAGAGACTTCCTCTACAATGGATTGTACACCGGTTTGGGCACCAACAGAAGAGCAGTGTCCGTTGATCCACCAAGCAAGTTCCCATGCCTTGTAAGACTGTTCATGGAGCAGCTGCAAACATACCAGAGCGGGGTTATCAACAAAGGAAGAAGGGAGAACAACCCAGAGCTGCACATTGGAGGAGTTGTGACAGCAATTCTCATAGCTTGTGATGTGAACCTTGAGGAGCATGCTGAAGATGCCCTAGATCCTATCTGGATAGATATGGAGTATCTGAAGAGAATTCATTTTCTTGAGAAGAGTGTTCAGGGCAAGTATGTTTACCAATTCCTCAACCATCACTCAGAGCAAGTGAGAGTCCTTCTCCCAAACCCAAGGCTAACCTCCTTCACCACAAGGAAAAACATCAACTTCAACTTGAGTGAGGAGGAGGTCTACACAGGCGGCCCTATTCCTAGAGAAGGAGAAGAAGACAGTTAAGAAGAAGAGCACACTGAAGAGATTGGAGAAGAAGAAGAAGAAGATCACCAATGGAAGAAGAAGAGCCTACTGCTGGCGCTGAAGGCCAAGGAGGAACCTATGAAGAATATGAGCTTGAAGAAGAAGAAGTGTTGAGCTACAGCTCAAAGCAGTTCCACTTCCAGCCCTATGAAGCACCCAACCAAGGAAGCTCTTTGAGAGGAGCTCATGAGCACATCAACACACTCCAGAAGTGGTGCAAGTGGCAAGACAAAGCCATCAAAGGGCTTATAAAGATGGTGAAAGGGGAGTTCAGGAAGAACAAGGCTACATCAGCGAAAACTTCCCACCACAGCCACACCCATGAGCTCAACTCTCACCAAGCTGAGCCAACTGAAGAGGAGGAAGCTGCATAGAACCCCCATTGAAGACACTCATTCCATGCACAATCAAGTGACCAATGGGGTACATGGGCACAACCAAGAGCCTCATCCTATTAGCCAAGAGCCCATGTTCCATCAGCTTGGGAGGCGCCAAACCCCAACCCCTCTGAAGTTCAGGAGATATGGCAATGGGATACACAAGGGACTTCTTCACAGGCTGAGCAACTATGGTCAAGCTGGGTTCAACCACCTCAAGAAGCAGAGCATTCCACTCAAGTTTATGAGAGAAGTAAGAGGAGAGCTAGCAAGTCTCCTCAAACCTCAGGATCATCCCACCACTCCTACCATTAAACCAAGTACCACATCCTTTCCATTGTTTTATACCATTGCATCTTTTTATTTCTGTAATATATTTTGTTGCTTCTCTCTTCCATTGCTTTCATTACACAAGAGACTGTGTAATTTTAGTGTGGGGGAGGGATTTGGGGTTTGACTTTGTGTTCTGTTTTCTTAGTTTTTCTTTTTCTTTCTACTTTGAGTCTCATGCATATCATGCATTCATGTAAGGCATAGGAAAACACAAAAAATCGAAAAATTTGAAAATTTTTTCATTTTTGCAAACCAAAAAGAAAGCATGTAGTTGCATTTCATTCTTTTAAGATTGGGTCTAGTGTTGACATATAGGTTGCATTGCATTTGCATAGGGCATTATGATGAATTTTCCTTGTAAAGTCCTTAGTGTTTAGAGATGATT
The DNA here is from genome assembly GCA_911865555.2 of Thlaspi arvense. NCBI lineage: Eukaryota > Viridiplantae > Streptophyta > Magnoliopsida > Brassicales > Brassicaceae > Thlaspi > Thlaspi arvense. The sequence continues at coordinate 35,881,208 of OU466862.2, forward strand.
TCAGTTTTTAAGTGCTTAGCTGTTTGATGCATCATATGATTGCTAGAAGTTAAGGCTGAACCATGCTTAGATTGCTAGGTTTGGTCTTCTCATCTCATTCTGAAAGCATTTGTTCTCTGAAAATCAACTCTATCAACTTGAACTTTAATTTGGACTTTTAATTATCATGTCTTAGCATTGAAAAGTGAATTCATGGCTACCATATACATATTTGGATCATCTTTCTCTTTTCTACCACTCTACAGTTACATCCTCACCCTTAACCAAAACCTCTTTTTGAGCCAAAACACTATTGTGAGTGCTGTGAGGCCTTTGCATTGCATTTTCGATTTTGTCTTGGCAAAAAGTATTAGGAATAAGGTTGGCAATGATTAGCTCTCTTGTAGATATCAGCTTGCTTCTTGAGCATGATTCTAGGATAGGAGTTTTGGGGTTTAAAAGGGTAGTGTAAGTGGTTTGAACTTTATGTTTATATGTTTTGAAAGAAAAGAAAAAGATCTGAAATGGTAGAAAAGGGGAAACAGTCTAAAATTGTGGTTAAGTAAAGGGAAGAAAAGCTCTAAGTGCAAAGAAGAAAGGAGCCAGCAACAAAGCTCAGAAAGGGTCCAAAGAAGAAAAAATCAGACCAGGAGCAATCCACCAAAGGTGATGAAGGTGCCAATACAACAAAGAAGAGCAAGTCCCAACCAAAAAGAAGCAACTACACAAGCAAAAAGAAGAAGTTTCCCCAGCCATGAAGAAGGGTAAAGGGTAGAGTTTAGGAAAGGGTAGACTTAGAGGGTTCACTCTTGGGTTTAGAAATGCTTAGGACTCATCTTTGGGAAATAAGGGTAAAAGAGAGCTTTGAATTGCATGCATAAGTCTGCTTTTACCTTTAGCATTTTGCCTAAGATGAAGTTATTTCATTTAGAGATCCCTTATGTTTTTTAAACCCTGTGCTTAAATGAGATCATTCTTATCTCATAACCTTACCCCTTTTCAACCAAATGTCTTCACTTGATTTGCATAAACATGATTCATGTTCTGAACCTAATTGAATGTTAAAGAGTTGGTTGATTTGAGCATTTGCCTAGGTTGAGATTTGAGATCATTTTGAAATATGATGAGCATGGCTAGGTTCTTTAAAGTATAGCTGATTATGTTTGCATCCTACAACTAGGCACTTAAGCATTGACTGCATTTAGTACATATTTTGGGGGTGTTGATATCCCTTGTATTTACACTATTTAGGACTACATTTAGTACATATTTTGGTCCTCTTTTGCATGTTTTCCCTTAGCTTTTGTCTCATTTTCTTCTCCTTTTAGACTCAGGTTGCATTTGGAGTATAGTTTGCATTTTAGATGTTTTTAGGTGCTTTTGGAGCTAAAAGGAGCTTGGAGGAGTTTTGGGGATGATCCAGGATGCTAGCTGGGCAAAAGGGAGCAAGAAGGATCAAAGCAGACAATCTCTGCAGAAGTCTTCTGTCAGAGCACGGTGAACATCGGTCAAGGATGACCGATACGGAGCAGTATCGATCACCAGTATCGGTCAAGGGTGATCGACACAAACACAACGAGTTGATTTCGGTCATATGTGTCGATCACTCCGAACCGATGGGGATCCATATCGATCACTGAAGACTGATGTAACTGACCGATACTGACCCAGCCCGAACCTGTTTTAATTATGCTTTTGCCATTACTCTAGGGCTTCCTTCTCTAGGCTATAAATAGCCTCTTTTCCTAGATTTTCGGGAGGTCTTGTCAATTTACTGTTCTTAAGAATTTTCTGTAAGTTTGTAAGACAAATCCTTTGCTTTGTTTAATATATTTGAGTATTTGCCTTTAATCTTTCTTTATTATCTCTTCTAATCGTGATTAACATCCTTTTCCTTTGTGATTTGGTGTTAAATATGAGTATGAGTGAGTAGTTTCTTTAGAGTTTCTAGATGTGGTAGATTAGGGGAATTTAAGACTTGATCAAGGCTTGTTAAGTGCTTCAGTTTATGGGTCTCCTCTATTAATCTGTTATTAATGCTAGATTAGTCTTGATCAAACTTATCTAGGTTGTTAGCTTTCTCTTATGCCTACCAAGTGTTTGATGAAATGCTGATCTTGTTTAATAGAAGATTTGCTGGCCTTGGCTCAAGAGATTGACTGTTTGAGGAGCATTTTGACTTGAATAGAGTTGTTTACTATTGCCTGCTTGATGTTTTAGCACTAATGAGAGTTAGGTCTTGTTAAGATATTTAGCAAAGGGCTATTTGCCAAGAGATTGGATCTTACTTGCTTGATCAATGTAGTTTGAAACAGCCTTAGTTAGTGTCTGAAATTCCCAAAAGTCAATAACCACATCTAGAAACTTGCCTTTCTCTTATTTGAATCTCGGATTTGCTCTGTTTTGCTCTGTTTTTCTTGCTTAAATCTGCTTAGTTTGCTTTTGTTTTCACTTTCTTTGTTGATTGATCACACTAGGTTGTTAGAACAGTTGCCTAGGCAACAAAAACCTTTTCCTGCTTGCTTGACTTAGAGATTTCACTCTTAGCTCTTCTGTTTTCAAGTAATCCCAATTGGATTGACATTAAAACTCATACTACAATTGGCTAGTACAATGGGTGATTGACAACAAGAATGCAATAAACCTTGTACCAATTGACAAACTGGTCATTAAGATGCCCTTGATGGATATTGTGAGGATAACTCCTGTTATAAGGAGATATATGAAGAGGATGGTGACCAACAACTCGAGCCTAGAGGCAGGAGCAATGATGATCAACGAGCAGGTCAGTGCAGTGATTCAGAACAGAGTATCTGAGAAGCTTTCAGACCCTGGAAGCTTGGTGTTGGACTGCATCATATTTTTAGACAGATTTGAGAGATCATTGTGTGATCTTGGTTCTAATGTAAACCTGATGCCTCATTCTGTTGCCAAGAGCTTAGGGATGGCCGATTTTAATGCTACCAGGATATGTCTTGTCCTAACTGATAGATCAGTTAGAGTCCCTGAAGGAGTGATAGAAGATGTTTCTATCAAAGTGGGAGATTGCATGATTCCTACTGATTTTGTGGTTCTGGAGTATGGAGAAGAACCCAAAGATCCTCTGATTCTTGGCAGACCTTTCATGGCTACTACAGGAGCTATTATAGATGTCAGGAAGGGAAGAATTGAGCTGAATGTTGGTGATTTGGTGATGCAATTCAAAATGGACAAGCCGATGAAGAGGCTAACCATAGATGGGCAGACATTCTATGTGGATGTTCTTACCAATCTTGATGAGCAGATCTTCCAAGAGATGAGTCCAGAAGATCCCCTAGAGAGGGCGTTGACCACTTCTATAGCAGAGGTTGAGCATTTAGAAGCAGCTGCTACTGGTTATGCAAAGATGATGGATGCTATTGCACATGTCATGCAACTGGTTGCACAGGAAGAACTAGTCAGCACATCTGGGAAAGCTGCTGCAATGGGTGATTGGAGTGTAGCAAAAGCACCAAAAGTTGATCTTAAACAGCTCCCTGCAGGGCTAAGGTACGCTTTCCTTGGAGAAAACTCCACTTATCCTGTCATTATTAATGCTTCACTTAACAATGCAGAGCTCACCCTTTTGCTAAACAAGCTGCGCAGATTTCGCAAAGCTCTTGGCTATTCTCTTGATGATATTTCAGGTATTTCTTCAGACTTGTGCATGCATGTGATACATCTGGAGGATGAATCAAAATCATCAAGTGAGCATCAGAGGAGGCTGAATCCGAACCTGCAAGATGTTGTCAAGAAGGCATGAAGCTGCTGCAAGCTGGGACCATCTATCCTATATCAGACAGAGCCTTGGTTAGTCCTATTCATGTGGTTCCTAAGAAAGGAGGAGACACAGTGGTGAAAAATGACAAGGATGAGCTGATTCCTACCAGAATAGTGACTGGACACAAGATGTGTATCGATTACATGAAGCTGAATGCAGCTACAAGGGAAGATCACTTCCTTCTGCCTTTCATCAATCAGATGCTGGAGAGGCTGAGGAATCATAAGTAATACTGCTTCCTAAATAGCTATTCAGGCTTCTTTCAGATCCCCATTCATCCAGATGATTAGGAGAAGACCACTTTTACCTGTCCTTATAGCACATTTGCATACCGCATAATGCCTTTTGGACTGTGTAATGCTCATGCAACTTTCCAGAGATGCATGATGTCGATCTTCACTGACATGATTGAGAGGTTTATGGAGGTTTTCATGGATGAATTATCAGTCTATAGGTATTCCTTCAAGAGCTGTCTGCACAACTTGTGTGCAATTCTGCATAGAAGTGAAGAGAAGCATTTGGTTCTGAATTAGGAGAAGTGTTATTTTATGATACAAGATGGCATTGTTCTTGGTCACAGAGTCTCTGGAGATGGCATATAAGTGGATAGGGTGAAAATTGATGTGATGACAAGCTTGCAGGCGCCTGATTCTGTCAAGGCAGAGAGGAGTTTTCTGGGTCATGCTGGGTTCTACAGAAGATTCATCAAAGACTTCAGCAAGATTGCAAAACCTCTTACTGCACTTCTCTGCAAAGATGTGAAGTTTGAATTCTCTGCAGAATGTCAATCAACTTTTGTGCAGATCAAACAGGCTTTGATGACAGATCCTATTGTGCAACCTCTAGATTGGGACTTGCCTTTTGAGGTTATGTGTGATGCCAGCGATTTTGCAGTTGGAGCAGTGCTGGGATAGAGGAAAGACAAGAAACTACACGTTATCTCCTATGCCAACAGAACATTGGATGAAGATCAGAAGAACTATGCAACTACTGAGAAGGAACTGTTGGCAGTGGTCTTTGCCTTTGAGAAGTTTTGCCAGTACCTTGTTGGCTCCAAGGTCATGGTCCACACAGACAATTCAGCACTGAAGTATTTGATGCAGAAGAAGGATGCAAAGCCAATGTTTTTGAGATAGATACTGCTTCTTCAAGACTTTGATATTGAAGTTAAGGACAAGAAAGGAGTTGAGAATTGAGTTGTTGATCATCTCTCCAGGATCAGGATTGAAGATGACGTGCCAATCAATGATTTCTTGCCTGAGGAGAATGTTTATCTGATAGAGACTAGAATACAAGAAGAAATTATTGAAAACCTGCAATCTTCTCGCAACTACAAGGCAGTGACGAGCGACACCATGAGGGTGAAGCTCGTCACCAGTTCAGCAGAATCGCGATCAAGTAGAGGCACGACCCCGGTGACGCTCGCCACTCAATCTGGTGACGCTCGTCATCCGACACAGACGTTGGCAATGATTTGTGCCAGCTTGGGAGCTGCTTTTGAAGAGCAAGTTTATGCCACTATTGATCCCAAAAGGCCCTGGTATGCTGATATTGCCAACTATCTTGCTGCAGAGGATGAACCACATGATTTCAAGGGATATGCTAAGAAGAAGTTCTTGAGAGAACTTAGGAGATTCCACTGGGATGAGCCATATCTTTACAGACATTGTGCATATGGGATTTACAGGAGATGCGTAGCAGAAGCAGAGGTTCCAAACGTCTTGTTTCACTGTCATGGCTCAGAGTATGCTGGACACTTCGCCACTTTCAACATAGTCTCCAATGTTCTTCAAACAGGCTTCTGGTGGCCTACTATGTTTCAGGATGCACAAGCATTCATTACACGCTGTGATACATGTCAGAGGAGAGGGAAGATTAGCAGAAGACATGAGATGACACATAACTTCATTCTTGAGGTTGAAGTCTTTGACTGTTAGGGCATTGACTTCATGGGCCATTTTCCTTCATCCTATGGGAACATAAACATTTTGGTTGCTGTTGACTATATATTTAAGTGGGTAGAGGCGTTCGCTACTCCTACCAATGATGCTGTACTGGTTTTGAAGCTGTTTAAGACCATTATTTTCCCAGATTTGGTGTCCCGCGAATTGTTATCAGTGATGGTGGTTCTCACTTTGTTAACAAGGCCTTTGACAAGCTGCTGAAGAAGTATCGTGTTCAGCATAGAGTGGCCACGCAATATCATCCCCAGACCAGTGGGCAGGCTGGAGTTTCCAACAGACAGTTCAAGCAGATACTGGAGAAGACAGTTGGGAAGACAAGGAAGGATTGGTCAACGAAATTGGATGATGTGCTGTGGGCTTACAGGACTTCCTATAAAATGCCACTTGGGACTACACCATTCCATCTGCTCTATGGCAAGGCATGCCATCTTCCAGTGGAGCTAGAGTACAAAGCAGAATGAGCTATCAAGAAGCTGAACTTCGATTTGATGCCTGCTGCAGAGAGGCGCTTGATTCAGCTCAATGAACAGGATGAGATCAGATATCTGGCCTATGAAAACTCCAAGTTATACAAGGAGAGGACAAATGCATATCATGATAAAAAGATCATCTCCAGACATTTCGAGCCCAATGACCAAGTACTTTTCTATAACTCTCATTTACAGTTGTTTCCTGGTAAACTGTGATCTCGTTGGTCAGGTCCCTTCACTGTCAGAGAGGCTCGACCACATGGCACCATTATCCTGATCAACTCCAAAGGAGAGGAGTTCACTGTCAATGGACAGAGGGTGAAACATTATTGGGTGCAAGCCGAGATTCCAGCAAGACACATTGTGTCTCTGGATGATGCACCAACTGTCTAAACTGCAATCAAAGTCAAGCTAATGACTTTAAACAAGCGCGTAGTGGGAGGCAACCCACTGGTAAGTTTTCTTTTTTCATATGCTTAGTCTAGTTTTCGTGTACATATTAAAAAAAAAACCAAAATATGAGAAAAACCGAAAAAGATAAAAAAAAAAAAAGAGAGTGAGTTTGTTCAGTTAGCTTTGATGATGTTTTATGAATTGTTGAACCATGGGTTATGCTTCGTTTGGATATTTTTGATGTGTGTTTTGAGTGCTCGCACAGTCTGACTTCGAAGTACACATGATGGCATTGCATTAACACATCCAACTTGAAGATTCTGGAGTATCAGATATGGTGACGATCGTCACCATTGAGAGGTGACGCTCGTCACCCGCTCCTTCGCGAGGTACACTTTTCAGACTCGGTACTACACGTTCACTTCCTTCTTTTTCACCAACTCTAGGCTTAATAACACTGGGGACAGTGTTGTTTAAGTCTGGGAAAGGTGGCTACTGACGTTGTGTACATTTTATTTTGTTCTTAGAGTCTTAAAGTTGAGTCAAAAACCTGTTTTATAGAGTCAATATTTTAAAATTGTCAGTTTTTCTTGGAACTAACCACAAAACGTTGATACTTATAAGAACCATTGCCACAGTTGTTGATTACAAGTCTTACTAAGTTTAAAGTCATAGGTAGATCAGTCTAGCAATAAAGGTTTAGGTTCTTAGAGAATCTGGAAAATTGGTAAACATTGAGATTGTTTTGTTTAATGTTTAGGAAGGGAAATGAATCTATAAGTGACTGAGTTGATAAAGTCTTGATGAAATATTACACTTAGATAAATATAAGGAGTTAGCAGTAGAGATTTCGAATTTCTTTAAGGAGCTTGAACTAGATTTGAGAGATTTGCTAAGCTTCTGATGATTAGACTGAAATTTGATCTTGTGTTGGCTCTGTGGGATGTGGATTCGAAAGTGTTGATCAATGTGGCGTTCCTGATGTTTAGCTGACTGTTTCTCGTTTCAAAGCTCGACCTTGAGTTGAACAAAGAGAATCTGGAAAAATTGAACAAAGCAATATAAACATTGAGCAAAACATTGGTAAACATCAAGGCTTTATCAACTCAATCTCAACGAAGGTTCATGGTTTTAATGTTTTTTAACCATGGTATAAGTCCTTTTTATTGAGTCTTTTTGGTCTTTTAAGAGTCCTATTAGAGTCTACGCAGGTTATAGTATGTCTGGAGCATAATTGGAGATTTTGGAACTTTTTGGAGTATTGCAAGAATCAACCACGAAGTTAGCAACTCAGAGGCGTTATATAGGAATTGGTGACTATCGTCACCACTCAAGGGTGACGCTAAAACACCTCAAAGGTCAGCAGAAGTTAAACAAGAGACATGCGAGGTGGGTTGAGTTTATTGAAATGTCCCGTACATGATTAAATATAAACAAGGTTAAGATAATGTCGTGGCAGAAGCATTATCAAGGAGGTATACTCTTCTTTCTACTTTAGAAGTTAAACTTTTAGGCTTTGATTAAAGAACTTTGTAAAGTAGATGAACAATTTTCAGAGATATATGATTCATGTTCTAAGTCTCCTTCGGGTAAATTCTTTCAGCAAGATGGGTTTCTCATTTATGAGAACTGTCTTTCTGTACCTAATTGTTCTTCAAGGGATTTGTTTGTTAGGGAAGCACACGGGGGGCGGGGGCTTAATGGGGCATTTTGGTATTGCCAAAACCTTAGAAGTCATGAAAGATCATTTTCACTGGCCCCATCTGAAACAAGATGTTGAGAGAGTTTGTGGGAGGTGCAACACTTATAAGCAAGCCAAATCCAAAGTACAGCACCACGGTTTGTATTCGCCATTACCCATTCCTTCTCAACCGTGGCATGACATATCTATGGACTTTGTTTTGGGTTTTCCTAGAACTAAAACGGGTAAGGACTCTATATTAGTTGTTGTGGATATGTTTTCTAAAACGGGTCACTTCATTGCTTGTCATAAAACCGATAATGCATTACATGTACCAAGCTTAGAGATAGTTCGCATTCATGGCATGCCTAAGTCTATTATCTCTGATAGAGATACTAAGTTTCTAAGTTTCTTTTGGAAGACATTATGGTCTAAGTTAGGTACTAAGCTCATGTTTTCTACTACTTATCACTCTCAAACGGATGGCCGGACTAAAGTAGTCAATAGGACCTTAGGTACTCTTTTGCGTGCATTAACTAAAAAGAATCTTAAGTCATGGGAAGAATGCTTGCCACATATAGAGTTTGCATACAATCATGCCGTTCACTCAACATCTAAGTATTCACCGTTTCAAATTGTTTATGGGTTCAATTTCATTTCTCCTTTGGATTTAATGCCTTTACCATCGAGTGAAAGAGCTAGTATGGACGGTAAGAAGAAAGCAGAGCTGGTACAACAAATTCATTTAGATGCATTGAAGAACTTAGAAGAAAAGACGAAGTTATATTCTAAACATGCCAACAAAGGGCGACATGAAAAGATCTTTGAAGTTGGAGAACAAGTATAGGTACGCTTGAGAAAAGAGAGGTTCCCGGCTGTAAGAAAGTCCAAGCTGATGCCGAGAATAGATGGCCCTTTCAGAATCACCAAGAAGATCAATGACAACGCTTATCAGCTTGACCTCCAAGATAAGTATACTATAAGTCCTAGTTTTAACATTACTGATCTAGTTCCTTATGTTGCAGATAGCGCGGATTTGAGGTCAAATCCTTTTCAAGAAGAAGGGGATGATATGATCATGGAGGACAATGATGAGCTTGTAGCCGAGGAGAAACAAGAACAAGGCAAGCATGTAGCTGATGAAGTTCTTGAAGTTAAAAGTAGTCCAATGACACGTTCAAAGACTAAGGTATTTCACAATGCATTTCTTTCATTATAGCTTTCAAAGTCAAGATCTTAGGAGGTTCATATTACCATTCAAACTCTATATACCACATTGTTGTTTTCTCTTCTTCTTCTCTTGATAAAATCACTTAAGCTCAAGAAACTCTTCCTAGTCTACCCATTAAACAACCTGGCCTACTACTAGCTTGAAATGCAAGCTAGTGTCTACATGAAAACTTCTCTTTGTCGGTCGAAACTCAACACTTTTTGCCTTGATGATTCTAAGTTTTTTCGGAAATAGGCCTCACAATCACACACAAGTATGTTTAAGTTTCAAAGAAGGGCTAAGTTGAATGTGGGGTAACTAATTTGATTAACAAGAGTGGTAAGAAGGGAAAAGATAATCCAAATATGTATGTGGTGGTATCCATGAGTTCATTTTTCAATGGAATAACATGACATTTCTAAGTCAAATTTACATTTTAAATAAAAGGGAAAGGAATTAAATCAATGTGTGTTTCAATAAAGATATGAATTATGAAGACATAAATTCCAAGTATGGTGCTACTTTTAAACTTAAACTCCTTCAAGATGCATCAAATGATTCTGAACAAGGACATTAATCCCAAATCATAAATTATCATTCTACAAGGAAATATCATCATTACATCATATGCAAATGCAATGAATCCTATATGCTATGCAACTAGACTCAATCCTAAAATGTAAATGCATATAAATTCTTGTTTTTTGTGTTTTAACTTTTTTGAACTTTTTTAATTTTTGTTTTCTTATACAATATAAGTATGCAATGTGACTCAAATATGCAAAGGAAAAATTAAGAATCAAAGAACACAAAGTTAAATAACATAGAGCTCTCCCCCAAACTTAAATTACTGCCTCTTTTGTAACAAAAGTCTAAGTCATAATGTAAAAAAATGCAAAGAAAATGCAACTAAATGGTATATACAGTGGTTGAAGTGTTTGATACTTTAGAGCATGGATGTATTGTAAGATGGGGAAGAGCCTCATCAGTAGACAGTGATGTATTGTTGTACTGAGGAGTATGTGATCTTATAGCTCTCCTCTTCTTTTGGCGAGTTACCCGAAAAGATGACCTTGGTGAATCCATGTTTGATGTGCCTTCTTCTTGCTCATTGAAGGAATAACTCATATAATGGTCCATCTCTTCCTCTTCTATGTCTTCCCCTTCATGCTCAGCTTCTTGCTGAGGAGGTGATGATGTAGAGCCTTTCACCTTTACCTTGAGCTCCTTGATGTGGTCTTTTAAGTTCTTGACACTTTTCACCAACTTCTATATTGTTCAATCTTGCCACTTATTCCAACTTTGAAGCAAGTTGATGTGGGCATGGGCCTTCTTCAAAAGCGCCTCATTTGCCATGTATATCTTGCACCTCGAAGTAGTATCTCTCTCCACCATGCCTTAGAAAATCTTCTTCACCTTGGGCTTGACTCGCGGCTCTTTGCTCAAAGTGATGCACTTTCTCATCTTCTTCATCTTGAGTTACTTGAATCTCAAGAGAGGAGTTAAATCCATATGGATAAAGCTTATCCGATGGAGGATCAAAGTCGATGTTGTACCTCTTTTGGATAGTTGTGAAAGAAATGTTGGGGAGGAAGAACTTTGCGCCTCTAGCATTAACTTGAGTGAAGTTCCAGCTCTTTGGTTAGCACAGCCCCACACTCTTTCCTTGTAAAGAAAATTTGTGCTAAGGCCTTATGTACATAGCACAATGTCGGATGCCTCAGAGAGTGACTTTGTTGATTCCCGGCTTATATGTTCCCACTCCAGTGGTCCACCAAAATGCTTCTAGCTCCACCTTATCGATGTACAAGAACCTTCATCTACCCATTCCTTGATTGAAACTAAAGACCTCCTCAATGTCTCGAAAGGACATCCGATAGGTGGTATATCAACACCTGAATTTTATGTATCGATCACCATCTTTCTCAGACTTTTCTTATCTATAAGCGTAGTACTCATTCTCAGTATTGCAAGGATTTGATAGAAAGCATCCTAATAGTTGGGATAGGCAATTCCCTTGAACTTCTCAAGACTCATTCCTCTAAAAATTGCTTGTCAATCATCATAAATGCTAAACTCTCTCATTGTATCCTTATGAGGGTATCTTATGGCTCGGCACTCAACCTTTTGGAAAAGGTTATAGAGCTTTCTCTCAACCGGTTCACTTCTTAAAACACTCTTCTTCCCACACCTAGGTGGCAATTGCTCTTGAGGTTGTGCCACCTTCTTCATTCCCTTTGCTTTCTCAACTCTATTAATCTTGCTAGACACCCCAACTTCTTTTCCACTTCTCATCTTTACCATTGATACCTATTAAGACATAACACTTGAAAAAATATGAACAAATTATTTTGACAAAATAATCAATGGACAAGAGAATGTATAAATCACATGACATATAAGGTTCTTTATTCATGACTAAAGAGGTCCCTATATGTATGCAAGAGCTCTGTACTAAGCCAAATTCTTGCCATTGATATAAAAATCAAAATTTCAATGTTTCTTAATGCATAAATTCAAGCCGATCGGTATAAGTTAAATTAATGAATGCATCCGAAATTACTAAATTCTAACCAAATTCACGAGGGTAATTGCAAAACTAACTCAAGAACTCATAAAGTCAAAATTCAAAAATTTCTTAATGCTATCTCTAGTATAAACATGGAGATAAGCAATTCAAATCTCAACAACCAAAATCAAATTATTATCCACTCAAATCCATTATTACACAAGTAAAAAAATAACATTATCTGTTTATTTAAGCTTCGAGACTTAATAAAAGTTGAGAGAATTTTACCTAGTGTTAGTGAATAAGATAGCGTAAAGTAATGCAATAAACAAGTAGGGCACAACAATTCGGGCTCAATAAGCTTTGAATGAGTAAAATTGGCTTTGAAGAGAATAATTTGTCAAGAATACAAGAACTTGAAAGATAGAAGGATATAATTTTTGTGGAGGCTTGTGGGAGCGAGAAGAAGGGTTTTTAACCCAAAAAGTAGACTTTATCCCTTTAAAGTGGGCCATGGGAAGGGATTAAAAATTTTAGTTGGATTAGAGAACTTATTTACGGAGCACAGCGGTTTGAAATTGCTGCGTCTCACAACGATTTGATTCTGACCGCTGCACCAGACCAGTGTGATACATCAGTGTGTCATGCCTGATGTGTTTACCGCTGGATAGTTTCTTTGCTCAGCTAATTCACAGCGGTCCCACACCGCTGTACCAGACCACTAGAAAATTCCCTGAAGCAACCCATACTGGTTTGAGACTACTGTGGCCGAAGTGAAAAAAAGTTTATGGAGAAATAGTTAAATCGATTCACCCATGACTTTTCCATGCATCTCGGAAGAGTATTGGTTTGGCTGGATTAAAACAAAGATTTATGGAGAAACAGCTAGATGGGTACTGTAGCATCCGTATCCGAGAAATTCAGAAATGATCGAGGCGGACGTGACATTGTCTGAGGATTAATCGAGCCAAGGTTCGAATATTGGCTAGGAACTGGGAGGTTCAAACTATGGTCGGGAGATAACTAGGAAATAGTCGATGGATGGCTGGGATAGCCGAGCCGGATGGACCATATCAGAGAGAAAATAGTCCAGTCCGTGAGAAAATGGAATTAATTCGATTGAGAGTGTTCTGTGTTCGAGAAAAAAAGGAAAACCTCCGAGAAAATACGAGGATTAGTCAAGGTAGGACAGGGTGCCCGAGAGAAAAGGAAAATATCTGGGTGAAAAATAGAAAACAGCCGAGGGAAGGGAATTGGGCCATGGGCCAAGAGTTTATGTCGGCTATTTTGTGGTTTATCGTGGGAATGGTCAGCCGGTATGGGCGATAGCCGAGGGAAATCAGAACATTTCGGGATAAATCCTACTGAAACCAGAAAACGTCGGTTAAGTCCGAGTTACCTAGGGTTTTGCGAGTATATAAGCCGTTTTTGGGACTTACCTCGAAAGTGTTGCGTTTATTTGATAGAAATAAAGCAAAGAGAGAGATTAGTCAATAGAAAACCCTAAGGAAATCAGTTTATCCTGAGGATCACCGAGAGAGTTTGAGCCATCACCGAGCAGATCCGACCATCGCCGAGATAAATTGGTAAGTGACTGAATAATTCCCTTAGTGTCCATTTTCCATCGGATAACCTCGAGCTAATGGCCTTGTTTTGTGGGGTTTCTGAGGGTAAACAGTGTTTGGCTCAGAGAAAAGTGAACGGATCGAAAGATAGCCGAGGAGAAAGGGATCAGATCGTACCGAGATCTGAGACATTCCTAGGGTGATCGGATATCTTCATTTACACGCGGATTTCATCGGGATTTCTTCGTATCAATCTGTTTCCAACCTTGTCTAAGCTGAGTGTGTGACTGTGGTTAGTGTCTAGGAACGTTAGATTGCTAAGGTTTGATGTTTTGCATGTTTGATTGTGTGATTTTCATGTTGTGTGTTTTAGAACTGATAAGCGATTATATGTTATGGTATTGTGACGTGTTTACCGTGGCATAGATGATGTCTAGCTAACCTCAGGGTAATCCGGATCATGTACTAGCTTAGGGGATGTGGGATTCTCGCTGATGCAGACATGGGTCTTAAAAAAAGAATGATCTTGGGTGGTTGGGCTAGATGATCATGGCCGTTTGATATATGTTATGTTTATTGCGAATTGATTGTGTGGGATGTTGAATCCTATAGTATGAATACGTGAATGGTACTGACCAAGGTGTTACGGGATGACCGTACTCACTAAGTATTTATCAAATACTTATGCCTCTCTTTTTGAGTGTGCCGGATCTAAGCAGTAAGTAAAGCGAGAACGGCGGCAGTGATAAATATGGATGGATCGGGGATTGGGTGTTTTCTTTTTAGAGGCTATGCTAGGGCTGTTGTCACATGTACGAGCCAGACTACCTGCGCTGGCTCCTGCTCCGGCGGTTGCACCAGCACCACAAGTAGTTCAGCCTGGTGGGGCTAATGCTGATGTAGTTGTGGAGGAAGGGGACCAAGTGGAGAGGGTTCCGAGTTGCCTCAAGGATTTTGGATCACATGGTCCGGTTGGGAACCAAGTTCTTTTGCTGGAGGTTCTACACCAATTGAGGCGGATGAGTGGAGGATGAGACTGGAGCGGCACTTCGAGTTTATCTGATGTCTTGAGGGTTACAAGAGGGACATAGCAGTGCACTACTTGGAGGGTGATGCACACACGTGGTGGAAAGGAATTGTTGGGAGGCTGGTAAATGCAAATTGTTCGTATGAGACATTTTCAGCAATGTTCAGGAGTAAGTACTTCCCACAGAAAGCTTACAATGAGTTGGACAAGGCGTTTCTGTACCTTAGTCAAGGGACGCTGACAGTGAGGCAGTATGCGACTCAGTTTAACCAACTGAGGAAGTATGTGTCTTATGAATTTGATACGGAGGAGAAGCTGATTCATAGGTTCATGAGCGGACTGCGAGTTGAGCTAAGGAACGGATGTGTGGTCCGTGACTTCAGGACAGTGGCTGAGCTAGTTGAGAAGGCGGCATTGTTGGAGTCACGACAGGCGGAAGCTGCTTTGATGACAGTTGGGCTGGGACACCTGTGGCTAAGGCGGGTCAGTCTAGTGGTCAGAACCGGAAGTTTGGGAAGGGAGTATCGAACAAAGAGACCGTGGGCCATAGCATGTGCAGCAAGTGTGGCAAGGCTCAAGTTGGCGACTGCAGACACGGTGGTAGTGGATGCCACAGGTGCGGGAGCCTAGAGCATCGGGTAGGAGACTGTCCGGAGGAGGATCTGCGAGTGGTTCGTGTGTCCGGCAGTGAGAGTGCGGTTCGAGTGTGCTATGGTTGCGGAGAACCAGGGCATTTCAAGCGTGAGTGTCCCAAGGCCGGAGTGGTGGAGCAAGCAGTGTTGCAAGGGAAGTGAGCAGGGGAGGCGCTTGCATCACAGGCCAAGAGACATGCCATCATGCCAAGGGTATACACGACGAGTGCAGCAGCAGCTAACAAACCGATCACTTCTCATCCGATTACTGGTACGTGTGGTACATAGAGTTTTCATGAATTAATTTTGCGTGTTGTGTGTTAGTATATTGTCTTAGCATTATAGGGAATGAATGTGTAGGGACCTTGCTAATGGGTGAGGTTGAAACCCATGTTTTGTTTGACTCACCGGATAGGACTTTGCGTTAGTACAGGCGGCTGGAGGCCAAGTGATGTTTTTGCTAGGAGCGGTTAAGAACATTTCAGTGTGGATTGGCGAAGTGGACATGCCAACGGATCTAGTGATCTGTAGAGTAAAGTCCTATGATGTCATCTTGGGGATGGACTGGTTAGGCAAGTACATAGCTCATTTGGATTGTCACCGTGGAAGGGTGCGATTCGAGAGAGACGGTGAGGTCTTGGTTTAGCAGGGAGTTAGAACAACCTGATATCTCATACATTTACATCATTTAGGCTTACATTTAGTTCATGTTTTAGTTCTCTTTTGCATGTTTTCCTTCTCTTTAGTCCCACTTTTCTTCTCCTTTTATACTTAGGTTGCATTTAGGTTGTAGTTTGCATTTTCTATGCATCAAGGATGTTTTTAGGTACCTAAGGAGCTGAATGGAGCAAGGAGGGAGTGTGAGAATGGTTCAAGAAGTTAGCAAAGTTGAGAGGGAGCAAAAGGAGCTAAGGAGGGCGAGTTCTGGTGTTCCATCGATCAAAACTTCAAGGCCATCGATCAAGGAGTTATCGATTGGAAACCAAAGAGTGCTCCATCGATCAAGACTTGAAGCTATCGATCATGGAGTGATCGATGGGAGTGCAACAAATGCACTATCGATCATTACCATCGATCACTTTTGATCGATGAGAGACAGGACAAAGCCATCGATCAAGTGTATCGATCAAAGAGTGATCAATGGGAATGCAGCAGATGCACCATCAATCAAACCCATCGATCACTCTAGATCGATACTGACCAGCCTGAACCTGCTTTTATTTACACTTTTACCATTATGTTAGGGCATTTGTCTTTTAGTATAAATAGCTTGTTCTAAGAATTTTTCATTATCAAGTTTCTGTTCTTGCTAGTTTTAAGGGTTTTTCATCTTTGTAAGAACAAGTTTATCATTTAAAACAATGTTTTGCATTTGTCTTTTAATTTCTTCTCTAATCTTCTTCTTAATCATTATTAGCATCTTTTCCTTTTGTGATTTCGTGTTAACCATGGTGATTAGTGAGTAGTTATCTTAGGGTTTCTAGATGTGGTAGATAAGAGAAATTTAAAGGCTAGATAAGGGTATGTTAGTGTTTAATATGATTGATTCCTCTCTATTGATCTGTTCTAGATTTGTCTTCATCACATGAATCTAGATTGAGGCTTCATTTTATGCCCACCAAGTGTTTGATGAAATGCTGATCTTGGTTAATAGAGGATTTACTGGCCTTAGCTCAAGAGATTGACTGTTAGAGGAGTATTTTGACTTGAATAGAATTGGTTATTCATGCTTGTTGATTGTTATAGCACTAATGAGAGTTAGTTCTTGTTAGGGTGATTAGCAAAGTGTTATTTGCCAAGATATTAGACTTAACATGCTTGATTGTGAACTCTATGTCTAGGAATCAGCATTGACTGCTTGTTTGCTTGATCAGTGATGTTTGTAACAACCTTAGTTAGCCTTTGAATTCCTCAAAGTCAATAACCACATCTACGAACTTGTCTTCTTTTTATTTGAATTTCGAATTTGCCATTTACTCTGTTTATTTGCTCTGTTTTTTTTATGCTAATTTTTTTCAGATTTTTCGATTTTTTTTGGTGTTTTTCTATGCCTTATATGAATGCATGATATGCATGAGAATCAAAGTGAAAGAAAAATAAAAACTAAGAAAACAAAACACAAAGTCAAACCCCAAATCTCTCCCCCACACTTAAATTTCACAGTCTCTTGTGTAATGAAAGCAATGAGAGAGAAAAGCAACAAAATATAATACAAAATTGAAAAAGATGCAATGGTATAGAAAATGAATAGGATGTGGTACCTTGATTAATAGTAGGAGTGGTGGAAGGATCCAGATGTCTGAGGAGACTTGCTAGCCCTCCTCTTGTTCCTCATCTCATAAACCTTTGTAGATGGTGCTGCTTCTTGTGTAGGAGCAACCCAGCTTGACCATAACCTCTCTGCTTGTGAAGAGTCACCTTGTGTACCCCATTGCCATGATTCTTGAACTTCAGAGGGAATGGGAGTTAGTACCCAAGCTGATGGTACATGGGCACTTGGCTCATATGATGAGGCCCTTGGTTGTGCCTATGTCCCCCACTGATCACTAGGCTGTGCATGGAAAGAGTGTCTTCCATGGGGGTTCAAAACAGCTTCTTCCTCTTCAGTTGGCTCAGCTCGTTGTGGTTGCTCTTCTTGATGAGGAGTGTGCTCATGAGTATGGCTCTGATGGGAAGTTCTTGCTGATGTAGCTTTGTCTTTCTTGAACTTCCCTTTGACCATTTTCACCAACCCCTTAATGGCTTTGTCTTGCCGTTTGCACCACTTCTGAAGTGCATTGATGTGCTCATGAGCCACTTTCAAAGAGCTTCCTTGGCTGGGTACTTCAGAAGGTGTGAATTGGAACTGCCATGAACTGTAGCTCAACACTTCTTCATCAAAGTCTTCTTCTTCATTGGTTTCTCCCTGGCCTTCAGCGCCAGCAGCAGCATCTCCTTGGTGATCTTCTTCTTCAATCTCTTCAGAGTTTCCTTCCTCATTTTCTTCATCTCTCTCTTCAGGGACAGGGCCGCCTTTGTTGAGATCCTCTTCACTCTGATTGAAGTTGATGTTGGTCCTTGTGGTGAAGGAGGTGAGCCATGGGTTAGGGAGAAGGACTCTTGCTGGCTCTTGGAGATCATTGAGGAATGTGTAAACATGCTTGTCCTGAATACTATTCTCAATGATATGGCTTCTCTTCAGATAATCCATATCTATCAATGAAGGACCTAGAGCATCTTCAGCATGTTCCTCAAGATTCACACCACAGGCCACAAGTATAGCTGTCACACCTCCTCCAATGTGAAGTTGTGGATTCTTCTCCCTTTTTCCTTTGTTGAGAACCCAACTCTGATAGGTTAGCAGCTGCTCCATCAACACTCTTACAAAGCATGGGAATTTTCTTGGTGGACCCATAGGCGTTTGATAGAGAGCGTTTTTCACAGTTCTAATTATCAATCCTAAAGCCTCTTAGTGTTGCTGTAGTACTTTAGGTGTCAATCCAGACTAGGTGAGAAAGATACTAGGAATACAAGAGCAAAGTAAAGCTAAGTCAAATTCGGGTAAATGAGGGAGAAATTCAACAAAAACTAAATGCAATACGAAATGAGCAAGAAAACAATTTTAAAATCCCCTCTTAAGAGTTAGCAACTACTAGAAGAAAACTAGGAATTTAAAGTGTAAGACTACTGATTATGAAAATTCGAAAACTGAAAACAGGCAATAAAGGCTATTTCTAGCAACTTAAAGGAGCAAACTTTAAATCTAAAGGAGAAAGCTTTTGAAACTACTTGAATGATAAATAACAGATTCAAGGATGAGGTTCATGCTTAGGGAAGCTCAAGGTTCGATCTTGGTTTGCAAAAAGTAAATCTACACATTTCAAAATGAGCTATCCTTAAGCCTAAGAAGCAATCTTCCCATGGCTTGTGGGTAAGATAAATTCCTCTCATCATTCATCCTCTCCATACCCATGGCTTGTGGTGGAAAAGGATGGTTGATGGAGCTGAAGCACGGATCTTAACATGGCTTAACTAGCCTTTACTTGCCACTTCCGTGGTCATTAAGGCATACTAGTCTCTTGGTTTGGACATAAGAGATCTCCTAAGTTCTAATGAGAAAAGGAAATCTCTTGGATCATAAAGCCTCTCTCAAGGTCTTTAAGCATTTGATACTCCAAACCAAGAAAGGATAAAGTTAAGAGCAAGAAAATACCAAGATCTAACCTTTAAAACCTTCCTAATCACCTCATCCTTAAATCCTAAAGAACTACACTATAATCATTTTCAAACCCCTCTTAATCATAAGATAAGAGGAGTTAAACATGATTAAGATAACAAGAAAGAAAGATTAAAGCTTAAAGAGAAGTTCTTAAATTCAAAATCAAAGTTTTTACAAAAGATAAAGCTTGAAAATAGAAAAAGATGTTTTAATGGTGATCCACAAAACCCAAAGGATGAAGGCTGTAAAATTCGTGGATCCCCTCAATTTTTAGGTCTAGAGTGTTCATAAAGGACCACACTACTGGTCCCCTCACTAAAAGATAAAGTCTGAGCTGTCCAAGGAAGGAAGCAGAAATCCGGACCGAAGATCGACCCGCCTGGTCGATCTAGTGGTCGATCTGAGCTGAAACGAGTGGGATGGTTGATCTGGTGGTCCATGTACACCATATTACCTAAAAACAATGCATATATGCAAGAAATATGCAAATGCTAATGCAAACATGTCTAAAACTTAAAATGGAGCAAAAGTTACAAATAATCTAAATATGAATGCAATATGAATGCAAAATCTATCCTAAATGAGTGCTAAAATATGCTAAATTATGAGTTTATCAACTCCCCCAAACTTGCCTTTTTGCTTGTCCTCAAGCAAACAAAGACAAATCCGAGAGGGAGGTTTAAAAATGGGGGTTCAAATTTCTTGAAAAAATGTTTTTCAAATAAATCATCTCAATGGTCCTTGTTTGTAATTCTAGGATGCAGTATACAAACTCTACTTCAAAGAACATAGTGATAATCTCTTTTAGTACGGTTTATATTGCAGTGAGGTTATCAAACTCAAATGCAAGACATGTTGTAGTACAGCAAGCAAGAGAGAGTCAATCCACTCCTAGGATGATAGAGAATGCACAGAGAATACAAGGACTAATGCAAATCTAAGTGAAATGAGATGGTTTATGAGAATATCTCTAAAAACTAGATGCAACAACTTAAACAGAACGAAACCTATTTTAAAAATACTAGAAAGGAAGAAACTACCACGAGAAACAAACAGGATAATTTAAGGAGAAAGCTTCGAATTATTAAAATTCGACTAGTGGATCGACCACGAGATCGACCACTAGATCGAGCAGTAACAATCGATCTTGTCTAAAATCGTAAGAACAGTAAAGCTAATGACCAGGATGCTATCAGATAACAAGCGAATGATGAGAATAGACGTAAAGATGATAAAAGGAAGGGTCTAGGGTTGAGATTCATGGTTAGGGGTTTCAAAGGTTCGACCTTGGTTTTAAAAACTTTAGATCGACTCACTTGGTGAGGATCTCTAAGCCTTGAAAACAAAACAAGATCTATCCGTGGCTTTCGGTATAGATCACTCTTTCATTCGACCATGAGATCGACCACTAGATCAAGCAGTAACGATCGATCTCGTCTAAAAATGCAAGAACAGTAAAACTAATGACCAGGATGCTATCAGAGATCAAGCGAAAGATGAGATAAGATGTAAAGATGCTAAAACAGAGGGCCTAGGGTTGAGATTCATGGTTAGGGGTTTCAAAGGTTCGACCTTGGGGTTAAAACTTTAAATCGACTCACTTGGTGAGGATCTCTAAGCCTTGAAAACTAAACAAGATCTATCCGTGGCTTTCGTTATAGATCACTCCTTCATCCTCTCCTCCAAACCCATGGCTTTTGGTGGAAAGAGAGGTCGAAGGGCAAGGAAAACAGATTTCAAACGAATGGCTTAACTAATCCCCCAAACTTCCATGGCTTTTGGGAAGGGGTAACTAGTCTCTAAGGTGTGATCTTCCGAGGCTCCTGAATCCTGTCAAGGTAAGGAACCTCTCGGACCATGAAGCTCTTGGCGTGAGAGTCTTCAAGCATTAAGATCTCAACACCTTAGAAGAGATAGCCTTTGAAAACATTTAGAAAAACCCCAAGATCGAAACCCTTTAGACCCCTTAATCCTCTCAACACCGAACCCAAAGAAACTACTCGCTACACATAGAGTAAATCAAGCAAAGCATATGAAACGAGACGATGAACATGAAAAGAAAAACTAGATTGAACAGAAATGATTCGAATACAAAGCTTAAGAAAAACGCGAGTTCAACAATGGTGTTCTTCACGAAAACGAGAGAGAAAACATAAAGGAAAAGATAAGGATCTAAAAAGTTGCTATAGGAAAAGGACGTCGCCGCCTTCCCAAAATGCCGAAACAAGCTAATGGTCCTCCCTTCGCTAGCGGCCAAAAACGGTTGAAAGGACAGAGATCGACTCCAAGATCGAGTGGTTCTCTCGATCATATCCGGACATCGTGTCTTCGGCTCGATCTGGGTCTCGATCATCATCGGCGAATCGAGTGTTGCATCCGATCTCGGTATCGATCTTCGTCTGGATCGAGTGGTGTACTCGATCTGACTCTCGCTCTGCATGGCGTCATTTACGTCCGTACCGTTTGATCGATTGCTTCACTCGATCCTTGTCTTGATCATTCTCCTTGGATCGCCTGGTTGGCTCGATCTTCTGGTCGATCAACTCCTAGATCGACCGGCCATGCTCGATCTGCTCCTCGATCTCTGATCCTTAGCATATATCCGAGCTCCCACGAACAGCTACATCAACCTCAACACGTCCACGAACCTCCACGACTCCAAAGCAGCCAGAAACAACCTGAATGTGATGCAAAATGCAAGGAAAATGCGTATGCTGATGCAAGAATGCTCTAGGACCCTAAGTGATGCAATCTAACCTAAAACGTGATACAAATGCATGAAAAGCTAACTAATGAGTATGTAAAATGTATGCAATATGCAATAACATCAACTCCCCCAAACTTACTTCTTGCTTGCCCTCAAGCAACAGAAAATAAGTAAAGAAAAGAGGTTTTCAGAAAAAATGAATGGGGGTTTAAACTTTTTGCAAAGGTGCCTTTCAAATGAATCAATCTCAATGTCCTAGTTAACAGTTCTAAAATGCTATGCTTACACTCATACTCCAAAGAACTTAGCCATACTCATTACACAAAGAAATTCAAATCATGACGCTCCTATTCCTAACAATTAAAGAAACTCATCCTTTAACATTCATTAACATTAGAACTATGAATCAAACTTATGCACTTTAAAACAAAACACATTTGGCTAAGGGTTTAGGTTATGAGCGTTGAATGATCTCATTTGAAAAGGGTTTATAATTAGAACAAGGGTTTCTCTCAAAAATGGCTGAACTTGTGCATAATGCTAAAGGTAAAGACAATTTATGCATACATGATTAGATTCTCATCTACCCATGTAAACTATCAAACGATCCTATACCCCTCTCATTTAAGAAATTTTATCCTCACTCACCACTTAAGAGTCTACCCTTTTCTTCACAAACTTAGCAATCCCCAATTTTAAACAAGAACATTTTTAAACTTTTTAGGCTAGTGAAAAGGTTTTGAAAATAATTTTGCTCTTTAGATAATTCTTATTGGTAGCTCTCTTATTATTTTTTTTTCTTTTTATTATTTATTTATTTTTTTTTCTTTATTTGGCACTTAGGCTCTTTTTTTTTTTTTTATTATTATTATGGGAGAGCTACCTCCTGAAATTTATTAGAGCATATTTAGTTTTGAAACCAACCTTTCACTTAAAACCCATTTCTTTCCTCAGAACACAAAGCTCTTTGAAACCGAGAACAAATAGGAGAGAAAGCAACCCCAATGATCCCCCAAACTTATCCTAAGCCTATACCTAGCTTCAAAATGCAAAGCTAGCAATTATATGAAAACCAAATCATGTCGCCTAAACCTAACACTTTATGCCAAGTTCAAACCGAAAGGGAGGCCTCACAAAGATGTCACACAAGAACATTTGGCTTCAAAGAAGGGTAAGGTTCAAGGAGGGAGTTCTACCTAGGCTCACAAAGAGTGGTAAAAAGGAAGAAGAGAGCCTAAACATTTTAAAACCATGTGTTCATTTTCAAATGCATAAGAATGATAATTAGAATTTCAAATTAAGGTTTTCACTTATTAGGATGAGTTTCAAATCATGAGAGTTCAATTTAAGCCACAAAAATCCTAACAAGTGATCCAAGCAAGGTAAGAACTTACTTTCAAAGCATAGACAAAGCATTTGAGAACTACTAACTAGGGCATTGAAACAATTCATAAGTAAAAACACCTTTTTAAGAAATTCTAACCCCTTATGCAAAATGCAAACAACTCAGATGCTATGAGAAACTCTAGACTCAATCCTAACATGTTTTAAAAAGATGAATGCAACTACATGAATCTTTGAAAATTTTTTAAAAATTTTACCAATTTTTCATGAACTAAAGACTCAAGGATGCTAATGGAAAATAAGATCAAAGAACACAAGTCAAATCACACATGTACTCCCTTAAACTTGCTTGACACCGTCCCAGTGGCAAACTCATCCGAAGGAGCATCAAAACACAATGCAAAAAGAAACAAACATGAGCGGTTATATACAATGGAAGAAGGTTGTTACCTCTTGTCTAGTCTCGGCTGGAACTTGAGGATGTTCCAGAGGAGCTAGAGACTATGGTCTTGCCTTTGTCGGCTGGTTCTTGGAGAGAGTGGCGCGCCGGCAGAATGGTGGTTCCTTGGGTCTCGCGGATGATAACACCACCGGTTGAGAGCCTTCTCTTCTCGGGTTGTTGCACCTCTTGGCTCGTAGCTTTCTTAGGTGAGCCTCCCTGAAGTGATTTGACCTTTTTTCCAAGCTTCTTGAGCATCTTGCCTTGCCACTTGTTGATCTTCCTTTGCATCTCCACAACCGATGCTAGGAACATCTCGGTTTTTGTCCTCGGCTCGAAGTCTAGCTTGGGAAGTGTGTAGGCCTCGGGCACCTCATCTTCCGTGGCTGGAGACTCTGACCTTTGACGAGGGGCAATCGCTGAAGCAGGTGGTCCTCCTAATGGGACAAAGCATTCTTCCTCCGTGGGCAAGAACTCGATGTTCCCAACACCAAGCAGCTCCGTTTCATCTTTGTTGGGGAGGATGCACACTCTCTTCTTGTCTTCGTCATCTATGAAGAGGTAGGCGTAGAACCCTTCTGCTGGCGTGCATCCCAAGCTGTCAGTATTCCTCATGTATGCCTCGTCCATGAAAGCTCTGGTTGGGACGTGAGCAAAGTCATGAATAGGCACATCGGCTTGCACGAACAGAGGAGTAAGGAAACCGCCGATGTAACAGGAAATTGCCTTGAACCGCAAGGCATAAGCCTTGTATTTCACCAAAGAAGCCGCGAGCACACACCCGTAGTTCACTTCATCGCCGAGTTCATCCTCCATAGGCTCGTCGTTTGCATCCGGATCACACACCAAGTGCTTCACACCTTGGAATAGGAAGCACAGCTCCGTCTTCGTGACCGTAGGAGCAACAGACCTTCCACTAAACGTGTTGGCAATCAGCTTCAGAGTGTACCTCAGCACCGGGCTCCTTACTCGCTTGATCTTGGCGGTGTTGGCCTTGTAGTCTTCATTGCTAATCAGGTCTCAAAAGTTGTCGGCTTTCTTGAAGGCTATGAACTCGACCTTGTATGCATCCGCGTTGAGACCATAGGCTTGGCATAGCTCAGGGATGGAGAGTGTATAGGCTTGACGTCCAACTTTGAAGTAGAGGCGACCGTGGGAAGGAACGGGTGCGCTAGGATTCTCGTACCGGAACTCCAAGGTGGCAAGGAAGTCTATTGTCACTTCAGGAATGGTTGGGCAATCCATCCGTGACAGACATCTTAAGCCAATGTTCTTGAGGAGTTGGTCGAAATCCCCTAGAATCCCTAGCTTAGACAACAGCTCTCGATCAGCAAACTTGGTAGGCTCAAACCGAAGCCTTTCCAACCGTTTCTTGTCCCTCTTCTCATCCTTACTCCACCGGACCCTCTCTTGAACTGCCACTTCTTGTCCTTCTCCTTCTTGTGCTTGCTCTTCTCTTGTTCTCTTTGGGGCCATTGTTCCTGAAACAAGTTTCTAAAGAGATTGATAAGCAAGCGGCGATTTGATGAGAATGAGAGAAGAGAAGGAGAGAACTTATAAAAACTACCCTAGAATTTTGGGAAATAAATAAAAATCATAGCTAAATAAAGGAGAATCAAATCTTTAGATACTGAAAAATCTAGAATTTTTCCTTTTACTTATCTAGTTTTTAAAAATCAAAACCGATCCTATATTCTAGAACTAGATCTTGCGATATTAAAGGAGATTTTCTAAAATTAAATCATTAAATTTTTGAAAATACCTTTGCAAGAAATGCATAATATCTTTGCTAGCTTTTGAAAACTAAAACTCTCACTCTCTTTGTTTAAAATTTTCGAGAAAAACAGGAATGAGAGGGTGAGAGGTTGTTGAAATATTTAAAGACTAGCAAAACCAAAACAATGGGTAGCAAAAGTGATTTTTCTGACAAAGTCTTGGTCAAGGCACATCTTTCATGGTCAAAGATGCTTGCCTTGACCAAGTTTTGAATTCAAAAGTTGGAGGGAAAAGAGTTAAGGAGGGAAAGGAAATGTTACCTCGGCATGAGATCGAGTCCATTTGGTCGATCTAGGACTCGATCTCATGCCCATAATGGCTTAGATCGAGAGGGTTACTCGATTTGAGACTCGATTCATAGTGAATCGAGTCTTGGATCGATTGGCTCTCTCGATCATTGAGATGTTGGCTCCACGGCTAAGTCCTCATGATCGAGCTATGTCCTCGATTTAGGGGTCGATTTGGCATAGATCGAGTGATGGATCGAGTCGAGTGATCATTCTATTTTCAACAGATTTTCCCGAGAGAAATTAGATCGGTCGATCCAATTTAGATCGATCGATCCTTTTTCGTCAAGGTCTATCTTGTCACTCGTTCTCGTCTAAATCGAGTGGCTCCTCTCGATTCACTGACTCGATCTAGCAAAGATCGAGCCAGGATCAGTCGATCTAGCACTCGATCTCTAGCCTTATCTTAACCCCCATCGCCTCTTTTGGACCTCAAAGTCAAGGTTTAGACTCCTTATATCTGTTCCTACACACTTGCAGAATAAAAACATAAAACTGAAAGGGAAATTAAGCAGGAATATGTACAAGATAAACATGGGAATGCCTCCCAAGAGCGCTTTCTTTAACGTCTTTAGCTAGACCTTACTTGGTTTAGGCGGATGGTGGGTCTTGGAAAAGGACCGAGGTACTCTCCCTGTCATAGCTATCTGCCAAGTAGGGCTTGACTCTGTGTCCGTTGACGGTGAATGCACTGCCACTTTTTCCCATCAGAGCAACAGCTCCATAAGGCAACACTTCTTGAATCACAAACGGTCCGCTCCACCTTGATTTCAGCTTGCCCGGGAAGAGTTTGAGCCTCGAGTTATACTGCAACACTAGCCCTCCTTCCTTAAGCTCCTTGGCAACCAACTTCTTGTCATAAGTCTCCTTAGTCTGCTCCTTGTATATCCGAGAGCTCTCGTAAGCGTTCAGCCTCAACTCGTCCAGTTCGTGTAGCTGAATAAGGCGCCTCTCCTGAGCAGTCTTAATGTCAAAGTTCAGGCTCTTCACAGCCCACAACGCACGGTGTTCCAGCTCAACCGGGAGGTGACAGCCCTTGCCATAGAGTAGAGTGAAAGGAGTTGTACCAATCGACATTTTGAAGGCGGTACGGTAGGCCCAAAGAGCGTCGTCCTGCTTCACTGCCCAGTCTTTCCTTGTTGCTCCGACGGTCTTCTCTAGTATAGCCTTGATTTGCCTGTTGGAGACTTCCACTTGACCGCTTGTTTGAGGATGATACGGTGTAGCCACCTTATGCTTAACTCCATACTTTCTCAAGAGGTTCTCAAAGACCTTGTTTATGACGTGGCTTCCTCCATCGCTTATAACAACCTTGGGTACCCCAAACCTCGGGAAGATGATAGTCTTGAACAGCTTGATTAGCACCTTAGAGTCATTTGTAGGGGAAGCAACAGCCTCAACCCATTTAGAGACACAATCCACTGCTACTAAGATGTATTTGTTGCCGTATGAAGAAGGAAATGGCCCCATGAAGTATATCCCCCAGGCGTCGAACACGTCAACCTCGAAGATAGGAACTTGAGGCATTTCGTTCCTCTTAGTTATATTCCCTGCTCGTTGACATGGCTCACAGCTCTTCACAAACTCGTGTGCATCTTTAAAAATGGACGGCCACCAGAAACCCGCTTGCAACACTTTCGTGGCAGTCTTGAATGAGGCGAAGTGTCCTCCACAGGAAGAGCCATGGCAATGATAGAAGATGTCCCTGGCTTCTTCCTTTATAACACATCTCCGGTACAAGCTGTCTACTCCTCTCTTGTATAAGTAGGGCTCGTCCCAAAAGTAGTCACTAGCCTCTCTCATAAACCGCTTCTTGTGATAGCTGTTGAGATGTGTTGGCTCCTCACCACACGCTAGATAGTTCACTACATCAGCATACCATGGTAGATCCTCCTCTTTGAAACTCAACACCTCCTCAAACCTCCCTTCTAGCTTTCCACAAACAGCCGTAGTAATCGCCATAAGCTGCTCTTCTGGAAGGGAGTCATCTAAGGGGAGAAACTCGTTGATCCTTAGCCGTGAGAGGTGGTCAGCGACTCCGTTTTCTATCCCTTTCTTGTCTTTAATATCCATGTCAAACTCCTGGAGTAAGAGAATCCATCTTAGGAGCCGAGGCTTAGTGTCTTTCTTCCAGTAGATGTATCGCAAGGCAGCGTGATCCGTGTATACAATAGCCTTGGAACCAACGAGATACGATCTGAACTTCTCAAAGGCGAAGACCACTGCAAGCAACTCCTTCTCCGTAGTGGTGTATCTTGATTGCGTGTCATCCAAGGTTCTTGAAGCATAGTAGATCACGTGTAGCTTCTTGTCTTTCTTCTGACCAAGAACGGCTCGTACGGCGTAGTCACTAGCATCACACATGATCTCAAAAGGAAGAGACCAGTCTGGTGCTTGGACTATAAGAGCTGATGTAAGGGCTTCCTTGATGGTCACGAAAGCTTTCAAACACTCCTAATCAAACACAAACTCAGCTTCCTTGCACAACAGCCGTGTTAGAGGGCGTGCAATCTTGGAGAAATCTTTGATGAAGCGCCTATAGAACCCTGCGTGTCCCAAGAAGCTTCTGACTCCCTTAACATTAACTGGCGGCTCAAGACCCATCATGAACTCCACCTTAGCCTGATCAACCTCAATGCCCTTCTCTGATATCTTATGACCAAGTACGATCCCTTGCTTAACCATAAAAAGGCATTTCTCCCAGTTCAGCACCAAGTTTGTCTCTTCACAACGTTTTAGTACCCTGCAAAGATTCAACAAACACACAGGAATGGACGCACCATAGACAGAGAAGTCATCCATGAACACCTCTACCATCTCCTCTATAAGATCGGAGAAGATCGACATCATACACCGCTGAAATGTAGCCGGTGCATTACACAGTCCAAACGGCATCCTTTGATATGCAAAGGTACCGTAAGGACATGTGAAGGTCGTCTTCTCCTGATCATTTGGGTGAATAGGTATTTGAAAGAAACCACTATACCCATCGAGAAAACAGTAGTAAGGGTGATTAGCAAGTCTCTCAAGCATTTGATCAATAAAAGGCAAGAGGAAATGGTCTTTCCTAGTAGCAAGGTTGAGTTTCCTATAATCAATACACATCCTATGACCAGTGATGGTTCTAGTAGGAATAAGCTCATCCTTTTCATTCCTTATGACCGTGATCCCTCCCTTCTTAGGCACCACGTGTACAGGAGAAACCCACGTGCTGTCACTTATGGGGTAGATCACGTCAGCTTCTAAAAGCTTAAGGATTTCCTTCTTAACAACCTCTTTCAAATTAGGATTCAAACGCCTCTGATGTTCTATAGAGGAGGCGTTCTCATTATCCAAGTGAATCCTATGAGTGTAAAGCATTGGTGAAAGGCCCTTGATGTCACTTAAAGAGTACCCAATGGCCTTCCTATACTTTCTCAGCTCAGTCAGGAGCGAGTGCAACTCATCATCACCAAGGTTTTCATTCACAATCACGGGATAGGTGTTATTAGGCCCTAAGAAAGCATACCTTAGCCCTTTTGGGAGCTCCTTAAGGTCCACCTTTGGGGCTAACAGCTCGCTCCAGTCATCCTCGTGGCTGTTGTTGTTGCTTTCCTCCATGGAGCTCTCCTTTGAACCCGAGGCATGGCCCTTTAGACTGCTTTCCTCCATCGTTATCCCTTCTGAGATCGAGTCCTTCGGTCGATTCTCCTCTCGATGTCGTCTAGATCGAGCCATTTCGCTTGATTCACTTACTCGATTTGATATGGATCGAGCAAGGGATCGAGACGCTAAGTTGATCTCCACGTCCTTAAGATGCTTCTCAAAGAGGATTCTATGCTTCTCTATGAGTTGCTTCTTGAAGCGGCCAGGAAAAGGCAGCTTAGGTACATAAGGTGGAGGCACATAAGCATTCTTCTCCTTAGTGGTTTGCTCAGCTTTCTTCTCAGCAACTGCTTTGTCTCCTCTTCTTGGCCCTTGGATCCAAACGTTGTCAAAGTTGATCTCATCATCATCAGCCGAAGGTTTACCCTCCCCCTCTTGAATTACAACGTCCTCGTTGTTCTTTGTAGAGACTAGAGGTTCGAGCTCTTTACTGCTTCTCAACGTTATGGCATTAGCGTACTCCTTGGCATTCTGCTCACACTTTCCCGGAAGACTATTCTGACCACTCGTACTTGCTTTCCTTTTCTCCAGCTGCTTGATCTTGTTGTTTAAGTTGGTGATCTGAGTGGAGAAGTCGGTGAGAGATGAGTCTAGGCGAGTGATCATCTCGGCGAACTTCTGGTTTGTAGAGGCTTGCCCTTGTATTAGCTGTTGAAACATTGCTTGAACCGGATCAACTTGTTGTTGCATCGGTTGTTGCTGTTGAGGTGCAAAGCCCGGAGGGTAGTTAGGTGTATAACCCTTGTTGTTTTGATGTTGCCCTTGGAAGTTGCTCTGCCCTTGACCTTGGAAACCACCACTCGGTTGAAAACCTTTGTTGTAAGGGATGAAAAGTTTTGCTTGCTAAGCAGGGTACACTTGATCTTTAGGGTTGGCTACGTTGGTGCTTCGGTAAGAGAGGTTGTTGTTCTGGTAGCCTTGGTTGTAGCCTTGAGACTTGTAGTTGTTCTGTCCCGCCACCCAATTGGCTTCTTCTTGGCTCAACTCTAACTCCTCTTGGTTCTCATCAGCTTCACCAACAAAGTGAACATGCTTCTGATTGGTTAACACCAGCTTATCTATCTTCTCATGCAAAGATTTGAGCTCCTTCTTGTGAGACTCTAACTCTGATCCTCTCGGTGCACGGTCATAATCTTCAGCGTAGTTTCCATCACTCAATGCCAAGTTTTCTATCAGCTCCATACCCTCTTCTACCTCCTGACCGAGGAAGTTCCCTTTGCTATCTGTGTCAAGTAATAACCGGATCTTTGGTGAAGCTCCACGGTATATGGTACTGAGTAGTGTCTCCTCGCTGAACCCGTGATGAGGACATTGGATTGTGTAGTCTTTAAAACGCTCCATTACCTCGTTGAATGTCTCATTGTTCCTTTGAGTGAAACCGCTGATTTCGCTTCTCAACCGTGCTGTCCTGGTGCTTGAGAAGAACTTTGAGAGAAATGCCTTCTTACACTCAGCCCATGATGTGATGGTGCCTTGTGGGAGGGTCTTCTCCCAATGTCTAGCTTTGTCTCCGAGTGAAAAGGGGAAGAGACGCAGCTTGAAAGCATCTTCGGATATGCCATTGATCTTTATCATCCCACATACTTGCTCGAAGTTTTCTAGGTGCTCCAAGGGATCTTCCATTGCTAAGCCGTGGAACTTGTTGTTTTGCACCATGGAGATGAAACCTGGCTTGATGTCGAAGTTATTGTTTTGCACAGGAGGAGGAGTGATCCCAAACCTATTGTGGTGGGTATTGGGAGCATCTCCGGCTCCTATGATCTTTGGGGGTCTAGCCGCGTGTTGGGGGTTTCCATTGCCCCGTCCTGCTGCCCCGTGAGCTGGAGGAGGTCCTTCTCGATGCTCGTGTTCAGCCATAGCTTCAAAGTCAACCAAACCGTGCTGAACAATCTCCTCAAAGGCTCTTGTTTGTTCTCTGACTCTCCTTTGCCGTGAGTGGCCAAGCTTATGTTGTCTAAGGGTTGTAGTAGATTGTTGTCTCCCCTTGAACGAAGATTCATGTACCTGAAAACACACGTTTGAGAGTAGAAGGATTAGTAACTTGAAAAAGGTAAAGACTTAGTCTTTGCTAAGACCCAAATCTCTATGTTCTCTAAACAGTCATAGAATGGCAACGGCGCCATTTGATAGTTTCTTTTAGTACGGTTTATATTGCAGTGAGGTTATCAAACTCAAATGCAAGACATATTGTAGTACATCAAGCAAGAGAGAGTCAATCCACTCCTAGGATGATAGAGAATGCACAGAGAATACAAGGACTAATGCAAATCTAAGTGAAATGAGATGGTTTATGAGAAAATCTCTAAGAACTAGATGCAACAACTTAAACAGAACGAAACCTATTTTAAAAATACAAGAAAGGAAGAAACTACCATGAGAAACAAACAGGATAATTTAAAGAGAAAGCTTCGAATTATTAAAATTCGACTAGTGGATCGACCATGAGATCGACCACTAGATCGAGCAGTAACAATCGATCTCGTCTAAAAATGCAAGAACAGTAAAACTAATGACCAGGATGCTATCAGAGATCAAGCAAAAGATGAGATAAGATGTAAAGATGCTAAAAGAGAGGGCCTAGGGTTGAGATTCATGGTTAGGGGTTTCAAAGGTTCGACCTTGGGTTTAAAACTTTAAATCGAGTCACTTGGTGAGGATCTCTAAGCCTTGAAAACTAAACAAGATCTATCAGTGGCTTTCGGTATAGATCACTCCTTCATCCTCTCCTCCAAACCCATGGCTTTTGGTGGAAAGAGAGGTCGAAGGGCAAGGAAAACAGGTTTCAAACGAATGGCTTAACTAATCCCCCAAACTTCCATGGATTTTGGGAAGGGGTAACTAGTCTCTAAGGTGTGATCTTCCGAGGCTCCTGAATCCTGTCAAGGTAAGGAACCTCTCGGACCATGAAGCTCTTGGCGTGAGAGTCTTCAAGCATTAAGATCTCAACACCTTAGAAGAGATAGCCTTTGAAAACATTTAGAAAAACCCCAAGATCGAAACCCTTTAGACCCCTTAATCCTCTCAACCCCGAACCCAAAGAAACTACTCGCTACACATAGAGTAAATCAAGCAAAGCATATGAAACAAGATGATGAACATGAAAAGAAAAAATAGATTGAACAGAAATGATTCGAATACAAAGCTTAAGAAAAACGCAAGTTCAACAATGGTGTTCTTCACGAAAACGAGAGAGAAAACATAAAGGAAAAGATAAGGATCTAAAAAGTTGTTATAGGAAAAGGACGTCGTCGCCTTCCCAAAATGCTGAAACAAGCTAATGGTCCCCCCTTCGCTAGCGGCCAAAAACGGTTGAAAGGACAGAGATCGACTCCAAGATCGAAATGTTCTCTCGATCATATCCGGACATCGTGTCTTCGGCTCGATCTGGGTCTCGATCATCATCGGCGAATCGAGTGTTGCATCCGATCTCGGTATTGATCTTCGGCTGGATCGAGTGGTGTACTCGATCTGACTCTCGCTCTGCATGGTGTCATTTACGTCCGTACCGTTTGATCGATTGCTTTACTCGATCCTTGTCTCGATCATTCTCCTTGGATCGCCTGGTTGGCTCGATCTTCTGGTCGATCAACTCCTAGATCGACCGACCATGCTCGATCTGCTCCTCGATCTCTGATCCTTAGCATATATCTGAGCTCCCACGAACAGCATACAATTACCTCAACACGTCCACGAACCTCCACGACTCCAAAGCAGCCAGAAACAACCTGAATGTGATGCAAAATGCAAGGAAAATGCGTATGCTGATGCAAGAATGTTCTAGGACCCTAAGTGATGCAATCTAACCTAAAACGTGATACAAATGCATGAAAAGCTAACTAATGAGTATGCAAAATGTATGCAATATGCACTAACATCACTTAGCCATATTTATCACATGTTGAATTTCAGATCATGACTCTCATATTCCAAACAATCCAAGAATCCTAACCTTTAACATTCAATTAATGATCAAACCGTGAATCACACTCATGCACTTAGAACAGAATACATTTGGCTAAGGACAAGGTTATGAGACAAAGATGATCTTATTCAAGTGGGTAATTCAAACAATGGGTTATCTCAAAAAGGATTGAACTTATGCATAATCCTAAAGGTAAAAACAATTGATGCATACATGACTAGACTCTCATCTACCCATATACACTAACAATGATCCTAAACCCCTCTCATTTTCTTTCTTTTTCAAGCTCACTCACCCTCTAGAAACTACCCAAACAACAAGGCAAGAAGCCAAGCATAACCCACAAAAACAGAAGACATCTTTACTCTTCTTAGGCTAGTGGTGGTCAATCACAAACTTAAAGCTCTTTCTTTAAATCTTGGTAGCTCTCTTCTCTTATTTTTTTTTTCTTTTTAAACTTTGGCCTTTGGCTCTTTTCTTTCTAATTTTCTTTTATTTTTTTTTATTTTTTTTTAGAGCTACCTCCTTCTCTTTTAAAACTGAGCTTTTATTTAAAAACAGAACAACACCACCACTTAAACCATGAGTCCTTTTTATTTTCAAACCCCAAACACCATTTATTTTTAAACTGAAAACACATAAGCAAAATTCCTTTAACACCAGCGAATCCGTGCCCCAAAACAAACCTAAAACTAGCTTCAAAATGCAAAGCTAGCATCAATATGAAAGCCTAATCATGTCGCTTAAACCTAACACTTTATGCCAAGTTCAATCCAAAAATAAGGCCTCACATCACACAAGAAATATTTGGCTTGAAAGGAAGGCAAGGCTCAGGGTGTGGAGTTCTATTCAGACTTACAAAGAGTGGTAGAAAGGGGTAAGAAAGCCTGAATATGTATATGTGATCCATGTATTTCATTTCAAATGCACAAGTGTGATAATTCAAATTCAGATTAAGGTTCTCACTTAGTAGGAAATGATTCAATTCATGTCTGTTCAACTTAAGCCACGAAAATCAAAACAAATGATCCAAATATGGTTAGAACTTAACTTCAAGTTTGCACAAGCATCAAAGAACTACTAAGTAGGGCCTTGAACTAATTCATGAGCATAAAACACTTTTTTTAAGAAAAATTGCCCCATATGCACGTGAATGCAAGCAACCTATATGATAATATCTAGACTCCATCCTAAAATATTTACCAATGCAAGTGCAAGGTACATGAATTTTTTCGAAAATTTTAAAATTTTTCTGATTTTCTATGCAAATGTATATGCATAAAGACTCAAATATGCTTAAAGGAAAAATAAGAAAACAAAACACAAAATTAAATCTCTCAACCTCTCCCCCAAACTTAAATTACACAGTCCCTTGTGTAATAAAAGTTCAAGAGAGACCATCAACAAGAAATAAAATTCAAAAAGCCAAGAATTCATGATATATACAAGGTGTTGGAATGGTGTACCTTGGGCTGTGTTGTGGATCGAGCTGGAGGATCGATCTGTGGGTCGTTCTGGGCAGAAGATCGAGTGTATGTACTCGATGCAGCTCTCGATCCTGTCCTGAATCGACCTTGGCCGGTTGATCTAGCCATCGATCTACCGGACATGCTTCAGTTTTCTTGTCTTTTAGAGCTTCCAAGAACGTGCCTTTGAATCTCTAAATTCCTTGGTCATGTTGAGGCTTGATCACCAGGCTCATACTCATCATAGAACCATCCCCCAAATGTGTGCATCCTTATCTCCTCAAAGGGTAGCTTCCATAAATCCTCAAGGCTCTTCTCCTCGGTCATGTTGAGGCTTGTATCACCAGGCTCATACTCATCATAGAACCATCCCCCAAATGTGTGCATTCTTATCTCCTCAAAGTGTAACTGCCGTGGATCCTCAACGCTTTCTTCATTGGTGAGGGTGAAACCGCGGTGCTTGGCAAAAGGTTTTTCCATTAGAGATTCCTCTTCTTTACTCTCCTTGGAGGCTGCTGCAATGGGAGTCTCCTTTGTCTCTTTCCTGGGAATGAGTTGCCTTTGTGTTTCATTCTTGGTGGGGGGCTCTTGCTCAACAAATGAGCTCTCACTAGCATCCTCTAAACATTCAACAACCAAACTTTCTTCACAAGGATCTTCAAATCTTTGCTCAAGATTTTCATCAACAATGTACCTAAGAAGAGCTTCAAGTTCTTCAGCTTCTTGTTGGAATTCATCATTGGTGAGAGCTTTATCCTCTTATTCCTCATTCCCTTGTGTGATTTCGGTGTTGATAGACTCCACATGTGTTGTTGCAGCAACTCTTGAAAATGGAGCAAGAGAGCCTAGTTTGAAGTCAAGCATGCTAATGCTCTCATTAAGCTGTTCTTGCTGCTCCAAAAGCAACTTCATCATGTTGAAAGTTTCTTCCTCTTTAGAGATGTGGGAAGAATAGGCTACTCCTTGCTGCTCCAAAAGCAACTTCATCATGTTGAGAGCTTCTTCCTCCTTAGAGATGTGGGAAGAATAGGCTGCTCCTTGCTCGTCCCCCATGTCCCAAGATTGGTATCCCTCACCATATTCATAGTGATTCTCGTGAGCAGAATGTTCATCCATAAGCCCTCTTTGATAAGTGGATGACCTTTCAAAACCATGGTTGCTTGTTGGGTCCTAAGCCATCATTCTCTCTTGATTTGCTAATAAGGCCTCAAACATTGATGCTATATCCGAATCCATACTGTCTTCCTTGTGATTGTGGCTTGCAAAAAGAACAAACACTTGAAAGAGAGTTAGTAACCAAAATGAAAAATAAAAACTTAGTCTATACTAAGCTCAAATCCTAGTAATTTCAGCAAAACCTAAGTTGGCAACGGCGCCAATTGATAGAGAGCTTTTTTCACAGTTCTAATTATCAATCCTAAAGCCTCTTAGTGTTGCTGTAGTACTTTAGGTGTCAATCCAGCCTAGGTGAGAAAGATACTATGAATACAAGAGCAAAGTAAAGCTAAGTCAAATTCGGGTAAATGAGGGAGAAATTCAATAAAAACTAAATGCAATACGAAATGAGCAAGAAAACAATTTTAAAATCCCCTCTTAAGGGTTAGCAACTACTAGAAGAAAACTAGGAATTTAAAGTGTAAGACTGCTGATTATGAAAATTCGAAAACTAAAAACAGGCAATTAAGGCTATTTCTAGCAACTTAAAGGAGCAAACTTTAAATCTAAAGGAGAAAGCTTTTGAAACTACTTGAATGATAAATAACAGATTCAAGGATGAGGTTCATGCTTAGGGAAGCTCAAGGTTCGATCTTGGTTTGCAAAAAGTAAATCTACACATTTCAAAATGAGCTATCCTTAAGCCAAAGAAGCAATCTTCCAATGGCTTGTGGGTAAGATAAATTCCTCTCATCATTCATCCTCTCCATACCCATGGCTTGTGGTGGAAAAGGATGGTTGATGGAGCTGAAGCACGGATCTTAACATGGCTTAACTAGCCCTTACTTGCCACTTCTGTGGTCATTAAGGCATACTAGTCTCTTGGTTTGGACATAAGAGATCTCCTAAGTTCTTATGAGAAAAGGAAATCTCTTGGATCATAAAGCCTCTCTCAAGGTCTTTAAGCATTTGATACTCCAAAACAAGAAAGGATAAAGTTAAGAGCAAGAAAATACCAAGATCTAACCTTTAAAACCTTCCTAATCACCTCATCCTTAAATCCTAAAGAACTACTCTATTATCATTTTCAAACCCCTCTTAATCATAAGATAAGAGGAGTTAAACATGATTAAGATAACAAGAAAGAAAGATTAAAGCTTAAAGAGAAGTTCTTAAATTCAAAATCAAAGTTTTTACAAAAGATAAAGCTTAAAAATGGAAAAAGATGTTTTAATGGTGATCCACAAAACCCAAAAATGGGGATGGAGGCTGTAAAATTCGTGGATCCCCTCAATTTTTAGGTCTAGAGTGTTCATAAAGGACCACACAACTGGTCTCCTCACTAAAAGACAAAGTCTGAGCTGTCCAAGGAAGGAAGCATAAATCTGGACCGAAGATCGACCCGCCTGGTCGATCTAGTGGTCGATCTGAGCTGAAACGAGTGGGATGGTTGATCTGGTGGTCGATCTCAGGCTGAAACGAGTGGTATGGTCGATCTGGTGGTTGATCTCAGGCTGAAACGAGTGGTATGGTCGATCTGGTGGTCGATCTCAGGCTGAAACGACTTGGATGGTCGATCTGAGGCTCGATCTCAGCCTAATTCTTTTTGGCCGAACACTTTCTTGACTCCCAGCAACTCCTAAGCTCTTCTTTTGACTCTTTGTCCATGCTCAGCATCCAACACAGCTCTATGTACACCATATTACCTAAAAACAATGCATATATGCAAGAAATATGCAAATGCTAATGCAAACATGTCTAAAACCTAAAATGGAGCAAAAGTTACAAATAATCTAAATATGAATGCAATATGAATGCAAAATCTATCCTAAATGAGTGCTAAAATATGCTAAATTATGAGTTTATCAGCGTTGCATTTTCGTTGGTGGCCACATTTGCATACAGTCCAGTATAAATGAAGTTTCTCTCCCTGCCAGTCAGGTGTGTGGTTGCCTTCCTTGCAAAGAAAGTGTTTACAATCGCCTTGTGTGCATATCTAACGGCAGGGTGCTTCAAGTGATGGTTGCTTGTGGCTCCAGCTCTGAATTCCGTAACTTCAATCGTTCCCCATAGCTTTGTGTATTGCGATTCTCTGATTGAGAACTTGTTTCCTTTTTGACAATAAGTCCTCAGCCCCAGCTCTTTAGAGAGGTCGTGGAAGGTGATTGTAAACCTTTGCTTCCCAAGCTTGAAGGAGATCCATCCATCACGGTTTGGGAGCTTACTCATTTCATAACTGACCACCTTGAGAGTGGAAAGGTTATATTGCTGCATATTTCGTGTGTTTTACATACATATAAGATAGATTCTCATGCATTTACCCTGCACATTAGGCTAGTTTGCATCATTTTAGGTCCTAGAACACTTTTGCACCAGCATTTGCATGTTTCTTGCATTATGCATCACATTCAGGTTGTTTTCGGCTACTTTGGAGCTTTGGAGGATTCGTGGACGTGCTAAGGTTCATGAGCAAAGTCGTGGACACTTGGAGAACTCAGGAGTGCTTGCTAAGGACCCGAGATAGAGTAGCAGATCGAGCACGGCAGGTCGATCCAGACGAGATAGACCAGAAGATCGAGTGACCAAGTCGATGTGACCAAATGGATCGAGACCAAGATCGAGTGTGGAGATCGACCTAAAGTACGGACGTAAATGACGCCATGCAGATCGAGGAAAGGATTGAGCTTTTCACTAGATCGGCACAAGATCGACTCGGAGATCGACTAGAGCCATCCGATCCAAGACGAAGATCGAGAGCCAGATCGAGCTTTGTTCTCGATCCCAGACTAACCTTCTCCGTCCAGCTGGCTTTGGACCGTAGCGAAGGGGGGGCCATTTGCGGTTTGGCCATTTTTGGCAAAAGGCAATGATCCTTTTCATTATCCCCATCCTGTTTTTTACCTTTTTCGTTCTCTCTCATTTTTGGAGGCGATTTTCCGCCATTGTAAACTTTCGACGCTTTCTTCTTGCATTTTAACATTTGAATATTGAATCTTTAGCCTTAATCTTTGTTAATCATGCTTAATAGATTGTCTTTTATGCTTTCATCAGTTTTCTTTATGAGTCGCGGGTAGTCTTTTTGGGTTTTGGGGTCGGGGTGATTCGAAAGGGATGAAAAGGTTAAAGCTTTGTATTTTCTTGTTCTTCATCACCTCCTCTTCTAGGATTTCGAGTGCTTAAGGCTTAGAGACTCTCACGCCAAGATCTCTAAGATCCGAGGGATGTCTTACCTTGACAGGATCCAAATGTCCTGGAAAATCGAATCCTAGAGGCTAGTTTTCCTTTTCCACACGCCATGGTTGTAAAGGGGACTAGTTAGGTCGTTTGTTTGAAATCTATGCTTTATGCCCTTCAATCTCTTTTTCCACGAAACGCCATGGGTTTGTCGAAGAGAATGAAGGAGTGATCCATACCACACGCCATGGATGGATCTTGTTTTGTTTTCAAGGCCTAGAGAACCTCTCAAAGAGAATAGATCTAATGTTTTCAAACTAAGCTTTGACCCTTGAGACCCACGAACGTGACCCTTAGCCCTAGACCCTCTTTCTTAGTGTCTTAAGTCATTTAATATCATTCCATCATCATAAAGTTGTGTTCTTGTCAATCGCATATTGCATCATTTCATCATTCTAGGTTGTTTAGGCGAGATCGATCGTTGTTGCTCGATCTAGTGGTCGATCCTGTGTCGATCCTCTAGTCGATTTTTAATAATTAGTAGCTTTGCATTTTAAATATTCCGCTTGTTCCCCGTGATAGTTAACCTCTTCCAGGGATTTTAAAATTCTTTTGCTTTGCATTTGACACTTGCATTTAGTTTTTAGGGATTTTACCAATCATTTATCATTCTCACTTAGCTTTGCTCATCTTTTGCATTTTTAGTGAACTTGCTACCCCTAGGTGTGGATTGATACCTCTCTTGCTCACTATACTACATCTCTGTGTGCAATAGAGATTTGATAACCTATCTGTTGCATCTTGATACATCATTGCATTGCAAAAACCTGTTATCAAATAGCGCCGTTGCCATCTTAGGGGATAGAAAGCATTAAGATTTGGGGTTTAGTAAAGACTAAGCCTTTACTTTATGTTGGTTACTGATTTCTCTACTTTCAAACTTGTGTCTTTCAGGTACATGAACCTGCGTTCCAAGGGTGACAACGCCTTACTCACACCCTTGGAAAATATTCATCAGCTTGGTAAAGCAAGATAAAGAAGAGTTCGAGAACAAGCTAGAGCTTTTGAGGAGATTGTTCAGCAAGGTTCAGTGGATTTTGAAGCAATGGCTGAGCACGAGCACCCAGAGGGACCTCCTCCAGCTCACGAGGCAGTGGGAAGGGGTAATGGTAACCCCCACCACGCGTCTAGACCCCCAGGCATCATTGGAGCAGGAGATGCTGCCAATACTCACAATGATAGGTTTGGGATCACTCCTCCTCCAGTGCAAAACAATAATTTCGAGATCAAGCCAGGGTTTGTTCAGATGGTGCAAAACAACAAATTTCATGGGTTAGCTTTGGAGGACCCATTGGCGCATCTAGACAACTTTGAGCATCTTTGTGGAATGCTCAAGATAAATGGCATCTCGGAAGACAGCAACAAGCTGCGCTTGTTCCCCTTTTCCTTAGGTGACAAGGCACGGCATTGGGAGAAGACTCTTCCACAAGGCACTATCAATACTTGGGCTGACTGTAAGAAAGCTTTCCTCTCCAAGTTTTTCTCAAGCTCTCGGACAGCAAGGTTCAGAAGCGAGATCAGCGGTTTCACTCAGCGACAGAATGAGTTCTTCAATGAGGCTATGGAGCGTTTTAAGGACTATACAATAGCCTGCCCTCACCACGGTTTCAGTGAAGAGACCATATTGAGTACTATCTACCGCGGAGCACTTCCAAAGATCAGGTTACTACTTGACACGTCAAGCAAAGGAAACTTCCTTGGTCAAGAGGTCGAGGAAGGTATGGAGCTCATTGAAACTTAGCATTGAGCGATGGGAATTATTCTGAGGATTATGACCATGCACCAAGAGGAGCTGATCTTGAAGCCAACAAGAAAGATATGAAGTCTCTACATGAGAAGATCGACAAGCTCATGCTTGCTAACCAAAAGCATGTACATTTTGTTGGGGAAGCTGCAGATGTCTGGGATGAGCTAGAGCAATGCCAAGAAGAAGAAGCTAATTGGGTAGCCGGTCAGAACAACTACAAACCTCAAGGTTACTCTCAAGGCTGCCAAGGAAACAATAACTTGTCATATAGAAGCACCAACGTTGAAAACCCAAAGGATCAGGTGTACCCTCCTCAACAAGCTAAACCGTTTGTGCCCTATAACAAAGGTTTTCAGCCGAGCGGGGGTTTTCAAGGTCAGCGGCAAGGTAACTTTCAGGGACAGCAGCAGCAGCAAGGGAACAAACCTTATACTCCTATGTACCCTCCAGGATTTGTTCCTCAACAACAGATGCAACCGCAACAAGTTGATCCTGTACAAGCCATGTTTCAGCAGTTGCTTCAAGGGCAAGCTTCAACAAACCAGAAGTTCACCGAGATGAACAACCGCTTAGACTCCTCTCTCACTGATGTCTCTACTCAGATAACAACTCTCAACAACAAGATCAAGCAGTTAGAGAAGGGTAAAGCAAGTACAAGTGGTCAAAGCAGTTTACCGGGAAAGTGTGAGCAAAATCCCTAGGAATACGCCAATGCTATCACACTACAAAGTGGGAAAGAGCTTCCACCAAGGGTTGCACCTAAGGACAATGAGGAAATTATGGTAGAGGGGGAGGATAAGCCGTCGGCTGATGATGAGATCAACTTCCACAACGTGTGGATAAAGCGGCCAACAAAAGGGAAAGAAGCAGCCGTAAAGAAACAAGCGGAGAAAGCAACCGAGGAGAAGGATGAGTACATACCTCCACCTTATGTTCCTAAGCTTCCTTTTCCTGGTCGCTTCAAGAAACAGCTCATAGAGAAGCATAGGCTCTTGTTTGAAAAGCATCTAAGGGACGTAGAGATCAAGCTACCTCTCGTGGATTGCCTTGCCATGATGCCTAAGTGTGCAAAATTTTTCAAAGACAGGCTTGCAAAGAAGAATAAGGAGAGCAAGGAAGTGCTGGTGCTTAGTGAAGAATGTAGCACCATTATACACAAGGAGATAGTCCCCAAGAAGTTGGGAGATCCAGGAAGCTTCACTATACCATGTGCTCTCGGTCCTTTAACATTTCAGAGCTGTTTATGCGATTTCGGTGCTAGTATAAATCTGATGCCCCATTCTATAGCAAAGAAGCTCGGTTTTACCCGATTCAAAGACTGTAGAATATCATTGGTGCTAGCTGACAGGAGCGTGAGGTTACCCGTGGGTTTGCTTGAGGACTTACCAGTGAGGATCAGTGGAGTAAACGTGCCTACAGACTTCGTTGTGCTTGAGATGGATGAAGAACCTAAGGATCCACTTATACTTGGGAGGCCATTCCTTGCAACCGCCGGAGCAATCATCGATGTCAAGAATGGGAAGATAGCTTTACACTTGGGCAAGGATATAAGGCTGCATTTTGATATCAACGAGGTCCTGAAGAAGCCCACCATAGAAGGGCAAGCTTTCTACATAGAGACATTGGATGCTTTGGCGGATGAACTGCTAGAAGAGCTTGCACAAGAGGATCACTTGAAGCTGGCATTGACAAAGGAGCCAGGGGAGTTCGGTTTTCTGAGTAGGAAGACTCAGGAGTACGTAAATCTCCTCGATTCTAGGAAGGTTGTGATGGAAAATGAAGGCGGCTGCCTTGAGATCGATCAGGCAATCGAGAAGATCACTCGATCCAAGACAGAGAACGACTCAGACACTCGATCTATTACTCAATCCCAACCAAATCAAGTAAGTGATCGACCCGAGTGCAGTCGATCCAGCAAAACAATCAATGGGACGATCGAGGGAAGTCAATCGATCAGTTCAGAGAACGAGACGGGGACTCGATCTCCTGCTGGATCCCAATTAAATCGAGTAGGAGAATCGAGTGCAACTGCTCGATCGGGTTTAGAACGAGTGCAAGATCGACTGGAAGACTCGATCTCGAAAGGGACAACGGTTCAAGAAAGCAGTCTTTTGGGTCATGTCTCGGGTTCTAAAGAGGCTACTGAGGGTGGGAATATCAACAAGAGACACGAGGAGGACTGGAGCGAGCTGCTAGCCCCAAAGGTGGACCTTAAGGAGCTCCCAAAAGGGCTAAGGTATGCTTTCTTAGGGCTTAATAATACCTACCCCGTGATTGTGAATGAAAACTACAGTGATGATGAGTTGCACTCGCTTCTAAGTGAGCTGAGAAAGTATAGGAAGGCCATTGGGTACTGATATACGTTTTCTCAAGCAGGGTTTATGATGCAGAGAGGTTATCAAACTCTAATGCACGCAATGTTGTAGTAAGGCAAGCAGGAGAGTGTCAATCCACTTCTAGGAGATAGAGAATGCACAAAGAATGCAAGATCCTAAGCAAATCTAAGCAAAATGAGATAGTTTATGAGAAATTATCAAAGAACTAGATGCAGCAACCTAAACAGAGTGAAATCTATTTTAAAAATACTAGAAAGGAAGCAACTACCACGAGAAACAAACAGATTAAATAAAGGAAAGAGCTTTGAATTATTAAAATTCGACTAGTGGATCGACCACAAGATCGACCACTAGATCGAGCAGTAACGATCGATCTCATCTAAAACCGTAAGAACAACAAATCTAATCACCAGGATGCTATCAGGTAACAAGCGAAAGATGAATTAAGACTTAAAGATTCTAAAAGAAAGAGCCTAGGGTTGAGATTCATGTAAAGGGTTTCAAAGGATCGATCTTGGGTTTGAAACTTTAGATCGACTCACTTGGTGAGGATCTCTAAGCCTTGAAAACAAAACAAGATCTATCCGTGGCTTTCGGTATAGATCACTCTTTCATCCTCTCCTCCAAACCCATGGCTTTTGGTGGAAAGAGAGGTCGAAAGGCAAGGAAAACAGATTTCAAGTAATGGCTTAACTAGTCCCCCAAACTTCCATGGCTTTTGGGAAGGGGTAACTAGTCTCTAAGGTGTGATCTTCCGAGGCTCCTGGATCCTGTCAAGGTAAGGAACCTCTCGGATCATGAAGCTCTTGGCGTGAGAGTCTTCAAGCATTAAGCTTTCAACACCTTAGAAGAGACAGCCTTTAAAACGTTTTAGAAAACAAACCAAGATCGAACCCTTTCTATCCTTGAATCCTCTCAACCCCAAACCCAAAGTAAACTACTCACTACACATAGAGTAAATCAAGCAAAGCAGAAGAAACGAGACAATAAACATGAAAGAAAAACTGGATAAAACGATAAAGATTCGAATACAAAAGCTTAAGAGAAAAACTGGTTTAACAATGGTGTTCTTCGTTAAACGAGAGAGAAAAACATGAAAAAAAGGATAAGGATCTAAAAGTTATCGAAAAAGCATCTCGCCGCCTTGCCTAAAATGCCCAAACAAGCCAATGGTCCCCCCTTCGCTAACAGCCAAAAACGGTTGAGAGGACAGAAATGGACCACTGGATCGAGTGGTTCTCTCGATCACATCCGGGCATCGTGTCTTCGGCTCGATCCGGGTCTCGATCTTCTTCGGCGAATCGAGTGTTGCATCCGATCTCGGTATCGATCTTCGGGTGGATCGAGTGGTGTACTCGATCTGGCTCTCGCTCTGCATGGCGTCATTTACGTCCGTACCGATTGATCGATTGCTTCACTCAATCTCCGTCTC
Organism: Thlaspi arvense; assembly: GCA_911865555.2. NCBI lineage: Eukaryota > Viridiplantae > Streptophyta > Magnoliopsida > Brassicales > Brassicaceae > Thlaspi > Thlaspi arvense. The sequence goes on from OU466862.2 coordinate 35,926,125, forward strand.
GATCATTCTCCTTGGATCGCCTAGTTGGCTCGATCTTCTGGTCGATCAACTCCTAGATTGACCGGCCATGCTCGATCTGCTCCTCGATCCTTAGCATATTTCCGAGCTCCCACGAACTGCTACATCAGTCTCCTCACGCCCACAAACCTCCATGACTCCAAAGCAGCCAGAAACAACCTGAATGTGATGCAAAATGCAAGGAAAATGCATATGCTGATGCAAGAATGCTCTAGGACCCTAAGTGATGCAATCTAACCTAAAACATGATACAAATGCATGAAAAACTAACTAATGAGTATGCAAAATCTATGCAATATGCAATAACATCAGGTACTCTCTAAGTGACATCAAGGGCCTTTCACCAATGCTTTGCACTCATAGGATTCACTTGGATAATGAGAACGCCTCTTCTATAGAACACCAAAGACGTTTGAATCCTAATCTAAAAGAGGTTGTTAAGAAAGAGATTCTTAAGCTGTTAGAGGCTGACGTGATCTATCCCATAAGTGACAGCACGTGGGTTTCCCCTGTACACGTGGTGCCTAAGAAGGGAGGGATCACGGTCATAAAGAATGATAAAGATGAGCTTATCTACTAGGACTATTACAGGACACCGTATGTGTATAGACTATAGGAAGCTTAATCTTGCAACTAGAAAGGATCATTTTCCTTTACTTTTATTGATCAAATGCTTGAGAGGCTTGCTAATCATCCTTACTATTGTTTCTTGATGGATATAGTGGTTTCTTTCAAATACCAATCCATCCAAACGATCAAGAGAAGACGACCTTTACATTCCCTTATGGCACCTTCGCATATCGAAGGATGCCATTCGAGTTATGTAACGCACCGGCTACGTTTTAGCGGTGTATGATGTCGATCTTCCCTGATCTAATAGAAGAGATGATATAAGTGTTTATGGATGACTTCTTTGAATATAGTGCGTCTTTTTCTGCGTGTTTGTTGAATCTTTGCAAGGTACTAAAACGTTGTAAAGAGACGAATCTTGTGCTTTACTGGGAGAAGTATCACTTCATGGTGAAGGAAGGGATCATGCTTGGCCACAAGATATCAGAGAAGGGCATATTGGTTGATAAAGCCAAGGTTGAGGTCATGATGAGTCTTGAGCTGCCGGTTAATATCAAAGGGGTGAGGAGTTTTCTAGGCCATGCTGGCTTCTATAGGCGCTTCATCAAAGATTTTTCCAAGATTACACGCCCCCTCACAAGGCTGTTGTGCAAGGAAGCTGACTTTGTGTTTGATGAGGATTGCCTTCATGCTTTCGTGACCATCAAGGAAGCTCTTGTATCCACGCCAATAGTGCAAGCACCGGACTGGACTCTACCGTTCGAGATCATGCGTGATGTGAGTGACTACACCATAGGAGCCGTTCTTGGTCAAAGGAAAGACAAAAGGCTGCACGTCATCTACTATGCCAGCCGAACCCTAGACGACACTCAAGTGAAGTACGCTACGACTGAGAAGGAGTTGCTTGATAAACGGATTCTAGCGAGGGTTATGATGCAGAGAGGTTATCAAACTCTAATGCAAGCAATGTTGTAGTACAGCAAGCACGAGAGAGTCAATCCATTTCTAGGAGATAGAGAATGCACAGAGAATGCAAGGACTAAAGCAAATCTAATCAAAATGAGATAGTTTATGATAAAATCTCTAAAAACTAGATGCAGCAACTTAAACAGAGTGAAACCTATTTTAAAAATACTAGAAAGTAAGAAACTACCACGAGAAACAAACAGATTAATTAAAGGAGAAAGCTTCGAATTATTAAAATTCGACTAGTGTATCGACCACGAGATCGACCACTAGATCGAGCAGTAACAATCGATCTCGTCTAAAATCGTAAGAACAGTAAAGCTAATGACCAGGATGCTATCAGATAACAAGCGAATGATGAGAATAGACGTAAAGATGATAAAAGGAAGGGTCTAGGGTTGAGATTCATGGTTAGGGGTTTCAAAGGTTCGACCTTGGTTTAAAAACTTTAGATCGACTCACTTGGTGAGGATCTCTAAGCCTTGAAAACAAAACAAGATCTATCCGTGGCTTTCGGTATAGATCACTCTTTCATCCTCTCCTCCAAACCCATGGCTTTTGGTGGAAAGAAAGGTCGAAAGGCAAGGAAAACAGATTTCAAACGAATGGCTTAACTAATCCCCCAAACTTCCATGGCTTTTGGGAAGGGGTAACTAGTCTCTAAGGTGTGATCTTCCGAGGCTCCTGAATCCTGTCAATGTAAGGAACCTCTCGGATCATGAAGCTCTTGGCCTGAGAGTCTTCAAGCTTTAAGATCTCAACACCTTAGAAGAGATAGCCTTTGAAAACGTTTTGAAAAACCCAAGATCGAAACCTTTTTAACCCATTAATTCTCTCAACCCCGAACCCAAAAGAAACTACTCGCTACACATAGAGTAAATCAAGCAAAGCATATGAAACGAGACAATGAACATGAAAGGAAAACTAGATTAAACGATAATGATTCGAATACAAAAGCTTAAGAGAAAAACGAGTTTCAACAATGGTGTTCTTCACGAAAATGAGAGAGAAAACATAAGGAAAAAGATAAAGATCTAAAAAGTTATGGGAAAAAGGACGTCGTCGCCTTCCCAAAATGCCCAAACAAGCCAATGGTCCCCCCTTCGCTAGCAGCCAAAAACGGTTGAAAGGACAGAGATCGACTCCAAGATCGACTCCAAGATCGAGTGGTTCTCTCGATCATATCCGGACATCGTGTCTTCGGCTCGATCTGGGTCTCGATCTTCATCGGTGAATCAAGTGTTGCATCCGATCTCGGTATCGATCTTCGGCTGGATCGGATGGTGTACTCGATCTGTCTCTCGCTCTGCATGGCATCATTTACGTCCGTACCGATTGATCAATTGCTTCACTCGATCTCCGTCTCGATCATTTTCCTTGGATCGCCTAGTTGGCTCGATCTTCTGGTCGATAAACTCCTAGATCGACCGGCCATGCTCGATCTGCTACCCGATCTCTGGCCCTTAGCATATTTCCGAGCTCCCACGAACTGCTACATCAGCCCCAACACGTCCACGAACCTCGACGACTCCAAAGCAGCCAGAAACAACCTGAATGTGATGCAAAATGCAAGAAAAATGCGTATGCTGATGCAAGAATGCTCTAGGACCCTAAGTGATGCAATCTAACCTAAAACATGGTACAAATGCATGAAAAGCTAACTAATGAGTATGCAAAATGTATGCAATATGCAATAACATCAACTCCCCCAAACTTACTTCTTGCTTGCCTTCAAGCAACAGAAAATAAGTAAGGAAGAGAGGTTTTAAGAAAAATGATTGGGGTTTTAAACTTTTTGCAAAGGTGCCTTTCAAATGAATCAATCTCAATGTCCTAGTTAACAGTTCTAAAATGCTATGCTTACACTCATACTCCAAAGAACTTAGCCATACTCATCACACAAAGAAATTCAAATCATGACTCTCCTATTCCTAACAATCAAAGAAACTCATCCTTTAACATTCATTAACATTCGAACCATAAATCAAACTTATGCACTTTAAAGCAAAACACATTTGGCTAAGGACTAAGGTTATGAGCATAGAATGATCTCATTTGAAAAGGGTTTATAATCAGAACAAGGGTTTCTCTCAAAATGGATGAACTTGTGCATAATGCTAAAGGTAAAGACAATTTATGCATACATGATTAGATTCTCATCTACCCATGTAAACTATCAAATGATCCTATACCCCTCTCATTTAAGAAATTTTATCCTCACTCACCACTTAAGAGTCTACCCTTTTCTTTGCAAACTAAGCAATCCTCAATTCGAAACAAAGACATTTTTAAACTTTTTAGGCTAGTGAAAAGGTTTTGAAAAATACTTTTGCTCTTTAGAAATTTCTTATTAGTAGCTCTCTTATTATTTTTTTTTCTTTATTTGGCACTTAGGCTCTTTTTTTATTTCTTTTTCTTTTTTTTTTCTTTTTTTTTATTTTTATTTTATTATGGGAGAGCTACCTCCTGAAATTAGAGCATACTTAGTTTTAAAAACAACCTTTCACTTAAAACCTCATTTCTTTCCTTAAAACACAAAGCTCTTTGAAACCGAGAGTAAATAGATAAGATAGCAACCCCAATGATCCCCCAAACTTATCCTAAGCCTATACCTAGCTTCAAAATGCAAAGCAAGCAACAATATGAAAACCAAATCATGTTGCCTAAACCTAACACTTTATACCAAGTTCAAACCGAAAGGAAGGCCTCACAAAGATGTCACACAAGAACATTTGGCTTCAAAGGAGGGTAAGGTTCAAGGAGGGAGTTCTACTTAGGCTCACAAAGAGCGGTAAAAAGGAAGAAGAGAGCCTAAATATTTTAAAACCATGTGTTCATTTTCAAATGCATAAGAATGATAATTAGAATTTCAAATTAAGGTTTTCACTTATTAGAATGAGTTTCAAATCATGAGAGTTCAATTCAAGCTACGAAAATCCTAACAAATGATCCAAGCATGGTAAGAACTTACTTTCAAAGCATAGACAAATCATTAGAGAACTACCAACTAGGGCATTGAAACAATTCATAAGTAAAAACACCTTTGTAAGAAATTCTAACCCCTTATGCAAAATGCAAACAACCTAGGTGATATGAGAAACTCTAGACTCAATCCTAACATGTTTTTTAAAAAGATGAATGCAACTACATGAATCTTTGAAAAAATTTTAAAAATTTTACCAATTTTTCATGAACTAAGACTCAAGGATGCTAAGGGAAAATAAGATCAAAGAACACAAGTCATATCACACATATACTCCCCCAAACTTGCTTGACACCGTCCCGGTGGCAAACTCATCCGAAGGAGCATCAAAACACAATGCAAGAAACAAATATGAGCGGTTACAATGGAAGAAGGTTGTTACCTTTGGTCTAGGCTCGGCTGGAACTTGAGGATGTTCCAGAGGAGCTAGAGATCGTTGCTTTGCCTTTGTCAGCTGGTTCTTGGAGAGAGTGGCGCGCCGGCTGAATGTTGTCTCCTTGGGTCTCGCGGATCACAACTCCTCCAGTTGAGAGCCTTCTCTTCTCGGGTTGTTGCATCTCTTGACTTGCAGCTGACTTAGGCGTGCCTCCCTGAAGTGCTTTGACTTTCTTCCCAAGCTTCTTCAGCATCTTGCCTTGCCACTTGTTAATCTTCCTTTGCATCTCTACCACCGATGCTAGGAACTTCTCGGTTTTTGTCCTCGGCTCAAAGTCTAGCTTGGGAAGTGTGTAAGCCTCGGGCATCTCGTCTTCCGTGACTGGAGACTCTGACCTTTGACGCGGGAAAATGGCTGAAGCAGGCGGTCCTCCTAAAGGGGCAAAGCATTCTTCCTCCGTGGGCAAGAATTCGATGTTCCCAACACCAAGCAGCTCGGTTTCATCTATATTGGGAAGGATGCACACTCTCTTCTTATCTTCGTCATCTATGAAGAGGTAGGCGTAGAACCCTTCTGCTGGCGTGCGTCCCAAGCTATCAGTATTCCTCATGTATGCCTCATCCATGAAAGCTCTGTTTGGGACGTGAGCAAAGTCATGAATGGGCACACTGGCTTGCACGAACAGAGGAGTAAGGAAACCGCCAATGTAAGAGGAGGTTGCCTTGCACCGTAAGGCATAAGCCTTGTACTTCACCAAGGAAGCCGCGAGCACACAGCCGTAGTTCACTTCATCGCCGAGTTCATCCTCTATGGGCTCTTCATTTGCATCCGGATCAGACACCAAGTGCTTCACACCTTGGAACAGGAAGCACAGCTCTGTCTTCGTGACCGTAGGAGCAACAGACCTTCCACTGAACGTGTTGGCAATCAGCTTCAGAGTATACCTCAGCACCGGGCTCCTTACTCGCTTGATCTTGGCGGTGTTGGCTTTGTAGTCCTCAGTGCTGATCAGGTCCCAAAACTCGCCGGCTTTCTTGAAGGCTGGGAAATCGACCTTGTATGCATCAGCGTTGAGACCGTAGGCTTGGCATAGCTCAGGGATGGAGAGTGTATAGGCTTGACGTCCAACTTTGAAGTAGAGGCGGCCTTGAGAAGGGACGGGTGCACTAGGATTCTCATACCGGAACTCCAAGGTGGCAAGGAAGTCTATTGTCACTTCAGGAATGGTTGGGCAATCCATCCGTGACAGACATCTTAAGCCAATGTTATGGAGGAGTTGATCGAAGTCCCCAAGAATCCTAAGTTTAGACAACAGCTCTCGATCAGCAAACTTTGTAGGTTCAAACCGGAGCCTCTCCAGCCGCTTCTTATCCCTCTTCTCATCCTTACTCCACCGGACCCTCTCTTGAACTACCACTTCTTGTCCTTCTCCTTCTTGTGCTTGCTATTCTCTAGTTCTCTTTGGTGCCATTGTTCCTGAAACAAGATTCTAAAGAGATTGATAAGCAAGCGGCGATTTGATTAGAATGAGAGAAGAGAATGAGAGAATTTAAAGAAACTACCCTAGAATTTTGGGGAATAAATAAAAAATCATAGCTAAATAAAGGAAAATCAAATCTTTAGATACTGAAAAATCTGGAATTATTCCTTTTACTTAGTTAGTTTTAAAAATTCAAAACCGATCCTATATTCTAAAACAAGATCTTGCGATATTAAAGGAGATTTTCTAAAATTAAACCATTAAATCTTTAAAAATACCTTTGCAAGAAATGCAGAATATCTTTGCTAGCTTTTGAAAATTGAAACTCTCACTCTCTTTGTTTAAAATTTTCGAGCAAAACAGGAATGAGAGGGTGAGAGGTTGTTTGAAATATTTAAAGACTTAGCAAAACCAAAACAATGGGTAGTCAAAGTGGTTTTTCTGAGAAAGTCTTGGTCAAGGCACATCATTCATGGTCAAAGATGCTTGCCTTGGCCAAGTTTTGAATTCAAAAGTTGGAGGGATAAGAGTAAAGAAGGGAAAGAAAAATGTTACCTCGGCATGAGATCGAGTCCATTTGGTCGATCTAGGACTCGATCTCATGCCCAAAATAGTTTAGATCGAGAGGGTTACTCGATTTGAGACTCGATCAATGATGAATCGAGTCTTGGATCGATTGGCTCTCTCGATCATTGAGATGTTGGCTCCTCGGCTAAGTCCTCATGATCGAGCAACGTCCTCGATTTAGGGGTCGATTTGGCATAGATCGAGTGATGGATCGAGTCGAGTGATCGATCAGTTTTCAACAGATTTTCCCGAGAGAAATTAGATCTGTCGATCCGATTTGGATCGATCGATCCTTTTTCGTCAAGGTCGATCTTGTCACTCGTTCTCGTCTAGAACGACTGGCTCCTCTCGATTCACTGACTCGATCTAGTATTATCGAGCCAGTATCAGTCGATCTAGCACTCGATCTCTAGCCTTATCTTAACCCCTATTGCCTCTTTTAGACCTCAAAGTCAAGTTTTAGACTCCTTATACCTGTTCCTACACACTTGCAAAATAAAAACATAAAACTGAAAGGGAAATAAAGCAGAGGTATGTACAAGATAAACATGGGAATGCCTCCCAAGTGCGCTTTCTTTAACGTCTTTAGCTAGACCTTACTTGGTCTAAGCGGATAGTGGGTCTTGGAGAAGCACTGAGGTACTTTCCTTGTCATAGCTATCTGCCAAATAGGGCTTGACTCTGTGTCCGTTGACGGTGAATGCACTGCCACTTTTTCCCATCAGAGTAACAGCTCCATAAGGCAACACTTCTTGAATCACGAATGGTCCGCTCCACCTTGATTTCAGCTTGCCCAGGAAGAGTTTGAGCCTCGAGTTGTACAGCAACACCAGTCCTCCTTCCTTAAGCTCCTTGGCAACCAACTTCTTGTCATGAGCCTCCTTAGTCCGCTCCTTGTATATCCGGGAGCTCTCGTAAGCGTTCAGCCTCAACTCATCCAGTTCGTGTAGCTGAATAAGGCGTCTCTCCTGAGCAGTCTTGAGATCAAAGTTCAGCCCTTGCAATAGAGTAGAGTGAAAGGAGTTGTACCAATCGGTGTCTTGAAGGCGGTACGGTAGGCCCAAAGAGCGTCATCCAGCTTCACTGACCAGTCTTTCCTTGTTGCCCCGACAGTCTTCTCCAGTATAGCCTTGATTTGCCTGTTGGAGACTTCCACTTGACCGCTTGTTTGAGGATGATACGGTGTAGCCACCTTATGCTTAACCCCATACTTTCTCAAGAGGCTCTCAAAGACCTTGTTTATAAAGTGGCTTCCTCCATCACTTATAACAACCTTGGGTACCCCAAACCTCGGGAAGATGATACTCTTGAACAACTTGATTACCACCTTAGAGTCATTTGTAGGAGAAGCAATAGCCTCAACCCATTTGGAGACATAATCCACTGCTACCAAGATGTATTTGTTGCCGTATGAAGAAGGAAAAGGGCCCATGAAGTCAATTCCCCACGCGTCGAACACGTCAACCTCGAAGATAGGAACTTGAAGCATTTCGTTCCTCTTGGTTATATTCCCTACCCGTTGACATGCCTCACAGCTCTTCACAAACTCGTGTGCATCTTTAAAAATGGAGGGCCACCAGAAACCGGCTTGCAACACCTTCATGGCTGTCTTGAATGAGGCGAAATGTCCTCCGTAAGAAGAGCCATGGCAATGGTAGAGGATGTCCCTGGCTTCTTCCTTTGTAACACATCTCCGGTACAAGCTGTCTATTCCTCTTTTGTATAAGTAGGGCTCGTCCCAAAAATAGTCACTAGCCTCCCTCATAAACCGCTTCTTGTGATAGCTGTTGAGATGTGTTGGCTCCTCACCACACGCTAGATAGTTCACCACATCAGCATACCACAGTAGATCCTCCTCTTTGAAACTCAGCACTTCCTCAAACCTCCCTTCTAGCTTCCCACAAACAGCCGTAGTAATCGCCATAAGCTGCTCTTCTGGAAGAGAGTCATCTAAGGGGAGAGACTCGTTGATCCTTAGCCGTGAGAGGTGGTCAGCGACTCCATTTCCTATCCCCTTCTTGTCTTTAATCTCCATGTCAAACTCCTGGAGTAACAGAATCCATCTTAAGAGCCGAGGCTTAGTGTCTTTCTTCGAGTAGATGTATCGTAAAGCAGCGTGATCCGTGTATACAATAGCCTTGGAACCGACCAGATATGATCTGAACTTCTCAAAGGCGAAGACTACTGCAAGCAGCTCCTTCTCCGTAGTGGTGTATCGTGATTGCGTGTCATCCAAGGTCCTTGAAGCATAATAGATCACGTGTAGCTTTTTGTCTTTCTTCTGACCAAGGACGGCTCCTACGGCGTAGTCACTAGCATCACACATGATCTCAAAGGGGAGAGACCAGTCTGGTGCTTGGACTATAGGGGTTGATGTAAGTGCTTCCTTGATGGTCACGAAAGCCTTCAAACACTCCTCATCAAATACAAACTCAGCTTCCTTGCACAACAGCCGTGTAAGAGGGCGTGCAATCTTGGAGAAATCTTTGATGAAGTGCCTATAGAACCCTGCGTGTCCCAAGAAGCTTCTGATTCCCTTAACATTAACTGGCGGCTCAAGACCCATCATGACCTCCACCTTAACCTGATCAACCTCAATACCCTTCTCTGATATCTTGTGACCGAGCACGATCCCTTCCTTAACCATGAAGTGGCATTTCTCCCAGTTCAGCACCAAGTTTGTCTCTTCACAACGTTTAAGTACCCTGCAAAGATTTAACAAACACGCAGGAAAGGACGCACCATACACAGAGAAGTCATCCATGAACACCTCTACCATCTCCTCTATAAGATCAGAGAAGATAGACATCATACACCGCTGAAACGTAGCCGGTGCATTACACAATCCAAACGGCATCCTTCGATATGCAAAGGTACCGTAGGGACATGTGAAAGTCGTCTTCTCCTGATCGTTTGGGTAAATAGGAATTTGAAAGAAACTACTATACCCATTGTGAAAGCAGTAGTAAGGGTGATTTGCAAGTCTCTGAAGCATTTGATCAATAAAAGGTAGGGGGAAATGGTCTTTCCTGGTCGCAAGGTTAAGCTTCCTATAATCAATACACATCCTATGACCAGTAATGGTCCTAGTAGGGATAAGTTCATCCTTTTCATTCCTTATGACCGTGATCCCTCCCTTCTTAGGCACCACATGTACAGGGGAAACCCACGTGCTGTCACTTATGGGATAGATCACGTCAGCCTCTAAAAGCTTAAGGATTTCCTTCTTAACAACCTCTTTCAAGTTAGGATTCAAACGCCTTTGATGTTCTATAGAAGACGCGTTCTCATTATCCAAGTGAATCCTATGAGTGCATAGCATTGGTGAAAGGCCCTTGATGTCACTTAAAGAGTACCCAATGGCCTTCCTATACTTTCTCAGCTCAGTCAAGAGCGAGTGCAACTCATCATCACTGAGGTTTTCGTTCACAATCACGGGATATGTGTTATTAGGCCCTAAGAAAGCATACCTTAGCCCTTTTGGGAGCTCCTTAAGGTCCACCTTTGGGGCTAACTGCTCACTCCAGTCATCCTCGTGGTTGTTGTTGTTACTTTCCTCCTTGGAACTCTCCCTTGAACTCGAGGCATGGCCCTTCAGACTGCTTTCCTCCATCGCTATCCCTTCTGAGATCGAGTCCTCCGGTCGATTCTCCTCTCGATGTCGTCTAGATCGAGCCATTTCACTCGATTCACTTACTCGATTTGATATGGATCGAGTAAGGATTCGAGACGCTGAGTCAATCTCTTGGTTGGACTCCAAAATGATCGGGAGGTCTCTCTCGATCGTCGACTCGATTGTTTTTCCTGATCGAGCATTCTTCTCGATCTGTCCATCGATTGTTGCACCTGAGCGAGTTGTGTTCTCGATTGACTTGTCGATCTGACTCCTGGATCGAGTGATAGCATCGATCTCGGGGTCGATCTCTAGGCAGCAACCTTCTTCTTTCTTGATAATCCTCCTAGAATCCAGCAGGTTCACGTACTCTTGGGTTCTCTGGTCCACATAGCCAAACTCCCCTGGCTCCTTAGTTTGTGCTAGCTTCAGATGGTCTTCTAGAGCTAGCTCTTCCAGCAACTCATCCGCCAAGGCATCCATTGTTTCAATATAGAAAGCTTGTCCTTCAATGGTCGGCTTCTTTAGAACCTTGTTGATGTCGAAGTCTAGCTTGATCTCCTTCCCCAAATGCAAGGCAATCTTCCCATTCTTCACATCTATTATAGCCCCGGCGGTTGCAAGGAACGGTCTCCCTAAGATGAGTGGATCCTTTGGCTCTTTATCCATCTTCATCCATCTCCAATGCTAGCTCCGAGATCACACAAGCAACTCTTGAACTCTAGAGGACCCAAAGCGCAGGGTACAGTGAAGCTTCCAGGGTCTCCCAGCTTCTTAGGGACTATCTCCTTGTGTATAACCGCGCTACACTCTTCACTTAGAACAAGTACCTCTTTGCTTTCTTTGTTCTTCTTCACGAGGGTGTCCTTGAAAAACTTGGCGCACTTGGGCATCATAGCTAGACAATCAACAAGAGGCAGCTTGATTTCCACGTCTCTCAGGTGCTTCTCAAACAAGATTATGTGCTTCTCGATGAGCTGCTTTTTGAAACGACCGGGAAATGGCAACTTCGGTACGTAAGGTGGGGGCACGTAAGAGTTCTTCTCCTTGGTGGTTTGCTCACTTTTCTTCTCAGCGACCGCCTTATCTCCTCTCCTCGGCCCTTGGATCCAAACGTTGTCAAAGTTAATCTCATCAAAATCAGCCGAAGGTTTACCCTCCCCCTCTTGAATAGCAACGTCCTCGTTGTTCTTTGTAGGGACCGGAGGTTCGAGCTCTTTGTCACTTCTCAACGTTATAGCATTAGCATACTCCTTGGGATTCTGCTCACACTTTCCCGGAAGACTGTTCTGACCACTCGTAGTTGCTTTCCTTTCTCCAGCTGCTTGATCTTGTTGTTTAGGTTGGTGATCTGAGTGAAGAAGTCGGTTAGAGATGAGTCTAGGCAAGTGTTCATTTCAGCGAACTTCTGGTTTGTAGAGGCTTGCCCTTGTATTAGCTGTTGAAACATTGCTTGAACCGGATCAACTTGTTCTTGCATCGGTTGTTGTTGCTGAGGTGCAAAGCCCGGAGGGTAGTTAGGAGTATAACCCTTGTTGTGTTGTTGTTGCCCTTGGAAGTTGCTCTGCCCTTGACCTTGGAAACCACCACTCGGTTGAAAGCCATTGTTGTAAGGGATGAAAGGTTTAGCTTGCTGAGCAGGGTACACTTGGTCTTTAGGGTTGGCTACGTTGGTGCTTCAGTAAGAGAGGTTGTTGTTCTGGTAGCCTTGGTTGTAGCCTTGAGACTTGTAGTTGTTCTGTCCAGCCACCCAATTTGCTTCTTCTTGGCTTAGCTCTAACTCCTCTTGGTTCTCGTCAGCTTCACCAACAAAGTGAACATGCTTCTCATTAGCTAACACCAACTTATCAATCTTCTTATGCAAAGATTTGAGCTCCTTCTTGTGAGACTCTAACTCTGATCCTCTTGGTGCACGGTTATAATCTTCAGCATAGTTTCCATCACTCAACGCCAAGTTTTCTATCAGCTTCATACCCTCTTCTACCTCTTGACCGAGGAAGTTCCCTTTGCTAGCTGTGTCAAAGCAACAACCTGATCTTTGGTGAAGCTCCACGGTATATGGTACTGAGTAGTGTCTCCTCGCTGAACCCGTGATGAGGACATTGGATCGTGTAGTCTTTGAAACGTTCCATTGCCTCGTTGAATGTCTCGTTGTTCCTTTGAATGAAACCACTGATTCGCTTCTCAACCAAGCTGTCCTGGTGCTTGAGAAGAACTTTGAGAGAAATGCCTTCTTACACTCAGCCCATGATGTGATGGTGCCTTGTGGGAGGATCTTCTCCCAATGTCTAGCTTTGTCTCCGAGTGAAAAGGGGAAGAGACGCAGCTTGAAAGCATCTTCGGATATGCCATTGATCTTGATCATCCCACATACTTGCTTGAAGTTGTCTAGGTGCTCCAAGGGGTCTTCCATTGCTAAGCCGTGGAACTTGTTGTTTTGCACCATGGAGATGAAACCTGGCTTGATCTCGAAGTTATTGTTTTGCACCGGAGGAGGAGTGATCCCAAACCTATTGTGGTGGGTATTGGGAGCATCTCCGGCTCCTATGATCCTCGGTGGTCTAGCCACGTGTTGGGGGTTTCCATTGCCCCGTCCTGCTGGAGGAGGTCCTTCTGGATGCTCGTGTTCAGCCATATCTTCAAAGTTAACCAAACCGTGCTGAACAATCGCCTCAAAGGCTCTTGTTTGCTCTCTGACTCTCCTTTGCCGTGAGTGACCAAGTTGATGAATGTTGTCTAAGGGTTGTAGAAAATTGTTCTCTCCCATTGAACGAAGATTCATGTACCTGAAAACACACGTTTGAGAGTAGATTTATTAGTAACTTGAAAAAGGTAAAGACTTAGTCTTTGCTAAGACCCAAATCTCTATGTTCTCTAAACAGTCCTAGAATGGCAACGGCGCCATTTGATAAACGGTTTTTAAGCCCGGCAACAGCGCCATTTGATAAACAGATTCTAGCGAGGGTTATGATGCAGAGAGGTTATCAAACTCTAATGCAAGCAATGTTGTAGTACAGCAAGCAAGAGGGAGTCAATCCATTTCTAGGAGATAGAGAATGCAGAAAGAATGCAAGGACTAAAGCAAATCTAAGCAAAATGAGACAGTTTATGATAAAATCTCTAAAAACTAGATGCAGCAACTTAAACAGAGTGAAACCTATTTTAAAAATACTAGAAAGTAAGAAACTACCACGAGAAACAAACAGATTAATTAAAGGAGACGAATTATTAAAATTCGACTAGTGGATCGACCACGAGATCGACCACTAGATCGAGCAGTAACAATCGATCTCGTCTAAAATCGTAAGAACAGTAAAGCTAATGACCAGGATGCTATCAGATAACAAGCGAATGATGAGAATAGATGTAAAGATGCTAAAAGGAAGGGTCTAGAGTTGAGATTCATGGTTAGGGGTTTCAAAGGTTCGACCTTGGTTTTAAAAACTTTAGGTCGACTCACTTGGTGAGGATCTCTAAGCCTTGAAAACAAAACAAGATCTATCCATGGCTTTCGGTATAGATCACTCTTTCATCCTCTCCTCCAAACCCATGGCTTTTGGTGGAAAGAAAGGTCGAAAGGCAAGGAAAACAGATTTCAAACGAATGGCTTAACTAATCCCCCAAACATCCATGGCTTTTGGGAAGGGGTAACTAGTCTCTAAGGTGTGATCTTCCGAGGCTCCTGAATCCTGTCAAGATAAGGAACCTCTCGGATCATGAAGCTCTTGGCGTGAGAGTCTTCAAGCTTTAAGATCTCAACATCTTAGAAGAGATAGCCTTTGAAAACGTTTTGAAAAACCCAAGATCGAAACCTTTTTAACCCCTTAATCCTCTCAACCCCGAACCCAAAAGAAACTACTCGCTACACATAGAGTAAATCAAGCAAAGCATATGAAACGAGACGATGAACATGAAAGGAAAACTAGATTAAACAATAATGATTCGAATACAAAAGCTTAAGAGAAAAATGAGTTTCAACAATGGTGTTCTTCACGAAAACGAGAGAGAAAACATAAGGAAAAAAGATAAGGATCTAAAAAGTTATGGGAAAAAGGACGTCGCCGCCTTCCCAAAATGCCCAAACAAGCCAATGGTCCCCCCTTCGCTAGCAGCCAAAAACGGTTGAAAGGACAGAGATCGACTCCAAGATCGAGTGGTTCTCTCGATCATATCCGGATATCGTGTCTTCGGCTCGATCTGGGTCTCGATCTTCATCGGCGAATCGAGTGTTGCATCCGATCTCGGTATCTATCTTCGGTTGGATCGAGTGGTGTACTCGATCTGTCTCTTGCTCTGCATGGCGTCATTTACGTTCGTACCGATTGATCGATTGCTTCACTCGATCTCCGTCTTGATCATTTTCCTTGGATCGCCTAGTTGGCTCCATCTTCTGGTCGATCAACTCCTAGATCGACCGGCCATGCTCGATCTGCTACCCGATCTCTGGCCCTTAGCATATTTCCGAGCTCCCACGAACTGCTACATCATCCCCAACACGTCCACGAACCTCGACGACTCCAAAGCAGCCAGAAACAACCTGAATATGATGCAAAATGCAAGAAAAATGCGTATGCTGATGCAAGAATGCTCTAGGACCCTAAGTGATGCAATCTAACCTAAAACATGGTACAAATGCATGAAAAGCTAACTAATGAGTATGCAAAATGTATGCAATATGCAATAACATCATTGCTGGCAGTTGTATTCACCTTTGAGAAGTTCAGGTCATACCTCGTAGGCTCTAAGGTGGTTGTCTATACAGATTACGCAGCTCTGAGGTACATCTATTTCAAGAAGGACACTAAACCGAGACTTTTGAGATGGATCCTTTTGCTCCAAGAGTTCGACATGGAATTTAAGGACAAGAAAGGGATAGAGAACGGCGTGGCTGATCACCTCTCTAGGATGAGAATCAATGAGTCTCTGCCCTTAGATGATTCGCTTCCAGAAGAACAACTCATGATGATCACTACAGCTGTTTGTGGAAGGTTAGAAGGGCAGTTTGAAGAGGTTCTGAGTTTCAAAGAAGAAGACTTGCCTTGGTACGCTGACATTGTAAACTTCTTAGCATGTGGAGAGGAGCCAACTCACCTTGATCATTACCACAAAAAGAAGTTTATGAGAGATGTTGCCTAATACAAGAGAGGGGTAGATAGCTTGTACCGAAGATGTGTCTCTATGGATGAAGCTCAAGACATTCTACTTCACTGCCATGGATCTTCTTACGGAGGACACTCTACTTCTTTCAAAACCGCTACAAAGGTGCTACAAGCGGGTTTTTGGTGGCCATCTATCTTCAAGGACGCTCACGAGTTTGTTAAGATTTTTGAAACGTGTCAAAGGGCAGGAAACATCACCAAGAGAAACGAGATGCCTCAGGTTCCTATCTTTGAGGATGATGTCTTTGACGCTTGGGGGATAGATTTTATGGGTCCATTCCCATCTTCTTACGGTAATAAATACATCTTGGTGGCGGTTGACTATGTTTCTAAATGGGTTGAGGCCATTGCTTCCCCTACAAACGACTCTAAGGTGGTGATCAAGCTCCTTAAAACCATCATATTCCCATGATTCGGAGTCCCTAAGGTTGTGATCAGCGACGGTGGCAGCCACTTCATCAACAAAGTGTTCGAGAACCTCTTAAGGAAATATGGTGTGAAGCACAAGGTAACTACACCTTACCATCCTCAAACGAGTGGACAAATAGAGGTCTCTAACCGGCAGATCAAGGCAATACTCGAGAGGACAGTAGGAACCACTCGGAAGGATTGGGCGGCTAAGTTAGACGATGCTTTGTGGGCTTACCGGACCGCTTACAAAACCCCCATTGGTACTACTCCTTTTACTCTTCTCTACGGCAAAGGATGTAACCTCCCTGTTGAGCTGGAACATAGAGCATTGTGGGATGTGAAGCAGTCGAACTATGATCTCAAGACAGCTCAGGAGAAGCGTTTGTTTCAGCTACACGAGCTTGATGAACTAAGGCTGGACGCCTACGAAAGTGCTAAGATCTACAAGGAGCATACTAAGGCGGCTCATGACAAGAATCTGGTTCATAAAGAGCTTAAGGAAGGCAGCCTGGTGATACTCTATGACTCGAGGCTGAAGCTGTTCCCGGGTAAGCTCAAATCAAGGTGGTGCGGACCGTTTGAGATCTAGGAGGTATTGCCTTATGGAGCCGTTACGTTGGTTGGCAAGAGTGGGAATGCATTCACAGTCAACGGACACAGAGTGAAGCCATACATGGTCAGTGAATTCAACAAGGAGAGCACTTCAATGCTTCAACAAGACCAACCATCTGCCTAAACCAAGTAAAGTCTAGCTAAAGACGTTAAAGAAAGCGCACTTGGGAGGCATTCCCATGTCTATCTTGTATATATTTCTGCTTTCTTTCCATTTCAGTTTTATGTTTTTTATCTTCAAAGTGTGTAGGAAAAGGTATAAGGGATTGCAGGCCATGATCTTAGATCCAAAAGGAGTAAGAAGGGGCGAATATAGGCTAGAGATCGAGTGCTAGATCGACTCATGCTGGCTCGATCTTTGCTCGATCGAGTTAGTGAATCGAGAGGAGCCAGTCGATCTAGACGAGATCGAGTAGACAAATCGAGTGGAACGGTCGATCATGAGAGGACAATTAGCCAATGCGTTCAGCCTGAAAAGCGAATGAGGTGTAGATCGACCGAGTCACTCGACCCTTGAAATAGATCGAGTAGTCTACTCGATCTGCCATTCGATCTCAGCCAAATCGACCCACGAATCGATCAAGGAAATCGATCCAAGGAGTACAGCCTAGTTGACAAAAAGTCAAGGAACAAGAGAGTATAATCGATCTAAGACTCGATTCTAATCCAATCGAGTCACTGATCTATAAAACCTCTCGATCCAGCTAACATGGGCATGAGATCGATTCCTTGATCGACCAAAAGGACTCGATCTTGTGCTGAGGTAACCAAAATTTTTCCCTCCATTTTTCTTTTCCCCCTCTTTTTGAATTCGAATGGTGGTCAAGGCAAGTATCTTTGACCATGAAAGTTGTGTCTTGACCATGTATTTTGTCAGAAAACCGCTTTCCTTGCCCATGGATTTAGATTTTCTCGGCCTTTATGTTCTCAACAACATCACACTCTCTCATTTCTGTTTTTGTGAATTCTAAATCGAGAGAGAGTGCTATTTTTCTTTTCCTAAAGGTCATTAGCTTCTGTTTTCAATCCTGCAAAGGTATTTTCAGATTTTTAATTAAAATCTTTTCATAAATCCTTTAATAATCGCATGGTTGATTTAAGTTGCTAGAGATTTTAACAAATTTTAAAAATAGCTAGAAATTAGGAAATTATCTGGATTTAATCTTATCTATAGATTTTGTTTTCTTTTATTTAGTTACAATTTTTATAAATCTTCCAAAAATCTAGGGTATTAGTTGCGAATCTCTCTCTCTCTCTTCTTTGTGTTTTCTTTGTATTCGCCGCCTACTCTAACTCTCTCTTCCCAGAATCACCTTTCAGGCACCAATGGCACCTAAGAGAACCAGAGAAGAGGACACACAAAGAGAAGAAGAGCAACAAGTGGTTCAAGAGGAAGGAGCTCAACAGGTTCAAGAGAGGATCCGTTGGACTAAGGAGGAAAAGTCAGCGAAGAAAAAATTAGAGAGGCTGCGCTTTGAGCCTACCAAGTTCGCGAGTAGAGACTTGTTGGAAAGAATGGGTCTTCTAGAGGATTTTGACTCTCTTCTCCAAAACATGGGGCTTGCCTGCCTTTCAAGGATGGATCGCCCAACATATCTGCAAGTCACCTTGGATTTCCTCTTTACCTTGGCGTTTTCCTACGAGAATCCGAGCCTCCCTACTCCCTCACAAGGACATCTCACCTTCAAGGTCAAGAGGCGAGCTTATCACCTTTCCATTGAAGAGCTTTGCCAAGCATATGGACTCAACGCCGCGGCTAAGCAAGTGGAGTTTCCCCCTCTCAAGAACGCCAGCATCATATGGGACGTGCTTTGTGATGAAGACTACAAGCCAAACACGGTCAAGATCAAGAATGTGAGGAACCCTATCCTGCGGTATACTCTCAAGTTGCTTGCAAACACTTTCAGCGGGCGGTCCGTGGCTCCTACAGTGACAAAGACCGAGTTGTGCTTCCTTTTCCAAGGGATCAAAAAAATACTGTGCAGCAACGAAGAGGAGAACCACGATCCACTGATGGATGACCTTGGGAATGATGTTAACTACGGGTGTATTCTAGCATCCTCCTTGGTGAAGTACAAGGCATACACTCTGAGGTGCAAGGCGAATTCAGCATACATTGGAGGTTTTCTCACGCCACTCTTTATCCAAGCCGGTGTACCTCTTCAACGCTTCGAGCCTTGTGCGGTGGAACAAGAGTTTTTGGCTCTCTTGGCTCAATCACCCTTGCACTAGTTAGTTGTAGTAAGGGTTTTATATCAATCCATTGGGAAGAGTTGAAAACAGAAGAGTTGAGAGTAAAGTCTCTAAGTCAAGCAGGCAGAGAATTGGTTTTGATGCCTAAGCAACAGTTCTAGCAACCTAAGTGAAACAAGCAGCAAACAAAGTAAAAGCAAAAGCAAACTAAGCAACTCTAAGCAAGGAAAACAGATTAAAACAGAGCAAAACAGAGCAAATCTGAAATTCAAACAAGAGAAAGACAAGTCTCTAGATGTGGTTATTGACTTTGGGGAATTTCAGACATTAACTAAGGCTGTTTCAAACTACATTGTTCAAGCAAACAAGCAAGCAATGGTGATTCCTAGACATAGAGTTCACAATTAAGCTAGTTAGATCCAATCTCTTGGCAAATAACCCTTTGCTATACATTCTAACAAGAACTAACTCTCATTAGTGCTAAAACATCAAGCAAGCATGATTAAACAACTCTATTCAAGTCAAAATGCTCCTCAAACAGTCAATCTCTTGAGCCAAGGCCAGCAAATCCTCTATTAAACATGATCAGCATTTCATCAAACACTTGGTGGGCATAAGAGAAAGCTAACAACTTAGACAAGTTTGATCAAGACTAATCTAGCATGAATAACAGATTAATAGAGAGGAACCCATAAACTGAAGCACTTAACAAACCTTAATTAAGCCTTAAATCTCCCTAATCCACCAAATCTAGAAACTCTAAGATAACTACTCACTCATAATCATGTTTAACACCAAATCACAAAGGGAAAGGATGCTAATCATGATTAAAAGAAAGATTAAGGAAAGATTAAAGCCAATACTTGATTATATTAAACAAAGCAAAGAAATTATCTTACAAACTTAAAGAAAGTGCTCAAGAACATTAAAATGACATGACCCCTCGAAAATCTGGAAAAATGAGCTATTTATAGTCTAGACAAGAAAACCCTAGAGTAATGGCATAAATGTAATTAAAAACAGGTTCGGGCTGCGTCAGTATCGGTCAGTTGTGTCGGTCTTCAGTGATCGAAATAGGTTCCTATTGGTCTGGAGTAATCGACACACATGACCGAAATTAATCCGGTGTGTTTGTGTCGATCACACTTGACCGATACTGGTGACCGATATGCTCCGTATCGGTCACCCTTGACCAAAACTCTCTGTGCTCTGACCAAAAACTTCTGCAGAGATCTTCTGCTGTGATCCTTCTTGCTCCTTTTTGCCCAGATAGCATCTTGTATCATTCCCAAAACTCCTCCAAGCTCCTTTAAGCTCCAAAAGCACCTAAAAACATCCAAAATGCAAAGGAAATGCAAACTATACTCTAAATGCAACCTAAGTCTAAAAGGAGAAGAAAATGGGACAAAAGCAAAGGGAAAATATGCAAAAGAGGACCAAAATATGTACTAAATGCAGCCTTAAATGGTGTAAATACATTGGATATCAACACCCCCACACTTGCCTTTTGCTTGTCCTTAAGCAATTAAGAACAAATGGGAGAGTGAGGTTTGAAAGTGGGCATTCAGATTCAAAAAGTGCAAAGGTAAAGAGATAGTTTCAATGCTCAAATGCCTAGTTGTAGGATGGAAACATAATCAGCTATACTTTGAAGATCCTATCCATGCTCAGCATGATTCAAAATGATCTCAAATCTCAACTTAGGCAAATGCTCAAATCAATCAACTCTTTAACATTCAATTAAGTTCAGAACATGAATCATGCTTATGAAAATCAAGTGAAGACATTTGGTTGAAAAAGGTAAGGTTATGAGATAAGAATGATCTCATTTAAGCATAAGGGTTCAAAAACATAAAGGATCACACATTGAAATGACTTCATCTTAGGCAAAATGCTAAAGGTAAAAGCACATTTATGTATGCAATTCAAAGCTCTCTTCTACCCTTATTTCCCAAAGATGAGTCCTAAGCATTTCTAAGCCTAAGAGTGAAACCTCTAAGTCTACCCTTTCCTAGATTCGACCCTTTACCCATCTTCATGGCTTGGGAAACTTCTTCTTTTGCTTGTGTGGCTGCTTCTTTTTGGTTGGGAATTGCTCTTCTTGGTTGTGTTGGCACCTTCATCACCTTTGGTGGATTGCTTCTTGGTCAGATTTTTCTTCTTTTGGATCCTATCCAAGAATCAAGCTCAATATGCAAGCCGATATCTACAAGAGAGCTAATAATTTCCAGCCTTATTCCTAACACTTTTTGCCAAAACAAAATCGAAAATGCAATGCAAAGGCCTCACAGCTCTCACAATAATGTTTTGGCTCAAAATGATGTTTTGGTTAAGGGTGAGGATGTAACTGTCCCATAATTATGAGGATCAGCTATTTGGATCAACAGGAGTGGTAGAAAGGAGAAAGATGATCCAAATATGTATATGGCATCCATGTAATCACTTTTCAATGCATAAGACATGATAATTAAAAGTCCAAGTTAAAGTTCAAGTTGATAGAGTTGATTTTCAGAGAACAAATGCTTTCAAAATGAGATGAGAAGACCAAATCTAGAAATCTAAGCATGGTTTAGCCTTAACTTCTAGCAATCATATGATGCATCAAACAACTAAGCACTTAAAAACTGAAATCATCTCTAAACACTAATCACTTTACAAGGAAAATTCATCATAATGCTCTATGCAAATGCAATGCAACCTACATGTCAACACTAGACTCAATCCTAGAAGAATGAAATGCAACTACATGCTTTCTTTTTGGTTTGCAAAAATGCAAATTTTTTATAAAAAAAATCGATTTTTTTTGTGTTTTTCTATGCCTTACATGTATGCATGATATGCATGAGACTCAAAGTGAAAAGGAAAAAGGAAAAACTAAGAAAACAGAAAACAAAGTCAAACCCTAAATATCTCCCCCACACTTAAATTACACTGTCCCTTGTGTAATGAAAGCAATGGAAGAGAGAAGCAACAAAATATATTACAAAAATAAAAAGATGCAATGGTATAGAACAATGGAAGGGATGTGGTACTTGGTTCAATGGTAGGAGTTGTGGGATGATCCTGAGGTTTGTGGAGACTTGCTAGCTCTCCTCTTACTTCTCTCATAGACTTTAGTAGAATGCTCTGCTTCTGGAGTTGGTTGAACCCAGGTTGACCATAGCTGTTCAGCTTGTGAAGAAGTCCCTTGTGTGCCCCATTACCATGTTTCCTGAACATCAGAGGGGTTGGGGGTTGGCGCCTCCCAAGCTGATGGAACATGGGCTCTTGGCTCATAAGATAAGGCCCTTGGTTGTGCCCATGTACCCCATTGATCACTTGGTTTTGCATGGAATGAGTGTCTTCCATGGGGGTTCCATACAGCTTCCTCCTCTTAAGTTGGCTCAGCTTGTTGAAGTTGCTCTTCTTGTTGAGAGTTGAGCTCTTGGGTGTGGCTGTGGTGGGAAGTTTTTGCTGACGTAGCCTTGTTCTTCCTGAACTACCCCTTCACTATCTTCATAAGCCCTTTGATGGCTTTGTCCTGCCACTTGCACCACTTCTGTAGTGTGTTAATGTGCTCATGAGCTGCTCTCAAAGAGCTTCCTTGGTTGGGAGCTTCATAGGGCTGGAAGTGGAACTTCCTTGAGCTGTAGTTCATCACTTCTTCTTCTTCAAGCTCATCTTCTTCATGGGTTCTTCCTTGGCCTTCAGCGCCAGCAGTAGCATTCCATTGTTGTTCTTCTTCTTCTTCTCTGATCTCTTCAGTGTGCTCCTCTTCTTCTTCACTGTCCTCTTTTTCTTCACTGTCCTCTTCTTCTTCTACTGTAGGAATAGGGCCGCCTGTGTAGAGCTCCTCAGTTCTTGGGTTGAAGCTGATGTTTCCTTTTCTAAAGAAGGATGTAAGCTTTGGATTGGGGAGGAGGACTTTTGCTGGTGTGTCAAGGCCTGTGATGAAGTTGTACACATGCTTTCCACCAAAGGTTCTTTCAAGGTAGTGGCTTCTCTTGAGGAAATCAATGTCAATCCATAGTGGCTCAAGTGCATCACCTTCATGTTTGTCAAGGTCCACCCTACTAGCTTGTAGAACTGCTGTCACAACTCCTCCAATGTGCAGTTGTGGATTCTTCTCCCTTTTTCCCTTGTTGACAATCCAGCTCTGGTATGTTTGCAGCTGCTCCATCAACAGTCTTACAAGGCATGGGAGCTTGCTTGGTGGAGGAACTTTCACTGCACATCTGCTGGTGCCTGGACCAGTGTACAATCCATTGTAGAGGAAGTCTCTCTCCTTGCCAGTTAGGTGTGAGGTTTCTTTCCTTGCAAAAAATGTGTTTGCAAGCACCTTGTGTGTATATCTAACTGCAGGATGCTTCAAGTGTTGGTTCCTTGTAGCCCCAGCTTTGAATTCCCCTACTCCAATTGCCTTCCAAAACCTTGTGCACTGTGATTTATGGATTAAGAACTTCTTCCCTCTTTGAAAGTAGGTGCTTAGCCCCAGCGCCCTAGAGAGTTCTTGGAATGTGAATTTGAACTTCTGTTTTCCAAGCTTGAAAGAGATCCATCCATCATGGCCAGGGAGCTCACTCTTCTCATAATAAACCACCTTGAGGGTGGAGAGGAATTGATGAGTAAAGCGCTCATAGGATGGGAGAGGCGGTAGTAGCTCTGTAAGCCCCATCTGTTCAAAGGTGCAGATGCAGTCTTCATAGATTCCCATCTCCTTCATTGTGGAGGGGCAAGGATATCTTGTTGGCTTGAAGGTGCATCTACTGAATCCCTCCATGAGTTCCCTAGCACTGTACTTCATGGGTGGAGCTTCTTCCTCAACAGCTTTTCCCTTGCCTCTCTGCTTGGCACTTTTATCCTTAGCTGGCCTCTTTCCAGCGTGCCTTAGATAAAGTCTCAGCAGCTTTGTCCTTTCCTTTTTCTTGCCTTACTGTTGGAGATGTTGGTGCTTCCTGAGGTGCTTCTCCCTTTTTCCCAGCAACTATTTTTGTTCTTCCCATGGTACCTTCAAAAGCAAAGCTTGAAAACAAGGTAAGTAAAAGAATAAAAGCTGAAGAACCAAATAGCTGAAAGCTTTTAATGGAGAAACTCTTTAAGCTAGGAAAAGTCTAACAAGTCCTAACAACAAGCTGAAAATTATTCAAAGCAAGAAGAGATCAAAAGCTAGCAACTAAATAAGCTAGAATGCACAAAAGATAAACAGTTATGCATGACATTCTAGCAAAATGCTTCTTAGGCAAAGAGATGATGATCTTGGAAAAGAATGAAGATTAGCAAGCAATGAGATAAATAGATATAAATCAGAATTTCAACATTTAGCTTGATATCTCAAACCAAGTCCATATTGCACAACCATAGCACAACAATCAAAACTAAACACAGCTTGCTCTTAAAAACTTCATATAAGCGATTTTTACCATAAGCTAAGAGTAAGAACAAAGAGAGATAGTTTAGGAAGCAAACCTTTAGTGAACTTCTGAACACTTAGAGAAAGCAATAAAACAGAAAAAGAACTTGTTGTTTCGAGCTTTAGGTAAGAAGAAGAGTGAATTTGAGTGTGAAGAGAAGTGAAGAAAGTTGTTGCTTAAATAGAGAGAAAGGAGAGGAAACCAAAGGAATCAAAGGTTAAGGAATCAAAAGTGTGGGGGACAAAAACAAAAGTGTTCAGAAGCTAAGAAAGAGGTCAGAAGGAATCCCATTTAAAAATTCAAACTCCTTTGGCTCCAAACCAAAGGAGGCAAAAAATTTTGAAAGTTGAGACACTTACCTCGGATGGAGTTTCGGTCACTCATGACCGATATTACAGACCGAAATTGCATTTTTGGTCATGAGTGATCGACACTAGAGACTGCCGTGCTTCCTGGGATTGGTATCGGTCATCAGTGATCGACACACTTGACCGAAATACATCCGGCATGATTGTGTCGATCTTGAGTGATCGATACTGGTGATCGATACTGGTGATCGATATGATTCCAAGAATCTTATCGGTCTCCAGTGATCGATACTCTGGACCGAAAATCATACGGTGTGTTTATGTCGATCAAGTGAGGTCGATATGAATGACCGAAAATTATCCTCTTTCAAAACTTCTTTCCATATCGGTCACAAGTGACCGATATATTGACTGGTATAAACTGGCTCCACTGATATCGGTCAATCATGATCGATACTGATGACCGAAAATTTGTGTATCGGTCTGTCATGACCGATACAAATGACCGATATCAGCCAGAATACACCTGTTCTTTGTCCCCAACAGACTTTCTCAAACTCCAGTTCGAAATCCTGTTTCTATACACTAAAACAAAGCATAAAAGATAAACTAGAAAGCATAATACATACAAAAGGATACCATGGGACTACCTCTCAAGTGTGCTTGTTTAAAGTCACTAAGCTTGACTTTGATTACCTCTTTAGTTGAGGTGAGGAGAAGGAATCATGGAACTCCTTGGTGGTGGCATGCTCCTTTCATCTTTATCTTGGCAAAAGGCATAGTCTTCCCCTCTTGTTGAAGCTTGAAGATGAACTCTCCCTTCTTAGAGACCCTTGGTTGCAAAACCAGCTCCCCTTTGTTAGTATCCAACTTGATCTCATTCAGATTCTTGTAACCAACCACTTCAAGGACCTCCTTTTCAGTGGTGTCTTCAAACATCTTGGCCAAGCAGCAGCCATCAAAACTCTCTCCTTGGTAGCCTTCAAACTCTGGCCAGTTCCTTCCAAGTTCCTTCAGCTTCTTGATCTCCATTGAGAAGGCTTGCTCATTCTCCAGCTTATTCCCCTTGGAGTCAAACCTTAGAACCTTTTTCTTGGTTAGCTTCAGTTCAATAGTGCATTCCTTAGCATCAAACACTGCTCCAGCTGAGGCCAAGAAAGGTCTTCCTAGTATGATGGCATTCTTTATATGCCCTTCCACATCAAGCACCAGGAAATCAGTGGGAATGGTTACTCCTTCTATCATCATTGGCACATCCTTGAGACTTCCAAGTGGTTTCTTCACTGTCCCATCAGCTATAGTAAGGGATACATTACTCTCCTGAAGTTGAGTGTAGCCAAGAGCTTTAGCAGTAGAGGATGGGAGAAGATTGATACTTGCTCCAAGGTCACAAAGACAGCTCTTGAAAGTCTGCCCCTTAAGTTCACATGGGAGAGTGAAACAGCCTGGATCTCCAAGTTTTTTTATAGTGAGCTCCTAAACCTCAGGTGTTACAGTCTTCTCCCTTAGCTTCTCAAGTTCTTCTTGGCCATTCAAACCCCTCAATTCCATCTGAGAAGCATAGAGAGTTTCATACTTCTGAACTAGCTGTTTCTTGAACCTTCCTGGAAAAGGGATGGTTGGTTGATAGACAGAAATAGCAGCTGTTTGAGGTTTCTCCTTATCATCAGCAGCTTCCATCAAGTAGTCCTTTGTGTTGTCAACAACTTCATGTGGCGCCCACCACTCTTCATCATCTGAGTTTTCCCTATCTCCAAAGGGTCCTTCTTCTACAGCTCCTTGGTCATTTTTAATTTCCAAGAACTCTTCCTCCCCACATAGAGGTTCAGTGTCCTCAGTGAACAAGTAGAGGAACTCTTCAATGATGGCCTACTCTTCAGCAGAGAAGCTTCCTTCTTCTAGCACAATAGCATTGCAGAACTCCTTTGGGTTTGCTTCTGGTTTTCCAGGAAACTGTCCTTGTGGCTTGGGACCAGCTATTCCTTTGTTGTTCTCTAGTGTTTTGACTCTTGCAGCCAACCCATCAAACTTGTTGGTAAGCTCTACATGCACTGAATCAATTTTGTTATGGACCTCTGTAAACTTCTTGTTCATTTCCATGGTTGTAGTGACTTGAGTGTTGATCATTTGCTGCATGAGGGTCTTGAGGTCAGTGTCTTGAGAGCTAGAGGAAGCTTGTCCTTGTGCTTGGGCATTGAATCCTGGAGGGTTGTAGGGCGCTCTTGGCTGATAGTTGTTGTTCCTTTGCTGGAAACCTTGATTGTTGTAGGGAACAAAAGGTCTTGGGGCAGCTTGCTGTTGCTGTTGAGGGTAAACCTGATCTTGTGGGTTGGCAACATTGTTGCTCCTGTAGGATAACTTGGGATTGGGTCTGTAGTTCCCATAGTTGTTGTAGCCAGGTTGATTTCCCAAATAGTTCATCTCCTCAACTTGGCATTTCTCCTGATCATCAAGCTGAACCATGTCTCCCACAAAGTGAACCTCTTTCTTTTCCCTTAGCAACAAGTCCAGCTTCTCATGTAGAGACTTGATTTCTTTCTTGCTAGACTCTAACTCATCCTTTGCACTCCTTGGTGCTCTGTCAAATTCTTCATTGTAGTTTCCATCAGACTGAGCCAAGTTCTCTACTAACTCCAAACCTTCATCTACATCTTTTGACAGGAAGTTCCCATTGGAGGCTGTGTCCAGGAGCATTCTGACCTTAGGCAAGGCTCCTCTGTAGAGAGTGGAGAGCAAAGAGGCTTGTGAGAAGCCATAATGAGGGCATTGCAATGTGTAACCCTTGAATCTCTCCTAAGCTTCTCCAAAGCTTTCATTGTTCCTCTGTGCAAACCCTGAGATCTCATTCCTTATCCTAGCAGTTCTGGAAGTGGAGAAAAACTTTGCTAGAAAGGCTTTCTTGCATTCATCCCAGCTGGTGATACTCCCTTGGGGAAGGTTTTTCTCCCACTGATGTGCCTTGTCTCCTAGGGAAAAGGGAAACAATCTGAGCTTGAGGCCATCTTCACTTACTCCATTTATCTTTGTGAGGGAGCACAGCCTGTCAAAATTGTCCAGATGATCTAGAGGGTCTTCAAGTGGTAACCCATGGAATTTGCTGCTCTGAACTATTGAAATCAATCCAGACTTGATTTCGAAGTTGTTATTTTCGACAGCTGGTGGAATGATGCCTGTCCTGTTGTTGTAGGCATTTGGTGCATCACCAGCGCCAATAGGTCTAGCTGCTCTTGGAGCTTGTGCAGCGCCTCTTGGTCCTTGCTCACCCTGCAAGCCTTGAACACCTTGATGTCCTTGTATACCCTGAGCGCCTGTAGCTCCTGGAGGACCCTGAAATCTGATGTCATCCATGACTTGATCCTGATTGTTCATACCAAGTCTTTGCAAGTGTTGCTGCCTTTCTTGCTGTCTCCTTACTCTCTGCCCTCTATCCAGCAGATTGATCTTGTCTATGAAATCCACAAGATTGCTTGAACCTCTAGATCTCAAGTTCATATACCTGAAAGACAGAAGTGAGAGTCAAAGAGAATTAGTAACCAAAGAAAAGTAAAAGCCTGATCTTAAAGATTCTACAAACTCTAATGATTCAAACTGATTCCCAAATGGCAACGGCGCCAAATTGACACAAGAGTTTTTGGCTCCCTTGGCTCAATCACCCTTGCACTAGTCAGTTGTAGTAAGGTTTTTATTTCAATCCATTGGGAAGAGTTGAAACAGAAGAGTTGAGAGTAAAGTCTCTAAGTCAAGCAGGCAGAGAATTGGTTTTGTTGCCTAAGCAACAGTTCTAGCAACCTAAGTGAAACAAGCAGCAAAAAAGGTAAAAGCAAAAGTGATGTTACTGCATATTACATACATTTTGCATACTCATTAGTTAGCTTTTCATGTATTTGTATCACGTTTTAGGTTAGATTGCATCACTTAGAGTCCTAGAGCATTCTTGCACCAGCATACGCATGTTCCTTGCATTTTGCATCACATTTAGGTTGTTTCTGGCTGCTTTGGAGTCGTGGAGGTTCGTGGACGTGCTGAAACTGTTGTAGCAGTTCGTGGAAGATCGGATATTTACTAAGGATCAGAGATCGAGGAGTAGATCGAGCATGGCCGGTCGATCTAGGATGTGATCAACCAGAAGATCGAGAAGACCAGGCGATCCAAGGAGAATGATCGAGACGAAGATCGAGTGAAGCAGTCGATCAAATGGTACAGACGTAAATGACGCCATGGAGAGCGAGAGCCAGATCGAGTACACCACTCGATCGGACCGAAGATCGATACCGAGATCGGATGCAACGCTCGATCCACCGAAGACGATCGAGACCCAGATCGAGCCGAAGACACGATGGTCGGAGATGATCGAGAGAGCCGTTCGATCCCGGAGTCGATCTCTGTCCTTTCAACCACTTTTGGCCGCTAGCGAGGGGGAGAACATCAGCTTGTTTTGGCCATTTTGGGAAGGCGGCAACGTCCTTTTTCCACACAACTTTTCCATCCTTATCTTTTTATGTTTTCTCTCTGGTTTTGGAGGAAGAACACCATTGTCGAACTTTGAGTTTTCTTAAGCTTTGTAATCGAATCGTTTTCAGCTTAATCTAGTTTCTTAAGCCTTTTCTATGCTTTGCTTGATTTACCTTATGTGTAGTGAGTTGTTTATTTGGGTTCGGGGTTGAGAGGATTAAGGGGTCTAAAGGGTTTCGATCTTGGGGTTTTCTAAGCGTTTTTAATGGCTATCTCTTCTAGGGTGTTGAGCTCTCAATGCTTGAAGACTCTCACGCCAAGAGCTTCACGATCCGAGAGGTTCCTTACCTTGACAGGATTCAGGGACCTCGGAAGATCACACCCTAGAGACTAGTTACCCCTTCCCAAAAGCCATGGAAGTTTGAGGGACTAGTTAAGCCACTCATTTGAAATCTGTTTTCCATGCCCTTCGACCTCTCTTTCCACCAAAAGCCATGTGTTTGGAGGAGAGGATGAAGGAGTGATCTATACCGAAAGCCACAGATAGATCTTGCTTAGTTTTCAAGGCTTAGAGATCCTCACAAAGTGAGTCGATTTGAAGTTTTCAACCCAAGGTCGAACCTTTGAAACCCCGGACCATGAATCTCAACCATAAGCCCTCTCTTTTAGCATCTTTACATCTTCTCTCGTCATTCGCTTGATCTTTGATAGCATCCTTGTCGTTAGTTTTACTGTTCTTGCATTTTTAGATGAGATCGATTGTTATTGCTCGATCTAGTGGTCGATCTCATGGTCGATCCACTAGTCGAATTTTAGTAATTCGAAGCTTCGTCATTTAATTATTCTGTTTAATCCTCGTGGTAGTTTGATCATTCCAAGTAATTTTAAAGTAGGTTGCATTCCATTTAGTTGCTGCATCTAGTTTTTAGGGATTTTCTCATACCCCACCTTGTTTCACTTAGATTTGCATTAGTCCTTGTATTCTCTTTGCATTTTCTATCATCCTAGGTATGGATTGACTCTCTCTTGCATGCTGTACTCCAACCTGTCTTGCATTTGAGTTTGATAACCTCATTGCATTCTCACCCCTTGCGAATAAAGTGTCTATCAAATGGCGCCGTTGCCATCCTAGGATTGTTTAGAGAACATAGAGATTTGGGACTTAGCAAAGACTAAGTCTTTACCTTGTTTAAGTTACTAATCATTCTACTCTCAAACGTGTGTTCTCAGATATATGAATCTTCGTTCACGGGGAGATAACAATCTACTTCCACCTTTGGACAATATTCATCAGCTTGGTCATTCACGGCAAAGAAGAGTCAGAGAACAAGCCAGAGCCTTTGAGGAGATTGTTCAGCACGGTTTGGTTGACTTTGAAGCTATGGCTGAACACGAGCATCCAGAAGGACCTCGTCCAGCTCACGGGGCAGTAGGAAGGGGCAATTGGAAACCCCCAACACGCGGCTAGACCCCCAAGGATCATAGGAGCCGGAGATGCTCCCAATACTCATCACAATAGGTTTGGGATCACTCCTCCTCCTGTACAAAACAACAACTTCGAGATCAAGCCAGGTTTCATCTCCATGGTGCAAAACAACAAGTTCCACGGCTTAGCAATGGAAGATCCCTTGGAGCACCTTGACAACTTCGAGCAAGTATGTGGGATGATCAAGATCAATGGCATATCCGAAGACGCTTTCGAGCTGCGTCTCTTTCCCTTTTCACTTGGAGACAAAGCTAGGCATTGGGAGAAGACCCTCCCACAAGGCACCATCACCTCATGGGCCGAGTGTAAGAAGGCCTTTCTCTCAAAGTTCTTCTCTAGCACCAGGACAGCACGGTTGAGAAGCGAAATCAGCGGCTTCACTCAACGAAACAATGCAACATTCAACGAGGCAATGGAGCGTTTCAAAGACTACACGATCCAATGTCCTCATCACGGTTTCAGCGAGGAGACCCTACTAGGTACCATATACCGTGGAGCTTCACCAAAGATCCGGTTGTTGCTTGACACAGCTAGCAAAGGGAACTTCCTTGGTCAGGAAGTAGAAGAGGGTATGGAGCTGATAGAAAATTTGGCATTGAGTGATGGCAACTACGCTGAGGACTATGACCGTGCACCGAGAGGATCAGAGCTAGAGTCTCACAAAAAGGAGCTGAAATCTTTGCATGAGAAGATAGACAAGCTGGTGTTAGCCAATCAGAAGCATGTTCACTTTTGTTGGTGAAGCTGATGAGAATCAAGAGGAGCTAGAGTTGAGCCAAGAAGAAGCCAATTGGGTGGCGGGACAGAACAACTACAAACCTCAAGGCTACAACAACGGCTACAACCAGAACAACAACCTCTCCTACCAAAGCACCAACGTAGCCAACCCTAAGGATCAAGTGTACCCTGCTCAGCAAGCAAAACCTTTCATCCCTTACAACAAAGGTTTTCAGCCGAGTGGTGGTTTCCAAGGTCAAGGGCAGAACAACTTCCAAGGGCAACATCAAAGTAACAAGGGTTATACGCCTAACTACCCTCCGGGTTTTGTACCTCAGCAGCAACAGCCGATGCAACAACAAGTTGATCTGATTCAAGCAATGTTTCAACAGCTGATACAAGGGCAAGCCTCTACAAACCAGAAGTTTGCCGAGATGAACACTCGTCTAGACTCGTCTCTCACTGACTTCTCCACTCAGATCACCAACTTAAACAACAAGATCAAGCAACTAAAGAAGGGGAAAGCGAGTACAAGTGGTCAGAATAGCCTTCTGGGAAAGTGTGAGCAGAATCCTAAGGAGTATGCTAACGCCATAACGTTGAGAAGCGGCAAAGAGCTAGAACCTCTGGTCTCTACTCAGAACAACGAGGACGTTGTAATTCAAGAGGGGGAGGGTAAGCCTTCAGCTAATGATGAGATTAACTTTGACAACGTTTGGCTCCAAGGGCCATGAAGAGGAGACAAAACAGTTGCTGAGAAGAAAGCTGAGCAAATTACTAAGGAGAAGAATACTTATGTGCCTCCACCGTATGTACCTACGCTGCCTTTTCCTGGCCGTTTCAAGAAGCAACTCATAGAGAAGCATAGAATCCTCTTTGAGAAGCATATTAAGGACGTGAAAATCAAGCTACCTCTCGTTGACTGCCTTGCAATGATGCCTAAATGTGCCAAATTCTTCAAAGACACTCTCTTGAAGAAGAATAAGGAAAGCAAGGAGGTACTTGTTCTAAGTGAAGAGTGTAGTGCTGTGATACAAAAGGAGATAGTCCCTAAGAAGTTGGGAGACCCTGGAATCTTCACTATACCCTGCGCTTTAGGTCCTCTAGAATTCAAGAGTTGCCTATGTGATCTCGGAGCTAGCATAAACCTGATGCCTATCTCCGTGGCTAAGAAGCTTGGCTTAACTCGTTTCAAAGACTGTAGGATCTCGTTGGTACTGGCTGATAGGAGTGTGAGGCTACCAGTGGGGCTGCTTGAAGATCTACCGGTGCAAATCAGTGGTGTGAACGTACCTACGGACTTCGTCGTGTTGGAGATGGATGAAGAACCTAAGGACCCACTTATCCTAGGAAGACCATTCCTTGCAACCGCCGGGGCTATCATCGACGTCAAGAACTGGAAGATTGCCTTGCACTTGGGAAAGGAGATAAGGTTAAACTTCGATATCAATGAGGTTCTGAAGAAGCCGACCATAGAAGGGCAAGCCTTCTACATTCAAACGATGGACGCCTTAGCAGATGAGTTGCTGGAAGAGCTGGCTCTAGAAGACCACTTGAAGTTAGCACTGACTAAGGAGCCAAAAGAGTTTGGCTATGTGGATCAGAGGACCCAGGAGTACGTCAACATGCTGGATTCTAGGAAGATTGTTAAGAAGGATGAAGGTTGCTGCCTTGAGATCGACCCCGAGATCGATGCTATCACTCGATCCAGGAGTCAGATCGACAAGGCAATCAAGAACACAACTCGATCCGGTGTAGCAATCGACAGACACATCGAGAGGAATGATCGATCAGGAAAAACAATCGAGTCGACGATCGAGAGAAGCCTTCCGATCATTTTGGGGTCCAATTAGGAGATCGACCCAGCGTCTCGATCCCTTACTCGATCCACATCAAATCGAGTAAGTGAATCGAGCGAAATGGCTTGATCTAGACGATATCGAGAGGAAGATCGACTGGAGGACTCGATTTCAGAAGGGATAGCGGTGGAGGAAAGCAGTCTTAAGGGCCATGCCTCGGGGTCTAAGGAGGGTTCCAAGGAGGAAAGCAACAACAACAGCCACGAGGATGACTGGAGTGAGCTGTTAGCCCCAAAGGTGGACCTTAAGGAGCTCCCAAAAGGGCTAAGGTATGCTTTATTAGGGCCTAATAACACCTATCCCGTGATTGTGAATGAAAACTTAAGTGATGATGAGTTGCACTCGCTCCTGACTGAGCTGAGGGAGTATAGGAAGGCCATTGGGTACACTTTAAGTGACATCAAGGGCCTTTCACCAATGCTTTGCACTCACAGGATTCACTTGGATAATGAGAACGCCTCTTCTATAGAACATCAAAGGCGTTTGAATCCTAATTTGAAAGAGGCTGTTAAGAAAGAGATCCTTAAGCTTTTAGAGGCTGACGTGATCTATCCCATAACTGACAGCACGTGGGTTTCTCTTGTACACGTGGTGCCTAAGAAGGGAGGGATCACGGTCATAAGGAATGAAAAGGATGAGCTTATTCCTACTAGAACCATCACTGGTCATAGGATGTGTATTGATTATAGGAAACTTAACCTTGCGACTAGGAAAGACCATTTCGCTTTGCCTTTTATTGATCAAATGCTTGAGAGACTTGCTAATCACCCTTACTACTGTTTCCTCGATTGGTATAGTGGTTTCTTTCAGATACCAATTCACCCAAATGATCAGGAGAAGACGACCTTCATATGTCCCTACGGTACCTTCGCATATCGAAGGATGCCGTTTGGATTGTGTAATGCACCAGCTACGTTTCAGGGGTGTATGATGTCGATCTTCTCCGATCTAATAGAGGAGATGGTAGAGGTGTTCATGGATGACTTCTCTGTCTATGGTGCTTCTTTTTTTGCGTGTTTGTTGAATCTTTGCAGGGTACTAAAGCGTTGTGAAGAGACAAACTTGGTGCTGAACTGGGAGAAATGCCACTTTATGGTTAAGGAAGGGATCGTGCTTGGTCATAAGGTATCAGAGAAGGGCATTGAGGTTGATCAGGCTAAAGTGGAAGTCATGATGGGTCTTGAGCCGCCGGTTAACGTTAAGGGAGTCAGAAGCTTCTTGGGACACGTCGGGTTCTATAGGCGCTTCATCAAAGATTTCTCCAAGATTGCACGCCCTCTTACACGGTTGTTGTGCAAAGAAGCTGAGTTTGTGTTTGATGAGGAATATTTGAGAGCTTCCGTGACCATCAAGGAAGCCCTTACATCAGCTCCTATAGTCCAAGCACCAGACTGGTCTCTTCCCTTTGAGATCATGTGTGATGCTAGTGACTACGCCGTAGGAGCCGTTCTTGGTCAGAAGAAAGACAAGAAGCTACACGTGATCTACTATGCTTCAAGAACCTTGGATGACACGCAAACAAGGTATACCACTACAGAAAAGGAGTTGCTTGCAGTAGTGTTCGCCTTTGAGAAGTTCAGATCATATCTTGTTGGTTCCAAGGCTATTGTATACACGGATCACGCTGCTTTGCGATACATCTATTCGAAGAAAGACACTAAGCCTCGGCTCTTGAGGTGGATTCTCTTGCTCCAGGAGTTTGACATGGAGATTAAAGATAAGAAGGGAATAGAAAATGGATTCGCTGACCATCTCTCACGGCTAAGGATCAACGAGTCTCTTCCCTTAGATGATTCTCTTCCAGAAGAGCAACTCATGGCGATTACCACGGCAGTTTTTGGAAAGCTAGAAGGGCGGTTTGAAGAGGTGTTGAGTTTCAAAGAGGAGGATCTACCATGGTATGCTGATGTGGTGAACTATTTAGCGTGTGGTGAGGAGCCAACACATCTCAACAGCTACCCCAAGAAGCGGTTCATGAGAGAGGCTAGTGACTACTTTTGGGACGAGCCCTACTTATACAAGAGAGGAGTAGACAGTTTGTACCGGAGATGTGTTACAAAGGAAGAAGCTAGAGACATCCTCTATCATTGCCATGGCTCTTCCTACGGAGGACACTTCGCTTCATTCAAGACTGCCACGAAAGTGTTGCAAGCCGGTTTCTGGTGGCCGTCCATTTTTAAAGATGCACACGAGTTTGTGAAGAGCTGTGAGGCATGTCAACGAGCAGGGAATATCACTAAGAGGAACGAAATGCCTCAGGTTCCCATCTTCCAGGTTGACGTGTTCGACGCATGGGGAATAGACTTCATGGGGCCATTTCCTTCTTCATATGGCAACAAATACATCTTGGTAGCAGTGGATTATATCTCTAAATGGGTTGAGGCTATTGCTTCCCCTACAAACGACTCTAAGGTGGTAATCAAGCTGTTCAAGAGTATCATCTTCCCGAGGTTTGGGGTACCTAAGGTGGTCATAAGCGATGGAGGAAGCCACTTCATAAACAAAATTTTTGAGAACCTCTTGAGAAAGTATGGAGTTAAGCATAAGGTGGCTACACCGTATCATCCTCAAACAAGCGGTCAAGTGGAAGTCTCCAACCGGCAAATCAAGGCTATACTAGAGAAGACCGTCGGAGCAACAAGGAAAGACTGGGCAGTGAAGCTGGACGATGCTCTTTGGGCCTACCGTACCGTCTTCAAAACACTGATTGGTACAACCCCTTTCACTCTACTCTATGGCAAGGGCTGTCATCTCCCGGTTGAGCTGGAACACCGTGCGTTGTGGGCAGTGAAGAGGCTGAACTTTGACCTCAAGACTGCTCAGGAGAGGTGCCTTATTCAGCTACACGAACTGGATGAGTTAAGACTGAATGCTTATGAGAGCTCTCGGATATACAAGGAGCGGACTAAGGAGACTCATGACAGGAAGTTGGTTGCCAAGGAGCTTAAGGAGGGAGGTTTAGTGTTGCTGTACAACTCAAGACTCAAACTCTTCTCGGGAAAGCTGAAGTCAAGGTGGAGCAGGCCGTTTGTGATCCAAGAAGTGTTGCCTTATGGAGCTGTTTCACTGATGGGAAAGAGTGGCAGTGCATTCACCGTCAATGGACACAAAGTCAAGCCTTACTTGGCAGACAGCTATGACAAGGAGAGTACCTCGGTGCTTCTCCAAGACCCACCATCCGCCTAAACCAAGTACAGTCTAGCTAAAGACGTTAAAGAAAGCGCACTTGAGAGGCATTCCCATGTCTATCTTGTACATATTTCTGCTTTATTTCTCTTTCTGTTTTATGTTTTTATTCTGCAAGTGTGTAGGAACAGGTATGAGGAGTCTAAACTTTGATCTTGAAGCTCAAAAGAGGCGATAGAGGTAAAGACAAGGCTAGAGATCGAGTGCTAGATCGACTGATCCTGACTCGATCTTTGCTAGATCGAGTTAGTGAATCGAGAGGAGCCAGTCGATCTAGACGAGAACGAGTGATAAGATCGACCTTGACAAAAAAGGATCGATCGATCCAAAACGGATCGACCGATCTAATTTCTCTCGGGAAAATCTGTTGAAAACAGATCGATCACTCGACTCGATCCATCACTCGATCTATGCCAAATCGACCCCTAAATCGAGGACAAAGATCGATAATGAGGACTTAGCCGTGGAGCCAACATCTCAATGATCGAGGGAGCCAATCGATCCAAGACTCGTTTCATCATGAATCGAGTCTCAAATCGAGTAACCCTCTCGATCGAGTCCTAGATCAACCAAATGGACTCGATCTCATGCCGAGGTAACATTTTCTATGCCTCCTTTATTCTTTTCCCTCCAATTTTTAAATTCAAAACTTGGTCAAGGCAAGCATCTTTGACCATGAAAGATGTGCCTTGACCAAGACTTTGTCAGAAAACCACCTTTACTACCTATGGTTTTGCTCTTTGCTAGTCTTTAAATGTTTCAACAACCTCTCACCCTCTCATTCTAGTTTTTCTCGAAAATTTTAATCAAAGAGAGTGAGAGTTTCGGTTTTCAGAGGCTAGCAAAGATCTTTTAAATTTCTTGCAAAGGTATTTTCAAAATTTAATGATTTATCTTTAGGAAAATTTCCTTTAAACTCGCAAGATATTGTTCTAGAATATAGGATCGGTTTTGATTTTTAAAAATTAGCTAAGTAAAAGGAATAATTCTAGATTTTCTAGTATCTAAAGATCTGATTCTCCTTTATTTAGCTATAATTTTTATTAATTCCCCAAAATTCTAGGGTAGTATTTATAAGTTTTATCCTTCTCCTCTCTCATTCTCATCAAACCGCCGTTTGCTTATCAAGCTTCTTGAGAAACTTGTTTCACGTACAATGGCCCCCAAAAGAACCAGAGAAGAGACAGCACAAGAGGGAGAAGGACAAGAGTTGGCAGTTCAAGAGAGGGTCAGATGGACTAAGGATGAAAAAAGGGACAAGAAACGGCTGGAAAGGCTTCGATTTGGGCCTACCAAGTTTGCTGATCGAGAGCTGCTGTTCAAGCTAGGGATTCTTGGGGATTTCGACTAACTCTTCAAGAACATTGGCCTAAGATGTCTGTCATGGATGGATTGCCCAACTATTCCAGAAATGACAATAGACTTCCTTGCCACGTTGGAGTTCCGTTACGAGAATTCTAGCTCATCCGTTCCTTCACAAGGTCGCCTCTACTTCAAGGTTGGTCGTCAAGCCTACACCCTCTCCATCCCTGAGCTATGTCAAGCTTATGGTCTCAACGCGGATGCCAACAAGGTCGAGTTCCCCGCCTTCAAGAAAGCCAACGACTTTTGGGACCTGATTAGCAATGAGGACTACAAAGCCAACACCGCCAAGATCAAGAGAGTGAGAAGCCCGGTGCTGAGGTACACTCTAAAGCTGATTGCCAACACGTTTAGCGGAAGATCAGTTGCTCCCACGGTCACAAAGACCGAGCTTTGCTTCCTGTTCCAAGGCGTGAAGCACTTGGTGTGTGACCCGGATGCAAATGACGAGCCTATGGAGGATGAGCTCAGCGACGAGGTGAACTACAGATGTGTGCTTGCTGCCTCCTTGGTGAAATACAAGGCTTATGCCTTGCGGTGCAAGGCAACTTCTTCTTACATTGGCGGCTTCCTCACTCCTTTATTCTTGCAAGCTGGTGTGCCTATACACGACTTCGCCAATGTACCAGCCAGAGCTTTCATGGATGAGGCATACATGTGGAATACCGACAGCTTGGGACGCACGCCAGCAGAAGGGTTCTACGCCTACCTCTTCATACACGACGAAGACAAGAAGAGAGTGTGCATCCTGCCAAACAAAGATGAAACCGAGCTGCTTGGTGTTGGGAACATCGAGTTCTTGCCCACGGAAGAGGAGTGCTTTGCTCCTCTAGGAGGACCACCTGCTTCGGCGATTGCTCCTCATCAAAGGTCCGAGTCTCCAGCCACGGAAGATGACATACCCGAGGCCTACACACTTCCCAAGTTAGACTTTGAGCCGAGAACAAAAACCAAGAAGTTCCTAGCATCTGTTGTGGAGATGCAAAGGAAGATCAATAAGTGGCAAGGGAAAATGCTCAAGAAACTTGGAAAGAAAGTCAAGGCACTTCAAGGAGGCTCGCCTAAGAAGGATGCAAGTAAAGAGGCTCAACAACCCGAGAAGAGAAGGCTCTCAACCGGTGGAGTTGTCATCCGCGAGGCACAAAGCAGCACGATTCAGCCAGCGCGCTATTCCCTCCAAGAACCAGCCGACAAAGGCAAGACAACAATCTCTAGGTCCTCTGGAACATCCTCAAGTTCCAGCCGAGACTAGACTAGAGGTAACAACCTTCTTCCATTGCACATAACCGCTCATATTTGCTTCTTTTTGCTTTGTGTTTTGATACTCCTTCGAATGAGTTTGCCACCGGGACGGTGTCAAGCAAGTTTGGGGGAGTACATGTGTGATTTGACTTGTGTTTTGTGATCTTATTTTCTTTTAGCATCCTTGAGTCTTTAGTTCATGAAAAACTGGTAAAAGTTTTAAAATTTTTTCAAAGATTCATGTAGTTGCATTCATCTTGTCAAAACATGTTAGGATTAAGTCTAGAGTTTCTCATAGCATCTAGGTTGTTTGCATTTGCATAAGGAGTTAGAGTTTCTTGAAAAGGTGTTTTTACTTATGAATTGTTTCAATGCCCTAGTTAGTAGTTCTCTAATGCTTTGTCTATGCTT
The DNA here is from genome assembly GCA_911865555.2 of Thlaspi arvense. NCBI lineage: Eukaryota > Viridiplantae > Streptophyta > Magnoliopsida > Brassicales > Brassicaceae > Thlaspi > Thlaspi arvense. Next base: position 35,965,486 of record OU466862.2, read on the forward strand.
TGAAAGTAAGTTCTTACCATGCTTGGATCACTTGCTAGGATTTTTGTGACTTGAATTGAACTCTCATGATTTGAAACTTGTCCTAATAAGTGAGAACCTTAATTTGAAATTCTAATTATCATCCTTATGCATTTGAAAATGAACACATGGTTTTAAAATATTTAGGCTCTCTTCTTCCTTTCTACCACTCTTTGTGAGCCTAAGTAGAACTCCCACCTTGACCCTTACCCTTCTTTGAAGCCAAATATTTCTTGTGTGACATCATTGTGAGGCCTTCCTTTCGATTTGAACTTGGCATAAAGTGTTAGGTTTAGGCGACATGATTTGGTTCTCATATGATTGTTAGCTTTGCATTTTGAAGCTAGGTATAGGCTTAGGATAAGTTTGGGGGATCATTGGGGTTGTTTTCATTTCTATTTGTTCTCGGTTTCAAGGAGTTTGGTGTTTTAAAGAAAGAAATGGGTTTTAAGTGAAAGGTTGTGTCTAAAAACTAAGTATATGGTCTAATAAATTTCAGGAGGTAGCTCTCCCAAATAAAATAAAATAAAAGAAAAAGAAATAAAAGAGCCTAAGTGCCAAATAAAAATAAAAAGAAAAAAAAAATAAGAGAGCTACCAATAAGAAATACTTAAAGAGCAAAGTTATTTTCAAAACCTTTTCACTAGCCTAAAAAGTTTAAAAATGTTTTTGTTTCGAATTGGGGATTGCTAAGTTTTGAGAAGAAAAAGGGTAGACTCTAAGTTGTGAGTGAGGATAAAAGTTGATAAATGAGAGGGGTTTAGGATCATTTGTTAGTTTACATGGGTATATAAGAATCTAATCATGTATGCATCAATTGTCTTTACCTTTAGCATTATGCATAAGTTCAACCATTTTTTAAGAGAAACTCTTGTTTTAATTGTAAACCCTTTTCAAATGAGATCATTCAATACTCATAACCTTCACCCTTAGCCAAATGTGTTTTGCTTTAAAGTGCATAAGTTTGGTTCATGGTTCGAATGATAATGAATGTTAATGGATGGGTTTCTTTGATTGTTAGGAATAGGAGAGTCATGATTTGAATTTCTTTGTGTGATGAGTATGGCTAAGTTATATGGAGTATGAGTGTAAGCATAGCATTTTAGAACTGTTAACTAGGACATTAAGATTGATTCATTTGAAAGGCACCTTTGCAAGAAGTTTAAACCCCCATTCGTTTTTCTTAAAACCTCTCTTCCTTACTTATTTTATGTTGCTTGAGGGCAAGCAAGAAGTAAGTTCGGGGGAGTTGATGTTACTGCATATTACATACATTTTGCATACTCATTAGTTAGCTTTTCATGCATTTGTATCACGTTTTAGGTTAGATTGCATCACTTAGAGTCCTAGAGCATTCTTGCAGCAGCATACGCATGTTCCTTGCATTTTGCATCACATTTATGTTGTTTCTGGCTGCTTTGGAGTTGTGGAGGTTCGTGGACGTGCTGAAGCTGTTGTAGCAGTTCGTGGAAACTCGGATATTTACTAAGGATCAGAGATTGAGGAGCAGATCGAGCATGGCCGGTCGATCTAGGATGCGATCGACCAGAAGATCGAGAAGACCAGGCGATCCAAGGAGAATGATCGAGACGAAGATCGAGTGAAGCAATCGATCAAACGGTACGGACGTAAATGACGCCATGCAGAGCGAGAGCCAGATCGAGTACACCACTCGATCCAACCGAAGATCGATACCGAGATCGGATGCAACGCTCGATCCGCCCGAAGACGTTCGAGACCCAGATCGAGCCGAAGACACGATGGTCGGAGATGATCGAGGGAACCGCTCGATCCCGGAGTCGAACTCTGTCCTTTCAACCACTATTGGCCGCTAGCAAGGGGGGGACCATCAGCTTGTTTTGGCCATTTTGGGAAGGCGGCGACGTCCTTTTCCCACACAACTTTTCCATCCTTATCTTTGTATGTTTTCTCTCTGGTTTTGGAGAAAGAACACCATTGTCGAACTTTGAGTTTTCTTAAGCTTTGTAATCGAATCGTTTTCAGCTTAATCTAGTTTTCTTTCCATGTTCATCGTTTCCTTTTCCATGCTTTGCTTGATTTACCTTATGTGTAGTGAGTAGTTTATTTGGGTTCGGGCTTGAGAGGATTCAGGGGTCTAAAGGGTTCCGATCTTGGGGTTTTCTAAGCGTTTTTAATGGCTATCTCCTCTAGGGTGCTGAGCTCTCAATGCTTGAAGACTCTCACGCCAAGAGCTTCACGATCCGAGAAGTTCCTTACCTTGAAAGGATTCAGGGACCTCGGAAGATCACACCCTAGAGACTAGTTACCCCTTCCCAAAAGCCATGGAAGTTTGGGGGACTAGTTAAGCCACTCATTTGAAATCTGTTTTCCATGCACTTCGACCTCTCTTTCCACCAAAAGCCATGGGTTTGGAGGAGAGGATGAAGGAGTGATCTATACCGAAAGCCACTGATAGATCTTGCTTAGTTTTCAAGGCTTAGAGATCCTCACAAAGTGAGTCGATTTAAAGTTTTCAACCCAAGGTCGAACCTTTGAAACCCCTGACCATGAATCTCAACCCTAGGCCCTCTCTTTTAGCGTCTTTACATCTTCTCTCGTCATTCGCTTGATCTTTGATAGCATCCTTGTCGTTAGTTTTACTGTTCTTGCATTTTTAGATGAGATCGATTGTTATTGCTCGATCTAGTGGTCGATCTCATGGTCGATCCACTAGTCAAATTTTAGTAATTCGAAGCTTTGTCCTTTAATTATTCTGTTTAATCCTCGTGGTAGTTTGATCATTCCTAGTAATTTTAAAATAGGTTGCATTCCATTTAGTTGCTGCATCTAGTTTTTAGGGATTTTCTCATACCCCACCTTGTTTCGCTTAGATTTGCATTTAGTCCTTGTATTCTCTTTGCATTTTCTATCATCCTAGGTATGGATTGACTCTCTCTTGCATGCTGTACTACAACCTGTCTTGCTTTTGAGTTTGATAACCTCATTGCATTCTCACCCCTTGCGAATAAAGTGTCTATCAAAAAGCAAACTAAGCAATTCTAAGCAAGGAAAACAGAATAAAACAGAGCAAAACAGAGCAAATCTGAAATTCAAACAAGAGAAAGACAAGTCTTTAGATGTGGTTATTGACTTTGGGGAATTTCAGACATTAACTAAGGCTGTTTCAAACTACATTGTTCAAGCAAACAAGCAAGCAATGGTGATTCCTAGACATAGAGTTCACAATGAAGTTAGTTAGATCCAATCTCTTGGCAAATAACCTTTTGCTAAACATTCTAACAAGAACTAGCTCTCATTAGTGCTAAAAAATCAAGCAAGCATGATTAAACAACTCTATTCAAGTCAAAATGCTCCTCAAACAGTAAATCTCTTGAGCCAAGGCCAGCAAATCCTCTATTAAACATGATCAGCATTTCATCAAACACTTGGTGGGCATAAGAGAAAGCTAACAACTTAGACAAGTTTGATCAAGACTAATCTAGCATGAATAATAGATTAATAGAGAGGAACCTTTAAACTGAAGCACTTAACAAACCTTAATTAAGCCTTAAATCCCCCTAATCTACCACATCTAGAAACCCTAAGATAACTACTCACTCATAATCATGTTTAACACCAAATCACAAAGGGAAAGGATGCTAATCATGATTAAAAGAAAGATTAAAGAAAGATTAAAGCAAATACTTGATTATATTAAACAAAGAAAATAAATTGTCTTACAAACTTAAAGAAAGTGCTCAAGAACAGTAAAATGACATGACCCCTCGAAAATCTGGAAAAATGGGCTATTTATTGTGTAGAGAAGAAAACCCTAGCGTAATGGCATAAATGTAATTAAAAACAGGTTCGAGCTGGGTCAGTATCGGTCAGTTGTGTCGGTCTTCAGTGACCGAAATAGGTCCCTATCGGTCTGGAGTGATCGATACACATGACCGAAATTAATCTGGTGTGTTTGTGTCGATCACACTTGACCGATACTGGTGGCCGATATGCTCTGTATCGGTCACCCTTGACCGAAACTCTCTGTGCTCTGACCGAAAACATCTGCAGAGATCTTCTACTGTGATCCTTCTTGCTCCCTTTTGCCCAGCTAGCATCTTGTATCATTCCCAAAACTCCTCCAAGCTCCTTTAAGCTCCAAAAGCACCTAAAAACATCCAAAATGCAAAGGAAATGCAAACTATACTCTAAATGCAACCTAAGTCTAAAAGGAGAAGAAAATGGGACAAAAGCAAAGGGAAAACATGCAAAAGAGGACCAAAATATGTACTAAATGCAACCCTAAATGGTGTAAATACATTGGATATCACGCGGATAGATCATTCATGGACGAGACCTACATGCGCAATACGGATAGCTAGGGTCCTACGCCAGCTCCAGGATTCTTTGCCTATGTGTTCTATAATGCCGAAAAGAAGAAGAGAGTGTGCATCTTACCCAACGTTGATGAGACACACTTGGACAGCATCGGTAAAATCGAGTTTTGCGCAACCCACGAAGAGTGCTACGCCCCACTTGGTGCAACCATGATGCCTATTCAGTCCGCACGTGAGCAGTCAGAGTCACCACCCTCAGATGGCGCAATGCCAGCCAGCTTTGAGCTTCCCAGGATGGACTTTGAGCCACGGACCAAGGCGGAGAAGTTTCTTGCTTTGGTGGTGGAGGTGCAGCGAAAGATAACTAAGTGGCAAGGGAAGATGATCAAGAAGCTTGCCAAGAAAGTCAAGGCGCTTCAAGGGAGCTCATCCGGGAAGTCTAAGGAGTCCATGAGTGTAGAGGTCAACCAGCCCAAGAAGAGGAGGAGATCAACTGGTGGCATTGTCATCCATGAGCCACAAGGCAGCACGCAACAAGCACGTCATTCCGTCCATGGTTTCCCGACCGCGGATAAAAGCAAAGACATAGCACAACGCTCCTCTAGCAAGAGCAGTTCCGCTGGAACATCCTCAAGTTCCAGCCGGATGTAGCTCCAAGGTACCAACAACCGATCCTTGTAATTACCATCATCCGTTTTTGTTTTCTTTTGCTTTGTGTTTTAAACTCCTTTGAATTTGTTTGCCACCGAGATGGTGTCATTCAAGTTTGGGGGAGTGTGTGTGTTATTTGACATTGTTTTCTTTCCCCTTATTTTCTATTTGCATCCCTTGAGTCTTGCATTATATTTCATTGCATCTAAGGCATAGAAAAGAGCAAAAAAAATTGGTAAAATGTTTAAAAAATTTCAAAAATTTTCATGTAGTTGCATTCACGTTGTTAAACATTTTAGGATTGAGTCTAGAATTTTTAAGCATCTAGGTTGTTCACATTTGCATAAGGGGTTAAAGTTTTCTTAAAAAGATGTTTTAAGTTCATGAATTGTTTCAAAGTCCTAGTTAGTAGTTATTTGATGCATTGCACACTCTCAGAAAGTAAGTTCTAACCATACTTGGATAATGCGTTTTGATTTTCGTGGCTTGACTTGAACATTCATGAACTGAATCTTGTCCTACTAAGTGAAAACCGTAATCTGAATTTTAGTTATCATACTTATGCATTTGAAAATGAACACATGGATCTTATACATATTTAGGCTCTCTTCCTCCTTTCATCACTCTTTTGTGAGCCTAAGTAGAACTCCCACCATAACCCTTTCCTTTCTTTCAAGCCAAATGTTCTTGTGTGACATCATTGTGAGGACTCTTTTCGGTTTGAACTTAGCATAAAGTGTTCGGTCTAGGTGACATGATTAGGCTCTCATTTGATTGCTAGCTTTGCATTTTGAAGCTAGATCTAGGCTTAGGTTAGGTTCGGGGTTCATTGGGGTTGTTTGTTCTGCTTATTTGTTTACGGTTTCAAAAAGGTTTGGTGATTGAAGTGTTTGAAAAGGTTTTAAGTGGAAGGCAATGTTTTCAAAAAATAATAAAAGCTCTATGTGTATTTCAGAAGATAGCTCCCAAATAAAAAGAAAAGAAAAAGAATGAAAAAGAGCCTAAGTGCCAAATAAAAAAAAAAAAAAAAAGAGAAAAAAAGAAAAGAATGAGTAGGGAGCTATCAATAAGAAGAGTAAAGAGGTAAAAATGTTTTCAGCCTTTCCACTTAGCCTAAAAGAGTAAAGATGTTTTCTGTTTTTATTTAGGTTTGAGTTTAAAAAGGGTAGTATCTAAGAGGGTGAGTGAGCTGAAAGTTGTGTTCTTGTCAATCGCATATTGCATCATTTCATCATTCTAGGTTGTTTAGACGAGATCAATCATTGTTGCTCGATCTAGTGGTCGATCCTGTATCGATCCACTAGTCGATTTTTAATAATTAGTAGCTTGGCATTTTAAATATTCCTCTTGTTCCTCGTAGTAGTTAACCCTCTTCCAGGGATTTTAAAATTGTTTTGCTTTGCATTTGACACTTGCATTTAGTTTTTTGGGATTTTACCAATCATTTATCATTCTCGCTTAGCTTTGCTCATCCTTTGCATTCTTAGTTAACTTGCTACCCCCAGGTGTGGATTGATACCTCTCTTGCTCACTATACTACATCTCTGTGTGCATTAAAGCTTTGATAACCTCTCTGTTGCATCATTGCATTGCAAAAACCTGTTATCAAAAGGAACTGATGAGTGAAGCGCTCATAGGAGGAAAGAGGTTTTGTCAACAGCTCGGTAAGCCCCATGTCCTCAAAGATGCACATGCAGTCTTCATAGATCCCTAGCTCCTTCATTGTGGAAGTGCATGGGTATCTCGTGGGTTGAAGGTGCATTGACAGAATGCCTCCATGAGCTCCCTAGCACAGTTCTTTCTGGATGGAACGTCCTCCTCAGCAGCCTTGCCTTTTTGCTTGGCGCCCTTGTCTTCAACTGGTCTCTTTCCAGCATCTTTGGATGAGTTCTCAGCAGCAGCGCCCTTTCCCTTGTCTTTCCTGGCTCTTGGTGAAGTGGGTGCTTCCTCATGTGGTGCCTTTCCCTTTCTCCCAGCAGCTATGTTTGTCTTCCCCATGGTACCTTCAAAAACAAAGCTTGAAGATAGGATAAGTGAAAGAACAAAAGCTGAAAAACCAAATAACTGAAGCTTTAAAACGAAAACTCTCTAGCCTAAGATAAGCTTAACAAGTGTTAACAACAAGATTAAACTTCAAAAAGCAAGAGGGATTCAAAAGCTAACAGTTTAGATAAGTTAGAGTTCATAAAAATAAAACAGCTATGCACGTGAATCTAGCAAAATGGTTCTTAAGCAAAAGAGATGATGATCATGCAAAGGGATGCAAATAAGCAAGTAATGAAATTTATGAACAGTAAACAAAGCTTAAACATCTAACTTGCTCACTTTAAACAAATCTACAATGCAAGATCAAAGCACAACAGTTAAAACTAATCAAAACTTGCTCTTAAACTATAAATTAAGCGATTTTAAACATATGCATTGATTAAGAGCAAAGAATGGATAGTTAAGGAAGTTAGTTTTGAAGCAAGTTAAAATAGCTGTTTAAAATCGCTTAATCTATAGTTTAAGAGCAAGTTTTGTCCTCAACAAAAACCCATTTGGATTGACATTAAAACACAATACTACAATGACTAGTACAATGGGTGATTGACATAAGAGGCTAAAATTTTAATGTCAATCCAAATGGGTTTTTGTTGAGGACAGAAAAGTTGAGAGAAAAAATCTCTAAGTCAAATAAGCAGAAAAGGGGTTTTGTTGCCAAAGCAACCAATCTAATATCCTAATATGATCAAGCAGCAAAGAGAGTAAAGACAAAGACAAACTAGGCAAAACTAAGCAAGCAAAACAGAGCAAACCAGAGTAAATTCGAAATTCAAATAAGAGAAAGGCAAGTTCCTAGATTTAGGGAATTCAGACACTAACTAAGGCTGTTTCAAACTACATTGATCAAGCAAGTAAGCAAGCAATGGTGATTCCTAGACATAGAGTTCACAATCAAGCAAGCTAGATCCAATCTCTTGGCAAATAGCCCTTTGCTAAACATCTTAACAAGAACTAACTCTCATTAGTTCTAAAACATCAAGCAAGCATTAGATAACAACTCTATTCAAGTCAAAATTCTCCTCAAACAGTCAATCTCTTGAGCCAAGGCCAGCAAATCCTCTATTAAACAAGATCAGCATTTCATCAAACACTTGGTGGGCATAAGAGAAAGCTAACAACCTAGATAAGTGTGATCAAGACAAATCTAGCATTAAGAATAGATTAATAGAGAGGAACCCATAAACTGAATCACTAAACAAACCTTAATCAAGTCTTAAATTCTCCTAATCTACCACATTTAGAAACTCTAAGCAAACTACTCTCTCAAAGCCATGTTTAACACCAAATCACAAAGGAAAAGGATGTTAATCATGATTAGAAGAGAGAATAAAGAAAGATTAAAGGAAAATACTTAATTATATTAAACAAAGCAAAAGATTTCTCTTACAAACTCAAAGAAAATGCTTAAGAACAGTAAATTGACAAGACTTTTTGGAGCTTAAAAGTCTTTACCCAGCAGTCTCTTCTTCTTTGTTTCAGGTTTTTGGTTTTGTAATTTGAATCTTTGCTTATTTCAATAATAGTTTGCATTTTTCATAATATTTTGTCTCCCTAATAATGATTAACTATCTTTTCTTCATAGATTTGATTGTTTTCACCATGATTAGTGAGTAGTTTGCTTTAGGTTTGAGATTAGGGCAGATGGGGTGATTTTAGTGATTGTTTAGGTTGATTAGGGCTTAAATCTTCTCATTCCCTTTCTTATATGATTGTGTTTAATGCTTAGTACCTCTTTGTTGGAGAAGTTGATTTTATGTTTTCACATGCACACCAAGTGTTTGATGAAATTCCTGAATGAAGTTCAATGCTTGAAAATGGTGTTTCGATAATCATGAGTCTTTGCATCTATCATTTCTTGCTTGAATGTGCTTATTGCCTAGTACCATATTGATGAGAAATTGCCTTTAGACATTGATTATGCATGAGAATGTGAGTTGATGTTTGACATATTGTATAAGAGATTAGTAAACCTAGCCTAAGAGATTAGATGTCTAGCATGCTAATTGGTTTTATGGAACTTGATTTTAATGCTTGATGATTATGTGTTTGAGTAAAGAGATTTATCTTGAATATATGATTAGAAAAAGGATTAATGCCAAGAGATTGGATTAGTCATTATTTGTGTTCCTTACCTAAGGTTGAGTGTTTAGAATTGATTGTTTTGATCACCCTAGACATGAACATGAATCACCCTATCACCATTGCCTTGCTCTTGAACCATCTTTTAATTTTTGAAGTCTAGCTTTTATTCTGTTTTAGTTCAGCTTTTACTCTGTTCTTGCTCTGTTTCTCTTTGCCATTACTGCACTTTAATTGCTTTCTTTTGCTTTCTTTTGCTTCTTTGCTTTATCATTTAGGTTGTTAGACTTCTAAAACTATTTATGTTTGTTTCATTCTCCCCTTTTGGATTGATAAAACCCTATGCTATACTACAACTGATTAGTACAAGCTTGTGTGATTGAATCAAGTCCTAAAAAGTTTTGTATCAATTTGGTGCCGTTGCCAGTTCATTGTGTCTAAGGCATTCAAGTTTGATTACTTGCTCAGACTAGGCTATTTTCTTTATGTCTTTTTATGATTAGAGAAGGAACATTAGTTCCATTGCCCTCTCATCGTTGAGTTTCACTTGATAAGAGTCAAGCTTAGTGACTATAAACAAGCACACTTGGAAGGTTGTTCCATGTTTATCCCTTGTCTATATATGCTCCTTTTGCTTTTGATTTCTTTTGTTTAGTGTTTCAGGGTTCTAAGATGGATCAAATGGTTCAACACAAGGTGGACAATGCTAAGGAGCTACAACAGCTTATTCATTGAGCTAGTGCACTGATTATGGCCAAGAAAAATTGGTAGGCAACATACTGCGTACAAACCAGACATTTATGCTCAGTCTTATTGCCTGTCTATGCACCAAGCTACTCTCTCAATGGCGATTACACCAAGAACCAAGAAGAAGGTGCACCTTGTTGAAGCGGCCACAAACTTCATCTGAAAAAACCGGCTCGGACAAAGCATCTACAGTCCGATTCAGCTTCAACAATATTAATCAATGTTGTAGCCCTGTGAGTTAGCTTGCGTCTGGAGTTGGTTTCAAGTCATTCCTATCAAAGGTTAGAAAGTTACAGAAGTTTTCGTAAAACCGCTCAACCCCTTTCTGGCAGGCTATCGGTCAAAGGGTGACCGATACCAGATTTTTGGTCACCAGCATCGATCATCAGGTGACCGATACGAGCACATCGATCACCAGCATCAGTCAGAAGTGATCGACATAAACCCAGCGGATGAATTTCTGTCACCACATCGGTCACTGCCTAGACCGATGGGATTTACATCTATCAACCCTGACTATTGTAACTGACCGATGGGAATCACCCGAAGGACCATATCGACTGAAGATCAGCTCAGATGAGGTGTTTCCATTCCGATTTGGCCTTGGTGATCTTCATCAATATTGTAGCTCCGTGCGTTAGCTTTCTATTGATGTTGGTTTCGAGCCATTCGCATCGTTGACTAAAGAGGTATCGCGAGTAGAGTGAGAACATATCCATCTGATGTTTTGGCCAATCATCTTGACCGACTTGAAGATTAGCCTGGACGAAGGGTTTTCGTCTCGATTCAGCCTCGAATGTCTGCATGAGAGTAATAGATAATTGAGTTAGGTCTCGTATGCAGCTGGTTTCGTATCATTTGGTGCAGTGGGTCAAGCAATACTGTAATTTTGGCAAAAGCGCTAAAAGAACCCTATAAGCTCCACCAAGCTGGATATCAGATGTTTTGGTCGATATGACTCCATGATCTTCCTCAATATGGTTCTTAGCTCTTAAGCATTTTATATTTTTCTTGTTTTGAATGTGAACTTGCCTAATCAACCTAAACTAAACTATTGAATGTGTATACATCTTTAGTGATGTGTAGTATTTTTTGGTTCATATTTGAGTTTGATACAAGGGTTACTACTCTATTGAGTATGTTAACTATACCCTTGTGAGTAATTGGGTTATAATCCTAATATGATCAAGGGTTAATATCCTAATATGAGTAACCCTAGTGAGTATGTTAACTAAACCCTTCTACTCAATGGTTGAATATGTTAATCTCAAACCTAAAGCAAACTACTCACTAAAGATGTAAACAAACAAGGGTTACTATAACCTATACTAAACTATTGATGATTGTCAATATACAAGACAAAACAAACTAGTAAAATATACATTAGCTCTTGATCTATACTACAAAAGGACTGCTTTGAAAAATTCTGCATTTTTTGCAAACTAAAAAGAAAGCATGTAGTTGCATTTCATTCTTCCAAGATTGAGTCTAGTGTTGACATATAGGTTGCATTGCATTTGCATAGGGCATTATGATAAATTTTCCTTGTAAAGTGCGTAGTGTTTAGAGAATGATTTCAGTGTTTAAGTGGTTAGTTGTTTGATGCATCATATGCTTGCTAGAAGTTAAGGCTGAACCATGCTTAGATTGCTAGATTAGGTCTTCTCATCTCATTCTGAAAGCACTTGTTCTCTGAAAAGTCACCTTTGTCAACTTGAACTTTAATTTGGACTTTTAATTATCATGTCTCATGCATTGAAAAGTGAATTCATGGCTACCATATACATATTTGGATTATCCTTCTCCTTTCTACCACTCTTATTGATCCAAGTAGCTGATCCTCATACTTATGGGACAGTTAATCCACACCCTTAACCAAAACCTCCTTTTGAGCCTAAACACTATTTTGAGAGCTGTGAGGCCTTTGCATTGCATTTCCGATTTTGTCTTGGCAAAAAGTGTTAGGAATAAGGCTGGCATTGATTAGCTCTCTTGTAGATATCAGCGTGCATCTTGAGCTTGATTCTAGGATAGGAGTTTTGGGTTTAAAAAGGGTAGTGTAAGTGGTTTGAACTTCATGTATATATGTTTTGAAAGAAAAGGAAAAGATATGAAATGGTCGAAAAGGGGAAACAATCTAGAATTGTGGTTAAGTAAAGGGAAGAATAAGCTCTAAGTGCAAAGAAGAAAGGCGCCAACAACAAAGCTCAGAAAGGTCCAAAGAAGAAAAATCAGATCAGGAGCAATCCACCAAAGGTGATGAAGGTGCCAATACAAGAAAGAAGAGCAAATCCCAACCAAAAAGAAGCAACCACACAAGCAAAAAGAAGAAGTTTCCCCAGCCATGAAGAAGGGTAAAGGGTAGAGTTTAGGAAAGGGTATACTTAGGGGTTCACTTTTGGGGTTTAGAAGTACTTAGGATTCATCTTTGGGTAGAAGGGAGCTTTGATTTGCATGCATAAGTGTGCTTTTACCTTTAGCATTTTGCCTAAGATGAAGTCCTTTTCATTGAGTGATCCCTTATGTTTAATAACCCTTTGCTAAAATGAAATCAATTTTATCTCATGACCTTACCCTTTCAACCAAATGTCTTCACTTGATTTGCATAAGAATTGATTCATGTTCTGATCTTAATTGAATGTTAAAGAGTTGGTTGATTTGAGCATTTGCCTAAGATTAGATTTGAGATCATTTCGAAACATGATGAGCATGGCTAGGTTCTTTAAAGTATAGCTGATTATGTTTGCATCCTACAACTAGGCACTTAAGCATTGACACCATCTCTTTACCTTTGCACTTTTGGAATCTGAATGCCCACCTTCAAAACTCACTCTCTCATTTTTTCTTATTTGCTTGAGGACAAGCAAAAGGCAAGTGTGGGGGTGTTGATATCTCTTGTATTTACACCATTTATGACTGGATTTAGTACATGTTTTGGTTCTATTTTGCATGTTTTCCCTTAGTTTTTGCTCCATTTTCTTCTCCTTTTAAAATTAGGTTGCATTTAGGGTATAGTTTGCATTTTCCTTGCATTTTGGATGTTTTAGGTGGTTTTGGAGCTTGGAGGAGCTTTGGGGATGATTCAGGATGCTAGCTGGATCAAAGGGAGCAAGAAGGATCAAAGCAGACAATCTCTGCAAAGGTTTTCGGTCAGAGCACGGTGAACATCGATCAAGGGGTGACCGATACCAGATTTTCGGTCACCAGCATCGATCATAGGGTGACCAATATGAAGTACATCGATCACCAGCATCGGTCAGGAGTGACCGACATAAACACAGCGAATGAATTTCGGTCACCAGCATCGGTCACTGCCAGACCGATGGGATTCACATCGGTCACAGATGACTGTTGTAACTGACCGATGTAAACCCAGTCCGAACCTTTTTATTTATACTTTTGCCATAACTCTAGGGCTTCCTTCTCTAGGCTATAAATAGCCCCTTTTTCCAGATTTTCGACAAGTTTTGTCAATTTACTGTTCTTAAGCATTTTCTTTGACTTTTTAAGACAAATCCCTTGCTTTCTTTAATTTAATTAAGTATTTGCCTTTAATCTTTCTTTATTCCCTCTTCTAATCATGATTAACATCCTTTTCCTTTGTGATTTGGTGTTAAACATGGCTTTGAGTGAGTAGTTTGCTTAGAGTTTCTAGATGTGGTAGATTAGGGGAATTTAGGACTCGATTAAGGCTTGTTTAGTGCTTCAGTTTATGGGTTCCTCTCTATTAATCTATTCTTAATGCTAGATTTGTCTTGATCACACTTATCTAGGTTGTTAGCTTTCTCTTATTCCCAGCAAATGTTTGATGAAATGCTGATCTTCTTTAATAGAAGATTTGCTGGCATTGGCTCAAGAGATTGACTGTTTGAGGAGCATTTTGACTTGAATAGAGTTGTTATATAATGCTTGCTTGATGTTTTAGTACTAATGAGAGTTAGTTCTTTTTAAGATGTTTAGCAAAGGGCTATTTGCCAAGAGATTGGATCTAGCTTGCTTGATTGTGAACTCTATGTCTAGGAATCACCATTGCTTGCTTATTTGCATGATCAATGTAGTTTGAAACAGCCTTAGTTAGTGTCTGAATTCCCCAAATTCAATAACCACATCTAGGAACTTGTATTTCTCTTATTTGAATTTCGAATTTACTCTGTTTTTCTCTGTTTTGCTATGTTTTGTTTGCTTAGTTTTGCCTAGTTTGCTTTTATCTTAACTCCCTTTTCTGCTTGATCATATTAAGATATTAGATTGGTTGCTTAAGACATTTTAGCCAAATTGTCAAGCAAAATGCAAAATGCAAACTACACATTTGCTCTTGGTCTAAAATCACCAACCCTTGTTTACTACTAAAGAGCCTATGTGTATTTTGGTATCTTGAGTTGACAAAATACAGAGTAGATATTCATCTACTGTAATACTGAGCTAATGTGTATTTTGGTATTTTTTCTACTCACTAAATAGAGTAGATATTAGAGCATATACAGAGTAAAACTGAACTAAAACAAAGTAAAAGCAAGACTTCAAAGATTAAAAGATGATTCAAGATCAAGGCAATGGTGATAGGGTGATTCATGTTCATGTCTAGGGTGATCAAAACAAGTAATTCTAAACACTCAACCTTAGGTAAGGAACACTAATAAAGACTAATCCAATCTCTTGGCATTAATCTCTTTTCTAATCACATATTCAAGATAAATCTCTTTACTCAAACACATAATCATCAAGCATTAAAATCAAGTTCTATAAAACCAATTAGCATCCTAGACATCTCATCTCTTAGGCTAGGTTTACTAATCTCTTATACAGTATATCAAACATCAACTCACATTTTCATGCATAATCAATGTCTAAAGGAAATTTCACATCAATATGGTACTAACCAATAAGCACATTCAAGCAAGAAATGATAGATGCAAAGACTCATGATTATCTAAACACCATTTTCAAGCATTGAACTTCATTCAAGAATTTTATCAAACACTTGGTGTGCATGTGAAAACCTAAAATCAACTTCTCCAACAAAGAGGTACTAAGCATTAAGCACAATCATATAAGAAAGAGAATGAGAAGATCTAAGCCCTAATCAACCTAAACAATCACTAAAATCACCCCATCTGCCCTAATCTCAAACCTAAAGCAAACTACTCACTAAAGATGTAAACATACAAGGGTTACTACTCAATAGAGTAGTAAAGATATAAAGGGTTTGAGTAAAATAAACCCTTGTATCAGTTTAGTTAACATATTCATTAAACCGTTTTAATTAACATATTCAACCATTCCATCAAACTGTGAACTGATCAAAAGCTAATGTGTATTTTGGTTCCTAATATCTCCGTAAGCAACACTTTCAAAACTTTAAGCATCATACAACTAGGCACTTGAGCATTGATACCATCTCTTTACCTTTGCACTTTTGGAATCTGAATGCCCACCTTCAAACCTCAATCTCTCATTTGTTCTTATTTGCTTGAGGACAAGCAAAAGGCAAGTGTGGGGGTGTTGATATCTCTTGTATTTACACCATTTAGGACTGCATTTAGTATATGTTTTGTTTCTCTTTTGCATGATTTCCCTTAGTTTTTGCTCCATTTTCTTCTCCTTTTAGACTTAGGTTGCATTTAGGGTATAGTTTGCATTTTCCTTGTATTTTGGATGTTTTTAGGTGCTTTTGGAGCTAAAAGGAACTTGGAGGAGCTTTGGGGATGATCCAGGATGCTATCTGGATCAAAGGGAGCAAGAAGGATCAAAGCAGACAATCTCGGCAAAGGTTTTCGGTCCGAGCACGGTGAACATCGGTCAAAGGGTGACCGATACCATATTTTCGGTCACCAGCATCGATCATAGGGTGACCGATACGAAGCACATCGATCACCTGCATCTGTCAGGAGTGACCGACATAACACAGCGAATGAATTTCGGTCACCAGCATCGATCACTGCCAGACTGATGGGATTCACATCGGTCACAGATGACTGTTGTAACTGACCGATGTAAACCCAGTCCGAACCTGTTTTATTTACACTTTTCCCATTACTCTAGGGCTTCCTTCTCTAGGCTATAAATAGCCAATTTTCCAGATTTTCGACAAGTCTTGTCAATTTACTGTTATTAAGCATTTTTTTTAGTTTGTAAGACAAATCATTTGCTTTGTTTAATATAGTTAAGTATTTTTTCTTTAATCTTTCTTTATTCTATCTTCTAATCATGATTAGCATCTTTTCCCTTTGTGATTTGGTGTTAAACATGGCTTTGAGTGAGTAGTTTGCTTAGAGTTTCTAGATGTGGTAGATTAGGGGAATTTATGACTTGATTAAGGCTTGTTTAGTGCTTCAGTTTATGGGTTCCTCTCTATTAATCTATTCTTAATGCTAGATTTTTCTTGATCACACTTATCTAGGTTGTTAGCTTTCTCTTTTGTCCACCAAGTATTTGATGAAATGCTGATCTTGGTTAATAGAGGATTTGCTGGCCTTGGCTCAAGAGATTGACTGTTTGAGGAGCATTTTGAGTTGAATAGAGTTGTTATCTAATGCTTGCTTGATGTTTTAGCAATAATGAGAGTTAGTTTTTGTTAAGATGTTTAGCAAAGGGCTATTTGCCAAGAGATTGGATCTAGCTTGCTTGATTGTGAATTCTATGTCTAGGAATCACCATTGCTTGCTTATTTGCTTGATCAATGTAATTTGAAACAGCCTTAGTTAGTGTCTGAATTCCCCAAAGTCAATAACCACATCTAGGAACTTGCCTTTCTCTTATTTGAATTTCGAATTTAGTCTGTTTCGCTTGCTTAGTTTTGCCTAGTTTGTTATTGTCTTTACTCTCTTTGCTGCTTGATCATATTAGGATATTAGATTTGTTGCTTGGGCAACAAAACCCCTTTTATGCTTGCTTGACTTATAGATTTTTACTCTCAACTCTTCTGTCCTCAACAAAAACCCATTTGGATTGACATTAAAACTCAATACTACAATGACTAGTACAATAGGTGATTGACATAAGAGGCTAAAACTCTTGTATTAATTCTTCGCCGTTGCCGGGGATAGTTAAGGTTAAGTGCAGGCAAAGAAAAAGAGAACTGATCAATTGACCTACAAAACAAGAGCTAATATCAAGAGCTAATGTGAACTAAAATCTTGAATGTGAACTGATCAAGAGCTAATATCAAGGCTTAGCTCTTAAACTACTCATACAGTTTGATGCTAGTCCAAATATGTATTTCCCTAGTTTGCTTTTATCTGAACTCTCTTTGCTGCTTGATCATATTAGGATATTAGATTGGTTGCTTACGGAGATTGTCTGCTTTGATCCTTCTTGCTTGCTTTCTTTTACTTCTTTGCTTGATCACCTAGGTTGTTAGACATCTAAAACCATCTTTATCTGCTTGAATTAAGATCTCTATTGCATTCTTTCTGTTTCATTCTCCCCTTTTGGATTGATAAAACCCTATGCTATACCACAACTGATTCGTACAAGCTTGGGTAATTGAATCAAGTCCCAAAAAGTCTTGTATCAATTTGGCGCTGTTGCCGTTTGGGTTTTCTGTTTGAATCATAAGAGTTTGTAGAATCTTTAACATCAAGTTTTTAGTTTTCTTTGGTTACTCACTCCTTTTCAAGCATTTTCATTTAAAGTACATCTCTACAAGTAGAGAAGATGCTCTGTTTTGAAACTCCAAGGTGCAATAACCTATACGAAGAGCTTCTCCCTATGAACTACTTTGCAGACAGCTACAATGCCCACCCATAGTTTGCACCCACGCCTGCTCTCCCTCAAGGTCAGCTCAATGCTTCTACCTCTACTGCAGCTGATATCAAGAGTGTGCTCACTGAATTCCTCAACTTACGACTCCTTGCAACATTGGAGATGAACCATGGATTTTCTGAGTTGCATAACAAATTAGATTCTGTTCATGCTGAGCTCAGCACCAAGTTTGATGATTTGGATTCAAGGATACATACCTTAGAGACCACCAATGAGTATTGCCAAGCTGTTGAGTCTGCAGTTGCCTTCACTCCTCTTGAAGAAGAAACTATCATTGAAGACTTCCTTTCCTTAATCAATGAGGACACTGACATTCAGAGTGGGGGGGAGGAGCTTATTGAAGCCTATGCCACTGAGGAGAACTCTCTTGAAGAAGTAGCAGACAAGGAAGAAGAAGTGTGGTGGGTGCCACATGAAGTTGTTGATGCTACCAAGGAAGACTTTGTTGAAGTCTCTGATGTTAAGAAGGAAACTAAAGCTGCTGTTCTTCCTACTTACCAGCCCACCATCCCTTTTCTAGGAAGGTTTAAGGAACAGCTAGTTCAAAAATATGAAACCCTCTATACTGCTCAGATGGAATTGAGAGGTCTGAATGGCCAAGAAAAGCTTGAGAAGCTAAGGGTAAAGGCTGGAACACCTGAGGTTAAGGAGCTCACTATCAAGAAACTTGGAGACCCAGGATGTTTTACTCTTCCATGTGAGCTTAAAGGGCAGAATTTCAAAAGCTGTCTTTGTGACCTTGGAGCAAGTATCAACCTTCTCCCATCCTCTACTGCTAAAGCTCTTGGCTACACTCAACTTCAGGAGAGCAATGTATCCCTTACTATAGCTGATGGGACAGTGAAGACACCACTTGGGAGTCTCAAGGATGTACCAATGATGATTGAAGGGATAACCATCCCTACTGATTTCCTGGTGCTTGATGAGGAAGGCCATATAAAGAATGTTATCATTCTAGGAAAACCTTTCCTAGCCTCAGCTGGAGCAGTGTTTGATGCCAAGGAATGCACAATTGAGCTGAAAGTGACTAAGAATAAGGTTATATGGTTTGATTCTAAAGGGAATAAGATGGAGAATGAGGAAGCCTTCTCAATGGACATAAAGAAGCTGAAGCAGCTTGGTAAACATTGGCCAGAGTTTGACGGCTACCAAGGAGAGAGTTTTGATGGCTACTGTTTACTAAGGTTGTTTGAAGACACCACTGAAAAGGAGGTCCTTGAAGTGGTTGGTTACAAGAATCTGAATGATATCAAGTTGGGTACTAACAAAGGGGAGTTGGTTTTGCAACCAAGTATCTCTAAGAAGGGAGAGGTTAGCTTCAAGCTTCAGCATGAGGGGAAGACTATGCCTTTTGCCAAGATCATGATGAATGGAGCCTCTGCCAGAGTCCAAAGGAGCAAGCCACCACCAAGGAGTTCCAAGACTCCTTCTCCTCACCTCAACTAAAGAGGTAATCAAAGTCAAGCTTAGTGACTTTAAACAAGCACACTTGGGAGGTAGTCCCATGGTATCCTTTTGTATATATTATGCTTTCTAGTTTATCTTTTATGCTTTGTTATAGTGTATATAAAAAGGAGTTCGAATTGGGGGTTGAGAAAGTCTGAAGGGGACAAAGAACAAGTGTTTTCTGGCTGACATCGATCAACTGTATCGGTCATGACAAGACCGATACAGACATTTCGGTCATGAATTTCGGTCATGTTTGATCGATGTCAGTGGAGCCAGTTTACACCAGTCACAAGTGATCGATGTGGAAGGAAGTTTGAAAGAGGGACACATTTCGGTCATCGACATCGGTCAAGCTTGATCGATGTAAACCCACCGGATGAATTTCGGTCAAGTGTATCGACCAGTTAGTGATCGATGTGATTCACAGGAAACATATCGGTCAGTAACATCGGTCATACACAGACCGACATAAACACGCCTGATGGATTTTGGTCGAGTACGTCGATCATGTGATGACCGATGTTGTCCCCAGGAAGCACATCGGTCATTAGCATCTGTCACTTATGACTGATACTGACATTTTGGTCAGTCACAACAGTCACTTGTGACCGATGTTCCACCAGAGGTAAGTATTTCATTTTTCAAAAATTTTCCCTCCTTTGGTTTGGAGCCAAGGAAGTTTAAATTTTAGCATTGGATCCTTCCTGACCTCTTTCATAACATTCGAACACTTTTGTTTTTGTCCCCCACACTTTTGATTCCTTTGGTTCCCTCACCAACCATTGATTCCTTTGGTTCCCTCTCCTTCTCTCTATTTAAACCAACAACTTCTTCACTTCTCTTCACACTTCAGCTCACTCCTCTTCTCACCTAAAGCACGACACTACTAGTTCTCTCTCTCTTTTATTGCTTTCTCTAAGTTCTCAGAGGTTCCACAAAGGTTTGCTTCTTAAACTATCATTCCTTTGCCCTTAAACTTTGCATGTGTTCATAATCGCTTAATCTATGTTTTTAAGAGCAAGTGTTAATAATTTTTAAGTGTTATGCTTTGATTTTTCAATGTGGAATTGTTTAGGATAGGCAAGTTAGATGTTGAAGCTTTGCTTAATGTTCATTTATTTCATTACATGCTTGTTTTCATTCCTTTGCAAGATCATCATCTCTTTTTGCCTAAGAACCATTTTGCTAGATTCTCATGCATAACTGTTTATCGTTTGGTGCATTCTAGCATATCTTAACTGCTAGCTTTTGATTTCCTCTTGCTTTGTAGAAGTTTAATCTTGTTGATAAGACTTGTTAGACTTTTCTTAGCCTAGAGAGTTTTCTTTTCAAGCTTTCAGTTATTAGGTTTTTCAGCCTTTGTTCTTTCACTTACCCTGTTTTCAAGCTTTGCTTTTGAAGGTACCATGGAAAGAACAAACATAGCTGCTGGAAAAAAGGGAAAAGCACCTCAGAAAGGAGCAACTACCTCACCACGAGCAAGCAAAGACAAGGGAAAGGGTGTTGCAGCTTGGCCATCATCCAAAGCTGCTGGCAAAAGACCGGTTAGAGAGAGAGGCGCCAAGCGGAATGAGAGAGACAGAACTGTGGAGGAAGAGGTTTGCTTCCACGACCCAGATGCTAGGAAACTCATGGAAGCTTTCAACCAATGCACATTCAAGCCAACAAGATACCCTTGTGCTAGTACAATGAAAGCACTAGGGATCTACATCGACTGCACGACAGTATTTAAGAACTTGGAACTTGAAAGCCTCATGACAACCCCACTCCCATCATATCAAGAGCTCACCTACCAATTTCTTTCCACTCTCCAAGTGGTCTGGTATGAGGATAGTGAACTCTCTAATGGGGATGAGTGGTTCTCCTTCCACATTGGCAAGCAGAAGTTCACCTCCACCTTCCTAGCCATCGCTGAAGCCCTTGGTCTCAGATACTACACCAGCAAACGAAGCTATCTCTCCATCACCATGAAGCAGCACGCTATGCTGTTGACTGCTGTAGGGGCTGGGCAATACATTGCTGGGACAACAAGGAATCAGCACCTCAGACACCCTGTTGTAAGATATGCCTACAAGGCACTTTAAAACACACTCTTTGCAAGAAAGGAGACAACATATCTCACAAGCAAGGAGATAGACCTGATCTACAAAGGGGTGTATGACATTCTGGGTACCAGCACTGATGGAAGACCTCTCACAGCGCCGGAAAAGGATGCTTGCTATGTGACTATGCTGATGACACAGCTCTGCTCTTACCAGAGCTGGGTTCTGAGCAAGGGGAAAGATGGGAGAAGCCCACAGATTCATATTAGGGGAGTTGTCACAGCTATTCTTCTAGCTAGTGGAGTCAACCTTGACGGTTATGAGGAAGATGCTCTGGAACCACAATGGATTGACATAACCTATCTCGAGAGGAGCCACTTCCTAGAGAAGAGCATTGGCAAAAAGCATGTATAAAACTTCATCAAGGACTTCTGCACACCAGCAAAAGTTCTTCTCCCCAATCCAAAGCTCACCTCTTTCACCAGAAGAAGCAACATCTGTTTCAATCCAGCTGATGATGAGCTCTACACAGGCGGCCCAATCCCTGGAGAGAGAGAAGAAGACAGTGAGGAAGGAAAGACTGAAGAGATTGGAGAAGAAGAAAAAGAAGATCACCAATGGAATGCTACTGCTGGCGCTGAAGGCCAAGGAGGAACCTATGAAGAAGATGCGCTTGAAGAAGAAGAAGTGTTGAGCTACAGCTCAAGGCAGTTCCACTTCAAACCCTATGAATCACCCAACCAAGGACGCTCTTTGAAGATAGCTCATGAGCACATCAACCCTCTACAGAAGTGGTGTAAATGGCAGGACAAAGCCATCAAGAAGTTGGTGAGGATGGTTAAGGGGAAGTTCAGGAAAAACAAAGCAACATCAGCAAGAACTTCCCACCAAAGCCACACTCATGAGCATACATTTCACCAAGAAGAGCAAGCACATAAAACTGATCCAACTGAAGAGGAGGAAGCTGTTTGGAACCCCCATGGAAGACACTCTTTCCATGCACAGCCAAGTGATCAATGGGGAACATGGGCAGAACCAAGGGCTTTATCATATGAGCCAAGAACCCATGAACCATCAGCTTGGGAACCAACTCCCACTTCCTCTTCAGTTCAGGAGACATGGCAATGGGGTCAACAAGGGAACTCTTCTCAAGCATAGCAGTTATGGTCAAGCTGGGTTCAACCACCTCAAGAAGCAGATCATTCCACAAAAGTTTACGAGAGGAGAAAAAAGAGGAGAGCTATAAAGTCTCCTCAGACCTCAGGATCATCCCACCACTTCTACCACTGAACCAAGTACCACATCCTCGCCACTCTTTATACCATTGCATCTTTTTAGTTTTGTATTATATTTTGTGCTTCTCTCTCTCATTGCTTTCATTACACAAGAGGCTGTCTAATTTAAGTGTGGGGGAGAGATTTGGGGTTTGACTTTGTGTTTTGTTTTCATAGTTTTTCTTTTCCTTTTTACTTTGAGTCTCATGCATATCATGCATTCATATAAGGCATAGAAAAACACAAAAAATCGAAAAATTTGAAGAATTTTGCATTTTTGCAAACCAAAAAGAAAGCATGTAGTTGCATTTCATTCTTCTAAGATTGAGTCTAGTGTTGACATATAGGTTGCTTTGCATTTTCATAGGGCATTATTATGAATTTTCCTTGTAAAGTGCTTAGTGTTTAGAGATGATTTCAGTGTTTAAGTGGTTAGTTGTTTGATGCATCATACGATTGCTAGAAGTTAAGGCTGAACCATGTTTAGATTGCTAGATTTGGTATTCTCATCTCATTCTAAAAGCACTTGTTCTATGAAAATCATCTCTATCAACTTGAACTTTAATTTGGACTTTTAATTATCATGTCTCATGCATTGAAAAGTGAATTCATGGCTACCATATACATATTTGGATGATCTTTCTCCTTTCTACCACTCTTGTTGATCCAAGTAGCTGATCCTCATACTTATGGGACAGTTAATCCACACCCTTAACCAAATCCTCCTTTTGAGCCTAAACACTATTGTGAAAGCTGTGAGGCCTTTGCATTGCATATCCGATTTTGTCTTGGAAAAAAGTGTTATGAATAAGGCTGGCATTGATTAGCTCTCTTGTAGATATCAGCTTGCATCTTGAGCTTGATTCTAGGATAGGAGTTTTGGGTTAAAAAGGGTAGTATATGTGGTTTGAACTTCATATTTATATGCTTTGAAAGAAAGGGAAAATATTTGAAATGGTAGAAAAGGGGAAATATTCTAGAATTGTGGTTAAGTAAAGGGATGAAAAAGCTCTAAGTGCCTAGAGGAAAGGTGCCAGCAACAAAGCTCAGATAGGTCCAAAGACGAAAAATCAGACCATGAGCAATCCACAAAAGGTGAAGGTGCCAATACAACAAAGAAGAGCAAGTCCCAACCAAAAAGAAGCAACCACACAAGAAAAAAGAAGAAGCTTCCCCAGCCATGAAGAAGGGTAAAGGGTAGAGTTTAGGAAAAGGTAGACTCAGGGGTTTACATTTGGGATTTAGAAGTACTTAGGATTCATCTTTGGGTAGAAGGGAGCTTTGATTTGCATGCGTAAGTGTGCTTTTACCTTAAGCATTTTATCTAAGATAAAGTTATTTTCATTGAGTGATCCCTTATCTTTAATAACCCTTTGCTAAAATGAGATCTTTTTTATCTCACGACCTTATCCTTTCAACCAAATGTCTTCACTTGATTTGCATAAGCATGATTCATGTTCTGATCTTAATTGAATGTTAAAGAGTTGGTTGATTTGAGCATTTGCCTAAGTTGAGATTTGAGATCATTTTGAAACATGATGAGCATGGCTAGGTTTTTAAAGTATAGCTGATTATGTTTGCATCCTACAACTAGCCACTTAAGCATTGATACCATCTCTTTACCTTTGCACTTTTTGAATCTGAATGCCCACCTTCAAACCTCAGTCTCTCATTTGTTCTTATTTGCTTGAGGACAAGGAAAAGGCAAGTGTGGGGGTGTTGATATCTCTTGTACTTACACCATTTAGGACTGCATTTAGTACATGTTTTGATTCTCGTTTGCATGTTTTCCCTTAGTTTTTGTTCAATTTTCTTCTCTTTTTAGACTTAGGTTGCATTTATGGTATAATTTGCATTTTCCTTGCATTTTGGATGTTTTTAGGTGCTTTTGGAGCTTGGAGGAGCTTTGGGGATGATTCAGGATGCTAGCTGGATCAAAGGGAGCAAGAAGGATCAAAGAAGACAATCTCTGCAAAGGTTTTCGGTCAGAGCACGGTGAACATCGGTCAAGGGGTGACTGATACCAGATTTTTGGTCACCAGCATCGATCATAGGGTGACCGATATGAAGCACATCGATCATAGGGTAACCGATACGAAGCACATCGATCACCAGCATCGGTCAGGAGTGACCGACATAAACACAGCGAATGAATTTCGGTCACCAGCATCGATCACTGCCAGACCGATGGGATTCACATTGTTCACAAATGACTGTTGTAACTGACCGATGTAAACCCAGTCCGATCCTGTTTTATTTACACTTTTGCCATTACTCTGGGGCTTCTTTCTCTAGGCTATAAATAGCCGCTTTTTCCAGATTTTCGACAAGTCTTGTCAATTTACTGTTCTTAAGCATTTTCTTTGAGTTTGTAAGACAAATCCCTTGCTTTGTTTAATATAATTAAGTATTTACCTTTAATCTTTCTTTATTCTCTCTTCTAATCATGATTAACATTCTTTTTCTTTGTGATTTGGTGTTAAACATGGCTTTGAGTGAGTAGTGTGCTTAGAGTTTCTAGATGTGATAGATTAGGAGAATTTAGGACTTGATTAAGGCTTGTTTAGTGATTCAGTTTATGGGTTCCTCTCTATTAATCTATTCTTAATGGTAGATTTGTCTTGATCACACTTATTGTTAGCTTTCTCTTATTCCCACCAAGTGTTTAATGAAATGCTGATCTTGTTTAATAGAGGATTTGCTGGCCTTGGCTCAAGTGATTGACTGTTTGAGGAGCATTTTGACTTGAATAGAGTTGTTATCTAATGCTTGATTGATGATTTAACACTAATGAGAGTTGGTTCTTGTTAAGATGTTTAGCAAAGGGCTATTTGCCAAGAGATTGGATCTAGCTTGCTTGATTGTGAACTCTATGTCTAGGAATCACCATTGCTTGCTTATTTGCTTGATCAATGTAGTTTGAAACAGCCTTAGTTAGTCTCTGAATTCCCCAAAGTCAATAACCACATCTAGGAACTTGCCTTTCCCTTATTTGAATTTCGAATTTACTCTGTTTTGCTTGCTTAGTTTTGCCTAGTTTGTCTTTGTCTTGATTATATTAGTATATTAGATTGGTTGCTTGGGCACCAAAACCCCTTTTCTGCTTGCTTGACTTAGAGATTTTTACTCTCAACTCTTCTGTCCTCAACAAAAACCCATTTGGATTGTCATTAAAACCCAATACTACAATGACTAGTACAATGGGTGATTGACATAAGAGGCTAAAACCCTTGTATCAATTTAATCTCTAAGTCAAGCAAGCAGAAAAGGGGTTTTGATCCCCAAGCAACCAATCTAATATCATAATATGATCAAGAAGCAAAGAGAGTAAATATAAAAGCAAACTAGGCAAAACTAAGCAAGCAAAACAAAGTAAATTCAAAATTCCTTGACCGATGTTCACCGTGCTCTGACCGAAAACCTTTGCAGAGATTGTCTGCTTTAATCCTTTCTTGCTCCCTTTGATCCAGCTAGCATCCTGTATCATCCCCAAAGCTCCTCCAATCTCCTTTTAGCTCCAAAAGCACCTAAAGACATCCAAAATACAAGGAAAATGCAAACTATACCCTAAATGCAACCTAAGTTTAAAAGGAGAAGAAAATGGTGCAAAAACTAAGGGAAATCATGCAAAAGAGAACCAAAACATATACTAAATGCAGTCCTAAATGGTGTAAATACAAGATATATCAACACCCCCACACTTGCCTTTTGCTTGTCCTCAAGCAAATAAGAACAAATGAGAGAGTGAGGTTTGAAGGTGGGCATTCAGACTCCAAAAGTGCAAAGGTAAAGAGATGGTATCAATGCTTAAGTGCGTAGTTGTAGGATGCAAACATAATCAGCTATACTTTAAAGAACCTAGCCATGCTCATCATGTTTCAAAATGATCTCAAATCTCAACTTAGGCAAATGCTCAAATCAACCAACTCTTTAACATTCAATTAAGATCAGAACATGAATCATGCTTATGCAAATCAAGTGAAGACATTTGGTTGAAAGGGTAAGGTCATGAGATAAAAATGATCCCATTTTAGCAAATGGTTATTAAACATATGGGTTCACTCAATGAAAAGGACTTCATCTTAGGCAAAATGCTAAAGGCAAAAGCACACTTATGCATGCAAATCAATGCTCCCTTCTACCCAAAGATGAATCCTAAGTACTTCTAAACCCCAAATGTGAACCCCTACGTCTACCCTTTCCTAAACTCTACCCTTTACCCTTCTTCATGGCTGGGGAAACTTCTTCCTTTTGGTTGGGACTTGCTCTTCTTTTTTGTATTGGCACCTTCATCACCTTTGGTGGATTGCTCCTGGTCTGATTTTTCTTCTTTGGACCTTTCTGAGCTTTGTTGCTGGCGCCTTTCTTCTTTGCACTTAGAGCTTTTTCTTCCCTTTACTTAACCACAATTCTAGATTGTTTCCCCTTTTCCACCATTTCAGATCTTTTCCTTTTCTTTCAAAACATATATACATGAAGTTCAAACCACTTACACTACCCTTTTTAAACCCAAAACTCCTATCCTAGAATCAAGCTCAAGATGCAAGTTGATATCTACAAGAGAGCTAATCATTGCCAGCCTTATTCATAACACTTTTTGCCAAGACAAAATCTAAAATGCAATGCAAAGGCCTCACAGCTCTCACAATAGTGTTTAGGCTCAAAAGGAGGTTTTGGTTAAGGGTGTGGATTAATTGTCCCATAAGTATGAGCATCAGCTACTAGGATCAACATGAGTGGTAGAAAGGAGAAAGTTGATCCAAATATGTATATGGTAGCCATGAATTCACTTTTCAATGCATGAGACATGATAATTAAAAGTCCAAATTAAGGTTCAAGTTGATAGAGTTGATTTTCAGAGAACAAGTGCTTTCAGAATGAGATGAGAAGACCAAATCTAGCAATCTAAGCATGGTTCAGACTTAACTTCTAGCAATCATATGATGCATTAAACAACTAACCACTTAAACACTGAAATCATCTCTAAACACTAAGCACTTTACAAGGAAAATTCATCGTAATGCCCAATGCAAACGCAATGCAACCTATATGTCAACACTAGACTCAATCTTAGAAGAATGAAATGCAACTACATGTTTTCTTTTTGGTTTTGCAAAAATACAAAAAATTTCAAATTTTTTGATTTTTTGTGTTTTTCTATGTCTTACATGAATGCATGATATGCATGAGACTTAAAGTAAAAAAGAAAACAAAACAAAAAGTCAGACCCCAAATCTCTCCCCCACACTTAAATTACACAGTCTCTTGTGTAATGGAAGCAATGAGAGAGAGAATCACAAAATATAATACAAAACTAAAAAGATGCAATGAGTGGAGAGGATGTGGTACTTGGTTCAGTGGTAGGAGTGGTGGGATGATCCTGAGGTCTGAGGAGACTTGCTATCTCTCCTCTTGTTTCTCCTTTCATAAAATTTTTTGGAATGCTCTGCTTCTTGAGGTGGTTGAACCCAGCTTGACCATAACTGCTCTGCTTGAGAAGAGTTCCCTTGTTGACCCGATTTCCATGTCTCCTCAACTGAAGAGGGAGTGGGAGTTGGTTCCCAAGCTGATGGTACATGGGTTCTTGGCTCATATGATGAAGCCCTTGGTTGTGCCCATGTTCCCCATTGATCACTTGGCTGTACATGGAGTGAGTGTCTTCCATGGGGGTTCCAAACAGCTTCCTCCTCTTCAGTTGGATCAGCTTGATGTGCTTGCTCTTCTTGGTGAAGTGTATGCTCATGAGTGTAGCTTTGGTGGGAAGTTCTTGCTGATGTTGCTTTGTCTTTCCTGAACTTCCCCTTAACCATCTTCACCAACTTCTTGATGGCTTTTCCCTGCCATTTACACTACTTATGTAGAGAGTTGATGTGCTCATGAGCTATCTTCAAATAGCCTCCTTGGTTGGGTGATTCATAGGGTTTGAAGTGGAACTGCCTTGAGCTGTAGCTCAACACTTTTTCTTCTTCAAGCTCATCTTCTTGATAAACGTTTTTCTAGCTCGGGTTTATGATGCAGAGAGGTTATCAAACTCTAATGCAAGCAATATCGTAGTATAGCAAGCAAGAGAGAGTCAATCCACTTCTAGGAGATAGAGAATGCACAGAGAATGCAAGGACTATAGCAAATCTAAGCAAAATGAGATAGTTTAAGATAAAATCTCTGAAAACTAGATGCAGCAACTTAAACAAAATGAAACCTATTTTAAAAATACTAGAAAGGAAGGAACTACCACGAGAAACAAACAGATTAATTAAAGGAAAGAGCTTCGAATTATTAAAATTCGACTAGTGGATCGACCACGAGATCGACCACTAGATCGAGCAGTAACAATCGATCTCGTCTAAAAATGTAAAAGCAGTGAAACTAATGACCAGGATGCTATCTGATAACAAGCGAAAGATGAGAATAGACGTAAAGATGCTAAAAGAAAGGGCCTAGGGTTGAGATTCATGGTTAGGGGCTTCAAAGGTTCGGCCTTGGGTTTGAAACTTTAGATTGACTCACTTGGTGAGGATCTCTAAGCCTTGAAAACAAAACAAGATCTATCCGTGGCTTTCGGTATAGATCACTCTTTCATCCTCTCCTCCAAACCCATGGCTTTTGGTGGAAAGAGAGGTCGAAAGGCAAGGAAAACAGATTTCAAGTAAATGGCTTAACTAGTCCCCCAGACTTCCATGGCTTTTGGGAAGGGGTAACTAGTCTCTAAGGTGTGATCTTCCGAGACTCCTGGATCCTGTCAAGGTAAGAAACCTCTCGGATCATGAAGCTCTTGGCGTGAGAGTCTTCAAGCTTTAAGCTTTCAACACCTTAGAAGAGATAGCCTTTAAAAACGTTTAGAAAAATCCCAAGATCGAAACCCTTTCAACCCCTTAATCCTCTCAACCCCGAACCCAAAGTAAACTACTCGCTACACATAGAGTAAATCAAGCAAAGCATGAGAAACGAGATGATGAACATGAAAGAAAAACTGGATTAAACGAAAACGATTCGAATACAAAAGCTTAAGAGAAAAACGAGTTTCAACAATGGTGTTCTTCACGAAAACGAGAGAGAAAAAAAAATAAAGAAAAGGATAAGGATCTAAAAGTTATCGAAAAAGGGCGTCGCCGCCTTGCCTAAAATGCCCAAACAAGCCAATGGTCCCCCCTTCGCTAGCAGCCAAAAACGGTTGAAAGGACAGAAATCGACTCCAAGATCGAGTGGTTCTCTCGATCATATCCGGACATCGTGTCTTCGGCTCGATCTGGGTCTCAATCTTCATCAGCGAATCGAGTGTTGCATCCGATCTCGGTATCGATCTTCGGCTGGATCGAGTGGTGTACTCGATCTGTCTCTCGCTCTGCATGGCGTCATTTACGTCCGTACCGATTGATCGATTGCTTCACTCGATCTCCGTCTCGATCATTTTCCTTGGATCGCCTAGTTGGCTCGATCTTCTGGTCGATCAACTCCTAGATCGACCGGCCATGCTCGATCTGCTACTCGATCTCTGGTCCTTAGCATATTTCCAAGCTCCCACGAACTGCTACATCAGCTTCAACACGTCCACGAACCTCCACGACTCCAAAGCAGCCAGAAACAACCTGAATGTGATGCAAAATGCAAGAAAAATGCGTATGCTGATGCAAGAATGCTCTAGGACCCTAAGTGATGCAATCTAATCTAAAACATGATACATATGCATGAAAAGCTAACTAATGAGTATGCAAAATGTATGCAATATCCAATAACATCAACTCCCCCAAACTTACTTCTTGCTTGCCCTCAAGCAACAGAAAATAAGTAAGGAAGAGAGGTTTTAAGAAAAATGAGTGGAGTTTTAAACTTTTTGCAAAGGTGCCTTTCAAATGAATCAATCTCAATGTCCTAGTTAACAGTTCTAAAATGCTATGCTTACACTCATACTCCAAAGAACTTAGCCATACTCATCACACAAAGAAATTCAAATCATGACTCTCCTATTCCTAACAATCAAAGAAACTCATCCTTTAACATTCATTAACATTCGAACCATGAATCAAACTTATGCACTTTAAAGCAAAACACATTTGGCTAAGGGTTAAGATTATGAGCATAGAATGATCTCATTTGAAAAGGGTTTATAATCAGAACAAGGGTTTCTCTCAAAAATGGATGAACTTGTGCATAATGCTAAAGGTAATGACAATTTATGCATACATGATTAGATTCTCATCTACCCATGTATACTATCATATGATCCTATACCCCTCTCATTTCAGAAATTTTATCCTCACTCACCACTTAAGAGTCTACCCTTTCCTTCACAAATTTAGCAATCCCCAATTCAAAATAAAGACATTTTTAAACTTTTAGGCTAGTGAAAAGGTTTTGAAAAATACTTTTGCTCTTTAGAAATTTCTTATTGGTAGCTCTCTTATTATTTTTTTTTCTTTTATTTTTTTCTTTATGTGGCACTTAGGCTCTTTTTTTTTTTTTTCTTTTTTTTTTCTTTTCTTTTTGTTTTATTTTATTATGGGAGAGCTACCTCCTGAAATTATTAGAGCATACTTATGTTTTAAAAACAACCTTTCACTTAAAACCTCATTTCATTTCTTAAAACACAAACTCTTTGAAACCGAAAACAAATAGATTAGAAAGCAACCCCAATGATCCCCCAAACTTATCCTAAGCCTACACCTAGCTTCAAAATGCAAAGCTAGCAACAATATGAAAACCAAATCATGTCGCCTAAACCTAACACTTTATGCCAAGTTCAAACCGAAAGGAAGGCCTCACAAAGATGTCACACAAGAACATTTGGCTTCAAAGGAGGGTAAGGTTCAAGGAGGGAGTTCTACTTAGGCTCACAAAGAGTGGTAAAAAGGAAGAAGAGAGCCTAAATATTTTAAAACCATGTGTTCATTTTCAAATGCATAAGAATGATAATTAGAATTTCAAATTAAGGTTTTCACTTAATAGAATGAGTTTCAAATCATGAGAGTTCAATTCAAGCCACGAAAATCCTGACAAGTGATCCAAGCATGGTAAGAACTTACTTTCAAAGCATAGACAAAGCATTAGAGAACTACTAACTAGGGCATTGAAACAATTCATAAGTAAAAACACCTTTGTAAGAAATTCTAACCCCTTATGCAAAATGCAAACAACCTAGGTGATATGAGAAACTCTAGACTCAATCCTAACATGTTTTTAAAAAGATGAATGCAACTACATGAATCTTTGAAAAAATTTTAAAAATTTTACCAATTTTTCATGACTAAAGACTCAAGGGTGCAAAAAGGAAAATAAGATCAAAGAACACAAGACTAAATCACACATGTACTCCCCCAAACTTGCTTGACATCGTCCCGGTGGCAAACTCATCCGAAGGAGCATCAAAACACAATGCAAGAAACAAACATGAGCAGTTATATACAATGGAGGAAGGTTGTTACCTCTGGTCTAGGCTCGGCTGGAACTTGAGGATGTTCCAGAGGAGCTAGAGATTGTTGCTTTTCCTTTGTCAGCTGGTTCTTGGAGAGAGTGGCGCGCCGGTTGAATGCTTCCTTGGGTCTCGCGGATGACAATACCGCCGGTGGAGAGCCTTCTCTTCTCGGGTTGTTGCACTTCTTGACTTGCAGCTTTCTTAGGCGAGCCTCCCTGAAGTGCTTTGACCTTCTTCCCCAGCTTCTTTAGCATCTTCCCTTGCCACTTGTTAATCTTCCTTTGCATCTCTACCACCGATGCTAGGAACTTCTCGGTTTTTGTCCTCGGCTCAAAGTCTAGCTTGGGAAGTGTGTAAGCCTCGGGCATCTCATCTTCCGTGCCTGGAGACTCTGACCTTTGACGCGGGGCAATGGCTGAAGCAGGCGGTCCTCCTAAAGGGGCAAAGCATTCTTCCTCCGTGGGCAAGAACTCGATGTTCCCAACACCAAGCAGCTTGGTTTCATCTCTGTTGGGAAGGATGCACACTCTCTTCTTATCTTCGTCATCAATGAAGAGGTAGGCATAGAACCCTTCTGCTGGCGTGCGTCCCAAGCTATCAGTCTTCCTCATGTATGCTTCATCCATGAAAGCTCTGTTTAGGACGTGAGCAAAGTCATGAATGGGCACACCGGCTTGCACGAACAGAGGAGTAAGGAAACCGCCAATGTAAGAGGAGCCGCGAGCACACAGCCGTAGTTCACTTCATCGCGGAGTTCATCCTCCATAGGCTCGTCGTTTGCATCCGGATCACACACCAAGTGCTTCACGCCTTGGAACAGGAAGCAAAGCTTTGTCTTCGTGACCGTAGGGGCAACAGACCTTCCACTGAACGTGTTAGCAATCAGCTTCAGAGTATACCTCAGAACCGGGCTCCTTACTCGCTTGATCTTAGCGGTGTTGGCTTTGTAGTCCTCATTGCTGATCAGGTCCCAAAACTCGTCGGCTTTCTTGAAGGCTGGGAACTCGACCTTGTATGCATCAGCGTTGAGACCGTAGGCTTGACATAGCTCAGGGATGGAGAGTGTGTAGGCTTGACGTCCAACTTTGAAGTAGAGGCGGCCTTGAGAAGGGATGGGTGCACTAGGATTCTCATACCGGAACTCCAAGGTGGCAAGGAAGTCTATTGTCACTTCAGGAATGGTTGGGCAATCCATCCGTGACAGACATCTTAAGCCAATGTTCTTGAGGAGTTGGTCGAAGTCCCCAAGAATCCCGAGCTTAGACAACAGCTCTCGATCAGCAAACTTGGTAGGCTCAAACCGGAGCCTCTCTAGCCACTTCTTATCTCTCTTCTCATCCTTGCTCCATCTAACCCTCTCTTGAACTGCCACTTCTTGTGCTTCTCCTTCTTGTGCTTGCTCCTCTCTTGTTCTTTTTGGGGCCATGGTTCCTGAAACAAATTTCTAAAGATATTGATAAGTACACGGCAGTTTGATGAGAATGAGAGAAGAGAAGGAGAGAATTTATAAAAGGCTACCCTAGAATTTTGGGGAATAAATAAAAATCATAGCTAAATAAAAGGGAATCAAATCTTTAGATACTGAAAAATCTAGAATTTTTCCTTTTACTTAGCTAATTTTAAAAATTCAAAACTGATCCTATATTCTAAAACAAGATCTGGCGGATTTAAAGGAGATTTTCTAGAATTAAATCATTAAATCTTTGAAAATACCTTTGCAAGAAGTTCAGAATATCTTTCGCTAGCTTTTGAAAAGTAAAACTCTCACTCTCTTTGTTCAAAAATCTCGAGCAAAACAGGAATGGGAGGGTGAGAGGATGTTTGAAATATTTAAAGACTAGCAAAACTAAAACAATGGGTGCTCAAAGTGGTTTTTCTGACAAAGTCTTGGTCAAGGCACATCTTTCATGGTCAAAGATGCTTGCCTTGACCAAGTTATGAATTCAAAAGTTGGAGAGAAAAGAGTAAAGGAGGGAAAGAAAAATGTTACCTCGGCATGAGATCGAGTCCATTTGGTCGATCTAGGACTCGTTCTCATGCCCAAAATGGCTTAGATCGAGAGGGTTACTCGATTTGAGACACGATTCAGAGTGAATCGAGTCCTGGATCGATTGGCTCTCTCGATCATTGAGATGTTGGCTCCTCTGCTAAGTCCTCATGATCGAGCTATGTCCTCGATTTAGGGGTCGATTTGGCATAGATTGAGTGATGGATCGAGTCGAGTGATCGATCTGTTTTCAACAGATTTTCTCGAGAGAAATTAGATCGGTCGATCCGATTTGGATCAATCGATCCTTTTTCGTCAAGGTCGATCTTGTCACTCGATCGACTGGCTCCTCTTGATTCACTGACTCGATCTAGCAAAGATCGAGCCAGGATCAGTCGATCTAGCACTCGATCTCTAGCCTTATTCTAACCCTATTGCCTTTTTAAGACCTCAAAGTCAAGGTTTAGACTCCTTATACCTGTTCCTACACACTTGCAAAAATAAAAACATAAAACTGAAAGGGAAATAAAGCAGAAGTATGTACAAGATAAACATGGGAATGCCTCCCAAGTGCGCTTTCTTTAACGTCTTTAGCTAGACCTTACTCCCAAGTGCGCTTTCTTTAACGTCTTTAGCTAGACCTTACTTGGTCTAAGCGGATGGTGGGTCTTGGAGAAGCACTGAGGTACTCTCCTTGTCATAGCTATCTGCCAAATAGGACTTGACTCTGTGTCCGTTGACGGTGAATGCACTGCCACTTTTTCCCATCAGAGTAACAGCTCCATACGGCAAGACTTCTTGAATCACGAACGGTCCGCTCCACCTTGATTTCAGCTTGCCCGGGAAGAGCTTGAGCCTCGAGTTGTACAGCAACACCAGTCCTCCTTCCTTAAGCTCCTTGGCAACCAACTTCTTGTCATGAGCCTCCTTAGTCCGCTCCTTGTATATCTGGGAGCTCTTGTAAGCATTCAGCCTCAACTCGTCCAGTTCGTGTAGCTGAATAAGGCGCCTCTCCTGAGCAGTCTTGAGATCAAAGTTCAGCCTCTTCACAGCCCACAACGCACGGTGTTCCAGCTCAACCGGGAGGTGACAGCCCTTGCCATAGAGTAGAGTGAAAGGAGTTGTACCAATCTGTGTCTTGAAGACGGTACGGTAGGCCCAAAGAGCGTCATCCAGCTTCACTGACTAGTCTTTCCTTGTTGCTCCGACGGTCTTCTCTAGAATAGCCTTGATTTACCTGTTGGAGACCTCCACTTAACCGCTTGTTTGAGGATGATACGGTGTAGCCACCTTATGCTTAACCACATACTTTCTCAAGAGGTTCTCAAAGACCTTGTTTATGAAGTGGCTTCCTCCATCACTTATAACAACCTTGGGTACCCCAAACCTTGGGAAGATGATACTCTTGAACAACTTGATTACCACCTTAGAGTCATTTGTAGGGGAAGCAACAGGCTCAACCCATTTAGAGACATAATCCACTGCTACTAAGATGTATTTGTTGCCGTATGAAGAAGGGAAAGGCCCTTTGAAGTCAATCCCCCACGCGTCGAACACGTCAACCTCGAAGATGGGAAATTGAGGCATTTCGTTCCTCTTAGTTATATTCCCTGCTCGTTGACATGCCTCACAGCTCTTCACAAACTCGTGTGCATCTTTAAAAATGGAGGGCCACCAGAAACCGGCTTGCAACACCTTCGTGGCTGTCTTGAATGAGGCGAAGTGTCCTCCGTAAGAAGAAACATGGCAATGGTAGAGAATGTCCCTGGCTTCTTCCTTTGTAACACATCTCCGGTACAAGTTGTCTACTCCTCTTTTGTATAAGTAGGGCTCGTCCCAAAAATAGTCACTAGCCTCCCTCATAAACCGCTTCTTGTGATAGCTGGTTAGATGTGTTGGTTCCTCACCACACGCTAGATAGTTCACCACATCAGCATACCACGGTAGATCCTCTTCTTTGAAACTCAGCACCTCCTCAAACCTCCCGTATAGCTTCCCACAAACAGCAGTAGTAATCGCCATAAGCTGCTCTTCTGGAAGAGAGCCATCTAAGGGGAGAGACTCGTTGATCCTTAGCCGTGAGAGGTGGTCAGCGACTCCATTTTTTATCCCTTTCTTGTCTTTAATCTCCATGTCAAACTCCTGGAGTAACAGAATCCATCTTAAGAGACGAGGCTTAGTGTCTTTCTTCGAGTAGATGTATCGTAAGGCAGCGTGATCCGTGTATACAATAGCCTTGGAGCCAACCAGATATGATCTGAACTTCTCAAAGGCGAAGACTACTGCAAGCAGCTCCTTTTCCGTAGTGGTGTATCGTGATTGCGTGTCATCCAAGGTCCTTCAAGCATAATAGATCACGTGTAGCTTCTTGTCTTTCTTCTGACCAAGGACGGCTCCTACGGCGTAGTCACTAGCATCACACATGATCTCAAAGGGGAGAGACCAGTTTGGTGCTTGGATTATAGGGGCTGATGTAAGTGCTTCCTTGATGGTCACGAAAGCCTTCAAACACTCCTCATCGAATACAAACTCAGCTTCCTTGCACAACAGCCTTGTAAGAGGGCGTGCAATCTTGGAGAAATCCTTGATGAAACGCCTATAGAACCCTGCGTGCCCCAAGAAGCTTCTGACTCCCTTGACATTAACCGGCGGCTCAAGACCCATCATGACCTCCACCTTAGCCTGATCAACCTCAATACCCTTCTCTGATATCTTGTGACCGAGCACGATCCCTTCCTTAACCATGAAGTGGCATTTCTCCCAGTTCAGCACCAAGTTTGTCTCTTCACAACGTTTAAGTACCCTGCAAAGATTCAACAAACACGCAGGAAAGGACGCACCATACACAGAGAAGTCATCCATGAATACCTCTACCATCTCCTCTATAAGATCAGAGAAGATAGACATCATACACCTCTGAAACGTAGCCGGTGCATTACACAATCCAAACGGCATCCTTCGATATGCAAAGGTAACGTAGGGACATGTGAAAGTCGTCTTCTCCTGATCGTTTGGGTGAATAGGTATTTGAAAGAAACCACTATACCCATCGAGAAAACAATAGTAAGGGTGATTGGCAAGTCTCTCAATCATTTGATCAATAAAAGGCAAGGGGAAATGGTCTTTCCTAGTCGCAAGGTTAAGCTTCCTATAGTCAATACACATTCTATGACCAGTGATGGTCCTAGTAGGGATAAGCTCATCCTTTTCATTCCTTATGACCGTGATCCCTCCCTTCTTAGGCACCACGTGTACAGGGGAAACCCACGTGCTGTCACTTATGGGATAGATCACGTCAGCCTCTAAAAGCTTAAGGATTTCCTTCTTAACAACCTCTTTCAAGTTAGGATTCAAACGCCTTTGATGTTCTATAGAAGAAGCGTTCTCATTATCCAAGTGAATCCTATGAGTGCATAGCATTGGTGAAAGGCCCTTGATGTCACTTAAAGAGTACCCAATGGCCTTCCTATACTTTCTCAGCTCAGTTAGGAGCGAGTGCAACTCATCATCACTAAGGTTTTCGTTCACAATCACGAGATAGGTGTTATTAGGCCCTAAGAAAACATACCTTAGCCCTTTTGGGAGCTCCTTAAGGTCCACCTTTGGGGCTAACAGCTCACTCCAGTCATCCTCGTGGCTGTTGTTGTTGCTTTCCTCCTTGGAACTCTCCTTTGAACTCGAGGCATTGCCCTTCAGACTGCTTTCCTCCATCGCTATCCCTTCTGAGATCGAGTCCTCCGGTCGATTCTCGTCTCGATGTCGTCTAGATGGAGCCATTTCGCTCGATTCACTTACTCGATTTGATATGGATCGAGTAAGGGATCGAGACGCTGAGTCGATCTCTTGGTTGGACTCCAAAATGATCGGGAGGTCTCTCTCGATCTTCGACTCGATTGTTTTTCCTGATCGAGCATTCTTCTCGATCTGTCCATCGATTGTTGCACCGGATCGAGTTGTGTTCTCGATTGACTTGTCGATCTGACTCCTGGATCGAGTGATAGCGTCGATCTCGGGGTCGATCTCTAGGCAGCAACCTTCTTCATTCTTGATAATCTTCCTAGAATCCAGCAGGTTCACGTACACTTGGGTTCTCTGGTCCACATAGCCAAACTCCCCTGGCTCCTTAGTCAGTGCTAGCTTCAGATGGTCTTCTAGAGCGAGCTCTTCCAGCAACTCATCCGCTAAAGCATCCATTGTTTCAATGTAGAAGGCTTGCCCTTCAATAGTTGGCTTCTTCAGAACCTCGTTGATGTCGAAGTCAAGCCTGATCTCCTTCCCCAAATGCAAGGAAATCTTCCCGTTCTTCACATCTATGATAGCCCCGGCGGTTGCAAGGAATGGTCTCCCTAAGATGATTGGGTCTTTAGTCTCCTCATCCATATCCAACACGACAAAGCCTGTGGGTACGTTCATACCACTGATTCGTACTGGTAAATCTTCAAGCAGCCCCACTGGCAACCTCACGCTTCTATCAGCCAGCACCAATGAGATCCGACAGTCTTTAAACCGAGTAAAACCAAGCTTCTTAGCCACGGAGTGAGGCATCAAGTTTATGCTAGCTCCGAGATCACACAAGAAACTC
This sequence comes from Thlaspi arvense, assembly GCA_911865555.2. Classification (NCBI taxonomy): domain Eukaryota; kingdom Viridiplantae; phylum Streptophyta; class Magnoliopsida; order Brassicales; family Brassicaceae; genus Thlaspi; species Thlaspi arvense. The sequence continues at coordinate 36,003,832 of OU466862.2, forward strand.
TTGAACTCTAGAGGACCCAAAGCGCAGGGTATAGTGAAGCTTCCAGGGTCTCCCAGCTTCTTAGGGACTATCTCCTTGTGTATAACCGCGCTACACTCTTCACTTAGAACAAGTACCTCTTTGCTTTCTTTGTTCTTCTTCACAAGGGTGTCCTTGAAAAACTTGGCGCACTTGGGCATCATAGCTAGACAATCTACAAGAGGCAGCTTGATTTCCACGTCTCTCAGGTGCTTCTCAAACAGGATCCGGTGCTTCTCTATTAGCTGCTTTTTGAAACGACCGGGAAATGGCAACTTCGGTACGTAAGGTGGGGGCACGTAAGAGTTCTTCTCCTTGGTGGTTTGCTCACTTTTCTTCTCAGCGACCGCCTTATCTTCTCTCCTCGGCCCTTGGATCCAAACGTTGTCAAAGTTAATCTCATCATCATCAGCCGAAGGTTTACCCTCCCCCTCTTGAATTACAACGTCCTCGTTGTTCTTTGTGGAGACCGGAGGTTCGAGCTCTTTGCCGCTTCTCAACGTTATAGCATTGGCATACTCCTTGGGATGTTGCTCACACTTTCCCGGAAGACTGTTCTGACCACTCGTGCTTGCTTTGCCTTTCTCCAGCTGTTTGATCTTGTTGTTTAGGTTGGTGATCTGAGTGGAGAAGTCGGTTAGAGATGAGTCTAGGCGAGTGTTCATTTCAGCGAACTTCTGGTTGGTAGAGGCTTGCCCTTGTATTAGCCGTTGAAACATTGCTTGAACCGGATCAACTTGTTGTTGCATCGGTTGTTGTTGCTGAGGTGCAAAGCCCGAAGGGTAGTTAGGAGTATAACCCTTGTTGTGTTGTTGTTGCCCTTGGAATTTGCTCTGCCCTTGACCTTGGAAACCACCACTCGGTTGAAAACCTTTGTTGTAAGGGATGAAAGGTTTTGCTTGCTGAGCAGGGTACACTTGATCTCTAGGGTTGGCTACGTTGGTGCATCGGTAAGAGAGGCTGTTGTTCTGGTAGCCTTGGTTGTAGCCTTGAGACTTGTAGTTGTTCTGTCCAGCCACCCAATTTGCTTCTTCTTGGCTTAGCTCTAACTCCTCTTGGTTCTCATCAGCTTCACCAACAAAGTGAACATGCTTCTGATTAGCTAACACCAACTTATCAATCTTCTCATACAAAGATTTGAGCTCCTTCTTGTGAGACTCTAGCTCTGATCCTCTTGCTGCACGGTCATAATCTTCAGCATAGTTTCCATCACTCAACGTCAAGTTTTCTATTAGTTCCATACCCTCTTCTACCTCTTGACCGAGGAAGTTCCCTTTGCTAGCTGTGTCAAGCAACAACCTGATCTTTGGTGAAGCTCCACGGTATATGGTACTGAGTAGTGTCTCCTCGCTGAACCCATGATGAGGACATTGGATCGTGTAATCTTTGAAACGCTCCATTGCCTCGTTGAATGTCTCGTTGTTCCTTTGAGTGAAACCACTGATTTCGCTTCTCAACCGTGCTGTCCTTGTGCTTGAGAAGAACTTTGAGAGAAATGCCTTCTTACACTCAGCCCATGATGTGATGGTGCCTTGTGAGAGGGTCTTCTCCCAATGTCTAGCTTTGTCTCCGAGTGAAAAGGGGAAGAGACGCAGCTTGAAAGCATCTTCGGATATGCCATTGATCTTGATCATCCCACATACTTGCTCGAAGTTGTCTAAGTGCTCCAAGGGGTCTTCCATTGCTAAGCCGTGGAACTTGTTGTTTTGCACCATGGAGATGAAACCTGGCTTGATCTCGAAGTTACTGTTTTGTACCGGAGGTGGAGTGATCCCAAACCTATTGTGGTGGGTATTGGGAGCATCTCCGGCTCCTATGATCCTTGGGGGTCTAGCCGCGTGTTGGGTGTTTCCATTGCCCCGTCCTGCTGGAGGAGGTCCTTCTGGATGCTCGTGTTCAGCCATAGCTTCAAAGTCAACCAAACCGTGCTGAACAATCTCCTCAAAGGCTCTTGTTTGCTCTCTGACTCTCCTTTGCCGTGAGTGACCAAGTTGATGAATGTTGTCTAAGGGTTGTAGAAGATTGTTATCTCCCCTTGAACGAAGATTCATGTATCTGAAAACACACGTTTGAGAGTAGAAGTATTAGTAACTTGAAAAAGGTAAAGACTTAGTCTTTGCTAAGACCCAAATCTCTATGTTCTCTAAACAGTCCTAGAATGGCGACGGCGCCATTTGATAAACATTTTTCTAGCTCGGGTTTATGATGCAGAGAGGTTATCAAACTCTAATGTAAGCAATGTCGTAGTATAGCAAGCAAGAGAGAGTCAATCCACTTCTAGGAGATAGAGAATGCACAGAGAATGCAAGGACTATAGGAAATCTAAGCAAAATGAGACAGTTTAAGATAAAATCTCTGAAAACTAGATACAGCAACTTAAACAAAATGAAACCTATTTTAAAAATACTAGAAAGGAAGGAACTACCACGAGAAACAAACAGATTAATTAAAGGAAAGAGCTTCGAATTATTAAAATTCGACTAGTAGATCGACCACGAGATCGACCACTAGATCGAGCAGTAACAATCGATCTCGTCTAAAAATGTAAAAGCAGTGAAACTAATGACCAGGATGCTATCAGATAACAAGCGAAAGATGAGAATAGACGTAAAGATGCTAAAAGAAAGGGTCTAGGGTTGAGATTCATGGTTAGGGGCTTCAAAGGTTCGACCTTGGGTTTGAAACTTTAGATCGACTCACTTGGTGAGGATCTCTAAGCCTTGAAAACAAAACAAGATCTATCTGTGGCTTTCGGTATAGATCACTCTTTCATCCTCTCCTCCAAACCCATGGCTTTTGGTGGAAAGAGAGGTCGAAAGGCAAGGAAAACAGATTTCAAGTAAATGGCTTAACTAGTCCCCCAAACTTCCATGGCTTTTGGGAAGGGGTAACTAGTCTCTAAGGTGTGATCTTCCAAGGCTCCTGGATCCTGTCAAGGTAAGGAACCTCTCGGATCATGAAGCTCTTGGCGTGAGAGTCTTCAAGCTTTAAGCTTTCAACACCTTAGAAGAGATAGCCTTTAAAAACGTTTAGAAAAATCCCAAGATCGAAACCCTTTCAACACCTTAATCCTCTCAACCCCGAACCCAAAGTAAACTACTCGCTACACATAGAGTAAATCAAGCAAAGCATGAGAAACGAGACGATGAACATGAAAGAAAAACTGGATTAAACGAAAACGATTCGAATACAAAAGCTTAAGAGAAAAACGAGTTTCAACAATGGTGTTCTTCACGAAAACGAGAGAGAAAAAAAAATAAAGAAAAGGATAAGGATCTAAAAGTTATCGAAAAAGGGCGTCGCCGCCTTCCCTAAAATGCTCAAACAAGCCAATGGTCCCCCCTTCGCTAGCAGCCAAAAACGGTTGAAAGGACAGAAATCGACTCCAAGATCGAGTGGTTCTCTCGATCATATCCGGACATCGTGTCTTCGGCTCGATCTGGGTCTTGATCTTCATCGGCGAATCGAGTGTTGCATCCGATCTCCGTATCGATCTTCGGCTGGATCGAGTGGTGTACTCGATCTGTCTCTCGCTCTGCATGGCGTCATTTACGTCTGTACCGATTGATCGATTGCTTTACTCGATCTCCGTCTCGATCATTTTCCTTGGATCGCCTAGTTGGCTCGATCTTCTGGTCGATCAACTCCTAGATCGACCAGCCATGCTTGATCTGCTACTCGATCTCTGGTCCTTAGCATATTTCCGAGCTCCCACGAACTGCTACATCAGCTTCAACACGTCCACGAACCTCCACGACTCCAAAGCAGCCAGAAACAACCTGAATGTGATGCAAAATGCAAGAAAAATACGTATGCTGATGCAAGAATGCTCTAGGACCCTAAGTGATGCAATCTAACCTAAAACATGATACAAATGCATGAAAAGCTAACTAATGAGTATGCAATATGTATGCAATATTCAATAACATCACTTCTTCATAGGTTCCTCCTTGGCCTTCAGCGCCAGCAGTAGCATTCCATTGGTGATCTTCTTCTTCTTCTTCTCCAATCTCTTTAGTGTTTCCTTCCTCACTGTCATCTTCTCCCTCTCCAGGGATAGGGCCGCCTGTGTAGAGCTCCTCCTCACTAACATAGAAGCAGATGTTTGTCCTTGTGGTGAAGGAGGTGAGCCTTGGGTTAGGGAGAAGGACTCTTACTTGCTCTTGGTGATTATTGAGGAATTGGTAGACATGCTTGTCCTGAACACTCTTCTCAAGAAAATGGCTTCTCTTCAGATAATCCATATCTATCCAGATAGGATCTAGATCATCTCCAGCATGTTCCTCAAGATTCACATCACAAGCTATGATTATAGCTGTCACAACTCCTCCAATGTGAAGCTGTGGATTCATCTCCCTTTTTCCTTTGTTGATAATCCAGCTCTGATAGGTTAGTAGTTGCTCCATCAACAGTCTCACAAGGCATGGGAATTTGCTTGGTGGCTTGGCGCCCACACTGGTATACAGTCCGTTGTAGAGGAAGTCTCTTTCCTTGCTAGTTAGGTGTGAGGTTTCCTTCCTTGCAAAAATTGTGTTTGCAAGCACCTTTTGTGCATATCTAACTGCAGGATGCTTCAAGTGTTGGTTCCTTGTATTTCCAGCTCTGAATTCTCCAACTCCAATTATTTCTCATAGCCTTGAGTACTATGACTCATGGATTGAGAACTTCTTTCCTCTTTCAAAATAGGTGCTTAGCCCCAACGCCTTAGAGAGTTCTTGGAATGTGATTGTGAACCTCTGGTTTCCAAGCTTGAACGAGATCCATCCATCATGGTCAGGAAGCTCACTCATCTCATAGTTGACCACCTTGAGAGTGGAGAGGAACTGGTGAGTGAAGCGCTGATAGGAGGGAAGAGGCAGTAACAGCTTTGTAAGCCCAATGTGCTCAAAGAGGGAAATGCAGTCTTCATAGATCCCTAGCTCCTTCATTATGACGGAGCTAAGGTATCTTGTTGCCTTGAAGGTGCATCGACTGAACTCCTCCATGAGCTCCCTAGCACTGTACTTCCTGGATGGAATATCCTCCTCAGCTGATCTTCCCTTGCCTCTCTGCTTGGCGCCTTTCTCTCCAGCTGGTCTCTTTCCAACGGCTTTGGATGAAGTCTCAGCTGCAACACCCTTTCCTTTGTCCTTGCTTGCTCGTGGTGGGGTAGTGGCTCCTTCCTGAGGTGCTTTTCCCTTTTTCCCAGCAGCTATGTTTGTTCCTCCCATTGTACCTTCAAAAGCAAAGCTTGAAAACAGCTGAAGAACCTAATAACTGAAAGAACAAAAGCTGAAGAACCTAATAACTGAAAGCTTTAAAAGAAAACTCTCTAGGCTAAGAAAAGTCTAACAAGTCTTAACAACAAGATTAAACTTCTACAAAGCAAGAGGAAATCAAAAGCTAGCAGTTAGATAAGCTAGAATGCACAAAGGATAAATAGTTATGCATGAGAATCTAGCAAAATGGTTCTTAGGTAAAAAGAGATGATGATCTTGCAAAGGAATGAAAATAAGCAAGTAATGAGATAAATGAACAATAAGCAAAGCTTCAACATCTAACTTGCTTATCTTAAAAAATTCCACATTGCGATATCAAAGCAAAACACTTACAACTAATCAACACTTGCTCTTAAAAATAAAGACTAAGCGATTATTAACACATGCAAAGTTTAAGAGCAAATGAATGATAGTTTAAGAAGCAAACCTTTGTGGAACCTCTGAGCACTTAGAGAAAGCAATAAAAGAGAGAGAGAACTAGTAATTTTGTGCTTTGGATGAGAAGAGGAGTGAGCTGAAGTGTGAAGAGAAGTGAAGAAGTTGTTGGTTTAAATAGAGCGAAGGGGAGGGAACCAAAGGAATCAATGGTTGGTGAGGGAACCAAAGAAATCAAAAGTGTGGGGGGACAAAAACAAAAGTGCTCAGGAGTAATAAAAGAGGTCAGGAAGGATCCAATGCTAAAATTTAAACTCTCTTGGCTCCAAACCAAAGGAGGGTAATTTTTTGAAAAATGAAATACTTACCTCGGGTGGAACATCGGTCACAAGTGACTGTTTTGCCTGACCGAAATGTCGGTATCAGTCATAAGTGACGGATGATAATGACCGATGTGCTTCCTGGGGACAACATTGGTCATCACATGATCGATGTACTCGACCGAAATCCATCCGACGTGTTTATGTCGGTCTGTGTATAACCTATGTCAGTGACCGATATGTTTCCTGAGAATCACATCGATCACTAACTAGTCGGTACACTTAACCAAAATTCATCTGGTGGGTTTACATCGATCAAGCTTGACCGATGTAGATGACCGAAATGTGTCCCTCATTCAAACTTCCTTCCACATCGATCACAAGTGATCAATGTGTTGACTGGTGTAAACTGGCTCCACTGACATCGATCAAACATGACCGAAATTCATGACCGAAAAGTCTTTATCGGTCTTGTCATGACCGATACAGTTGATCGATGTCAGCCAGAAAACACCTGTTCTTTGTCCTCTTCAGACTTTCTCAACCCCCAATTCGAACTCCTGTTTATATACACTATAACAAAGCATAAAAGATAAACTAGAAAGCATAATATATAGAAAAGGATACCATGGGACTACCTCCCAAGTGTGCTTGTTTAAAGTCACTAAGCTTGACTTTGATTACTTGAGTGCTAGTGAGTAAAGGTTGATGGAGCTGGTGCTCCTACCTCTTTCTTCCTCCAGACCCATGTTCCCTTTGATAGTTGCCTGGGTTTGCCACGAGCTGACATCCTATGCCCTTTCTTCTTAACATTTGGTGTGGTTGAAGGTTTCACTTCCTTGGTGTTTAAGCTTTCATTATCCTTCAAACCCTCTTCAAGCTTCAACACAGCATGTGGTGTCTTTCCTTGTTCAGTAGGGAAAGCATCACTCATTAACATGCTCATAGTGAGATTCATAGCGTCCTCCAAATCATCTAGAAGCCTCCACTGTTCATTCTCTTGCTCAGTTGCTCCACAGAAAACTATGGCAGGAGAGTAAATCTTGTAGACTTTGAACTCATTAACATTTTTTAGAATCACTGAACCTCTCTTGAAGTCTAACTGATCTCCTGCTGTTGCCAAGAATGGTGTGCCTAGAAGAAGTGGCACCTCTCTGGAATATGTTTTCTCCATGACTACAAAGTGTGTTGGCACTAGGCATTCTCCAATCTTCAAGGGGGTAGTCCTTCACCATGCCCAAGGGTCTTGTGGAGGTGTTGTCCACAAAAGTGATAGAGGTCCTGGATGGCAGTAGCTTCTTGATTCCCAGAGTTTGGCTTAGATGGAGGGACATGACATTCACAGTTGATCCTGAATCACATAAGGCCTTGACATTGCCAAGGATCTCCAGCTCACAAGTGATGAGGAACTTTCCTGGGTTGGGGAGCTTGGGCAATGACTTCATCATCTTGCTACTTTTCATGTGAGCCCCCAAATTCTCAAGGATTGGTTCCACTACCTCTAGCTTATCAAAAAACTTCTTTCTGGAATCTAATTTGATGTTTCACTTCTAGCAAAGTGGTGCCATGTGGGAGCTTTATTCCAGCATCATGTATGTCTTGTTTGAACTTTGTGTACATCTCCATTCTAGCTTTTGTGAAATGCATTGTGGGGTAGGAGACTGGTGGTTTGCCATCCTGAGCTGAGAGTCCTTTACCCTTGTCAGTACTGCTTGAAGAGTTGCCCACTTGGTTATTGTAGAGCTCCTTGGAGTCTTGAGGAGTGTTGTTAGACAAGACCATCAAAGCATGGTGTGTCTCTAGTGGTTCTTCATCAGCATCAGTGTGCTTTGATGTGGTGGCTTCTTCTGCAGCAGCAAGGGTTTTCTCAGCCTCCTCTTTCTGAGCAGTTTCCAGTGCTGCTCTTTCCTGTTCTTCTTCTCTGTTCAAGTTTTCATCAAGTCCATTGAGAAACTTCCCTACAACTTCCTGAGCTTCTTGATCAGTGATGTTAATCCTTCTGATTTCTCCTCCATACTCAACCCTTAGCCTGTCCATATGTAATATCATTTCTTGGATCATGATGCCAAGCTCTTACAATGAGGCATCTTCATCAATGAATTCCTCTTCTGCTTCCTCTGCCTCTTCAGTGAGTAAGTGGCAGAATTCCTGAGGTTTGTGTGCAGCTTGTCTAGGAAGAGTGTCCTGGAGTCTGAGTGTTGGTGCATCATCTTGGCTGTTCTCCATGAGATGTATCCTTGAGTCCAGGTCATCAAACTTGGCATGAAGGTCATCATGAACATAATATATCCTGTTGTGCAGCTCAGCAAATCTCTTGTTCATCTCCATTTTTCCAATGGTCTGGAGATTGATGTTTACCATGATCATTCTCTTAATGTAAGCTGTTCTATATGTAGGAGCATAGGGTTGGTGTTGAGTTGGGGAAGGAGTGTAGCTCTCTTCAAAGTAGTGCATAGGTAGAGGCTCTTGGAAGAAGTTGTTATAGGTAGTGTCTTCAAAGTACAACATCTTGTTGTTTGTTGTAACTCACCTGAAAGGAAAACACTTGGAAAGGAATGAATAACCAAAGAAAACTAAAAACTTGATCTTAAATATTCTACAGACTCTAATGATTCAAACAGAAAACCCAAATGGCAACGGCGCCAAATTGATACATGGGTTTTAGCCTCTTATGTCAATCACCCATTGTACTAGTCATTGTCGTATTGGGTTTTAATGTCAATCCAAATGGGTTTTTGTTAAGGACAGAAGAGTTGAGAGTGAAAATCTCTAAGTCAAGCAAGCAGAAAAGGGGTTTTGTTGCCCAAGCAACCAATCTAATATCCTAATATGATCAAGCAGCAAAGAGAGTAAAGACAAAGATAAACTAGGCAAAACCAAGCAAGCAGAACAGAGTAAAACAGAGTTAATTCGAAATTCAAATAAGAGAAAGGCAAGTTCCTAGATGTGGTTATTGACTTTGGGGAATTCAGAGACTAACTAAGGCTATTTCAAACTATATTGATCAAGCAAATAAGCAAGCAATGGTGATTCCTAGACATAGAGTTCACATCAAGCAAGCTAGATCCAATCTCTTGGCAAATAGCCCATTGCCAAACATCTTAATAAGAACTAACTCTCATTAGTGCTAAAACATCAAGAAAGCAATAGATAACAACTCTATTCAAGTCAAAATTCTCCTCAAACAGTCAATCTCTTGAGCCAAGGCCAGCAAATCATCTATTGAACAAGATCAGCATTTCATCAAACACTTGGTGGGCATAAGAGAAAGCTAACAACCTAGATAAGTGTGATCAAGACAAATCTAGCATTAAGAATAGATTAATAGAGAGGACCCATAAACTGAATCACTAAACAAGCCCTAATCTACCACATCTAGAAACTCTAAGCAAACTACTCACTCAAAGCCATGTTTAACATCAAATCACAAAGGAAAAGGATTTTAAACATGATTATAAGAGAGAATAAAGAAATATTAAAGGCAAATACTTAATTATATTAAACAAAGCAAAGGATTTGTCTTACAAACTCAAAGAAAATGCTTAAGAACAGTAAATTGACAATACTTGTCGAAAATCTGGAAAAAGGAGCGATTTATAGCCTAGAGAAGGAAGCCCTAGAGTAATGGCAAAAGTGTAAATAAAACAGGTTCGGACTGGGTTTACATCGGTCAGTTACAACAGTCATCTGTGACCGATGTGAATCCCATCGGTCTGGCAGTGATCGATGCTGGTGACCAAAATTCATTCGTTGTGTTTATGTCGGTCACTCCTGACCAATGCTGGTGATCGATGTGCTTCGTATCGGTCACACTTTGATTGATGCTGGTGACCAAAAATCTGGTATCAGTCACCCCTTGACCGATGTTCACCGTGCTCTGACTGAAAACCTTTGCAGAGATTGTCTGCTTTGATCCTTTTTGCTCCCTTTGATCCAGCTAGCATCCTGAATCATCCCCAAAGCTCCTCCAAGCTCCTTTTAGCTCCAAAAGCACTTAAAAACATCTAAAATGCAAACTATACCCTAAATGCAATCTAAGTATAGAAGGGGAAGAAAATGGAGCAAAAACTAAGGGAAATCATGCAAAAGAGAACCAAAACATATACTAAATGCAGTCCTAAATGGTGTAAATACAAGAGATATCAACATTTGGTGCTAGAAGGAGGGTTTTAGGTTGTCAGCTTGAATTAGAGATGTAGAATCTTTAGGACAGTTAATCAACCCCTTGTAGGCAAATACACATTAGCTATTTTTAGTCTAGAAAACTATCTTAATGTTTTGAATGACATTTTGCATTTCATCAAGAGTTTGTAGAATCTTTAAGATCAAGTTTTTAGTTTTATTTGGTTACTCACTCCTTTTCAAGCATTTTCATTTCAGGTACATCTCTACAAGTAGAGAAGATGCTCTGTTTTGAAACTCCAAGGTGCAACAACTTCTATCAAGAGCTTCTTCCTATGAACTACTTTGCAGACAGCTACAATACCCACCCACAGTTTGCACCCACGCCTGCTCTCCCTCAAGCTCAGCTTAATGCTTCTACCTCTACTACAGCTGATATCAAGAGTGTGCTCACTGAATTCCTCAACTTACAAGTCCTTGCAACATTGGAGATGAACCAGGGATTCGCTGGGTTGCATAACAAATTAGACTCTGTTCATGCTGAGCTCAACACCAAGTTTGATGATTTAGATTCAAGGATACATACCTTAGAGATCACCAATGAGTATTGCCAAGCTGTTGAGTCTGCAGTTGACTTCACTCCTCTTGAAGAAGAAGCTATTATTGAAGACTTCCTTTCCTTAATCAATAAGGACACTGACATTCAGAGTGGGAGGGAGGAGCTTATTGGAGCATATGCCACTGAGGAGAACTCTCTTAAAGAAGGAGCAAACAAGGAAGAAGAAGAGTGGTGGGCGCCACATGAAGTTGTTGATGCTACCAAGGAAGACTTTGTTGAAGTCTCTGATGTTAACAAGGATACTCAAGCTGCTGTTCTCCCTACTTACCAGCCCACCATCCCTTTTCCAGGAAGGTTCAAGGAACAGCTAGTTCAGAAATATGAAACCCTCTATGCTGCTCAGATGGAATTGAGAGGTTTGAATGGCCAATAAAAGCTTGAGAAGATAAGGGTAAAGGCTGGAACACCTGAGGTTAAGGAGCTCACTATCAAGAAACTTGGAGATCCAGGATGTTTTACTCTTCCATGTGAGCTTAAAGGGCAGACTTTCAAAAGCTGTCTTTGTGACCTTGGAGCAAGTATCAACCTTCTCCCATCCTCTACTGCTAAAGCTCTTGGCTACACTCAACTTCAGGAGAGCAATGTGTCCCTTACTATAGCTGATGGGACAGTGAAGACACCACTTGGGAGTCTCAAGGATGTACCAATGATGATTGAAGGGATAACCATCCCTACTGATTTCCTGGTGCTTGATGTGGAAGGCCATATAAAGAATGCTATCATTCTAGGAAACCTTGCCTAACCTCAGCTGGAGCAGTGTTTGATGCCAAGGAATGAACAATTGAGCTGAAAGTGACTAAGAATAAGGTTATATGGTTTGATTCTAAAGGGAATAAGATGGAGAATGAGGAAGCCTTCTCAATGGACATAAAGAAGCTGAAGCAGCTTGGTAAACATTGGCCAGAGTTTGACGGCTACCAAGGAGAGAGTTTTGATGGCTGCTGTTTGCTAAGTTTGTTTGAAGACACCACTGAAAAGGAGGTCCTTGAAGTGGTTGGTTACAAGAATCTGAATGATATCAAGTTGGGTACTAACAAAGGGGAGTTGGTTTTGCAACCAAGTATCTCTAAGAAGGGAGAGGTTAGCTTCAAGCTTCAGCAAGAGGGGAAGACTATGCCTTTTGCCAAGATCATGATGAATGGAGCCTCTACCAGAGTCAAAAGGAGCATGCCACCACCAAGGAGTTCCAAGACTCCTTCTCCTCACCTCAACTAAAGAGGTAATCAAAGTCATTCTTAGTGACTTTAAACAAGCACACTTGGGAGGTAGTCCCATGGTATCCTTTTGTATGTATTATGCTTTCTAGTTTATCTTTTATGCTTTGTTATAGTGTATATAAAAAGGAGTTCGAATTGGGGGTTGTGAAAGTCTGAAGGGGACAAAGAACAGGTATTTTCTGGCTGACATCGTTCAACTGTATCGGTATTGACAAGACCGATACAGACTTTTCGGTCATGAGTTTCGGTCATGTTTGATCGATGTCAGTGGAGGCAGTTTACACCAGTCAACACATCGATCACTTGTGATCGATGTAGAAGGAAGTTTGAAAGAGGGACACATTTCGGTCATCCACATCGGTCAAGCTTGATTGATGTAAACCCACCGGATGAATTTTGGTCAAGTGTATCGACCAGTTACTGATCGATGTGATTCTCAGGAAACATATCGGTCACTAACATTGGTCATAAACAGACCGACATAAACACGCGGGATGGATTTCGATCGAGTACATCGATCATGTGATGACCGATGTTGTCCCTAGGAAGCACATCGGTCATTAGCATCGGTCACTTATGACCGATACTGACATTTCGGTCAGTCACAACAGTCACTTGTGACCGATGTTCCACCCGAGTTAACTATTTCATTTTTCAAAAATTTTCCCTCCTTTGGTTTGGAGCCAAGGGAGTTTAATTTTTAGCATTGGATCCTTCCTGACCTCTTTCATAACTTCTGAGCACTTTTGTTTTTGTCCCCCACACTTTTGATTCCTTTGGTTCCCTCACCAACCAATGATTCCTTTGGTTCCCTCTCCTTCTCTCTATTCAAACCAACAACTTCTTCACTTCTCTTCACACTTCAGCTCACTCCTCTTCTCACCTAATGCACGAAACTACTAGTTCTCTCTCTCTTTTATTTCTTTTTCTAAGTGCTCAGAGGTTCCACAAAGGTTTGCTTCCTAAACTATCATTCCTTTGCTCTTGAACTTTGCATGTGTTCATAATCACTTTATCTATGTTTTTAAGAGCAAGTGTTGAGTAGTTTTAAGTGCTGTACTTTTATTTTGCAATGTGGAAGTGTTGAGTAGTTTTAAGAGCAAGTGTTGAGTAGTTGTTGAAGCTTTGCTTAATGTTCATTTATTTCATTACTTGCTTGTTTTCATTCCTTTGCAAGATCATCATCTCTTTTTGCCTAAGAACCATTTTGCCAGATTCTCGTGCATAACTGTTTATCTTTTGGTGCATTCTAGCATTTCTTAACTTCTAGCTTTTGATATCCTCTTGCTTTGTAGAAGTTTAATCTTGTTGATAAGACTTGTTAGACTCTTCTTAGCCTAGAGAGTTTTCTTTAAAGCTTTTAGTTAATAGGTTCTTCAGCTTTTGTTCTTTCACTTACCCTGTTTTCAAGCTTTGCTTTTGAAGGTACCATGGGAAGAACAAACATAGCTGCTGGGAAAAAGGGAAAATCACCTCAGGAAGGAGCAACAACCTCACCACGAGCAAGCAAAGACAAGGGAAAGGGTGTTGCAGCTGGGCCATCATCCAAAGCTGCTGGCAAAAGACCAGTTAGAGAGAGAGGCGCCAAGCGGCATGAGAGAGACAGAACTGTGGAGGAAGAGGTTTGTTTCCACGACCCAGATGCTAGGAAACTCATGTAGGCTTTCAACTAATGCACCTTTAAGCCAACAAGATACCCTTGTGCTAGTACAATGAAAGCACTAGGGATCAACATGGACTGAACGACAGTATTTCAGAACATGGAACTTGAAAGCCTCATGACAACCCCACACCCATCATATCAAGAGCTCACCTCCCAATTTATTTCCACTCTCCAAGTGCTCTGGTATGAGGATAGTGAACACTCTAATGGGGATGGGTGGTTCTCCTTCCACATTGGCAAGCAGAAGTTCACCTCCACCTTCCTAGCCATCACTGAAGCCCTTGGTCTCAGATCCTACACCAGCAAACGAAGCTATCTCTCTATCACCAGGAAGCAGCACGCCATGCTGTGGACTGCTGTAGGGGCTGGGCAATACATTGCTTGGACAACAAGAAATCAGCACCTCAGACACCTTGTTGTGAGATATGCCCACAAGGCACTTGCAAACACACTCTTTTACAAGAAAGGAGACAACATATCTCACAAGCAAGGAGATGGACCTGATCTACAAAGGGGTGTATGACATTGTGGGTACCAGCACTGATGGAAGACCTCTCACGGCGCCGGAAAAGGATGCTTGCTATGTGACTATGCTGATGACACAGCTCTACTCTTACCATAGCTGGGTTCTGAGCAAGGTGAAAGATGGGAGAAGCCCACAGATTCATATTAGGGGAGTTCTCACGGCTATTCTTCTAGCTAGTGGAGTCAACTTTGACGGTTATGAGGAAGATGCTCTGGAACCACAATGGATTGACATAACCTATCTCGAGAGGAGCCACTTCCTGGAGAAGAGCATTGGCGAAAAGCATGTATACAACTTCATCAAGGACTTCTGCACACCAGCAAAAGTTCTTCTCCCCAATCCAAAGCTCACCTCTTTCACCAGAAGAAGCAACATCTGTTTCAATCCAGCTGATGATGAGCTCTACACAGGCGGCCCTATCCCTGGAGAGAGAGATGAAGACAGTGAGGAAGGAAACATTGAAAAGATTGGAGAAGAAGAAGAAGAAGATCACCAATGGAATGCTACTACTGGCGCTGAAGGCCAAGGAGGAACCTATGAAGAAGATGAGCTTGAAGAAGAAGAAGTGTTGAGCTACAGCTCAAGGCAGTTCCACTTCAAACCCGATGAATCACCCAACCAAGGAGGCTCTTAGAAGATAGCTCATGAGCACATCAACTCTCTACAGAAGTGGTGTAAATGGCAGGACAAAGCAACCAAGAAGTTGGTGAAGATGGTTAAGGGGAAGTTCAGGAAAGACAAAGCAACATCAGCAAGAACTTCCCACCAAAGCCACACTCATGAGCATACACTTCACCAAGAAGAGCAAGCACATCAAGCTGATCCAACTAAAGAGGAGGAAGCTGTATGGAACCCCCATGGAAGACACTCTTTCCATGCACAGCCAAGTGATCAATGGGGAACATGGGCACAACCAAGGGCTTCATCATATGAGCCAAGAACCCATGTACCATCAGCTTGGGAACCAATTCCCACTCCCTCTTCAGTTCAGGAGACATGGCAATGGGGTCAACAAGGGAACTCTTCTCAAGCAGAGCAGTTATGGTCAAGCTGGGTTCAACCACCTCAAGAATCAGAGCATTCCACAAACTTTTATGAGAGGAGAAACAAGAGGAGAGCTAGCAAGTCTCCTCAGACCTCAGGATCATCCCACCACTACTACCACTGAACCAAGTACCACATCCTCTCCACCGTTTATACCATTCCATCTTTTTAGTTTTGTATTATATTTTGTGCTTCTCTCTCTCATTGCTTTCATTACACAAGAGACTGTGTAATTTAAGTGTGGGGGAGAGATTTGGGGTTTGACTTTGTGTTTTGTTTTCTTAGGTTTTCTTTTCTTTTTTACATTGAGTCTCATGCATATCATGTATTCATGTAAGGCATAGAAAAACAAAAAAAGTCGAAAAGCTTGAAAACTTTTGTATTTTTGCAAACCAAAAAGAAAGCATATAGTTGCCTTTCATTCTTCTAAGATTGAGTATAGTGTTGACATTTAGGTTGCATTGCATTTGCATAGGGCATTATGATGAATTTTCCTTCTAAAGTGCTTAGTGTTTAGAGATGATTTCAGTGTTTAAGTGGTTAGTTGTTTGATGCATCATATGATTGCTAGAAGTTAAGGCTGAACCATGCTTAGATTGCTAGATTTGGTCTTCTCATCTCATTCTAAAAGCACTTGTTCTCTGAAAATCAACTCTATCAACTTGAACTTTGATTTGGACTTTTAATTATCATATCTCATGCATTGAAAAGTGAATTCATGGCTACCATAAACATATTTGGATCATCTTTCTCCTTTCTACCACTCTTTTTGATCCAAGTAGCTGATCCTCATACTTATGGGACAGTTAATCCACACCCTTAACCAAAACCTCCTTTTGAGCCTAAACACTATTGTGAGAGCTGTGAGGCCTTTGCATTGCATTTCCGATTTTGTCTTGGCAAAAAGTGTTAGGAATAAGGCTGGCATTGATTGGCTCTCTTGTAGATATCAGCTTGCATCTTGAGCTTGATTCTAGGATAAGAGTTTTGGGTTAAAAAGGGTAGTATAGGTGGTTTGAACTTCATGTTTATATGCTTTGAAAGAAAGGGAAAAGATTTGAAATGGTAGAAAAGGGGAAACAGTCTAGAATTATGGTTAAGTAAAGGGATGAAAAAGCTCTAAGTGCAAAGAGGAAATGCACCAGCAATAAAGCTCAGAAAGGTCCAAAGAAGAAAAATCAGACCAGGAGCAATCCACAAAAGGTGATGAAGGTGCCAATACAACATAGAAGAGCAAGTCCCAACCAAAAAGAAGCAACCACACAAGCAAAAAGAAGAAGTTTCCCCAGCCATGAAGAAGGGTAAAGGGTAGAGTTTAGGAAAGGGTAGACTTAGGGGTTCACATTTGGGGTTTAGAAGTACTTAGGATTCATCTTTGGGTAGAAGGGAGCTTTGATTTGCATGCATAATTGTGCTTTTACCTTTTGCATTTTGCCTAAGATGAAGTCCTTTACATTGAGTGATCCCTTATGTTTAATAACCATTTGCTAAAATGAGATCATTTTTATCTCATGACCTTACCCTTTCAACCAAATGTCTTCACTTTATTTTCATAAGCATGATTCATGTTCTGATCTTAATTGAATGTTAAAGAGTTGGTTGATTTGAGAATTTGCCTAAGTTGAGATTTGAGATCATTTTGAAACATGATGAGCATGGCTAGGTTCTTTAAAGTATAGCTGATTATGATTGCATCCTACAACTAGGCACTTAAGCATTGATACCATCTCTTTACCTTTACACTTTTGGAATCTGAATGTCCACCTTCAAACCTCACTCTCTCATTTGTTCTTATTTTCTTGAGGACAAGCAAAAGTCAAATGTGGAGGTGTTGATATCTCTTCTATTTACACCATTTAGGACTGCATTTAGTACATGTTTTGGTTCTCTTTTGCATGTTTTCCCTTAGTTTTTGCTCCATTTTCTTCTCCTTTTAGACTTAGGTTGCATTTAGGGTATAGTTTGCATTTTTCTTGCATTTTGGATGTTTTTAGGGGCTTTTGGAGCTTGGAGGAGCTTTGGGGATAATTCAGGATGCTAGCTGGATCAAAGGGAGTAAGAAGGATCAAAGCAGACAATCTCTGTAAAGGTTTTCGATCAGAGCACGGTGAAAATCGGTAAAGGGGTGACCGATATCAGATTTTCGGTCACCAGCATCGATCATAGGGTGACCGATACGAAGCACATCGATCACCAGCATCGGTTAGGAGTGACCGACATAAACTCATCGAATGAATTTCGGTCACCAGCATCGATCACTGCCAGACCGATGGGATTTACATCGGTCACAAATGACTGTTATACCATTTATAATTATATTAAACAAAGCAAATGATTTGTCTTACAAACTCAAAGAAAATGCTTAAAAACAGTAAATTGACAAGACTTGTCGAAAATCTGGAAAAAGGGCTTTTTATAGCCTAGAGAAGGAAGCCGTAGAGTAATGGCAAAAGTGATCGATGCTGGTGATCGATGCTGGTGACCGATGTGAATCCCACCGGTCTGGCAGTGATCGATGTTGGTGACCGAAATTCATTCGCTGTGTTTATGTCGGTCACTCCTGACCGATGCTGGTGATCAATGTGCTTCGTATCGGTCACCCTATGATCGATGCTGGTGACCGAAAATCTGGTATCAGTCACCCCTTGGCCGATGTTCACCGTGCTCTTACCGAAAACCTTTGCAAAGATTGTTTGCTTTTATCCTTCTTGCTCCCTTTGATCGAGCTAGTATCCTGAATCATCCCCAAATCTCCTCCAAGCTCCAAAAGCACCTGAAAACATCCAAAATGCAAGGAAAATGAAAATTATACCCTAAATGCAACCTAAGTCTAAAAGGAGAAGAAAATGGAGCAAAAACTAAGGGAAAACATGCAAAAGAGAATCAAAACATGTACTAAATGGTGTAAATACAAGAGATATCTACGTGCCGTGTTAATTTTGGTCACTGTATCGATCACTCTCCAGATCGATTTGATCTGTATTGATCAAACCCAGGTCGCTACAACTGATCGGTACAAACCCAGTTCGAGCCTGTTCTATTTACACTTTTGCCATTACTCTAGGGCTTCCTTCCTTTGGCTATAAATAGCCCATTTTCATGTATTTTCGAAAGTCATGTCAATTTACTGTTCTTAAGCATTTTCTTTGAGTTTATAAGACAAATCCTTTGCTTTATTTAATATAAGTTGGTATTTGTCTTTAATCTTTCTTTAATCTCTCTTTTAATCATAATTAACATCTTTTCCTCTTGTGATTTGGTGTTAAACATGAGTATTAGTGAGTAGTTTGCTTAGGGTTCTTAGATGTGGTAGATTAAGGAGATTTAGGGATTGATTAAGGCTTGTTTAGTGCTTCAGTATATGGGTTCCTCTCTATTAATATGTTCTTAAACTAGATTTGTCTTGACTACACTTATCTAGAATTTGAGCTTTCTCTTATGCCCACCAAGTGTTTGATGAAATGCTGATCTTGTTTAATAGAGGATTTGCTGGCCTTGGCTCAAGAGATTGACTGTTTGAGGAGCATTTTGACTTGAATAGAGTTGTTTATTAATGCTTTCTTAATGTTTTAGCACTAATGAGAGTTAGTTCTTGTTAAGATGTTTAGCAAAGGGCTATTTTACAAAAGATTGGATCTAGCTTGCTTGACTGTGAACTTTATGTCTAGGAATCACCATTGCTAGCTTGTTTGCCTGATCAATGTTGTTTGAAACAGCCTTAGCTAGTCTCTAGATTCTCCAAAATCAATAACCACATCTAGGAACTTGCTTTCTCTTTTGATATATTTCGGATTTGCCCTGTTTTGCTCTGTTTTACTTGCATAATCTTGCTTAAAATGCCTTTTTCTTTGTTCTCTTTGTTGCTTGACCATCTAGGGTGATAGATTGGTTGCTTAGGCAACAAAAATCTTATGTGATTGCTTGACTTATAGATATCTGCTCACAAGTCTTCTGCTTTCAACAAAACCCATTTGGATTGATAAAAACCCTATGATATGCTACAACTGACTAGTACAAGCTTGGGTGATTGACAACAAGAGCCCAAAAACTCTTGTATCAGAAGCATTGTGAACATACTAAGGACATTGCGGTTGAATGCAATAACATAAGGGGTTGAACCATTGGGTTTGGAAGCTGCGGATAGAGCTGATTTATTGACTAGGATTCGGATTGCTCAAGAGCAAGATGAGAATCTGAACCTGATGTCACAGAATAATAAGACGGAATATCATACTTTAAACAATGGGACCATTGTTTTGAACGGACGGGTATGTGTTTCGGATGTGAAGGAGTTAAAGGATGAGATCCTTAAGGAGGCGCATCAGTCAAGATTTTCTGTTCATCCGGGGATGACCAAGATGTACCAGGATTTGAAATGGTATTAACATTGGGTCAGGATAAAGCGTGATGTGGCTAAGTGGGTAGCCGGATGTGAAACGTGCCAATTGGTTAAGGCAGAGCATCAGTTTCGGAGCAGTTTGTTGCAAACGTTACCAATGCTGGAATGGAAAATGGGACATGATCACCATGGACTTTGTACTGGGTTTACCAAAGACTAAGAAGTTGCATGAAAGAGTATGGATCATTGTGGATCGATTGACCAAGTTTGCTCACTTCTTACTTATGAAAAAGACGAATGGAGTATCAAAGTTGGTAGATATGTACATTGATCAGATCATGAGGTTGCATGGAGTGCCAGTGAGTATCATCTCAGATCTTAATCCGAAGTTTACTTCGAGGTTCTGGAAGGAGTTCCAGGAAGAGTGTGGAACGCGGTTGCATATGAGTACAGCATATCATCCTCAGACTGACAGACAGTCAGAACAGACAATTAAGACATTGGAAGATATATTGAGAGCATGCATGCTGGATTGGGTTGGTAGTTGGGAAGACTACTTACCGTTGGCTGAATTCGAATACAACAATAGTTACCATAGGAGCATTGAGATGTCTCCGTATGAGGCGTTGTATGGCAGGCCGTGTAGGACACCAATGTGTTGGACACCAGTGGGGGAGCGTAGTGTAATGGGGCCAGCAGTGGTCGAGGCTACTATAGAAAATATCAGATTCTTGAAAGTCAAGCTGAAAGAGACAATGGACAGGCAGAAAAGTCATGCGTACAAGCATCACAAAGACTAGGAGTTCAGTGTGGGTGATATGGTTTATCTGAAGGCACTGACGTATAAAGGAACATACATGGCAGCTAAGTATGCTAAGTTGAGTCCGAGGTACATGGGACTGTACCGGACACTGGAAAGAGTTGGCGCAGTGGCGTACAAGTTTGACTTGCCATAGGAAATGGGTGCGTTCCATAATGTATTCCATGTATCGCAGCTAAGGAATCACATAACCAAACGTGAAACGGTTATAGAGGAATCGCCTGCGGACTTGCAAGAGGACCTTGCAGTAGTGGCTGGGCCTGTTCGGTGATAGACAGGAAAGAAAAAACTAAGCATAAAAACCTGGTCAGAATGGTTCAGGTCGTATGGGACTGCGACGGACATGAACAGATGACGTGGGAAAAGGAGGCTAGGATGAAAGCCAAGTACCCCAAATGGTTTGATAAGTTGCAAACGAATGAGTTGGATTCGACGACGAATATAAAACGGGTGGGGGAGAGTTGTAGCATCCGTATCCGAGAATATCAGAAAAGATCGAGGCAGACGAGACATTGTCCGATGAATGACTAGGAACAGGGAGGTTCAGACTATGGTCAGGAGATGACTGGGAAATAGTCGATGGATGGCTGGGATAGCCGAGCCAAAAGGACCATATCCGAGAGAAAATGGTCCAGTCTGTGAGAAAATGGGATTAATCCGAGTGAGAGTGGACTGTGTCCAGGAAAGAAAGGAAAACCTTCGAGAGAAAACAAGGATTAGCCGAGGTGGGCAGGTTGTCCGAGAGAAAAGGAAAATATCCAAGTGAAAAATGGAAAACAGTCGAGGGAAGGGAATTGGGCCGTGGGCCAAGAGTTTATGTCGGCTATTTTGTGGTTTATCGCGGGAATGGTCAGCCGGTACAGGCGATAGCCGAGGGAAAGAACAGTTCGGGATAAATCCTACTGGAACCAGGAAACATCGGTTAAGTCCGAGTTACCTAGGGTTTTGCGAGTATATAAGGCGTCTTTGAGACTTAGCTCGGAAGTGTTGCTTTTATTTGAGAGAAATAAAGCAAAGAGAGAGATTAGTCGAGAGAAGACCCTAATGAAATCAGTTTATCCCGAGGACTGCCGAGAGAGTTTGAGCCATTGCCGAGCAGATCCGACCATCGCCGAGCAGATCCGACCATCACCGAGATAAATAGGTAAGTGACTGAATAATTCCCTTAGTGTCGAGTTTCCATCGGATAACCTCGAGCTAGTAGCCTTGTTTTGTGGGATTTCTGAGGGTAAACAGTGTTTGGCTCGGAGAAAGGTGAACGGATAGAGAGATAGCCGAGGAGAAAGGGATTGGATCGTACATAAAGCCGAGAGATTCCTATGGTGATCGGATATCTTCGTTTCCAGGCGGATTTCATTGGGATTTTTTCTGACCAATCTGTTTCCAACGTTGTCTAAGGTGGGTGTGTGACTGTGGTTGGTGTCTAGGATCTTTGGATTGCTAGGGTTTGATGTTTTACATGTTTGATTGTGTGATTTTCATGTTGTGTGTTTTAGAACTGATAAGCGATTATATGATATGGTATTGCGAGGTGTTTACCGTGGCATAGATGATGTCTAGCTAACCTTAAGGTAATCCGGATCATGTACTAGCTTAGGGGATATGGGATTCTCGCTGAAGTAGACATGGGTCTTAAAAAAGTATTGATCTTGGGTGGTTAAGTTAGATGATCATGGCCGTTTGATATATGTTATGTCTATCGCAAATTGATTGTGTGGGATGTTGAATCCGATAGTATAAATGCGTGATTGGTACTAACCAAGGTGTTACGGGATTACTGTACTCACTAAGTATTTATCAAATAATTATGCCTCTCTTTTTGAGTGTGCATGATATAAGCAGTAAGTGGAGCAAGATTGGCGGCAGTGATGAACATGGATGGATCGGGGATTGGGTGTTTTCTGTTTAAGACTTGTGTTTTGGTCTTATTGCTTTGGTGTTCGACCGTTTAGGTTGCTAGATGATCCGTTGTAATCGTTAGTGAACCTTGTGTTTTGATTTATGTTGAACCCCTGAATCTTGTTTAAGTGCTTTATTCAAGTTTAATGGAATGAAATGAAGTTGTTTTGAATCCGCTGTGTATTGATAAATGAAAAGAAAAGTTTAAAAATTTGGCTAAGTATAGAACGGACTGTAGAGGATGTAGTGAAGGCACGTCTGCGGTTTAGTTAGCCGGGTCAGGCTTCCACAGGTCCTCTCCTGGCTCGGGGGTGCATTTTGAGAGAGTACACGCTTGCCTATTATAGTTAGCAGTTAGGTTTCTGTAAGAACAGTTAATTGCCCATGGATTAGCATCTCCCTGGAGGGATTTTACTCCTTGCTTCGTGAGGTACTAGCCAAGGAGCCGTCTTCCTTCTCCATTGGGTTTATGAGGAAGTTAGAGCCTTATGCGACCATGGGTATCAATATAAGACAACGATGAGGTTTTAAACACCTGTCCAAGAACCACAGATGGTGCCTTGAGAGGGAGAAAAGATTGTCATCGTGCAGAAGTCACTAACACGGGGTGAAGCCGTCGTTTTTGTGCAGCAAGGCGAGCCAGCTAGTGGTAAAATAGGGCGTTTCCTGGAGGTGATACCCTGACTCTCTTACTGCCGGAACAGTCATCGCATTGTGCTTACCCGAAAAGTTTCATTATTTTAGAATCGTGCTTGGATCTTCGGCGGAGGGAAAAATCCGGAAATTTGGGAAGAGAAAGCCCCCCAGAAAAGGCGAGCTTAGTTCCCGGTGGTGCACTGGAATGCAAGTGTGTCCCTGAAAGGAGCACACTAAAGAGTCGCGCAGTCTCTGGAGGTCTGCAGGACCAAAATTCTGAATTCCAAGAGGAATGGTACCCGTAAAGGTAAGGGCATCCCCGGAGAGAGCACACTAAAGAGTCACGCTGTCTCCGGAGAAAGCTGGTGATACCTCCACATTTTAAGCCATCTAAGCATGCATACATAATAGATTTAGGTCTCACTCATGCATATTTGCTTTAGTTTTTGTTCCAGTTTCATCTATCTTAGGTTTAGTTAGCATTATGATAAAATTTACATTTCTTTGCATATTTAGAGTGTTTATTAGGTATCTAGGACGTCTTTAAGGCTTGCCAAAGGACAAGTGATGATACAAGGGCCAAGAAGATCAAAGGGACGTGAAGTAGATAATTTCTCTTGCCCTATCAGACAGTCACAACAGTTTAGCCAGACCATTGCATACACAGCGGTTCACACATCAAACGACTACGAAAGTGTGTCCCCGATGTGAAGCAGCCAAAATTTATGCATGGAAGACGATCTTTACAGCCGCATTGGATTGGCACAACGATCTGTACCCTATATTAAGTAACCTCCAGGGCATTTGGCCATAATTTTCAACCGATGCACCAGTCCGTTGCAAGACCCATGATAAACTCATAATTTAGCATATTTTAGCACTCATTTAGGATAGATTTTTCATTCACATTGCATTCATATTTAGATTATTTGTAACTTTTGCTCCATTTTAGGTTTTAGACATGTTTGCATTAGCATTTGCATATTTCTTGCATATATGCATTGTTTTTAGGTAATATGGTGTACATGGAGCTGTGTTGGATGCTGAGCATGGACAAAGAGTCAAAAGAAGAGCTTAGGAGTTGCTGGGAGTCAAGAAAGTGTTCGGCCAAAAAGAATTAGGCTGAGATCGAGCCTCAGATCGACCATCCAAGTCGTTTCAGCCTGAGAGCGACCACCAGATCGACCATACCACTCGCTTCAGCCTGAGATCGACCACCAGATCGACCATACCACTCGTTTCAGCCTGAGATCGACCACCAGATCGACCATCCCACTCGTTTCAGCTCAGATCGACCACTAGATCGACCAGGCGGGTCGATCTTCGGTCCAGATTTCTGCTTCATTCCTTGGACAGCTCAGACTTTGTCTTTTAGTGAGGGGACCAGTTGTGTGGCCCTTTATGAACACTCTAGACCTAAATATTTAGGGGATCCACAAATTTTACAGCCTCCATCCCCATTTTTGGGTTTTGTGGATCACCATTAAAACATCTTTTTCCATTTTCAAGCTTTATCTTTTGTAAAAACTTTGATTTTGAATTTAAGAACTTCTCTTTAAAGCTTTAATCTTTCTTTCTTGTTATCTTAATCATGTTTAACTCCTCTTATCTCATGATTAAGAGGGATTTGAAAATAATAATAGAGTAGTTCTTTAGGATTTAAGGATGAGGTGATTAGGAAAGTTTTAAAGGTTAGATCTTGGTATTTTCTTGCTCTTAACTTTATCCTTTCTTGGTTTGGAGTATCAAATGCTTAAAGACCTTGAGAGAGGCTTTATGATCCAGGAGATTTCCTTTTCTCATAAGAACTTAGGAGTTCTCTTATGTCCCAACCAAGAGACTAGTATGCCTTAATGACCACGGAAGTGGCAAATAAGGGCTAGTTAAGCCATGTTAAAATCCGTGCTTCAGCTCCATCAACCACCCTTTTCCACCAAAAGCCATGGGTTTGGAGAGGATGAATGATGAGAGGAATTTATCTTACCCACAAGCCATGGGAAGATTGCTTCTTAAGCTTAAGGATAGCTCATTTTGAAATGTGTAGATTTACTTTTTGCAAACCAAGATCGAACCTTCAGCTTCCCTAAGCATGAACCTCATCCTTGAAGATGTTATTTATCATTCAAGTAGTTTCAAAAGCTTTCTCCTTTAGATTTAAAGTTTGCTCCTTTAAGTTGCTAGAAATAGGATTAATTGCCTGTTTTCAGTTTTCGAATTTTCATAATCAGCAGTCTTACACTTTAAATTCCTAGTTTTCTTCTAGTAGTTGCTAACCCTTAAGAGGGGATTTTAAAATTGTTTTCTTGCTCATTTCGTATTGCATTTAGTTTTTGTCAAATTTCTCCCTCATTTACCCGAATTTGACTTAGCTTTACTTTGCTCTTGTATTCCTAGTATCTTTCTCACCTAGGCTGGATTGACACCTAAAATAATACAGCAACACTAAGAGGCTTTAGGATTGATAATTAGAACTGTGAAAAAAGCTCTCTATCAATTGGCGCCGTTGCCAACTTAGGTTTTGCTGAAATTACTAGGATTTGAGCTTAGTACAGACTAAGTTTTTATTTTTCATTTTAGTTACTAATTCTCTTTCAAGTGTTTGTTCTTTTTGCAAGGCACAATCACAAGGAATACAGTATGGATTCGGATATAGCATCAATGTTTGAGGCCTTATTAGCAAATCAAGAGAGAATGATGGCTTGGGACCCAACAAGCAACCATGGTTTTGAAAGGTCATCCACTTATCAAAGAGGGCTTATGGATGAACATTCTGCTCACGAGAATCACTATGAATATGGTGAGGGATACCAATCTTGGGACATGGAGGACGAGCAAGGAGCAGTCTATTCTTCCCACATCTCTAAGGAGGAAGAAACTCTCAACATGATGAAGTTGCTTTTGGAGCAGCAAGGAGCAGCCTATTCTTCCCACATCTCTAAAGAGGAAGAAACTCTCAACATGATGAAGTTGCTTTTGGAGCAGCAAGAACAGCTTAATGAGAGCATTAGCATGCTTGACTTCAAACTAGGCTCTCCTGCTCCATTTTCAAGAGTTGCTGCAACAACACTTGTGGAGTCTATCAACACCGAAATCACACAAGGGAATGAGAAACAAGAGGATAAAGCTCTCACCAATGATGAATTCCAACAAGTATCTGAAGAACTTAAAGCTCTTCTTAGGTACATTGTTGATGTAAATCTTGAGCAATAATTTGAAGATCCTTGTGAAAAAAGTTTGGTTGTTGAATGTTTAGAGGATGCTAGTGAGAGCTCATTTGTTGAGCAAGAGCCCCCCACCAAGAAAGAAACACAAATGCAACTCATTCCCAGGAAAGAGACAAAGGAGAGTCCCATTGCAGCAGCCTCCAAGGAGAGTAAAGAAGAAGAATCTCCAATGGAACAACCTTTTGCCAAGCACCTCGGTTTCACCCTCACCAATGAAGAAGGCATTGAGGATCCACGACAGTTACACTTTGAGGAGATAAGGATGCACACATTTGGGGGATGGTTCTATGATGAGTATGAGCCTGGTGATACAAGCCTCAACATGACCGAGGAGGAGAGCCTTGAGGATCCATGGAAGCTACCCTTTGAGGAGATAAGGATGCACACATTTGGGGGATGGTTCTATGATGAGTATGAGCCTGGTGATCAAGCCTCAACATGGCCAAGGAAGATAGAGATTCAAAGGCATGTTCTTGGAAGCTCTAAACGGCATGAAAACTGAAGCATGTCCGGTAGATCGATGGCTAGATCAACCGACCAAGGTCGATTTCAGGACTGGATCGAGAGCTGCATCGAGTACATACACTCGATCTTCTGCCCAGAACGACCCACAGATCGATCCTCCAGCTCGATCCACAACACAGCCCAAGGTACACCATTCTAACACCTTGTATATATCATGAATTCTTGGATTTTTGAATTTTATTTCTTGTTGCTGGACTCTCTTGAACTTTTATTACACAAGGGACTGTGTAATTTAAGTTTGGGGGAGAGGTTGAGAGATTTAATTTTGTGTTTTGTTTTCTTATTTTCCCTTTAAGCATATTTGAGTCTTCATGCATATACATTTGCATAGAAAATCAGAAACATTTTCAAACTTTTCGAAAAAATTCATGTAGCTTGCACTTGCATTGGTAAATATTTTAGGATGGAGTCTAGATATTATCATATAGGTTGCTTGCATTCACGTGCATATGGGGCAATTTTTCTTAAAAAAAGTGTTTTATGCTCATGAATTAGTTCAAGGCCCTAGTTAATAGTTCTTTGATGCTTGAGAAAACTTGAAGTTAAGTTCTAACCATATTTGGATCATTTGTTTTGATTTTTGTGGCTTAAGTTGAACAGACATGAATTGAATCCTTTCCTACTAAGTGAGAACCTTAACCTGAATTTGAATTATCACACTTGTGCATTTGAATTGAAATACATGGATCACATATACATATTCAGGCTTTCTTACCCCTTTCTACCACTCTTTGTAAGTCTGAATAGAACTCCACACCCTGAACCTTTCCTTCCTTTCAAGCCAAATATTTCCTGTGTGGTGTGAGGCCTTATTTTTGGATTGAACTTGGCATAAAGTGTTAGGTTTAGGCGACATGATTAGGCTTTCATATTGATGCTAGCTTTGCGTTTTGAAGCTAGTTTTAGGTTTGTTTTGGGGCAGGGATTCGCTGGTGTTAAAAGAATTTTGCTTATGTGTTTTCAGTTTAAAAAGAAATGGTGTTTGGGGTTTGAAAATAAAAAGGACTCATGGTTTTAAGTGGTGGTGTTGTTCTGTTTTTAAATAAAAGCTCAGTTTTAAAAGAGAAGGAGGTAGCTCTCAAAAAAAAAAAAAATCAGAAAGAAAAGAGCCAAAGGCCAAAGTTTAAAAAGAAAAAAAAAATAAGAGAAGAGAGATACCAAGATTTAAAGAAAGAGCTTTAAGTTTGTGTTTGACCACCACTAGCCTTAGAAGAGTAAAGATGTCTTCTGTTTTTGTGGGTTATGTTTGGCTTCTTGCCTTGTTGTTTGGGTAGTTTCTAGAGGGTGAGTGAGCTTGAAAAAGAAAGAAAATGAGAGGGGTTTAGGATCATTGTTAGTGTATATGGGTAGATGAGAGTCTAGTCATGTATGCATCAATTGTCTTTATCTTTAGCATTATCATAAGTTCAATCTTTTTTTAGATAACCCATTATTTGAATTACCCACTTGAATGACATCATCTTTGTCTCATAACCTTGTCCTTAGCCAAATGTATTCTGTTCTAAGTGCATGAGTATGATTCACGGTTTGATCATTAATTGAATGTTAAAGGTTAGGATTCTTGGATTATTTGGAATATGAGAGTCATGATCTGAAATTCAACATGTGATGAATATGGCTAAGTTCTTTAAAGTAGAGTTTGCATACTGCATCCTAGAATTAAAAACAAGGACCATTGAGATGATTCATTTGAAAAACATTTTTTTCAAGAAATTTGAACCCCCATTTTAAACCTCTCTCTCGGATTTGTCTTTGTTTACTTGAAGACAAGCAAAAAGGCAAGTTTGGGGGAGTTGATAAACTCATAATTTAGCATATTTTAGCACTCATTTAGGATAGATTTTTCATTCACATTGCATTCATATTTAGAATATTTGTAATTTTTGCTCCATTTCAGGTTTTAGACATGTTTGCATTAGCATTTGCATTTTTCTTGCATATATGCATTGTTTTTAGGTAATATGGTGTACATGGAGCTGTGTTGGATGCTGAGCATGGACAAAGAGTCAAAAGAAGAGCCTAGGAGTTGCTGGGAGTCAAGAAAGTGTTCGGCCAAAAAGAATTAGGCTGAGATCGAGCCTCAGATCGACCATCCAAGTCGTTTCAGCCTGAGATCGACCACCAGATCGACCATACCACTCGTTTCAGCCTGAGATCGACCACCAGATCGACCATACCACTCGTTTCAGCCTGAGATCGACCACCAGATCGACCATCCCACTCATTTCAGCTCAGATCGACCACTAGATTGACCAGGCGGGTCGATCTTCAGTCCATATTTTTGCTTCCTTCCTTGGACAGCTCAAACTTTGTCTTTTAGTGAGGGGACCAGTTGTGTGGTCCTTTATGAACACTCTAGACCTTAAAATTTAGGGGATCCACGAATTTTACAGCCTCCATCCCTATTTTTGGTATTTGTGGATCACCATTAAAACATCTTTTTCCATTTTCAAGCTTTATCTTTTGTAAAAACTTTGATTTTGAATTTAAGAACTTCTCTTTAAGCTTTAATCTTTCTTTCTTGTTATCTTAATCATGTTTAACTCCTCTTATCTCATGATTAAGAGGGGTTTGAAAATGATAATAGAGTAGTTCTTTAGGATTTAAGGATGAGGTGATTAGGAAGGTTTTAAAGGTTAGATCTTGATATTTTCTTGCTCTTAACTTTATCCTTTCTTGGTTTGGAGTATGAAATGCTTAAAGACCTTGAGAGAGGCTTTATGATCCAAGAGATTTCCTTTTCTCATAAGAACTTAGGAGTTCTCTTATGTCCAAACCAAGAGACTAGTATGCCTTAATGACCACGGAATTGGCAAGTAAGGGCTAGTTAAGCCATGTTAAGATCCGTGCTTCAGCTCCATCAACCACCCTTTTCCACCAAAATCCATGGGTTTGGAGAGGATGAATGATGAGAGGAATTTATCTTACCCACAAGCCATGGGAAGATTGCTTCTTAGGCTTAAGGATAGCTCATTTTGAAATGTGTAGATTTACTTTTTGCAAACCAAGATCGAACCTTGAGCTTCCCTAAGCATGAACCTCATCCTTGAATCTGTTATTTATCATTCACGTAGTTTCAAAAGCTTTCTCCTTTAGATTTAAAGTTTGCTCCTTTATGTTGCTAGAAATAGTTTTAATTGCCTGTTTTCAGTTTTCGAATTTTCATAATCAGCAGTCTTACACTTTAAATTCCTAGTTTTCTTCTAGTAGTTGCTAACCCTTAAGAGGGGGTTTTAAAAAAAATTTCTTGTTCATTTCGTATTGCATTTAGTTTTTGTTGAATTTCTCCCTCATTTATCCGAATTTGACTTAGCTTTACTTTGCTCTTGTATTCCTAATATCTTTCTCACCTAGGCTGGATTGACACCTAAAGTACTACAGCAACACTAAGAGGCCTTAGGATTGATAATTAGAACTGTGAAAAAAGCTCTCTATCAACCCACAACGATCAAAACTTCACCACTCAGCATTTTTAGTCCGATGAGAAACCCACATTGATCACTCCCAACAAATCATGTCCATCGTGGGCAAGTCCAAAAGAGATTGCTTTTTGCCTTGGATCCGCCTTTTGAAGAGTATAAGGTTGCTCATTGAGGATTTTGGTGGACCACCTATAAATAGATAAAACTTAGGTTTTTAGAGGTTGGCTCCCCCTTTTTTTTCTCTCCTCTCTAGCTCAGGAATATCTTCTTCTTCCCCTAGCTTTATTTTTTTTTGTCTTCAAGAAATACTTTGTAGATTTATTTTTAAGCTTAATATATTTGTATTTTCCTTATTGTTTCCTTATGCTTTTGCTAATCAAGCTCATCATTCTTCTCTTATGGAATTAATGGTTGGCGTGATAATTAGTAAGTAGTTACCTAGGATTTTAGGGATGAGGTTAGCATATGGTGATGAAGATTTGATCTTTGATATGTATTCATGCTTAATGATCTTGTTCTCTTTTTATTTGATGCACATATTGCTTAGACTATCATCGCTATTTGGTCTTTATATTTAAGTTTTCTTTTGCACATACAATGCTTGATGATCTGCTAGAGCCAATCTTTTAAAAAATTCACTCTTCTAAGCCTAAGACATTAATTATCTAGGGAGTGTTTTTGCATTACAGAGTTAATTTTTCATGCTTGCTAATCATTTTATCACTATGTGAGAGCTAGGTTCAGTTATATATCTAGTAAAGTGAATCTTGCCACAAGAGTGGATTAATCTTGTCCAAAATTCTATACCAAGGGATTAGCTTAAAGGTAGTTCATTTGTGCATCAAGGATTGATCTTTATTCACCCCTTAACAATATCTCATCCATGTTGTCTATTAACATCATCTAGGTCTTATTGTTAAGCTTTTGTCCTTGCCTAATTCACTTCTTAGTAGTTTATTGATGTATACTTTGTTTCTTGCTATTGTGTGACATTATGAGGCTAGTTAAAGTTTCATAAATCTTTCCATTCTTCTTAGCTTATATTATGAATCTCATATTCTCAATATCTATATTTTGACCCATTGAATTGACTAGACCTATCTCTATACTACATTCGGGTTAAGTGGTTTGGGTCATTGAACTTAGGCCTAAAAAACCCACCTATCAATTGGCGCTGTTGCCTTTGGGTCCTGTTTTTGAGTATTGAATATTTGGTTCTAAATATGACTAGGATTTTGTTTTTTTACCCTTTGTTACTAGCTCTTCTTCTTGAGAACGTTTTGTAGATACCACTTACAACAATATCAAATGGAAGAGGGTTATGCTGAAAATGGGCTGTTCGAGGCTGAAAGGGTACAACGAGTTGCTTAAAGACAGATAAAAATCACTGGCGATTGTGACTTACCAAGCAGCTACACAAACAGAAACGGCAATACTCCTCCTTCTTTTGGCAATGACGGTTTTGAAATCAAGAGCAGAATGATTGCAATGGTTAGGAACACAAAGTTCGATGATGAAGCTGTTGAAGATTCCTTAGATCATCTTTCAACTCTTCCGATTTCTTCTCCTTAGCTCTCTTCCGACTTGGATCTTCACTTAACCTGCTCATAGCCTCCATAACACCATTACTACTTGCTAAACACTCCAAATATGCAAAACATGTAATGCATGACCTAGTATTAGCGAAATCTAATATGAATGCATATAAGACCATAAACAAATGATTAATGTATGAATGAGGCAAAAAACTAACATTCATGAATACTAAAAAGGTGTAAAATGCAGATATATCAGACCTCTGGGCGGTCAACACGGAGCTGGGAGACGAGCGATCTGAACTTTGGGCATACATCCAGACTCTGGACCTTACGGCTGCCCCGAGAGGTTGAGCCCCATCCGGAGATCGTACGGAGAGTACTCGCCAGACTGTCTATAGGCCCTAAGAGGCTGAGTTGGTGGCTGAGGGGCTGGCACCCTCGTCAGCTCATTTACTGTAAATTCCATAATGGAGCAGCATCCCGCGCGATGGCTCTTTTTTTGCTGCGGTCTTCCTCTGCATTTTCTTCTTTGACCTGCTCTTTTTGGCCGACTTCACTCTTTCGGGGGTTTGTCTTTTGGGATTTCTCCTCCTTTTCATTTTCCACCCCACCATGTGTAGCTGGTGCAGTCCTTCAGGT
Source organism: Thlaspi arvense (assembly GCA_911865555.2). Taxonomy (NCBI): domain Eukaryota; kingdom Viridiplantae; phylum Streptophyta; class Magnoliopsida; order Brassicales; family Brassicaceae; genus Thlaspi; species Thlaspi arvense. Next base: position 36,036,036 of record OU466862.2, read on the forward strand.
CTTGTATTAGAAGTCTTGTTGTAGTATTTATCACTTCAGGGTTCACCATATGAATAAAACTTAATTTTCTTCAATATCTGTCTTCGTTTCTTTACTACGCCGGCTCCCATCTTAACTTCTTAAACAACAGTTCAATTTCTTTGTTCTAGGGGCGAATACTCAAAATGCCCTCCATAACATCTTAATTGGCTTGAGACTGCGATATGCTTGGTTTTATACATCACCACTTTGAGGGATGGGATGAGTCACCGGAATCTGGCCTTAAGAATCTTCTTGCTCCCGGCCCCAGGATCTGCACGGGTTATAAGGATTTCTTCTGCTTAGGCTGGCATCCACACTTAGCGACTGAGGGCCTTTGCTTTGACCGGGTGACACTCCTCGGCGCACACGAAGATATGGGGATAAAGGTTTTATAACGGGCTATATCCTCCTTGTTGCCTACGGGGACGAAGATTTTGGAATGGGCTTGCCCGAGAGCAACGGCTCCATTTGGTGATCTGGTCCAACTCCGGGAGTGGGGTCTACTCTCTACTTTGCTTTGTCATCCTGCTCGTTTTGCGCTGAGTCTCCTGGAAGACTCTGCCTCCTTGAGCCTTGGTGGATTTCTGATCATGCCGACGGTCGATTTTCTTGCAGCACCACTGGCTACTTTCTTTGCCGGACTGCATACTGGTCTACCCCCTTTTTCTAACGCTAATTGTTCGGGAGCATATTGCAGATTGCTTACAGGGGATGTATGATTGTATGGGCAGTAGAAAAAGTTAAAGTCTGACTAGGCTCTGCATGCACTAGAAAAAAGTGAGCCGGACTTTCAGGAGAACCGGAAGGGAGTTTCCCTCTCAAAGGTTATCTGGCTCAAATTAGGTCACGCCCAACTGCAAACAGGTACTTGGGAGGGTGGATTAAGGGGTGGTGACATGGTTTGGGTATTCCATTTAGGGATCGTGATACTCGTCTGCTGTTTAGTGAGGGTGGATGTATGGTAAATGGACCTTAGAGAGACTAAGGTTGGAGTTCTCTCTTGATGGGAATAAGATGGACGTTAAGGGGATAAGTGAAAGCATATCTCGGTTGGCAGTTCTTCCGGGGAACGTTGAGCGTATCTCCTTCAGTCCCGTTGCTAAGTTTGGCCGGTTGGTTGGTTGGTTTAGGTGTGGGCACGATGCTCCATCTGTTCCTTTTCTGAAGGTTTCACCATCTTCCTCTCCTCCTCTAATTCCTAGGTTTTTTATAGTCTTTTGGTTGTTTGACCGCTTGGCGTCCTTCTCTCTGTCTAGGCCTCTCTCTTCCCCTTTATACTCTTTTAGTTCTGATCCGTTCCATCAATGCGGCACATGGTGTTAGCAGATGGACTATCGCAACTGTAACATCTGCCTTTTTCAAAACCAAGACGGCATGTTAAAGTGCATTAACTTTCACCACAAGAAACCACTTTCTAGTTCAATGCCACTTTTATTCCCAAGGACCGAATCCAAAATATCTTACAAAGACCATTTTAACTTAAATAACAAATCCGAATTTAAATAGCGTCTTTCAAATAAATAACGAATCCTAAAATAAAATCCATGTTTTCTCAAAATCATCACCAAGCTGAAAGACTACTCATGAATGTCTACGCGTTCACCTGCAGAGAAAAGAGGGATGAGTATTCCAACAATACTCAGTGAGGGTGCGTCCTAGGGACCCGCGATATACATCTCGCACATCCATAACCATTCCAGACAAAAGTACTAAGCGACATAAGCAATCACGTCCGAAGACACTCATAGATCAAGAAATGACATTTTAAACCGAACTGGTGCATCCACGCCTTCACCGGTGCATACCTTGTGGCATATAGCAGCATACACACTGTCCTTCCTCAAGACGCTAGGCTCGTGAAGCCGCCAACGATGGAACTATAGAGCGCCAAACGCCTCCATATCTAATACCACACATAACGTAAGAGGTTCCTACATCTTGTCCCAGTGTGCAAGTGATTTTCCCCACATAATACAAACACCCGCAAACACTATTCATAAATCATTCAACACTATTCCGTTTAACAACCTATGGTACTAAGTTCATCAATCATCAACCGTAGGATAATAATAATTACTATAGTGTTATTAACATGTTTGTAACCAGATTGAACCAACAACCAAATACGTGTATTCATATAGATACAACACAGGTATGTGCGGATTAACAAAAGACTACTCAGTATACTCAGTAAGAAACAACTATGAATCTGAGAGAAATTGATCACGACCAGTCCTCACCTTAGTCTCAGATCCGAACGAAACGGAAATGGAAGTTGATCTGGTTACTGCGGATCCTCGCTGAACGGATCTGGGCATTACAACGGCATGGGTCCAATCCCACAGTAAACGGAATGGAATATTAGCAAAAGACGGATCCAGATCTTGAAAAAGTAGATCAGGGAAAGTAGATCTAGATCTGAAAAAGTAGATCTAGATCTGAAAACAAAAAAGTCTCAGATTTACTCACCAAGGCGTCTAATGCGAGAGATAACCACATATTTGAGAAGAGGGCACGAAGGAGAACGATCTGGTGACTCCGGCGATTTTCTGGCAGTGACTAATGGCAGCTTTGGCGGCGGTGACGACGGCTCCGGTGACAACTCTGGGGATAGTGACGGCGACAACTCCGGCGACAACTCCGGCGGCAGCGGCATCTCCGGCAGTAATTGCGACGAGAAATTCCAGCGGGAACTAAACAAAGCTTTTGAAGGGAAAGTTTTTGAAGGGAGAACTCTGCTTTTATACGAAAGGGAAGGAAACCTTAAGTCAATTTTCAGATTGGACCTTAACTTGGTGGACTTTTCTCCAAAAATTAGCTTTTTAACACAAATTTTTGTGACCTCGGACCCAAAATGTTATAATAACACACCTTCAACTCAAGAAGCTTGCCATCTGTCCAGAAATAGTCACACTAATACCGAATCCAACCACTGCTAATATGTCATTTCAGAATATAACAAAATAAAAGTGTGTCCAATATCTATACTATATAAATTAAATTAAGTAACACCCTTAAATAATATTTATACAATCCAATCATATATTTTGATACAAAATGCATATTGGACAAACTGACGATGCATGCTAAAGGACCATTTCGAAATTGGGATCCACCAATCTACATATCCTGGATGTGTCGTGATTTTTTTGATAACGGAATTGTGGGTGGCACAGAGCGAATATTTTAGATATTTGTGGTATGTGTCATATATTCCGTTTTGTCCGAGTCAACAATTTTTTTATCTATATACGTTTCACAGTTGTATCTGAATATCTGGTGTCTAGATGTTCGCTTATTATGTGTAACCTGTTTTATGAAAAAATTAGGTGGTTAGCCTATACGTATGGGCGGACATGAGAACAAAAATTAATTAGTAATAATATATAATATATATAATAAATAAGTGATTGGCCTATTTATTAATATATTTGTTAAAAAGTTTAGTTTGTAAAAAAATATTTTAATAGATTTGAAAAATTGTATATAGTAAAAAATAAAATATATACCAAACTTAAAATATTTAAAAAGTTGTAAATAAAAAAAAAATGATACTTTGTTATTCTTTTTTTTCTATTTTTTTATTTATATATTTATCTTTTTATAGTGTTTGTTATCTCATTTCGTCATCTTTCGTTCCATTTCTGATTTATAATGCTTGCTATATAATTGAAATATATTCACATATAATATAAACTTTTAATTTTGATTTATAGTGGGACAAGATAAGATGATTGAAGAAAATCTCCTTCTGATTCCGCAAATTTCACACACACGCTTGAACTTGTAAGTATATCGCTAAAAACTTACTTAAATAAGATTCTAAAAATTTTCGTCGAAAACCAATTTCGCAAATTTTTTGCCAAGAACATGAACAATTAAATTTCGCACCAAAAATAAATACATCAAAAATATGATCCAAAAACATTTTATCAAAATTTTGATTTGGTGAATTTTCCGGCAAAAAGTGAATCCATAAAACAAATACACCAAAAACTTTACATTAAAAATGTGATTCCAAAAACTACCAATCAAAATTTTGATTTCATGAATTTCCCGCCAACTTAGTGTAAAACTTAAAAATATAATTTCAATAAACTTCTATATAAAACTCGATTTCAGAAATTTTCCACCAAAAACATGAATTTGTAACTTTTCCACCAAAACATTTATTGTAGAGTATTTTAATTTGATTTCGTGATTTTTTTGCCAAATATTGTGAATCCATAAATTTTATGTCAAAAATGTGATAGCAAAAAAATTTCAGCTAAATAGGTTGCCACAAACTTTCTGCTAAATACTTGAAATCTGTAAATTTCTCTTGACAAAATTTGTGTCGAAATATGATTTTAAATCTATTTGACAAAAAATATAATGCCTTTGGACCTAGTTGGGATTGCAAACGGGAGTCAATGCCTTTGTGTATCTCAACAGTCATGCTTATGTGAATGTCAAGCATATTCTTTTGAATCTCAACAGCCATGATCTTCTGAAATTCTGCATTCTGAAGTTGTTGGAGTTGCAGCAACATTTCCTTAAGGTGTATTGCATGTAAATGTTGGGAGGTGTTGGCGCCAACTGCTTGAGAAGAAGAAGTTTGATGTTGTTTAGTATGAGTGTCTCCATAGGACTGCTGTGTACAAACATCATGGTCTTGGTTCATTGTTGGCGCCTCTTGTAGTTGAACAGCTTTAATTTGATGCTCTTTGCAGTGGTTCTGGGAAGCAACATTAGGAAGAGGTTTAGTGGTTTCATTGATCAGTGAGTTAACTTTCATCTGCATGGCTTTCGTCTCATACAATATTGTCTCTAGCTTCTCTTCAGCTGCCTTTGAGTGTTGCTATTTATTATCAACATAATCCCAATTACTGAGTGTCATGTTCTCCACTAAAACCCATCCTTCATCAACATCTTTACCAAGAAAATAACCAATGCTTGCTGTATCTAAAAGGATTCTTATGGTTGGGAGAACACCTCTGTATAGTGTGGATAACAGCATCTCTTTGGGGAAGCCATGGTGAGGGCACTGGTGAGTGAAGCTTCTGAACCTTTCCAAAGTTTCTCCAAAGCTTTCATTAGACCACTGTTTAATGTTTGTGATCTCATTCCTGAAATGTACAATTCTTGAGGGAGAGAAGAACTTGGCTAAGAAAGCACCTTTGCATTGTTTCCAAGAAGTAATGCTTCCTTCTGCTAAAGACTTTTACCATAATTTAGCTCTATCCCCAAGAGAGAATGGAAATAATCTGAGCTTCAAACCATCTTCTGAAACTCCACTAAGCTTTGTAAAAGCACATATCCTCTCAAAGTGATCCAAATGTTCAAGAGGATCTTGGTTTGGCAATCCAAAGAACTTCTTTTCTTGAACCATAGTAATCAAGCTGCTCTTGATCTCATAGTGATGAGTCTCCATGGGTGGAAGAATACCTTGTCTTGAAGCATAACTTGAAGGTATATCAACAGCACCAATAGGTCTCAATGGTCTCTGAAACAAAGCTCCTTGTAAACCATGTGGACCTTGCTGTCCTTGTAAGCCTTGAATTCCTTGAAGACCTTGTGGGCCTTGTGGACCTTGCAAACCAAAACCAGCAGCATACTGATGTTCTTCCATGCTTCAACAGCTGAATTCTGATTCTGCAAACCCAAATCTTTGACCTTGAACCTCAGTTGTAGTTGTAGACACTTAAGAGCAAGTGTTGTGATACCTACGAAAGAAATTCTAGACCAAAAGGGAAATCAGTAACCAAAAACGACAATAACAAATTGATCTCAAGATCTCTACAAATCCTACTGAACAAAGCATTCCCCTAATGGCAATGGTGCCAAATTGATACAAGACTTTTTAGGACTTGATTCAATCACCCAAGCTTGTACTAATCAGTTGTAGTATAGCATAGGGTTTTATCAATCCAAAAGGGGAGAATGAAGCAGTAAGAATGCAATAGAGCTCTTAATTCAAGCAAACAAAGATGGTTTTGAAGTCTAACAACCTAAAGGATCAAACAGAAATGAAGAGAACATCAAACAAAGAGTGAAAAGCAAGCAAAACAACTAAAACAAAGGCAAAACAGGGCAAATTCGAATTCAAGCTAAATTCAGAGAAAAGATGGGACTTGAGATGAGATAATTGGTATTAGGGAACTCTTGACTCAACCTATGATACTTACAAACTCACACAATGATATTCCTTATGCATAGGATTCATTTATATGACTAATCCAATCTCTTGATACTAATCTTTTTGCTAATTACTAAGTCAAGAACTAATTCTCATTAGTGAAATGATAAACAGCAAGCATTAAGACAATTCTATCAAACCTGTATTGCCAAATCACTCCCTAGACAGTCAATCTCTTGAGCTAGGATACGCAATTCTCTTGCAAAGCAGTTCAGGTATTTCATCAAACACTTGGTGGGCATAAAATGAGCCTAAGATCTTAATCAACTTAGCTAGGGCTAATTAAGCATTAAACACAGCAATCAAAAAAAGGAAATGGAAGAATTAACACTAAGACATCATGGATCAAGTCTCAAATTCCCTAAACCTAACCTATCTCAAATCCCTAAAAAGACTACTCACTAAGCACCATTAAAGTCATCAATTCAAAAAGAGAAAGATAACTAATTATGATTAGGAAGATTAAACTAGAAGATAAATACAAACTTTAATTAAAATCAAGCAAAGATTCAAGTTACAAAATCAAAAGGCTAAAACAAAGAAGAAAGAACTGCTGGATAAAAGATTGTTCTCAGAAATTAGGGATTTTTCGTATTTAATGGAGTCCAAGCAAAAATGGCAAAATTGTAAATAAGTGATCTTCGGTCTGGAATCCTATCGGTTACTCCTTGACCGATAGGGTGATCGATAGGATTCCTATCGGTCTAGAAAGTGACCGATAGGGTGACCAAAATATACACGGTGTACTTCTATCGGTCACTTCTCTGACCGATAGGCTTAATCGATAGGTCTTCTATCGGTCACTCCTTGACCGATAGCCTTCGTGCTATGTCTGATAGGCTCTGCAGAGATCGTCTGCCTTGGTTCCTCTTGCTTATTTCAGCTCAGCTAGCTTCCTGGTCAACTCCCAAAGCTCCTCCATGCTCCTCATAGCTCCATGAGTACCTAAAAACATCCTTTATGCAAGGAAAATGCAAACTACACCCTAAATGCAATCATAGTCTGAAAGGAGAAGGAAAATGGGACAAAAGATAAGGAAGACATGTAAAAGAGAACCAAAACATGCACTAAATGCTTGCCTAAATGATGTAAATGCAAGAGACATCAATGCCCTTCGTCGCTAAGATCGCAAACACCAACGTTTGCGATACCAGAAGGATCAAGTTCCCGGAGTACACTAGGAAAACAGACCCAAAGGCACACATCAGGCTTTTCAACCATGCAGTAACGCGAGCCCGGCTCGATGACGACGAAAATGATTCTGGCTACTGCAGACTGTTCGCCGAAAGCCTCATAGGCCCAGCAAAGGAATGGTTTACGAGCCTGGAAAGCGGCTCCATCAACAACTTTACCCAATTCGTAGCCGTCTTCCTCAAACAATATTCGGTGTTCATCGAGACCAAGACCACCGAGGCCGACCTATACAGGCTAAAGCAGGCCGAAAACGAACCGCTCCGGAGCTTGATAACGAAGTTCAGAGAGCTAAAATCCAAGATCTGATACTTCAACGAAGGGGTAGCGCTAGAAGCCCTGAAAGACGGACTCTGGTATGCATCCAGCCTCAAACTCGAGCTCTCAATCAGATGCATCACCTCGTTGAACAACGCGCTGCATCTGGCCATGCTTTTCGCAAAGGCAGGAGAAACAAGAGCTCTCGAACCGAGGCAGCACAAAGCTGGTCTCTTGGCTCAAAGCCTCAACTAGCAAAAGAGAAATCCCAAAAGGGAACCTGCGGGCAGGAACCAACAATCGTTCGCCATCTACAGTCTAAAATCGGACAAACGATCCAATACAACGCTAATAAATTTTGCAAACAATATATACACAAGGGGCATTCCACCAAAGAATGTCGAGCTGCAGCCCGCTTACTAGCTGCAGCGAAGAACCCACAAAGTGAGGCGGAAAACTCCGAGCAGGAGCCCGCAAGAGATGAAAACCCTACAGCCCCCCCCCCCCCCCCCTCCAGCAGCCAAGCAGAGAATAAAAACGATCTTTAGCTCTAATTTCTGCGGCGGCCCGATGAAATCAGTCACCATACCCCCTCGCGCTACGAAAAAGACTTTCTGCCAACGCCTCCAAAACCTACAGCTTTGCCGGGAAGGTGTAGGGGCTGTCACCCCGAAGTAAATAAACTTCATTTCCGGAGGCTACCTATTCTGCAGGAACTCGATCAACTAAATCAAAGCTTTTCAGCGAAAGGCCGACTCAAAATCGCGACAATAAACTAATTTAGACAGCCCGGATCACTGACATAGGAAACGTATAATGCCAATATGCATCGACGACTCTCACCCAGAGAGATGCGTCAACATAGGAACCAAGCTCGCTAGCTCGATCAGAAACGAACTCGACACCTTCCTAAAAGAAAATGTTAACACTTTCGCATGGTCGACGGAGGACATGCCAGGGATCAACATAAAGGTGACCTCTCACGGGCTAAATGTTGATCGCATGTTCAAACCAGTGAAACAACAAAGGCGTAAGCTGGGGCCCGAAATAGCAAAGGCATCAAACGACGAAGTCGACCGGCTCTTAAAAGTGGGATCGATCAGGGAAGTAAAGTACCCTGATTGGCTCACCAACCCGGTTGTAGTCAAAAAGAAAAACGGAAAGTGGAGAGTCTGTATACACTTCACCGACCTCAACAAGGCATGCCCAAAATACAGCTTCCCACTCCAGCACATCGATCGGCTAGTATAAGCCACCACAAGCCAATGATAAACATGGATTTTATGCAAGCAAGAATATCAAAGCTCAAGCAACCTATAGTTGTAGTATAGTATGCAAGAGAGTATCAATCCAGCCTGGGTGAAGAAAGAACACTAGGAATACAGATGCTAAGGAAATCTAAGCAGGATCGGTTAAATAGATGGTAAAATCAAAGAAAACTAGATGCAATGACCAAATGAGCAGGAAAACTATTTTAAAATCCCTGGAAGAGGGTTAACGACTACTAGGAGAAAACAGAGGATTAAAAACGCAAATCTACTAATAACTAAAAATCGAGAGCTAAAACGGGTAAAACAGGTCGATTCTAACAACTTAAGATGAATGACTTCTTATGATCAAGATGCAAGCTTTATGAAAAGAGAGGATCTAAGGTTGAGGGTTATATTCAAGAAGTTCAAGATTCAAACTTTTGGGGTTGAAAACATAAATCTACTCTTTTAAAGAGCTATCTCTAAGCCTTAGGAAACTTAAACTAGGATCTTCCATGGCGTGTGGTAAGACCCCTTTCTCTGACCCTTCCTCCTAACCTATGGCGTGTAGTCGAAAGATGGATCAAAGAACATTAAGCAAAAATCATAAATAGTGGTTTAACTAACACTTTCGCATGGTCGACGGAGGACATGCCAGGGATCAACATAAAGGTGACCTCTCACGGGCTAAATGTTGATCGCATGTTCAAACCAGTGAAACAACAAAGGCGTAAGCTGGGGCCCGAAATAGCAAAGGCATCAAACGACGAAGTCGACCGGCTCTTAAAAGTGGGATCGATCAGGGAAGTAAAGTACCCTGATTGGCTCACCAACCCGGTTGTAGTCAAAAAGAAAAACGGAAAGTGGAGAGTCTGTATACACTTCACCGACCTCAACAAGGCATGCCCAAAATACAGCTTCCCACTCCAGCACATCGATCGGCTAGTATAAGCCACCACAAGCCAATGATAAACATGGATTTTATGCAAGCAAGAATATCAAAGCTCAAGCAACCTATAGTTGTAGTATAGTATGCAAGAGAGTATCAATCCAGCCTGGGTGAAGAAAGAACACTAGGAATACAGATGCTAAGGAAATCTAAGCAGGATCGGTTAAATAGATGGTAAAATCAAAGAAAACTAGATGCAATGACCAAATGAGCAGGAAAACTATTTTAAAATCCCTGGAAGAGGGTTAACGACTACTAGGAGAAAACAGAGGATTAAAAACGCAAATCTACTAATAACTAAAAATCGAGAGCTAAAACGGGTAAAACAGGTCGATTCTAACAACTTAAGATGAATGACTTCTTATGATCAAGATGCAAGCTTTATGAAAAGAGAGGATCTAAGGTTGAGGGTTATATTCAAGAAGTTCAAGATTCAAACTTTTGGGGTTGAAAACATAAATCTACTCTTTTAAAGAGCTATCTCTAAGCCTTAGGAAACTTAAACTAGGATCTTCCATGGCGTGTGGTAAGACCCCTTTCTCTGACCCTTCCTCCTAACCTATGGCGTGTAGTCGAAAGATGGATCAAAGAACATTAAGCAAAAATCATAAATAGTGGCTTAACTAACCCCCTCTTCAACCATGGCGTTTGGGAGAGGATAGATTAGTCTCTAGGATTTAGTTTTCAAGGATCTCTGAATCCGGTCAAGGTAGGAAAGCCCTGGAATCATAGAGATATTTTCCAAGACTCTCTAAGCTTTAAGACCCTAAATCCTAGAAGAGAATAGGTTAAGAACAAGAAAAACTCCCAAAAGCTTAAACCTTTAAACCCTCAAATCGCCCCAACCTTAAACCCAAAAGAAAACTACTCACTACTCATGTTTGAAACCGATTGAAATGCAAAGAAAGGTAAACTAAGCATGATTAAGCAAGCAATTATGGAAAAAGACTTAATGATTAACGAGATTCAAAGTTTAAAAACAAGAAAAGCTTAAAAAGTTTTGCAATGGTGGAATCGCCTAAGAGAAAGAACAGAAAAAGATAAGACAAAGTGTGGATGATCGAAAGTAATAGCCACCTCCTTCCCAAAATAGCCAAACATCCCTAATGGTCCCCTCACTACGCTCCAAAAATGAGATGGCCGGATAAGGTCCCAGAGATCGATCGGCTCACTCGATCTCCTCCATGGATCGCCTTCTTCTGCTCGATCTTCAAGTCGATTTGGTTGGATGGATCGAGCACTTCCTTTGATATCCTACTCGATCCTTGGGTGATCGAGTCGTGGTCTCGATCTGGCTCTCGTTCTGCATGGCATCATCTATGTCCGTACTCGCGATCGATTGCCTCTCTCGATCTTGGTCTCGATCCTTCTCCTTGAAACGACTTGAGTCACACGATCTTCTGGTCGATCTCGTCTAGATCGACATGCTTTGCTCGATTCGGGTCCTTTGCATGAATGGCTGAGTTCTCCAAGTGTCCACAAGCCTCCTCTTGATTCTATGCACGTCCACGCAACCTCCACAACTCCAGAGTGTCCCAAACAACTTGATAATGATGCAAAATAAAATATGCAAGAAATATGTAAAATGCGAATGCAAAGTGATCTAGGACCTAAAATGCCACAAATGGTAGAAACTAGCCTATAATGCAAGATGAATGTATGAAAACTAACTCTAAATGCATGCTAAATATGCTAAATATATAGGTATATCAACTCCCCCAAACTTGCGTTTTGCTTACCCTCAAGCAAACAAAATTCAAGAGAGGAAGAGAGGTTTTAAAAACGGGGGCTCAAATTCCTTGCAAAAGTGTTTTTCAAATTAATCAATCCAATTGTCCTAGTTCTTAATCCTAAGATGCAGTGCACACACTTATACTCTAAAGAACTTAGTCATATTCATCACATATTGAATTCTCAAATCATGACTCTCATATCCCAAACAATCCAAAAATCCTAACCTTTAACATTCATTAAGCTTAAAACCGTGAATCACACTTATGCACTTTAAAACCGAATACATTTGGCTTAGGGACAAGGTTATGAGACAAAAATGATCTCATTTTAAATGAGTAATTCAAACGATGGGTTATCTCAAAGAATGGTTGAACTTATGCATAATGCTAAAGGTAAAGACAATTGATGCATACATGACTAGACTCTCATCTACCCATATACACTAGCAATGATCCTAAACCCCTCTCATTTTTCTTTAATTTTTAAGCTTACTCAACCACCTAAAGACTACCCTTAACAACAAGGCAATTTGCCTAGCAAAATCCCAAATAAAAGCATCATTTTAAAACTCTTTGGCTAGTGGTAAGGCTATAAAAATACTAAGCTCGTTTTAAATACTTTTGGTAGCTCTCTTCTCTTATTATTTTTTTTCTTTCTTTTTAAACATTTGGCTTTTTGGCTCTTTTTCTTCTTTTTTTTTCTTTTCTATTTGAGAGCTACCTACTTTTAAAATTATAGCTTTCATTTTAAACACAAAGCCTTCCACTTAAAACCATTAAACCCTTTTATTCAACTTCCAAACTTCAAACTCTTTAAACCGAAACAAAAATAGAACAACTCCCATGAATACCCGCCCTATCCTAAGCCTTAGACTAGCTTTCAAATGCAAAGCTAGCATCAATATGAAAGCCTAATCATGTCGCCTAAACCTAACACTTTATGCTAAGTTCAACCGAAAAGAGGCCTCACAAAGATTCATCACACAAGAACATTGGCTTGAAAGGAGAGTAGGGTAAAGGTGGGGAAGTCTATTTAGGCTTACAAGAGAGTGGTGAAAGGAAGAAGAAAGCCTAAATATGTATAAGTGATCCATGTATCTTTTTTCAAATGCATAAGTATGATAATTCAAGAAATTCAAAGTAAGGTTCTCACTTATTAGGAAAGGATTCAATTCATGAATGTTCAACTTAAGCCACGAAAATCAAAACAAATGATCCAAATATGGCTAGAGCTTACTTTCAAATTATGTACAATGCATCAAAGAACTACTAACTAGGGCCTTGAAACAATTTATGAGCTTAAAACACTTTTCAAGAAAAACTTTTGCTCCTTATGCAAATGTAAACAACCTAAATGATTTTTAAAAATTCTAGACTCAATCCTACAATATTTAACAATGCAAATGCAAACTACATGATTTTTTTGAAAATTTTTAAAATTTTTATCATTTTTTTTGTTCTTTTCTATGCCTTACATGATGCATGATGACTCAAAGGATGATAACAGAAAATAAGATCAAAGAAAACATGTCAAATAACACACACACTCCCCCAAACTTGAATGACACCGTCTCGGTGGCAAACAAAGTTCAAGAGGAGTCATAACACAAAGCAAAAATCAAACGATGCATGGTATGTACAATGGTTTGGTTGTCGGTACCTTTGAGCTAAGTAAGCCTGGAGCTTGAGGTTGCTCCAGACTTCTTGCTCTTCTTAGGAGTGTCATGAGTGACCGCCTTGCCTTGATCCTTGCTCGTGCTTTCATGAAGAGAGAGGCGTGCAGCTTGGTTTTTTTTCTTGGGGCTCACGGATCCCAATCCCACCAGTTGATCTCCTTCTCTTCTTCGACTGCTCAACCTCCTCGCTTGAAGAGTTCTTAGGTGAGCTCCCTTTAAGCGCCTTGACCTTCGTCGCCAGCTTCTTGATCATCTTGCTTTGCCATTTGTTGATCTTGCGCTGCATCTCAACGACTGAAGCAAGGAACTTCTCGGTTTTGGTTATTGGCTCGAAATCAAGCTTAGGGAGGATGAAGCTTTCGGGCATCTCAGCATCGGAGGGAGGTGACTCTGAACGTGGGCGAGCAGCTTATGTGGGCGTGGCTGTGCCTCTTAGAGGTGCAAAGCATTCCTCAACACTTGGCAGAAACTCAACATTTCCAACACCTAGCAGCTCCGTTTCTTATTTGTTTGGCAAGATGCACACTCTCTTCTCATTCTCACAATCGTAGAACAGATAGGCAAAGAAGCCTTCAGCTGGCGTGCGTCCCAAAGAGTCTATGTTGTGCATGTATGTCTCATCCATAAAGGCTCTCTCCGCGCAAGGGACAAAATCTGGAAGGGGTACACCGGCTTGAACAAACATCGGTGTAAGGAAGCCTCCTAACAACGCTGAACTCGCTTTGCACCTCATTGCCCACGCCTTGTAATTGAGCAAAGAGGAAGCCAAAATGCATCCATAATTGACATCATCTCCGAGCTCATCTTCCATCGGCTCGTCATTCTCCTTAGGGTCGCATAGAAGGTGCTTGACGCCTTGGAACAGGAAACGCAGCTCGGTCTTGGTGACTGTGGGAGCCACAGACCTTCCACTGAATGTGTTGGCTATGAGCTTGAGCGTGTATCTTAGCACGGGGCTGCGGACTCTCTTGATCTTGGCCGTGTTAGTCTTGTAGTCATCGTTGCTGATCAGATCCCAAAGATCGTTTGCTTGAGTGAAAGGAGGAAACTCAACGAGCTTGGCACTAGCCTTCAGACTGTAGGCTTGGCAGAGCTTGGGGATTGAGAGGTGATAGGATTGCCTCCTTATCTTGAATGTGAGGTGACCTTGTGATGGCGTGGGGAGGCTTGGATTCTCGTAGGTAAACTCCAAGGTGGCTAAGAAGTCTAGGGTTGCCTCGGGATAGGTAGGGCAATCCATTCTTGACAAGCACCTGAGCCCAATGTTCTTAAGAAGCTGATCAAAATCTCCCAATATCCCTATCTTTTTCAACAGATCCCTGCTCGCCAACTTCGTGGGGTCAAACCGGAGCCTTTCCAACAGTTTCTTGGCTTGTTTCTCCTCATTTGTCCATCTGACCCTCTCCTGAACCACTTCTTGTGTTCCTTCTCCTTATGTTGTCTCTTCTCTGCTTCTCTTAGGAGGCATGGTACCTGAAACACAAATCTCAAAGAAGAGAATGAGTATAGGCGGCGAATGTAAGAGAAAGATAAGGTAGGAGAGAAAAACATGTAACAATAAACCTAGATTTTTAGGGAATGTATAAAAATTGTAGCTAAATACTAGGGGAGAATATCTAGAGATAGAATTCAATCCAGCAATTTTCCTAATATTTAGCTATTCCTAAAAATTATCCTAATTCTCTAACAACTAACAATCATCTTAAGCAACCAAAAGGCAATTTTCCAAAAAAATTTAAACAAGCAAATAAATGAATCGAAAATACCTTTTGAAAGGATGAATGCAGATGCTTTTAGTCTTAAAGCAAAGTTCACACTCTCTCTTTACTCTTTTGAAAACAGTTCGAACACAAAAATGAGAGAGTGTGGATGCATGTGAATATAAAGACTAAGAAAACTATGGATCATGCAAGTGGTTTTCTGACAAAGTTGGTCAAGGCACATCTTTAATGGTCAAAGATGCTTGCCTTGACCAAAATTTAAATTTAAAAACAGGAGGGATAGAGAAAAGAGATGGAAAACACAACTTACCTCGGCACGAGATCGAGTCGTTTTGGTCGATCTTAGACTTGATCTCATGCCCATGTTGGCTAGGATCGAGAGGGTTGATCGATTGGGGGACTCGAATTATATTGAATCGAGTCCTGGATCGAGTGTACCCCCTCGTTCCATGATTCTTGGTCATTATAGCTCCTTGGATCGAGCCACATGATCGATTTGGAGATCGTTTCGGCTAAGATCAAGTGGCAGATCGAGTAGACTGATTGATTCAGATCGAGGATCGAGTGAGGTCAGTTGATCCACACCTCGTTCTAAACGCTATGGTGGGTTATCCTCTCATGAACGACTGAATCACTCGATTGTCTACTCGATCTCATCTAGATCGAATGACTCCTCTCGTTTCACTAGCTCGATCTAGTAAAGATCAAGCCAGGATAAGTCGATCTAGCACTCGATCTCTATCCTATACTTCTCCTTTCCTCGCCTCTTTTGACTCCAAGATCGTGATCTCCAATCACCTATCATTTCACTTACACACTTAAACATAAAAAGCATAAAACTGAAATAGAAAGAAAGCAAAAATATATACAAGATAGACATGGGAATGCCTCCCAAGTGCGCTTTCTTTAACGTCTTTAGCTAGACTTTACTTGGTTCAGGCCAGAGGTGGGTCCTGGAGAAGCATTGTGGTGCTCTCCTTGCTGCAATCACTCGCCAAGTAGGGCTTGACTCTGTGCCCATTAACCGTGAAAGCCTTCCCACTCTTGCCAACCAAAGTGACCACTCCATAAGGCAGAACTTCCTTGATCTCAAACGGTCCACACCACCTTGACTTTAGCTTCCCTGGGAATAGCTTCAAACGTGAGTTGTAAAGCAAGACCAGACTGCCCTCCTTAAGCTCCTTATGCACCAACTTCTTGTCATGAACCGCCTTAGTCCTTTCCTTGTAGATTTTGGCGCTCTCATAAGCGTCTAGCCTTAATTCATCAAGCTCATGGAGTTGAATCAACCGCTTCTCCTGTGTCGTCTTGAGATTGTAGTTCAGCTGCTTCACGGCCCACAGTGCTCTATGCTCTAGCTCCACAGGGAGGTGACATGCTTTGCCGTATAGGAGTTGCTCCTACGGTCCTCTCTAAGATAGCCTTGATTTGTTTATTCGAGACCTCTACTTGCCCACTAGTTTGTGGGTGATAAGGTGTAGCTACCATGTGCTTCACTCCATACTTCTTCAAGAGACTTTCAAACACTTTGTTGATAAAGTGGCTGCCCCCATTGCTGATCGCTACCTTGGGAACTCCAAACCGTGGGAAGATGATAGTCTTGAAGAGTTTAACCACCACTTTTGCATCATTGGTTGGGGAAGCAATAGCCTCAACCCACTTAGACACGTAATCAACAGCCACCAAGATGAATTTATTGCCGTAAGAAGATGGGAACGGTCCCATGAAGTCTATCACCCAAGCATTAAACACATCAACTTCAATGATTGGCACCTGAGGCATCTCGTTTCTCTTGGTGATGTTTCCAGCTCTTTGGCAAGCCTCACACGCTTTACAAACTCGTGAGCGTCTTTGAATAGCGATGGCCACCAAAACCCGACTTGTAAGACCTTTGTTGCCGTCTTGAAAGAAGCAAAATGTCCTCCATAGAATGAACTGTGGCAGTGAAGAAGGATGTCCTGTGCTTCCTCTCTTGAAACACATCTTCTGTACAAGCTATCTACTCCCCTCTTGTACAAGTAAGGCTCGTCCAAAAAATAGTAGGAGATGTCCCTCATGAACTTCTTCTTGTGGTAGTGGTCAGGATGAGTAGGTTCCTCTCCACAAGCTAAGAAGTTCACTATATCAGCATACCAAGGCAGGTTCTCTTCTCTCAAACTCAGAACTTCTTCAAACTGACCTTCTAGCCGTGTGCACACCACTGTGTTGATCATCACGAGCTGCTCTTCAGGGAGTGAATCATCTAAGGGTAAAGCTTCATTGACCCTCATTCTTGAAAGGTGATCAGCTACACTGTTCTCTATCCCCTTCTTATCCTTTATCTCCATATCGAGCTCTTGTAGAAGAAGAATCCATCTTAAGAGCCTCGGCATGGTATCTTTCTTTGAGTAGATATATCTCAACGCCACATGATCAGTGTATACAACAACCTTAGAGCCCACCAAGTATGATCTGAACTTCTCAAAAGCAAACACAATGGCCAGTAGCTCCTTCTCGGTTGTAGCATATCTCACTTGCGTGCATCCAAGGTACGATTGGCGTAGTAGATAACATGCAACCTCTTGTCTTTCCTCTGCCCTAGAACAGCTCCCACGACGTAGTCACTCGCGTCACACATGATCTCGAAGGGTAAGCTCCAGTCTTGTGCTTGTACAATAGGCGCGGTAACTAGAGCCTCCTTGATAGTCTTGAAAGTGTGAAGACACTCCTCATCAAAAACAAATTCAGCTTCTTTGCATAACAGCCGTGTAAAGGGGCGTGCTATCTTGGAGAAATCCTTGATAAACCGCCTGCAGAAGCCAGTGTGACCCAAGAAACTCCTTATCCGCTTGACATTAACCGGCAGCTCAAGACTCATCATGACCTCAATCTTTGCTTTATCAACCTCTATCCCTTGCTCAGAAATCTTGTGACTGAGTACAATCCTTTCCTTCACCATGAAGTGACACTTCTCCCAGTTCAGCACTAAGTTTGTCCCCTCACACCTCTTAAGTACCCTGCAAAGATTAGACAAACAAGCAGAAAAAGAAGCACCATATACAGAAAAGTCATCCATAAAGACCTCTACCATCTCCTCTATAAGATCAGAGAAGATTGACATCATGGACCTTTGAAAGGTTGCTGGAGCATTACATAACCCAAAAGGCATCCTTCGATAGGCGAAGGTACCATAAGGGCATGTGAAAGTTGTCTTTTCTTGGTCATTTGGATGAATAGGGATTTGAAAGAAACCGTTGTATCCATCTAAGAAACAATAGTATGGATGATTAGCAAGTCTCTCTAACATTTGATCAATAAAAGGAAGAGGAAAATGATCCTTTCTAGTAGCTGAATTGAGCTTCCTATAATATATACACATTCGGTGACCAGTTATGGTTCTAGTAGGAATCAATTGATCTTTTTCATTCTTAATGACTGTGATTCCCCCTTTCTGAGGCACCATGTGGACTGGGGAAACCCACGTGCTGTCACTGATAGGGTATATCACATCAGCCTCTAATAATTTCAAGATCTCTTTCTTAACTACTTCTTTCAAGTTCGGGTTCAAACGTTATTGATGTTTAATAGAAGAAGAGTTTTCATTTTCTATGTGAATCCTATGAGTACAAAGCATTGGTGAAAGGCCCTTGATGTCACTTAGAGAGTACCCAATGGCCTTCCTATACTTTCTCAGCTCTTTAAGGAGCGAGTTTAACTCATCATCACTCAGACTTTCATTCACAATCACAGGATAAGTCTCATTAAGCCCTAAGAAAGCATACCTTATGCCCTTTTGGGAGCTCCTTTAGGTCCACCTTTGGGGTTAGCAGCTCGCTCCAGCCCTCCTCGTGGCTTGTGTTGACGTCGCTGTCCTCACTGCCTTCCTTAGAACCCGAGTCATGAGCTTTAAGGCTGCCATCTTGAAACGTTGTCCCCTCTGAGATCGAGTCATCCAGTCGATCTTCCTCTCGTTCTGGTCCGGATCGATTGCACTCACATCGATCTCTTGCTGATGTGGATCGAGCATTGGATCGATTCACTGAGTCGTTCTCTAAAGTTATCGAGTTTCTTCTCTCGATCTCCTCATCGATTTCTTTACCGGATAGACCAGCCTCCTCGATCTTCTTGTCGATCTTTGTCTTGGATCGAGTGAAGTCCTTGATTTCCTGATCGATCTCTAGGCATCCGCTTTCATCTTCCTTCACAACCTTGCGAGAATCAAGGATGTGAATGTACTCCTGGGTCTTCTCATTCAGGAAACCGTACTCTCCACACTCCTTAGTCAAAGCTAGCTGCAAGTGATCTTCTTGTGCCAACTCCTCAAGCAACTCATCGGCTAACTCATCCAAAGTTTCAATGTAGAAAGCTTGTCCTCTAATGGTTGGCTTCTTCAAGACTTCATTGATATCGAAGTCTAGCTTGATGTCCTTGCCCAAGTGTAGAGAGATCTTGCCATTCTTCACATCAATGATGGCTCTAGCCGTTGCAAGAAACAGTCTTCAAAGGATAAGAGGATCCTTTGGCTCTTCATCCATTTCTAAAACAACATCAGCAAGCATACCCACAGGAAGCCTTATACTTCTATCAGCGAGCACAAGAGAGATTCTACACTCTTTAAACTTGGTGAAACCGAGCTTCTTTGCAATGGAATGGGGCATAAGATTAATGCTTGCACCAAAATCACATAAGCAGCTATCAAACTTCAAGGGACCAAGAGCACAAGGAATGGTGAATGATCCTGGATCTCCAAGCGTCTTTGGAACTATCTCTTTGTGAATGATGGCGCTGCACTCTTCACTAAGCACCAAAACCTCTTCACTCTCCTTTCTCTTCTTAGTTAGAGTATCCTTAAAGAACTTGGCACATTTAGGCATCATTGCCAAACAATCAACTAAGGGCAGCTTGATCTCAACATCTTTCAAATGTTTCTCAAAGACTGCTCTATGCTTCTTAAGAAGCTGCTTCTTGAACCGCCCAGGAAAAGGAAGCTTCGGTTTGTATGGTGGAGGAACAAATGCATCTTTCTCTTTGCTCACCTTCTCTACTTTCTTCTCTACAACGGGTTCCTTGCTTTTCCTCGGTCTTTCAATCCACACATTGTCAAAGGTAATCTCCTCATCATTTGAAAGCTTACTCTCCCCCTCTTGAATCACAATGTCCTCATTGGCTTTAGGTGCAACTCTCGGTGGTAGCTCTTTCCCGCTTCTCAAAGTAATAGCGTTTGCATACTCCTTGGGATTTTGCTCACACTTGCCCGGTAAGCTGCCTTGACCGCTCGTACTAGCTTTGCCTTTCTCTAACTGCTTGATCTTGTTGTTCAGATTGGTGATCTGTGTAGAGACGTCAGTAAGAGAAGAATCTAGCCGGTTGTTCATCTCAACAAACTTCTGATTTGTAGAAGCTTGACCTCGAAGCAACTGTTGAAACATTGCTTGAACCAGATCATGAGGTGGGGGTTGCATTTGTTGCTGCTGTGGAACGAAACCAGGAGGAAACATAGGAGTGTAGCCTTTGTTGCCTTGTTGTTGCTGCTGACCTTGGAAGTTCCCTTGTCACTGACCTTGGTACCCAATGTTTTGTTGAAATCCTTTGTTGTAAGGTACAAACGGCTTTGCTTGTTGAGGGGGGTACACCTGATCCTTTGGATTCTCAACGTTGGTGCTACGGTATGAGAGGTTGCTGTTGCCCTGGTATCCTTGTGAATAGCCCTCAGGCTTGTTGTAGTTCTGACCAGCAACCCAATTAGCTTCCTCCTGGCTCAGCTCTAACTCCTCTAAGACATCTTTGGCTTCTCCCATGAAATGTACTTGCTTCTGATTTGCAACCACTAGCTTGTCTATTTTCTCATGGAGCGATTTGAGCTCTTTTTTGTGTGACTCCAGCTCAGAACCTCTAGGTGCTCGGTCATAATCTTTAGTGTAATTCCCGTCACTCAAAGCCAAGTTCTCTATGAGCTCCATACCCTCTTCCACTTCTTGACCAAGAAAGTTACCTTTGCTTGCCGTATCAAGCAGCATTCTGATCTTAGGTAATGCTCCATGGTATATTGTGCTCAAGAGAGTCCCTTCACTGAAGCCGTGGTTAGGACACTGAATGGTAACAGCGCCACTTGATAAACATGGATTTTATGCAAGCAAGAATATAAAAGCTCAAGCAACCTATAGTTGTAGTATAGTATGCAAGAGAGTATCAATCCAGCCTGGGTGAAGAAAGAACACTAGGAATACAGATGCTAAGCAAATCTAAGCAGGATCAGGTAAATAGATGGTAAAATCAAAGAAAACTAGATGCAACGACCAAATTAGCAGGAAAACTATTTTAAAATCCCTGGAAGAGGGTTAACGACTACTATGAGAAAGCAGATGATTAAAAACGCAAATCTACTAATAACTAAAATTCGAGAGCTAAAACGGGTAAAACTGGTCGATTCTAACAACTTAAGATGAATGACTTCTAATGATCAAGATGCAAGCTCTATGACAAGAGAATGATAAACTAGATTTTTAAAATTCTAAAAAGAGAGGATATAAGGTTGATGGTCATATTCAAGAATTTCAAGATTCAAAATTTTGGGGTTGAAAACATAAATCTACTCTTTTAAAGAGCTATCTCTAAGCCTTATGAAACTTAAACTAGGATCTTCCATGGCGTGTGGTAAGACCACTTTCTCTGACCCTTCCTCCTAACCTATGTTGTGTAGTGGAAAGATGGATCAAAGAACATTAAGCAAAAATCCTAAATAGTGGCTTAACTAACCCCCTCTTCAACCATGGCTTTTGGGAGATGATAGATTAGTCTCTAGGATTTGGTTTTCAAGGATCTCTGAATCCGGTCAAGGTAGGAAAGCCCTGGAATCATAGAGATGTTTTCCAAGACTCTCTAAGCTTTAAGACTCCAAATCCTAGAAGATAATAGGTTAAGAACAAGAAAAACTCCCAAAAGCTTAAACCTTTAAACCCTCAAATCGCCCCAACCTTAAACCCAAAAGAAAACTACTCACTACTCATGTTTGAAACCGATTGAAATGCAAAGAAAGGTAAACAAGTTTGATTCATCAAAAAACTTTTCTTAAACTTAAACAAGTTTGATTCATCAAAAGACACCCATTCTCATTGCATAATTATTCCAGAAACACTTAACAGAATTAGGATTCAATAACATCAACTAAACTTATCAGATTCGTTTTAACTCAGAAAGCACTAACACAAGTACTTAAACATAAACTCAAACTCAGAACATGAATCCCAAAACCCAGTCCTAATCCACCCCTTTCCTTCACTGCCTTCCAGTCCGCCTTCAGAGCTACTCGCCATGAACCTTATATTTACCTGCACACTCAAAAAGAGAGGTATAAGTATTTGATAAATACTTAGTGAATACGGTCATCCCGTAACACCTTATCCAGTACCAGCAAGCGCATCATACTATCAGTTATACAATTAACATTATCACTTAGCAAGCAAGCACATAAAACAGTACGGTCCTTTGATCATCTCAACTACTTGTAAAGCCTCACAAAGCATTGGTTCTACTCCAAGCGATAATCACACATCCCCTTGAGGTAGTAACTCGATCCGGACATTCACACAGCTAGTTAGACATCATGTATTGACCACGGTTCACACTTAACCATTCACAATCACAGAAACATTGACCTTGCTAAGCAGAAACCACTAACTTACCCAAGCAATCAATGAAAATCAGATAACCTAGCAATCTAACGATTCTAGATACAGTCACGCACTCACCTTAGACACAGAAACAAACATTTCAGTCGAATGAATCTCCGTGATTTCTCGATCAGAAACTGAGATAGTTGGACACACTTGCGATTTCTCGGCTATCGCTCAGACTGGTCCGGCAAAATCTCAACACCTCTCAGCTATCTCTCAACTCATGCACTTTTACTCGGCAAGAACCTGTATTCCCTCGGAAACAGTATAAAATAGAACCATTAGTCCGACGTTACCCGACGAAAACTCGGCACTAATCAGAATATCCGAACACTTACCAGATTATCTCAAATGAATCGAAGTGCTCTCGGATATCTCACGATCCGCTCAGAACTCCACGGATGAACTCGGTTATTCCCTCAGAAAACATTCAAATCAGAGCGAATGGTCAGATCAGATTGACAGAAACTCAGATAGAACACTCGATCTCTCGGTGATAGTCGGAATCGCCGCAAAATTTCGATCTCTCTCGGCTAACTCTCGGGATAATCAGAAACTATGGGATTTCTCTCAACTAATCTCTTTCTCACGCGTTATTTCTCTCAAATAATGAGGCTGTCTCGAGAAAAAGTCTCAAAATCCCTTTTATATGCTCGCAAAATCTAGTTAACCCGGTTATAGCCGGCGTCTCCCGGTTCCAATCAGGTTTATCCCGGTCAGCTTTTATTTCTCTCGGATATCGCATAAACCGCTCGACCATCCATACGAGAAATTACTTTTCATCCGACCAAACTCTCAGCCCACGGGCCCAGCCCATTTTTACTCGGCTAAAACCAAACCGCCACGGCTATTTTCCTTTTCCCTCGGACATAGTCCACTTTCTCTCGGACAAAACCATTTTTTTCTCAGATATGGTCCGTCCTGCTCGGCCAGCCCGGCCATCCTTCGACTGTTTCTCAGTCATCCATCGACTATAGTCTGAACCTCGCATCCATACAGATTTTTCCCTTGACTGAACTCATATTCCTTCGGATAACCTCCTGTCCGGCTCGATCATTCTGGAGTTACTCGGATACGGATGCTTCAACTCTCCCCCCACTTGGTCTGGATTCGTCCTCGAATCCGGTTCTTCTTCCTGAAGTTTCTCAAACCATTTTGGGAACCTTGTACTTATCTTAGACTCTACTTCCCAAGTAGTTTGCTCATCCCCATTACAGTCCCAGACAACTCGGATCATCTTGACCCTCTTACCACGCCTAAGCTCCTCTTTCCGGTCAACCACTCGGATCGGTCTACCTTCCACGCTCAGATCCTCTTGCAATTCCGAAGGTGGTTCAGATATCACATTCTCACGTTCGGTTATGTGCTTTCTCAGCTGCGACACGTGAAACACATTGTGGTAAGCGCTCATTTCTGGCGGTAAGTCCAACTTATACGCCACTGGTCCAATCCTTTCCAGAATCCGGTACGGTCCCATATACCTCGGACTCAACTTAGCATCAAGCGTTTCTCGGCTTTTCCCCTTGTAAGTCATAGCCTTCAGAGAAAGAAAGGGGGAATAGAGAGAGAGAAGGGGGAATGGGGAGAGAGAGAGAAAGAGAGAGAGAGAGAGAGAGAGAGAGAGAGAGAGAGAGAGAGAGAGAGAGAGAGAGAGAGAGAGAGAGAGAGAGAGAGAGAGAGAGGTGAAGAGAAAGGAGAGAGAAATAGGTAGGAGAGAATTAAAACAAGAAAAAAGCAAAAGAATAAATAATAAAGTTCAATGCTCAAAGCACTATTTCAGTCGATTGATCTTGAATAATATGTTACGTTTTTTTTCTTTTGAGAATCTTCTTAAATGATTAAGTGGGTGGGTTGAAACTAAGATTTTTATTTGAAGAATATCAGAGAGAGAGAGAGAGAGAGAGAGAGAGAGAGGATCTACTTCGAAAACAACAACAAAAGGGAGATAAAAAGAGAGGGAGAAATAGATAGAAAGAGCGAGAGATAGATGGAGGACATAGAAAACGAGATGGATAATAGAGAGAGAGAGAGGTAGAGAGAAAGGAGAGAGAGGAATGAGAGAGAAATAGGTAGGGGAGAATTAAAAATAAAGAAAGAGGGAGAGAGGAAATAATAAAGCTCGATGCTCAAAGCACTGCTTCTTGAGTGATTAAGTGGGTCAGTTGAAACTAAGATTTTTATTTGGTGAGAGAGAGATAGAGAAGGGAAAAAGGTAGGGTGGGGGGAGGTGGGGGTAGGGGGAGGGGGGGAGGGGAGGGAGAGGGAGAAGGAGAGAGTGAGAGAATGTTTATGATTTCTATTCAGAATTGCTATCTTTTTCTTTCTATGCTTACGTTGTTTGTTATGTCTCTTTATTTTGTTATGGCTATAGTTTTTAAGCATAATTTAATGATGTGTATTTTTGGCTCTTTGAAAAAGGAATCAAAACATTTAAAAAATAAATAAAAAACAAGGATATTTGTATGTGGACTAATAAATCATTTCGAGCGTTTAAGAGTCAACAACAGCACTTGAAGCTTGTGATTTATTCACTTCGTTTTAAATTCCTTGATACAATATCAGAAAAGAATGAGGACCCAAGTACCTTAGTTCCCACAATCAGAACAACACCAAGAACCAGATCAGGAACAAGAGATGTTTATGAAGCTTTTAATCAAGCAACCGAAGCTTTGATGATCAACCAAGAGCTTGAAGGTATCACGTCCCAACTTGATAAGTTAAGCATTTCAAGGGAAGCAACTCATGTCAAGGAAGAGCTTGAAGAACACGGCATCATTCAAACACAAAAGGAGCGCCAAATGCAAGATATACCCACCAAGGACGGTCCAAGCATCAAAAGCATAACTTATATCAAGGAATGGCCAATGATTCAAGGGATGGGTGAAGTTACTCTATTTAGCATCATGTCACTTAGCTGAAAGATCAAAACGCACCAGTACAAGGAGGACTTGAAACCCAGCACTTCAACTAAACCAAGCAAATCAAGTCTAACCAAGGTATGAACTGATTTTATTTCAATTCCTTTCGGGTTTTTACTAATAAAAACAAGATTGCTTTTGTGTTTAAGTGATGATTCTCTTAATTTACAATAGTAGTCAAAGGTATCTGTTTCGCCAATTAGATTTAATTTGCTTTCAATCATTTGTGTTTTCATCAATGTAATTTGCTTCAAAGACCCCTAGGGCAACAGCTGTTTGGACTAATTATAAAGTCCTCTCTCACAGCATTGTATTCTTTACCTTTGATCAATAAAAATACCCGAGTTTTTCTTATACAAAAATCACTTGAAACTTCTTAAACACTTGAGAGATTCATTGTTTAGTGAGTCTTGTTTGTCTTATCAAAGTTTAGAATCACAAAACTTTGTGGCGGCTTTGATCCATTATCATCATTTCATCATCATCCCTTGGTCAATAGAGAAGTGTTGAACAACCACTCTTTGATCCCACACTCGTTCACTTCATCATCATTCACCCCGTAGTCGTTTTGAAAGTGTTGAACAACCATCATACGGCTCCATCAGTCCATCAACAAGATTAACCACCTTTGATCTTGTGTCATCTGGTATCAAAGCCGAAAGGCTTCTAATCAGGTGTATCCTATCCTTGTTTACATATTTACTTGTTCATTGCATTGTTCTTGCTTAGTTTGTTTCATCATTCAAAAAAAAAAAATATATAAATATATATAAAAACAAGTTTTCCATTATATTTTGCTTCTATTTTAAATCATCATTTCTATAATTCCAAAAACCAAAACAAATATTTCTTTTATTGCATATTTGTTTCAAAGTTGATAAAACCAAAAATAAATTTTATTAAACCCGTGTTTCCTCATTTTAAGTCCGTATAATCTCTTAAGTCAAATGCTTTCCTTATTTTGTTTGTATAATTTCATGTTACCGTCATTAGCGTATGCAATCATATCATCATTAACATTGTTATTTCGTTGCAATATTAATTAGTCAGTCCTTGATTAATTCGTATATTCTATCAAAGCATATTCAAACACTTATCTTTGATACACAGGTACTAAATATGGGAGAGGAAGTGGATCAAGGAGCCATGATGCGCCAAATGTTGGCTTCCATACAAATTATTAGTGAGCGTATGACTCAGCTAGAGCAACGAGCACCACCGCCAGCCCCAGCAGCCCCAAATGGCTGTGGAGACCGAGGAAGAACACCTCTATCTCAAGATGAGAGCGATAGTGATAGTGACATGCCAAGTCTTGAAGTGGATAATCAAGAGCCTAGACCCCAGAGGAACCAATACAGAGATGGAGGAGGAAGAGAGCGAAGAGAGAACAACCTTGGCTAGGAAGCAACGACCTCAAACTCAAAGCTCCCACATTTGCTGGTAGAGTCAATCTAGAAGCTTACATTGATTGGGAGAGAAGGATGGAATATATATTCGAGTATTACCACTACAATGACGCCAAGAAGGTCTCCTTAGCAGTTGCCCAACTCACAGAGAATGCCCTTTCATGGTGGGATCGAGAAGTGTCCGAGAGAAGAAGGCATAGACACGCTCAAATCAACACATGGGCTTATATGCGATACCAAATGAGGAAAAGATACATTCCTTCTTACTATCACCGCGACCTCGAGAAGAAATTCAGGAAGCTCACTCAAGGAACTAAGTCTGTGGAGGAGTACTTTGAAGAGTTCGAGCTACTCAAAAACCGTTTGGAGACTAATGAGACAGAGGAGACGCTGATGGCTCAATTTATTGATGGTCTTCATGATCGTATAGCAAGGAAGGTGGAAAGAATGAATTATCGAGATCTTGACGAATTTCTACACTTAGTCGTGCAAGCAGAACAACATGTCAAGAGGAAATCAGCCTCTACTGCTCGTGCCAAACCAGCTTGGAGCTCTCAGCCGAGAGGAGTAGACAAAGGCAAAGCACCGGAGTCAACATCTAGGTTCAAGAAACCATTGGTGGAAACATCTAAAGGAGCTACAGCCGAGACAAGCAAGCCTCAAAACCAACGTGCCAGGGACGTTACTTCTTTCAAGTGTCAAGGGAGAGGACACTATGCTCGTGACTGCCCTAATCAACGAGTTATGCTGCTAAAAGAAGATGGTGAATACGAGTCTCAAGATGAAGCAGAACTCAACCCTTCTGAGTTTGAAGAAGAAGTCACCGATTACCCTGATGAGGGAGAGATACTTGTCACCAGAAGAGTCCTTAGTACCTTTGTTGCTCCTGAAATGATGCAAAGAGAGAACATTTTTCACTCACGTTGTCTAAGGTATGTAGTCTAATTATAGATGGAGGGTCTTGTACTAATGTTGCTAGTACATACTTGGTGAATAAGCTAGGTCTCAAGAAAACAAAGCACCCGAGACCATACAAACTCAAATGGCTTAATGATGAGACGGAGCTGAAAATTGGAGAGCAGGTCACCGTTCCATTCAGTATTGGGAAATACTCCGATCAGGTGTTGTGCGATGTAGTACCAATGCAAGCAGGTCATCTACTGCTCGGGAGACCATGGCAGTTTGACAAAGAAGCAGTACACAACGGGCGTACCAACTACTACAGTTTTGTTCACAACAAACGCAAGCACAACCTTGCCCCTCTTACCCCACAAGAAGTCTTTAACTTACAAAAAGCCATGGACAAAGGATATAAGCTAAGTAAAACTAATCTCTATATATCATCTAGAGATGTTTTTAAAGTCTTAAATAATAAAACACAGGTGCTACTAATGGTCTTTAGAGAAAGTTTATTTTCAGGACAAGAAGAGAAAGAGCTACCCGTAGAGATTTCTAAGCTGCTAAAAGGTTTCAAAGATGTCTTCCCCGAGGATATACCAGCCGGACTACCTCCCATCAGAGAGATAGAGCATCCGATAGACCTCATTCCCGGAGCTCCACTACCCAATAGGCCAGCTTACCGAGTTAACCCCGAAGAAGCAAAGGAGTTGGAGAAACAAGTTCAAGAGTTCCTGTCAAAGGGATATATCCGAGAAAGTTTAAGTTCTTGCGCTGTCCCGGTCCTACTAGTACCTAAGAAAGACGGTACATGGAGGATGTGTGTGGATTGTAGGGCAATAAACAACATCAAGGTCAAATACTGCCACCCTATTCCATGGCTAGATGACATGCTCGATGAGTTAAGTGGTGCCACTATATTTTCCAAGATTGACTTGAAAAGTGGGTACCATCAAGTGAGAATGAAGGAGGGCGATGAGTGGAAAACTGCTTTTAAGACCAAGAGGGGTCTATATGAGTGGCTAGTTATGCCATTTGGACTCACCAACGCCCCTAGTACTTTCATGCGCCTCATGAATCATGTGCTACGAGAGTATATCTGTAAGTTTGTAGTGGTATATTTCGATGATATTTTAATATATAGCTCAAACTTAACTGATCATATTGAGCATCTTGAGAAAGTATTAGAAACTCTAAGGCTGGAAGGATTATATGCAAACCTAAAGAAGTGTGCCTTTTGCACTGATCAAGTAGTGTTTTTAGGTTTTGTTGTAAGTTCACAGGGACTTAAAGTAGATGAGGAGAAGATAAAGGCGATACAAGACTGGCCTACTCCCACCACCATTGGACATATCCGAAGCTTCCACGACTTAGCCAGCTTCTATAGGAGATTTTTCAAAGACTTTAGCACCATAGCCGCCCCTATGACATCAGTGATTAAGAAGAATGTAGCATTCTCATGGGGAGAAGAACAAGAGAAACCTTTCCAGAAGCTTAAAGACAGCCTTACACATTCCCCTATTTTAGTTTTGCTTAATTTTAACAAAACTTTTGAGGTTGAGTGTGATGCTTCAGGAACAGGAATTGACGCTGTACTTACACGAGGAGGAAAACCAGTGGCCTATTTCAGTGAGAAACTCAAAGGAGCTGCTCTTAACTATCCAACTTATGACAAAGAGTTATATGCCCTGGTAAGATCACTAGAAACTTGGCAACATTATCTTTTAGCTAAAGAGTTTGTTATTCATACAGATCATGAAACTCTAAAATATTTGAGAGGCCAAACCACACTGAAGAAAAGACACGCTAGATGGCTTGAATTTTTGGAGACATTTCCATATATCATCAAATATAAAAAGGGAAAAGAGAATGTTGTAGCTGATGCACTATCCAGAAGACATGCCTTAATCGCTACAATGGAAGCAAAAATCATGGGATTTGAGCATATCAAAGACCTATACAAAGAAGATCCAGATTTTGGTGAATTATATCAACAAAACAGCAAAGGAGCAACCGGTTCATTCTACCAACATGAGGGGTTTTTATTCAAAGACAAGAGGCTATGCATTCCCCAAAGCTCAATGCGTGAGCTAATCATGAGAGAAGCACATGGAAGAGGACTAATGGGCCATTTTTGAGTTGATAAAATACTAAATGTCGTCATTGAACACTTCTACTGGCCTCACCTCAAGCGTGACATAGAGTGGTTTTGCTCTAAATGCATAGTTTGTCTCAAGGCAAAATCCAGGTTACACCCTCATGGCTTATATATTCTTTTACCTATTCCTAACCTACCATAGGTAGATATTTCTATGGATGTTGTTCTAGGTCTACCAAATATCAGAAACAAGAATTCAATCTTTGTAGTAGTAGATAGGTTTTCCAAAATGGCGCATTTAATCCCTTGTGCCAAAACTAATGATGCTACACAAGTTTCTGATCTATTCTTTAAATAAGTGGTGAGGATTCATGGGCTGACAAGAACTATTGTTTCAGATAGAGATACAAAATTCTTAAGCCCTTTCTAGAGGACATTATGGAGGAAGCTGGGAACAAAGCTTCTATTCTCAACCACTTGCCACCCTCAAATTGACGGCCAAACAGAAGCTGTTAACCGCACTCTCTCAACCCTTTTAAGGGCCACGGTTGGTAAAAATTTGAGAAACTGGCTTGATTGTTTACCATTTATTGAATTTGCATATAACCGAGTTCCCCACTCGGCTACTAAGCTCTCACTGTTTGAGATTGTTTATGGATTCAGCCCAATAGCTCCATTAGACCTTACACCTTTACCACATAAAGAACAGGTTAACCATGATGGGGTGACTCATGTCAAGGAAGAGCTTGAAGAACACGGCATCATTCAAACACAAAAGGAGCGCCAAATGCAAGATATACCCACCAAGGACGGTCCAAGCATCAAAAGCCTATCTTATATCAAAGAATGGCCAATGATTCAAGGGATGGGTGAAGTTACCTTATTTAGCATCACGTCACTTAGCTGAAAGATCAAAACGCACCAGTACAAGGAGGACTTGAAACGCAGCACTTCAACTAAACCAAGCAAATCAAGTCTAACCAAGGTATGTACTGATTTTATTTCAATTCCCTTCGGGTATTTACTAATAAAAACAAGATTGCTTTTGTGTTTAAGTGATGATTTTCTTAATTTACATTAGTAGTCAAAGGCATTTGTTTCGCCAATTAGTTTTAATTTGCTTTCAATCATTTGTGTTTTCATCAATGTAATTTTCTTCAAAGACCCGAAGAAGGGCAACAACTGTTTCGACTAATTATAAAGTCCCCTCTCACAGCATTGTATTCTTTACCTTTGATCAATAAAAATACCTGAGTTTTTCTTATAGAAAAATCACTTGAAACTTCTTAAACACTTGAGAGATTCATTGTTTAGTGAGTTTTGTTTGTCTTATCAAAGTTTAGAATCATAAAACTTTGTGGCGGCTTCGATCCATTATCATCATTTCATCATCATCCCTTGGTCAATAGAGAAGTTTTGAACAACCACTCTTTGATCCCACACTCGTTCACTTCATCATCATTCACCCCTTAGTCGTTTTGAAAGCGTTGAACAACCATCATACGGCTCCATCAGTGCATCAACAAGATTAACCACCTTTGATCTTGTGTCATTCCTTCTTCAAAAGACCGAATCCATGAATTATTGATGCAGTTTAGGTTGAATATTCTTAACATATTTGATGGCCAGGTGATCGTTGTTAGGGTTTCAAATTTTAGAAAGAGTCAAAGCGATTATTTTAGTTCTAAAATATATGATGTTCTCTAGCCTTGTCCCTTCAGGCTGTATGTGTTGAGTATTAAGAGCAAGCATGCGAGATAAAGAGTGATCTATTTCGAATATAAGAACAATGGGGAGAAGGAGAGAGAAAAAGAGAGACATATAGATGGAGGAGATAGATAAAGAGAGGGAGAATAGAGAGAGAGAGAGAGAGAGAGAGAGAGGTGGCGGAGAAAAGAAATTATAAAACTCGATGCTCAAAGCATTATTTCAGTCGATTGATTTAGAATAATATGATAGGTTCTTAATTTTTTAGAGCCTTCTTGAATGATTAAGTAGGTGGATTGAAACTAAAATTTTTATTTGAATGATTAAGTGAGTGGAGTTTCTCTGCTGTTCTAACATATTTACAGTCGTACTTGTGTTTTCTCTTAAAAAACCTTTGAAATCTTGATTAACTTAAAAATTATTCTTTACTTTGTTTTAGACTTCGAATATGACTCAATTTATTTATGCTACTATTCATAGTTTGTGTACTGCTTATATAATTACTGACTCTGATTTAAATCATCTTAAAATTGTATGGATTATCAAGATTAAAATTCTGAGAAAGTTTAATAATATATTTTCATAACTTTTTTTTATTGTATTTGAATTAGTTGGATAAATAAAATTATTCAACATTTGTATGCCCGTGCCATGTGCAGGCCAACCAGCTAGTTAATACATATGTAAGATAGAAACTACACGTAAAAATACAATACCATTCCTTACAAAAACATTTTCAGATTAGAGGTTGAAATTAAGAGAATGAAAATTGAGTTTCATCTTCTTGTGGCTTGTTGAATCCTCTATTCCAAAACACTGAGACCTTCGGCGACAAATTGATGCCACAGCCTCTATCATTGACTCGGGTCCACATAGCAAAACTCCTATACTCGACCATCCTCTCAAGTTCTTCTCAAACTCCGACAGTATATCTGTGTTAGAGAAAATTACCAGAAAATTACCACAAAACCTATGAAAAAAAAAATATATAACTCAAAAGATTGAATTGTTTTAATAAATCAATACCTTCGAATTTCGGCCTTTCTCCGATATGTATCTCATGTTCGTCTACATGAGCAATTGGTATTAATTCAGTGAAGTTTCTTTCCTGTGGTATTACTTCGTCTTTAGACGTTCTTGGTGCTTCTCTGTTTTGTCGTCTCCACTGTAGAATAATTGAATCTAAACCTCCGATTGTTATAGCTATAAAGTAAGAGACAATGATAACCAAATCTGGAACCCACGAAGGAACTTTTTCTTTATCTGTCTTCATTGCTCCTGAAGCAGCTACTTTCATAGAATGTGAATGCTTCTTGTGTTCAGAAGGTATAAAGAAATGACCTAAACCGATAAGCAAACCGAGAAACGTAAGCACAGTTATAAGGACCAATGTAGCAAGGCATCTGAAAGTGTCAGGGCCAAGAATTGCGAATCTTGAATAATCCGCGTCGGTTCCAAAGTGAATAGACTGAACTTGGGATTGAGCCAAGATCTCTTGCAATGTTGTTGTTCCATTGGAATGCTTTTTCTCTTGGGTGACAAAAACTTGTAACTTGAGTTTTAAGTTGTGGATTGAATTAAAGAGTATAGATGACACTGGAATCAACAAGTCAATCTCTTGGAATGTCCTCACCGCAAACACGAGCTGCACTCTCTTGGGAGATTTGAGTCGGTTTTCACACGCGAGTTCTTGCAAAATGCTTAGAAACGGCGTAATTCCGATTCCTCCCGCTACAAGAAACAGAGTATCATACCTACCAAACAAACTCAATACTTTCAGGTTTAAGATTTTTTTTCGAAAATTAAGCTGATGCAGAGAGTATTTTAGTAACCTGAGGAAATCGGCCGAAGCAGGTCCATAAGGACCTTCTACTCGTACGGTCATGTTGTTAATCTCCTTATCTGTAATTGCAGCTTCTTCTACATTGTTATAAACAGATTTTGTCCATTCCCCTTCACATTTCATTATTACATACATTGTGTGTTTGTCTACACTCGAGCTCGTTGTAATACTAAACGGATGCCATTGAAACTGCGAGATCAGCGGAATGTTCACGAATATAAAACTCGATGGACGTAGTTAAGCCCTGCAGTATACCAAAACAAATCACCAAAATAAAGCAAATCCTTTAATTCTTTTTTTGGACAGCATAAATCAAATCCTTTATATATGTATAATCTTTAAATACAGAAAGAAAGGAAATACTTTCACTGAATTCCTGAAGTGTTTCAAATTGGCATATTTATTTTCCAATGATAGTTTATACAGCAAACTTGACGAATTATTTTGTCAATTTAAAATTTGGAGAATTTGTCTAAAAAATTGCAAAAAGTTGAAAAATTAAATGATCATTTTACCTTCTTGAAAAATTACATGATCATTTTTATTAAATCATTAAAATGAACATTCGTAAGTATCTTCTTATATTTTTAAAAATACATCATTTTCATTAATAGCCAAAATGTAGTATATATATTATATATAATATATAGAAAATCGTTGTTAATTTTTTAATTACACACATAAATTATTAAGACTTATTAACAACAACGGTAAAAATTGTTTGGTGCCACTAAAAAATGTGCTTTCTTACTTGGGTCCTTTGGCAAGACTAGCTCAATGGCTTTACAAGGCGGGCGGAAATAATGCAGCTTTCGGATCGCGATTGAACAATTCGAAGTATCTTGTCTATACCAAAGAGAAAGACTCCAGGGAGAATCCAGTAGAAGTGACGATCACTAGCATGAAACAAGAAAGATACAAGAAAGAGTATATACTAATGGTGTGTGTAGTAGAAAACTTCAAATTTTTTCCTTCGTATTGAAGGAAGTGATGTGATCCACATAAGTAATCCTGTTACAAAACTGATCACTCCAGCTAGATATACCCGACCCGTTCTCTGCCATTGCCAAATCTGTTATTTTTTTTTACCACAAGAAAGACTCATGAATTATTCAAGATTGTTACATAACGAATTTATTAAAACCCTATATTTATCGATTTTCATGTTTTGTTTCTTTGCCAATTATTTTAGCAAAAACAAAACAAAAAAAACGTTGTTATAAATAATTGATTTTATTATATTTACATCTTCTTTAATGTGATGAGTAATAGTCCATATGAACAGAGCACTTCCACCATGAACAAAAGCAAAGAAGATCAACCCGGTCCCGAGCCATACATTATATCTTACAGACGCTGCAAACTGAATGTGGAGTAACCGGAACATTTGATAGTCCCCTCAAGACAGGGAAAAGAAGCAGAGAGAGACATGCTTATGCTAATAGCCCGAATCTTGTTGCAACTCTAAACTACTTAAGCTGCCATCTGAAAACATAAGGAGTCAACAGCTATATATAGAAAGGCACTAGATTTTGAAGTTTCAGAGAAATTTTACAAGTCAAGATTCATGGTTTTGAGGGGCGTCAGCTTCTTGAGATCGTTAGATACGCGAGAATAGAAGGTCCAAGATAGAAAGAGTAAGAACAAAAGAAGAGCACAGATCTCGAAACAAGACACAATTCCAATGAAGCTATTGATAACGGCTGGTCTTGTGACAGTAATAGCTACACTTCTCCCTCCTCTGCTGCTTATTATTGTAAGAAAGTAGACAAAACCAATCAACAATTTTTTTTGATGTTTACTTACTTTTAGCTGTGATTAAAAAGACTGGAGATTATATTACCTTGTTAGACGATTTTGCGGCAGTAAACTCAAGTAAATGAGCCCAATTATAGAAAGAGCAATAGGAGGGAATGAGAATACGGCAAAGTTGAGACCTGAAGAGTCGTCATAAATGGACAACTCGGAGACATATAGAAGTGAAAATAAGAGAGAAGATTGTTAACAACTTACCATAATAGCCGAAGAAAGTATGTTTGATGGTATCTTCAGCTTGACGCCAAGATTGTATCCATAGAGTGGTGGGTTTTATAATCCAGAGAGAAAGCCAACCGATAAGTAAGAGATTCATGAGTAGTCGGAGCACAAGTAATGTCAACACTTTGCCCATTTTTGTATTCACTATTTAGTTAGTTCCAATGTATTAGGGTGGTTTGATTTTGTTAAGCTTCCTCCAATTTCTCTTTATATGATGGAATCTAGTGAAAAGAAGACCCATTAAAAGGGCCCTACCACCATATCACAACTTGCTTTCCTATAAATACTTATGACTCTCGTAGATTTTAGAGTGTTTGTGTTAGAGAGGAAAATAAATGAGGGAGCTATATCTCAATTTATTGGATTACTCAATAGAAGAATAGAAGAAAAGAGGAAAAGACTAAATACTAAAATCCAAAAGAGAAATGGAAAAAGGTTCTCATACAACAGAACCCGACAAAAGAATCCAGACAGAAATTGCAGGAAATATTTCTCTACTTTTTCCTTTGTGATTGGTTTTACTGTTTCAAAGTGAAAGAAAATTCAACAATTATGATGATGTCTTCTA
Source organism: Thlaspi arvense (assembly GCA_911865555.2). Lineage (NCBI taxonomy): Eukaryota > Viridiplantae > Streptophyta > Magnoliopsida > Brassicales > Brassicaceae > Thlaspi > Thlaspi arvense. The sequence goes on from OU466862.2 coordinate 36,072,139, forward strand.
AATCTTTTACTTTGATACATCACACGAGTCACACACCCTAACTTTTACCGCGCGTTTCAATTATTTGATTATTATGGGTTTAGAACCATAAAATCATTCATATATTGCGCTACAAACTAAGAGAAGATTGATACCAAATCAAATATAATAAGTGCATGTGTTTGCCACAATTGCATTATATTTACACATTTATATAAATTGCGGAGTCTTGAATACCTACTCTTCCAGAGCAAATTGCATATTGCTTATAAGGGATATATGATCATCCAAGTAATAAAGCTGAATCTCCAAATTTTGGTTTTCTGTAGGATGAGCAGTATATAGTCTTGGGATCTACATCTGTCTGGACTTTTCATGCACTAGAAAAAAATGGGTTGGACCTCTAGGAGAACAGGAAGAGAATTCCCATCACGCTCAAATTTGATCATGCCCTCATGTATTTGGGAGAGTGGATTTAGTGGTGGTGACTTGGCTTGGATATCCCATCCGAGGATCGTGATATCCGTCTGCTGTTTGGCCAGGAGAATGTATGGTTAATGAAACATAGAGAGAGTGAGATTGGAGCTTTTTCTCGATGGAAATAAGTGATATATCATGGTTTTTATAATTTTTAACCATGGTATAAGTCTTTATTATTGAGTCTTTTTGGTCTTTTTAGAGTCCTAATAGAGTCTTTGCAGGTTATAGCATGTCTGGAGCATAATTGGAGATTTTGGAGTTTTTTGGAGCATTCCAAGAATCAACCACGAAGTTAGCAACTCGGAGGCGTTATATGGGTATTGGTGACGATTGTCACCACTCAAGGGTGACGCTCGTCACCCGTACCTGAAGAGGAGTCGCGACTTATTTTAAAAGATGGAGGAGAAATTGTACTTTTGGCATAGAACTTCCACTATTTGCAAGAAGACCCCAGCTCAGGTTTTAGCTTGTATATATTAGGTTTTCAGCCATTGTTAGATTTTATCTTAGATTTAGAATTCAGAGAGCTTTAGAGAGAGATTTATTCAGAGCTTTTGGGGAGACAGATCATGTACTCTTTTAGAGAAGATTTCGAACCCCTTCATCTATTACTCTATCTCTTTTAATGCAGTTTTATTCAGTTATGTTTTGTGTCTTCACGATCATGTCTGAGTAATCTGTTACTTAAGTTAGGGCTTTTCAAAGGTTGATGAAGAGTTTGTAGAATCGCTAAATTGTTAGGAATATCTATTGGTTCTTCATTTGTGCTTGCATTCAAAACCGATTTCTTTGACTAGTCACCTGGAAACTTGAAAACCCTCGGTTGTTTAATAGATGTGAGAACATTGTTAATCACCTGAACTAGTATTAGATGAGCAAAACGCCTATTTGCAAAGAGATTTAAGTTAGGAGTTTTGTGAACAATCGAAACCTGATTTTTAATGCTTGCTTAACATATTAGAATTTGCAAAGAGATTTGGAAATCTGTGAATTAGGCATAAACAACTTCTGCAATGAGAATTGATTAGTTATAGCATTGAGTTTTGAGTTTAAGACAGTTTTAATTCATTCCTGCTTGCATGCATTCTACATTCGTTGAGCTTCCCAACAAAGCCATGGTCACGAGTACACTTCCCACTATGAAGAGCAGATGCCACAAGCAGAATCTAATGAAGAGGTGGAAGCAGTTTGGATGCCCCAAGGAAGACACTCCTTCCAAGTCCAACAAACTGATCAGTGGGCACCTTGGGAAACTTCAAGAGCTTCATCTTATGAGCCAAGGTCTCGGCAAAAAGAAAGGATATAGTTGCATTTCATTTGCTTAATATTGAGTCTAGTGTTTGCATATAGGATGCATTGAATTTGCATAGGGAATAATGAAGAATTCTCCTTGTAAAATACTTAGTGTTTAGAGATGATTTCAGTGTTTATGTGGTTAGTTGTTTGATGCATCATGAGAATGTTCGAAGTTAAGGCTGAACCATGCTTGAATTGGTAAATTTGATGCTCTTATCTCATACTGAAAGCATTTGTTCCTTGATAATCAACTCTATCAACTTGAACCTTAATCTGAATTTTTAATTATCATGTTTGTGCATTGAAAAGTGAATTTATGGATACCATAAACATATTTGGATCATCTTTTTCCTTTTCACCACTCTTGTTGATCCAAATAACTGATCCTCATTCTTATGGAACAGTTAATCAACTCCCTTAACCAAACCTCTTTTTGAGCTTAAACACTATCTTGAGAGTTGTGAGGCCTTTGCATATCAATTTTCAATTTTGTCTTGGCAAAAAGTGTTAGGAATAAGGCTGGTAAAGAAAAGCTCCCTTGTAGATATCAGCTTGCATCTTGAGTTTCATGTCTATATGCTTTAAAAGAAGAAGGAAAAGTTTGAAATGGTAGTATGGGGAAACAGGTTAGAATTGTGGTTAAATACAAAGGGAATAAAAGCTCTAAGTATTTAGAAAAAAGGCGCCAACAAGTAGGCTTTGAAAGGTCAATCAAAAAAAGAAATCAGACCAAGCAATCCACCAAAGGTGGAGAATGGCACCTTTTCAACAAGAAAGGAGCAAGTTCCAACAAAAAGAAGCAACCACACAAGCAAAAAGAAGAAGTTTCCCCAGCCATGAAGATGGATAAGGGTTAGAGTTTACGAAAATGGTAGACTTAGAGGTTCACTTTGGGGTTTAGAAGTTTATATGATTCATCTTTGGGTAAAAGGGTAGAAGAGAGCATTGATTTGCATGCATAAGTGTGTTTTTATCTTTAGCATTTTGCCTAAGATAGAATCATTTTCATTAAGTGATCCGTTATGTTTATGAATCCTTTGATTGAATGAGATCATTTTGATCTCATAACCTTATCCTTTTAACCAAATGTCTTCACTTGATTTGCACAAACTTGATTCATGGTTATGAGCTTAATGAATGTTAAAGAGTTGATTGATTAGAGCATTTGTCTAGGTTGAGGTTTGAGATCATTTTGAAACATGATGAGCATGGCTAGGTTCTTTAATGTATAGCTGATTGTGTTTGCATCCTACAATTAGGTACTTAACTATTGACTCCATCTCTTTACCTTTGCATTTTTGGATTTGAATGCCCACTTTTAAACCTCATCCTGCATTTGTCTTAGTTTGTTTGTTTCAGGACAAGCAAAAGGCAAGTGTGGGGGTGTTGATATCTCATACATTTACATCATATAGGCTTGCATATAGTTCATGTTTTGGTTCTCTTTTGTAAGTTTTCCTTCTCTTTAGTCCCATTTTCTTCTCCTTTTTGACTTAGGTTTCATTTAGGTTGTAGATTGCATTTTCTATGCATCAAGGATGTTTTTAGGTACTTAAGGAGCTAAATGGAGCAAGGAGGAAGTGTGGGAATGGTTCAAGGAGTTAGCCAAGCGGAGAAGAAGCAAAAGGAGCTAAGGAGGGCGATTTCTGGTGTTCCATCGATCAAGACCTGAAGCCAATCTATCTGGCCTGATCTATACTCATGACCATGGCTTTGTTGGGAAGCTCATCTTTATGTAGATTTATCCTTTGTTGGGAGGCTCGACCATATTGCGCCATTATCCCTTCCTTAAGCTCCTTAGGTACCAGCTTCTTGTCATGAGCAGCCTTGGTACGTTCCTTGTAGATCCGAGCGCTTTCGTAGGCATCCAGCCTTAGATCATCAAGCTCGTGCAGTTGGATCAAACGCTTCTCCTGAGCCGTCTTCAGATCAAAATTCAGCTGCTTCACAGCCCACAACGCCCTATGCTCCAGCTCAACAGGAAGGTGACAGCCTTTACCGTAGAGAAGAGTGAAGGGAGTGGTACCAATAGGCGTCTTGAAGGCAGTCCGGTACGCCCACAAAGCGTCATCTAACTTCATACACCCAGTCCTTCCGAGTAATCCCAACTGTTCTCTCGAGTATCGCCTTGATCTGACGGTTAGAGACCTCTACTTGGCCACTCGTTTGAGGATGGTAAGGCGTAGCTACCTTATGCTTCACACCATACTTCTTTAGCAGATTTTCAAACAGCTTGTTGATGAAATGGCTCCCTCCGTCACTTATCACCACCTTGGGAACTCCAAACCTCGGAAAAATAATGCTCTTAAAGAGCTTGATCACCACCTTAGAGTCGTTTGTTGGGGAAGCAATGGCCTCAACCCACTTAGAGACGTAGTCTACAGCTACGAGTATGAACTTGTTGCCGTATGATGAAGGGAACGGCCCCATGAAGTCTATGCCCCACGCGTCAAAGACATCTACCTTGAAGATAGGAACTTGAGGCATCTCGTTCCTCTTAGTGATATTCCCTGCTCGTTGACACGCCTCACAGCTCTTCACAAACTCGTGTGCATCCTTGAAGATAGACGGCCACCAGAAGCCAGCTTGCAACACTTTCGTAACGGTCTTGAACGAAGCAAAGTGTCCTCCATAGGATGATTCATGACAGTGAAAGAGGATGTCTTTAGCTTCTTCCTTTGTAACACACCTCCCGTACAAACTGTCCACCCCTCTCTTGTACAAGTAGGGCTCGTCCCAAAAGTAGTCACTCGCCTCTCTCATAAACCTCTTCTTGTGATAGCTGTTAAGATGTGTTGGCTCCTCACCACACGCTAAGTAGTTCACAACATCAGCGTACCAGGGAAGATCCTCCTCCTTGAAGCTCAACACCTCCTCAAACTGCCCTTCTAGCTTTTCACAAACAGCCGTAGTGATCGCCATGAGTTGCTCTTCGGGGAGAGAATCATCTAAGGGCAGAGACTCATTGATCCTTAGCCGAGAGAGGTGGTCAGCAACCCCGTTCTCTATTCCTTTCTTTTCTTTGATCTCCATGTCAAACTCCTGGAGTAAGAGGATCCATCTCAAAAGCCTCGGCTTAGTGTCTTTCTTGGAATAGATGTAGCGCAAAGCTGCGTGATCCGTGTAAACTATGGTCTTGGAACCCACGAGGTAAGCTCTGAACTTCTCAAAGGCGAATACAACCGCCAATAGCTCCTTCTCAGTAGTGGTGTACCTCGTTTGCGTGTCATCCAAGGTTCTTGAAGCATAGTATATCACGTGTAACTTCTTATCCTTCCTTTGGCCTAGAACAGCTCCCACGGCGTAGTCACTAGCATCGCACAAAATCTCGAATGGGAGAGTCCAATCTGGTCCTTGCACTATAGGCGCAGATACTAGGGCTTCATTGATTGTCACGAAAGCTTGCAAACACTCCTCATCAAAGACGAATTCAGCCTCCTTGCACAACAGCCGAGTGAGAGGGCATGCAATCTTAGAGAAGTCTTTAATGAAACGCCTGTAGAAGCCGGCGTGTCCCAAGAAGCTTATCACCCCTTTTATGTTAACTGGCGGCTCAAGGCTTGTCATAACATCAATCTTTGCTTTGTCGACTTCAATACCCTTCTCTGATATCTTATGTCGAAGCACGATCCCCTCCTTAACCATGAAGTGGCATTTTTCCCAGTTGAGCACCAAGTTTTTCTCCTCACAACGCTTTAAAACCCTGCAAAGATTCAACAAACACGCAGAAAAGGACGCACCATAGACCGAGAAGTCATCCATAAACACCTCTACCATCTCTTCTATTAGATCGGAGAAGAACGACATCATACACCGCTGAAACGTAGCCGGTGCGTTACACAACCCGAATGGCATCCTTCGATACGCGAAGGTACCATAAGGGCATGTAAAGGTCGTCTTCTCCTGATCGTTGGGATGGATTGGTATTTCGAAAAATCCACTATATCCATCAAGAAAGCAATAGTAGGGGTGATTAGCAAGTCTTTCAAGCATTTGATCAATAAAAAGCAAGGGAAAATGATCCTTTCTAGTAGCAAGATTAAGCTTCCTATAGTCAATACACATACGGTGTCCAGTAATAGTCCTAGTAGGTATAAGCTCATCTTTGTCATTTTTAACGATCGTGATCCCTCCCTTCTTAGGCACCACGTGTACGGGAGAAACCCGCGTGCTGTGACTTATGGGATAGATCATGTCAGCCTCTAAAAGCTTAAGAATCTCCTTCTTGACGACCTCTTTCAAATTTGGATTCAAACGCCTTTGATGTTCTATAGAAGAGGCGTTCTTATTATCCAAGTGAATCCTATGAGTGCAAAGCATTGGTGAAAGGCCCTTGATGTCACTTAGAGAGTAGCCAATGGCCTTCCTATACTTTCTCAACTCAGTTAAGAGTGATTGCAACTCATCATCACTCAAGTTTTCATTCACAATCACAGGATAGGTTTCGTTAAGCCCTAAGAAAGCATACCTTAGCCCTTTTGGGAGCTCCTTAAGGTCCACCTTTGGGGCTAACAGCTCGCTCCAATCATCCTCGTGGCTGTTGCTGTTGTTCTCCTTCTTAGAACCTTCCTTAGAACCTGAGATATGGCCCTTGAGGATGCTTTCTCCAACCGCTATCCCTTCTAAAATCGAGTCGTCTGGTCGATCTTGCTCTCGATGTCGTCTAGATCGAGCAGTTTCGCTCGATTCACTCACTCGATTTGATGTGGATCGAGTGAAAGATCGAGACGCTGAGTCGATCTCTGGATTGGACCTCAATTTGATCGGAAGGCCTTTCCCGATTTCGGACTCGATTGTTTTCCTGGATCGATCACCCTCCTCGATCTGACTGTCGATTTCTGCACCGGATCGAGTTGTGCTCGATCCGGCTCTCGCTCTGCATGGTGTCATTTACGTCCGTACCACTTGATCGATTGCTCCACTCGATCTTCGTCTCGATCATTTCCCTTGGATCGCCCGGGCTTCTCGATCTTCTGGTCGATCTCATCTAGATCGACCTGCCATGCTTGATCTGCTCCCCGATCTCTGGTCCTTAGCAAACATCCGACATTCCACGAACCTCCACAACAGCTTCAGCACGTCCACGAACCTCCACGACTCCAAAGTAGCCAGAAACAACCTGAATGTGATGCAAATTGCAAGGAACATGCGTATGCTGGTGCAAGAATGCTCTAGGATCTAAAGTGATGCAATCTTGCCTAAAGTGTGATGTAAATGCATGAAAAGCTAATTTATATGTATGCAAAATACATGCAATATGTAGTGACATCAGTTGTTTTGGCTTTCTCCATTAGCTTTCTTTGGTTGTTTTTGGTGCCTTATTTTCCTCATCTCCATGGATGCTTGCTGGCTGGATTTTCTCCTTTTTGTTTGGTCTTCTTTGTTGAAATATTATCGCCTTTTTTTATTTATGTTTAGAACCCCTTTTTGTTTCCACCATCTCATCACTTATTTTCCCATTTGATATGATCATGGAGGACAATGATGAGCTTGTAGCCGAGGAGAAACAAGAACAAGGCAAGCATGTAGCTGATGAAGTTCTTAAAGTTCAAAGTGGTCCAATGACACATTTAAAGACTAAGGCATTTCACAATGCCTTAGAAGTCCTACTTAATCAAATCAAGATCAATGAAGACAAGGCTATACTTACCACTCTGGTTTGTATTCAAGCCTATTTGTAATGTAATGTCTGCTCTTTTTCTCTTAGTTAGTTTTGTCCCACAGGGTTTTCTCACTAAGATTATTAACGAGGCCACTGCATTACATCATCATTGCCCGTAATACTAATCAGGAAGACCCAAACCCATTTCTTTTCCTTTCACTCGGTTTTGAAGTTTAAAAGTTATTCTAAGTGTAGTTCAAACTAGACGCTCCACCTCTTTATTGCTTTGCTTGTTACGAGATAGTCTTTGGTGCTTGTACCAAGATCTATCTCTTTATATGTGTTTCTTTGTACCAAAAAGAATCCATCTATCTTTTTAATGAAATCTTTTCAAGTATAGATCATTCTCTTCGGTGTGTCATATCTGTAGAAATCCTGATCATTCTTAGGTGTGTAATATCCTTAGAGTTTTCAGTTTGTTTTACAAGAGCCTTTCGCCTATCTTGTCAAGCACCATCACTACCCTTCGACCATCATCATCATTGGGTCTTTCATACCAATCATCACTTTCGCTACAACCCATCTTGTGATCATTCAGTCATACCGTTAACTACTATCATTATCATTCACCATCGTCATATCAACGTGTACCATACCTCTCATCAAACGGATCAGTCTTTCTTTCATTATAGCTTTCAAAATCAAGATCTTAGGAGGTTCATATTACGTGGTATCAGACCAAGCTTTAAAAAGCTAAGTATTTTTTATCCGATCTATTTTATTTTGTCGATTCATATTATTTTGTCTCTTGATATTCATGATCATCACGGCTTTCATCTATCTCCATAATCATAGGTTGTTAGTTTTGAATATTTGCATCAATTCTCTGAATATTTTCAAGTCTAAATCGTTCTTATGAAGAGTTTATTCATTTAAATTCTGTTAAGAAGCTATTTTACTGTAATTTTCGTACTTGAATTTTCAGGTACTATGGCCGGAGAAGATGGACAAGAGTCAAGTTCAGGAAGAGATAGCCGTTTGTTAATCGAAGCTCTTACATCCGAAATGAAAAAGATGTTACAATCAGAAGTGAAGAAGATCAGGCAGGAGTATAAGCAAAGAGAGCCAGTTCAGAGACGTCTGGGCGAAGAAACCGCGAGAGAAGGAGAGCAAGGGGATCATGCTAGCGGACATCATACAGACCAGTACTACAGAATCAGTGGCTCATCTAGAAGTGGCCGTAGAGGTTCTAGGTAAGGTAGAGAATGGGTGCAAGATAACTTAGCTGGAATCAAACTACAAATTCTCCCATTTCATGGCAAGGGCGATCCTGATGCTTACTTAGAATGGAAAAGAAGATGGAACTCATCTGTAATGCTCAGCACTATACTGAGGAGAATAGAGTCAAGGTTGCAGCTACAAAATTCTAGGACTAAGCTTTGAGTTGGTGGGATCAACTCGTTACTACTAGGCGGTGCAATCAAGAGTATCCTGTTTCTACTTAGACTGAGATGAGAAACATGATGAGGAAACGCTTCGTGCCAAGCCATTATCACTGGGAACTACATCAAAAACTTAGGAGATTGGCTCAAGGGAACCGTACGGTGGAGGAGTAATTCCAAGAGATGGAAACGCTTATGCTCCAGGCTGATATAGCTGAGGACCGGGAAGCAACCATGGCTCGTTTTCTTGGAGGACTTAACCGTGACATTCAGGATCGGCTTGAAACTCAGTACTATGTGGATTTAGAAGAGATGCTGCATATAGCTATACTGTTCTAGCGAAGAGTTCTCACCGTCCCGCCGTTGGTACCGGTACCACTTACTGATCAGTTTTCCCACGGGAAGAGAAGAGTCTCTACCCGAGAGACAACAAACCGTTCGCCGGATCAAAACCCGAAGCCACATCAATACAAGACATCAGGGGGAAAGCTAAGGAGTCTAATACAAGCACACAAGATGTTAAGTGCTTCAGTTGTCAAGGACGAGGTCATTATGCAAATGAATGCATTAACAAGCGGGCTATGATCTTATTGGATAAGGGTGAAGTATCATCAGAAGATGAGTCTGAAGAAGATTCTAATGAGGAAACTAAGCTATTGCCGGTCAAAGGGGATCTCCTGGTGGCTAGAAGAACGTTGAGTAAGATCAAGAACAAAGAGAGAATTTGTTTCATACTCGTTGCTTGGTACAAGGGACAGTGTGCTAGTGATATTATGGTTAAGAAGCTCAGCTTACAAGTTACTCCTCATCCGAACCCGTACAAGCTCCATTGGTTGAATGCGAGATGAAAGTTTCTACTCAAGTTATGGTTCCTCTAGTGATTGGCGAATACAAAGATGAGGTACTTTGTGATGTGTTGCATATGAAAGCCAGCCACATTCTCCTAGGAAGGCCTTGGCAGTCAGATAGAAAGGTGATACATGATGGGTACTCAAACCGTCATACATTTGAGTTTAAAGGCCGAAAGAATGTCCTAGTTCCTATGACCCCTCAAGAGGTTTACAAAGATCAAAAGCAATCAGCAAGGTCAGCTAAACATCTAAATTTCCTTGCTAAAGCCGGAGAGGTAAAGAAAGCTTTGCATTGTCAATAACCAATGCTTTTATTTGTTTTTAAAGAATCACTAACAAGCCGGACTGATCTTACACTGGTATACCCGAGTGAAATGCAAGCTCTTTTACAGGATTATAAAGATGTTTTCACAGAAGAAACTCCAAATGGTTTACCTCCCATCAGAGGCATAGAACACCAGATAGACTTTACCCCCAGAGCTTCCTTACCTAATCGTCCCTCCTACCGTACCAATCCCATAGAAACTAAAGAGTTACAAAAGCAAGTGGATGAGCTAATGGCTAAGGGTCATATCCGTGAAAGCATAAGCCATTGTGCTGTTCCCGTGCCTCTAGTCCCCAAGAAAGATGGTAGCTGGAGGATGTGTGTTGACTGTCGTGCAATCAACAATATTACGTTGAAATATCGTCACCCCATTCCTAGGTCTATGATATGTTAGATGAGCTGCAAGGTTCTAATATATTTTCTAAATTAGATTTAAAAAGTGGCTATCACCAAATTAGAATGAAAGAAGGGGATGAGTGGAAAACCGCATTCAAAACCAAGCAAGGTTTATATGAATTGTTAGTTATGCCATTCAGCTTGTCTAATGCCCCTAGTACCTTTATGCGTTTGATGAATCATGTTCTTAGGGTGTATATAGGCATCTTTGTTGTTGTTTATTTCAATGATATTCTTGTTTACAGCAAAGGCTTAGAAGAGCATATAGAGCATATTGGTTTAGTTCTCTATTTGCTTAGAAAAGAGAAGTTATATGCTAACCTCAAGAAGTGTACGTTCTTTACCTCTAGTCTTGTGTTTCTTGGTTTTGTAGTAAGCTCAGAAGGAGTTAAAGTGGACGAGGAGAAAGTTAAAGCCATCTGTGACTGGCCAAGCCCCAAAACCATAGAAGAAGTGAGAAGTTTCCACGGCTTAGCCGGCCTTTATAGAAGATTTGTGAGGGATTTCAGTACTATAGCAGCTCAACTTACAGAGATCATCAAGAAGGACGTAGGCTTTAAGTGGGAATCAGCTCAAGAGAAGGTTTTCAAAGCCTAATAGAGAAGCTTACTAACGCCCCTGTGCTTGTTTTACCTAACTTCTTAAAGACTTTTGAAATCGAGTGTGATGCACCAGGGATAAGTATTGGAGCAGTTCTTATGTAAGAGAAGCAGCTGATTGCATTCTTTAATGAAAAGCTTGGTGGTGCTATGCTTAACTATCCAACATACGACTAGGAGATATATGCCTTGGTCAGGGCTTTACAAACATTGCAACACTATCTATGGCCTAAGGAGTTCGTCATTCACACAGATCACGAATCCTTAAAAGACCTCAAAGGTCAGCAGAAGTTAAACAAGAGACATGCGAGGTGGGTTGAGTTTATAGAAACGTTTCCGTACGTGATTAAATATAAACAAGGTAAAGATAATGTCGTGGCAGACGCATTATCAAGGAGGTACACTCTTCTTTCTACTTTAGAAGTTAAACTTTTAGGCTTTGATTAAAGAACTTTATAAAGTAGATGAAGAATTTTCAAAGATATATGCTTCATATTCTAAGTCTCCTTCGGGTAAATTCTCTCAGCAAGATGGGTTTCTCTTTTATGAGATCCGTCTTTGTGTACCTAATTGTTCTTCAAGGGATTTGTTTGTTAGGGAAGAACACGGCGGGGGCTTAATGGGGCATTTTGGTATTGCCAAAACCTTAGAAGTCATGAAAGATCATTTCTACTGACCCCATCTGAAACAAGTTGTTGAGAGAGTTTGTGGGAGGTGCAACACTTGTAAGCAAGCCAAATCCAAAGTACAACACCACGGTTTGTATTCGCCATTACCCATTCCTTCTCAATCGTGGCATGACATATCTATAGACTTTGTTTTGGGTTTTCCTAGAACTAAAACGGGTAAGGACTCTATATTTGTTGTTGTGGATATGTTTTCTAAAACAGCTCACTTCATTGCTTGTAATAAAACCGATGATGCATTACATGTAGCAAGCTTAGAGATAGTTCGCATTCATGGAATGCCTAAGTCTATTGTCTCTGATAGGGAAACTAAGTTTCTAAGTTTCTTTTGGAAGACATTACGGTCTAAGTTGGGTACTAAGGTCATGTTTTCTACTACTTATCACCCTCAAACGGATGGCCAGACTAAAGTAGTCCATAGGACCTTAGGTACTCTTTTCCGTGCATTAACTAAAAAGAATCTTAAGTCATGGGAAGAATGCTTTCCACATATAGAGTTCGCATACAATCATGCCGTTCATTCAGCATCAAAGTATTCACCTTCCACTGTTTCTTTTCGGCTCCATTTGGTTCCTTATAGTCCCAAGAAGTCCTATAAATCCCTCATCAAGAAATTCCAGCTCTTTGGTTAGCACAGCCCCACACTCTCTCCTCGTAAAGAAATTTTTTGCTAAGGCCTTATGTACATAGCACAATGTCGGATGCCTCAGAGAGTGACTTTGTTGATTCCCAGCTTATATGTTCCCACTCCAATGGTCCACCAAAAAGCTTCCAGCTCCACCTTATCGATCTACAAGCATCTCCATCTACCCATTCCTTGAGTGAAACTGAAGACCTCCTCAATGCCTCGAAAGGACATCTGATAGGTGCTGTATCCACACCTGAATATGTATCGATCACAATCTTCCTCGGACTTTTCTTATTTATAAGTGTAGTACTCATTCTCAGTATTGCAAGGATTTGATAGACAGCATCCTGATAGTTGGGATAGGCAATTCCCATGAACTTCTAAAGACTCATTCCTCTAAAAATTGCTTGTCAATTTTCATAAATACCAAACTCTCTCATTGTATCCTCATGAGGGAATCTTATGGCTCGACACTCAACCTTTTGGAAAAGGTTATAAAACTTTCTCTGAGCCGGTTTACTTCTTAAAACACTCTTCTTCCCACACCTAGGTGGCAATTGCTCAACCTCTCTCTTGAGGTTGTGCCACCTTTTTCATTCCCTTTGCTTTCTCAACTCTATTAATCTTGCTAGACTCCCCAACTTCTTTTCCACTTCTTATATTTACCATTGATACCTATTAAGACATAACACTTGAAAAAATATGAATAAATTATTTTGAAAAAATAATCAATGGACAAGAGAATGTATAAATCACATGACATATAAGGTTCTTTATTCATGACTAAAGAGGTCCCTATATGTATGCAAGAGCTCTATACTAAGCCAAATTCTTGTCATTGATATAAAAATAGAAAATTTCAATGTTTCTTAATTCATAAATTCAAGCCGATCGATGTAAGATAAGTTAAACTAATGAATGCATCAGAAATTACCAAATTCTAACCAAATTCACGAGAGTAATTACAAAACTAACTCAAGAACTCATGAAGTCAAAATTCAAAAATTTCTTAATGCTATCTCTAGTATAAACAAGGAGATAAGCAATTCCAATCTCAACAACCAAAATCAAATTATTATCCACTCAAATCCATTATTACACATGTAAAAAAAAAAACATTATCAATTTATTTAAGCTTTGAGACTTAATAAATTGTACCTAGTGTTAGTGAATAAGATAGCGTAAAGTAATGCAATAAACAAGTAGGGCACAACAATTCGGGCTCAATAAGCTTTCAATGAGTAAAATTGGCTTTGAAGAGAAGAATTTGTCAAAAGAATACAAGATCTTGAAAGATAGAAGGATATAATTTTTGTGGAGGCTTGTGGGAGCAAGAAGAAGGGGTTTTAACCCAAAAAGTAGACTTTATCCCTCTAAAGTGGTCCATGGGAAGAGATTTAAAATTTTAGTAGGATTAGAGAGGGACTAGAGAACTTATTTACGGACCACAGCGGTTTGAAACTGTTGCGTCTCATAATGGTTTGATTCTGACCGCTGCACCAGACTGGTGTGATACATTAGTGTGTCATGCCCAATGTGTTGACTGCTGGTTAGTTTCTTGGCTCAGCTAATTCACAGCGGTCACACACCGCTGTACCGGACCACTAGAAAATCTCATGAAGCAACCCATAAAGGTTTGAGAACATTGTGGCCGAAGTGAAAAAAAGTTTATAGAGAAATAGTTAAATCGATTCACCTATGCCCTTTCCATGCATCCTGGAAGCGTACTAGTTTGGCTGGAGTGAAACAAAGATTTATGGAGAAACAGCTAGATGGGTACTGTAGCATCCGTATTCGAGAAATTCAGAAATGATCGAGGCAGACGTGACATTGTCTGAGGATTAATCGAGCCAAGGTTCGAATATTAGCTGGGAACTGGGAGGTTCAAACTATGGTCGGGAGATAACTAGGAAATAGTCGATGGATGGCTGGGATAGCCGAACCGGATAGACCATTTCCGAGAGAAAATGGTCCAGTCCGTGAGAAAATAGGATTAATCCGATTGAGAGTGTATTGTGTCCGAGAAAAAAAGGAAAACCTCCGAGAAAAAACGAGGATTAGCCCAGGTGGGACGGGCTGCTCAAGAGAAAAGGAAAATATCCGAGTGAAAAATGGAAAACAGCCAAGAGAAGGGAATTGGGCGGTGGGCCAAGAGTTTATGTCGGCTATTTTGTGGTTTATCGTGGGAATGGTCAGCCGGTATGGGCGATAGCCGAGGGAAATCGGAACAGTTCGGGATAAATCCTATTGGAACCGGAAATGTCAGTTAAGTCCGAGTTACCTAGGGTTTTGCGAGTATATAAGCCGTTTTTGAGACTTAGCTCGAAAGTGTTGCGTTTATTTGATAGAAATAAAGCAAAGAGAGAGATTATTCGATAGAAAACCCTAAGGAAATAAGTTTATCTCGAGGACCGCCGAGAGAGTTTGAGCCATCGCCGAGCAGATCCGACCATCGCCGAGATAAATTGGTAAGCGACTGAATAATTCCTTTAGTGTCGAGTTTCCATCGAATAACCTGGAGGTAAGAGCCTTGTTTTGTGGGGTTTCTGAGGGTAAACAGTGTTTTGCTCGGAGAAAGGTGAACGGATCGAGACATAGCCGAGGAGAAAGGGATCAGATCATACCGAGATCTGAGAGATTCCTAGGGTGATCGGATATCTTCATTTACACGTGGATTTCATCGGGATTTCGTCTGACCAATCTGTTTCCAACCTTGTCTAAGGTGAGTGCGTGACTGTGGTTAATGTCTAGGATCATATGATTGCTAAGATTTGATGTTTTGCATGTTTGATTGTGTGATTTTCATGTTGTGTGTTTTAGAACTGATAAGTGATTATATGTTATTGTATTGTGAGGTGTTTACCGTGGAATAGATGATGTCTAGCTAACCTCAGGGTAATCAGGATCATGTACTAGCTTAGGGGATGTGGGATTCCCGCTGAAGCAGACATGGGTCTTAAAAAAGGATTGATCTTGGATGGTTAGGCTAGATGATCATGGCCGTTTGATATACGTTATGTTTATTGCGAATTGATTGTGTGGGATGTTGAATCCGATAGTATGAATGCGTGATTGGTACTGACCAGGGTGTTACGGGATGACCGTACTCACTAAGTATTTATCAAATAATTATGCCTCTCTTTTTGAGTGTGCAGGATCTAAGCAGTAAGCGAAGCGAGATCGGCGGTAATGATAAACATGGATGGATCGAGGATTGGGTGTTTTCTGTTTAGAGGCTGTGCTAGGGATGTTGGCACAGGTACTAGCCAGACTACCTGCGGCGGCTCCTGCTCTGGCGGTTGCAGCAGCACCACAAGTAGTTTAGCCTGGTGGGGCTAATGCTGATGTGGTTGTGGAGTAAGCGGACCAAGTGGAGAGGGTTCCGAGTTACCTCAAGGTTTTGGATCACAGGGTGCGGTTGGGAACCAAGTTCTTTGCTGGAAGTTCTACACCAATTGAGGCGAATGAGTGGAAGATGAGACAGGAGCGGCACTTCGAGTCTATCCGATGTCTTGAGGGTTACAAGAGGGACATAGCCGTGCACTACTTGGAGGGTGATGCACACACGTGGTGGAAAGGAATCGTTGGGAGGCTGGTAAATGCAAATAAAACTACTGCAAGTGCACAGCAAAAGCAGTTGTAGTACAAGGGGTATCGAAATCCCAAGAGAGTAATGCAGACTACACTATCGAATGTAGATTCGGATTAAGCTAAGCAAGATATGATGTATGTAATGCGAATGAATGAATGAAAGTAAGCAAACGATTTTGTAAGATGATCTAAGTTCCAGAAGACTAAAAGGGCTAAGTCAGAGCAGTTCGCAGGTTGAATCCAAGAATGTATGACGCAGGAAATCAGGAATGATTAAGAATCATTTTAAACATGATTCACTGATATCTAACTAATCAATTCTCATTGCAAAAGTTATCTATGCCTAGATCACAGAGTTTCAAATCTCTTTGCAAACCCTAACAACCTAAGCATGCAGGAATGATCAAATTCAATTGTTTACAAAACTCCTAAGCCAAATCTTTTTACACTAAGTTGTTTTGCTCATCAAATACTAGTTCAGGTTATGAATACTGCTCTCACATATATTGAACAACCTAAGATTTTCGGATTCCTAGATGATGTGTCTCAGAAATTTGATTTTAAAGCAAGCAGAGATGAAAAACCATAAGGTATTCCTAAAAGATAGCGATTCTACAATCTTTTCATCAAACCTTTGAAAAACCCTAACTCAACTAGCAGGTTACTCAGACATGATTATGGAATCACAAAACATAACTGAATAATATTGCATTAAGAGAAAGAGTAAAGAAATCAAGGGGGTTCGAAATCTTCTCAAAAGAGTACAGGATTTGTCTCCCTAAAAAGCTCTGAATAAACCTCTCTCTAAGCTCTCTGAATTCTCAAAAACTGAGATAATGGCCAACAATGGCTAAAAAACCTAATAAATAGGGGCTAAACACGATCTGGGGTCTTCATATAAATAAAGGAACTTCTGGGCCAATTCTGCAAATCTTCTTTACACTTTTAATAAAACAGCCACACTCCTTCCTTAATGGGTGACGAGCGTCACCAAAGGTGGTGACGAGCGTCACCATATGTGATACTTTCTGCTTCGAGCTTGGTACTTCGTGGCTTCAACTTGCAATGCTCCAAAAAGCTCCAATATCTCCAGTTATGCTCCAGACATGCTATAACCTGCAAAGACTCTTCTAGGACTCTAAAAGTCCAAAAAGCCTCAATAAAAAGAACTTATATCATGGTTAAAAACCATAAAAACCATGATATATCAACTCCCCCAGACATAGCTTTTGCTTGTCCTCAAGCAAACATCAGACAAAGAATAAGATCGAGGTTTGAAAACAAGAAACAGTCAGTCAGTCATCAGGAACACCACACTAGTTTGAACTTTTGAATCCACATACCACAGAGTCAACACAAGATCAAATTTCAGTCTAATCATCACAAGCTTAGCAAATCTCTCAAGTCCAGTTAAAATCCCTTCAAGAAATCCGAAATTTCTACTGTCAACTCCTTATTTTTATCTAAGTGTGAAATCTCATCAAGGCTCTATCATCTCAATCACTTTATAGATTCTTTTCCCTTCCTAAACACTGAACAAATAGATCTCAACACAGCTCTCCTATTTTCTCTTCCCTTGATCTTTTCCTTTGGATATTTTCGATTTTTCACTTCTTTTTCTCAACTTTTTCAGTCTAAGAAATGGTGCTACTCAATACTTGTGTTCCTTGTGAGGAGACAGGTTCTTGAGTGTGTTCATTACTGTTGTTCCTTGTGAGGAGACAGGGTCATGAATGCACCATTCTTTAGACTTAAACTCTTAAAAACTACATCAGGGAAGATCAAAGAGAGACTGTATCTTAACTTTATTGTCAGTGCCGAAAGAGAGAATCAAGATCAATAAGAATCAATCACCAAGACAAGAGGTTTAAAGTTCATTAAGAAGGAGCTAACAGCAAATTTTCCAGATTCTCTAAGAACCTAAACCTTCATTGCTAGACTGATCTACCTATGACTTTCAACTTAGTGAGACTTGTAATCAACTACTGTGGCAATGGTTCTTATCAGCAAAAACGTCATATGGTTAGTTCCAAGAAAAACTGACAGTTTCAAAATTTTGACTCTATAAATAACTGTTTTTTGACTCAACTTTAAGACTCTATAAACATAACACAAAGCACACAACGTCAGTAACCACCTCCCCCATACTTAAACAACACTGTCTCCAGTATTATTAAGCCAAGAGTTGGTCAAAATGAAGCATGAGAACGTGTAAAACCAAGGTGGAAAAGTGGTACCTCGCGAAGGAGTTAGTGACGAGCGTCACCAGATTGGTGACGAGCGTCACCATCTCTGATACTCCAGAAATCGACATGTTGGATGTTTAAATGCTATGCCATCATGTGTACTCCGAAGTCAAACTGTAAGAGCACTAAAAACACACATCAAAACATCCAAACAAAGCATAATCCATGGTCCAACAAGTTCACAAGACATCATCCAAGCAAACTGAACAAACTGACTCTTTTTTTTTCGATTTTTTCTCATGTTTTTTGGGGTTTTTGTTTTAGCTATGTAATAGAAAACTAGACTAAGTATATGAAATATAAAACTTACCAGTGGGTTGCCTCCCACGAAGCGCTTGTTTGAAGTCATTAGCTCGACCTTGATTGCTGTTCAGACAGCTGGTGGAACAGAAGGTGGCAGTGAATGCCTTGGAGAAGAATGTCTCCTCATCCATGGTGGTTTATAAGCAGTAGATGCATGAACTTTTCCAAGGAAGTGAGGAACATCAGCAGGGTGGGTTGTGACTGTGGGTGGGAGACTTCTTTTTCCTGCAGAGTCATCAAAATAAACACCAAGCATTCTACGAGAATCTCGTTGCTTGCATAAGTGTGAAGCAGCTTTTTCACCTTTTAAATTCTTATTGATGAGATTAGGAGGTTTGGAACTGGTTCCAGGAAGTGCATACCTTTGCTTAGTTGCAGGTTTCTGGGTTGTGGAATGGTGAATTTTCGGATTGGCAACATATGATGGACTTGTAGCTGTAAAATCACGCTGCTGCCTTTGTGTTCAGGTTGGTGACGAGCGTCACCAGGTCAGTGACGGTCGTCACTGACCCTGCAGTTCGAGTTGCTGCAGTTTTCCAGCAATTCAGCTCTGCAATTCTTGCCTCCATCACAAACACGTCTTCCTCCAGCAACTTGGCATTCATTGGAACCTCTTTTTCAAGCCTAATGTCGAAAACTTCATCTTCACTCCAATCCTCAAACCCAACAGCTTCTGCAGAAGTTTCAGATATTGGCTCTTCAACAGCCATCTTGCTCACTTGCCCACTAATATCTGATTCATTGACACACTCAGCAATAGTGTCTTCTGAATGCTCCATGACAGTCTCTTCATCTTTGGAAGTTCTTACAGAAAAGGTCTGACCATCAATGGTAGAACTCTTTCTTAACTTATCCATGTCAAAGTTCATGACAGCATCACCAAGATTAAGCTCAATGTTCCCGCTTCTAACATCAATGATGGCTCCAGCAGTAGCCAAGAATGGTCTTCCCAGGATAAGAGGATCTGTAGGTTCTTCAGCATATTTCAGAACCACAAAATCTGTAGGAATTATGCAGCCTTCAATGTTAACAGGAACATCCTCTAACATGCCTTCTGGGGTCCTGATGGATCGATCTGCTAGGATGAGAGAGTTCCCAGCTGGCTTGAAATCAGTCATTCCAAGTCTAGCAGCAACAGAAAAAGGCATCAAGTTAATACTTGACCCTAGATCACATAGAGAGTGGGGAAAACGTCCTGTAGAGACTGAGCAATCAAGCACAAAGGTCCCTGGATCAGATAGCTTCTCTGGAACTCTGCTTTGAGTGATGGTATTGACTTGTTCAGAAACAGTCACCTTCTTCTTCTTCTTTGGAACTGTACTCAAGAGGATTGCATTGATGTCTCTGGTAAGCAATGCTCCTTCCTCAGGACTTACACCATTCACAACCATTCTCTTTATATACCTTCTTAGAGCTGGTGAAAGCTTGACTGCATCAACAAGTGGGATCTCAAGCATCAGCTTCTCTATCATAGCTTTGCATTAGACTTTCTAGTATGCTTAGGGAATGGTATTTTGGGTTTATACGCTTCCTCCTGGCCATTATTTGCAGTTACAGGCGAAGCAGCTTCGTTCTGGGGTGGGTGACGACCGTCACCAGGGGGGTGACGCTCGTCACTCACCTGTGACAACCCCCGATTCTCTTGTATGTTGGTGACGAGCGTCACTCCTCCTTGGTGACGCTCGTCACTCGCCTCTGAGACAGAAAAATTTTCATCTTCAGACTCCATGAGTTGCACGATCTGTTCTGCACTCAACCTTTTTTTCTGCACTGTTTTAAGCTCCTTTTCATTCCTGACTGTGATGGCATTAACCTGATGCTTGGGATTGATATCAGTCCTTCCAGGAAGGAATCCCTCTTGCCTTTGAACAGCTCCTGCAGTTTGAGCAACCTGCACATCAAGCTTCTTCATGTGAGAGTTCAGACTCTCAATTTTTCCATTCAGGTCTTGATACAACGAATCTAGTTTGCCATTGAAGTTCACTGTCATCTTCTGCTGTCCTTCAAGTACCTGCTCCAGCATAGCTTCCATCTTATTGTCTTGTGGATGTGCAGTTTGGTAGGAAGAAGAATCAAAATTCCTGCTGTTTTGGTATGGTTTCTCAACTTCATTCTTCTGGAACTGTGGCATTGGAGTATAATCAAAAGCATTCTGGTTTCCTGGGAATGTGTTCTTCTGATTGTTGCCATTAAATCCTCTATTCCACTGTTGATTCCTAAACCTTTGGTTCTGAAAACCTCCATTGATGAAGTTAACATCTTTCTGCTCAATGTCTTCAGGATTTTCGAAACTATCCACTTCTGCAGCGAATTGGACTGACTTCTTTCCCACCAAAAGGCTATGCATGCTGTCCAACTTAGCCTTAACTTCAGCTATTTGGTTTCCATCATTCAAACCAGGCTGCTGCTTTCTCTGAAAATCTGCATTCTTAGTGCTGTTACTGCAGGCCAAGTTTTCAATCAATCTTACAGCTTCTTCTGGTCTGTTGGTGTTGAAGTTTCCACTACTTGAAGCATCCAGCGCCATCTGATATTTCCAGTCAATGCCTCTGAAGAAGATACCAAGCAGCTTCACCTGATTGAAACCATGATGAGGACAGTCCCTTTGATAAGACTTAAACCTGATCCAAGAAGCCTTAGAAGCTTCAGTAGGACCTTGTGTAAAGGATGCAATTTTCGTCCTCATGTCTTCTGACCTGGCATCATCATAGAAATTATTCAGAAAGGCATTCTTGGTGTCCTCCCAAGTAGTTAATGAACCAGGCTCCAGTTGCTTCAGCCAATATGCAGCCTCTCCTCCAAGAGAGTAAGGGAAAAGCTTGCAGAACAGGAAGTCATTGCTAACTCCAATAGCTTTGACACTTGAAGCTAGGTCCTCAAACCTCTCTATGTGATCCATGGTATGCTCATGAGGTAAGCCATGGAATGGATGCTGGCCAACCAGCTGATAGTAGACAGGTTTAACCTCAAAATCGTTCATCTGGAAGGCAGGAGGTCAAATTGCAGCTCTGTTGGCATAGAACTGATCAGGTCTGTTGTAGTCACCTAGAGTCCTCTGAACAAAACGCCCAGCAGCGTTATTGGCAGCAGTAGGGACTCCCACATTCTCATTCACTTATTGAACCTGCTGTTCAACAATGACATTCCCCTCTTGATCAATTCTCTGCCCCTCTTCATTTCTCCTATTTCCTTCCCTGTCAACCAAGTGACCTTCTGCATCTTCAACCAGTATAAGTGGAGCGACCATTGTAGATTGCTTCTTAGCTTTCCTGTTAGTTCTCTCCAACCTAGCTAGTTCGTCGATGCTCAAAGTCACAAGCTCCTTCTCTTTGTTGCTTCTGATACTGCGATTAGGCATACACCTGAAACAAGAACAAAGAAAAGTAGCAGAAAGTTAGTAAATAAATTAAAACTTAGACAAAATCCTAATACTAGTAATCGATAGGCAGCTATTACTCCCCAGCAACGGCGCCAAAACTTGATAGGGCTCAGGTTTTACCCAAATAATACTACTGCAAGTGCACAGCAAAAGCAGTTGTAGTACAAGGGGTATCGAAATCCCAAGAGAGTAATGCAGACTACACTATCGAATGTAGATTCGGATTAAGCTAAGCAAGATATGATGTATGTAATGTGAATGAATGAATGAAAGTAAGCAAACGATTTTGTAAGATGATCTAAGTTCCAGAAGACTAAAAGCGCTAAGTCAGGACAGTTCGCAGGTTGAATCCAAGAATGTATGACGCAGGAAATCAGAAATGATTAAGAATCGTTTTAAACATGAATCACTGATATATAACTAATAAATTCTCATTGCAAAAGTTATCTATGCCTACATCAAAGAATTTCAAATCTCTTTGCAAATCCTAACAACCTATGCATGTAGGAATGATCAGATTCAATTGTTTACAAAACTCCTAAGCCAAATCTCTTTGCACTAAGTTGTTTTGCTGATCAAATACTAGTTCAGGTTATGAATAATGCTCTCACATATATTTAACAACCTAAGATTTTCGGATTCCTAGATGATGTGTCTCAGAAATTCGATTTTAAAGCAAGCAGAGATGAAAAACCATAAGGTATTCCTAACAGATAGCGATTCTACAATCTTTTCATCAACCTTTGAAAAATCCTAACTCAACTAGCAGATTACTCAGACATGATTATGGAATCACAAAACATAACTGAATGATATTGCATTAAGAGAAAGAGTAAAGAAATCAAGGGGGTTCGAAATCTTCTCAAAAGAGTACAGGATTTGTCTCCCCAAAAAGCTCTGAATAAATCTCTCTCTAAGCTCTCTGAATTCTCAAAAACTGAGATAATGGCCAACAATGGCTAAAAAACCTAATAAATAGGACCTAAACACGATCTGGGGTCTTCATGTAAATAAAGGAACTTATGGGCCAATTCTGTAAATCGTTTTCACACTTTTAATAAAACAGCCACGCTCCTTCCTTAATGGGTGACGAGCGTCACCAAAGTTGGTGACGAGCGTCACCATATGTGATACTTTCTGCTTCGAGCTTGGTACTACATGGCTTCAACTTGCAATGCTCCAAAAAGCTCCAATATCTCCAGTTATGCTCCAGACATGCTATAACCTGCAAAGACTCTTCTAGGACTCTAAGAAGACCAAAAAGACTCAATAAAAAGAACTTATATCATGGTTAAAAACTATAAAAACCATGATATATCACCGTACTCACTAAGTATTTATCAAATAATTATGCCTCTCTTTTTGAGTGTGCAGGATCTAAGCAGTAAGCGAAACGAGATCGGCGGTAGTGATAAACATGGATGGATCGAGGATTGGGTGTTTTCTGTTTAGAGGCTGTGCTAGGGATGTTGGCACAGGTACTAGCCAGACTACCTGCGGCGACTCCTGCTCTGGCGGTTGCAGCAGCACCACAAGTAGTTCAGCCTGGTGGGGCTAATGCTGATGTGGTTGTGGAGTAAGCGGACCAAGTGGAGTGGGTTCCGAGTTACCTCAAAATTTTGGATCACATGGTGCGGTTTGGAACCAAGTTCTTTGCTGGAAGTTCTACACCAATTGAGGTGAATGAGTGGAAGATGAGACTGGAGCGGCACTTCGAGTCTATCCGATGTCTTGAGGGTTACAAGAGGGACATAGTCGTGCACTACTTGGAGGTTTATGCACACACGTGGTGGAAAGGAATCGTTGGAAGGCTGGTAAATGCAAATTGTTTGTATGAGACATTTTCAGCGATGTTCAGGAGTAAGTATTTCCCACAGAAAGCTTAGAACGAGTTGGAGAAGCTGTTTCTGTACCTTAGTCAGGGGACGCTGACAGTGAGGCAGTATAAGACTCAGTTTAACCAACTGAGGAAGTATGTGTCTCATGAGTTTGATATGGAGGAGAAGCTGATTCGTAGGTTCATGAGCAGACTGCGAGTTGAGATAAGGAACGGCTGTGTAGTCCTTGACTTCAGGACAGTGGCTGAGCTAGTTGAGAAGGCGGCATTGTTGGAGTCAAGACAGGCAGAAGCTGCTTTGATGACAGTTGGGGCTGGGACAGCCGTGGCTAAGGCGGGTCCGTCTAGTGGTCAGAACCGGAAGTTTGGGAAGGGCGTACCGAACAAAGGGACCGTGGGCCGTAGTGTGTGCAGCAAGTGTGTCAAGGCTCAAGTTGGAGAGTGTAGACACGGTGGTAGTGGATGCCACAGGTGCGGGAGCTTAGAGCATCGGGTATGAGACTGTCCGGAGGAGGATCTGCAAGTGGTTCGTGTGTCCGGCCGTGAGAGTGCGGTTCGAGTGTGCTATGGTTGCGGAGAACCAGGGCATTTCAAGCGTGAGTGTCCCAAGGCAGGAGTGGTGGAGCAAGCTGTGTCGCAAGAAAAGCGAGCAGGGGAGGCGCTTGCATCACATGCCAAGAGACATGCCATCATGCCAAGGGTGTTCACGACGAGTGCAGCAGCAGCTAACGAACCGAGCACCTCTCATCCGATTACTGGTACGTGTGGTACATAGAGTTTTCGTGAATTATTTGTGTGTGTTGTGTGTTAGTATAGTGTCTTAGCATTATAGGGAATGAATGTGTAGGGACCTTGCTAATGGGTGAGGTTGAAACCCATATTTTGTTTGACTCGGGAGTGAGTCATTGTTTTGTTAATCAAAATATGATTGGAAAGGGTGAGTTTCAGAAGGAACCCGGAGAGGACTTTGGGTTAGTACAGGCGGCTGGAGGCCAAGTGATGTTTTCGCTACGAACGGTTAAGAACGTTTCAGTGTGGATTGGCGAAGTAGACATGCCAGTGGATCAAGTGATCTGTAGAGTTAAGTCCTATGATGTCATCTTGGGGATGGACTGGTTAGGCATGTATGTAGCTTATTTGGATTGCCACCGTGGAAGGGTGCGATTCGAGAGAGATGGTGAGGTCTTGGTTTATCAGGGAGTTAGACCAACCTGATATCTCATACATTTACATCATTTAGGCTTGTATTTAGTTCATGTTTTAGTTCTCTTTTGCATGTTTTCCTTCTCTTTAGTCCCATTTTTCCTCTTCTTTTATACTTTGGTTGCATTTAGGTTGTAGTTTGCATTTTCTATGCATCAATGATGTTTTTAGGTACCTAAGGAGCTGAATGGAGCAAAGAGGGAGTGTGTGAATCGTTCAAGAAGTTAGCAAAGCTGAGAGGGAGCAAAAGGAGCTAAGGAGGGCGAGTTCTGGTGTTCCATCGATCAAAACTTCAAGGCCATCGATCAAGGAGTGATCGATGGGAAACCAACAAGTGCTCCATCGATCAAGAGTTGAAGCTATCAATCATGGAGTGATCGATGGGAATGCAACAGATGTACCATCGATCATTACCATCGATCACTTTTGATCGATGAGAGACATGACAAAGCCATCGATCAAGTGTATCGATCAGAGAGTGATCGATGGGAATGCAACAGATGCACCATCGATCAAACCCATCGATCACACTAGATCCATACTGACCAGCCTGAACCTGCTTTCATTTACACTTTTACCATTATGTTAGGGCATTTGTCTTTAGTATAAATAGCTTGTTCTAAGAATTTTTCATTATCAAGTTTCTGTTCTTGCTAGTTTTAAGGGTTTTTCATCTTTGTAAGAACAAGTTTATCATTTTAATCAAAGTTTTGCATTTGTCTTTTAATTTCTTCTCTAATCTTCTTCTTAATCATGATTAGCATCTTTTCCTTTTGTGATTTGGTATTAACCATGGTGATTAGTGAGTTGTTATCTTAGGGTTTCTAGATGCGGTAGATTAGGGGAATTTAGGGCTAGATAAGGGTTTGTTAGTATTTAATATGATTGATTTCTCTCTATTGATCTGTTCTTAAGCTAGATTTGCCTTCATCACATGAATCTAGATTGAGACTTCATTTTATGCCCACCAAGTGGTTGATGAAATGCTGATCTTGGTTAATAGAGGATTTACTGGCCTTAGCTCAAGAGATTGACTGTTTGAGGAGAATTTTGACTTGAATAGAATTAGTTATTCATGCTTGTTGATTGTTATAGCACTAATGAGAGTTAGTTCTTGT
The DNA here is from genome assembly GCA_911865555.2 of Thlaspi arvense. Taxonomy (NCBI): domain Eukaryota; kingdom Viridiplantae; phylum Streptophyta; class Magnoliopsida; order Brassicales; family Brassicaceae; genus Thlaspi; species Thlaspi arvense. The sequence continues at coordinate 36,098,100 of OU466862.2, forward strand.
TAGGATGATTAGCAAAGTGTTATTTGCCAAGAGATTGGACTTAACTTGCTTGATTGTGAACTCTATGTCTAGGAATCAGCATTGACTGCTTGTTTGCTTGATCAGTGATGTTTGTAACAACCTTACTTGGCCTTTGAATTCCTCAAAGTCAATAACCACATCTAGCAACTTGTCTTCTCTTTATTTGAATTTCGAATTTGCCATTTACTCTGTTTATTTGCTCTGCTTTTTTTATTGATCATTGCTAAGCTGTTCTTCTTTGAGTGCTCTTCGGTATATGATCACTTAGGTTGTTAGTTTAAGTTGTGTAAGCAACAAATCTTCTTTGAATCCACCTGACCTAGAGTCTTCTACTTGCAACTCTAGAGTTATTCATCTTAACCCCTTGGATTGACATAAAAACCTATGCTATACTGCAACTGACTAGTACACAACCTCGGAAAGTTTGGTGGTTTCAGCTATTCAAGCAGAACGGCTGATAAAGAAGGGTTGTGAGGCATATCTAGCAATGATCACTACCATAGATGGAGGACCGGATGTTGACTTGGGCAGTATACCGGTGGTGCAAGATTTTGAGGATGTATTTCAAGTGTTGGCTGGAGTGCTACCAGCTCGTTCAGATCTGTTCACGATTGAATTTGAGCCAGGGACAGCTCCATTGTCCAAAGCACCATACCGGATGGCGCCAGCTGAGATGGCAGAACTAAAGGAGCAGCTAACAGAAATTCTGGGCAAGGGGTTCATCAGATCGAGCAGTTCGCTATGGGGTGCGCCTGTGTTGTTCGTAAAGAAGAAGGATGGAAGTTTCAGGCTTTACATTGATTACCGCAGATTGAACCGTGTGACCGTGAAGAACAAGTATCCACTTCCCAGGATAGACGAGTTTTTGGACCAACTGAGGGGAGCTACTTTGTTCTCTAAGATCGATTTGGCATCAGAGTACCATCAAATACCCATAAAGGAGCCAGACGTGCGTAAGACTGCCTTTCGGAAAAGGTATGTTCATTACAAAATTTTGGTCATGCCGTTTGGTTTGACGAATGTGCCAGATGCATTCATGAAGTTGATGAATTGTGTGTTCAGGGAGTACCTAGATGAGTTTGTGATCATATTCATAGATGATATTCTAGTATACTCAAAGGGTGAAGAAGAATATAGAGGTCATTTGACGACTGTTCTGGAGAAGTTGTGAGAACAGAATTTATATGCCAAGCTCAGTAAGTGCAGCTTTTGGCAACGGCATATAGGGTCCTTGGGTCACATTGTTTCGGATAAGGGAGTGTTCGTGGACAAGAGAAGATTCAGGCCATAACGGATTGGCCTAGACCAGAGAACGCTACAGAGATAAGGAGTTTTCTGGGGCTAGCTGGTTACTACAGGCGGTTTGTTAAAGGCTTGGCAAGCATGGCACAGCTGATGACAAAGCTGACTGGGAAAGACGTGGAGTATGTCTGGACGGATGAGTGTGAGGAGTGCTTTTCAAAGTTAAAAGAGTTACTCACTAGTGCACCAGTATCGCGTTACCAGAACCGGGTGAGCCATACATGGTATACACGGATGCATCACGGAATGGACTAGGGTGTGTCCTGATACATGATGGTAAGGTGATAGCAGATGCTTCGCGGCAGCTACGGAAGCATGAAGGGAAGAGTTTAAAGGATATCTTTACTCAACCGGATTTGAACTTGAGACAGCGTAGATGGATGAAGTTGGTAACAGACTATGATTTGGAAATAGCATACCAACCAGGAAAAACCAACTTGGTGGCAGATGCGTTGAGCAGGAGGAGAGCTAGCGTGTCATCAGAACGGGACGTTGGAAGCATTGTGAAGATGCTAAGGACATTGCGGTTGAATGCAATAACAGAAGGGGTTGAACCATTGGGTTGGAAGCTGCGGATATAGCTGATTTATTGACTAGGATTCGGATTGCTCAGGAGCAAGATGAGAATCTGAACAAGATGTCACAGAATGATAAGAAGGAATATCAGACTTCAAAGAATGGGACCATTGTTGTGAACGGACGAGTATGTGTTCCGGATGTGAAGGAGTTAAAGGATGAGATCCTTAAGGAGGCGCATCAGTCAAGATTTTCTGTTCATCCGGGGATGACCAAAATGGACCAGTATTTGAAACGGTATTAACATTGGGTCGGGATAAAGCTTGATGTGAAATGTGCCAATTGGTTAAGAAAGAGCATCAGTTTCGGAGCGGTTTGTTGCAAACGTTACCAATGCCGGAATGGAAAATGGGACATGATCACCATGGACTTTGTACTAGGTTTACCAAAGACTAAGAAGTTGCATGACAGAGTATGGATCATTGTGGATCGATTGACCAAGTCTGCTCACTTCTTACCTATGAAAAAGATAGATGGAGTATCAAAGTTGGTAGATATGTACATTGATCAGATCGTGAGGTTGAATGGAGTGCCAGTGAGTATCATCTCAGATTATAATCCGAAGTTTACTTCGAGGTTCTGGAAGGAGTTCCATGAAGCGTGTGGAACGCAGTTTCATATGAGTACAGCATATCATCCATAGACTGACGAACAGTCAGAGCAGACAAATAGGACATTGGAGGATATATTGAGAGCATGCGTGCTGGATTGGGGTGGTAGTTGGGAAGACTACTTACCGTTGGCTGAATTCACATACAACAATTGTTACCATAGGAGCATTGAGATGTCTCCGTATGAGGCGTTGTATGGCAGGCCGTGTAGGACACCAATGTGTTGGACACCAGTGGGGGAGCGTAGCGTAATGGGGCCAGCAGTGGTCGAGGCTACTACAGAAAAGATCAGATTCTTAAAAGTCAAGCTGAAAGAGGCAATGGACAGACAGAAAAGTTATGGGTACAAGCGTCGCAAAGACTTGGAGTTCAGTGTGGGTGATATGGTTTATCTGAAGACACTGACGTATAAGGGAACAGACAGGGCAGCTAAGTATGCTAAGTTGAGTCCGAGGTACATGGGACCGTACCAGATACTGGAAAGGGTTGGCGCAGTGGCGTACAAGTTGGACTTGCCATAGAAAATGGGAGCGTTGCATTATGTATTCCATCTGTTGCAGCTAAGGAAGCACATAACCGAACGTGAAACGGTTATAGAGGAATTGCCTGCGGACTTGCAAGAGGACCTTGCAGTAAAGGCTAGGCCTGTTAGGGTGATAGACAGGAAAGCAAAAACTAAGCATGCAAAGCTGGTCAGAATGGTTCAGGTTGTATGGGACTGCGACGGACATGAACAGATGACGTGGGAAAAGGAGGCTAGGATGAAAGCCAAGTATCCCAAATGGTTTGATAAGTTACAAATGGAAGAGTTGGATTCGACGACGAATATAAAATGGGTGGGGGAGAGTTGTAGCCTCTGTATCCGAGAAAATCAGAAAAGATCGAGGCGGATGGGATATTGTCCAATGAATGACTGGGAACAAGGAGGTTCAGACTATGGTCGGGAGATGACTGAGAAATAGTCGATGGATGGCTGGGATAGCCGAGCCGGAATGACCATATCCTAGAGAAAATGGTCCAGTGCGTGAGAAAATGGGATTAATCCGAGTGTGAGTGGACTGTGTCCAGGAAAAAAAGGAAAACCTCCGAGAGAAAACGAGGATTAGCCGAGGTGGGACGGGTTGTCCGAGAGAAAAGGAAAATATCCAAGTGAAAAATGGAAAACAGCCGAGGGAAGGGAATTGGGCCATGGGCCAAGAGTTTATGTCGGCTATTTTGTGGTTTATCGCGGGAATGGTCAGCCGGTTACGAGCGATATCCGAGGGAAAGAACAGTTCGGGATAAATCCTACTGGAATCAGAAAACATCGGTTAAGTCCAAGTTACCTAGGGTTTTGCGAGTATATAAGGCGTCTTTGAGACTTAGCTCGAAAGTGTTGCGTTTATTTGAGAGATATAAAGCAAAGAGAGAGATTAGTCGAGAGAAGACCCTAAGGAAATCAGTTTATCCTGAGGACTGCTGAGAGAGTTTTAGCCATCGCCGAGCTGATCCGACCATCACCGAGCAGATCCGACCATCGCCGAGATAAATCAGTAAGCGACTGAATAATTCCCTTAGTGTCGAGTTTCCATCGGATAACGTCGAGCTAGTAGCCTTGTTTTGTGGGGTTTCTGAGGGTAGACAGTGTTTGGCTCGGAGAAAGGTGAACGGATCGAGAGATAGCCGAGGAGAAAGGGATTGGATCGTACCGCGAGCCGAGAGATTCCTAGGGTGATCGGATATCTTCGTTTCCAGGTGGATTTCATTGGGATTTCTTCTGACCAATCTGTTTCCAACCTTGTCTAAGGTGAGTGTGTGACTGTGGTTGGTGTCTAGAATCGTTGGATTGCTAGGGTTTGATGTTTTGCATGTTTGATTGTGTGATTTTCATGTTGTGTGTTTTAGAACTGATAAGCGATTATATGTTATGGTATTGCGAGGTGTGTACCGTGGCATAGATGATGTCTAGCTAACCTCAGGGTAATCCGGATCATGTACTAGCTTAGGGGATGTGGGATTCTCGCTGAAGTAGACATGGGTCTTAAAAAAGGATTGATCTTGGGTGGTTAAGTTAGATGATCATGGCCGTTTGATATATGTTATGTCTATTGCGAATTGATTGTGTGGGATGTTGAATCCGATAGTAAAAATGTGTGAATGGTACTAACCAAGGTGTTACGGGATGACCGTACTCACTAAGTACTTATCAAATACTTATGCCTTTCTTTTTGAGTGTGCAGGATCTAAGCAGTAAGTGGAGCGAGATTGGTGGCAGTGATGAACATGGATGGATTGGGGATTTGGTGTTTTCTGTTTAAGACTTGTGTTTTAGTCTTATTGGTTTGGTGTTTGACCGTTTAGGTTGCTAGATGATCCGTTGTAATCGTTAGTGAACCTTGTGTTTATCTTGAACCCCTAAATCTTGTTTAAGTGATTTATTCAAGTTTAATGGAATGAAATGATGTTGTTTTGAATCCGCTGTGTATTGATAAATGAAAAGAAAAGTTTTAAAATTTGGCTAAGTATAAAACAGACTGTAGAGGATGTAGTAAAGGCACGGCTGCGGTTTAGTTAGCCGGATCAGGCTTCCACAGGTCCTCTCCTGGCTCGGGGGTGCATTCTGAGAGAGTACACGCTTGCCTATTATAATTAGCAGTTAGGTTTCTGGAAGAACAGTTAATTGCCCATGGATTAGGATCTCCCTAGAGGGGTTTTACTCCTTCCTTCTTGAGGTACTAGCCAAGGAGCCATCTTCATTCTCCATTGGGTTTATGAGGAAGTTAGAGCCTTATGCGACCATGGGTATCAACATAAGAGAACGACGTGGTTTTAAACACCTGTCCACGATTGTCATCATGCAGAAGTCACTAACACGGGGTGAAGCCGTTGTTTTTGTGCAGCATGTGCGAGCCAGCTAGTGGTAAAATAGGGCGTTTCCCAGAGGTGATACCCTGACTCTCTTACTGCCGGAGCAGTCTTCGCTTTGTGCTTACGCGAAAAGTTTCATTATTTTAGAATCGTGCTTGGATCTTCGCCGGAAGGAAAAATCAGGAAATTTGGGAAAAGAAAGCCCCCCGGAAGAGGCGAGCTCAGTTTCCGGTGGTGCCCTGGAATGCAAGTGTGTGCCCGAAAGGAGCACACTAAAGAGTCGCGCAGTCTCTGGAGGTCTGCAGGACCAAAATTCTGAATTCCTAAAAGAATGGTACCCTTAAAGGTAAGAGCATCCCCGGAGAGAGCACACTAAAGAGTCACGCTGTCCCCGGAGAGAGCTGGTGATACCTCCGTATTTTAAGCCATCTAAGCATGCATACATAATAGATTTAGGTCTCACTCATGCATATTTGCTTTAGTTTTTGTTCCAGTTTCATCTATCTTAGGTTTAGTTAGCATTATGATAAAATTTACATTTCTTTGCATATTTAGAGTGTTTATTAGGTATCTAGTACGTCTTTAAGTCTTGCCAAAGGACAAGGGATGATATAAGAGCCAAGAAGATCAAAGGGAAGTGAAGTAGATGATTTTTCTTGCTATATCGGACAGTCACAACGGTTTAGCCAAACCATTGCATACACAGGGTTCACATATCAAACGACTACGAAAGTGTGTCCCCGATGTGAAGCAGCCAAAATTTATGCATGGAAGACGATCTTTACAGCCGCATTCGATTGGCACAACAATCTGTACCTGATATGGGGTAACCTCCAGGGCATTTGGCCACAATTTGCAACCGATGCACCAGTCCGATGCTAGATCCACAACGATCAAAACTTCACCACTCAGCATTTTTAGTCCGATAAGAAACCCACATTGATCACTCCTAACAAATTATCTCCGTCGTGGGCAAGTCCAAAAGAGTTTGCCTTTTGCCTTGGATCTGCCTTTTGAAGAGTATAAGGTTGCACATTGAGGATTTTGGTGGACCACCTATAAATAGATAAACCTTAGGTTTTTAGAGGTTGGCTCCCCCTTTCTTTTCTCTCCTCTCTACCGCAGGAACATCTTCTTCTTCCACTAACTTTATTTTTTATTTTTATCTTCAAGAAATACTTTGTAGATTTATTTTTAAGCTTAATATATTTGTATTTTCTTTATTAATTCCTTATGCATTTGCTCATCAGGCTCATCATTCTTCTCTTATGGAATTAATGGTTGGCGTGGCGTGATAATTAGTAAGTGGTTACCTAGGATTTAGGGACGAGGTTAGCATATGGTGATGAAGATTTGATCTTTTGATATATATTCATGCTTAATGATCTTGTTCTCTTTTTATTTGATGCACATATTGCTTAGACTATCATCGCTATTTGGTCTTTGTATTTAAGTTTTCTCTTGCACATACAATGCTTGATGATCTGCTAGAACCAATCTTTTAAAAAATTCACTCTTCTAAGCCTAAGACATTAATTATCCAGGGAGTGTTTCGGCATTACAGAGTTAATTGTTCATGATTGCTAATCATTTTATCACTATGTGAGAGCTAGGTTCAGTTATATGTCTAGTAATGTGATTCTTGCCACAAGAGTGGATTAATCTTGTCCAAAATTCTATACCAAGGAATTAGCTTAAAGGTAGTTCATTTGTGCATCAAGGATTGATCTTTATTCACCCCTTAACAATATCTCATCCCTATTGTCTATTTTCATCATCTAGGTCTTATTGTTTAGCTTTTCTCCTTGCTTAATTCACTTCTTAGTAGTTTATTGATGTATACTTTGTTTCTTGCTATTGTGTGACATTATGAGGCTAGTTAAAGTTTCATAAATCTTTCCATTCCTCTTAGCTTATATTATGAATCTCATATTCTCAATATCTATATTTTTACCCATTGAATTGAGTAGACCCATCTCTATACTACATTCGGTTTAAGTGGTTTGGGTCATTGAACTTAGACCTAAAAACCCCACCTATCAATTGGCGTCGTTGCCTTTAGGTCCTGTTTTCGAGTATTGAATTTTTGGTTCTAAATATGACTAGGATTTTGTTTCTTACCCTTTTTTACTAGCTCTTTTTCTTGAGACATTTTGTAGGTACCACTTACAACAAGATCAAATGGAAGAGGGTCACGCTGAAAATGGGCTGTTCGAGACTGAAAGGGTATAACGAGTTGCTCAAAGACAGACAAAAATCACTAGTGATTGTGAACTTTGGACATACATCTGGACTCTAGACCTTACGGCTGCCCCGAGAGGTTGAGCCCCATCCGGAGATCGTACGGAGAAAACTCGCCGGACTGTCTATAGGCCCTAAGAGGCTGAGGTGGTGGCTGAGGGGCTGGCACCCTCGTCAGCTCATTTGCTGTGAATTCCAGAATGGAGCAGCATCCCGCGCGATGGCTCTTCTTTTACTGCGGTCTTCCTCTGCATTTTCTTCTTTGACCTGCTCTTTTTGGCCGACTTCACTCTTTCGGGGGTTTGTCTTCTGGGATTTCTCCTCCTTTTCATTTTCCACCCCACCATGTGTAGCTGGTGCAGTCCTTCGGGTCTTGTACTAGAATTCTTGTTGTAGTATTTGTCACTTCAGGATTCACCATATGAATAAAACTTAATTTTCATCAATGTCTTTCTTCGTTTCTTTACTACGCCGGCTCCCATCTTAACATCTTTAAACAGCAGTCCAACTTCTTTGTTCTAGGGGCGAATACTCGAAATGCCCTCGATAAAATCTTAATTAGCTTCAAACTGCGATATGCTTGCTTTTATACATCCCCACTTTGAGGGATGGGATGAGTCACCGGAATCTGCCCTTAAGAATCTTCCTGCTCCCGACCCCAGGATCTGCACGGGTTATAAGGATTTCTTCTGCTAAGGCTGGCATCCTCACTTAGCGACTGAGGGCCTTTGCTTTGACCGGGTGACACTCCTCGGCGCACACCAAGATATGGGGACAAAGGTTTTATAACGGGCTATATCCTCCTTGATGCCTACGGGGACGAAGATTTTGGGATGGGCCTGCCCGAGAGCAACGGCTCCAACTGGTGATCTGGTCCAACTCCGGGAGCGGGGTCTACTCCCTACTTTACTTTGTCATCCTGCTCGTTTTGCGTTGAGTCTCCTGGAAGACTCTGCCTCCTCGAGCCTTGGTGGATTTCTGATTATGCCGACGGTCGATTGTCTTGCAGCACCACTGGCTACTTTCTTTGCCGGAATGCATACTGGTCTACCCCCTCTTTCTAATGCTAATTGTTCGGGAGGATATTGCGGATTACTGACAGGGGATGTATGATTGTCTGGGCAGTAGAAAAAGTTAAAGTCTGACTAGGCTCTACATGCACTAGAAAAAAGTGAGCCGGACTTTCAGGAGAACCGGAAGGGAGTTTCCCTCTCGAAGGTTCTATGGGTCAAATTAGATCACGCCCAACTGCAAACAGGGACTTGGGAGGGTTGATTGAGGGGTGGTGACATGGTTTGGGTATTCCGTTTAGGGATCGTGATACTCGACTGCTGTTTAGTGAGGGTGGATGTATGGTAAATGGACCTTAGAGAGAGTGAGGTTGGATTTCTCTCTCGATGGGAATAAGATGGACGTTAAGGGGATAAGTGAAAGCTTATCTCGGTTGGCAGTTCTTCCGGGGAACGTCGAGCGTATCTGCTTCAGTCCCGTTGCTAAGTTTGGCCGGTTGGTTGGTTGGTTTCCGGTGTGGGCACGATGCCCCAGCTGTTCCTTCTCTGAAGGTTTCACCATCTTCCTCTCCTCCTCTAATTCCTAGGTTTTTTTATAGTCTTTTGGTTGTTTGACTGTTTGGCTTCCTCCTCTCTGTCTAGGCCTCTCTCTTTCCCTTTATACTCTTTTAGTTCTGATCCGTTCCAACAATGCGGCACATGGTGTTAGCAGATGGACTATCGCAACTATAACATCTGAATTTTTCAAAACCAAGACGGTATATTAAAGTACATTAACTTTCACCACAAGAAATCACTTTCTAGTTCAATACCACTTTTATTCCCAAGGACCGAATCCAAAATATCTTACAAAGACCATCTTAACTTAAATAACAAATCCGAATTTAAATAGCATCTTTAAAATAAATAACGAATCCTAAAATAAAATCCATGTTTTCTTAAAATCATCACCAAGTTGAAAGACCACTCCTGAATGTCTACGCGTTCACCTGCAGAGAAAAAATGGATGAATATTCCAACAATATTCAGTAAGGGTGGATCTTAGGGACCCACGATATACATCTCGCACATCCATAACCATTCCAGACGAAAGTACTAAGCGACACAAGCAATCACGTCTGAAGACACTCATAGATCAAGAAATGACATTTTAAACCGAACTGGTGCATCCACGCCTTCACCAGTGCATACCCTGTGGCATATAGCAGCACACACGCTGTCCTTCCTCAAGACGCTGGGCTCGTGAAGCCGCCAACGATGGAAATATGGAGCGCCACACGCCTCCATATCCAATACCACACATAACGTAAGAGGTTCCTACATCTTGTCCCAGTTTGCAAGTGATTTTCCCTACATAATGCAAACACCCGCAAACACTATTCATAAATCATTCAACACTATTCCGTTTAACAACCTATGTTACTAAGTTCATCAATCATCAACCGTAGGATAATAATAATTACTATAGTGTTATTAACATGTTTGTAACCAGATTGAACCAACAATCAAATATGTGTATTCATATAGATACAACACATGTATGTGCGGATTAACAAAAGACTACTCAGTAAGAAACAACTATGAATCTGAAAGAAATTGATAACAACCAGTCCTCACCTTAGTCTCAGATCCGAACGGAACGGAAATGGAAGTAGATCTGGTTATTGTGAATCCTCGCTGAATGGATCTCGGCATTACGATGGCATGGGTCCGATCACACAGCAAACGGAAAGGAATATTAGAAAAGACGGATCTATATCTTGAAAAAGTAAATCATGGAAAGTAGATCTAGATCTGAAAAAGTAGATTTAGATCTGAAAACAAAAAAGTCTCTGATCTACTCACCAAGGTGTCTAATGTGAGAAATAACCACATATTTGAGAAGAGGGCGCGAATGAGAACGATCTGGTGACTCCAGCGATTTTCAGACGGTGACTGATGGCAGCTTTGGCGGCGGTGACTACTGCTCCGGTGACAACTCCGGGGATAGTGACGGCGACCCAGCGACAACTCCGGCGGCAGCGGCGTCTCCGGCAGTAATTGCAGCGAGAGATACCAGCGGAAACTGAACAGAGCTTTTGAAAGGAAAGCTCTACTTTTATACGAAAAGGAAAGAAACCCTAAATCAACTTTTGGATTAGGTCTTAGCTTGGTGGATTTTTCTTCAAAAATTAGCTTTTAAACACAAAATTTTGTGACCTCGGGCCCACAATGTTATAATAACACACCTTCAACTCAAAAAACTTGTCATCTGTCCAGAAATAGTTAATTAGAAAACCATTTAACAGACGAAAATAAAAAATGCACACTAATGCCGAATCTAACCACTACTAATATATTATTTCAGAATATAACAAAATAAAAGTGTGTCCAATATCTATATTATATAAATTAAATTAATTAACACCCTTAAATAATATTTATACAATCCAATCATATATATTGTACAAAATGACAGATTGACGATGCATGCTAAAGGAGCATTTCGAAATTGGGATCCACCAATCTACATATCCTGGATGTGTCGTGATTTATTTTATAACGGAATTGTGGGTGGCACAAAGCGAATATTTTAGATATTTGTGGTATGTGTCATATATTCCGTTTTGTCCGAGGCAACAATTCTTTTTATCTATATATGTTTCACAGTTGTATCTGAATACCTGGTGTCTAGATGTTCGCTTATTATGTGTAACCTGTTTTATGAAAAAATTAGGCGGGCATGAGAACAAAAATTAATTAGTAATAATATATAATATATATATATATATAATAAATAAGTGATTGACCTATTTATTAATATATTTTTAAAAAAGTTTAGTTTGTGAAAAAATATTTCAATAGTTTTGAAATATTGTATATAGTAAAAAATTTAATATATACCAAACTTAAAATACTTAAAAAGTTGTAAATAAATAAAAAATGATACTTTGTTATTCTTCGTTTTCTATTTTTTATTTATATTTTTATCTTTTTATAGTATTTGTTATTTCATTTTATCATCTTTCGTTCCATTTCTGATTCATAATGCTTGCTATATAATTGGAATATATTCACATATAATATAAACTTTTGATTTTGATTTATAGTGGGACAAGATAAAATGATTAAAGAAAATCTCCTTTTAAAAATTTGATTCCGCAAATTTCACACACGCATGAACTTGTAAATATATCGCTTAAAACTTCCTAAATAAGATTCTAAAAATTTCGCAAATTTTCTGCCAATAACATGAATAAGTAATTTTCGCACCAAAAACAAATACATCAAAAATATGATCCAAAAACATTTATCAAAATTTTGATTTGGTGAATTTTCCGGCAAACAGTGAATCCATAAAAATAAATACACCAAAAACTTTACATCAAAAATATGATTCCAAAAACTACCACTCAAAATTTTGATTTCATGAATTTTCCGCCAGATTATGTAAAACTTCCGCCAAAAAATTTACTTAAAAATATAATTTCAATAAACTTCTGTATAAAACTCTATTTCAGAAATTTTCGGCCAAAAACATGAAATTGTAACTTTCCCACCAAAATATTTATTTTAGAGTATTTTAATTTGATTTCGTGATTTTTTTGCCAAATATTGTGAATCCATAAATTTAATGTCAAAAATGTGATATCAAAAAAATTTTAGCTAAATAGATTGCCACAAACTTTCTGCTAAATACTTGAAATTTGTAAATTTTTCTTGCAAAATTTGTGTCGAAATATGATTTTAAATCTATTTGACAAAAAAATATAATTTTTACAGGTTTTTGTCGATAAAGTTGCATACTTAAATTTTGTATCAAAATTTTAACATCAACTTTTATTTATAGATTAAATATTGCCATTTCACAAGCCATGTGTACTAAAAATTGACATGTCACAATTATATTATCATTATACATTACCATTTTCACGTCACACAAAAATTACTTAAACTAAACATATTAATCAATTAAATTAAAACAAATCAGCATTCTCATTTTTCTACATTCATAGTTAATATGTAGAGGATTCAGAAATAAGTAGAAAAAATTTAAGATACAGAAAAGTTCAAAATTTAACTTTAAATTGACATTGTTTCATACAAAAGCAAAGTTACAAAACATCAATTGCAAAGTTCACAATATTGGTACGTCATATTACAGTTGATTAACATCAATATATCTTAACTTTTTTATAATAGAAATATTGCTAATGTTGTTTTAAAAATAAAGTTCACTTTGGTTTACTTTCAATGTTTTTGGAGTTCGCTCCCACCCCTAACTCGATCTGCATGCATTTCACATGACACATATCTCGATGTATAGAAAACATATTCTCTTTAGTGTTTGTTTTCAATATCAATACCCAACTTTAATTACAATAAATACAAAAAAAAACATTGAAGGGTACCCGAAAAGGAAAAAAAAGTATACAATGACAACTAAAAACATAAGGAAAAATTGGAATTGCTAAAAAAAAAAAACAACGAAACTGCTTATATTTAGAAAATACAGTTGTTGTTTTGTCTGCCATCTCGTGTATTAGCAAATATATTAAGCAGTACAACAAAACCAATATGGCGAAGAACTCATAAAACCATATGAGGGGAATAAAACAGATTCAAAAGATGCTTGCTGTTGGAATTTGCCATCAAATTCAGCCCGTTAACATGTCCATCAAAATTATCCTTAAAAATGACCGTATTATGAGTGTGAGGCCCAACAACAGAGTAGATCCGAAGATAAGAGAAGAATCATTCAAAGAGGACAACGGAAGATCCAGAGTTCGTGCGAGCAATGATCTCCGAGATATGCGCTAGAGCTAACGCAGGAAGTGGAGCATTTAAAGAACAAATCAAAGGTCGAAAGACCTAATTTGGACCGAGTTAAGAATTTACACGCTCTACGAGCTCTTGTACTATGATATATCGATCTCTTGTAAACGATATCTTTTAAACGATCTCTTGATTTCGTCAATAAAAGTCCATTTATCCTTTCTTAATCTTAAGTTCAGTTGCTCAAATAGAGATTCTTACCATCATCTCCCTAAATTAACCTAAACACTTTACAAATATTTGAGTGTGGATATCCGCATCCACATTTTGCCGCCATCTGTGGGGACGATCAAAGACATCTCTAATACCGTAGTCAGATCTAAGGTTCGTTAGAACGATAATGGATCCAAGGAACACGGAATCCACCAGATCAGCCGTATCGGCAAACAACGAAGGGATACTCCCTTACGAACACCTGTTCGAACAGCGGGACCATCCAGAATGAACCGGTGCTTGCGAGCCCGATGACTCCAGCCACCTCCACCGGATTCGGAATAACATGCCCCAGTTGCGAACAGATCCCAGCCGAGGAGGCAGATCAGGAGGAACGGGTCATCGGCGAAGAGCGACCTCTCAGGCCAGACGACCCGATCAGGCACCGTAACCCACACACTCTTAACACCAGTACGCGAGGTTTGAGCACCGGTGCGAACGAAGCCAACACTCGCATCGAGCACACGGAAACCATCCCAGTTACCCAAACCGTAGCCAGCGGTTCAAGAATCGCGCCCTCAGGACAAGGGCCAACCACCGCCGGGAGGGCAAACCTGTTCGTCTAGGTCAGAACAGAGGATATACCACCCGTGGGCTCAGAACAAGCACGATCTCACAACCCGGGCACAACCCGGAAGCTTTCGAGATCCGGAGAATGCTCCTCCAGATGACTCAAAGCTTCGAAGCCCGGTTGAACCAATAGGCTAATGCCCTGAACAAGTATTGGGCCGAAGTCGCGAGATCCGTAGCTCGAGATAACTTCCCGGGCCCCCGCCGCGTTCATGCAACATATCTCGAGAGAAGCCCACCACCTCGAACGCGTCTGAACTTTTCTCAAGCGTTCGCAACCCCAGAAAATGAGAGGCAGCAGCTCGCACCTCTCGCCTCACAGCCAGGGGTTAACAACCCGAACAACTCGAGCTCCAGTGGAACAGCGGCTCGTGGAAATCAGGAAACCCCTCCCCCGCCTCGACTTTGTCATGGGTCACAGTTCCGTAATTGGCCCGGAACGCCAAATATCGCTTCGGACTCCCCCTCCAGCGCGACAAATCCCTAAGCAAATATAACCCATTCACGGGAAACGCCTATGAGACGGGACAATCATCCCGCCATCCAGTTGAACGACAGCCTGCAAGGTCAAGCCGCCCAGCAACGCCCTTTTAACGATCATGACCAAGTCAACCCTCGAAACATAATAGACCTAGAGTCTATACAAAGGCATATCACAATGGAAAATGCGGAGCTCTGCAGAATGATAGCATTTATGCACACAGTAACGAGCTCCGCACCAGACATTGACCTCGCCATCGAGAAAACAAGACGAACGCCTGACCGATACAAAGCGACCAGATGTATCTCGGTTATTGTATCGATCATCTAGAGACCGATAGGATTCATCAGGAGGGCTATCGGTCACGAATGTGACCGATAGGATTTAGCACCGTATCGGTCAGCCTATCGGTCTGGGAGAGACCGATACAACCTCCCAGTCTGACCAAACTCCCTCTAAGATGGGTTAGATTTAGGAAATTTGAGACTTGATCAATGATGTCTTAGTGTTAATTCTTCCATTTCCTTTCTTGATTGCTGTGTTTAATGCTTTATTAGCCCTAGCTAAGTTGATTAAGCTCTTAGGCTCATATTATGCCCAACAAGTGTTTGATGAAATGTCTGAACTACTTTGCAAGAGAATTGCTTATCCTAGCTCAAGAGATTGACTGTATAGGGAATGATTTGGCAATATAGGGTTGATAGAATTGTCTTAATACTTGCTGTTTATCATTTCACTAATGAGAATTAGTTCTTGACTTGGTAATTAGCAAAGAAATTAGTACCAAGAGATTGGATAAGTCAGTCATATAAATGAATCATATGCATAAAGAATAGCATTGTGTGAGTTTGTAAGCATCATAGGTTGAGTCAAGAGTTCCCTAATACCAATTAGCCCATCTCAAGTCCCATCTTTTCTCAGTTTTTAGCTTGAATTCGAATTTGCTATGTATTACCTTTGTTTTAGTTGTTTTGCTTGCTTTTCACTCTTTGTTTGATGTTCTCTTCATTTCTGTTTGATTCTATAGGTTGTTAGACTTCAAAACCATCTTTGTTTGCTTGAATTAAGAGCTCATTGCATTCTTACTGCTTCATTCTCCCCTTTTGGATTGATAAAACCCTATTCTATACTACAACTGATTAGTACAAGATTGGGTGATTCAATCAAGTCCTAAAAAGTCTTGTATCAATTTGGCGTCATTGCCATTAGGGAAATGCTTTGTTCAGTATGGAAGAATTAACAGTAAGACATCATGGATCAAGTCTCAAATTCCCTAAACCTAACCCATCTCAAATCCCTAAAATGACTACTCACTAAGCACCATTAAAGCCATCAATTCAAAGAGAGAAAGATGACTAATTATGCTTAGAAAGATTAAACAAGAAGATAAATGTAAACTTTAATTAAAATCAAGCAAAGATTCAAGTTACAAAATCAAAAAGCTAAAACAAAGAAGAAAGAACTGCTAGATAAAAGACTATTTCCAGAAATTAGGTATTTTTCATATTTATAGGAGTCCAAGCAAAAATGGCAAAATTGTAAATAAGTGGTCTTCGCTTTGGAGTCATATCAGTCACTCCTTGACCGATAGGGTGATCGATAGGATTCCTATCTCTCTAGAAAGTGACCGATAGGGTGACCGAAATATACACGGTGTACTTCTATCGGTCACTTCTCTAACCGATAGGCTTGATCGATAGGTCTTCTATCGGTCACTCCTTGACCGATAGCCTTCGTGCTATGACCGATAGGCTCTGCAGAGATCGTCTGTCTTGGTTCCTCTTGCTTATTTCAGCTCATCTAGCTTCCTGGTAACCTCCCAAAGCTCCTCCATGCTCCTCATAGCTCCATGAGTACCAAAAACATCCTTTATGCAAGGAAAATGCAAACTACACCCTAAATGCAACCTAAGTCTGAAAGGAGAAGAAAATAGGACAAAAGATAAGGAAGACATGTAAAAGAGAACTAAAACATGCACTAAATGCAAGCCTAAATGATGTAAATGCAAGAGACATCAACGCCCTTCGTCGCTAAGATCGCAAACACCAACCTTTGCGATACCAGAAGGATCAAGTTCCCGGAGTACACTAGGAAAACAGACCCAAAGGCACACATCAGGCTTTTCAACCACGCAGCAGCGCGAGCCCGGCTCGATGACGACGAAAAAGATTCCGGCTACTGCAGACTGTTCGCCAAAACCCTCATAGGCCCGGCACAGAAATGGTTTGCAAGCCTGGAAAGCGGCTCCATCAACAACTTTACCCAGTTCGTAGCCGTCTTCCTTAAACAATATTCGGTGTTCATCGAGACCAAGACCACCGAGGCGACCTATACAGGCTAAAGCAGGCAGAAAACCAACCGCTCCGGAGCTTCATAACGAAGTTCAAAGAGATAAAATCCAAGATCTCAGACTTTAACGAAGGGGTAGCGCTAGAAGCCCTGAAAGACGGACTCTGGTACGCATCCAGCCTCAAACTCGAGCTCTCAATCAGATGCATCACCTCGTTGAACCACGCATTGCATCTGGCCATGCTTTTCGCGAAGGCAGAAGAAACAAGAGCTCTCGAACAGAGGCCGCACAAAGCCAGTCTCTTGGCTCAAAGCCACAACTAGCGAAAGAGAAATCCCAAAAGGGAACCTGCGGGCAGGAACCAACAATCGTTCGCCATCTACAGTCCAAACTCGGACAAACGATCCGAATACAACACCAATAAATTTTGCAAACAATATATACACAAGGGGCATTCGACCAAAGAATGTCGAGCTGCAGCCCGCTTACTAACTGCAGCGAAGAACCCACAAAGGGCCTCCAACATCCAAGCAGGGAATAGAAAGGATCTTTAGTACCAATTTCTGCGTCGGCCCGATGAAATCAGTCACCACACCCCCTCCCTCTCTGAAAAAGACTTTATGCCAATGCCTCTAAAACCTATGGCTTTGCTGGGAGGGTGTAGGGGCTGTCACCCCGAAGTAAATAAACTTCATTTCCGGAGGCTCCCTATTCTGCAGGAACTCGATCAACTGAATCATAGCTTTTCAGCGAAAGGCCGACTCAAAATCGCGACAACAAACTAACTTAGACGGCCCAGATCACTGACATAGGAAACTTATAATGCCAATATGCATCGACGACTCTCACCCAGAGAGATGAGTTAACATAGGAACCAAGCTGGCAAGCTCGATCAGAAACGAACTCGTCACCTTCCTAAAAGAAAATGTTAACACTTTCGCATGGTCGACGGAGGACATGCCAGGGATCAACATAAAGGTGACCTCTCACGAGCTAAATGTTGATCGCACGTTCAAACCAGTGAAACAATAATAAGCTGGGGCCTGAAAGAGCAAAGGCATCAAACGATGAAGTCGACTGGCTCTTAAAAGTGGGATCGATAAGGGAAGTAAAGTACCCTGATTGGCTCGCCAACCCGGTTGTAGTCAAAAAGAAAAACGGGAAGTGGAGAGTCTGTATAGACTTCACCGACCTCAACAAGGCATGCCCAAAATACAGCTTCCCACTCCCGCACATCGATCGGCTAGTATAAGCCACCGCAGGCCACGAGCTGCTGTCTTTTATGGATGCCTTCTCCGGCTATAACCAAATCCTTATAAACCCAGAGGATCAGGAAAAAAACATCCTTCGTAACGGACCGCAGCACATATTGTTACAAAGTCACGCCATTCGGATTAAAGAATGCCGGAGCAACCTATCAAAGACTAGTAAACATAATTTTTGTAGATCAGCTGGGCAAGTCCATGGAAGTGTAAATTGACCATACTTTCAATCTCACTTCATTGTTGTCATGACCTCGCAGCCACTACGCACCATATTGCACAGTTCGAACCAGTCCAGACGGCTAATGAAGTGGGCTATCAACTAAGCGAGTACGATATAGAGTATTGTACCAGGACCTACGCTAAAGCACAAATCCTAGCAAACTTCATCATCGAGTTATCGCCCCAAGCCCTAGGTAGCGCCACAACAAGCAACAAATAGACACTCCAAGTAGACGGAGATCAGGTGCTACGAAAAGTTTTTGACAAAACATGCATAACAGGTGGAAAGCTAGGGTCCAATTGGGAAGGTCCCTACAAGGTCACCGAAGTAGTACGCCCCGACGTCTACAGACTCTTCGATTGTAAGAAGAAAAAAGTCGAACTGCGTCCATGGAATTCCATGAACCTCAAACGCTACTATTTATGAAAGAGTCCTAAAATTGAACTATGACAAGGCTTGATCCCCTGGCGGGGTACGTAGACAGCTCGTCCCTAGAGTCCAGCCCTAATCCTTCAAATCTTTACAATCTACACCATGTTGTACATGTAAACCGTTTCTACAAATAAAAACATTTAACCCAGCTATTTGCCCGAAAGCACAATCAGTTCACAGTCTCTTAATTCGACGTACGAACAACCAAGGCACAAACGAGTACTCGGGATCAACACACGGTCCACTAAAAAACGTCTGGCCAGACAACATTTTCACGAGCTCATCTCACACGTGCCCTGAACAAACGTTCACACAATAACCCACTTTAGTTCAAGTACCACAGCCTAAACAAACTCGAGTCACGCAACGTACCGAGCTACAGCTCGCACTAAAGCACGATAAAATCGGACCATCGTCCATAGTCGCACGACGGAAAACAAATTACAGGCCAGAAATCAATCGACTCTCGACTCCCATAGCCGGCGAAAAAGACAAGGAATCCCCGCGAGCAGAAGTTTGCCAAAACACCTTTCGAAACAGGCCGTGAAATTTTGCCCGATACAGAATCATGGCGGACCGCAAAGAAACCAAGTTTTGGGATAAAGACAGAATTAAAACTCCGCGAGGAAGGAAAGAAAGCATGCAATTCATCAGAAGTTCCTAGAAAATTTAATAAAAGCCTTCTCACGCGAACAAATGTCAAAGCATGCTGCGAACCAAAAGTATTCACGACCACACGAAAAACACAAATTTAAAGCAAACTTAGTTTAAGGATTAAAACCATCCCGGGTAAAGTATGAGATAAAAGGAAAAGAAAAGCAAAGGGAAGGCGAGCAGTCTTTCGGATTACTCTTCAGGCAGGAGCGTGGTGTCGGGACCCTTCTCCATATCCGTCCCGGCCCCGGTTTCCTTCTAAACTCTAGTCCAGGACCCTTCCACACCATCGCCCTTCTCACCAACGTCTTTGCCTCGGACGTCTTTGCTGCCATTGCTCACGTGCTCATCCAAGCCGATCGGTACTTGAGTAGCAGGATCCACCTCAATCCGAACCGAATCCTCGGAAATCTGAGGAATGTCTAGCTTGGCTAGATTTATGTCCGAAACGACCAGTCCCTTCAGCTGCCCCTCGTAGCTGTTAGCCTTACACGTCCAATTTGGAATTTCTTCCTCGAGCTTCGCCATTCCGGCCCATAAGTCTGGGATCATGTCGATATTAGCAACAGCCTCCTGAAGCAAAATGCGGCAATCCACCTCGTGCTTGCGCTTGTCCCACTTCTCTCTCAACGATTTCAGTAGCTCGTCATACCCAGCCTTAATCTCATGCTTCCCGGCTCTAGCAGCACAACAGAAAGCCTCCTCTTTGGAGTCTCATAGCTCATTATTCTGGACCTCGAGCTTGGCAGCTCAATCAATAGTAACTTGACGCTCGAGTTTGATTTGAGCCTTCTGTAGCTCGACACGATGATGCAACTCACGAGAAGGAATGTGATCTTCCTGGCATACCTCCACTCGAGCCTTAGCAGCCGCCAGAGAGTCCTTTAGATCGCCAACTACAGTCGTCATTTTCGCGAGCTCATCGACTGAAGGGAAATTATGAAGCAGACCTTCTGATATGATCATAGAAAACATCAGGACATGTGTGCACTGTTCGAAGCATATCTAATTATTCACGATGATTCAATGCATGAAACCACTTGGAGAATGTGCTCAGCTCAATAACGGAGCTCGTCGAAGAAGAATCAAATCAAATGGAGTTTGGATCAAGGAGTTATGGAATTTACAAATCAGGTGATCTCCAGTTTACCGGATTTAGACCTGCGCACATTTAATGAATGATTCCGACCAGACCAGAATGAACTAAGCTACAAACCAACTCATTCTAAATTCTTGATCCATCATAGAAGCCCAGTAAATTGTATTTAGCCCAGAAACAGCCAAACATGATCAATTTTCGTCCATAGATAAAACTGCATTTAATTATGTTCATTTCTCTCTCTTACATGCACTTTAGAGTTTAGATTTCATCTCTCTAGATGCTCTGCATATTTAGCAACTATTATGGATGAATTTGTTGTATTTTCTCTATAAATAGAAGCTCATTTTTATAAATAAAAGGAATCTATCTTTTTATCAAAAATTCCTTCAAGTTATATTCATCTCTTTGGTGTGTAATATCCGAAGAAATCCTCAATGGTTTTAGTGTGTAATATCTTAGAATATTAAGAGGTAAATCAGGAGTCTTCCGTAGTCCCTGTGCGACCATTTGCTTCACATTCTTTGATCTTTGAGACATCACGGTTTCTTTGATGCAAAGCTTATCTCCCTACCAACTCTAGGTGCTGATTTTTGAGAGAATCACATTATTTGGTATCAGAGCACATTTTAGAGTTTGGTATTCTATCATTTTTTTTTCTCTTCTCCTCTTCTAATGTTTTTTTGTTTTTAATTTCATCTTTTTTTTGTTTTTATTTATTTATGTTCTTTAAAAATAATCATACAAAAAAAAGAAAAAAAAGACAGGAAAAAACAAAGATCAGGTTTGTTGAGCAATTCAAAATTAGTATTTGATCTTCTGTGCTGTAAAATGTGTGTCCAAATAGTTCTTTTTTTGAAGAGCAAGATTTCAGGATAAATCTTTTTCAAAAGAGGGAGTTTGATATGATCATGGAAAACATCAGGATATGTGTGCGCTGTTCGAAGCGTATCTAATCAATCACAATGATTCAATGCATGAAACCACATGGAGAATAGGCTCAGCTCAATCACGGAGTTCCTCGAAGAAGAATCAAATCAAATAGAGTTCGGATGAAGGAGTTATGGAATTTACAAATCAGGTGATCTCCAGTTTATCGGATTTAAACCTGTGCACATTTAATGAAGGATTCCGACCTGACCAGAATGAACTAAGCTACAAACCAACTCATTCTACAATATTGATCCATCAGAGAAGTCCAGCAAATTGTATTCAGCCCAAAAACAACCAAAGAAGATCAACTTTTGTCCATAGATAAAACTGCATTTAATTATGATCATTTCTCTCTCTTACATGCACTTTAGAGTTTGGATTTCATCTCCCTAGATGCTCTGCATGTTTAGCAACTATTATAGATGAAATTGTTGTAATTCCTTTATAAATAGAAGCTTCTTTTTATTCATAAAATGAATCTATCTTTTTATCAAAAATCCCTTCAAGTTAGATCTATCTCTTTGGTTTGTAATATCCGAAGAAATCGTCAATGCTTTTCGTGTGTAATATCTAAGAGTATTGAGAGGTAAATCAGGAGTCTTCTGCAGCTCCTGTGCGACCATTCGCTCCACATCCTTTGATCTTTGAGACCTCACAGTTTCTTGTATGTAAAGCTTATCCCCCTACCAACTCTAGAGTGCCGATTTTTTGGAGAATCACATTACCTTCGTAATAGACGACCAGCTTGTTCTTTGATTCCATAGACCGATAACTCAGATAACGCGTACAATAAGTTCACGAAGGTAACGATAAGGGAAAAGACCACTCCATAAACAAAAATCAAGAGGAAGGGTGAAAACTTACCCGAGCATCCGTAAGCGGGATGGTTCATCCACTGGCGGGATGGTGCAGCCGGCCGGCTTGCAGTGCCTCAGAAGATGGGCGAGACCGACCGGATCCTCCATAATAGGAGCATCCATGGTGTGCTCGTACACCCAATTGAAGGGCCTACTCTTGGAAGATCCTGCATAGCGGTTACCTCGCGATTTTTTATCGCAAGCAGACGATCTTTCGACTCGCTACCTCTTGTGCTGCTGATGAGACCCGCCATTGCTCCCCGAGCTCTGAGACTTCGAACCATGCGAAACGGAAGCTCGCTTCGAATAACCATGACCCAGAGACTCGCCGCGGGAGAATTCGACAACCGAAGGTCGAGCCCTGCTGAAAAATTGACGTCCTTGTCTTGCATCATCTCATGCAATCCAGAGGCCACATCGCCGGCCTTCGCAGCTCGCTACTATCGACCTTCATTTTTCATTCAGCCTTTTCAGGCTGACGTTGCGAGGGTCTTCGAGACATATTCCTGGGAGGAGGAGGAACCGTGGATGAACTACTATCTTCGAGATGCGGACCTCTCGCTGTAGACCAAAAACTAAAAGAAACAAAAATTACAGTCTACATCAGGACACAAATTCCCTGCTATCTCTTAGCAAACAATTAAGGTCATCACATACATGGTGAGAGCTAGACGGAAGGCGAAGGCTCTCTGACGGGAGCCGGAAGTCAATAAGCTCGAAGAATCCTCTCCTTGGTAAAAGACGGACACCTTGTACGACCTCTTCTGAGATAATCAGCCCGAGCCTTAAGCGCGTCGTCAAAACAGATTCGACTGGGAGAATCTACACCAAAACCAAGGGATGAACCAGATCAGCCTATAATCTGTAAACTAACAAGATCGAACATGCAAAGTAAGGCGACAGAGATCTATCTAGACTCTGAGAACGGAATTTTCCTAACCAACATAATCAGCCCACTCAGTTGGCAAAGAACTGAAATCAAAATCGCCAACAGAAGATTGATCAATCTAGAAGAAGAAAGGTTTCTCCTGCCACCCGTCATCCCGCAGCGGCAAACCGTCGATTATCTTCCAATTTGATTTCGTAGAAACATAAAACGAACCGTCGCTACGAGCGTTCTTCTTCACCGTGCAAAGCCAGTGAAACTCTTTGACTGCAAAATGAAGTTCGTTCTCCCGCGACAGAACCCACAACCCGATAAGCGTCCGAATCATATTCGGATGCATCTGCGGGAACGTGGTTCCTATCTCGGCTGTGAATTCCAGCAGGAACGAAGGAATCGGGAAGGTGAGCCCGCAGGTTTCAAAGTACTGTTAAAAGGCACAACCGTACCTGCCAGTCACATTTTCAGGACCGTCCGGCTTTTGTGGCATGAGTATCTTAACCCTGTAGGAAAATTGAAGCTCCTCGACTTCGTCAGAACTCATATTCGTGGTCATACGGGGACCGCAAGGAGCCGACATCTTCACGCGATGGGATCCATGATATACTCATTATTTACACCATATTAGCATACATTTTGCATTGTTTTATAGTCTTTAAACATTCATTTTTGCTTGTTTTTGTCTCATTTGCATTCAGTTAGGACTTAGTGTAGATTTAGGGTGTGCATTGCATGTTCAGTGCATTTGAGGAATTCGGCAGATATGTTTGGAGAGTATTGAGACTACAAGGAGCATGGGAGATGATGGTGGGTGCATCACAAGGCATCAAAAGAGCCAAGAAGAAGGTGCACCTTGTTGAAGCGGCCAGAAACTTCACCTGACAAAACCGGCTCAGACAAAGCATCTCCAACCCGATTCAGCTTCAATAGTCTTCATCAATGTTGTGGACCCATGCGTTAGCTTGCGTCTGGAGTTGGTTTCAGGTCATTCCCATCAGCGGTTAGAAAGTTATAGAAGTTCGTGAAAGCACTCAACCCCTATCGATCAACCAGAAGACCATCGATCAACTCATGATCGATAGGAGTCTATCGATCAGGCCATTTGTCAAGGAGTGACCGATGGGAATGCAATAGATGTATATCGATCACCCTATCGATCACCTTCAAGACCGATAGCATCCTATCGATCAGACCATCAATCACTTTTGACCGATGGGAACCAGTCCGAACTTCCACTTATTTACAATTTTGCCATTTTTGCTTAGACTCCTATAAATACTTCAAATCCCTAATTTTTGAGGACAACTCTTTATCCAGCAGTTCTTATTTTCTTCTCTAGATTTTAAATAATTTGTATTTGAATCTTTGTTTATTTCAATAATAGTTTGCATTTTCCTTAATCTTTTATCTCCCTAATCATGATTAACCATCTTTTCATCGTAGATTTGTTGGTTTTCACCATAATTAGTAAGTAGTTTGCTTTAGGTTTGAGATTAGGACAGATGGGATGATTTCAGTGTTTGTTTAGAGTGATTAGGGCTTAAATCTTCTCATTCCGTTTCTTATATGATTGTGCTTAATGCTTAGTACCTCTTTGTTGGAGAAGTTGATCTTAGGTTTTCACATGCATACTAAGCGTTTGATGAAATTCCTGAAGTAAGTTCAATGCTTGAAAATGGTGTTTAGATAGTCATGAGTCTTTGCATCTATCATTTCTTGCTTGTATTTGCTTATTGCTT
The DNA here is from genome assembly GCA_911865555.2 of Thlaspi arvense. Classification (NCBI taxonomy): domain Eukaryota; kingdom Viridiplantae; phylum Streptophyta; class Magnoliopsida; order Brassicales; family Brassicaceae; genus Thlaspi; species Thlaspi arvense. Next base: position 36,123,159 of record OU466862.2, read on the forward strand.
AGTACCACATTGGTGGGAAATTGTCTTTAAATGTTGATTATGCATGAGACTGTGAGTTGATGTTTGATCTATCATATAAGAGATTAGTAAACCTAGCCTAAGAGATTAGATGTCTAGCATGCTAATTAGTTTTATGGAACTTAATTTTAATGCTTGCTTGTCATAAATACACCACCAAAAGTGGGTTTGAAATGTGAATTAGCAAAGGGATTAATGCCAAGAGATTGGATTAGTGTTTCTTACCTAAGGTTGAGTATTTAGAATTGCTTGTTTTGATCACCCTAGACATGAACATGAATCACCCAATCACCATTGCCTTGATCTTGATCCATCTTCTAATCTTTGAAGTTTAGCTTTTACTCTGTTTTTGCTCTATTTCTTATTGCTGTTATTGCTCTTTGTGTGCTTTCTTTTGCTTCTTTGCTTGATCACTTAGGTTGTTAGAATCAAAACTCCTTCTATATTAGCTTAGCTTAGCATAGTTCTCTGCATCTTAATTATCATTAGCTTCCCAAGTGGATTGACACCTAAAGTACTACAATGACATGTGTGTTTGTGGATTGATCTAAGGATTCAAAAAACCTTAACATCAATTGGCGCCGTTGCCTCTTGGGATTGTTTATAATCCACTTGAGATTGAGTTCTTGCTTAGACTAAGCATTTATTTCAGTACTGTTTTTCATTTTCTTTGTTTCTCTTATAGGTACAATGTATCACTGAAATCTCTTGTATTTACACCATTTAAGCTTGCATTTAGTGCATGTTTTGATTCTCTTTTACATGTTTTCCTTATCTTTTATCCCATTTTCTTCTCCTTTTAAACTTAGGTTGCATTTAGGACATAGTTTGCATTTTCTATGCATTATGGATGTTTTTAGGTACCTATGTAGCTAAGAGGAGCATTGGAGGAGCTTTGGGGATGATCCAGAAAGCTAGCTGGGCCAAGAAGAGCAAAAGGGACCAAGGCAGATAATCTCTGCAGAGCCTATCGATCAAGACACAAGGCCTATCGATCAAGGAGTGACCGATAGAAGAACTATCGACCAGATATATCGGTCAGAGAAGTGACTGATAGAAGTGCACCTTATATATTTCGGTCACCCTATCGGTCATCTTTTAGACCAATAGGATCCCTATCGATCACCCTATCGGTCATAACTGACCGATAGGAACCCATTCCGAACCTGTTTTCTATTACACTTTTGCCATTACTTTAGGGCTTCTTTCTTTTATGTATAAATACCCCTTTTTCTGGGATTTTTGACAAGTCATGTCATAACATTGTTCTTGAGTTATTTCTCTGGGTTTGTAAGAGAAATTTTTTGCTTTATTTAATATAAGTTTGTATTTGCCACTAATCTTTATTTAATCTCTCTTCTAATCATGATTAACATCTTTTCTTCTTGTGATTTGGTGCCATAGTACCTGAAATACAAGTTCTCAAAGAGAAGAATGAGTATAGGCGGCGATTTAAAGAGAAAGATAAGGCAAGAGAGCAAAACTCTTAATATAAATCCTTGATTTTTGGGGATTTTCTAAAAATTATCAATAAATACAAGATGAAAATCTCTTTAGATAAGATCAAATCTAGAAATTTTCCCTAATAACTAGATACTTATAAAAATTTATTCTAACCCCTAGCAAATAACACTGAACCAATTCAAAGAAAAAGAAATTTTCTAAAAACTCAGACATGAAAATCGAGAAACTTCGAAATACCTTTGAAATGATAAATGTTAGATGCTCTTAGCCTTAAAAACCGAACTCACAGTCTCTCTTTTCTAAAGAAAAAAAGTTTCGAAATGCAATGGAGAGAGTGTGTACACAATTGTTTATAAAGACCAAGAATCTATGGATGCATGCAAGTGGCTTATGAAAAAGTATGGTCAAGACACATTTTTCATGGTCAAAGATGCTTGTCTTGACCAAGATTCAAATTTAAAATGGGAGGGAAAGAGAAAGAGGGGGAAAATTTTGAACTAACCTCGACATGAGATCGAGTCAAATTGGTCGATCTTGACCTCGATCTCATGCCATGTTGGTTGTGATCGAGAGGGTTGATCGATTGGAGGCTCGATTTGATTTGAATCGAGCCTTAGATCGAGTGTGTCCCCTCGTTCCAAGATCCTAAATGAATATGGCCTTGCTCAGAAGATCAAGCTCCTTGATCGATTTTGAGGTCGTTTTGGCAAGGATCGAGTGAGCTGATCGAGTGAACTGATCGATGCAGTTCGAGGATCGAGTGAGGTCAGTCGATCCACGCCCCGTTTACATTTCAAGCTAAACACATGGGTGGGTCATCCTCTCGCAATTGATTGGCTCACTCGATTGTCTACTTGATCTCATCTAGATCGAGTGACTTCACTCGATTCACTAGCTCGATTAAGTAAAGATCAAACTAGGATAGGTCGATCCATCACTCGATCGCTTGCCTCTACTTCTCCTTTCCTTGCCTTATTGACTCCAATATCTTGACCTCCGGTTCCCTTATCCTTTCACCTACATACTGAAACTAAAAAAGCAAAAAATTGAAACAAAATAAAGCAGAAATATGTACAATGATAGACATGGGAATGCCTCCCAAGTGCGCTTGTTTTACGTCCCTTAGCTTGACTTTACTTGGTTTAGGCTAGAGGTGGGTCTTGGAGAAGCAACGTGGTGCTCTTCTTGCTGCATTCACTCGCCATGTAGGGCTTGACTCTATGCCCATTCACCGTGAAGCTCTCTCCACTCTTGCCAACCACAGTAACCGCCCCATACGGTAACACTTCCTTAATCTCAAAAGGACCGCTCCACCTAGACTTGAGCTTTCCAGGGAACAACTTCAACCGTGAATTGTAGAGCAGCACCAGACTTCCCTCCTTGAGCTCTTTAAGCACCAGCTTCATGTCATGAACCGCCTTGGTACTTTCTTTGTAGATCTTGGCACTCTCATAAGCTTACAACCTTAGTTCATCAAGCTCATGGAGTTGCACCAGCCTTTTCTCTTCTGCCGTCTTGAGATTGAAGTTCACTTGCTTCACGGCCCAAAGAACTCTGTGCTCTAACTCCACAGGGAGGTGACAGGAATTGCCGTAGAGGAGGTTGAAAGGAGTAGTACCAATGGGAGTCTTGAAAGCTGTTCTATACGCCCATAGAACGTCATCAAGCTTGCTTGCCCAATCCTTTCGAGTTACTCCCACGGTCCTCTCTAGGATAGCCTTAATCTGCCTTTTCGAGACCTCCACTTGACCACTGGTTCGAGGGTGATAAGTTGTAGCTACCTTGTGTTTAACTCCATACTTCTTTCAAGAGACCCTCAAAGACCTTGTTGATGAAGTGGCTGCCCCCGTTGCTGTACACTACCTTGGGAACTCCGAATCATGGAAAGATGATAGTCTTCAAGAGCTTGACAACCACCTTTGAATTATTAGTTGGGGAAGCTATAGCCTCAACCCACTTAGACACATAGTCTCCAGCCACCAGGATATATTTGTTGCCGTATGAAGATGGGAATGGACCCATGAAATCAATCTCCCAAGCATCAAAGACATCCACTTCAAAGATAGGTACCTGCGGCATCTCATTCCTCTTTGTGATGTTCCCAGCTCTTTGGCAAGCTTCACACGTCTTTACAAACTCGTGAGCACCCTTGAAGAGTGTTGGCCACCAAAACCCGGCTTGTAGAACCTTTGTAGCCGTCTTGAAAGAAGGGAAGTGCCCACCATAAGTCATAGCGTGGCAATGGAGAAGAATGTCTCTTGCCTCTTCACTTGTGACACACCTTTGGTATAAGCTGTCTACTCCCCTCTTGTATAGATAGGGATCATCCCAAAATTAATGAGAGATGTCCCTCATGAACTTCTTCTTATGGTAGTAGTCCAGGTGAGTAGGCTCTTCCCCACAAGGCAAGTAGTTTACAGTATCCGCATACCAAGGCAAATCTTCTTCCTTGAAGCTCAAGACTTCTTCAAACTTCTCCTCTCGCCTTGTACATACCACTGTGTTGATCATCATAAGCTGCTCTTCAGGGAGTGAGTCATCCAATGGCAAGACTTCATTCACTCTCATCATTGAGAGATGATCCACTACACCATTCTCAATCCCCTTCTTGTCTTTGATCTCCATGTCAAACTCTTGTAGGAGAAGGATCCACCTTAGGAATCTCGGCTTGGTGTTTTCTTGGAGTATATGTACCTCAAGGCAGCGTGATCAGTGTATACAATGACCTTAGAACCCACCAAGTAAGACCTGGACTTCTCAAAAGCGAATACCACGGCTAGAAGCTCTTTCTCGGTGGTAGCATACTTCACTTGCGTGTCATCCAAGGTACGGCTTGCATAGTAGATCACGTGTAGCTTCTTATCCTTCCTCTGACCCAAGACAGCACCCACGACGTAGTCACTCGCGTCGCACATAATCTCAAAGAGCAGGTCCCAATCCAGAGCTTGAACTATAGGAGCGGTGACCAAGGCTTCTTTGATAGTCAAAAAGGCTTGAAGGCATTCTTCATCAAAGATGAACTCAGCTTCCTTGCACAGTAGCCTTTTGAGAGGACGTGCTATCTTGGAGAAATCCTTGATAAACCTCCTGTAGAGGCCGGCGTGCCCCAAGAAGCTCCTTATCTCTTTCACATTAACCGGCGGCTCTAAGCTCATCATAACCTCTATCTTTGCTTTGTCAACCTCAATCCCATTCTCAGAAATCTTGTGCCCAAGTACAATGCCTTCCTTCACCATAAAATTACACTTTTCCCAATTTAGCACCAAGTTTGTCTCCTCACAGCTCTTGAGAACCCTGCAAAGATTAGACAAACAATCACCAAAGGAAGCACCATACACAGAAAAATCATCCATGAAAACCTCTACCATCTCCTCTATAAGGTCAGAGAAGATAGACATCATGCATCTTTGAAAGGTTGCTGGTGCATTACATAGCCCAAAAGGCATCCTTCGATATGCGACAGTACAATAAGGGCATGTGAAAGTGGTTTTCTATTGGTCATTAGGATGAATGGGTATTTGAAAGAAACCACTATAGCCATCAAGAAAACAGTAGTATGAGTGATTAGCTAATCTCTCAAGCATTTGATCAATGAAGGAGGGAGAAAAATAATATTTTCTAGTGGCTGAGTTAAGTTTCCTATAATCAATACACATTCTATGTCCAGTTATTGCTCTTGTAGGAATTAACTCATCTTTTTCATTTTTAATAACCGTGATACCCCCTTTCTTTGGTACCACATGGACCGGAGATACCCATGTGCTATCACTGATAGGGTATATCACGCCAGCTTCTAAAAGTTTTAAGATCTCTTTCTTCACTACTACTTTTAAGTTTGGGTTCAAACGTCTTTGATGTTCAATGGAAGAAGTGTTTTCATTATCTAAGTGAATCCTGTGCGTACAAAGCATTGGTGAAAGGCCCTTGATGTCACTTAGATAGTACCCAATGGCATTTCTTTACTTCCTCAACTCCTTAAGGAGTGAGTTTAACTCATCATCACTCAGATTTTCATTCACAATGACAGGATATATGTCATTTGGTCCCAAGAAAGCGTACCTTAGCCCATTGGGGAGCTGCTTAAGGTCTACCTTTGGGGCTAGCAGCTCGCTCCAGTCCTCCTCTTGGCTTGTGTTGAGGTTCTGTCCTCCCTAGCCTCTTTTGAACCCGAGTCATGAGCTTTCAAGCTGCCTTCTTGAACCGTTGCTACCACTGAGATCTAGCCAGTCAGTCGATCTTCCTCTCGTTCTAGGCTGGATCGATTGCACTCTCTCGTTTCACTTGCTCGATTTGATGTGGATCGAACAGGAGATCGATTCACTGAGTCGTTCTCTGAACTGATCGAGCTGTCTTGGTCGATCTTCTCATCGATTTCTTTCCTGGATCGAGTGATCTCGTCGATTTCCAGGTCGATCTCTAGGCAATGGCCTTCATCTTCTTTCACAACCTTGCAAGAATCAAGGATGTGCACGTACTCTTGGGTTTGTTTACTCAGGAAACCATACTTCCCACACTCCTTTATCAAAGCCAGCTGTAGATGATCCTCTTGTGCCAACTCCTCAATCAACTCATCGGCCAATTCATCCAAAGTTTCTATATAGAACGCTTGTCCTTTAATGGTTGGCTTCTTCAAGACTTCATTGATGTCAAAGCTTAGCTTGATGTCCTTGCCAAGGTGCAGAGAGATCTTCCCATTCTTCACGTCTATGATGGCTCCAGCAGTTGCTAGAAAAGGTCTACCAAGGATTAGAGGGTCCTTTGGTTCCTCATCCATTTCTAGCACTACAAAATCTGTTGGCACATTCACATCAAGCAAGCCTACAGGGAGCCTTATGCTTCAGTCAGCCAGAATGAGTGAGATTCTACACTCCTTAAACTTGGTAAAGCCTAGCTTTTTGGCAATGGAGTGAGGCATAAGATTAGTGTTTGCACCAAGATCACATAAGCAGCTTTCAAACTTCAAAGGACCTAGTGCACAAGGGATAGTGAATGACCCTGGATCTCCTAGCTTCTTTGGTGTTATCTCCTTGTGGATGATTTCACTGCATTGTTAACTCAGCACCAAGACCTCGTCACTCTCTTTCTCCTTCTTAGGTAGGGTATCCTTCAAAAACTTAGCATACTTTGGCATCATTGCTAAACAATCAACCAAAGGCAGCTTAATCTCAACGTTTCTTATGTGCTTCTCAAACAAGGCCTTATGCTTCTCAATCAGCTGCTTCTTGAAACGTCCAGGGAAGGGAAGCTTTGGTACGTAAGGTGGAGGTACAAAAGCTTCTTTCTCCTTGCTAACCTCTTCCACGTTTTTCTCCAAAACCGCTTCTTTCCCATTCCTTGGCCTTGCAATGTAGACAATGTCAAACGTGATCTCTTGATCATTTGAGAGATTACTCCCCCCCTCTTGAACCACAATGTCCACTTTGTCTTCAGGTACTGACCGTGGTGGTAGCTATTTCCCACTTCTCAAAGTGATTGCATTGGCATACTCCTTAGGGTTTGCTTCACACTTCCCGGGTAAGCTACCTTGACCGCTTGAACTAGCTTTTCCTTTCTCTAGCTGGCGTATCTTGTTGTTGAGGTTAGTGATCTGTGTAGATACCTCAGTAAGAGAGGAGTCCAGCCTATTGTTAATATCAACAAACTTCTGAAGCAATTGTTGAAACATTGCTTGAATCGGATCTTGAGGTGGCGGTTGAGCTTGTTGCTGTTGAGGCACGAAACTAGGAGGAAACACAGGAGAGTAGTTTTTGTTTCCTTTCTGTTGTTGGCCTTGGATGTTTCCTTGTCTCTGCCCTTGGTACCCACTGTTTTGTGTAAACCCTCCTTTGTTGTAAGGAACAAAAGGTTTGCCTTGTTGTGGAGGGTACACTTGATCTTTAGGGTTCTCCACATTGGTACTTCGGTAAGAGAAGTTGTTGTTGCCTTGATACCCTTGAGCATAGCCTTGTGGGTTAGTATAGTTCTGGCCTCCAACCCAATTCGCTTCTTCGTAGCTCAGCTCTAACTCATCTAGAACATCTTCAGCTTCTCCCACAAAGTGTACATGCTTTTGATTTGCAAGTACTAACTTGTCAATCTTTTCATGGAGAGATTTCAGCTCCTTCTTGTTTGCCTCAAGGTCAAACCCTCTTGGTGCTCTATCATAATCTTCAGCATAGTTCCCATCACTCAAAGCAAGATTCTCAATGAGCTCCATTCCCTCTTCTACATTTTGTCCAAGAAAGTTGCATTTACTAGCCGTGTCTAGAAGCATGCGGATCTTGGGAAGAGCTCCTTTATAGATGGTGCTCAATAGTGTCTCTTCACTGAAACCATGATGAGGACATGCAATGGTGTAGTCCTTGAACCGCTCCATTGCTTCACTAAAGGTCTCATTCTGCCTTTGTGTAAAACCGCTGATCTCACTCCTTAGCCGAGCTGTTCTTGTGCTTGAGAAGAACTTTGATAGAAACGCCTTCTTGCAATCAGCCCATGAGGTTATTGTCCCCTGAGGTAAGGTCTTCTCCCAATGCTTTTCTTTATCCCCAAGTGAAAAAGGGAAAAGCCTAAGCTTGAAGCTATCCTCCAAGATTCCATTGATCTTTATCATTCCGCAAACTTGCTCAAAGTTGTCAAGATGCTCCAAAGGGTCCTCCATTGCAAGTCCATGGAACTTGTTTTTCTGCACCATTGAGACAAAGCCTGGCTTGATCTCGAAGATGTTGTTTTGCACCGGTGGTGGAGTGATACCAAAACGGTTGTGATGAGTGTTTGAAGCATCACCCGCACCAATGATCCTAGGTTGCCTTGGGGCGTGGTTGGGGTTGCCATTACCCCTTCCAGCAGCAGCACGGTGAGGTGGAGCCTCAGCTTGGTCTTGCTCAGCCATGTCTTCAAAATCAAGAAGATCTGGTTGAAATATCTCCTCAAAGTGTTGTTCTTGTTCTCTTGCCCTTCTTTCTCTTGCACTTCCAAGTTGATGAATGTTGTCTAGAGGTTGTAGTAGATTGTTGTCACCACTAGACCTCAGATTCATGTACCTAAGAAGATATGTATGAAGGTAGATAGTGTAGTAACCAAAGTAAAAATAAGAACTTAGTCTCTACTAAGCTCCAAATCCTAATACTTTCAACTCAAACCCAAGTTGGCAACGGTGCCATTTGATAAACATGATTTTTGCAAGCTGTTTGAAATAAAAGATCCTAAAGCACAATATAGTTGTAGTATAGGTGCAAGAGGTGTCAATCCAGCTCAGGTTGATGAAAGAACACTAGGAATGCAAGAGCTAAGTAAATCTAAGTGAAATCGGATAAATAGAGGAGGAAATTTATGAAAACTAAATGCAACTACTAAAAGACCACGAAAAATATTTTAAAATCCCCTCTTAAGGGTTAAACAACTGCTAGATGACTCCTAGGAATTTGAAATGCAAGACTGCTAATTTATAAAAATCGAACTCTAAAGGCAGATAAACAGAGAATTTCTAACAACCTAGAACAATGACTTTTAAGACTAAAGATGCAAACTTTATAACTAAGGAAATGATAACTTGAGTTTTTAAATGCTAAAAGAGGATTCAAGGTTGAGGGTCATGTTAAGAAGGTTCAAGATTCAAGCTTGGGTTTTGAAAACATTAGATCTACACATTTTGTGCTATCTCTACGCCTTGAGAAGCTAAAAGAGGTTTATCCATGGCGTGTGGTATAAACCCTTTCCTCAACCCTTCCTCCTAACCCATGGCATGTGGTGGAAAGATGGGTCAAAGAACATTAAGCATAGATCTCAATTAATGGCCTAACTAGCTCCCTAAGCATCCATGGCGTTTGGGAAAGGATGAGCTAGTCTCTTGAATTTGGTTTTAAGGGATTCCTGAATCCTGTCAAGGTAAGGAAAGCCCTGAGGTCAAAGAGATCTTTTCCAAGACTCTCTAAGCATTAAGACCCCAAATCCAAGAAGAGAATAGATTACGAACAAGAAATGTCTGAAGCTTAAACCCTTTAAACCCTCTTAATCGCCCCAACCTTAAACCCAAGGGAAAACTACTCACTACACATTGTTAAAACCGATGAAAAAGCAAAGGGTGAATATCTAAACATGATTATACTAATAAGCAAGAAGATTAATGGAAAAATATTTAAAATTAAGCAAGATTTAGGTTCTAAAATATGAAAAGCTTCAAAAGTAAAACAATGGCGATTTCTTCGTCTCAAAGCTAAGGGAAAGCTAAAGGAAGTCCAGACATAATGAATGGTTCACAAAATATCGCCCAAAATAGCCAAACAAAGAAAATGGTCCCCTCACTAAAATCCAAAAGTGAGCTGTCGGATAAGGTTCGTAGATCGAGCTGAATCGTTCATCTGATCACTCGATCTCCCGGCTAGAACGTCTACTTTTGATCGATCCTTGGGTCGATTCGGTCGGATGGATCAAGTACTTCAATCGATCTGCTTGTCGATCCTCGGATGATCGAGCCGTGAACTCGATCTGGCCCTCGTTCTGCATGGCTTAGTTCACGTCCGTACTCACGATCGATCACCTTGGTCGATCTTGACCTCGATCCCTTCTTTGAAACGACCTGGGCTTAGTCGATCTTCTGGTCGATCTCATCTAGATCGACCTGCCTAGCTCAATCTTTCTCTTGATCTCGGTCCCTTTGCTGAATGGCTGAGTTCTCCCAAGTGTCCACAAGCTTCCTCTCGATCCTTAGCACGTCCACGCAACCTCCATAGCTCCAGTCTATCCAAAACAACCTGAATATGATCCAAGAATGCAAGAAATATGCAAATGCTAATGCAAAGTGCACTTAGGACCTAAAATGAGACAAATGGTGCAAACCTAGCCTATTATATAAGATGAGTGCATGAAAACTACTCTTAATGCAAGCTAAATATGCTAAATATATGATTATATCAAGTGAAAACCTCTAGTATCAATCACCATCTAGCTTACTACCAAGGCTCTCAAAGTGGCTTCAACCACTGGTCCCCTTATGAAGCTTACGGTGCTGCTTATCACAGCAGTTATGGAGACTAGCACCAGCTTTCTGATCCCTTCCCTCCATACCACGCCAAGGTAGTCCACTTCCACCTCATGAGTTGAGTGTCACTGAAATGATGCAGCAAGTCATAGCATTACAGCAACAACAGTTATCACTCCTTGGAAAGAGTAAGCCCCTACACCAAGATTATTGTCATTTCTTACATAACAAGGACATCAACTTCAACAAAGAGGCTGAATCATCCATTGAAGAGACTGAAGAAATGCCTTATAGGGCTCAAGAAGTGTTCTCCACCACAAGCTCTACTAAGAAAATCAATGTTGACATTGACACTAAGTGTGGGGGAAGTGATCTTCATTTGAGTTCAGCTACTGAGGATGAGGCTGTTATAGAGGAGTTCTTGTCATTATTCATTGAGGACATTGAAGTTGAGGTTGTAGAAGCTGAAGTGGAGGTGAAACGAGGAGCTGAATTGGTTAAGCATGACAGGTTTGTTGGAGTATACTATTATCCAAAGGAGCTTGCAAATCTGTCACCTCCCCAAAAGAGACAAGCTGAACCCAAGAAGAAGAAGCAAGAGCCTTTACTCAAATATGAAGCATCACCCATTGAGGATGAGCTTCAGTACCAACCTCCTATACCTTATCCTGTTCGATTTCTTACGAAGGCTCAAAAGGCTGTGCTCTCAAGGTTCAGAAAAGAATGGATGAGGCTGATGTTCCCTTGCCTCCACTAGAAACTCTGATGCAAGTGAAGGATCAAGCACGGTTCATCAAAGACATTCTTGGGAACATAGAAAAGGTGGAGCCAATTTTGAACTCTTTAGTTGGCAAGGAGAAGAAGAAAGAAGAGCCAACAAGCCTCCATAAGCTTGGTAATCCAGGAAAGTTTCTAGTCTCTTGTGAGCTTGCTGAATTGGTTGTGGAAGAGGCCATGTATGACAGAGGTTCAAGTATCAATGTGATGTCTCTTGAATTGGCAAAAGAACTAGGAGTCACCAAGCTGAGACCATATGATTCCACAACCACTTTTGTGGACTCATCTTCAAGCCAACCTGTTGGTCTCATTGGAAACTTTTTTGTGAGGATTGGAGCATGAAAAATACCAGCTGATTTTGTTGTGCTGGAAATGGCTCACACTCAGAAGCCTTCTCTACTACTTGGGACTCCATTTCTGAACACAGCAGGCGCTGATATTGACTTCACCAAAGAGAGAGTCACCCTGAAGAAGGTGAATGGTGGAGTTAGCTATGCAATGAAGCCTCCACCTTCAAGCTTTTATGGAAGCATCACTAATGTTGAGAAAGGAGTTGCTAAGAAGCCACCTGATGTCAAGAAAGAGCTGAGGGGATTCAAGGCTGAAGTGCTAAAAGAAGATGAAGACCCTCTTGATCACAATGGGTATGATGGTGAAGCCTTTGATGGTGCTTATCTTCTAGACTTATTTGATGGAATCAAAGTGAAGATGTATGGTGGACCAAGGGGACCAAGAAAGAGAATCAGGAAACCCAAGGAGAAGCTCTACCGTGGAGACACTACATTGTTCAAGAAGAAAGGAGAACGAACTCCAGTTCCACTCCATCTTCCTCCATGATCTCAAGGGTGTTGATATTGCTGCATATTTCATGTATTTTGCATACATATAAGATAGTTTCTTATGCATTTACCTTGCACTTTAGGCTAGTTTGCATCACTTTAGGTCCTAGAGTACTTTTGTACCAGCATTTGCATGTTTCTTGCATTTTGCATTGCATTCATGTTGTTTCCGGCTACTTTGGAGCTATGGAGGATTTGTGGACGTGCTAAAGCTCGTGAGGAAGTTCATGGACACTCGGTGAACTCAGGATTTATATGCTAAGGACTCGAGATCGAGTAGCAGATCGAGCATGGCAGGTCAATCTAGATGAGATCGACCAGAAGATCGAGTAGCCGAGTCGATGCAGCGAAATGGATCCAGACCAAGATCGAGATGGGAGATCGATCTGAAGTACGGACGTAAATGACGCCATGCAGATCGAGGACCGGATCGAGCTTCCAACCCGATCAGCACAAGATCGACTCAGAGATCAACCAAAGTCACCCGATCTCTGCCGAAGATCGAGAGCCAGATCATGTCTCTTGCCCGATCCCAGACTTACCTTATCCATCCAGCATGTTCTTGGACGCTAGCGAGGGGGGGACCAGTACACGCCTTTAGCCAATTTTGGTTAAAAACGGCGATTGCTTTTTCTATCTTCATTCTGTCTTTTTCCTGTTATCTTTTTGCTTAGGCGATTATCTCCGCCATTGTTAGACATTGAGTTTTTCTTGCTTTGTTCTTGAATATTGAATCTTTTAAGTTTAAAGCACTCATTTTTCATGTTTACTAGATCATCTTCTATGTTTTGCTCGGTTTACTTTATGAGTAGTGAGTAGTTTCATCGGGTTTTGGGGTTGAGAGGATTCAAAGGGATAGAAAAGGTTTTAAAAGCTTGGTGTTTTCTTGTTCTTCATTGCCTTCTCTTCTAGGATTTTGAGTGCTTAAGGCTTAGAGAGTTTCACGCCAAGATCTCTGAGATCCAAAGGGCCTCTTACCTTGACAGGATCCAGAGGTCCTGGAAAATCGAATCCTAGAGGCTAGTCTACCTTTCCCAAACGCCATGGCAGTTTGTGGGACTAGTTAGGCCGTGTGTTTGAAATCTATGCTTTATGCCCTTCAATCACTTTTTCCGCCAAACACCATGGGTCTGGAGGAGAGAATGAAGGAGTGATCCATACCACACGCCATGGATGGATCTTGCTTTGTTTTCAAGGCCTAGGGAATCTCATAAAGTGAGTAGATCTTAAGTTTTCAAACCAAGCTTGAACCTTTGAAACCCTTGAACATGAATCTCAACCCTGGACCCTCTTTCTTAGTATTCTTACATCTCTGTTAATCATTTGCTTGCTATCTGTTCGCACCTTGGTCATTAGATTCATTTGTGTTTGAAATGTTTAGACGAGATCGATCTTTGTTGCTCGATCTAGTGGTTGATCCAGTGGTCGATCCACTAGTCGCTTTTTAATAATTCATAGCTTTGCATTTTAATTATTTCGTCTGTTCCTCGTGGTAGTTCACTCGTTTCTAGTGTTTTTAAAATAGTTTTGCTTTGCATTTTGATCATTGCAGCTAGTTTTTAGGGATTTTACAAAATCGTTCATCATTTGCTTAGCTTTGCATGATCCTTGCATTCTCATTGCACTTTCTAGTTCCTAGGTTGGATTGCTTCCTCTTGCACTATACTACGACTGTGTGCTGCTTGAGTTTTGATAACCTCCTGCTTGCATTGCTTGCTCATATTGACTAAAATGCGAGTTATCAAATGGCGCCGTTGCCATCTTAGGAGTGAATAGGAAGCATTGAGATTTGGGGTTTAGTAAAGACTAAGCCCTTGTTTTTCTTTTGGTTACTGATTTCTCTACTCTCAAACTTGTGTCTTTCAGGTACATGAATCTACGTTCACGGGGAGACAACAACTTACTTCAACCCTTGGACAACATTCATCAACTCGGACATTCAAGAACAAGAAGAGTTAGAGAGCAAGCTAGAGCTTTTAAGGAGATTGTTCAGCAAGGTTCAGTGGATTTTGGAGCAATGGCTGAGCACGAACATCCTGAGGGACCTCATGAAGCTGTAGGAAGGGGCAATGGAAACCCCGTACATGCGGCAAGACCTCCACGGATCATAGGAGCTGGAGATGCTCCCAACACTCGTCATAATAGGTTTGCGATCACTCCTCCTCCTGTACAGAACAACAACTTCGAGATTAAGCCAGGATTCATCTCAATGGTGCAAAACAATAAGTTCCACGGGTTAGCAATGGAAGATCCCTTGGAGCATCTTGACAACTTCGAGCAAGTATGTGGGATGATCAAGATCAATGGCATATCCGAAGATGCTATCAGGCTGCGTCTCTTTCCATTTTCTCTTGGAGACAAAGCTAGACATTGGGAGAAGACCCTTCCACAAGGCACCATTACCTCTTGGGCTGAGTATAAGAAGGTGTTCCTCTCAAAGTTCTTCTCTAGCACCAGAACGGCAAGGTTGAGAAGTGAGATCAGCGGCTTCACTCAAAGGAACAATGAGACGTTCAATGAAGCCATGGAGCGGTTCAAGGACTACACCATTCAATGTCCTCACCACGGCTTCAGCGAAAAGACTCTCCTAAGCACAATATACCGCGGAGCTTCACCAAAGATACACTTGCTACTTGACACGGCTAGTAAGGGAAATTTCCTTGGTTAAAAGGTAGAAGAGGGCATGGAGCTGATTGAAAACTTGACATTGAGTGACGGCAACTATGAAGACTACGACCGTGCACCGAGAGGTTCTGAGGTAGAGTCTCACAAGAAAGAGCTTAAGTCATTGCATGAAAAGATTGACAAGCTAGTGTTGGCTAACCAGAAGGATGTTCACTTCGTCGGTGAAGCGGATGAGACCTTAGAGGAGCTTGAGTTGAGTCAAGAAGAAGCCAATTGGATGGAGGGTCAGAACAACTACAAACCTCAAGGGTATTCACAAGGCTACAACCAGAACAACAATCTCTCCTATAGAAGCACCAATGTCGCAAACCCTTAAGATCAAGTGTACCCTGCTCAGCAAGCAAAACCATTTGTTCCCTACAACAAAGGTTTTCAGCCGAGGGGTGGTTTCCAAGGGCAAGGGCAATGCAACTTTCAAGGACAACAGCAAGGAAACAAGGGTTATACACCAATGTACCCTCCGGGCTTTGTTCCTCAACAACCGATGCGACAACAACAAGTTGATCCTGTCCAAGCCATGTTTCAACAATTGATTCAAGGGCAAGCATCTACAAACCAGAAGTTTGCCGAGATGAACACTCGCTTAGACTCCTCCCTCACTGACTTTTCTACTCAGATTACAAACTTGAATAACAAGATCTAGCAGCTAGGGAAAGGAAAGGCGAGTACAAGTGGTCAGAATAGCTTATCGGGCAAGTGTGAGCAGAATCCCAAGGAATACGCAAACGCCACTACACTAAGAAGTGGGAAAGAGTTTGCACCTAAAGTTACTCCTAAGAACAACAAGGACATTGTAATTCAAGAAGGGGAGGGTAAGCTTTCAGCTGATGATGAGATCAACTTTGACAATGTTTGGATTCAAGGGCCAAGGAGAGGTGAGAAAGCCGTTTTAGAGAAGAAAGTGGAGCAAGCTGCTAAGGAGAAAGACGCTTATGTACCTCCACCGTATGTACCCAAGCTGCCTTTTCCTGGCCGCTTCAAGAAGCAACTTATAGAGAAGCACATAATCTTGTTTGAGAAGCATCTAAAGGACGTAGAGATCAAGCTACCTCTCGTAGATTGCCTTGCCATGATGCCTAAATGTGAAAAATATTTCAAAGACACGCTTTCAAAGAAAAATAAGGAAAGCAAGGAAGTGCTGGTTCTTAGTGAGGAATGTAGCGCTATAATACACAAGGAGATAGTCCCCAAGAAATTGGGAGACCCTGGAAGCTTCACTATACCTTGCGCTTTAGGCCCATTGGAGTTCAAGAGTTGCCTTTGCGATTTGGGAGCTAGTATAAATTTGATGCCTCATTCTATAGCAAAGAAGTTGGGATTCACGAGGTTCAAAGACTGTAGAATCTCCTTGGTGCTAGCTGACAGAAGCGTGAGGTTACCCGTGGGTCTACTTGAGGACTTGCCAGTGAGAATCAGCGGTGTAAACGTGCCTACAGACTTCGTTGTGTTGGAAATGGATGAAGAATCTAAGGATCCGCTCATCCTTGGTAGACCGTTCTTAGCCACTGCTGAAGCCATCATCAACGTCAAGAATGGGAAGATTGCTCTACATCTAGGCAAGGACATCAGGCTTGATTTTGACATCAATGAATTTTGAAGAAGCCTACAATAGAAGGGCAAGCTTTCTACATTGAGACGTTAGACGCTTTGGCGGATGAGTTGCTAGAAGAGTTGGCTCAGGAGGATCATTTGAAGCTGGCATTGACTAAAGAGCCAGGGAAGTTTGGTTACTTGGATCAGAGGACTCAGGAATACGCCAACCTGCTGGATTCTAGGAAGATTGTCAAGGAGGATGATAGCGGCTGCCTAGAAAACGACTCCGAGATCGATGCTATCACTCGATTCAGGAGTCAGATCGACAGGACAATCGAGAACACGACTCCATCCGGTGCAACAATCGACAGTCAGATCGAGGAGGGTGATCGATCCAGGAAATTAATCGAGTCCAAGATGGAGAGATGTCTTCCGATCAGTTCAGAGTCCATTCCAGAGAACGACTCGGAAACTCGATCTCTCACTCGATCTACCTTCAATCGAGTTAGCGAATCGAGTGAAAATGCTCGATCTAGACGACATCGAGAGCAAGATCGACTGGATGACTCGATCTCAGAAGGGATAGAGGTTCAAGAAAGCAGCCTTTTGGGTCATGTCTTGGGTTCTAAGGAGGCTACTGAGGATGGGAACGTCAACAAGAGCCACAAGGAGGACTGAAGCGAGCTGCTAGCCCCAAAGGTGGACCTAAAGGAGCTCCCAAAATGGATAAGGTATGCTTTCTTAGGGCCTAATGAAACCTATCATGTTATTGTGAATGAAAACTTAAGTGATGATGAGTTGCACTCGCTCTTAACTGAGCTGAGAAAGTATAGGAAGGCCATTGGGTACTCTCTAAGTGACATCAAGGGCCTTTCACCAATGCTTTGCACTCATAGGATTCACTTGGATAATGAGAACGCCACTTCTATAGAACACCAAAGGCGTTTGAATCCAAATTTAAGGGAGGTCGTTAAGAAAGATATTCTTAAGCTGTTAGAGGCTGGCGTGATCTATCCAATAAGTGACAACACGTGGGTTTCCCTGTACACGTGGTGCCTAAGAAGGGAGGGATCACGGTCATTAAGAATGATAAAGACGAGCTTATACCTACTAGGACTATTACAGGACACCGTATGTGTATTGACTATAGAAAGCTCAATCTTGCTACTAGAAAGGATCATTTTGCCCTTGCCTTTTATTGATCAAATGCTTGAAAGACTTGCTAATCATCCCTACTATTGCTTTCTTGATGGATATAGTGGATTTTTCTAAATACCAATCCATCCAAATGATCAGGAGAAGACGACCTTTACATGCCCTTATGGTACCTTCGCGTATCGAAGGATGCGATTTGGGTTGTGTAATGCACCGGCTACGTTTCAGCGGTGTATGATGTCGATCTTCTCCGATCTAATAGAAGAGATGGCAGAGGTGTTTATGGACGACTTCTCTGTCTATGGTGCATCCTTTTCTGCGTGTTTGTTGAATCTTTGCAAGGTATTAAAGCGTTGTGAGGAGACAAACTTGTGCTTAATTGGGAGAAACGTCACTTCATGGTGAAGGAAGGGATCGTGCTTGGTCATAAGATATTAGAGAAGGGCATTAAGGTTGATAAGGCTAAGGTTGAGGTCATGAGGAGTCTTGAGCCACCGGTTAATGTCAAAGGGAGCAGGAGTTTCTTGGGGCACGCTGGCTTCTACAGGCGCTTCATAAAGGATTTTTCCAAGATTTCACGCCCTCTCACACGGCTGTTGTGGAAGGAAGCCGATTTTGTCTTTGATGAGGAGTGCTTGCAAGCTTTCAAGACCATTAAGGAAGCTCTTGTCACGGCACCAATAGTTCAAGCACCAGACTGGAGTCTACCCTTTGAGATCATGTGTGATGCTAGTGGCTATGCCGTGGGAGCTGTTCTAGGGCAGAGAAAAGACAAGCGGCTGCATGTGATTTACTATGCTTCAAGAACCTTGGATGACACGCAAACAAGATACACTACTACGAAGTAGGAGCTACTGGCAGTAGTGTTTGCCTTTGAGAAGTTCAGAGCTTATCTAGTGGGAGCCAAGGTTGTTGTCTACACAGATCACGCGGCGTTAGATACATCTACTCCAAGAAGGATACTAAGCCAAGGCATTTGAGATGGATATTTCTTCTTCAGGAGTTTGACATGGAGATTAAAGACAAGAAAGGGATAGAGAATGGTGTTGCTGATCACCTCTGTTGGTTGAGGATCGATGAAGCCTTACCCCTTGATGACTCGCTTTCGGAAGAACAACTTAGGATGCTCACTACAGCCGTATGTGGAAAGCTTGAGGAGGTTTTGAGTTTCAAAGAAGATGATCTTCCTTGGTACGCTGACGTTGTGAACTACTTGGCATGCGGAGAGGAGCCAACTCATCTTGACAGCTATCACAAGAAGAAGTACATGAGAGACGTAAGCCACTACTTTTGGGACGAGCCTTACCTGTACACGAGGGGCGTGGACAGTTTATACAGGAGATGTGTTACAAAGGAAGAAGCTAAGGACATTCTCTTTCACTGCCATGGCTCTTCGTACGGCAGACACTTTGCTTCATTCAAGACCACTACAAAGGTCTTACAAGCCGGTATCTGGTGGCCGTCTATCTTTTCTAGATGCCCACAAGTTTGTAAAGGGTTGTGAAGCTTGTCAACGATCAGGGAATACACAAAGAGGAAGGAGATGCCTCAGGTTCCTATCTTTGAGGTAGACGTGTTTGACGCATGGGGCATAGATTTCATGGGGCCTTTCCCTTCCTCTTACGGGAACAAGTTCATTTTGGTAACTGTTGACTATGTCTCCAAATGGGTTGAGGCTAATGCCTCCCCTACAAGCGACTCTAAGGTGGTGATCAAGCTCTTTAAGAGAATCATATTCCCGAGGTTTGGAGTACCCAAGGTGGTGATAAGCGACGGAGGAAGCCATTTCATCAACAAGTTGTTTGAAAACCTTCTAAGGAACTATGGCGTGAAGCACAAGGTAACTACACCTTACCATCCTCAAACGAGTGGCCAAGTGGAGGTCTCTAACCGACAGATCAAAGCAATACTTGAGAGAACAGTTGGGACAACTCGGAAGATTGGGCAGTGAAGTTAGATGACGCTTTATGGGCTTATCGGACTGCTTTCAAAATGCCCATTGGTACTACTCCTTTCACTCTTCTCTACGGCAAAGGATGTCACCTCCCCATTGAGCTGGAACATAGAGCATTGTGAGCTGTGAAGCGGCTGAATTTTGATCTAAAGACAGCTCAGGAGAAGCACTTAGTTCAGCTACACGAACTTGATGAGCTGAGGCTAAATGCTTACGAAAGCGCTAAGATCTACAAGGAGTGCACAAAGGCTGCTCATGACAAGAAGTTGGTACCCAAGGAGCTTAAGGAAGGGAGTTTGGTGCTGCTTTACAATTCAAGGCTCAAGCTATTTCCAGGAAAGCTGAGATCTAGATGGAGTGGTCCGTTTGAAATCAAGGAGGTATTGCCCTACAGAGCTGTCACCTTGGTCGGCAACAGTGGGAATGCATTCTCAGTGAACGGACACAGAGTTAAGCCATACATGGCGAGTGCATTCGACAAGGAGAGCACCTCAATGCTTCTCCAAGACCCACCATCTGCCTAAACCAAGTAAAGTCTAGCAAAAGACCTTAAAGAAAGCGCACTTGGGAGGCATTCCCATGTCTATCTTGTATATATTTTTGCTTTATTTCTCTTTCAGTTTTATGTTTTTATCTTATGAGTGTGTAGGAACAGGTATAAGGGATTACAGAACATGCTCTTAGATCCAAAAGGAGTAAGAAGGAGGCGATTATAGGCTAGAGATCGAGTGCTAGATCGACTCATCCTGGCTCGATCTTTGCTAGATCGAGCTAGTGAATCGAGAGGAGCTAGTCGATCTAGACGAGATCGAGTAGACAGATTGTGTGACACAGTCGATCACGATAGGATGAACGCCCTATACGTTTAGCTTGAAATGCAAACGAGATGTAAATCGACTGAGTCACTCGATTCTCAAGTCTAGATCGAGTAGTCTACTCGATCTGCCATTCGATCCAAGCCTAAATCGACCCCTGAATCGAGAACGTGGCTCGATCATGAGGACTTAGCCGTTGTGCCAAAAACTCAAGGAACGAGAGGTGCTATCGATCCAAGACTCGATTCAATTCGAATCGAGTCCCAAATCAAGCAACCCTCTCGATCCAAGCCATTATGGGCATGAGATCGAGTCCTAGATCGACCGAATGGACTCGATCTCGTGCGGAGGTAACATTTTCTCTTCTCTCTTTTCCACTTTCCCTCCAATTTTTAAATTCAAAACTTGGTCAAGGCAGGAATCTTTGACCATGAAAAGTGTGCATTGACCAAGCTTTATGTCAGAAACCACTTCTTTTACCCATGGTTTTGTGTTTTGTTAGCCTTTATATATTTTCAACTAATCTCACACTCTCTTATTTCTGTTTTCACGAATTCTTAAGCAAAAGAGAGTGAGATCTTTGTTTTCTAAAGGCTAACAGCATACTTTTTCAATTATTGCAAAGGTATTTTCGAATCTTCAAGAAAATCTTCAAGAAAATCCCTTTTAATTCGCTTTGATTGTTTTAGATGCTAGGGCGGTTTCAATTTTTAAAAACTAGCTTGATGATAGGAAAAATTTTAGATTTCACTATATCTCTAGATATAATTCTCTATTATCTTGCTACGATTTTTATAAATCCCCCAAAATTCTAGGGTATTAGTTATAAGTTTTCTTTCTTGCTTCTCTCTTTCTCTCTACAAAAATCGCCGATTTGCTTATTCTCTTGCTTGAGAATCTTGTTTCAGGGACTATGGCTCCCAAGAGAACAAGAGAGGAGACATAACAAGAGGGAGAAAATCAAGAAGTGGCTGTTCAGGAGAGGGTTCACTGGAGTAAGGATGAGAAACGAGACAAAAAGCGACTGGAAAGGCTTCGGTTCGAGCCAACTAAGTTCGCGGAAAGAGGATTGCTGTCTAAGATGGGGATATTGGGAGATTTTGATGAACTCCTCCAGAAGATAGGGCTACGGTGTTTGTCACAGATGGATTGCCCAAGCTTTCCCGAAGTGACAATTGACTTCCATGCCACCTTGGAGTTTGCGTACAAGAATCCGAACGTCCCAACTCCTTCTCAAGGCCGCCTCTCGTTCAAAATCAAACGTCAAGCCTTCAGCCTCTAAATCCCCGAGCTTTGCCAAGCTTATGGCCTCGCTGCTGCTGCCACAAAGGTTGACTTTCCCTCCTTCACTCAAGCAAATGAGCTGTGGGACATCATAGCCGACGATGACTACAAGGCGAATACTGCAAAGATCAAGAGAGTAAGGAGCCCGGTGCTGCATTACACGTTGAAGCTGATTGCCAACACCTTCAGCGGACGGTCAGTAGCCCCCACGGTCACCAAGACAGAGCTTTGCTTCTTGTTCCAAGGCATTAAGCATCTCGTGTGTGACGCGGATGAGAATGATGAGCCATTGGAAGACCATCTAGGAGATGACGTGAACTACGGATGCATCCTGGCTGCTTCATTGGTGAAATACAAGGTGTATGCCTTGAGATGGAAGGCAAGCTCGTCGCATATTGGGGGCTTCCTCACTCCCTTGTTCGTGCAAGCTGGTGTACCACTTCAAGACTTCACTCCTGTTCTGGATAGAGCTTTTATGGACGAAATTTACCTAAGGAACACGGACAGCTTGGGGCGCACGCCAGCTGAGGGCTTCTTTGCATATCTATTAATTGACACGGAGAATGAGAAGAGGGTGTGTATCCTACCAAACAGGCGCGAAACCGGGCTGTTGGGAGTTGGGAACATCGAGTTTCTCCCAAGCGTAGAGGAGTGTATGGCTCCTCTAGGAGCCACAACCGCCATTCAGCAAGCTCCTCGCCCATGATCAGAGTCTCCAGCAACGGATGATGAGATGCCCGAAGCCTTTGTCCTCCCTAAGCTTGACTTTGAGCCGCGGACTAAGACGGAGAAGTTCCTTGCTTCTGTTGTGGAGATGCAAAGGAAAATCAACAAATGGCAGAGCATGGTGCTCAAGAAGCTTGCCAAGAAGGTCAAGGCGCTTCAAGGAGGTTCACCAAAGCAGGCTGCAAGTGAGGAGGTCCAACAGCCCGAGAAGAGGAGGCTTTCAATCGGAGGAGTTGTCATCCGTGAGACTCAAGCAAGCAACATCCAGCCAGCGCATCTTTCTCTCCAAGAGCCAGCCTCCAAAGGCAAAGCCATAGTCTCTAGCTCGTCTGAAACATCCTCAAGTTCCAGCCGAGACTAGATCCGAGGTAACAACAACCTTCCCTTGTACATACCACGCATTCTTCTTCTGTTTTTGCTTTATGTTTTTGAGCTCCTTTGAATTTGTTTGCCACCGGGACGATGTCATTCAAGTTTGGGGGAGTGTGTGTGTTATTTGACATGTTTATTTTGCTCTTATTTTCTATTTGCATCCTTTGAGTCTTGCATACATCCTAAGGCATAGAAATGAACAAAAAAATTGGAAAAAAGTTTAAAATTTTTCAAAAAAAATTCATGTAGTTGCATTCACTTTGTAAACATTTTAGGATTGAGTCTAGAATTTTTAAGCATCTAGGTTGTTTACATTTGCATAAGGGATTAGAGTTTTCTTAAAAAGGTGTTTTAAGCTCATGAATTGTTTCAATGCCCTAGTTAGTAGTTCTCTAATGCTTTGCTGATTACCATGCTTGAATCACTTGTTTTGATTTTCGTGACTTGAGTTGAACATTCATTATTTGAAACTTGTCCTAATAAGTGAGAACCCTAATCTGAATTTTTAAATATCATTCTTATGCATTTGAAAATGAACACATGGATCTTACACATATTTAGGCTCTCTTCCTCCTTTTACCACTCCTTGTGAGGCTAAGTAGAACTCCCACCTTAACCCTTACCTTTCTTTCAAGCCAAGCTTTCTTGTGTGACATCATTGTGAGGCCTCTTTTCAACTTAGCATAACGTGTTACGTTTAGGCGACATGATTAGGTTCTCATATGATTGCTAGCTTTGTATTTTGAAGCTAGTTGTAGGCTTAGAATAAGTTTGGAGGTTTGATGGGATTGCTTGCTTGTTTATATGATTACGGCTTCAAAAAGTTTTGGTGATTGAAGTGAATAAAAGGTTTTAAGTGAATGGCTTGTTTTCAAAATGTATACAGCTCTAAGTATTTCAAAAGATAGCTCCCTCAAGTGAAAGAAAAAGAAAAGAAAAGAGCCTAAGAGCCAAATAAAAAAAAAAAAGAGAGAGAAAAGAAAAGAAAGAAAAGAGTAGAGAGCTATCAATAAGAAAAAAAATAAAGAGCTAAAATGTTTTCAGCCTTTTTCACTAGCCTAAAACAGTAAGAATGTTTTCTGTTTTTATTTGGGTTTGAGCTTAATAAGGGTTGTCTCTAGGAGGGTGAGTGAGCTGAAAAGAAAAGAAAATGAAAATGAGAGGGGCTTAGGATCATTGTTAGCATATAAGGGTAGATGAGAATCGGATCATGTATGCATCAATTGCCTTTACCTTTAGCATTATGCATAAAGTTCATACCATTCTTGAGAGAAACCCGTTGCATTATGAAACCTTTTTTTGAAATGAGATCATTCTATGCTCATAGCCTTCACCCTTAGCCAAATGTGTTCTGCTTTAAAGTGCATAAGTCTGATTCACGGTTTGATCATTAATGAATGTTAAAGGATGAGATTCTTTGATTGTTTGGAATAGGAGAGTCAAGATTTGAAATTCATAGTGTGATGAGTATGGCTAAGTTCTTTGGAGTATGAGTGTGAGCATTGCATCTTAGAATTAGTAACTAGGACGTTGAGATTGATTCATTTGAAGAGGCGCCTTTGCAAGAAGCTTAAACCCCCGTTTGTTTTAAAACCTCTTTCCCTTCTTGGATTTTGTTTGCTTGAGGGCAAAAGCAAAAGGCAAGTTTGGGGGAGTTGATATTGCTGCATATTTCATGTGTTTTGCATACTTATAAGATAGTTTCTTATGCATTTAGCTTGCTTTTTAGGCTAGTTTGCATAACTTTAGGTCCTAGAGTACTTTTGCACCAGCATTGGCATGTTTCTTGCATTTTGCATTGCATTCAGGTTGTTTTCGGCTACTATGTAGCTATTGAGGATCTGTGGACGTGCTGAAGCTCTTGAGGAAGTTCGTGGACACTCGGTGAACTCAGGATTTGCATGCTAAGGACTCGAGATCGAGTAGCAGATCGAGCATGGCAGGTCGATCTAGATGAGATCGACCAGAAGATCGAGTAGCCGAGTCGATGCAGGGAAATGGATCGAGACCAAGATCGAGATGGGAGATCGATCTTAAGTACGGACGTAAATGACGCCATGCAGATCGAGGACCGGATCGAGCTTCCAACCCGATCCGCACAAGGTCGACTCAGAGATCGACCAAAGTCACCTGATCCCAGCCGAAGATCGAGAGCCAGATCGAGTCTCCTGCCTGATCCCAGACTTACCTTATCCATCCAGCCTGTTCTTGAACGGTAGCGAGGGGGGACTAGTACACGCCTTTAGCTAATTTTGGCTAAAAACGGCAATTGCTTTTTCTACCTTCATTCTGTCTTTTTCCTGTTATCTTGTTGCTTTGGCGATTATCTCCGCTATTGTTAGACCTTAAGTTTTTCTTGCTTTGTTCTTGAATATTGAATCTTTTAAGTTTAAAGCAATCGTTTTTCATGTTTACTAGATCATCTTCTATGTTTTGCTCGGTTTACTTTATGAGTAGTGAGTAGTTTCATCGGGTTTTGGGGTTGAGAGGATTCAAAGAGGTTGAAAAGGTTTTAAAAGCTTGGTGTTTTGTTGTTCTTCATTGCCTTCTCTTCTAGGATTTCAAGTGCTTAAGGCTTAGAGAGTCTCATGCTAAGATCTCTAAGATCCAAAAGGCCTCTTACCTTGACAGGATCCAGAGGTCCTGGAAAATCGAATCCTAGAGGCTAGTGTACCTTTCCCAAACGCCATGGTAGTTTAGGGGACTAGTTAGGCCGTGTGTTAAAAATCTATGGTTTATGCCCTTCAATGTCTTTTTATGCCAAACGCCATGGGTCTGGAGGAGAGAATGAAGGAGTGATCCATACCACACGCCATGGATGGATCTTGTTTTGTTTTCAAGGCCTAGGGAATCTCACAAAGTGAGTAGATCTTAAGTTTTCAAACCAAGCTTGAACCTTTGAAATCCTTGAACATGAATCTCAACCCTGGACCCTCTTTCTTAGTATTCTTACATCTCTGTTAATTATTCGCTTGCTATCTGTTCGCACCTTGGTCATTAGATTCATTTGTGTTTGAATTGTTTAGACGAGATCGATCGTTGTTGCTCGATCTAGTGGTCGATCCACTAGTCGATTTTTAATAATTCATAGCTTTGCATTTTAATTATTCTTCTGTTCCTCGGGGTTGTTCACTTGTTTCTAGTATTTTTAAAATAGTTTTGTTTTGCATTTGATCATTGCATCTAGTTTTTAGGGATTTTATAAAATCGTTCATCATTTGCTTAGCTTTGCATGATCCTTGCATTCTCATTGCACTTTCTAGCTCCTATGTTAGATTGATTCCTCTTGCACTATACTACGACTGTGTGCTGCTTGAGTTTTGATAACCTCCTGCTTGCATTTCTTGCTCCTATTGACTAAAATGCGAGTTATCAGGTGTGAACAGTCAAGCTTAGTGACTCTAAACAAGCCATGGTATCCATTGTATATATTTTGCTTTTTAGTTTATGTTTATGCATTTTAGTGTGTCTAGAAGCAGGAATTTGGTTTAGGGCCTAACTCCTCTTCATTCTCTATGCATCATTTTGCAATCATTTTTAGTTTGTTTTATTCACCTACTTCAAGCTTCTATTACACAAAGGACTGTGTACCTTAAGTGTGGGGGAGGGCATTGCATTTTATATTGTGTTTTGTTTTCTTATTTTCTCTTTTACATACTTGAGTCTCATGCATTCATGCATTCATCCATATGCACTGAAAATCCATAAAATTTTCAAATTTTTTTTGGAACCAAAAAGATCATTTAGTTGCATTTACATAACTAAGATTGAGTCTAGATGCATGATAGGGTCAGGTTTTATCCAAATAAAACTACTGCAAGTGCACAGCAAAAGCAGTTGTAGTACAAGGGGTTATCGAATCCCAAGGGAGTATGTAAACCACACTAGCGATTATAGATTCAGATTAAGCTAAGCGATAAATAATGAATGTAATGAAAAACAGTAAAATAAATGCAAGAGGGCGTTTTTATGCTTGTTCTTAAAGTTCAGAAGGCTAAAGACGCTAAGTCAGGACAGTTCGCAGGTTGAATCTGAGAGTGTAGAATGCATGCAATCAGGAATGAATTAAAACCGTCTTGAACATGAATCGCAAAGATATAACTAATCAATTCTCATTGCAGAAGTTATCTATGTCTAAATCACAGAGTTTCAAATCTCTTTGCAAAACCCTAACAACCTAAACATGCAGTAATGATCAGGTTCAATTGTTCACAAAACTCCTAAGCCAAATCTCTTTGTACTAGGGCGTTTTGCTCATCTAATACTAGTTCAGGTGATTAATAATGCTCTCACATCTATCAAAAACCTAGGGTTTCGAAATCCAGATGATGTGTCTAACAAATCGATATGAATGCAAGCACAGATGTAGAACCAATGAATTTCCTAGAAGTTTTTAGCAATTCTACAAACTCTTCTTCAACTTTTGAAAAGCCCTAACTTAACTAACAAACTACTCAGACATGGTGATTTGAGAAAACATCATGAAAAGAATAGATTGCATAAAAGAAATAAGAAGTAGAAATAAAGGAGTTCAAAATCTGCTCTGAAGGAGTCTGATTTGTCTCTCCAAAAGCTCTGCTACAAATCTCTCTCTAAAGCTCTCAAAAATAATAAGATACAAGATTTTTTGCCAAAAGAATGGCTGAAAAACCTAATATACAAGCTAAAACACGATCTGAGGTCTTTTTGCATACTAGAACTTTTGGGCCAAAACTGCAATTTCTTCCCAATCTTTTTAAAACAGGCCACGACCCCTTCCTTTCTGGGTGACGAGCATCACCAGATTGGTGACAAGCGTCACCCATATGCATATTTTTCTTCTTCGAGCTTGGTACTTCGTGGCTTCCATTCAGAATGCTCCATAAGTTCCAAAATCTCCAATTATGCTCCAGACATGCTTTAACCTGCAAAGACTCTTCTAGAACTCTAAAAAGACCAAAAAGACTCAATAAAAAGGACTTATATCATGGTTAAAAACCATAAAAACCATGATATATCAACTCCCCCAGACTTAGCTTTTGCTTGCCCTCAAGCAAACATTAGACAAAGAATAAGGTCGAGGTTTAAAAACAAGAAACAGTCAGTCAGTCATCGGGAACACCACACTAGTTAGAGCTTTCGAATCCACATACCACCCAGTCAGCACAAGATCAAATTTCAGTCTAATTATCACAAGCTTAGCAAATCTTTCAAGTCCAGTCCAAACCCTTTCATGAAATCCGAAATTTCTACTGTCAACTCCTTATTTTTTTATCTAAGTGTGAAGTCTCATCAAAGCTCTATCATCTTAATCACTTTACAGATTCTTTTCCCTTCCTAACAACTGAATAAATCAATCTCAACACAGCTCTCCTATTTTCTCTTCCCTTGATATTTTCCTTTGAATATTTTCGATTTTTCACTTCTTTTTTTCTCAACTTTTACAGTCTAAGATATGGTGCTACTCAATACTTGTGTTCCTTGTGAGGAGACAGGTTCTTGAGTGTGTTCACTACTGTTGTTCCTTGTGAGGAGACAGGGTCATGAATGCACCATTCTTTGGACTTAATTTCTTTTAAAAACTACATCTGGGAAGATCAAAGAGAGACTGTATTTTAACCTTATTGTCAGTGCTTAAAGAGAGAATCAAGATCAATAAGAATCAATCACCAAGACAAGAAGTTTAAAGTTCATTAAGGTGGAGCTAACAGCAAATTTTCAGATTCTCTAAGAACCTAAACCTTCATTGCTAGACTGATCTACCTATGACTTTCAACTTAGTAAGACTTGTAATCAACTACTGTGGCAATGGTTCTTATCAGCAAAAAACGTCCTATGGTTAGTTCCAAGAAAAACTGACAGTTTCAAAAATTTTGACTTTAGAAAAACAGGTTTTTGACTCAACTTTAAAGACTCTATAAAAATGACACAAAGCACACAACGTCAGTAACCACCTCCCCCAGACTTGAACAACACTGTCCCCAGTGTTATTAAGCCAAGAGTTGGTCAAAATGAAGCATGAGAACGTGTAAAACCAAGGTGGAAAAGTGGTACCTTGCAAAGGACCTGGTGACGAGCGTCACCAGATTGGTGACGAGCGTCACCATCTCTGATACTTCAGAAATCGACATGTTGGATGTTTAAATTCTATGCCATCATGTGTACTCCGAAGTCAAACAGTGGGTTGCCTCCCACTAAGCGCTTGTTTAAAGTCATTAGCTCGACTTTGAATGCTGCTCAGACAGCTGGTGGAGCAGAAGGAGGCATTGAATGCCTTGGAGGAGAATGTCTCCTCATCCATGGTGGTTTGTAAGCAGTAGATGTATGAACACTTCCAAGGAAGTGAGGAACATCAGCAGGGTGGGTCGTGAGTGTGGGTGGGACATTTCGTTTTCCTGCAGAATCATCAAAAGAAACACCAAGCTTTCTACGAGAATCTCGTTGCTTGCATAAGTGTGAAGCATCTTTTTCACCTTTTAAATTCTTATAGATTAGATTAAGAGGTTTGGAACTGGTTCCAGGAAGTGCATACCTTTGCTTAGTTGCAGGTTTCTGGGTTGTGGACTGTTGAATTTTCGGATTGGCAACATATGATGGACTTGTAGAGCAAATATCACGTCTCTCCTTTGTGTCCAGATTGGTGACGAGCGTCACCAGGTCAGTGACGCTCGTCACTGACTCTACAGTTCGAGTTTCTGCAGTTTTCCTGCAATTCAGCTCTGCAAGTGTTGCTTCCATCACATACACGTCTTCCTCCAGCAACTTGGCATTCATTAGAACCTCTTTTTCAAGCCCAGTCATGAAGATATGATCCTCACTGCAATCCTCAAACCAAACAGCTTCTGCAGAAGTTTCAGATATTGGCTTTTCAACAACCATCTTGCTCACTTGCCCACTTATATCTGATTCATTGACACACTCAGCAATAGTGTCTTCTGAATGCTCCATGACAGTCTCTTCATCTCTAGAAGTTCTTACAGAAAAGGTCTGACCATCAATGGTAGAACTCCCTCTTAACTTATCCATGCCAAAGTTCATGACAACATCACCAAGATCAAGCTCAATGTTCCCCTTTCTAACATCAATGATGGCTCCAGCAGTAGCCAAGAATAGTCTTCCCAGAATAAGAGGATCATTAGGTTCTTCAGCATATTTCAGAACCACAAAATCTGTAGAAATTATGCAGTCTTCAATGTTAACATGAACATTCTCTAACATGCCTTCGGGGGTCCTTATGGATCGATCTGCTAGGATGAGAGAGATCCCAGCTGGCTTGAAATCAGTCATTCCAAGTCTAGCAGCAACAGAGAAAGGCATCAAGTTAATACTTGACCCTAGATCACATAGAGAGTGGGGAAAACGTCCTGCAGATATTGAGCAATCAAGCACAAAGGTCCCTGGATCAGATAGCTTCTCTGGAACTCTGCTTTGAGTGATGGTATTGACTTGTTCAGAAACAGTCACCTTCTTCTTCTTCTTTGGAACTGTGCCTAAGAGAATTGCACTGATGTCTCTGGTAAGCAATGCTCATTCCTCAGGACTTACACCATTCACCACCATCCTCTTTACATACCTTCTTAGAGCTGGTGAAAGCTTGACTGCATCAACAAGTGGGACCTCAAGCATCAGCTTGTCTATCATAGCTTTGCATCTGGCTTCTTCTATCTCCTGTTTAGACTTCCTAGGATGCTTGGGGAATGGTGTTTTGGGTTTATAGACACGTTCCTGGTCATAATTTGCAGTTACAGGCGAAGCAGCTTCGTTCTGGGGTGGGTGACGACCGTCACCAGGGGGGTGACGCTCGTCACTCACTTGTGACAACCCCCGATACCCTTGCAGGTTGGTGACGAGCGTCACTCCTCCTTGGTGACGCTCGTCACTCACCTCTGAGACAGAAAAATTTTCATCTTTAGACTCCATCAGTTGCACGATCTGCTCTACACTCAACCTCTTTTTCTGCACTGTTTTAAGCTCCTTTTCATTCCTTATTGTGATGGCATTAACCTGATGCTTGGGATTGATGTCATTCCTTCCAGGAAGGAATCCCTCTTGCCTTTGAACAGCTCCTGCAGTTTGAGCAACCTGCACATCAAGCTTCTTCATGTGAGAGTTCAGACTCTCAATTTTTCCATTCAGGTCTTGATACAGCGAATCTAGCTTGCCATTGAAGTTCACTGTCATCTTCTGCTGTCCTTCAAGTACCTGCTCCAGCATAGCTTCCATTTTATTGTCTTGTGGAGGTGCAGTTTGGTAGGAAGAAGAACCATAATTCCTGCTGTTTTGGTAAGGTTTCTCAACTTCAGTCTTCTGGAATGGGGGCTTATGAGTATAACCAGGCGTGCTCTGTCCTCCTGTAAAGGTACTCTGCTGATTATTGCTGTTGTAGCCTCTGTTCCATTGCTGATTTGCAAACCTTTGGCTCTGAAAACCCCCTCCATTGATGAAATTAACATCTTTCTGCTCAAATTCTTCAGGATTTTCGAAACTCTCCACTTCCGCAGCAAACTGAACTGACTTCTTTCCCACCAGAAGGCTGTGCATGCTGTCTAACTTAGCCTAAACTTCAGCTATTTGGTTTCCATCATTCAAACCAGCCTGCTGTTTTCTCTGAAAATTTGCATTCTTAGTGCTGTTACTGCATGCCAAGTTTTCAATCAATCTTACAGCTTCTTCTGGTCTGTTGGTGTTGAAGTTTCCTGCACTTGCTGCATCCAGCGCCATCTGATATTTCCAGTCAATGCCTCTGAAGAAAATTCCAAGTAATTGCACCTGACTGAAACCATGATGAGGACAGTCCCTTTGATAAGACTTGAACCTGATCCAAGAGGCCTTGAAAGCTTCAGTAGGGCCTTGTGTAAATGATGCAATTTTCGTCCTCATGTCCTCTGATCTTGCATCATCATAGAAGTTGTTCAAAAAGGCATTCTTGGTGTCTTCCCAAGTAGTCAATGAAGCAGGTTCCAGTTGCTTCAGCCAATATGCAGCTTCTCCTTCAAGAGAGTAAGGAAAAAGCTTGCAGAACAGGAAATCATTGTTGACTCCAGTAGCTTTGACACTTGAAGCCAAGTCCTCAAATCTCTCTATGTGATCCATAGGATGCTCATGAGGTAAACCATGGAATGGATGCTGGCCAACCAGCTGATAGTAGACTAGTTTAACCTCAAAATCGTTCCTTTGGAAGGCAGGAGGTCGGATTGCAGCTCTGTTGGCATAGAACTGATCAGGTCTGTTGTAGTCACCTAGAGTCCTCTGAACAAAACGCCCAACAGCGTTATTGACAGCAGCAGGGACCCCCACATTCTCAGCCACTTGCTGAACCTGCTGTTCAACAATGACATTCCCCTCTTGATCAATTCTCTGCCCCTCTTCGTTCCTCCTGTTTCCTTCCCTGTCAACCAAGTGACCTTCTGCATCTTCAACCAAGATAAGTGGAGCGACCATTGCAGATTGCTTCTTAGCTTTCCTGTTTGTTCTCTCCAACCTAGCAAGCTCGTCGATGCTCAAAGTCACAAGCTCCTTCTCTTTGTTGCTTCTGGTACTGCGATTAGGCATACACCTGAAACAGGAACAAAGAAAAGTAGCTGAAAGTCAGTAAACAAATAAAAACTTAGACAAAATCCTAATACTAAAAATCGATAGGCAGCTATTACTCCCCGGCAACGGCGCCAAAAACTTGATAGGGTCAGGTTTTACCCAAATAAAACTACTGCAAGTGCACAGCAAAAGCAGTTGTAGTACAAGGGGTTATCGAATCCCAAGGGAGTATGTAAACCACAATAGCGATTATAGATTCAGATTAAGCTAAGCGATAAATAATGAATGTAATGCAAAACAGTAAAATAAATGCAAGAGGGCGTTTTTATGCTTGTTCTTAAAGTTCAGAAGGCTAAAGGCGCTAAGTCGGGACAGTTCGCAGGTTGAATCTGAGAGTGTAGAATGCATGCAATCAGGAATGAATTAAAACCGTCTTGAACATGAATCGCAAAGATATAACTAATCAATTCTCATTGCAGAAGTTATCTATGTCTAAATCACAGAGTTTCAAATCTCTTTGCAAAACCCTAACAACCTAAACATGCAGTAATGATCAGGTTCAATTGTTCACAAAACTCCTAAGCCAAATCTCTTTGTACTAGGGCGTTTTGCTCATCTAATACTAGTTCAGGTGATTAATAATGCTCTCACATCTATCAAAAACCTAGGGTTTCGAAATCCAGATGATGTGTCTAAGAAATCGATATGAATGCAAGCACATAAGTAGAACCAATGAATTTCCTAGAAGTTTTTAGCAATTCTACAAACTCTTCTTCAACCTTTGAAAAGCCCTAACTTAACTAACAAACTACTCAGACATGGTGATTTGAGAAAACATCATGAAAAGAATAGATTGCATAAAAGAAATAAGAAGTAGAAATAAAGGAGTTCAAAATCTGCTCTGAAGGAGTCTGATTTGTCTCTCCAAAAGCTCTGCTACAAATCTCTCTCTAAAGCTCTCAAAAATAATAAGATACAAGATTTTTTGCCAAAAGAATGGCTGAAAAACCTAATATACAAGCTAAAACACGATCTGGGGTCTTTTTGCAAATACTGGAACTTTTGGGCCAAAACTGCAATTTTTCTTCTTCGAGCTTGGTACTTCGTGGCTTCCATTCAGAATGCTCCAAAAAGTTCCAAAATCTCCAATTATGCTCCAGACATGCTTTAACCTGCAAAGACTCTTCTAGGACTCTAAAAAGACCAAAAGACTCAATAAAAAGGACTTATATCATGGTTAAAAACTATAAAAACCATGATATATCAATGCATTTCATATAGGTTTGCACACATTTGCATAGGGAGTAGAATGATAAACACTTGTCAAGATTTTAATGTTTGAATAAGCCTTGGTTATCTATTGTTTGATTGCATTGTAGTGAGTTTGAAGTTAAGGCTGCACTATATCTTGAATTCTTGCATTGATATTCTTGTCTTATGCTCAAGCTTGCTTTGATTATATTCCAACTCTATCTTATTAGAACCATAATCCTGACTTGGAATTATCTTGTTTGTCCATTGACAGTGATTACATGGC
This sequence comes from Thlaspi arvense, assembly GCA_911865555.2. Lineage (NCBI taxonomy): Eukaryota > Viridiplantae > Streptophyta > Magnoliopsida > Brassicales > Brassicaceae > Thlaspi > Thlaspi arvense. The sequence continues at coordinate 36,156,787 of OU466862.2, forward strand.
TACCCACATACATACTTGGATTATCTTCTTCCCTTCTTACCTCTCTTGTTAATCAAAGTAGCTGATCCTCATCATTATGGGACAGTTAACCACATCCTAAACCAATCCTTCTTTCTGAACCTAAACACTATTGTGAGAGTTGTGAGGCCTTGTATTGCATCATTTTCGATCTTATCTTGGCAAAAAGTGTTAGGAATAAGGCTGGAAACGAGAAACTCTCTTGTAGACACCAGCTTGCATTTTGAGCTTGGTATTAGGTTAGGAGTTTGGGAAAGGGTAGTGTATGTGGTTTGAGCTTTAAATGTTTACATCTTTGAGAAGAAGAAGAAGTATCGGGTTGGTAGTATGGAGGAACAATTTATTTTGTGGTTAAGTTAATTAGGAAGAAAGCTCTAAGTGTTAAAGAAGAAAGGTGCCAACAACAACAAAGATTACAAAAGGTCATCCAAAAGGAGATATCAGACCAAGCAATCCACCAAAGGTGATGAAAATGACGCCAATCATACAACAAAGAAGGGCAAGTTCCAGAAAGTAGTCAACCACAGAAGCAAAAGAAGAAGGAGTTTCCCCAAATATGAAGAAAGAAGAGATCAAGTGCTTTGGGAGAGGGTAGATTTAGGAGTTTCACATGGGGTTTTAGAAGTTATTAGGTTCACCTTGGGTAAAAAAGGTAGAAGAGAGCTTTGACTTGCATGCATAAGTGTGCTTTTTACCTTTAGCATTTTGCCTAAAATAGAATCATTTCATTGAGTGAACCCCTGCATCTTTGAACCCTTATTTGAATGAGATCGTTTTCATATCATAACGATGTCCCTTGACCAAATATTTTGTGAGGACCTGACCGTCTATCACTAGACCGGCCCGAACCTCACCGAGTCTTCTCTAGGCCAGAATAAAAAAACATGCATATTTTAAAAACTTTTCTTAAACTTAAAGAAGTTTGATTCATCAAAAGACATCCATTCTCATTGCATAATTATTCCAGAAACACTTAACATAACTCGGATTCAATAACATAAACTAAACTTATCAGATTCGGTTTAACTCAGAAAGTACTAACACAAGTACTTAAACAGAAACTCCAACTCAGAACATGAATCCCAAAACCCAGTCCTAATCCACCCCTTTCCTTCACTGCCTTCCAGTAAGCCTTCAGAGCTACTCGCCCTGGACCTTATCTTTACCTGCACACTCAAAAAGAGAGGCATAAGTATTTGATAAATACCTAGTGAATACGGTCATCCCATAACACCTTAGCCAGTACCAGAAAACGCATCATACTATTAGTTATACAATTCACATTATCACTTAGCAAGCAAGCACATAAAACGGTATGGTCTTATGATCATCTCAACTACTTGTGAAGCCTCACAAAGCATCGGTTCCACTCCAAGCGAGAATCACACATCCCCTTGAGCTAGTAACTTGATCCGGAAATTCACACAGCTAGTTAGACATCATGTATTGACTGCGGTTCACACTTAACCATTGACAATCACAGAAACATTGACCTTGCTAAGCAGAAACCACTAACTTACCCAAGCAATCAATGAAAATAAGATAACCTAGCAATCAAATGATTCTAGATACAGACAACAGTCACGCACTCACCTTAGACACAGAAAAAAACATTTCAGTCAAATGAATCTCGGTGATTTCTCGATCAGAAACTGAGATAGTCGAACACACTTATGATTTCTCGGCTATCGCTCAGATTGGTCCGACAAGAACCTGTATTCCCTCGGAAACATTATAAAACAGAACATTAGTCCAACGTTACCCGACGGAAACTCGGCACTAATCAGAATATCCGAACACTTATCAGATTCTCTCGGATGAATCGAAGTGCTCTCGAATATCTCACGATATCAGCATATGCACCATGCCCCATGAGGCCTGTTGGTGCCGGTAATGCTCCCAATGCCTATAAAAATAGGAACGGCATAATCCCTCCAACTGTGCCAAACAACAACTTTGAAATCAAGTCAGGTTTGATCTCTATGGTGCAGAACAACAAGTTCCATGGCCTTTCACTAGAAGATTCCTTGTACCATCTAGATAACTTTGACCGGCTCTGCAACATGACTTCGATAAATTTGGTTAGTGAAGACAGCTTGAAGCTCAGGTTGTTTCCCTTAGCTTAGGAGACAATGCCCATCTTTAGGAGAAGAATCTTCAACAAGGAAGCATAACTAGTTGGGAGCAGTGCAAGACAGCCTTTCTAGTTAAGTTTTTCTTAACTTCTAGGATTGCTAGACTAAGGAATGAGATCTCTGGTTTTACTCAAAGGTCCAATGAGAGTCTTGGTGTAGCATTAGAGAGGTTCAAAGGGAACACACTTCAGTGCCCTCATCATAGTTTTTTATAAGCTTCACCTCTCTCCACTCTCTACAGAGGCGCCCTCCCAAATATCAGAATGTTGTTGGATACAGGTTCTAATGGTAACTTTCTCTCTAACGATGTTGATGAGGGAATGGAATTGGTTGAGAACCTTGCACAATCAGATGGAAATTACAATGATGAGTATGATAGAACTCCTAGAAGTGCTAAGGATGAGCTTGAGTACAGCAAAAAGGAGATCAAGGCTCTTTATGAGAAGATTGATCAGTTGTTGAAGGAAATGAAAGAGGTTAGCTTTGTTGGAGACTTGGTTTAGATTGAAGATCTAGAAGCATGCCAAGTTGAAGAGATGAACTACCTTGGAAACCAGGGAGGCTACAACAATTACTCCTATAGGAACAATCCAAACTTGTCCTATAGAATCAATAATGTTGCCATTCCTCATGATCAGTTGTACCCACCTCAATAAGGGCAACATCAAATTGGCCAACCAAAGCCTTTGTGCCTTACAACAACAACAATCCAGGCTTCATCCCAAGGAACAACAACTTCCAGCCTAAACCCCCTTTCAACCCTCCAGGCTTCATTGCTCATACACCAGCTCAAGCCTCTTCCAGCTCTCAAGATTCTGAAATCAAGAGTCTCATCCAACAAGTGCTACAGTCTCAACTTAATGGTACCTTGGAAATGAACAAGAATTTGCAGATGTCCACAATAAGATAGACTCAGTTCATGTGGAGCTCACTAGCAAATTTGATGGTCTAGCTGCAAGAGTGAAAACTTTGGAGAATAACAAAGGAGTAGCAGCAGGACCACGCCCCCAAGGTAATCTTACAGGCAAGTGTGAGATGAATCCTAAAGAGTATTGCCAAACTGTTGACTCTAAAGAGGATTTGGGTGCTGCTAAGGATGAAGTTGTTATAGAGGTTCTTATCTTTCTTCAATGAGGACATTGAAGCTCAAAGTGAGGGGGAATACCTTGTCAAGGTTACTGAAGCTAAGAAGGAGGATCAAGTTGATGTTCTTCCAGTTTACAGACCTAATTTTTATTTCCAGGAAGGTTCCAGGAACAGCTAGTGGAGAAGTACACCACTCTTTATGCTGCTCAGATGTAGCTTAGAGGGATTTATGTTAAGGATGGGTTGAAAGAAGCTCTAGCTAAGGTTGAGGCATCAGATGTCAAGAAGCTGGACATCAAGAAGCTTGGTGATCCTGGCTGGCAAAAAATTCAGCAGGCTACTCGCCCAAGATCAGAGTCTCCAGCAACGGATGATGAGATGCCCGAAGCCTTTGTCCTCCCTAAGCTAGACTTTGGGCCGCGGACCAAGACAGAAAAGTTCTTTGTTTTTGTTGTGGAGATGCAAAGGAAGATCAACAAGTGGCAGAGCAAGGTCATCAAGAAGCTTGCCAAGAAGGTCAAGGCGCTTCAAAGAGGTTCACCAAAGCAATCTGCGAGTGAGGAGGTCCAACAACCCGAGAAGAGAAGGCTGTCAAACAGTGGAGTTGTCATCCGTGAGACTCAAGGCAGTAACATTCAACCGGCGCGTCTCTCTCTCCAAGAGCCAGGCTCCAGAGGCAAAGCCATAATATCTAGCTCGTTTGGATCATCCTCAAGTTCCAGCCGAGACTAGACCCGAGGTAACAACAACCTTCCATTGTATATACCGTTCATGTTTTCTTGATTTTTGTTTTGTGTTTTGAGCTCTCTCGAACACGTTTGCCACTGGGACGGTGTCATTCAAGTTTGGGGGAGTATGTGTGTGGTTTGACATGTTTATTTTGCTCTTATTTTATCTTTGCATCCCTTGAGTCTTGCATACATATAAGGCATAGAAAAGAAAAGAAAAAAATTCGTAAAAGTTTTAAAAAATTTCAAAAACCAAAATTCATGTAGTTGCATTCATCTTGTTAAGCATTTTAGGATTGAGTCTAGAATTTTTAAGCATCTAGGTTGTTTACATTTGCATAAGGGGTTAGAGTTTTCTTAAAAAGGTGTTTTAAGCTTATGAATGGTTTCAATATCCTAGTTAGTAGTTCTCTAATGCTTTGCTCACGTTTTGAAAGTAAGTTCTTACCATGCTTGGATCACTTGTTTTGATTTTCGTGACTTGAATTGAACACTCATGATTTGAAACTTGTCCTAATAAGTGAGAACCCTAATTTGAATTTTTAAATATCATTCTTGTGCATTTGAAAATGAACACATGGATCTAAAAAATATTTAGGCTCTCTTCCTCCTTTTACTACTCTTTGTGAGCCTAAGTAGAACTCCCACCATCACCCTTACCCTTCTTTGAAGCCAAGTTTTCGTGTGTGACATCTTTGTGAGGTCTCTTTCGGTTTTAACTTAGCATAACGTGTTACGTTTAAGCGACATGATTAGGTTCTCATATGATTGCTAGCTTTGCATTTTGAAGCTAGATGTAGGCTTAGGATAAGTTTGGGGGTTTGATGGGGTTGCTTTCATGTATTTATGCTTTCGGTTTCAAAAGAGTTTGGTATTTGAAGTGAACAAAAGGTTTTAAGTGAACGGTTTTGTGTTTAAAATGTATAACGCTCTAATAATTTCAGAAGATAGCTCTTTCAAAACAAAAAGAAAAAGAAAAAAAAAAGAGCCTAAGTGGCAAAATAAAAAGAAAAGAAAAAGAAAAAAAAAAATAATAATAATAATAATAATAAGAGAGCTATCAATATGAAAGAGATAAAGAGCTTAATATTTTCAAACCTTATCACTAGCCTAAAAGAGTTAAGATGTTTTCTATTTTGATTTGGGGTTTGCTAAGCTTCTGCTTTGGAGATAAGGGTAGATTTTAGGAGGGTGAGTGACCTAAAAAGAAAAAAAATGAGAGGGGTTTAGGATCATTGTTAGCTTGCATTGGTAGATGAGAATCTGATCATGTATGTGATATCCACTTTATTTGCATGGGTGAGAATGCAATAAGGTTATCAAACTCAAATGCAAGACAGGTTGTAGTGGAATGCAACCTATTTTAAAATTACTAGGAATGATGAAACTACCACGAGGAACAAACCGAATAATTAAAGGACAAAGCTTCAAATTACTAAAATTCGACTAGTGGATCGACCATGAGATCGACCACTAGATCGAGAAATAACAATCGATCTCGTCTAAAAATGCAAGAACAGTAAAACTAACGACCAGGATACTATCAAAGATCAAGCGAATGACGAGAGAAGATGTAGAGATGCTAAAAGAAAGGGCTTAGGGTTGAGATTCATGGTCACGGGTTTCAAAGGTTCGACCTTGGGTTGAAAACTTTAAATCGACTCACTTTGTGAGGATCTCTAAGCCTTGAAAACTAAGCAAGATCTATCCGTGGCTTTCGGTATAGATCACTCCTTCATCCCCTCCTCCAAACCCATGGCTTTTGGTGGAAAGAGAGGTCGAAGGGCATGGAAAAAAGATTTCAAATGAGTGGCTTAACTAGTCCCCCAAATTTCCATGGCTTTTGGGAAGGGGTAACTAGTCTCTAGGGTGTGATCTTCCGAGGCTCCTGAATCCTGTCAAGGTAAGGAACCTCTCGGATCATGAAGCTCTTGGCGTGAGAGTCTTCAAGCATTGAGATCTCAACACCCTAGAAGAGATAGCCGTTGAAAACACTTAGAAAAACCCCAAGATCGAAACCCTTTAGACCCCTTAATCTTCTCAACCCCGAATCCAAATAAACTACTCACTACACATAAGGTAAATCAAGCAAAAGCATGTAAAAGGAAACGATAAACATGAAAAGAAAACTAGATTAAGATGAAAACGATTCGATTACAAAGCTTAAGAAAAACTCAAGTTCGACAATGGTGTTCTTTGTCAAAACCAGAGAGAAAACATACATAAAAAGATAAGGATTGAAAGTTGTCTGGGAAAAGGACGTCGCCGCCTTCCCAAAATGGCCAAAACAAGCTGATGGTCCCCCCCTCGCTAGCGGCCAAAAGTGGTTGAAAGGACAGAGATCGACTCCAGGATCGAGCGGTTCTCTCGATCATATCCGGACATCGTGCCTTCAGCTCGATCTGGGCCTCGATCATCATCGGCGAATCGAGTGTTGCATCTGTCTCGGTATCGATCTTCGGTTGGATCGAGTGGTGTACTCGATCTGGCTCTCGCTCTGCATGGCGTCATTCACGTCCGTACCGTTTGATTGACTGCTTCACTCGATCCTCGTCTCGATCATTCTCCTTGGATCGCCTGGTTGGCTCGATCTTCTGGTCGATCACATCCTAGATCGACCGGCCATGCTCGATCTGCTCCTCGATCTCTGATCCTTAGCAAATATCCGAGCTTCCACGAACTGCTGCAACAGCCTCATTAATGTTCTATAGAAGAGGCGTTCTCATTATCCAAGTGAATCCTGTGAGTGCAAAGCATTGGTGAAAGGCCCTTGATGTCACTTAAAGAGTACCCAATGGCCTTCCTATACTTTCTCAGCTCAGTTAGGAGCGAGTGCAACTCATCATCACTTAGGTTTTCATTCACAATCACGGGATATGTGTTATTAGGCCCTAAGAAAGCATAGCTTAGCCCTTTAGGGAGCTCCTTAAGGTCCACCTTTTGGGCTAACAGCTTACTCCAGTCATCCTCGTGGCTGTTGTTGTTGCCTTCCTCCTTGGAACCCTCCTTTGAACCCGAGGCATGGCCCTTAAGACTGCTTTCCTCCATCGCTATCCCTTCTGAAATAGAGTCCTCCAGTCGATTCTCCTCTCGATGTCGTCTAGATCGAGCCATTTCGCTCGATTCACTTACTCGATTTGATGTGGATCGAGTAAGGGATCGAGACGCTGAGTCGATCTCCTGATCGGACCCCAAAATGATCGGGAGGTCTCTCTCGATCGTCGACTGGATTGTTTTTCCTGATCGAGCATTCCTCTCGATCTGTCTGTCAATTGTTGCACCGGATCGAGTTGTGTTCTCGATTGTCTTGTCAATCTGATTCCTGGATCGAGTGATAGCGTCGATCTTGGGGTCGATCTCTAGGCAGCAACTTTCGTCCTTCTTAACAATCTTCCTAGAATCCAGCAGGTTGACGTACTCCTGGGTCCTCTGATCCACATAGCCAAACTCTCCGCTAAGGCATCCATCGTTTCAATGTAGAAAGCTTGCCCTTCTATGGTCGGCTTCTTCAGAACCTCATTGATGTCGAAGTCAAGCCTTATCTCCTTTCCCAAATGCAAGGCAATCTTCCCATTCTTCACATCTATGATAGCCCCGGCGGTTGCAAGGAATGGTCTCCCTAAGATGAGTGGATCCTTAGGCTTTTCATCCATCTCCAACATGATGAAGTCCGTAGGCAAGTTCACACCACTGATTCGCACCGGTAAATCTTCAAGCAGCCCCACTGGTAGCCTCACACTCCTATCAGCCAGTACCAACGAGATCCGCAGTCTTTGAAACGAGTAAAGCCAAGCTTCTTAGCCACGGAGTGAGGCATCAGGTTTATGCTATCTCCGAGATCACATAAGCAACTCTTGAACTCTAGAGGACCTAAAGCGCAGGGTATAGTGAAGCTTCCAGGGTCTCCCAACTTCTTAGGGACTATCTATGTATCACAGCACTACACTCTTCACTTAGAATAAATACCTCCTTGCTTTCCTTATTCTTCTTCACTAGAGTGTCTTTGAAGAATTTGGCGCATTTAGTCATCATTGCAAGGCAGTCGACGAGAGGTAGCTTGATCTCCACGTCCTTAAGATGCTTCTCAAAGAGGATTCTATGCTTCTCTATGAGTTGCTTCTTGAAACGGCCAGGAAAAAGGCAGCTTAGGTACATACGGTGGAGGCACATAAGCATTCTTCTCCTTAGTAGTTTGCTCAGCTTTCTTCTCAACAACTGCTTTGTCTCCTCTTCTTGGCCCTTGGATCCAAACGTTGTCAAAGTTAATCTCAGCATCATCAGCCGAAGGTTTACCCTCCCCCTCTTGAATTACAACGTCCTCGTTGTTCTTGGTAGAGACCGGAGGTTCGAGCTCTTTGCCGCTTCTCAACGTTATGGCATTAGCATACTCCTTAGGATTCTGCTCACACTTTCCCGGAAGACTATTCTGACCACTCGTACTCGCTTTCCCCTTCTCTAGCTGCTTGATCTTGTTGTTTAAGTTGGTGATCTGAGTGGAGAAGTCAGTGAGAGACGAGTCTAGACGAGTGTTCATCTCGGCGAACTTCTGGTTTGTAGAGGCTTGCCCTTGTATCAGCTGTTGAAACATTGCTTGAACCGGATCAACTTGTTGTTGCATCGGTTGTTGCTGCTGAGGTGCAAAGCCCAGAGGGTAGTTGGGCGTATAATCCTTGTTACTTTGATGTTGCCCTTGCAAGTTGTTCTGGCCTTGACCTTGGAAACTACCACTCGGTTGAAAACCTTTGTTGTAAGGGATGAAAGGTTTTGCTTGCTGAGCAGGGTACACTTGATCTTTAGGGTTGGCTACGTTGGTGCTTCGGTAGGAGAGGTTGTTGTTCTGGTAGCCTTGGTTGTATCCTTGAGGTTTGTAGATGTTCTGTCCCGCCACCCAATTGGCTTCTTCTTGGCTCAACTCTAAATCCTCTTGATTCTCATCAGCTTCACCAACAAAGTGAACATGCTTCTGGTTGGCTAACACCAGCTTATCTATCTTCTCAAGCAAAGATTTCAGCACCTTTTTGTGAGACTCTAGATCTGATCCTCTCGGTGCACGGTCATAGTCCTCAGCGTAGTTGCCATCACTCAATGCCAAGTTTTCTATCAGCTCCATACCCTCTTCTACCTCCTGACCAAGGAAGTTCCCTTTGCTAGCTGTGTCAAGCAACAACCTGATCTTCGGTGAAGCTCCACGGTATATGGTACTGAGTAGTGTCTCCTCGCTGAACCCGTGATGAGGACTTTGAAACGCTCCATTGCCTCGTTGAATGTCTCATTGTTCCGTTGAGTGAAGTCGCTGATTTCGCTTCTCAACCGTGCTGTCCTGGTGCTAGAGAAGAACTTTGAGAGAAAGGCCTTCTTACACTCAGCCCATGAGGTGATGGTGCCTTGTGGGAGGGTCTTCTCCAATGCCTAGCCTTGTCTCCGAGTGAAAAGGGAAAGAGACGCAGCTTGAAAGCATCTTCGGATATGCCATTGATCTTTATCATCCCACATACTTGCTTGAAGTTGTCAAGGTGCTCCAAGGGATCTTCCATTGCTAAGCCGTGGAACTTGTTGTTTTGCACCATGGAGATGAAACCTGGCTTGATCTCGAAGTTGTTGTTTTGTACAGGAGGAGGAGTGATCCCAAACCTATTGTGATGAGTGTTGGGAGCATCTCCGGCTCCTATGATCCTTGGGGGTCTAGCCGCGTGTTGGGGGTTTCCATTGCCCCTTCCTACTGCCCTGTGAGCTGGAGGAGGTCCTTCTGGATGCTCGTGTTCAGCCATAGCTTCAAAGTCAACCAAACCGTGCTGAACAATCTCCTCAAAGGCTCTGGCTTGTTCTCTGACTCTTCTTTGCCGTGAGTGACCAAGCTGATGAATATTGTCCAAAGGTGGAAGTAGATTGTTATCTCCCCGTGAACGAAGATTCATATACCTGAAAACACACGTTTGAGAGTAGAATGATTAGTAACTTGAAAAAGGTAAAGACTTAGTCTTTGCTAAGTCCCAAATCTCTATGTTCCCTAAACAGTCCTAGGACGGCAACGGCGCCATTTGATATTCACTTTATTTGCAAGGGTGAGAATGCAATGAGGTTATCAAACTCAAATGCAAGACAGGTTGTAGTACAGCAAGCAAGAGAGAGTCAATCCACACCTAGGATGATAGAGAATGCAAAGAGAATACAAGGACTAATGCAAATCTAAGAGAAACGAGATGAGTTATGAGAAAATCCCTAAAAACTAGATGCAGCAACTTAAATGGAATGCAACCTATTTTAAAATTACTAGGAATGATGAAACTACCACGAGGAATAAACAGAATAATTAAAGGACAAAGCTTCGAATTACTAAAATTCGACTAGTGGATCGACCATGAGATCGACCACTAGATCGAGAAATAACAATCGATCTCGTCTAAAAATGCAAGAACAGTAAAACTAATGACCAGGATGCTATCAAAGATCAAGCGAATGACGAGAGAAGATGTAGAGATGCTAAAAGAAAGGGCCTAGGGTTGAGATTCATGGTCAGGGGTTTCAAAGGTTCGACCTTGGGTTGAAAACTTTAAATCGACTCACTTTGTGAGGATCTCTAAGCCTTGAAAACTAAACAAGATATATCTGTGGCTTTCGGTATAGATCACTCTTTCATCCCCTCCTTCAAACCCATGGCTTTTGGTGGAAAGAGAGGTCGAAGGGCATGGAAAACAAATTTCAAATGAGTGGCTTAACTAGTCCCCCAAACTTCCATGGCTTTTGGGAAGGGGTAACTAGTCTCTAGGGTGTGATCTTCCGAGGCTCCTGAATCCTGTCAAGATAAGGAACATCTCGGATCATAAAGCTCTTGGCGTGAGAGTCTTCAAGCATTGAGATCTCAACACCCTAGAAGAGATAGCCGTTGAAAACACATAGAAAAACCCCAAGATCGAAACCCTTTAGACCCCTTAATCCTCTCAACCCCGAACCCAAATAAACTACTCACTACACATAAGGTAAATCAAGCAAACCATGTAAAAGGAAACGATGAACATGAAAAGAAAACTAGATTAAGATGAAAACGATCCGATTACAAAGCTTAAGAAAAACTCAAGTTCGACAATTGTGTTCTCTGTCAATACCAAAGAGAAAACATACATAAAAAGATAAGGATTGAAAGTTGTCTGGGAAAAGGACGTCGCCGCCTTCCCAAAATGGCCAAAACAAGCTGATGGTCCCCCCCCTCGCTAGCGACCAAAAGTGGTTGAAAGGACAGAGATCGACTCCAGGATCGAGCGGTTCTCTCGATCATATCCGGACATCGTGTCTTCAGCTTGACTGGGCCTCGATAATCATCGGCGAATCGAGTTTTGCATCCGATCTCGGTATCGATCTTCGGTTGGATCGAGTGGTGTACTCGATCTGGCTCACGCTCTGCATGGCGTCATTCACGTCCGTACCGTTTGATCGACTGCTTCACTCGATCCTCGTCTCGATCATTCTCCTTGGATCGCCCGGTTGGCTCGATCTTCTGGTCGATCACATCCTAGATCGATCGGCCATGCTCGATCTGCTCCTCGATCTCTGATCCTTAGCAAATATCCGAGCTTCCACGAACTGCTGCAACAGCCTCAACACGTCCACGAACCTCCACGACTCCAAAGCAGCCAGAAACAACCTAAATGTGATGCAAAATGCAAGGAACATGCGTATGCAGGTGCAAGAATGCTCTAGGACTCTAAGTGATGCAATCTAACCTAAAATGTGATACAAATGCATGAAAAGCTAACTAATGAGTATGCAAAATGATGTAATATGCAGTAACATCAATATGCATCAATTGCCTTTACCTTTAGCATTATGCATAAAGTTCTTACCATTTTCCAGAGAAACCCTTGCTTAAAATAAACCCTCTTTAAAATGAGATCATTTTATGCTCATAGCCTTTACCCGTAGCCAAATGTGTTTTGCTTTAAAGTGCATAAGTTTGATTCATGGTTCGGTCATTAATGAATGTTAAAGGATGAGTTTCTTTGAATGTTTGGAATAGGAGAGTCATGATTTGAAATTCTTTGTGTGATGAGTATGGCTAAGTTCTTAGGAGTATGAGCGTGTGTATTGCATTTTAGGACTAGTAACTAGGACGTTGAGATTGATTCATTTGAAAAATACCTTTGCAAGAAGCTTAAACCCCCGTTTGTTTTAAAACCTCTCTCCCTTCTTTAATTTTGTTTGCTTGAGGGCAAGCAAAAGGCAAGTTTGGGGGAGTTGATATTGCTGCATATTTCATGTATTTTGCATACATATAAGTTAATTTCTCACGCATATACATTGCATTTTAGGATAGTTTGCATAACTTTAGGTCCTAGAGTGTTCTTGCACCAGCATATGCATGTTTCTTGCATTTTGCATCGCATTCAGGTAGTTTTCGGCTACTTTGGAGTCTTGGAGGGTTCGTGGACGTGCTGAGGCTCGTGGGAACTTGGAGAATTCAGGAATGCTTGCCAAGGACCAGAGATCGAGACACGGATCGAGCATGGCCGGTCGATCTAGATGAGATCGACCAGAAGATCGAGTAGTCCATCCGATCCAAGGGAACTGATCGAGACGGAGATCGAATGAAGCGATCGATCAAGGAGTACGGACGTAAATGATGCCATGCAGAGCGAGAGCCGGATCGAGTCCACCACTCGATCCTCCGAAGATCGACTCCAAGATCGAACGAAGCACTCGATCCACCGAAGAAGATCGAGACACAGATCGAGCTGAAGTCACGATGTCCGAAGATGATCGAGCGAGATGCTCGATCTCGAGGTCGATCTCAGTGTACTTTAACCGTTTTTGGCCGCTAGCGAGGGAGGGACCATCGAGCTGCTTGGCCTATTTCGGGTAGGCAGCGATCATGCTTTTACATACACGCTTTCACTTGATCATTTTCATCTTTTTCTCTCTATTCGAAGGCGATTTCGCCATTGTTAGACTTTGAAGGTTTTCTTGCTTTGTATTAAATCTTCGAATCGTTTAAGTTTATATCTATCGTTCTTTATGTTTATCAGTTCATCGTTTATACTTTGCTCGGTTTACTTTATGTGTAGTGAGTAGTTTATTCGGGTTTCGGGGTTGAGAGGATTCAAAGGGGTCGAAAAGGTTTTCAAAGTTGGTGTTTTCTTGTTCTTCATGGCTTTCTCTTCTAGGATGTCGAGTTCTTAAGGCTTAAAGACTCTCACGCCAAGATCTTTATGATCAGAGAGGTCTTTTACCTTGACAGGATCCAGAGATCTCTGAAAATCGCATCCTAGAGACTAGTTACCCTTTCCCAAACGCCATGGTAGTTTACGGGACTAGTTAAGCCGCATGTTTGAAATCTGAGTTCTTTGCCCTTCAATCTCTTTTTCCGCCAAACGCCATGGGTCTGGAGGAGAGAATGAAGGAGTGATCCATACCACACGCCATGGATGGATCTTGTTTTGTTTTCAAGGCTTAGAGAATCTCACAAAGTGAGTAGATTTAGAGTTTTTAAACCAAGTTTGGACCTTTGAAACTCTTGAACATGAATCTCAACCCTAGACCCTCTTTCTTAGTATTCTTACATCTCTATTAATCATTCACTTGCTATATGTTCGCATCTTGGTCATTAGATTCGTTTCTGTTGAACATTTAGACGAGATCGATCGTTGTTGCTCGATCTAGTGGTCGATCATGTGGTCGATCCACTAGTCGATTTTTATAAATGCATAGCCTTGCATTTTAATCATTCTGTTTGTTCCTCGTGGTAATTCATTCGTTCCTGGTATTTTTAAAATAGTTTTTCTTTGCATTTAATCGTTGCATTTAGTTTTTAGGATTTTTACAAAACCGTTCATCATTTGCTTAGCTTTACATGATCCTTGCATTCTCATTGTACTTTCTAGCTCCTAGGTTGGATTGATTCCTCTTCCACTATACTACGACTGTGTGCTGCTTGAGTTTTGATAACCTCATGTTGCATTGCATCACTCCCTTTAGAGATTGAAAATCTTGTTATCAAGGATAAAGCTCCTGAAGTTCAAGCTTATAAACAACCAATCCCTTATCCCACGATGCACTTTACAAAGGCTTAGATGGCAGTCTATTCAGAGTTCAGAAAAGACATACAAGACGCTGGAATAAAGCTTCCTCATGGCACCACTTTGCTTGAAGTGAAGGATCAAATCAGTTTCCTTAAAGAAGTCTTTGACAAGCTAGAAGTAGTGGAGCCAATTCTAAAGAATGTAGGGGCTAAATCTAAGGAGAAACAAGGAGCTAAAGACATTAACAAAGCTTCCCAATCCAGGAAAGTTTCTCATCACTTATGAACTTGAGAAGCTAGATGATGTTGGAGATTTGTGTGATTTAGGTTCAACTGTGAATGTCATGTCTCTCCACTTAAGCCAAATTTTGGGAATCAAGGAGTTGAAGCCCTGCAAAGCCTCTATAACTTTTGTGGATAACACCTCAACAAGACCCTTGGACATGGCAAAGGATTTCCCGTTGAAGATTGGGAATTGCTTGGCGCCAACATATATTGTGGTTATGGAGAAGACATATTCAAGAGAGGTGCCACTTCTTCTAGGAACACCATTTTTGGCAACAGCAACAGCTCAAGTAGACTTAAAAAGGGGCTCTGTAATTTTGAAGAATGTTGATGAGTTCAAAGTCTACAAGATTGTCTCTCCTTCCATAGCTTTTTGTGGAACAATTGTTGAAGAAGAGAGTGAGCAACAGCAACTTCTAGAGCGCGTGGAGCATGCTATGAGCTTCACAATGAGTATGCTGATGAGAGACACTCTCCCTGATGAGCCAGAACAGAAGCTTGACACTGAGTTGAAGCTTGAAGATGGCTTGAAAGAGGATGAAGGCTTGATCACCAAAGAAGTGAAGCTTTTGATCACACCAAACGTCAAGAAGAGGAGAAACAGGAAGACAGCTCAAGACAAGAAGAAACTGATGTCAGAGGGCACTTGGGTTTACAAGAAGTAAGAGGAAGGAGCACCAGCTCCATCAAACTCTTATCACTAACCCTCAAACCATCAAAGTCAAGCTTAGTAACTTAAAACAAGCACATTTGGTAGGTAATCCCATGACTATCCTTGTAAATATATGCTTTCTTTTATTACTAATGTCTTTATTTAGTGTTTCAGAAGTCAAAAAACAGGTCCATGGATGTGTAGAATGGTTTAAAGGCCAAGAAAAGAAAATTATGTTTTCATATAGAGGTACCATATGGAGCAGAACATCTGTTATTGCTGCTCAATACAGCCTATCTTGAGGAAGGAGCAGTCCATACACCAAGACGATTGCAGGATGGAGATCACATCAAGGTGTAGCATCGAGCAAAACACCAAAAGCCCTGCTCGATGTGATTGCTCTTGAAGACCCAATCCGTACACCGAGGCGCGTGGACCGTACATCAATCAAGATGCACGGTGGAGATCACATCGAGGTGTAGCATCGAGCAAAACACCAAAAGCTTTTCTCGATGTGATCACCAGTCCGTACATCGAGAAGCTACAGCCCGTACATCGACCACTTTGCTCGATGGAGTCACACTGAGGAGTTGCATCGAGCAGAACATCTAAGGTACTACTCGATATGGGTGCTATCAGCAAATCTGGCGCAAGACGGTGTCTGGTACGACAACCACAGAGGAGAACATCAACCAATTACGATACATTTAACATCGAGTTGTAGCATCGAGCAAAACACCAAAGGCTTTGCTCGATGCAGAATGGCCGAGCAAGGAACAAGCATCCAGACGATGCCATGCACTGTCCACAGGAAGGATCATGCAAGCCAAAGTATCTCCCTACACCGAGCAACAACATCGAGCAGAACATCTACTGAGACTTCTCGATGCAAGGTGACTTGAAGGAGAAGCTGACCAGAACACGAAACACCCGAGGCAGAGGAGTATTATCGCTGAGCCACATGACACGACGTCCCCATTAAGGTACACATCGAGGTACTCTTCTTTGAAAATTTATGGTAGAATTGTTTGAAAATGCTGTTTTTGTGCTTTCTTTGACATTATGTTTAGATTCTCGCCAATTCTAGGAATGCTATTGTTTTTCCAGCATATTGACTATTGAAATGTTTCTTATTAAACTAGTAATGGTGAATCTGATGCATTTTCATAGTTTGGTGGGGAGAGAATGATGTTTTTGCTGCATATTCTTGAATTTGCTCTAATCGCTGCTAGTTACTGTGGGAATTTTAGTTTTAATTGTGTTTTCATCTTTTGAGCTGAAATGTTTTGCTAAATTTGACTCTGTTTGTTGGTAATCAGTGTGGAGTCTTACAGAATTTTCCAGTGCCTGCTTAAATTTTGAAAACTAATTTTCCGCACAGTGCTCTCAATGAACTAGTCCAAGATGCAGCACAAAAGCTAAAGAACTACTTGTGGGCGATGAGGAGAGTGGACTTCACTCCTACCAGATATGCTGATCCTGGTCCGTTGGGAAAGCTAGGAATCAAGAGTGAAGTGGATGAGCTGTTGAGCAACATTGGACTGGAGAAAATTGCTAGTCTTGACTATCCAACTTAAAAGAAAGTTTCTTGTGAGTTCCTTGCAAGCTTCAAAGTCTACTTCAACAAGTTTGATGAAGAATATTGTGAAGGAGAAGAAGACTTTGGCAATGGATTCATCAAGTTCAGAGCCAGCAAAGCATGGTTCACCATGGGATACACTCAGCTTGAAGAAATATTTTCGATTTGATGAAGGCTCAAGAGCACAAAACATGCGCATCAAGTATGATGAGCTAAGGCATGTGTGGGAGGAGATATCGAATGATGCTTACAGAACTGGTCATCTGAAGAGTGCTAGCATCCGCCATCCAGCTATCAGATATGTTCATAGAGTCCTCACCAGCACACTCTTTTACAGGAAAGAGCAAAGTATGGTCAAAGAAGAAGAGATGGGGTTGCTTGTGATTGGCTTGAAGAACATAATGGTTGAAACAAAGCATGGGAAGATACAAGGAGAGTGCTTAGGAGTCGGTCTTGTTACAATTCTAATGAAGCAATTTCTAGCATGCCAATAATGGGCTTTCAACACCAGAGACAAGAAGCCAAAGATAGCCATTGGAGGCATGATCACTCCAATCTTGCTTAGTGCTAGAGTTGAGTTTGGCACACAAGATGTTACAATGATCTTCCTAGATGTTCCTTATCTAAGTAAGATCGGATACCTTTCGAGAGCTGTTGAGACAAGTTTTGGCTATCAGTTTGAGCTGGACAACAGGAAAAGGAAGATCATCTTTCCCAGCAGCGCTTAACCAACTTCACCTCCTATGAGAACATCCGATTCATGCCAACAGAAGATGAGCTTTATGACCCAAGGACTGACCCACCATTGATGAGGCCAAGCAAAGTGAAGAACATGATTACAATTAGAGACTCAGATAGGGAAGAAGACACTGAATAGCAGCATCAAGGACAAGTGGTTCAGCATCAAGGGTTGGAGGAGGATGAACATGAGGACTATGATATCCGCCCTTATGCATTTGACACTTATGATGTGATCTGCACATCTGAAGCTTCAAAAGCTGCACATGAGCACATTAAGCTTCATCAGAGGTGGAACCACTTCCAGGACAAAGCCATCAGAGGTTTGCTGAAGACAGTCAAAGCTAGCAAGAAATCGGTTGACTCATTGAAGAAGAAAGTGAGGAAGCTCATGAAGAAGCTGGGAGGATCTTCATCAGCCAGGAGAACTGATCAAGCGCTTCAAGCAGAGCCACAAGGAAGAGGATCTGATGCTGAAGACATGTCTGAGGACACACCAGAGGCTACAGTCCAAGAGAGACACTCATTAAACATCAGTGAGCAGCCAACGACACAAGCTTCTCAACCGGCCATGCTTTCATCTCATGTAGCTGCTCCAAAGCGAAAAGGAAAGAAAAGAAGGACTAGACAGCAAACTCCACCAGAGGAGGAAGCCTCACCTTCCCATACCATTGAGAGTTCAGACACTTACCACTCCTCCACCTGAAGTAAGGTACACCGCACTAACCATTGAAAATACCACACAATTTTTTAAGTTTCATGTGATTGTTTGCTTGATGTTTGTGAACAAACAAAGTCCAACCGCAAATCCCACCTCCACACTTATATTACACAATCCATTGTGTAATAAAAGAGTAGAAGAGAGAAGCAACATAAATATATTACATCAACTAAAAAAAATGCAATGGTATATACAATGGAGGAGTTTTTGGTACCTTGGAAGGTGGTGTGTGAGGTGTAGGAGGCGCCTGAAAGGTCCTCCATGATGTCAATGTTGTGGCTCCTTATTGGCCGCTCTCTCCTTCGGTGTCTCCTCCTCCTTGGCGCTTCTTGACATGATGCCCTTGGTGGCACCCAAGCTCTCACTTCCTCATAACCAGCAAAAGAGCGCCTTCTACTAGGAGCTCTAGCCACTCCTTGGCTTTCAGCTTCTTGCTCTTGTTAAGGAGCAGAAGTAGAAGCTACACTAGACTTCCTCTTTAAGTCCTTGATTTGAGCCTTCATGCTCTTCATGCCCTTCACCAACTTCCTGATTTTTTTGTCTTGCCATTTGTTCGATCTTTGCAAGAGGTTGATGTGCTCATGGACTTTCTTCAAGGGCCCTCCTTGGTGTGAGACATCATGGGGCTGGAAGTGGTACTCCTCATTGTTGTAGCTTGGAGCATCTGATTCTTCTTCTTCTTGAATTCCTTCTTCCATTTGCCCTCCTTCAAAGACCACAAGGGGATAATCTCCTTGAGGAAGAGGAGTGTTGGTGCTTTCGTGAATGTAAGAGGATGGAGCGCCAGCTTGGTAGAGAAGGTGCTGTGGGATTTGAAAGGCAAAGCTGTTGGGGTTGGAGAAGAACGTGAGATGAACATCAGGGAGTAGAAGCTTTGCAGCAGATCCATCTTCTTGGATGAAGTAGTAGATGAACTTGTCACCCATTTTTTCACCAAGGAATCTTGCTTTATTCAGGTATGGCAGGTCCAAGTATGTGATCTTGACTGTTGCTGGTCCACTCTCAACTCATGCAGCTTGCATCAGTTGTGTAATAAGGCCAGCACAATAAAGTTTTGGCACCTTGTCATCATTGGTGGTTAACCAATGTTTGATGACCAGAAGTTGCTGCATGAAGATAGTGACCATTCCAGTTGTACCATATGCTCCTTTGAGCTCAACAACTTGCCTTGTGCAGTCAAGTATGCTCATAAGACCTTGATCAATCAGCTCCCATTCTCCTCCTTCAACCGCTCCACATTCCTTCCTAGCAAAGAGTGTATGCGCCAGTGCCTTGTGCACATATATGATGGCTGGATTTCTGATCAGAGAAGCCTTGCTTCTTCCTGGCATGAAAGTCCCCTTGGCTACATGCTCCCAAAGGCTGCTCATCTCTTCTTTGCTAACCCCCAGATTCTGTCCTCTAGCGCTTCCATAAGAGAACACAAAGGCATCATCTATTGATGAGAAGGACATCCTATAGTTTTTCTTGGAAATTCTGAAAGTGATGAAGCCATCACCATATTCTGCAGGAGTCTCCTCTCCTGGCTCATAGAATGTCACTTCAAAGCTCGCAAAGAATTGAAGCACTTGGTCTTTATTGGTGATATATCATGGTTTTTATGGTTTTTAACCATGGTATAAATACTTTTTATTGAGTCTTTTTGGTCTTTTTAGAGTCCTAGTAGAGTTTTCGCAGGTATAGCACAATTGGAGCACAATTGGAGATTATGGAGCGTTTTGGAGCATTGCAAGATGAAGCCATGAAGTGTGCAACTCAGAAGGCGAATGATGGCTTAGGTGACGCTCGTCACCACTCTAGGGTGACGCTCTTCACCACTCTAGGGTGACGCTCTTCACCACTCTAGGGTGACGCTCGTCACCACTCTAGGGCGATGATCGTCACTCGTAGATGGGAAGGATCGTGACTTATTTTTAAAAGATGGAGGATTATTTGCAGAATTAGCCTAGAAGTTTCCAGTATTTGCAAGAAGGCCCCAACTCGTGTTTTAGCTTGTATATATAAGATTTTCAGCCATTGTTGGCTTTCATCTTAGATTTTCGAATTCAGAGAGCTAGAGAGAGGATTTTATTCAGAGCTTTTGGGGAGACAGATCCTGTACTCTTTTTGGAGAAGATTTCGAACCCCTTTATCTTTTATTCTGTTCATTCAATGTAAATTTATTCAGCTATGCTTTATGATTCCATGATCATGTCGAAGTAATCTGCTAGTTAAGTTAGGGCTTTTCAAGGGTTGACAATGATTTTGTAGAAATCGCTATTTGTTAGGAATATCTTTTGGTTCTTCATATCTGCTTGCTTTGAAACCGTTTTTCTTGGACACATCATATGGAAATTCGAAACCTAGGTTGTTTGATTGATTTGAGGGCATTATTGATAACCTGATCTAGCATTAGATGAGCAAAACGACTTTGTGCAAAAAGATTTGGCTTAGGAGTTTTTGAACAATTGAACTTGATCCTTAGTGCATGTTTAGATTGTTAGGGTTTGCAAAGAGATTTGAAACTCTGTGATTTAGACATAGTTAACTTCCGCAATGAGAATTGATTAGTTATATATTTGCGATTCATGTTCAACACGGTTCTTAATCATTCCTGATTTCATGCATTCTACATTCTCGGATTCAACCTGCGAATTGTCCTTACTTAGCGCTCTTAGTCTTGTGAAACTTAGATCAACAAACAAATGTCGCATGCTTTCTTTTATTTAGTTATTTCACATTACATACACTACTGATCGCTTAGCTTAATCCGAACTTAAATTCTATAGTGTAGTTTACATACTCCTTTGGGATTCGATAACCCCTCATACTATAACTGCCTTGCTGTGTACTTGCAGTAGTTTTATTTGGGTAAAACCGGAACCCTATCAAGTTTTTGGCGCCATTGCCGAGGAGTAATTGCTGCCTATCGATTTTTAGTATTAGGATTTTGTCTAAGTTTTAATTTGTTTACTAACTTTCTCCTACTTTTCCTTGTGCTGGTTTCAGGTGTATGCCTAATCGCAGTGCCAGAAGCAACAAAGAGAAGGAGCTTGTGACTTTGAGCATCGACGAACTCGCTAAGGTCACATGGTTGACAGAGAGGAAAACAGGTGGAATGAAGAAGGGCAGAGACTGGATCAAGATGGGAATGTCATAGTTGAACAGACGGTTCAACCAGTGGCACAAGACGCTGGAGCTGCTGCTGCGTTTTGTTCAGAGGACTCTAGGGGATTACAAGAGACCTGATCAGTTCTCTGCCAACAGAGCTGCAATCCGCCCTCCTGCTTTCCAGAGCAAAGATTTGGAGCTTAAGCCTGCTTATTATCAGCTGGTGGGGCAGCATCCATTCCATGGTTTACCTCATAAGCATCCAATGGATCATATTGAGTGGTTTGAAGATTTGGCTTCGTGTCAAAGCTAATGGAGTTAGCTTTTCCCTTACTCACTTGAAGGAGATGCTGCTTATTGGCTAAAGCAACTGGAGCCAGGTTCGCTGACCACTTGGGAGAGTACCAAGAACGCTTTTCTGAACAATTTCTATGATGATGCTAGATTAGAAGACTTGAGGACGAAAAATGCATCATTTTCCCAAAGTCCTACTGAAGCTTTTAAAGCTTCTTGGCTGAGATTCAAGTCTTATCAAAGGCACTGTCCTCATCATGGCTTCAGTCAAGTGCAGCTGCTTGGTATTTTCTTCAGAGGCATTTACTGGAAGTATCAAATGGCATTGGATGCTGCTAGTAATGGAAACTTCAACACAAACCTTCCTGTTGCTGTAATCAGAATGATTGAAAACTTGGCCTGCAGTAATAACACCAAGAATGCTGGCTTTCAGAGGATTCAACAGGCTGGTTTGAATGAAGGAAACCAAATAGCTGAAGTTAAAGCTAAGTTAGACAGTATGCAGAGCCTTCTGGTGGGAAAGAAATCAGTCCAATTTGTTGCAGAAGTGGACACTATCGAAAATCATGAAGAATTTGAGCAAAAGGATGTTAATATCATCAGTGGAGGTTTTCAGAGTCAAAGGTTTGGGAATCAGTAATGGAATAGAGGTTACAATGGCAATAATCAGAAGGGCACCTTCACAGGAAACCAAAATGCAACTGGTTACACACCACAGCCACAGTTCGAGAAGACTGAGTTTGAGAAACCATACCAGAACAGCATCAACTTCAACATGAATTATGGTTCTTCTTCCTACCAAACTGCACCTCCACAAGACAATAAGGTGGAAGATTTATTATTACAACTCCTAGAAGGACATCAGAAGATAACAGTAGACTTCAATGGCAAGCTATATTCGCTGTACCAAGACCTGAATGGAAAAATTGAGAGTCTGAACTCTCACAAGAAGAAGCTGGATGTTCAGGTTGCTCAAACTGCAGGAGCTGTTCAAAGGCAAAAAGTATTCCTTCCTGGAAGGACTGATATCAATCCCAAGCACCAGGTTAATGCCATCACATTCAGGAGTGAAAAGGAGCTTGAAACAGTGCAGAAAAAGAGGTTGAGTGCAGACCAGATCGTGCAACTGATGGAGTTTGAAGATGAAAATTTTGCAGTCTAAGAGTTGAGTGACGAGCGTCAACAAGGAGGAGTGACGCTCGTCACCAACTTACAAGGGAATCGGGGGCCGTCACAAGTCAATGACGAGCGTCACCCCCCTGGTGACAATCGTCACCCACCCCAGAATGAAGCTGCTTCGCCTATAAGTGCATATAACAGCGAGGAACAAGCTTATAAACACAAAACACCTTTCCCCAAGCATCCAAGGAAGTCTAAACAGGAGATAGAAGAAACCAGATGCAAAGCTATGATAGACAAGCTGATGCTTGAGATTCCTCTTGTTGATGCAGTCAAACTTTCACTTGCACTAAGAAGGTATGACAAGAGAATGGTTGTGAATGGTGTAAGTCCTGAGGAAGGACCATTGCTTACCAGAGACATTAGTGCAATTCTCTTGGGTGCAGTTCTAAAGAAGAAGAAGAAGGTGCTTGTTTCTGAGCAAGTCAGTGCTATCATTCAAAGCAGAATTCCAGAGAAGCTACCTGATCAAGGAAACTATGTGCTTGATTGCTCAATCTCAACAGGACATTTTCCCCATTCTCTATGTGATCTAGGTTCAAGTATTAATTTGATGCCTTCCTCTGTTGCTGCTAGACTTGCAATGACTGATTTCAAACCAGCTAAGTTGGGATCTCTCTTATCCTAGTTGATCAATCCATAAGAACCTCATAAGGCATTTTAGAGGATGTTCATGTTAACATTGAAGGTTGTATGATTCTCACAGAATTTGTGGTCTTGAAATATGTTGAAGAACCTAAAGATCTTTTTATTCTGGGAAGATCATTCTTGGCTACTGCTGGCGCCATCATTGATGTGAAAAAGGGGAAGATAGAGATTGATTTGGGTGATGTTGTCGTGAATTTTGACATGGATATGCTGTGAGAAAAAACCACCATTGATGGTCACACCTTTTCTGTAAGGACTTCCAGAGATGAAGAACAAATCATGGAGTATTCAGAAGACATTACTGCTGGGTATATCAATGAATCAGATAATAATGGGCAAGAGAAGAAGATGGCTGTGCAAGGAGCAATATCTGAAACTTCTGCAAAAGCTGTTGGGTTTGAAGATTGGACTGAAGATGGTATATTCAAGACTAGGCTCGAAAAAGAGGTTCCAATCAATGATAAGTTGCTAGAGGAAGACGAGTTTGTGATGGAGGCAAGAATTGCAGAGCTGAACTGCAGGAAAACTGCAGAAACTTGAACTGCAGGGGGCGACATATCCTGTACTCTTTTTGGAGAAAATTTTGAACCCTTTTATCTTTTATTATATTATTTCAATGCAAATTTATTCAGCTATGCTTTGTGATTCCATGATCATGTCGAAGTAATCTGCTAGTTAAGTTAGGGCTTTTCAAGGGTTGATGATGATTTTGTAGAAATCGCTATCTATTAGGAATATCTTTTGGTTCTTCATATGTTCTTGCTTTAAAACCGTTTTTCTAAGACACATCATCTGGAAATTCGAAACCTAGGTTGTTTGATAGATGTGAGAGCATTATTGATAATCTGATCTAGCATTATATGAGCAAAACGACTTAGTGCAAAGAGATTTGGCTTAGGAGTTTTGTGAACAATTGAACTTATTCATTACTGCATGTTTAGGTTGTTAGGGTTTGCAAAGAGATTTGAAACTCTGTGATTTAGTCATAGTTAACTTATGCAATGAGAATTTATTAGTTATATATTTGCTATTCATGTTCAACACGATTCTTAATCATTCCTGATTTCATGCATTCTACATTCTCAGATTCAACCTGCGAATTGTCATGACTTAGCGCTTTTAGTCCTCTGAAACTTAGATCAACAAACAAATTTCGCATGCTTTCTTTTATTTAGTTATTTCGCATTACATACACTACTGATCGCTTAGCTTAATCCGAACGTAAACTTTATAGTATAGTTTACATACTCCCTTGGGATTCGATAACCCGTTATACTATAACTACTTTGCTGTGCACTTGTAGTAGTTTTATTTGGGAAAACATAAACCCTATCAATTGGCTGAATATGGAGTTCCCACCAACTTTGTGAGGTCCATTGTCTCAAGCATAGAAGAGCAGTCTTCATAGAGTCCCAAGGCCTTTAGAGATGGCATATGGGGGAATCTAGTTGGCCTCACATCCACCTTTTGCAGCTTGTCATACAGCTTCCTTTGAGCTGAAGTGGTGCCTTTCTTCTTTTGAGGAACCTGCTCACTAGCGCCAACATCAGCCCTCTTTTTGCCTTGGGATTTGCCGCTTGGACTCCCAACTTCCTTTGCTTTGTCCTTTCTCTTGCCTCTCAGCCTCTTTGTTTGCTTCACTCCTTGTTGTTCTTCCCATGGTACCTAAAACATATTCTCAAAAGAAAAATCAGAACCATGGAAACAACAAAACACAAAGCTTAATGTTGCTAAAAATCACAAAAGGGGGAGTTTTTACAGAAAAGTAAATTTCTATCAGTTGTGAAGCAACTAAATAAGAAATGCATGCAAAGGATTCATTAAAAAAAATTTATAATTTAATTGAAAATCATGAATCTTAGCATGGTGAAACTAAACAAATGTACTAAAATGCAAATTCAAAGCTAAATAATTGAATTTGACAAGCAAGTATTCATTAATCTAAATGCTTCAAAAGTCAAAAACAATCTATTCACCATGCTAAAGAAATAGAATAAATATGAAGCATTACTCACAAATCAAGCAAACAACCACATTATATAATCAAGGTCTTAAGTTCTTAAGGAAAATGATAAATATTTAATGTGCTGAGAGACATTACCTTGAGTGGTTTGGCTCTCCTAGACACTTAGAACACTAAAGATATCGAAATTTTCGTGGTTGTAAACATGAAAATGAAAGTGAGAGAGATATAGAAGGTTTGGTGTTTATATAGAGGGTTGGGGGAATCTTTTTGTGGGGAGCAAGGGGACAAAGTAGCCTAACAGAGGTCCCACTCATTCTTGGAAAGGGGAAAGATTCAAATTTGAACTCCTTGATCTAGTTTGACTAAGGAGGGAAAAAAAATTGAAATGAAGAGTACTTACCCCGAGTGCAATATCGACCACCCAAGTCGATACTGTGATCGATATTGATCATATCGACTTGGTCCGGTCGATATACATGCCGATATCGGGTGTCTGGGTCATGATATCGACCTGTATGCACGTCGATATTGCTGGACATCTTCTGTATCGACGTCCTTTATGTCAATATGTAGTCCGATGATCATACTTGACTATCCAATATCGAGCTAGTAGCTCGATATGTAGCTCGATATGATTTAGTAAAACTCCATATCGGACTAACATGTCAATATCTACATCGATACACCTTGACTCATGCTGAACAGCATGTTTTCACTCGTCCCCTAAGGTGTATCAACATGAGATGTCAATATTCACCCTGATATGCCTTAAAAAGGGGGATTAATCGCCTTTCATCCTATCAGTTAAGGAATATTGTTGTGTTACATCGATACTGTGCTCGATATGCACTTGTAGGTATTGTATCGACCTGGTACATCGATACATGTGATCTATATCGGTAACAGTTGAGGCATATCGATCTGTTTGTTACCTGATATATTTCTTGTCACCGTATCAGTATGCCTTATACTGGTACTCTGATCGATACTTAATCCTCTCATGTTTATCGATAAGGATCACTGATATATCATGTTTTTCTGGTTTTTAACCATGGTATAACTCCTTTTTATTGAGTCTTTTTGGTCTTTTTAGAGTCCTAGTAGAGTCTTTGTAGGTTATAGCATGTCTGGAGCATAATTGGAGATATTGAAACTTTTTGGAGCATTGCAAGATGAAGCCAAGAAGTGTGCAACTCGGGAAGAAAAGTATGGATTTGGGTGACGCTCGTCACCACCTATGGTGACGCTCGTCACCACTATGGTGACGCTCGTCACCCATAAAGGAAGGAGCGTGGCTGTTTTATTAAAAGTTTGAAGAAATTGCAGTTTTAGTCCAGAAGTTCTAGTATTTGCAAAAATGCCCCAAATCGTGTTTTAGGTTGTATATATTAGGTTTTCAGCCATTGTTGGCTTGAATCTTGTATCTTAGATTTTAGAATTCAGAGAGTTTTAGAGAGAGAGTTTTTGGAGAGACAAATCAGACTCCCTCAGAGCAGATTTTGAACTCCATTATCTTTATTTCTTATTCCATTTATGCAATCTATTCTATTTATGATGTCTTCTCAATTCACCATGTCTGAGTAATCTGCTAGTTAAGTTAGGGCTTTTCAAGGGTTGATGATGAGTTTGTATAAATCGCTATCTGTTAGGAATATCTGTTGGTTCTTCATATGTGCTTGCTTTAAAACCGATTTTCTTAGACACATCATCTGGAAATTGGAAACCTAGGTTGTTTAATCGATGTGAGGGCATTATTGATAACCTGATCTAGCATTAGATGAGCAAAACGACTTAGTGCAAAAGAGATTTGGCTTAGGAGTTTTGTGAACAATTGAACCTTATCATTACTGTATCTTTAGATTGTTAGGGTTTGCAAAGAGATTTGGACCTCGGTGATTTAGACATAGTTAACTTCTGCAATGAGAATTGATTAGTTATATATTTGCGATTAGTGTTCAAGACGGTTCTTATTCATTCCCGATTTCATGCATGCTACATTCTCAGATTCAACATGTGAATTGCCTTGACTTAGTGCTTCTAGTTTCCTCGATCTAGATCAACCAAAAATCATTTGCTTTCATAATTCTTAGCTACTTTGCATCACATTCACTATTTATTGCTTAGCTTAATCTGAATCTATAAATTGCTAGTGTATTCTACATACTCCCTTGGGATTCGATAACCCCTTATACTACGATTTCATTGCTGTGCACTTGCAGTGGTTTTATTTGGGTACAATCTGAGCCCTATCAAGTTTTTGGCGCTGTTGTCGGGGAGTAATAGCCGCTATCGATTTTTAGTATTAGGATTTTGTCTATGTTTTAATTTGTTTACTAACTTTCTGATACTTTTCTTTGTGCTGGTTTCAGGTGTATGCCTAATCGCAGTACCAGAAGCAACAAAAAGAAGGAGCTTTTGACCTTAGGCGTTGACAAGCTAGCTAAGTTGGAGAGGACCATCAGGAAAGCTAAGAAGCAGTCTACAATAGTTGCTCCACTTGTCTTGGTCGCAAACGCAGAAGATCAATTGGTTGACAGAGAGGGAAACAGGTGGAATGAAGAAGGGCAGAAACTAGATCAAGATGGGAATGACATAGTTGAACAGCAGGTTCAACAAGTGGCACAAGACGCTGGAGTCCCTGTTGCTGCTAACAACGCTGCTGGGCGTTTTGTACAGAGGACTCTAGGAGATTACAACAGACCTGATCAGTTCTATGCCAACAGAGCTGCAATCCGCTCTCCTACTTTCCAGAGGAATGATTTTGAGCTCAAGCCTGCTTATTATCAGTTGGTTAGACAGCATTCTTTCCATGGCTTACCTCATGAGCACCCTATGGACCACATTGAGAGGTTTGAGGATTTAGCTTCAAGTGTCAAAGCTAATGGAGTTACCAATGACTTCCTATTCTGCAAGATTTTTCCTCATTCTCTAGGAGGAGATGCAACTTATTGGCTGAAGCAACTAGAGCCTGCTTCGCTGACCACTTGGGAGGACACGAAGAATGCTTTTCTGAACAATTTCTATGATGATGGCAGATCAGAAGACTTGAGGACGAAAATTTCATCATTTACCCAGGGCCTACTGAAGCTTTTAAAGCTTCTTGGTTGAGATTCAAGTCTTATCAAAGGGACTGTCCTCACCATGGCTTAAATCAAGTGCAGTTTCTTGGGATCTTTTTCAGAGGCATTGATTGGAAGTATCAGATTGCGCTGGATGCTTCAAGCAGTGGGAACTTCAACACCAACAGACCAGAAGAGGCAATCAGGTTGATTGAGAACTTGGCCTGCAGCAACAGCACCAAGAATGCAGATTTTCAGAGAATGAAACAAGCTGGTTTGGTGAATGGGAATCAGATTGCTGAAGTTAAGGCTAAGCTGGACAATATGCACAACCTCTTGGTGGGAAAGAAGTCAGTCCACTTTGCTGCAGAGGTAGAGACTTTCGAAAATCCAGAAGAGATTAAGCAAAAAGATGTTAGTTTCATCAATGAAGGGGGTTATTAAAGTCAAGGGTTTGGGAATCAGCAATGGAACAGAGGATATAACAACAACAATTAGAAGAGCACCTTCCCAGGAAACCAGAATGCATCTGGTTATACTCCAATGCCACAGTTCCAGAAGACTGAAGTTGAGAAACCTTACCAAAACAGCAGGAATTATCGTTCTTCTTCCTACCAATCTGCACCTCCACAAGACAATAAGATGGAAGCTATGCTGGAGCAGATACTTGAAGGACAGCAGAAGATGACATTGAACTTCAATGGCAAGTTTGATTCGCTGTATCAAGACCTGAATGGGAAAATTGAGAGTCTGAACTCTCAGATGAAGAAGCTTGATGTGTAGGTTGCTGAAACTGCAGGAGCTGTTCAAAGGCAAGAGGGATTCCTTCCTGGAAGGACTGATATCAATCCCAAGCACCAGGTTAATGCCATCACAGTTTTGAGTGAAAAGAAGCTTGAAACAGTGCAGGAAAAGAGGCTGAGTACAGAGCAAATCGTGCAGCAGATGGAGTTTGAAGATGAAAATTTTGTAATCTTTGAGATCAGTGACGAGCGTCACCAAGGGGGGTGTTGCTCGTCACACAAATTGTAAGACCCCGATAAATTTTCTTCAGAAACTGGTGACGATCGTCACCAGTTGGGTGACGCTCGTCACCTACTTCGAGCAGAAAATAGCGAATCATCACAGGTGAGTGACGATCGTCACCACCCTGGTGACGGTCGTCACCCACCTCAGAACGAAGCTGCTTCGCATATAACTGCAAATAATGGCCAGGAGCAAGCATATAAACCCAAGATACCATTCCCCAAGCATCCTAGGAAGTCTTAACAGGAGATAGAAGAAGCCAGATGCAAAGCTATGATAGACAAGCTGATGCTTGAGATCCCTCTTGTTGATGCAGTCAAGCTTTCACCAGCTCTAAGAAGGTATGTAAAGAGGATGGTGGTGAATGGTGTAAGCCCTGAGGAAGGTGCATGGCTTACCAGAGACATTAGTGTAATTCTCTTGGGTACAGTTCCAAAGAAGAAGAAGAAGGTGACTGTTTCTGAACAAGTCAATGCCATCATTCAAAGCAGAGTTCCAGAGAAGCCAAGGTGGTTACTGACGTTGTGTGCTTTGTGTTTGATTTTTAGAGTCTTAAAGTTGAGTCAAAAACCTGTTTTTATAGAGTCAAAATTTTGAAACTGTCAGTTTATCTTGTAACTATTCATAGGACGTTTATGCTTATAAGAACCATTGCCACAGTAGTTGTTTACAAGTCTTACTAAGATAAAGTCATATTTAGATCAATCTAGCAATGAAGGTTAAGGTTCTTAGAGAATCTGGAAAATTTGCTGTTAGCTCTACCTTAATGAACTTTAAACCTCTTATCTTGGGGCTTGATTCTCATTGATCTTGATTCTCTCTTTCAACACTGACAAGTATGTTTAGATGCAGTCTCTCTTTGATCTTCCCTGATGCAGTTTTTAAAAGTTTGAGTCAAAAGAATTGTGCATTCATGACCCTGTCTCCTCACAAAGAACAACAGTAATGAACACAATCAAACCCCTGCCTCCTCACAAGGAACACAAGTATTGAGTAGCACCATATCTTAGACAGTAAAAAACGAGAAAAGAGTTGAAAAATCGAAAAAATCAGAAAGGAAAAGATCAAGAGAGGAGAAAATAGGAGAGCTGTGTTGAGATTGCTTTGTTCAGTTGTTTAGGAAGGGAAAATAATCTATAAGTGATTGAGATGATAAAACCTTGATGAGATATCACACTTAGATAAAAATAAGGAATTAGTTGCTGAGATTTCGGATTTCTTGAAGGGATTTGGATTGGATTTGAGAGATTTGCTAAGCTTGTGATGATTAGACTGAAATTTGATCTTGTGTTGACTATGTGGTATGTGTACTCGAAAGTGTTAACTAATGTGGTGTCTGGAGCATATTGGAGATATTGAAGTTTTTTGGAGCATTGTAAGATGAAGCCACGAAGTGTGCCACTCGGGAAGAAAAGTATGGATTTGGGTGATGTTGTGACGCTCATCACCCATAAAGGAAGGAGCATGGCTGTTTTATTAAAAGTTTGATGAAATTACAGTTTTGGCCCAGAAGTTCTAGTATTTGTAAAAAAGCCCAGATCGTGTTTTAGCTTGTATATATTAGGTTTTCAGCCATTGTTGGCTTGGTTTTCGTATCTTAGATTTTAGAATTCAGAGAGTTTTAGAGAGAGAGTTTTTGGAGAGACAAATCAGACTCCTTCAGAGCAGATTTTGAACTCCTCTTTATTTCTTATTCCTTTTTATGAAATCTATTCTATTCATGATGTCTTCTCAATTCACCATTTCTGAGTAATCTACTAGTTAAGTTAGGGTTTTCAAAGGGTTAATGATGTGTTTGTAGAAATCGCTATCTGTTAGGAATATCTGTTGGTTCTTCATATGTGCTTGCTTTAAAACCGATATTCTTAGACACATCATCTGGAAATTCGAAATCTAGGTTGTTTAATAGATGTGAAAGCATTATTGATAACCTGATCTAGCATTAGATGAGCAATACGACTTAGTGCAAAGGGATTTGGCTTGAGAGTTTTGTGAACAATTGAACCTGATCATTACTGCATGCTTAGATTGTTAGGGTTTGCAAAGAGATTTGAAACTCTGTAATTTGAAACAAGCGCTTGTTTAGAGTCACTTAGCTTGACTTTCATCAGCTACTTTGTTAAGGTGTTGAGCAGGAGTCTTGGAACTCTTTGGTATGATCTTGCTTCACTGGACTCTCCTGGTGAACCCATCAATCTTCAGCACTGCAAAAGGCTTAGATCTTCCCTCTTGCTACATCTTGTAACAAACTTCACCACTCATAGAGCCAAATGGTCTCAAAACCACTCCTTCTTCTCTACGACCCAATAAAATTTCATTCACAACATCAGAACGAGCCACTTCGAGGACCTTCTCTTTAGTGGTATCAGCGAACATCTTGGACAGACCGCAACCATCAAAACTTGCACCCACATAGCCTTCAAACTCTGGCTAATGCTCCACAACATTATTCAACTTCTTAACCTCCATTAAGAAGGCTTGCTCATCTTCCAGCTTGTTCCCTTTGGAGTCAAACTTCAACACTTTCTCCTTGGTCAATGTTAGCGCTATTGTGCACTACTTTGCATCAAATATTGCACCAGCTGAAGCTAAGAATGGTCTCCCTAGAATGATGGCATTTTTGATCTTCCCTTAAACATCTAGGACCATGAAATATGTTGGGATGATCACTCCTTCAATCATCATTGGCACATCTTTAAGAGCTCCAAGTGGTGCCTTTACTGTGCCATCAGCTATGGCTAGAGACACACTACTCTCTTGAAGTTGAGTCTATCTAAGCACCTTAGCAGTAGATGATGGGTAAAGGTTGATACTTGCTCCAAGGTCACAAAGACAGCTCTTGAAATTTTGTCCCTTGAGTTCACAAGGGAGAGTAAACAATCCAGGATCTCCTAGCTTCTTGATGTTCAATACCTCAGTCTTGGCAATGGCTTCTTTCAGCTCTGTCCCAACATCAAGACCTCTAAGATTCATCTGGTTGGCGTAGAGAGTGGTGTACTTATCCATAATCTGTCTCTTAAACTTTCCAGGAAAGGGAAGAGATGGATTGTAAGGAGAGTGATCAAAGATTCCAGTTTATTTCTTGGCTTGACCATCCTCAAGTAGCATAGTCTTCTCCTCTTCATTAGTGGCTGCTGCTTCAGGAGACTCTTCCTTTGTATCCTCTTTGTTGGCGTTAGCTGCCAAAAAGTCCTTTCCCATACTCTGAAGTTCAATGTCCGCATTGAGAAAAGAAAGGAACTCTGCAATGGCAGCTTCCTCTTCATTTGGGAAGGTCTCTAGTTCAGTGACTATGGCATTGCAGAACTCCTTAGGATAAGCTTCTGATTTTCCAGGGAGGTTTCCTTGAGGTTTAAGACCAGCTATGGCCTTGTTGTTCTCTAGTGTCTTCTCTCTCGAAGCCAACCCATCAAACTTGTTTGACAACTGCATATGAAGAGTATCCATTCTACTGTAAACCTCAACAAACTTCTTTGTGATCTCCACATTGGTAGCTTGTTGGCCTTGAAGGAGTGGTTGCAGCAGTCCTTTCACTTCAGCATCATTGGTGTTGGATGAGCTCGCTTGACCTTGAGACAATCCAGGAGTAGCAAACTGCTTTTGCTGGAAGTTGTTTTGGAAGTTGTTCCTTGGTGCATATACTTGGTTTAATGGCGCAAAAGGCCTTGGCTGATTCCCTTGAGGTTGCTGTTGAGGGTAAACTTGATCTTGGGGATTGGCAACATTTTTGCTTCTGTAGGACAGGTTTCTGTTTGGTCTGTAGTTCCCATAACCATTGTAACCACCTTGATTCCCCAAGTAGTTCATCTCTTTTACTTGTAGCCCCTCTTCAGTAGGCAGCTCCACCATTTAACCAACATAGTTGATCTCTTTGTGTTGCACTTGGAGCAGTTTGTCAAGCCTAGTGTTCAGCTATTTCAACTCTCTTCTTGTAGACTCCATCCTCTGCTTTTGGAGTTCTATCATAGTCTTCACTATAATTGCCAACACTTTGAGCTACGTTCTCCACATGCTCTAGGCCTTCATCTACATCCTTAGATAGGAAGTTTCCATTAGAGGCGGTATTAAGTAACATCCTGATCTTAGGGAGAGCGCCTCTGTATAGGGTGGAGAGGAGTGAACCTTGTGAGAATCCATGGTGAAGGGCACTGAACCCTTTCAATCTATCCCATGCTTCACCAAACCTCTCACAATTCTTTTGAGCAAAACCAGAGATTTCATTCCTAATTCTAGCTGTCCTTGAAGAAGACAAGAACTTGGCCAAGAATGCTCTCTTGTACTCATCCCAACTCGTGATGCTGCCCTGAGGTAAATTCTTCTCCCATTTGGGAGCTTTCTCGCTAAGAGAGAATGGGAACAGCTTCAACTTGAAACCATCTTCACTGACTCCATTGATCTTGGTGAGAGAGCAGAACCTATCAAAGTTGTCCAAGTGGTCCAAAGGGTCTTCTAAAGGTAAGCCATGGAACTGGAACTTGCTTCCTTGTACCATGGAGATCAGACCAGACTTGATCTCAAAGTTGTTATTTTGAACAGCTGGAGGGATGATTCCTGGAACAGCTGGAGGGAGGAACTGGAACTTGCTACCTTGTACCATGGAGATCAGACCAGACTTGATCTCAAAGTTGTTATTTTGAACAGCTGGAGGGATGATTCCTGTTCTGTTGTTGTAAGCCTTGGGCA
The DNA here is from genome assembly GCA_911865555.2 of Thlaspi arvense. Taxonomy (NCBI): domain Eukaryota; kingdom Viridiplantae; phylum Streptophyta; class Magnoliopsida; order Brassicales; family Brassicaceae; genus Thlaspi; species Thlaspi arvense. Next base: position 36,190,683 of record OU466862.2, read on the forward strand.
CATCTCCTGCTCCAATGGGTCTGATTGGGCGTGCACCATGTGCTGGTCTTCTCTAAACCTTCTCACCTTGGACTCCTTGCTGTCCCTGAACGCCAGCAACTCCTTGCACACCTTGTGATCCTGGTGATCCTTAGAATCGCTGATCATCTATACCATGCTCCATGTTGAGCTGATGAAACCTTTTTAGTCACTCTCTTTCCCTTGTTGCTCTTCAGGCACTTTCTACTTGCAGAATGTTGTGTTGATAATCCAGCAGGTTTTGATTGCCTCTAGACCTCAAGTTCATACTCCTATAAGCAGAAGAGCAACTTGCAAATCAGTAGCAAACCACTTAACACTATTCTTTCACCTAAACTCCTAACCTAGAATCAAGCTCAAAATGCAAGCTGATATCTACAAGAGAGCTTCTCCTTGCCAGCTTTAATCCTACACTTTTTGCCAAGATAAAATCCGAAAATTATGTATGCAAGGCCTCAAAACTCTCACAAATGGTGTTTAGGCTCAAAAAGGAGGTTTGGTTAAGGGTGTGGATTGTCCCATAAATATGAGAATCAGCTATTTGAATCAACAAGAGTGGTAAGAAGGGAAGATGATGATCCAAATATGTATATGGTAGCCATGAATTCACTTTTCAATGCACACACATGATAATTAAAAAAATCAGGTTTAGGTTCTAATAGATTAGAGTTGATTTTCAATAAAAAAATGGTTTCAGTATTAGATAAGTGAATCCAATTTAGCAATTCAAACATGGTTCAGCCTTAACTTCTAACTTCTTATGATGCATCAAACAATTAACCACTTAGACATTTAAATCAGTCCTAAACACTTAGCATTTTACAAGGAAGATTCATCATTGTGCCCTATGCAAATGCAATGCAACCTATATGCAAACACTAGACTCAATCCTAAACAAATGAAAAGCAATTATATTCTCTCTTCTTGGTTTGCAAAAGATGCAAAAACTTTCAACATTTTTGTTTTTTTTTTGTATTTTTCTATGCACTTACATGTATGCATAAATGCATGAGACTCAAGGATGAAAGAAATAAAAAACTACAAAAAGAACATATAAAGTCAAACCCCAAATCCCCCCCCCCCCCCCCCCCCCCCCCCCCCCCCCTTCACCTGGATATATGAATGATCCTGATGTTTCTGGTTGTGGAGACCGACTTGCCCTCCTCTTATTTCTCCTCCTCTCTTGTGAAGAAGATGCTGTTTTAGGTGGAGGTACCCAACTAGGCCAATGTGCTTGCACTTGAGTTGGGTTTCCTTGAGAGTCATACTCCTACCAAGTGGTGTAAGCTTCAGAAGGATAGTAGGCTGGTGCTTCCCATGCTGATGACGGATGGGACATAGGGACATATGATGAAGCCCTAGCTAGTTTCGAACCTAGCCATTGAACAGTTTGTTGCACTTGGAAGGAGTGTCTCCTTTGGGGCATCCAGTTTGCCTCCTCTTCTTCATTTGGCTCTTCTTGTTGCATAGGCTCCTAATAATGTAATGTAAACTCATGACCATGGCTTTCTTGAGAAGCTCCTTGTGATTTGGACTTGTCTTTCTTGAACTTCCCCTTCACCAAATTCACAAGCTTCGTTTTGGTTTTATCTTGCCATTTGCACCATCTTTGAATCTTGTTGATGTAGTCATGAGCATACTTCAGTGAGCCCCTTGACTTGACATTTAATGAGGATTGAAGTAAAACCTCTTGGAATTGTAGTCCAGCAACTCATCTTCTTCTCGTTCCTCCTCTTGGAATTCCTCCACATTTTCAGCACCAACAACACCTTCTCCTTCTTCCTTTTCAGAGCTCTTTTCACTTTCCTCTTCACTATCCTCCTCTCTTTCTTCAGTAATGGCGCCACCATGGTAGAGCTGTCTCTCTGTTGGGCAGAAGTCTATGAAGCTTCTTATCAGCATAGAACTCCATCCCAACGCTGGCTGAAAGCTCTCTAAAGGTGGCTGTAAACTTCTGCTTGCCAAGTCTAAAGGATATCCAGCCATCTCCATTGTCAAGCTCACTCTCTTCATAACTCACCACTTGAAAAGTGGAGAGAAACTGAATGGTGAGATGCTGGTATGAGGGAAGCGCCAGCTCCATGAACTTGCCAAGCCTCATCTCTTCAATAATTGTTTTGCAGTCTTCATAGATCCCAAGCGCCTTCATTGTTGGGATACAAGGGTACATTGTAGTCTTGAAAGTTCACTGGTTGAAGAGTTCTACAAACTCCCTAGCGCTTGGTTGCTTGTTTGGGGCTTCTTATACAACCTTGTCCTTCCCTTTATCCTTGGACTTGGTAGCTTTGCTTTCCACTACCCTTTTTCCAGCAGCCTTTGAGGATTGTCCTTCAGAAACACCTTTGCCCTTGTACTTGATTGCAAGTGCCTTTTTCCTAGGTGCTTGGCCTTTGTTTTTAGCAACCTCCTTTGTCTTTCCCATAGTACCTACAAGTACAAATCTTAAAAGACAATAAGTTTGGAAACAAAGGGATGAAGAATCATGATTTTAAAACTCTTAAATTTTTTTTCTCAAATCTAAGAGAGGCTTAACTAGTTATTAAAGAACGCAAACATCTAAAGAACTAAGAGAATTCAAGAGCAAAAATCATAGGCATGCTAGAGTTCTAAGCAAATTTTAACTACTTATGCACATGAACCTAAAATGGTGGCTTTTAAACAAGATGAGACATGACTATGCATAATGAATTTAAAGCAAAGCAAGCTAATAGATTGATGAACAGTAAACAACTCTAACATTTTACTTTCTTAAACTACCAAATTCCACCATGTAAAATCAAAACAAGCACTTAAACTAAACAAAACTATTCTTAAAGCATAAGATTCATATGATCTAAAGTTCAAACCATAAGAATAAGTAATTGATTAGTGGAAGATAGCAAACCTTTCTGGGACTTCTAAGCACTTTCAAAGACAAATAAAAGAGAGAGAGAACTGAGAAATTTTGTAGCTATAAGTGAGAGAAGAGAAAATGTGAAGTGTGAAGAGAAATGAGGAGTTTGTTGGTTTTTATAGAGCCAAGGAGGGGAGACAAGGAATTTAAGGAGTGGAGGACAAAACCAAAAGTGCTCAGAAGTGGGTCAGAATGGCAGGGAGGAGCCAAAAAATTTAAATTCAAACTCCCTTGGCTCCAAACCAAGAGAGGCAAAATTTTTTAAGTTAGAACTACTTACCTAGCTGGCCACATCGATCACTTCTGATCGTTGTGGATGATCGATGTGAACCACATCGAGCATGGTTGCTCGATGTTGATGACTGATGTAAGTTCCAGAACCTCCTTCCCCTTAACATCATACGATGTTGATGTACGATGTAGGCACATCGAGTAAGCTTTGATCAATGCTTGTGCTCTATGTAATCTGTCAAACGCTAGGCCAGTTTACATCATACGATGTAAAGGATCAATGTAGATCAACTTTCCCTCTTTCTTTCACATCATACGATGTGGTTGATCAATGTAGTTTGTCTGACTCTCGGGATGATTACATCGTACGATGTAGGTGATCGATGTGATCCACCTGAGACACTTCCTTTCCCAAATCGATCATAAGTGACAGATGTAGTTGCCCGATGTGTCCTGATCCTACTAACATCAAGTTCCATTGATTGATGTTACTGTCCATTGTACCAGTATCGAGCTTGGCATGCTCGATGTTGGAGCTCGATGTTGACCAAAACACATGTTCTTTGGTTCACCAAACATCTTCTCAACACCTTATCCAAACTCCTACTTCTAAGAACACTAAAAATGCATAAAACCTAAAGGAAAAGCATAACTATGTACAAGGATACCATGGGACTACCTCCCAAGTGTGCTTGTTTAAAGTCAGTAAGCTTGACTTTGATTACCTCTTTAGTGGAGGTAAGGAGAAGGAGTCTTGGAACTCCTTGGTGGCACCTTGCTTCCCTTGACCCTCTTGGTGACTCCATCCATCTTAAGCACAGCAAAAGGCTTAAACTTCCCCTCTAGCTTCATCTTGTAGTAGACCTCACCATTCTTTGAGCCAAATGGTTGCAAAACCACTCCCCCTTCTTCAGTAACCAACACAATTTCATTCATCTTCTTGGAACCAACCAATTGGAGGACCTCCTCTTCAGTGATGTCTTGTAACAACCTTGACAAGCAGCAGCAATCAAAATTCTCTCAAGTGTAGCCTTCTAACTCATGCCAGATCTTGTCAACTCCTTTCATCTTGTTCAGCTCCATGGAGAAAGCATGTTCATGCTCTAGCTTGTTGCCCTTGCTCTCAAACTTCAAGACCTTCTCCTTGGTGAGCCTACGCTCTATACTGCTCCAGCCGAAGCTAAGAAGAGTCTTCCAAGAATGATTGCATTCTTTATCCTTCCCTCAACATCCAAAACTAAGAAGTATGTTGGGATTGTTACTCCTTCAATCATCATAGGAACATCTTTGAGGGCTCCCAATGGTGTCTTCACTGTGACATCAGCAATGGTTAAAGACACATTTCTATGCTGGAATTTGGTGTAACCCAACACCTTAGCTGTAATTGATGGCAACAGACTGATGCTAGCACCCACGTCACACTTACAGCTCTTGAAGGTTCTCCATTTGAGTTCACACTGGAGAGTACAGCAGCCACGGACTCCAATCTTCTTGATGCTCAGTTCATTAATCTCTGATTCCTCAGCCTTGGCTAGTACTTTTCCAAACTCTTCTTCTGCATCTAGACCTCTCATCTCCATTTGAGCAGCATAAAGGGTTTAGTACTTCTTGACTAGCTCCTGCTTGAATCATCCTCCAAGGGAATGTCAGGCTGGTAAACTGGAAGAACATCAGCTTGAAACTCCTTCTTAGCATCAGAGACTTGGACAAGGTCTTCCCCCTCACTTTGTTCATCAATGTCCTCATTGAGCAAAGACAAGAACTCTTCTATAATAGCTTCTTCCTCAGCAGTACTCAAAGCATTTTTAGAATCAATAACTTGGCAATACTCTTTGGGATTCATCTCACACTTTCCTGGAAGGTTACCTTGGGGGCGTGGTCCACTAGCCACTCCTTTGTTGTTATCCAAAGCCTTAACTCTTGCAGCTAGACCATAAAACTTGTTTGTGAGTTCCAGATGAACATAGTCTAACTTGTTGTGCACCTCAGCAGACTTTTTGTTCATCTCCAAGGGTTTGATCTGAGATTGAAGCACTTGTTGGATGAGACTCTTGATCTCACAGTCTTGAGAGCTGGAAAAGGCTTGAGCAGGAGCTTGAGCATTGAATCTAGGAGGGCTGAAAGGCGCTCTATGCTGGAAGTTGTTGTCCCTTTGTTGAAAGCCTTGGTTGTTGTTGTTTTAAGGCACAAAATGTCTTGATTGACCAGCTTGCTGTTGCTGTTGAGGTGGGTAGACCTGATCTTAAGGGTTGGCTACATTGTTACTCCTTTAAGAGAGGTTAGGATTGTTACTGTAGTTCCCATAGCCATTGTAACCTCCTTGATTCCCAAGATTGTTCATCTCTTCAACTTGGCAAGCTTCTTGATCTTCAATTTGAACCAAGTCTCCAACAAAGTTAACTTCCTTCTTTTCCCTTAGCAACTGATCAATTTTCTCATGAAGAACTTTGATCTCCTTCTTGTTGTATTCCAGCTCATCCTTAGCACTCCTAGGAGTTCTATCAAACTCCTCCTTGTAATTTCCATCTGATTGTGCAAGATTTTCCACAAGTTCATTAGATATCATTAGATAGGAAATTACCATTATATTATGTATCCAAGAGCATTCTGATCTTTGGGAGGGCGCCTCTGTAGAGAGTGGAGAGGAGTGAAGCTTGTGAAAACCCATGGTGTGGGCACTAAAGTGTGTACCCTTTGAACCTTTCCCATGCTTCACTAAAACTCTCATTGTTCCTTTGAGCCAAACCAGAGATTTCATTCCTGATTCTAGCAGTCCTTGAAGTATAGAAGAACTTGGCCAGGAATGCCCTCTTACACTCATCCTAACTTGTGATGCTCCCTTGAGGTAAATTCTTCTCCTATTGATGAGCTTTGTATCCTAGAGAGAATGGGAAGAGCCTCAACTTAAAACCATCTTCACTGACTCCATTAATCTTGGTGAGTGAACATAGCCTACCAAAGTTGTCTAGATGGTCCAAGGGGTCTTCTAAAGGTAAGCCATGAAACTTCCTTCCTTGTACCATGGAGATCAGACAACACTTGATCTCAAAATTGTTGTTCTGAATAGCTTCAGGGAGGATTCTTGTTATGTTGTTGTAAGCATTGGGCGCATCTCCTGCTCCAATGGGTCTTATAGGTCTTGGAGCTTGAGCTGCTCCTCTAGGACCCTGCTCTCCTTGCTGTCTTCAAACTCCTTGTTGGCCCTGTTGGCCCTAAATTCCAGCTACTCCTTGAGGTCCTTGAAACGTCATATCATCAACAACTTGATCTTGGATGTTCATCCCTAATCTCTCAAAGTGCTGCTGTCTTTCCCTTTGTCTCCTTGCCTTTTGACCTCTTTCCAGCACGTTGATGTTATCTATGAAATCCACCAAGTTGCTAGATCCTCATGATCTCAGGTTCATACACCTAACAACAGCAATATGAGTTAAAGATGATTAGTAACCAAATAAAAAGAAAATTTGATTTTAGAGATTCTACAAATCCTAATGATCCAAACAGTAACCCCAATGGCAACGGCGCCAAATTGATACAGGAATTTGAGTCCTTTTTTTAATCACCCATGTACTAATCAGTTGTAGCACATCATAGAGTTTTATATCAATTCAAGGGGTTAAACTAGATTCGACAAGGATTAAGAGCAGAATGCTTTAAGTCAAGTGAATCAAAGAAGAGAGTTGTTTAACACAACTAAACTATCAACCTGAAAGAACCAAGAACCAAGCAGAACTATTTAATGCAATACTTAGCAATGATCAAATTCAAAACACAGCAAGCAAAAACAGAACACTAGCAAATTCGATATTCAAAGATTAAAAGACAAGGATCCTAAATGTGGTTATTGACTTTGGGGAATTCAAAGACAAGACTAAGTTGTTATCAAACATCATTGACAATGCAAACAAGCAAGCAATGCCAATTCTTAGGCATAGAGTTCACAATCAAGAGAGAGTCCAATCTTTTGATAAATAACCCTTTGCTAATCACCCTAACAAGAACTAACTCTCATTAGTGCTAGAACAATGAACAAGCAAAAGCAACTCCATTCAAGCCAAAATACTTCTTAGATAGTCAATCTCTTGAGCAAAGACAAGCAAATCCTCTATTAAACAAGATGAGCATTTCATCAAACACTTGGTGAGCATAAGATGAAGCCTAAATCTAGATTCATGTGATCAAGGTAAATCTAGCCTAAGCACAGATTAATAGAGAGAAATCAACCAAATTAAGCACTAACAAACCCTAATCAAACCTCTAAATTCCCCTGATCTACTACATATTAAACCTTAAAGGTCATTACTCACTCATCATCATGAAAAACACCAAATCATAAGAGGAACATATGTTAAACATGATTAGGAGGGAGATTAGAGAAGATTAAATAAGGCAAATACAAGACTTTGATTAATAAGAGAGATTTGTTCTTACAAACACTGAAAAACTCTCAAGAAACTAAGTAAGAACAAAACTTGGCTAAAAACAATTAGTCCAAACCTATTTATACTAAATGACAAAAGCTCTAGAAGAATGGCAAACATGTAAATAAAAGGTGTTCGGATTAGGCAAACATCGATCATAAGCGAATGATGTGGATGATCGATGTAGTTCTTCTGCTGCTTGACATCAAGCTGTCTTTGATCGATGTGTTTGTTCGATGTGAACTTCAAGGCTCTCGGGTCCATTACATCGCACAATGCTGCTGATCGATGTGGATGTCGTGTGGCTTGACATTAATCATAAGTGATAGATGTGAGTGATCGATGTGGACTTCCATTTTCTCAGCTGCTTTACATCGTACGATGTAGATCATGTCTTGATCAATGTTGCACCCAAGATCACCTTCTTTAGCTCCTTTTGCTCCTCCTCAGCTTGGGAAACTACTTGAATCATCCCCATGCTTCCTCCTTGCTTCAAATAGCTCCTTAGATACCTAAAATTATCCTTAATGCAAAGAGAATGCAAACTACAACCTAAATTTAACCAAAGTCTAAAAGCAAAGGAAAATGGGACTAAAGAGAAGGAAAACATGCAAAAGGAAACCAAAACATGAACTAAATGCAAGTCTAAATGATGTAAATACAAGAAATATCAGTGTGAGAATTGATTAGAGGTCAAAACCTTACGTCAACAAGCAAAGTTTTAATACAAAAATTATCCAAGAAAATAAAAAGAAAGTCTTTGAAAGCAAGAACAAAGATTAATAGATTGATCCCAAAATTAGATCTTTTACATATTTATAGTAATTTTAAGGACCCTAGGACGTAGGGTCATTTTCATAATTTTCTAAGTGTCTCGGACCTCCTAACATCGGGCAAGCCTGCCTGATGTGTCTGCTCGATGTGGCCTGTTCTTTCTCGGGACATCCTGTCCAATGTTGCAGTATGGACGAGCCCGATGTTCAAACTTGTCTCCCGGAGGTTTTCACATCGAGCAGATGTGCCCGATGTTGGGCCTGGTCCAGCCCAATGCTCAAGTTCAGCTCCTGGAGGCTTTGACATTGGGCAGATGTGCCCGATGTTTGGTTTGGGTCAGCCCGATGCTCCAGAGAGGTCTCACGAAAATCGCCTGTAACTATTGAACCGCTGATGGGAATGACTTGAAACTAACGCCAGACGAAAGCTAACTCATCTGTGTACAACGTTCATGAAAATCTCTGATGCTGAATTGATAAGCGTTTTTCTTACGGTCTAATGCAGCAGAGAGGTTATCAAAACTCTAATGCAAGCAATGTTTTAGTAAGGCAAGCAGGAGAGTGTCAATCCACTTCTAGATGATAGAGAATCCACAGAGAATGCAAGGTCTAAGACAAATCTAAGCAAATGAGACAGTTTATGAGAAATAATCTAAAAACTAAATGCAGCAACCTAAACGGAGTGAAACCTATTTTAAAAATACTAGAAAGGAAGCAGTTACCACGAGGAACAAACAGATAAATTAAAGGGAAGAGCTTCGAATTGTTAAAATTTGGCTAGTCGATCGACCACAAGATCGACCACTAGATCGAGCAGAAACGATCGATCTCGTCTAAAACCGTAAGAACAATGAATCTAAAGACCAGGATTCTATCAGATAACAAGCTAAAGATGATATGAGACGTAAATATGCTAGGAGAGAGGGCTTTAGGGTTGAGATTCATATAAGGGGTTTCAAAGATCGATCTTGGGTTTGAAACTTTGGATCGACTCACATGGTGAGGATCTCTAAGCCTCGAAAACAAAACAAGATCTATCCGTGGCTTTCGGTATAGATCACTCTTTCATCCTCTCCTCCAAACCCATGGCTTTTGGTGGAAAGAGAGGTCGAAAGGCAAGGAAAACAAATTTCGAACAATGGCTTAACTAGTCCCCCAAACTTCCATGGCTTTTGGGAAGGGGTAACTAGTCTCTAAGGTGAGATCTTCCGAGGCCCCTGGATCCTGTCAAGGTAAGGGACCTCTCGGATCATGAAGCTCTTGGCGTGAGAGTCTTCAAGCATTAAGCTTTCAACACCTTGGAAGAGATAGCCTTAAAACGTTTAGAAAACAAACCAAGATCGAACCTTTTCTACCCCTTAATCCTCTCAACCCCTAACCCAAAGTAAACTACTCACTACACATAAAGTAAATCAAGCAAGGTGGAAGAAATGAAACGATGAACATGAAACAACGACTAGATTAAACGATAAGGTTCGAGAATACAAAAGCTTGAAAAGAAAACTGGTTCAACAATGGTGTTCTTCCGAAAACGAGAGAGAAAAACTTCTAGGAAAAAGTTAGAAAATCTAAAAGTTATCGAAAAAGCATTCGCCGCCTTGCCTAAAATGTCAAAACAGTCCAATGGTCCCCCCTTCGCTAACAGCCAAAAACGGTTGAAAGGACAGAGATCGACCATTGGATCGAGTTGTTCTATCGATCATATCCGGCCATCGTGTCTTCGGCTCGATCCGGGTCTCGATCTTCTTCGGTGAATCGAGTGTTGCATCCGATCTCGGTATCGATCTTTGGGAGGATCGAGTGGTGTACTCGATCCGGCTCTCGCTCTGCATGGCGTCATTTACGTCCGTACCGATACATCGATTGCTTCACTCGATCTCCATCTCGATCATTATCCTTGGATCGCCTAGTTGGCTCGATCTTCTGGTCGATCAACTCCTAGATCGACCGGCCATGCTCGATCTGCTCCTCGATCACTGGTCCTTAGCACACTCCCGAGCTTCCATGAACTGCTACATTGGCTTCCACACCTCCACGAACCTCCGTGTCTCCAAAGCAACCAGAAACAACCTGGAATGGATGCAAAATGCAGAAAAAATGCATATGCTGATGCAAGAATGCTCTAGGACCCTAAGTGATGCAATCTAGCCTAAAACATGATACAAATGCATGAAAAACAACCTAATGAGTATGCAGAATGTATGCAATATGCAATGATATCATGAATCGAGACGGAGATCTTATGTCTAAGCTGGTCTTTCGGTCGTTGTTTCTAGCCGCTTCAACAAGATACGTCTTCTCATTTGGCTTGTAAATGCCTTGGCTTGCATCCATGATCATCTACCATGCTCCTAATAGTCTCCAAACACTCCAGGAATACCTGCCACGCTCTCCAAATGCACAAAACATGCAATGCTTATCCTAAAGCACACTAAGTCTAAAATGGATGTTATTGGGACTAAAACCTAAGGTAAAAATGCATGGATAGGACCTAAAAAATACTATGAATGGATGTTAAGATTGTGTAGTTATGAAGTATATCAACTCCCCCACACTTGCCTTTTGCTTGTGCTCAAGCATTCAAGAATAAATAAGGGAGAGAAGTTTATAAATGGGAGCTCAAAACTAAAGGAATAAATGTAAGAAATGAGATCAGTGTCCAAGATACTAATTATAAGATGCAAAGAGCTTGTTCTACTTCAAAATCTTTAGCCATACTCATCTCAAACAAGCAATGAATTCAAGCTTTGTCTATCCAAGCATTCATATCATCCATCTCTTTAACATTTATTTATTGTAACTAAGTGAATCATGATCATGCATATAGAGTGAAACCATTTGGCTAAGGGACTTGGTTTTAAGACAAAGATGATCTCAATGTAAAGGGCTTTTAGTGTTTCAAGGGATCACTCAATGAAAGGAATCAATCTATGGAAAAATGCTAAGAGTAAAAACTAATTTATGCATACAAAGATGACTCTCATCTACCCCCAATGCCTAAATCAACTTCTATCCTGGTCTAAACCCAAATATTACCCTTTTAACCTACCGTTTCCCAAGGCATTTGCTGCCTTCTTAACCTTCACACCTCTTTCACCTCCTTTCTTGATCTTAAAGGATTCTTCTTCACCTTTGTAGAATGCCTTTTCGCTTCTTTTATATGTCTTTCATTTGTTGTTGTGGCCACTCTTTGTTTCATCTTCTATGGATGCTTTCTGGCCAGTTTTTGATCTTGTTGTATGGCCTTGTTTTGCTTCTTGAGATCAACTTTTCCTTATGGGTTTAGAGCCTCCTTTGTAGCCACCATCTCATTACTTATTCCCCAAATCAATCTCCATGTATCACCCTGATACAGAGGTTTTTAGTCTCTTGCTCAATCACCCCTTGTACTTAAATCAGTTGTAGTATAGGGGTATATCTCAATCCATGGAGAGTTGTTGAAAAGCAAAAGAGTTTCAAGCAGAAGTCCTTAAGTCAAGCAAGCAAAGAGGGTTTTTGTTGCCTAAGCAACTGAACTAACAACCTAAAGCAATCAATAACCAAAAAGAATTCAGAAGAGACAGTTTAGCAATGATCAAAGAAGCAAGACAGAGTAAATAAACAAAGCACTTGAACAAATTCGAAATTCAACAAAGAGAAAGCAAGTGCCTAGATGTGGTTATTGATTTTGGGGGATTCAAAGACTAACTAAGGTTGTTTCAAACATTATTGATCAAGCAAACAAGCTAGCAATGGTGGTTCCTACACATAGAGTTCACAAACAACCAAGTTAAGTCCAATCTCTTGATAAATAGCCCTTTGCTAAACACCTTAACAAGAACTAACTCTCATTACTGCTAAAACATTCAACAAGCATTAATAATCAACTCTATTCATGTCAAACTGCTCCTCAAACAGTCAATCTCTTGAGCCAAGGCCAGCAATTCCTCAATAAAACAAGATCAGCATTTCATCAAACACTTGGTGGGCATAAGAGAAAGCCTAAATCCTAGATATGTGTGATCAAGACAAATCTAGCTTAAGAACAGATCAATAGAGAGGAACGCATGTTATTATGCACTAAACAACCCTTAATCATTCCCTAAATCCTTTTAATCTACCACATCTAAGTACCCTAAGCAAACTACTCACTAATAGCCATGTTTAACACCAAATGACAAGAGTAAAAGATGCTAATCATGATTAAAAGAGAGATTAAGAAAAGATTAATGGTAAATACCAACTTATATTAAATAAAGCAAGAAATTTGTCTAACAAACTAAAAGAAACAACTCAAGAATAGTGATATGACATGACTGCTCGAAAATCCCCAGAAAAATAATATTTATCCATAAAGAAGGAAGCCCTAAAGGTAATGGCAAAAGTGTAATAAATAGCAGCTCCAGACTGGGTGCCTATCGGTCAGTTGTGACCGATGGGGTGATCGATAGGAATCATATTGGTCTAGAATATGACCGATAGGGTGACCGGAAATCTCACGGTAAAGTTCTATTGGTCGCTTCTTTGACCGATATGCTTGGTCGATAGTTCTTCTATCGGTCACTCCTTGACCGATAGGCTTTGTGTCTTGACCGATAGACTTTGTAGAGATCGTCTGCCTTGGTTCCTTTTGCTCCTCTTGGCTCAGCTAGCTTCCTGTATCATCCCCAAAGCTCCTCCATGCTCCTCATAGCTCCATAAGTACCTAAAAACATCCATGATGCAAAGAAAATGCAAACTACATCCTAAATGCAAACTAAGTCTGAAAGGAGAAGAAAATTGGACAAAAAATAAGGAAAACAAGCAAAAGAGAACCAAAACATGTACTAAATGCAAGCCTAAATGGTGTAAATACAAGAGATATCAACACCCCCTCACTTGCCTTTTGCTTGTCCTCAAGCAAATAAGAACAATTGAAAGAGTGAGGTTTGAAGGTGGGCATTCAAATACAAAAGTGCAAAGGTAAAGAGATGGTATCAATGCTTAAGTGCCTAGTTTTGGGATGCAAACATTATCAGCCGTACTTTAAAGAAATTAGCCATGCTCATCATGCTTCAAAATGATCTCAAATCTCAACATAGGCAAACGCTCAAATCAATCCACTCTTGAACATTCAATTAAGCTCAAAATCATGGATCATGCTTATGCAAATCAAGTGAATACATTTGGATCAAAGGGTAAGGCTATGAGATAAAAATGATCTTATTCAAGCAAAGGATGCATAAACATAATGGATCACTCAATAAAATGATTCTATCTTAGGCAAAATTCCAAAGGTAAAAGCACACTTATGCATGCAATTTAAAGCTACCTTATACCCAAAGATGAATCCTAAACACTTCTAAACCCCAAAGTGAATCCCTAAGTCTACCCTTTTACTAAACTATACCATTTACCCTTCTTCATGGCTGGGGAAACTTCTTCTTTTTGCTAGTGTGGTTCCTTGTTTTTGTTGGGACTTGCTCTTCTTTGTTGCATTGGCGCCTTCTTCACCTTTGGTGGATTGCCTTGGGTCTAATTTCTTCTTTGGATTGACCCTTCAAAACTTTTTAAGTTGCTGGCGCCATTCTTTCTAAACTCTTAGAGCTTTTACTTCCCTTTACTTAACCACAATGCTAATCTGTTTCCCCTTTTCTACCATTTCAAACATTTCCCTCTTCTTTTCAAAGCATATAAACATGAAGTTCAAACTTAACTCTACCCTATTAACCCAAAACTCCTAACCTAGAATCAAGCTCAAGATGCAAGCTGATAGCTACAAGAGAGCTTATTATTGCCAGCTTTATTCCTAACACTATTTTCCAAGACAAAATCAAAAATGATATGCAAAGGCCTCACAGCTTTCAAGATAGTGTTTAAGCTCAAAAGGAGGCTTTGGTTAAGGGAGTGGATAAGCTATTTGGATCAACAAGAGTGGTAAAAAAGGAAAAGATGATCCAAATATGTATATGGTAGCCATGAATTGACTTTTCAATGCATAAGACATGATAATTCAAAGTCCAAATTAAAGTTCAAGTTAATAAAGTTGATTTTCAGAGAACAAATGCTTTCAATATGAGATGAGATGATCAAAATTAGCAATCCAAGCATGGTTCAGTCTTAACTGCTAGCTTTCTTATGATGCATCAAACAACTAATCACTTAAACACTGAAATCGTCTCTAAAACTCTAAGCACTTTACAAGGAAAATTCATCATTATGCCCTATGAAAATATAATGCAACCTATATGTCAACACTAGACTCAATCCTAAGACAATGAAATGCAACTGCATGCTTTCTTTTTGGTTTGCAAAAATGTGAAATTTGTTTCAAATTTTTTTTTTTTTCGTGTTTTTCTATGCCTTCGATAAATGCATGATATACATGTGACTCAACATGGAAGAAAATGAAAAACTTTTTAGTAAGTGGAGTAGTGGGAGTGGTAACTGTCTTCTTCTTGTTCATCTTCTTCATTGTTCTCATCCCTCTCTTCAATGGAAGGATCTCCTAGATATAGCTGACTATCATCTGGGCAGAAGCTGATATTGCTCCTTATAGTAGGGGTTGTGTGAAGCGGATTTGGAAGGAGGAATTATGCTGGTTTGTCGAGGCCATTAAGAAAGTTGTAGACATGCTACCCTTTGATGCTCCTCTCAAGGAAGTGAGTCTATCGGAGATAGTTCAAGTTTAGCCACAATGGTCCCAAGGCGTCTCCAGCATACTCGGACATTCAAGAACAAGAAGAGCAAGAGAGCAAGCTAGAGCCTTTGAGGAGATTGTTCCAGCCGGTACAGTAAACATTGCAACAATGGCTGAGCAGGAACATCCTGAAGGACCACCACCAGCTCACGGTGGTGTAGGAAGGGGCAATGGAAAGCCCATCCATGCAGCTAGATCCCCACGGATCATAGGCGCTAGAGATGCTCCTAATACGCATCACAATCGCTTTGGGATCACTCCTCCTCCCGTCCATAATAACAATTTTGAGATAAAGCCTGGATTAATCTCAATAGTTCAGAATAGAAAATTCCACGGGCTGGCTATGGAAGACCCCTTAGAGCACCTTGATAACTTTGAGCAGGTGTGTGGGATGATCAAGATCAATGGCATATCTGAAGATGCCTTCAAGCTGCGTCTCTTTCCATTTTCTCTTGGTGACAAGGCTAGGCATTGGGAGAAGACACTTCCACAAGGCACCATCACGTCTTGGGCTGAATGCAAGAAAGCTTTTCTCTCAAAGTTTTTCTCAAGCACCAGGACAGCTCGGTTGAGAAGTGAGATCAGTGGCTTCACTCTAAGGCAGAACGAGACATTCAATGAAGCTATGGAGAGGTTCAAAGACTATACCATTCAGTGTCCTCACCACGGCTTCAGTGAAGAGACCCTACTAAGCATAATATACCGTGGAGTTGCCAAAGATCCTGCTACTTGATACGACAAGTAAGGGCAATTCCCTTGGTCAAGAAGTTGAAGAAGCTATGGAGCTGATAGAGAACTTGGCATTGAGTGATGGAAACTATTCAGAGGACTATGACCGAGCACCAAGAGCAGCTGATCTAGAGTCTCACAATAAAGAGCTTAAATCCCTCCATGAGAAGATAGACAAGCTAGTGCTTGCAAATCAGAAGCAAGTTCACTTCATAAGAGAAGCTGAAAAGATGTCTTCGAGGAACTAGAGCTGAGTCAAGAAGAAGCTAACTGGATTGCTGGTCAGAACTACAACAAGAATCAGGGTTATTCACAAGGCTACCAAGCGAACAACAATCTCTCTTACAGGAGCACGAATGTAGAGAACCCTAAAGATCAGGTGTACCCCCTCAGCAAGCAAAGCCGTTTGTTCCTTACAGCAAGGGTTTTCAACCGAATAGTAGCTTTCAAGGGCAGAGGCAGGGGCACTTTCAAGGCCAGCCGCAGCAGCAAGGCAACAAAGGTTACCCTCCTATGTTTCCTCCCGGTTTTGTTCCTCAACAACAACAGATGCAACAGCCTCCTCAAGATCCGGTTCAAGCAATGTTTCAGCAGTTGCTTCAAGGTCAAGCTTCCACTAATCAGAAGTTTGCCGAGATGAACAACCTCCTTGACTCCTCTCTTACTGACGTCTCAACTCAGATAACAAACTTGAACAACAAGATCAAGCAGTTAGAGAAGGAAAAGGCTAGTACAAGCGGTCAGAACAGCTTACCGGGCAAGTGTGAGCAGAATCCAAAGGAATACGCCAACGCTATCACCTTGAGGAGTGGTAGAGAGCTTCCTCCGCGTGATGCTCCTATGAACAATGAGGACATTGTAGTCCAAGAGGGGGAGGGTAAGCTTTCAGCTGATGAGGAGATCAACTTTGATAATGTGTGGATTGAGAGACCAAGAAAGGGTAAAGAGGTAGCCGTAGAGAAGAAAGTGGAGCAAGCTACTAAAGAGAAAGATGTCTATGTGCCTCCATCGTATGTGCCTAAGCTTCCTTTTCCTGGCCGCTTTAAGAAACAGCTGATAGAGAAGCATAGACTCTTGTTTGAGAAGCATCTAAAGGACGTTGAGATCAAATTGCCTCTTGTGGATTGCCTAGCTATGATGCCGTAGTGTGCTAAGTTCTTCAAAAACACCCTTACAAAGAAGAACAAGGTAAGTGAAGAAGTCTTGGTGCTTAGTGAAGAGTGTAGTGCCATTATTCACAGAGAAATAGTGCCTAAGAAGCTAGGAGATCCAGGATCCTTCACCATTCCTTGTGCTTTGGGTCCATTGAAGTTTGAGAACTGTTTATGCGATTTGGGAGCAAGTATAAATCTCATGCCCCATTCTATAGCAAAGAAGCTCGGTTTTACACGGTTCAAAGAGTGTAGGATCTCCCTTGTGTTAGCTGACAGAAACGTGAGACTTCCAGTGGGTATGCTAGAGGATCTTCCAGTGAGGATAAGCAATGTCAATGTACCAACCGACTTTGTTGGGCTGGAGATGGATGAAGAACCTAAGGATCCGCTTATACTTGGAAGACCATTCCTTGCAACCGCCAGGGCAATCATCGATGTCTAGAATGGGAAGATAGCTGTACACTTGGGCAAGGACATTAAGCTGGATTTTGATATCAATGAGGTCCTGAAGAAGCCGACCATTGAAGGACAAGCATTCTACATAGAGACGTTGGATGCTTTGGCGGATGAACTGCTAGAGGAGTTGGCTCAAGAGGATCATTTGAAGATCGCATTGACTAAGGAGAGAGAAGAGTACGGTTTCTTGGAACAGAGGACTCAGGAGTACGTTAATCTCCTTGACTCTAAAAAAGTTGTCAAAGAAGATGAAGGCGGATGCCTAGAGATCGATCAGGAAATCAAGAAGATCACTCGATCCAAGACAAGAATCGAGAAGAAGATCGAGGACACTGGTCGATCCAGCAAAACAATCGATGGGAAGATCGAGAGAAGCCAATCGATCAGTTCAGAGAACGAGTCACAGACTCGATCTCGTACTCGATACACATCAAATCGAGTAAGTGAATCTAGTGAAGTTGCTCGATCTGGACCAGGATGAGTGCAAGATCGACTGGATGGCTCGATCTCTAAAGGGACAACGGTTCTAGAAAGCAGTCTTTTGGGTCATGACTCGGGTTCTAAGGAGGCTACTAAGGACAGCAACGCCAACACTAGCCACGAGGAGGACTGGAGCGAGCTGCTAGCCCCAAAGGTGGACCTAAAGGAGCTCCCAAATGGGCAAAGGTATGCTTTCTTAGGGCTTAATGACACTTATCCCGTGATTGTGAATGAAAACTTAAGTGATGATGAGTTGCACTCGCTCCTAAATTAGCTGAGAAAGTATAGGAAGGCCATTGGGTACTCTCTAAGTGACATCAACGGCCTTTCACCAATACTTTGCACTCATAGATTCACTTAGATAATGAGAACTCTTCTTCTATTGAACACCAAAGGCGCTTAAATCCGAATTGGAAAGAGGTAGTCAAGATACAGATTCTTAAGTTATTAGAGGCTGACGTGATCTATCCCATAAGTAACAGCACATGGGTTTCTCCTGTACACGTGGTGCCTAAGAAGGGAGGGATCACAGTCATTAGAAATGAACAAGATGAATTGATACCTACTAGGACTATAACTGGTCATCGTATGTGTATAGACTATAGGAAGCTCAATTCTGCTACTAGAAAGGATCATTTTCCTTTATCTTTTATTGATCAAATGCTTGAGAGACTAACTAATCATCCTTAATATTGCTTTCTTGATGGTTATAGTGGTTTCTTTCAAATACCAATCTATCCAAACGATCAAGAGAAGACGACCTTTACATGCCCTTATGGCACCTTCGCTTATCGAAAGATGCCATTCGGGTTGTGTAACGCACCAGCTACGTTTCAGCGGTGTATGATGTCGATCTTCTCTGATCTAATAGAGGAGATGGTAGAAGTGTTTATGGATGACTTCTCTGTATATGGTGCGTCTTTTTCTGCTTATTTGTAGAATCTTTGCAAGGTACTTAAGCGTTGTGAAGAGACAAACCTTGTGCTTAACTGGGAGAAGTGCCACTTCATGGTGAAAGAAGGGATCGTGCTTGGCCACATGATATCAGAGAAGGGCATAGAGGTTGATAAAGCCAAGGTTGAGGTCATGATGATTCTTGAGCCGCCGGTTAATGTCAAGGGGATAAGAAGTTTCCTAGGTCACGCAGGCTTCTACAGGAGATTCATAAAAGATTTCTCCAAGATAGCAAGGCCCCTCACACGGTTGCTATGCAAAGAAGCTGACTTTGTGTTTGGAGTTCAAGAGTTGCCTTTGTGATCTCGGAGTTCAAGAGTTGCCTTTGTGATCTCGGAGCTAGTATAAATCTGATGCCTCATTCCGTAGCAAAGAAACTTGGCTTTACCCGGTTCAAGGATTGTAGAATCTCGTTGATACTAGCTGACAGGAGCGTGAGGTTACCCGTGGGTTTTCTTGAGGACTTGCCAGTGAGAATCAGCGGTGTAAACGTGCCTACAGACTTCGTTGTGTTGGAAATGGATGAAGAACCTAAGGATCCACTCATTCTCGGTAGACCTTTCTTAGCCACCGCCGGAGCCATCATAGACGTCATGAACGGGAAGATAGCTCTGCACTTGGGTAAAGATATAAGACTGGACTTTGATATCAATGGGGTTTTGAAGAAGCCTACAATAGAAGGGCAAGCTTTCTACATTGAAACGTTAGACGCTTTAGCGAATGAGTTGCTAGAGGAGTTGGCTCAGGAGGATCATTTGAAGCTGGCATTGACTAAGGAGCCAGGAGAGTTCGGTTACTTGGATCAGAGGACTCAGGAATACGTTAACTTGCTTGATTCAAGGAAAGTTGTGCTAGAAGATGAAAGCGCTGGCCGAGAGATCGACTCCGAGATCGATGACATTACTCGATCCAGGGGTAAAATCGACAAGACAATCGAGAACACAACTCGATCTGGTGCAACAATCGACAGTCATATCGAGGAGGGTGATCGATCCAGGAGATTAATCGAGTTCGTAATCGAGAGATGCCTTCCGATCAGTTCAGGGTCTAGCCCGGAGATCGACCCAGTGTCTCGATATCTTACTCGATCCACATTAAATCGAGTGAGTGAATCGAGTGAAACTGCTCGATCTAGACGACATCGAGAGCAAGATCGACTGGATGACTCGATTTTAGAAGGGACAACGGTTTAAGAAGGCAGGCTCAAGGGTCATGTCTCGGGTTCTAAGGAGGGTTCCAAGGAGGAAAACAACAGCAACATCCACGAGGATGATTGGAGCGAGCTGCTAGCCCCAAAGGTGGACCTTAAGGAGCTCTCAAAAGGGCTAAGGTATGCTTTCTTAGGGCTTAACGAAACCTATCCCGTGATTGTGAATGAGAACTTAAGTGATGATGAGTTGCATTCGCTCTTAACTGAGTTGAGAAAGTATAGGAAAGCCATTGGGTACTCTCTAAGTGACATCAAGGGCCCTTTCACTAATGCTTTGCACTCATAGGATTCACTTGGATAATGAGAACGCCTCTTCTATAGAACACCAAAGCCGTTTGAATCCTAATTTCAAAGAGGTTGTTAAGAAAGAGATTCTTAAGCTATTAGAAGCTGACGTGATTTATCCCATAAGTGACAGCCCGTGGGTCTCTCCCATACACGTGGTGCCTAAAAAGGGAGGGATCACGGTCATTAAGAATGACAAAGATGAGCATATACCTACTAGAACTATTACAGGACACCATATGTGTATTTATTATAGGAAGCTTAATCTTGCTACTAGAAAGGATCATTTTCCCTTGCCTTTTATTAATCAAATGCTTGAGACACTTGCTAATCACCCCTACTATTGCTTTCTTGATGGATATAGTGGATTTTTCCAAATACCAATCCATCCAAATGATCAGGAGAAGTGATGTTAGGGTTTTTAATCCTTAGAATCGATCCTCAAACACACATGTCATTATAGTACTTGAGGTGCCAATCCAATCCAAAGGCTAAGGAACAATCAAGATGCAGAAAACTTGCTAAGCTAGGCCTAATCAAAAGAGGAATTTGAACTCTAACAACCTATGATGAACAAGAAGAAAATCTAACAACCTAAGGATGAACAAGAAGAAAGCAAAATTCAAAAGGTGAAAATCAAACAAAGCAACCAAAATAAAGGAAAAACAGAGCAAACTCAGAACATAGCTTAAAACAGAGAAAAGATGGGACTTGAGATGAGATAATTGGTAATAGGGAACTCTTGACTCAGCCTATGATGCTTACAAACTCACACAATGCTATTCCTTATGCATAGGATTCATTTATATGACTAATCCAATCTCTTGGAACTAATCTCTTTGCTAATTACTAAGTCAAGAACTAATTCTCATTAGTGAAATGATAAAGAGCAAGCATTAAGACAAATCTATCAACCCTATACTGCCAAATCACTCCCTAGACAGTCAATCTCTTGAGCTAGGATAAACAATTCTCTTGCAAAGCAGTTCAGGCATTTCATCAAACACTTGGTGGACATAAAATGAGCCTAAGATCTTAGTCAACTTAGCTAGGGCTAATTAAGCATTAAACACAGAAATCAAGAAAGGAAATGGAAGAATTAACACTAAGCAATCAAAGATAGAGTCTCAAATTCCCTAAACCTAACCCATCTCAAATCCCTAAAAAGAAAGCAAACACAAAAAAGGTAAGGTTCAAGACTAAAGTGATAACAAAGTGAATCATGCTTATGGTTAAGGGATCAAATCAAATTAAGAACAATTCAACTCTAGATAAGGACATCTAAAACAAGACAAGCTACTTTGTTCATTGGCATGTCAAACCCATTGTTAGTGGTGTATTTACCAACAAACAAGCAAGAAGCACAAGGTCCATAAAATCTAACAAGTTCTCATACCTCCACTTTTGATGGCTTGTGTGATTACTTATCACTTGCTGGAATATATCAGGCAACTACTCACTGGTTAGGTTTATTGCAGTTATCTAAGGGCAACTTTCCACCAATGGGTGATGCAAAGACTCATGACATTCTAAGCATCTATTACAAGACTTAAACCATTAAGACATTTCATCAAACACATGGAGTGCAGGATAAAACACCCAGGATTCTTGTATAATCCAAAGAGGTACTAGGCATTAAAGATCAATTAAGCAAGAAGAGGAATGAGATCTAGCAACCTAGCACATCAAGCATCCAAAAGAAACACTTTTGCATCACAAAAATCATGAATCTCTAAAATAACTCAAACCCTAAAGAGCAAATTCGAAATAACTAAAAGCAAGACCAAGACTAAAGATTAAAGACTTATGATTAAAAGAAGAATAAAACATAAATAAAAGTATACACAAGTGATCCAATCTCAACCCACAAAGGATTTGTTCTGGTTCTATGAAAAACCAAAGCAAAGCTTTGGGGAAGAGAAAGGATAAGAGAAAATAGATCTAGGTTTAGCTATTTCTAGGGAATATCCCCAAAAATAGCTCTAGGAAGCAAAAATAAAGAAGTCAAAGATGGTCAAAGATGCTTTTCGGACAAAAACCTATCGATCTGAAGGAAGGAGGTAGGAGATCGATGTGGTGATCGATAGGAACTTATGGTTGCGGACAGTGATGCTTGAACCGCCGTATCTTTTGAAATACTGATCGGATTGACATGATTCAACCTCCGTTGGAAAGCCTATTTGACCCTCTACAACTTCTATGAAGGACGTGGAGGCTGAATCTCACTGAAAGACCTTCGTTTTGACCCATACATTTCATATCGATCTGCACATCGGACAGATTTCTCTCAGCTTTGGTCGATACAGAATTTTGGTGCAGCCTAAAACCCGTCATCTTGGCTATTATTCTGGGTTCTTCATGTCCACTTCATTCACCATTATCCAAATGTCTTCCTTGCTCCATTTAGACCTGAAAAAGACTCCAAACAATGCAAAACATGCAAATGTCTAACCTAACCTATTATGTCTAATATGAATGCAAATGTGACAAAATATGATGAATGAATGCATGAAAGAGACCAAAAACTAAACTAAATACAAGCTAAAACAAGGTAAATTATGAGGATATCAACACCCCCACACTTAGATCTTGCTTGCCCTCAAGCAAGTATGAACATGGTGGAAGAGAAGTTTGAAAGTATGAGCTATTTGGTTTGAAAGATGCCAATAATAAAAATCAAGTCATTGTCCAAGTTAATGGTTCTAAGATGAAAATGATGTTTGCTCTTACTGAAAATCTAGCCACACTCATCACAAGCATATACAAGAAAACTCAAGACTTTCTTACACAAGCAAATCACATCATCTAATCTCTTTAACATTCAATTAACTCATCAACCAAGTGGATCATGCTCATGCAAATCTTGTGTTTTCATTTGGCTAAGGATAAAGCTTATGAGGCAAAGATGACCTCAAACAATTTAGAACAGGTTATATTTAAGTGCAAGGGTTCTCTCAAGAAAATGGAATGAGCTTTGTTAAAATGCTAAGGGTAAAAAACAACTTATGCATACAAAGGTAAACTCCCATCTACCCAAAAACCCATAAGTGATCTAAACTCCTTTGCTTCGTCCCCAAAACATAATCCTATTCTACCCTTTTTCTTGAAGCTTTTTGCTTCTTTTGATCCCATTCTTCATTCTCTTTGGAGCTTCTTTGATAGTGCATCTTCTTCTTTGATTCTTCTTGGAGGTTTGACCATTTCTTCTTTGCTTTTGCTCTTCTTTACTTTACTGGTGTTCTATTTGCTAGCTTTGGACACCTCCTTCATTTTCATAGAGCTTTTAATGATTAGCCAAACTTCCCAAGGTTACTTATGTGCACTCCTTTTCCTTTTCTTTCTCTTTTCCTTCTTCACTTGATAACCCAAAATTTAAATCCCAAAACCATCCCTTGTTAACCAAAACATCCTAGTCTATCTAGCTCAAGAGGGTGAGCTAGTTCTACAATGGAAGGGTCCCTTTGTAATTCTAACCCAACACTCTTTACTAAGGTCATTCCTTAGAGAAAAGGCCTCACAATCACTCACAAACAATTTTTGGCTTGAAAGAAAGTTTGGTTAATGGCAGGAAAATCTACTTAGACTAGCAAGAGGGGACAAAGAAGGGAAAAAGAAAGCCCATGTATGTGTATGGTATCTATGAAAACACTTTCAATGCATAAGACATGATAATTCAATATTTAAATTATGGTTCTATTAAATAGAGACTGAATTCAGGTCATGCAAGCTTCATCAAGACAAGAGTATCACGCAAAAAATTCCAAGTGTGGTTCAAACTTCAATTCAAACTAGACCATAACATCAAAGAACTAACAACTTAGTCAATGAAGTGATTTCAAAAATTAACATCTCTCAAAGGCAAAAATCATGCTCAAAATTTCGAATTGATGAAACCTCAATGCAAATGCAACTAGATGCAATCCTAAAATGCAAGATGCAACTAGGTGATCACTTAAAACTTTTTTAAAAAAAAAAAATTCGAAAATCTTTCAAAAGTTTCAAAATTTTGCAAGTATGAGAGATATGCAAGAGATGAATTCTAAAATTTGAAAGACAACTGTTAGTATCACACCCTCCCCCACACTTAAATTACACAGTCCCTGTGTAATCCACTGTGTAATGAAAGTGCAAGAGGAGCCAATATCCAACAAACAATTCAAAAAAATAAGAGAAGAAGAGAAGAAGAAAAATGCAAAAGTTTTGGAGTATACCTCAAGGTCTTGTAATGGAGGAGGAGTGGAAATGTTTTAAAGAATGGCTTGGAATGGTGAATGGTGAAGAAGAAAGCCTTTACTCCCTTGAAACCAGAAGTGTGCACCATACTGAGCAAGATCAAGGAGTTATATCGACCAAAACATCTGATATCCAGCTTGATGTAACTTTTGGGGTTCTTGCAGCGCCTTTGCCAAAATCGCAGTATTTCTTGATCCACTGCACCAAATGATACGAAACCAGCTGCATACGAGACCTAACTCAATTGTCTATCACTTTCATGAAGACATCCGGGGCTGAATCGAGAGGCAAACCCTTCGTCTAGGCTAATCTTCAAGTCGGTCAAGATGATTGGTCAAAACACCAGATGGATATGTGCTCACTCTATTCGCCATAACTCTTTAGTCACCGATATGAATGGCTCGAAACCAACATCAATAGAAAGCTAACTCACTGGGCTACAATGTTGATGAAGATCGCCGTGGCCAAATCGGAATGGAAACACCTCATCTGAGCTAATCTTCAGTCGATGAGCTTCGTATCAGTCACCCTTGACCGATGCTGGTGACCGAAATTCATCCGCTGGGTTTATGTCGATCACTTCTGACCGATACTGATGACCGAAATTCATCCGTTGGGTTTATGTCGATCACTTCTGATCGATGCTGGTGACCGAAAATCTGGTATCGGTCACTCCTTGACTGATAGCCTTCGTGCACAGACCGATTGGGTTGAGCGGTTTCACGAAAACTTCTGTAACTTTTTAACCACTGATGGGAATAACCTGAAACCAACTCCAGACGCAAGCGAACTCACAGGGCTACAACATTGATGAAGATTGTAGAAGCTGAATCGGAGTGTAGATGCTTTTTCCGAGCCGGTTTTGTCAGATGAAGTTTCTGGCCGCTTCAACAAGGTGCACCTTCTTCTTGGTTCTTGGTGTAATCGCCATTGAGAGAGTAGCTTGGTACATATACAGGCAATAAGAATGAGCAGAAATGTCTGGTTTGTACTCAGTATGTTGCCTACCATTTTTTCTTGGCCATAATCAGTGCATCAGCTCAATGAATAAGCTGTTGTACCTCTTTGGCATTGTCCACCTTGTGTTGAACCATTTGATCCATCTTAGAACCCTGAAACACTAAACTAAAGAAATCAAAAGCAAAAGGAGCATATATAGACAAGGGATAAACATGGAACTACTTTCCAAGTGTGCTTGTCCAATGATGAGAGTTCAATGGAACTAATGTTCCTTCTCCAATCATCAAAACACAAAAAACATAAAGAAAATAGTCTAGTCTAAGCAAATAATCAAACTCAAATGCCTTAGACACAATGAACTGGCAACGGCGCTAATTGATGTTGGGGTTTTTAATCCTTAGAATCAATCCTCAAACACACATGTCATTGTAGTACTTGAGGTGTCAATCCAATCCAAAGGCTAAGGAACAATCAAGATGCAGAAAACTTGCTAAGCTAGGCCTAATCAAAAGAGGAAATTGAAATCTAACAACCTATGATGAATAAGAAGGAAATCTAACAACCTAAGGATGAACAAGAACAAAGCAAAACACAAAAGGTGAAAATCAAGCAAAGCAACAAAAATAAAGGAAAAACAGAGCAAACTCAGAACATAGCTTAAAACAGAGAAAAGATGGGACTTGAGATGAGATAATTGGTAATAGGGAACTCTTGACTCAGCCTATGATGCTTACAAACTCACACAATGCTATTCCTTATGCATATGATTCATTTATATGACTAATCCAATCTCTTGGCACTAATCTCTTTGCTAATTACTAAGTCAAGAACTAATTCTCATTAGTGAAATGATAACGAGCAAGCATTAAGACAAATTTATCAACCCTATATTGCCAAATCACTCCCTATACAGTCAATCTCTTGAGCTACGATAAGCAATTCTCTTGCAAAGCAGTTCAGGCATTTCATCAAGCACTTAGTAGGCATAAAATGTGCCTAAGGTCTTAATCAACTTAGCTAGGGCTAATTAAGCATTAAACACAGCAATCAAGAAAGGTAATGGAAGAATTAACACTAAGCAATCATAGATAGAGTCTCAAATTCCCTAAACCTAACCCATGTCAAATCCCTAAAAAGAAAGCAAACACAAAAAAGGCAAGGTTCAAGACTAAAGTGATAACAAAGTGAATCATGCTTATGGTTAAGGGATCAAATCAAATTAAGAACAATTCAACTCTAGATAAGAAAATCTAAAACAAGACAAGCTACTTTGTTCATTGGCATGTCAAACCCATGGTTAGTGGTGTATTTACCAACAAACAAGCAAGAAGCACAAGGTCCATAAAATCTAACAAGTTCTCATACCTCCACTTTTGATGGCTTGTATGATTACTTATCACTTGCTGGAATATATCAGGCAACTACTCACTGGTTAGGTTTATTGCAGTTATCTAAGGGCAACTTTCCACCAATGGGTGATGCAAAGACTCATGACATTCTAAGCATCTATTTCAAGACTTAAACCATTAAGACATTTCATCAGACACATGGAGTGCAGGATAAAACGCCCAGGATTCTTGTCTAATCCAAAGAGGTACTAGGCATTAAAGATCAATTCAGCAAGAAGAGGAATGAGATCTAGCAACCTAACACATCAAGCATCCAAAACAAACACTTTTGCATCACAAAAAATCATGAATCTCTAAAATAACTCAAACCCTAAAGAGCAATTTCGAAATTAATAAAAGCAAGACCAAGACTAAAGATTAAAGACTTATGATTAAAAGAAGAAGAAAACATAAATAAAAGTATACACAAGTGATCCAATCTCAACCCCACAAAGGATTTGTTCTTGTTCTTTGAAAAACCAAAGCAAAGCTTTGGGGAAGAGAAAGGATAAGAGAAAATAGATCTAGGTTTAGCTATTTATAGGGAACATCCCCAAAAATAGCCCGAGGAAGCAAAAATAAAGAAGTCAAAGATGGTCAAAGATGCTTTTCAGACAAAAATCTATCGATCTGAAGGAAGGAGGTAGGAGATCGATGTGGTGATCGATAGGAACTTATGGTTACGGACAGTGATGCTTGAGCCGCCGTATCTTTTGAAATACTGATCGGATTGACATGATTCAACCTCCGTTGGAAAGCTTTTTTGACCTTCGTTTTGACCTATACATTTCATATTGATCTGCACATCGGACAGATTTCTCTCAGCTTTGGTCGATACAGGACTTTGGTGCAGCCTAAAACCCGTCATCTTGGCTATTATTCTGGGTTCTTCATGTCCACATCATTCACAATTCTCCAAATGTCTTCCTTGCTCCATTTAGACCTGAAAAAGACTCCAAACAATGCAAAACATGCAAATGTCTAACCTTAAACCTATTATGTCTAATATGAATGCAAATGTGACAAAATATAACGAATGAATGCATGAAAGAGACCAAAAACTAAACTAAATGCAGGCTAAAACAAGGTAAATTATGAGGATATCAACACCCCCACACTTAGATCTTGCTTGCTCTCAAGCAAGTATGAACATGGTGGAAGAGAAGTTTGAAAGTACGAGCTATTTGGTTTGAAAGATGCCAATAATAAAAATCAAGTCATTGTCCAAGTTAATGATTCTAAGATGGAAATGATGTTTGTTCTTACTGAAAATCTAGCCACACTCATCACAAGCATATAATAAAACTCAAGACTATCTTACACAAGCAAATCACATCATCCAATCTCTTTAACATTCAATTAACTCATCAACCAAGTGGATCATGTTCATGCAAATCTTGTGTTTTCATTTGGCTAAGGATAAGACTTATGAGGCAAAGATGACCTCAAACAATTTAGAACTGGTTATATTTAAGTGCAAGGGTTCTCTCAAGAAAATGGAATGAGCTTTGGTAAAATGCTAAGGGTAAAGATCAATTTATGCATACAAAGGTAAACTCCCATCTACCCAAAAACTCATAAGTGATCTAAACTCCTTTGCTTCGTCCCCAAAACATAATCCTATTCTACCCTTTTTCTTGAAGCTTTTTGCTTCTTTTGATCCCATTCTTCATTCTCCTTTGGAGTTTCTTTGATAGTGCATCTTCTTCTTTGATTCTTCTTGGAGGTTTGACCATTTCTTCTTTGCTTTTGCTCTTCTTTAGTTTACTGGTGTTCTCTTTGCTAGCTTTGGACACCTTCTTCATTTGCATAGAGCTTTTAATGATTAGCCAAACTTCCTAAGGTTACTTATGTGCACTTCTTTTCCTTTTCTTCCTCTTTTCCTTCTTCACTTGATAACTCAAAATTTAAATCCCAAAACCATCCCCTGTTAACCAAAACATCCTAGCCTGTCTAGCTCAAGAGGGTGAGCTAGTTCTACAATGGAAGGGTCCCTTTGTAGTTCTAACCCAACACTTTTTACTTAGCTCATTCCTTAGAGAAAAGGCCTCACAATCACTCACAAACAATTTTTGGCTTGAAAGAAGGTTTGGTTAATGGCAGGGAAATCTGCTTGGACTAGCAAGAGGGGACAAAGAAGGGAAAAAGAAAGCCCAAGTCTGTGTATGGTATCCATGAAAACACTTTCAATGCATAAGACATGATAATTCAATATTCAAATTATGGTTCTATTAAATAGAGACTGAATTCCCGTCATGCAAGCTTCATCAAGACAAGAGTATCATGCAAAGAATTCCAAGTGTGGTTCAAAATTCAATTCAAACTAGACCATAACATCAAATAACTAACAACTTAGGCAATGAAGTGATTTCAAAAATTAGCATCTCTCAAACGCAAACATCATGCTCAAAATTTCGAATTGATGAAACCTCAATGCAAATGTAACTAGATGCAATTCTTCTTCTTCAGGAGTTTGACATGGAAATCAAAGACAAGAAAGGGATAGAGAACGGCGTTGCTGACCATCTCTCTCAGTTAAGAATCAACGAGTCTCTACCCTTAGATGATTCGCTTCCCGAGGAACAACTCATGGCCATCACTGCGGCTGTTTGTGGAAAGCTAGAGGGGCAGTTTGAGGAGGTTCTGAGCTTCAAAGACGAGGATCTTCCTTGGTACGCAGACATTGTGAACTACTTGGCATGTGGGGAAGAGCCTTCGCATCTTGACAACTATAACAGGAAGAAGTTCATGAGGGAAATGAGCCAATACTTTTGGGACGAGCCCTATTTATACAAGAGAGGTGTTGACAGCCTATACAGAAGATGCGTGAAAAGGGAGGAAGCAAGAGATATCATCTTTCACTGCCATGGCTCTTCGTATGGCGGGCACTTCGCTTCATTCAAAACCGCCACTAAGGTCTTGCAAGCCGGCTTCTGGTGGCCGTCCATCTTCAAAGATACCCATGAGTTCGTGATGAGTTGAGAAGCTTGTCAACGAGCAGGGAACATCACTAAGAGGAACGAGATGCCTCAAGTTCCCATCTTTGAGGTAGACGTCTTTTACTCGTGGGGCATAGACTTCATGGGGCCGTTTTGCTCATCCTACGGCAACAAGTTCATACTAGTAGCCGTTGATTACATCTCTAGATGGGTTGAGGCCATTGCTTCCCCTACAAACGATTCTAAGGTGGTGATCAAGCTCTTGAAGAGCATCATTTTCCCGAGGTTTGGAGTACTGGTGATAAGCGACGGAGGAAGCCATTTCATCAACAAGTTGTTTGAAAACCTTCTAAGGAAGTATGGCGTGAAGCACAAGGTAGCTACACCTTACCATCCTCAAACGAGTGGCCAAGTAGAGGTCTCAAACCGACAGATCAAGGCGATACTTGAGAGAACAGTTGGGGCAACACGGAAGGATTGGGCGGTGAAGTTAGATGACGCTTTGTGGGCTTACCGGACTGCTTTCAAAACGCCCATTGGTACTACTCCTTTCACTCTTCTCTATGGCAAAGGATGTCACCTCCCTGTTGAGATGGAACATAAAGCATTATGGGCTGTGAAGCAGCTGAATTTTGATCTAAAGACTGCTCAGGAGAAGCGCTTAATCCAGCTACACGAGCTTGATGAGATAAGGCTGGATGCTTACGAAAGCGCTAGGATCTACAAGGAGCGTACTAAGGCTGCTCACGACAAGAAGTTGGTACCCAAGGAGCTTAAGGAAGGAAGTTTGGCGCTGCTTTACAATTCAAGGCTCAAGCTCTTTCCAGGAAAGCTAAAGTCACGATGGAGCGGTCCGTATGAAATCAAGGAGGTATTGGCCTACGGAGCTGTCACGTTGGTAGGCAAGAGTGGGAATGCATTCACAGTGAACGGACACAGGGTTAAGCCATACATGGCGAGTGCATTTGACAAGGAGAGCACCTCAATGTTTCTCCAAGACCCACCATCTGCCTAAACTAAGTAAAGTCTAGTTAAAGACGTTAAAGAAAGCGCACTTGGGATTCCCATGTTTATCCTGTATATATTCTTGCCTTATTTCTTTTCCAGTTTTATGTTTTTATCTTCTGAGTGTATAGGAACAAGTATGAGGGATTGCAGGCCATGATCTTAGATCCAAAAGGAGTAAGAAGGGGCGAGTATAAGCTAGAGATCGAGTGCTAGATCGACTCATCCTATCTCGATCTTTGCTAGATCGAGCTAGTGAATCGAGAGGAGTTAGTCGATCTTGACGAGATCGAGTAGACAGATCGTGTGAGATCACGAGAGGACGAACACCCTATACGTTTAGCCTAAAAAGCAAACGAGAGGTGGATCGACTGAGTCACTCGATTCTCAAGGCTAGATCGAATAGTCTACTCGATCTGCCACTCGATCCAAGCTTAAATCGACCCCTAAATCGAGAACGTGGCTCGATCATGAGGACCCGTTGAGCCAAAAATTCAAGGAACGAGAGGTGCTATCAATCCAAGAGTCGATTCAATTCGAGTCGAGTCCCTAATCGAGCAACCCTCTCGATCCACACCATTATGGGCATGAGATCGAGTCCCAGATCGACCAAAAGGACTCGATCTCATGCCGAGGTAACATTTTCTTTTCCCTCTCTTCCTCTTTCCCTCCGGTTTTTAAATTCAAAAAGTGGTCAAGGCAAGCATCTTTGACCATGAATGATGTGCCTTGACCACATCTTTTGTCAGAAAACCACTTCTTTTTCCCATCATTTTGTTTTTGTAAGCCTTTAAATGTTTTCAGCTACTTTCACTCTCTCTCATTCTTGTTTTCTCGAGGTGTTTAGTTGCATTCACATTTTTAAGCATTTTAGGATTGAGTCTAGAATTTTGAAGCATCTAGGTTGTTTACATTTGCATAAGGGGTTAAAATTTTCTTTAAAAGGTGTTTTAAGCTCATGAATGGTTTCAATATCCTAGTTAGTAGTTCTCTAATGCTTTGCTCACGCTTTGAAAGTAAGTCCTTACCATGGTTGGATCACTTGTTTTGATTTTCGTGACTTGAATTGAACACTCATGATTTGAAACTTGTCCTAAGAAGTGAGAACCCTAATCTGAATTTTTAAATATCATCCTTATGCTTTTAAAAATGAACACATGGATCTTAAAAATATTTAGGCTCTCTTCCTCCTTTTACCACTCTTTGTGAGCCTAAGTTGAACTCCCACCTTGACCCTGACCTTTTTTTGAAGCCAAGTTTTCGTGTGTGACATCATTGTGAGGCCTCTTTCGGTTTGAACTTAGCATAACGTGTTACGTTTAGGCGACATAATTAGATTCTCATATTATTGCTAGCTTTGCATTTTGAA
This sequence comes from Thlaspi arvense, assembly GCA_911865555.2. Taxonomy (NCBI): domain Eukaryota; kingdom Viridiplantae; phylum Streptophyta; class Magnoliopsida; order Brassicales; family Brassicaceae; genus Thlaspi; species Thlaspi arvense. The sequence goes on from OU466862.2 coordinate 36,222,836, forward strand.
GCTAGTTTAGGGCTTAGGATAAGTTTGGGGGATCAATGGGATTGCTTACTTGTTCATATGCTTGCGGTTTCAAAGAGTTTTGGTAATTGAAGTGATTAAAAGGTTTTAAGTGAAAGGTTTTTTTTTCAAAGATAAAAAGCTCTAAGTATTTCAAAAGATAGCTCTTTAGTAAAATAAAAAGAAAAAGAAAAGAAAAGAGCCTAAGTGCCAAATAAAAAGAAAATAAAAAGAAAAGAATAATAGAGCTATCAATAAGAAAGAAATAAGGAGCTTAATACTTTCAAACCTTTTCACTAGCCTAAAAGAGTTAAGATGTTTTCTGTTTTGATTTGGGGTTTGCTAAGCTTTTGCTTTGGAGATAACGGTAGATTCTAGAGGGTGAGTGAGCTAAAAAGAAAGAAAATGAGAGGGGTTTTAGGATCATTGTTAGCTTGCATGGGTAGATGAGAATCTGATCATGTATGCATCAATTGCCTTTACTTTTAACATTATGCATAAAGTCCTTACCATTTTTGAGAGAAACCCTTGCTTAAAATAAACCCTTTTTCAAATGAGATCATTATATGCTCATAGCCTTTACCCTTAGCCAAATGTGTTTTGCTTTAAAGTGCATAAGTTTGATTCATGGTTCGGTCGTTAATGAATGTTAAAGGATAAGTTTCTTTGATTGTTTGGAATAGGAGAGTCATGGTTTGAAATTCTTTGTGAGATGAGTATGGCTAAGTTCTTTGGAGTATGAGTGTGTGCATTGCATTTTAGAACTAGTAACTAGGACGTTGAGATTGATTCATTTGAAAGACACCTTTGCAAGAAGCTTAAACCCCCGCTTGTTTTAAAACCTCCTCCCTTCTTGAATAATGTTTGCTTGAGGGCAAGCAAAAGGCAAGTTTGGGGGAGTTGATATTGCTGCATATTTCATGTATTATACATATAAGTTAGTTTCTCATACATTTACATCGCATTTTAGGCTAGTTTGCATCACTTTAGGTCCTAGAGTGTTCTTGCACCAGCATATGCATATTTCTTGTATTTTGCATCGCATTCAGGTTGTTTTCGGCTAAGGACCAGAGATCGAGAAGCGGATCGAGCATGGCCGGTCGATCTAGATAAGATCGACCAGAAGATCGAGTAGTCCATCCGATCCAAGAGAACTGATCGAGACGGAGATCGAGTGAAGGGATCGATCAAGGAGTACGGACATAAATGACGCCATGCAGAGCGAGAGTCGGATTAAGTCCACCACTCGATCCTCCGAAGATCAACTCCAAGATCGGACGAAGCACTCGATCCGCAGAAGAAGATCGAGACACAGATCGAGCTGAAGGCACGATGTCCGAAGATGATCGAGCGAGATGCTTGATCTCGAGGTCGATCCTAGTGCACTTTAACCGTTTTTGGCCGCTAGCGAGGGGGGATCATCGAGCTGTTTTGGCCTATTTTTGGGAAGGCGGCGATCTTGCTTTTACACACACGCTTTCACTTTATCTCTTTACAGTTTTTCTCTCTGTTCAAAGGCGATTTTGCCATTGTTAGACTTTGAAGCTTTGTTCTTGAATATTGAATAGTTTAGGCTTTAAGTAATCGTTTTTCATGTCCATGAGTTCATCATTTATGCTTTGCTCGGTTTACTTTATGTGTAGTGAGTGGTTTCATCGGGTTTTGGGGTTGAGCGGATTCAAAGGGTTCGAAAAGGTTTTCAAAGCTTAGTGTTTTCTTGTTCTTCATGGCTTTCTCTTCTAGGATATAGAGTTCTTAAGGCTTAGAGACCCTCACGCCAAGATCTTTTTGAACCTTTGAATCTTTTAATATCAAGCAAGTTTTTCTTTAATCTATCGTTAATCATGCTTAGCTTATTGTTTATTGCTTTCGATTCGGTCTTAAACATGTGTAGTGAGTAGTCGTGTTGGGTTTTGGGGTTGAGATGATTCAAAAGGGTTGAAAGGGTTTAAAGCTTTGTGTTTTCTTTGTTCTTCATACCTTCTCTTCTAGGATCTTGGGATCTTAATGCCTAGAGAGCCTTGGAAAAGGTCTCTATGACCCAAAGGCTGTCTTACCTTGACAGGATTCAGATGTCCTGGAAAACCAGATCATAGAGGCTAATCCTTCCTTTCCCACATGCCATGGTTGTTTAGGGGATTAGTTAGGTCAATATTTGAAATCTGTCTTTCTTGCTCTTCAATCTCTTTTTTTACCAAACGCCATGGTTTGGAGAAGAGATTGAGGAAGTGAACCATACCACATGCCATGGATGGTTCTTGTTTTGTTTTCACGGCTTAGAGAAACCTCTCAAAAGAGTAGATCTAAATGTCTTCAAACCAAAGCTTGAATCTTTGATACCCTTGAATATGAACCTCGACCCTAAACGCTCTATTTTAGTGTTTTAATCCTCTGTTAATCATTCGCTTGTCATTTAGTTGCATTCTGTTCATCAAAAATCATTTCGCTTTAAGTTGCTTGCTAGATCGATCCATTCTGCTCGATCCAGTGGTCGATTCACTGGTCGATTTTTAGTTTTTAGTAGCCTTTCATTTTTCATCTTTTGCTTGTTCCTCGTGGGAGTTAACCCTCTTCCAGGGATTTTAAAATTGTTTTGCATTGCATTAGATCATTGCATTTAGTTTTGTTAGATTTTACCAATCATTTATCCATTTTGCTTAGATTCACTAGATCCTTGCATTCTCATTGCTCTTCCTGCTCCCTAGGTGTGGATTGATACCTCTTGCTTTACTACAACTTTGTATTGCTTGAGTTTTGATGACCTCCTTGCTTGCACCTGTGTAAAAAAACCTGTTATCAAATGGCGCCGTTGCCGGCTTAGGGTTGCTAGGAAGCATTAAGATTTGGAGTTTAGTAAAGACTAAGTTTTTACTTTAAGTTTGGTTAGTAATGTCTTTCTCTTCAGACTTGTGTCTTTCAGGTACATGAATTTACGTTCTATGGGTGACAACAACTTACTTACACCCCTGGACAATATTCACCAACTCGGACATTCAAGAACAAGAAGAGCAAGAGAGCAAGCTAGAGCCTTTGAGGAGATTGTTCCAGCCGGTCCAGTAAACATTGCAACAATGGCTGAGCAGGAACATCCTGAAGGGCCACCACCAGCTCACGGTGGTGTAGGAAGGGGCAATGGAAACCCCATCCACGCAGCTAGATCCCCACGAATCATTGACGCTAGAGATGCTCCTAATACGCATCACAATCGCTTTGGGATCACTCCTCCTCCCGTCCAGAATAACAATTTTGAGATAAAGCCTGGATTAATCTCAATAGTTCAGAATAGCAAATTCCACGGGCTGGCTATGGAAGACCCCTTAGAGCACATTGATAACTTTGAGCAGGTGTGTGGGATGATCAAGATCAATGGCATATCTGAAGATGCCTTCAAGTTGCGTCTCTTTCCATTTTCTCTCGGTGACAAGGCTAGGCATTGGCAGAAGACACTTCCACAAGGCACCATCACGTCTTGGGCTGAATGCAAGAAAGCTTTTCGCTCAAAGTTTTTCTCAAGCACCAGGACAGCTCAGTTGAGAAGTGAGATCAGTGGCTTCACTCAAAGGCAGAACGAGACATTCAATGAAGCTATGGAGAGGTTCAAAGACTATACCATTCAGTGTCCTCACCACGGCTTCAGTGAAGAGACTCTACTAAGCACAATATACCGTGGAGTTGCCAAAGATCCATATGCTACTTGATACGAAAAGTAAGGGCAATTCCCTTGGTCAAGAAGTTGAAGAAGGTATGGAGCTGATAGAGAACTTGGCATTGAGTGATGGAAATTATTCAGAGGACTATGACCGAGCACCAAGAGCAGCTGATCTAGAGTCTCACAAGAAAGAGCTTAAGTCCCTCCATGAGAAGATAGACAAGCTAGTGCTTGCAAATCAGAAGCAAGTTCACTTCATATGAGAAGCTGAAGATGTCTCCGAGGAACTAGAGCTGAGTCAAGAAGAAGCTAACTGGATTGCTGGTCAGAACTACAACAAGAATCAGGGTTATTCACAAGGCTACCAAGCGAACAGCAATCTCTCTTACAGGAGCACGAATGTAGAGAACCCTAGAGATCAGGTTTACCCCCTCAGCAAGCAAAGCCGTTTTTTCCTTACAGCAAGGGTTTTCAACCGAATAGTGGCTTTCAAGGGCAGAGGCAGGGGTACTTTCAAGGTCAGCAGCAGCAGCAGCAAGGCAACAAAGGTTACACTCCTATGTTTCCTCCCGGCTTTGTTCCTTAACAACAACAGATGCAACAGCCTCCTCAAGATCCGGTTCAAGCAATGTTTCAGCAGTTGCTTCAAGGTCAAGCTTCCACTAATCAAAAGTTTGCCGAGATGAACAACCTCCTTGACTCCTCTCTTACTGACGTCTCAACTCAGATAACAAAGCTGAACAACAAGATCATGCAGTTAGAGAAGGGAAAGGCTAGTTCAAGCGGTCAGAACAGCTTACCGGGCAAGTGTGAGCAGAATCCAAAGGAATACGCCAACGCTATCACCTTGAGGAGTGGTAGAGAGCTTCCTCCGCGTGATGCTCCTATGAACAATGAGGACATTGTAGTCCAAGAGGGGGAGGGTAAGCTTTCAGCTGATGAGGAGATCAACTTTGATAATGTGTGGATTGAGAGACCAAGAAAAGGTAAAGAGGTAGCCGTAGAGAAGAAAGTGGAGCAAGCTACTAAAGAGAAAGATGTCTATGTGCCTCCACCGTATGTGCCTAAGCTTCCTTTTCCTGGCCGCTTCAAGAAACAGCTGATAGAGAAGCATAGACTCTTGTTTAAGAAGCATCTAAAGGACGTTGAAATCAAATTGCCTCTTGTGGATTGCCTAGCTATGATGCCGAAGTGTGCTAAGTTCTTCAAAGACACCCTTACAAAGAAGAACAAGGAAAGTAAAGAAGTCTAGGTGCTTAGTGAAGAGTGTAGTGCCATTATTCACAGAGAAATAGTGCCTAAGAAGCTAGGAGATCCAGGATCCTTCACCATTCCTTGTGCTTTGGGTCCATTGAAGTTTGAGAGCTGTTTATGCGATTTGGGAGCAAGTATAAATCTCATGCCCCATTCTATAGCAAAGAAGCTCGGTTTTACACGGTTCAAAGAGTGTAGGATCTCCCTTGTGTTAGCTGACAGAAACATGAGACTTCCAGTGGGTATGCTAGAGGATCTTCCAGTGAGGATAAGCAATGTCAATGTACCAACCGACTTTGTTGTGCTGGAGATGGATGAAGAACCTAAGGATCCGCTTATACTTGGAAGACCGTTCCTTGCAACCGCCGGGGCAATCATCGATGTCAAGAATGGGAAGATAGCTGTACACTTGGGCAAGGACATTAAGCTGGATTTTGATATCAATGAGGTCCTGAAGAAGCCGACCATTGAAGGACAAGCATTCTACATAGAGATGTTGGATGCTTTGGCGGATGACTGCTAGAGGAGGTTGCTCAAGAGGATCATTTGAAGCTGGCTTTGACTAAGGAGAGAGGAGAGTACAGTTTCTTGGAACAGAGGACTCAGGAGTACGTTAATCTCCTTGACTATAGAAAAGTTGTCAAAGAAGATGAAGGCGGATGCCTAGAGATCGATCAGGAAATCGAGAAGATCACTAGATCCAAGACAAGAATCGACAAGAAGATCGACGACACTGGTCGATCCAGCAAAATAATCGATGGGAAGATCGAGAGAAGCCAATCGATCAGTTCAGAGAACGAGTCAGGGACTCGATCTCCTACTCGATCCACATCAAATCGAGTAAGTGAATCGAGTGAACTTGCTCGATCCGGACCTGAACGAGTGCATGATTTGGGTAATGACTCGGGTTCTAAGGAGGCTACTAAGGACAGCAATGCCAACATTAGCCACGAGGAGGACTCGAGCGAGCTGCTAGCCCCAAAGGTGGACCTAAAGGAGCTCCCAAATGGGCAAAGGTATGCTTTCTTAGGGCTTAATGACACTTATCCCGTGATTGTGAATGAAAACTTAAGTGATGATGAGTTGCACTCGCTCCTAAATTAGCTGAGAAAGTATAAGAAGGCCATTGGGTGCTCTCTAAGTGACATCAACGGCCTTTCACCAATACTTTGCAAGTATGTGGGATGATCAAGATCAATGGCATATCCGAAGATGCTTTCAAGCTGCGTCTCTTTCTCTTTTCACTCGGAGACAAGGCTAGGCATTGGGAGAAGACCCTCCCACAAGGCACCATCACCTCATGGGCCGAGTGTAAGAAGGTCTTTCTCTCAAAGTTCTTCTCTAGCACCAGGACAGCACGGTTGAGAAGCGAAATCAGCGGCTTCACTCAACGAAACAACGAGACATTCAACGCGGCAATGGAACGTTTCAAAGACTACACGATCCAATGTCCTCATAACGGTTTCAGCGAGGAGACCCTACTCAGCACTATATACCGTGGAGCTTCACCAAAGATCAGGTTGTTGCTTGACACAGCTAGCAAAGGGAACTTCCTTGGTCAAGAGGTAGAAGAGCGTATGGAGCTGATAGAAAACTTGGCATTGAGTGATGGCAACTACGCTGAGGACTATGACCGTGCACCGAGAGGATCCGAGCTAGAGTCTCACAAAAAGGAACTGAAATCTTTGCATGAGAAGATATATAAGCTGGTGTTAGCCAATCAGAAGCATGTTCACTTTGTTGGTGAAGCTGAGGAGAATCAAGAGGAGCTAGAGTTGAGCCAGGAAGAAGCCAATTGGGTGGCGGGACAGAACAATTACAAACCTCAAGGCTACAACCAAGGCTACAACCAGAACAACAATCTCTCCTACCGAAGCACCAACATTGCCAACCCTAAGGACCAAGTGTACCATACTCAGCAAGCAAAACCTTTCATCCCTTACAACAAAGGTTTTCAGTCGAGTGGTGGTTTCCAAGGTCAAGGGCAGAACAACTTCCAAGGGCAACATCAAAGTAACAAGGGCTATACGCCTAACTACCCTCCGGGCTTTGCACCTCAGCAGCAACAGCCGATGCAACAACAAGTTGATCCGGTTCAGGCCATGTTTCAGCAGCTGATACAAGGGCAAGCTTCTACAAACCAGAAGTTCGCCGAGATGAACACTCGTCTCTCACTGACTTCTCCACTCAGATCACCAACCTAAACAACAAGATCAAGCAGCTAGAGAAGGAGAAAGCGAGTACAAGTGGTCAGAGTAGCCTACCGGGCAAGTGTGAGCAGAATCCTAAGGAGTATGCCAACGCCATCACGTTAAGAAGCGGAAAAAAGCTAGAACATCCGGTCTCTACTAAGAACAACGAGGACGTTGTAATTCAAGAGGGGGAGGGTAAGCCTTCATCTGATGATGAGATTAACTTTGACAATGTCTGGATCCAAGGGCCAAGAAGAGGAGACAAAGCAGTTGCTGAGAAGAAAGCTGAGCAAACTACTAAGGAGAAAAATGCTTATGTACCTCCACCGTATGTACCCAAGCTGCCTTTTCCTGGCCGTTTCAAGAAGCAACTCATAGAGAAGCATAGAATCCTCTTTGAGAAGCATCTTAAGGACGTGGAGATCAAGATACCTCTTGTTGACTGCCTTGCAATGATGCCTAAATGCGCCAAATTCTTCAAAAACACTCTCGTGAAGAAGAATAAGGAAAGCAAGGAGGTGCTTGTTCTAAGTGAAGAGTGTAGTGCTGTGATACATAATGAGATAGTCCCTAAGAAGTTGGGAGACCCTGGAAGCTTCACTATAACCTGCGCTTTAGGTCCTCTAGAGTTCAAGAGTTGCCTATGTGATCTCGGAGCTAACATAAACCTGATGCCTCACTCCATGGCTAAGAAGCTTGGCTTTACTCGTTTCAAAGACTGTAGGATCTCGTGGGTACTGGCTGATAGGAGTGTGAGGCTACCAATGGGCTGCTTGATGATCTACCGGTGCGAATCCGTGGTGTGAACGTGCCTACGGACTTCGTCGTGTTGGAAATGGATGAAGAGCCGAACGATCCACTCATCCTAGGAAGACCATTCCTTGCAACCGACGGGGCTTTCATAGATGTCAAGAACGGGAAGATTGCCTTGCACTTGGGAAAGGATATAAGGCTGGACTTCGATATCAAAGAGGTTCTGAAGAAGCCGACCATAGAAGGGCAAGCTTTCTACATTGAAACGATGGATGCCTTAGCGGATGAATTGCTGGACGAGCTGGCTCAGGAAGACCATCTGAAGCTGGCAATGACTAAGGAGCCAGGGGAGTTTGCTATGTGGATCAGAGGACCCAGGAGTACGTCAACTTGTTGGATTCTAGGAAGATTGTTAAGAAGGATGAAAGCTGCTGCCTAGAGATCGACCCCGAGCTCGACTCTATCACTCGATCCAGGAGTCAGATCGACAAGGCAATCGAGAACACAACTCGTTCCGGTGCAGCAATCGACAGATAGATCGAGAGGAATGATCGATCCGGAAAAACAATCGAGTCGACGATCGAGAGAGACCTTCTGATCATTTTGGGGTCCAATCAGGAGATCGACTCAGCGTCTCGATCCCTTACTCGATCCACATCAAATCGAGTAAGTGAATCGAGCGAAATTGCTCGATCTAGACGACATCGAGAACAAGATTGACTGGAGGACTTGATTTCAGAAGGGATAGCGGTTGAGGAAAGCAGTCTCACGGGCCATGCCTCGGGTTCTAAGGAGGGTTCCAAGGAGGAAGTCAACAACAACAGCCACGAGGATGACTGGAGTGAGCTGTTAGCCCCAAAGGTGGACCTTAAGGAGCTCCCAAAAGGGCTAAGGTATGCTTTCTTAGGGCCTAATAACACCTATCCCCTGATTGTGAATGAAAACTTAGGTGATGATGAGTTGCACTCGCTCCTGACTGAGCTGAGAAAGTATAGGAAGGCCATTGGGTACTCTTTAAGTGACATCAAGGGCCTTTCACCGATGCTTTGCACTCACAGGATTCACTTGGATAATGAGAACGCCTCTTCTATAGAACATCAAAGGCGTTTGAATCCTAATCTGAAAGAGGTTGTTAAGAAAGAGATCCTTAAGCTTTTAGAGGCTGACGTGATCTATCCCATAAGTGACAGCACGTGGGTTTCTCCTGTACATGTGGTGCCTAAGAAGGGAGGGATCACGGTCATAAGGAATGATAAAGATGAGCTTACTCCTACTAGAACCATTACTGGTCATAGGATGTGTATTGATTACAGGAAACTTAACCTTGCAACTAGGAAAGATCATTTCCCTTTGCCTTTTATTGATCAAATGCTTGAGAGACTTGCTAATCACCCTTACTACTGTTTCCTCGATGGGTATAGCGGTTTCTTTCAGATACCAATTCACCCAAATGATCAGGAGAAGACGACCTTCACATGTCCCTACAGTACCTTCGCGGATCGAAGGATGCCGTTTGGATTGTGTAATGCACCGGCTACGTTTCAGCAGTGTATGATGTCGATCTTCTCCGATCTAATAGAGGCGATGGTAGAGGTGTTCATGGATGACTTCTCTGTCTATGGTGCGTCCTTTTCTGCGTGTTTGTTGAATCTTTGCAGGGTACTAAAGCGTTGTGAAGAGACAAACTTGGTGCTAAACTAGGAGAAATGCCACTTTATGGTTAAGGAAGGGATCGTGCTTGGTCATAAGATATCAGAGAAGGGCATTAAGGTTGATCAGGCTAAAGTGGAAGTAATGATGGGTCTTGAGCCGCCGGTTAACATTAAGGGAATCAGAAGTTTCTTGGGACACGGCGGGTTCTATAGGCGCTTCATCAAGGATTTCTCCATGATTGCACACCCTCTTACACGGTTGTTGTGCAAAGAAGCTGAGTTTTTGTTTGATGAGGAATGTTTGCGAGCTTTCGTGACCATCAAGGAAGCCCTTACATCAGCTCTTATAGTTCAAGCACCAGACTGGGCTCTACCCTTGGAGATCATGTGCGATGCTAGTGACTACGCCGTAGGAGCCGTTCTTGGTCAGAGGAAAGACAAGAAGCTACACGTGATCTACTATGCTTCAAGAACCTTGGATGACACGCAAACAAGGTACACTACTACGGAGAAGGAGCTATTGGCAGTAGTGTTTGCCTTTGAGAAGTTCCGGTCGTACCTTGCAGGTTCCAAGGCTATTGTTTACACAGATCACACTGCTTTGCGATACATCTATTCGAAGAAAGACACTAAGCCTCGACTCTTATGGTGGATTCTCTTGCTCCAGGAGTTTGACATGGAGATTAAAGACAAGAAGGGAATAGAAAACGGAGTCGCTGACCATCTCTCACAGTTAAGGATCAACGAGTCTCTCCCCTTAGATGACTCTCTTCCCGAAAAGCAACTCATGGCGATCACCACGGCTGTTTGTGGAAAGCTAGAGGGGCAGTTTGAAGAGGTATTGAGTTTCAAAGAGGAGGATCTACCGTGGTATGCTGATGTCGTGAACTATTTAGTGTGTGGTGAGGAGCCAACACATCTCAACAGCTATCACAAGAAGCGGTTCATGAGAGAGGCTAGTGACTACTTTTGGGACGAGCCCTACTTATACAAGAGAGGAGTGGACAGTTTGTACCGAAGGTGTGTTACAAAGGAAGAAGCTAGAGACATCCTCTATCACTGTCATGGCTCTTCCTACGGAGGACACTTCGCTTTATTCAAGACTGCCACGAAAGTGTTGCAAGCCGGTTTCTGGTGGCTGTCCATCTTTAAAGATGCACACGAGTTTGTGAAGAGCTGTGAGGCATGTCAACGAGCAGGGAATATCACTAAGAGGAACGAAATGACCCGTGGGGCATATACTTCATGGGGCCATTTCCTTCTTCATATGGCAACAAATACATCTTAGTAGCAGTGGATTATGTCTCTAAATGGGTTGAGGCTGTTGCTTCCCCTACAAACGACTCTAAGGTGGTGATCAAGCTGTTCAAGAGTATCATCTTCCCGAGGTTTGGGGTACCTAAGGTGGTTATAAGCGATGGAGGAAGCCACTTCATAAACAAGGTCTTTGAGAACCTCTTGAGGAAGTATGGCGTTAAGCATAAGGTGGCTACACCGTATCACCCTCAAACAAGCGGTCAAGTGGAAGTCTCCAACCGGCAAATCAAGGCTATACTGGAGAAGACTGTCGGAGCAACAAGGAAAGACTAGGCAGTGAAGTTGGACGACGCTCTTTGGGCCTACTGTACCGCCTTCAAAACACCGATTGGTACAACCCCTTTCACTCTACTCTATGGCAAGGGCTGTCATCTCCCGGTTGAGCTGGAACACCGTGTGTTGTGGGCTGTGAAGAGGCTGAACTTTGATCTCAAGACTGCTCAAGAGAGGCGCCTTATTCAGCTACATGAACTGGACGAGTTAAGACTGAACGCTTATGAGAGCTCTCGGATATACAAGGAGCGGACTAAGGAAGCTCATGACAAGAAGTTGGTTGCCAAGGAGCTTAAGGAAGGAGGTTTAGTGTTGCTATACAATTCAAGACTCAAACTCTTCCCGGGAAAGCTGAAGTCAAGGTGGAGCGGGCCGTTTGTGATCCAAGAAGTGTTGCCTTATGGAGCTGTTACATTGATGGGAAAGAGTGGCAGTGCATTCACCGTCAACGGACACAGAGTCAAGCCTTACTTAGCAGACAGCTATGACAAGGAGAGTACCTCGGTGCTTCTCCAAGACCCACCATCCACTTAAACCAAGTAAAGTCTAGCTAAAGACATTAAAGAAAGTGCACTTGGGAGGCATTCCCATGTCTATCTTGTACATATTTCTGCTTTCTTTCTCTTTCAGTTTTATGTTTTTATTTTGCAAGTGTGTAGGAACAGGTATGAGGAGTCTAAACCTCGATCTTGGAGTCCAAAAGAGGCGATAGGGGTTAAGAAAAGGCTAGAAATCGAGTGCTAGATCGACTGATCCTGACTCGATCTTTACTAGATCGAGTCAGTGAATCGAGAGGAGCCAGTCGATCTAGACGAGAACGAGTGATAAGATCTACCTTGACGAAAAAGGATCGATCGATCCAAAATGGATCGACCGATCTAATTTCTCTCGGGAAAATCTGTTGAAAACAGATCGATCACTCGACTCGATCCATCACTCGATCTATGCCAAATCGACCCCCGAATCGAGGACGTAGCTCGATCACGAGGACTTAGCCGTGGAGCCAACATCTCAATGATCGAGGGAGCCAATCGATCCAAGACTCGATTCATCATGAATCGAGTCTCAAATTGAGTAACCCTCTCGATCTAAGCCATTATGGGCATGACATCGAGTCCTAGATCGACCAAATGGACTCGATCTCATGCCGAGGTAACATTTTCTTTCCCTCCTTTATTCTTTTCCCTCCAATTTTTAAATCCATAACTTGGTCAAGGCAAGCATCTTTGAACATGAAAGATGTGCCTTGACCAAGACTTTGTCACAAAACCACCTTTACTACCCATGGTTTTGCATTTTGCTAGTCTTTAAATATTTCAATAGCTTCTCACCCTCTCATTCTTGTTTTCTCGAAAATTTTAAACAAAGAGAGTGAGAGTTTTCGGTTTTCAAAAGCTAGCAAAGTTCTTTAACATTCTTGTAAAGGTATTTTCAGAATTTAATGGTTTATCTTTAGGAAAATTTCCTTTAAATTCGCAAGATATTGTTCTAGAAGATAGGGCCGGTTTTGATTTTTAAAATTTAGCTAAATAAAAGGAATAATTCTAGATTTTCAAGTATCTAAAGATTTGATTCTCCTTTATATAGCCATAATTTTTATTAATTCTCCAAAATTCTAGGGTAGTAGTTATAAGCTTTCTCCTTCTCCTCTCTTATTCTCTCCAAATACCACTGTTTTGCTTATCAAACCTCTTGAGAAATTTGTTTCAGGTACAATGGCCCCCAAAAGAACAAGAGAAGAGACAACATAAGAGGGAGAAGGACAAGAGGTGGCTGTTCAAGAGAGGGTCAGATGGAGTAAGGATGAGAAGAGGGACAAGAAGAGGCTTGAAAGGCTTCGGTTTGAGCCTACAAAGTTTGCGGATCGAGAGCTGCTTTTCAAGCTAGGGATTCTTGGGGATTTCGACCGACTCCTCAAGAACATTGGCCTAAGATGTCTGTCACGGATGGATTGCCCAACCATTCCAGAAGTGACAATAGACTTCCTTGCCACGTTGGAGTTCCGTTACGAGAATCCTAGCACACCCATTCCTTCACAAGGTCGCCTCTCCTTCAAGGTTGGACGTCAAGCCTACAGCCTCTCCGTCCCCAAGCTATGTCAAGCGTATGGTCACAACGTGGATGCCAACAAGGTCGAGTTCTCCGCCTTCAAACGAGCATACGACTTTTGGGACCTGATTAGCAACGAGGACTACAAAGCCAACACCGCCAAGATCAAGAGAGTGAGAAGCCCGGTGCTGAGGTACACTCTGAAGCTGATTGCCAACACGTTTAGCGGAAGATCAGTTGCTCCCACGGTCACAAAGACCGAGCTTTGTTTCCTGTTCCAAGGTGTGAAGCAGTTGGTGTGTGACCCGGATGAGAATGACGAGCCTATGGAGGATGAGGTTGGCGACGAGGTGAACTACGGATGTATGCTTGCTGCCTCCTTGGTGAAATACAAGGCTTATGCCTTGCGGTGCAAGGCAACTTCTTCTTTCATTGGCGGCTTCCTCACTCCTCTGTTCTTGCAAGCTGGTGTGCCTATACACGACTTCGCCCATGTACCAGCCAGAGCTTTCATGGATGAGGCCTACATGAGGAATATCGACAGCTTGGGATGCACGCCAGCAGAAGGGTTCTACGCGTACCTCTTCATAGATGACGAAGACAAGAAGAGAGTGTGCATCCTACCAAACAGAAACGAGACCGATCTGCTTGGTGTTGGGAACATCGAGTTCTTGCCCACGGAAGAGGAGTGCTTTGATCCTCTAGGAGGACCACCTGCCTTGGCGATTGCTCCTCGTCAAAGGTCCGGTCTCCAGACACAGAAGATGAGATGCATGAAGCCTACACCCTTCCCAAGCTAGACTTTGAGCCGACAACCAAAACAGAGAAGTTCCTAGCATCTGTTGTGGAGATGCAAAGGAAAATCAACAAGTGGCAAGGCAGAATGCTCAAGAAACTTGCCAAGAAGGTCAAGGCACTTGAAGGAGGCTCGCCTAAGAAGGACACAAGTGAAGAGGTTCACCAACCCGAGAAGAGGAGGCTCTCAACCGGTGGAGTTGTCATCCGCGAGACACAAGGCAGCACCATTCAGCCGGCCCGCCATTCTCTCCAAGAACCAACCGACAAGGGCAAGACCATAGTCTCTAGCTCCTCTGGAACATCCTCAAATTCCAGCCGAGACTAGACCAGAGGTAACAACAATCTTCCATTGTACATAACTGCTCATATTTGTTTCCTTTTGCTTTGTGTTTGTGCTCCTTTGAATTTGTTTACCACCGGGACGGTGTCAAGCAAGTTTGGGGGAGTACATGTGTGGTTTGACATGTGTTTTGTGATCTTATTTTCCTTTTGCATCCTTGAGTCTTTAGTTCATGAAAAATTGGTAAAATTTTTAAAATTTTTTCAAAGATTCATGTAGTTGCATTAATCTTGTCAAAACATATTAGGATTGAGTCTAGAGCTTCTCTTAGCATCTAGGTTGTTTGCATTTGCATAAGGGGTTAAAGTTTCTTAAAAAGGTGTTTTATACTCATGAATTATTTCAATGCCCTAGTTAGTAGTTCTCTAATGCTTTGCTTATGCTTTGAAAGTAAGTTTTTACCATGCTTGGATCACTTGCTATGATTTTCGTGACTTGAATTGAACTCTCATGATTTGAAACTTGTCCTAATAAGTGAAAACCTTAATCTGAAATTTTAATTATCATCCTTATGCATTTGAAAATGAACACATGGATTTTAAAATATTTAGGCTCTCTTCTTCCTTTTTACCACTCTTTGTGAGCCTAAGTAGAACTCCCACCTTGACCCTTACCCTTCTTTGAAGCCAAATATTTCTTGTGTGACATCATTGTGAGGCCTTCTTTTCAGTTTTGAACTTAGCATAAAGTGTTAGGTTTAGGTGACATGATTTGATTCTCATATGATTGCTAGCTTTGCATTTTGAAGCTAGGTATAGGCTTATGATAAGTTTGGGGGATCATTGGGGTTGTTTTTCTGTCTATTTGTTCTCGGCTTCAAAGAGTTTGGTGATTGAAAGAAAGAAATGGGTTTTAAGTGAAAGGTTGTATTTAAAAACTATGTATATGCTCTAATAAATTTCAGGAGGTAGCTCTCCCAAATAAAAAATAAAAAAAAGAGCCTAAGTGCCAAATAAAAATAAAAAAAAAAAAAAAAATAAATAAGAGAGCTACCAATAAGAAATAATTAAAGAGCAAAATTATTTTCAAAACCTTTTCACTAGCCTAAAGAGTTTAAAAATGTTTTTATTTCGAATTGGGGATTGCTAAGCTTTGAGAAAAAAAGGGTAGATTCTAAGTGGTGAGTGAGGATAAAAGTTTATAAATGAGAGGGGTTTAGGATCATTGTTAGTTTACATGGGTAGATGAGAACCTGATCATGTATGCATCAATTGCCTTCACCTTTAGCATTATGCATAAAGTTCTTGCCATTTTTGAGAGAAACCCTTGTTTTAATTATAAACCCTTTTCAAATGAGATCATTCAATGCTTATAACCTACACCCTTAGCCAAATGTGTTTTGCTTTAAAGTGCATAAGTTTGATTCATAGTTCGGATGTTAATGAATGTTAAATGATGAGTTTCTTTGATTGTTAGGAATAGGAGAGTCATGATCTGACTTTCTTTGTGTGATGAGTATGGCTAAGTTCTTTGGAGTATGAGTGTGTGCATAGCATTTTAGAACTGTAAACTAGGACATTGAGATTGATTCATTTGAAAGGCACCTTTGCAAGAAGCTTAAACCCCCATTCGTTTTTCTTAAAACCTCTCTTCTTTACTTATTTTCTGTTGCTTGAGGGCAAGCAAGAAGTAAGTTTGGGGGAGTTGATGCTACTGCATATTACATACATTTTGCATACACATTAGTTAGCTTTTCGTGCATTTACATCACATTTTAGGTTAGATTGCATCACTTAGAGTCCTAGAGCATTCTTGCACCAGCATACGCATGTTCCTTGCATTTTGCATCACATTCAGGTTGTTTCTGGCTGCTTTGGAGTCGTGGAGATTCGTGGACGTGCTGAAGCTGTTGCAGCGGTTCGTGGAAGCTCGGATATTTTCTAAGGATCAGAGATCGAGGAACAGATCGAGCATGGTAGGTTGATCCAGGATGTGATCGACCAGAAGATCGAGAAGACCAGGCGATCCAAGGAGAATGATCGAGACGAAGATCGAGTGAAGCAATCGATCAAACGGTACAGACATAAATGACGCCATGAAGAGCGAGAGCCGGATCGAGTCCACCACTCGATCCAACCGAAGATCGATACCAAGATCGGATGCAACACTCGATCTGCCGAAGATGATCGAGACCCAGATCGAGTTAAAGACAGGATGTTCGGAGATGATCGAGAGAGCCACTCGATCCCGGACTCGATCTCTGTCCTTTCAACCGCTTTTGGCCGCTAGCGAGGGGGGGACCATCAGCTTGTTTTCGACGTTTTGGGAAGGCAGCGACGTCCTTTTCTCACACAACTTTTCATCCTTATCTTTTTTATGTTTTTTTCTCTGGTTTTGGAGAAATCGACCATTGTCGAACTTTGAGTTTTTCAAGCTATTGTAATCGAATCGTTTCAGCTTAATCTAGTTTTTCATTTCATGTTCATCGTTTCCTTTCCCATGCTTTGCTTGATTTATCTTATGTGTAGTGAGTAGTTCATTTGGGTTCGGGGTTGAGAGGATTAGGGGGTCAAAAAGGTTTCGATCTTGGGGTTTTTCTAAGTGTTTAATGGCTATCTCTTCTAGGGTGTCGAGTTCTCAAAGCTTAAAGACTCTCACGCCAAGAGCTTTATGATCCGAGAGGTTCCTTACCTTGACAGGATCCAGGGACCTCTGAAGATCACACCCTAGAGATGAATTACCCCTTCCCAAAATCCATGGAAGTTTGGGGGACTAGTTAAGCCATTCGTTTGAAATCTGTTTTCCATGCCCTTCAACCTCTCTTTCCACCAAAAGCCATGGGTTTGGAGGAGGGGATGAAGGAGTGATCTATACCGAAAGCCACGGATAGATCTTGCTTAGTTTTCAAGGCTTAGAGATTCTCACAAAGTGAATCGATTGAAAGTTTTCAACCTAAGGTTGAACCTTTGAAATCCCTGACCATGAGTCTCAACCCTAGGCCCTCTCTTTTAGCATCTTTACATCTTTTCTCGTCATTCGCTTGATCATTGATAGCATCCTGGTCGTTAGTTTTACTGTTCTTGAATTTCTAGACGAGATTGATTGTTATTGCTCGATCTAGTGGTCGATCCCATAGTCGATCCACTAGTCGAATTTTAGTAATTCGTAGCTTTGTCCTTTAATTATTCTGTTTATTCCTCATGGTAGTTTAATCATTCCTGGTAATTTTAAAATAGTTTGCATTCCATTTAGTTGCTGCATCTAGTTTTTAGGGATTTTCTCAAAACCTATCTTGTTTCGATTAGATTTGCATAGTCCTTGCATATTCTTTGCATTTTCTATCATCCTAGGTGTGGATTGACTCTCTCTTGCATACTGTGCTTCAACCTTTCTTGCATTTGAGTTTGATAACCTCATTGCCTACTCACCATTGCAAAGATATTGTTTATCACTTGGAATGGTGAATGGTGAAGAAGAAAGCCTTTACTCCCTTGAAACCAGTAGTGTGCACCATACTGAGCAAGATCAAGGAGTTATATCGACCAAAACATCTGATATCCAGCTTGATGTAACTTTTGGGGTTCTTGCAGCGCCTTTGCCAAAATCGCAGTATTTCTTGATCCACAGCATCTAATGATACGAAACCAGCTGAATACGAGACCTAACTCAATTGTCTATCAGTTTCATGAAGACATCCGGGGCTGAATCGAGAGGCAAACCCTTCGTCCAGGCTAATCTTCAAGTCGGTCAAGATGATTGGTCAAAACACCAGATGGATATCTGCTCACTCTATTCGCGTTAACTCTTTAGTCACCGATTTGAATGGCTCGAAACCAATATCAATAGAAAGCTAACTCACGGGGCTACAATGTTGATGAAGATCGCCGAGGCCAAATCGGAATGAAAACACCTCATCTGAGCTGATCTTCAGTCGATGAGCTTCGTATCAGTCACCATTGACCGATGATGGTGACCGAAATTCATCCGCTGGGTTTATGTCGATCACTTCTGACCGATACTGGTGACCGAAATTCATCCGTTGGGTTTATGTCGATCACTTCTGATCGATGCTGGTGACCGAAAATCTGGTATCGGTCACTCCTTGACCGATAGCCTTCGTGCACAGACCGATAGGGGTTGAGCGGTTTCACAAAAACTTCTGTAACTTTATAACCACTGATGGGAATGACCTGCAACCAAATCCAGACGCAAGCTAACTCACAGGGCTACAACATTTATGAAGATTTTGGAAGCTGAATCGGAGTGTAGATGTTTTTTCCGAGCCGGTTTTGTCAGATGAAGTTTCTGGCCGCTTCAACAAGGTGCACCTTCTTCTTGGTTCTTGGTGTAATCGCCATTGAGAGAGTAGCTTGGTGCATAGACAGGCAGTAAGAATGAGCAGAAATGTCTGGTTTGTACTCAGTATGTTGCCTACCATTTTTTCTTGGCCATAATCAGTGCACCAGCTCAATGAATAAGCTGTTGTAGCTCTTTGGCATTGTCCACCTTGTGTTGAACCATTTGATCCATCTTAGAACCCTGAAACACTAAACTAAAGAAATCAAAAGCAAAGGGAGCATATATAGACAAGGGATAAACATGAAACTACCTTCCAAGTGTGCTTGTTTATAGTCACTAAGTTTGACTCTTAGCAAGTGAAACTCAATGATGAGAGTTCAATGGAACTAATGTTCCTTCTCCAATCATCAAAACACAAAAAACATAAAGAAAATAGTCTAGTCTAAGCAAGTAATCAAACTGAAATGCCTTAGACACAATGAACTGGCAACGGCGCTAATTGATGTTGGGGTTTTTAATCCTTAGAATCAATCCTCAAACACACATGTCATTGTAGTACTTGAGGTGTCAACCCAATCCAATGGCTAAGGAACAATCAAAATGCAGAAAACTTGCTAAGCTAGGCCTAATCAAAAGAGGAAATTGAACTCTAACAACCTATGATGAACAAGAAGGAAATCTAACAACCTAAGGATGAACAAGAAGAAAGCAAAACACAAAAGGTGAAAATCAAGCAAAGCAACCAAAATAAAGGAAAAACAGAGCAAACTCAGAACATAGCTTAAAACAGGGAAAATATGGGACATGAGATGAGATAATTGGTAATAGGGAACTCTTGACTCAGCCTATGATGCTTACAAACTCACACAATGCTATTCCTTATGCATAGGATTCATTTATATGACTAATTCAATCTTTTGGCACTAATCTCTGTGCTAATTACTAAGTCAAGAACTAATTCTCATTAGTGAAATGATAAAGAGCAAGCATTAAGACAAATCTATCAACCCTATATTGCCAAATCACTCCCTAGAAAGTCAATCTCTTAAGCTAGGATAAGCAATTCTCTTGCAAAGCAGTTCAGGCATTTCATCAAACACTTGGTGGGCATAAAATGAGCCTAAGATCTTAATAGACTTAGCTAGGGCTAATTAAGCATTAAACACAGCAATTAAGAAAGGAAATGGAAGAATTAACACTAAGCAATCATAGGTAGAGTCTCAAATTCTCTAAACCTAATCCATCTCAAATCCCTAAAAAGAAAGCAAACACAAAAAAGGAAAAGTTCAAGACTAAAGTGATAACAAAGTGAATCATGCTTATGGTTAAGGGATCAAATCAAATTAAGAACAATTCAACTCTAGATAAGGACATCTAAAACAAGACAAGCTACTTTGTTCATTGGCATGTCAAACCCATGGTTAGTGGTGTATTTACCAACAAACAAGCAAGAAGCACAAGGTCCATAAAATCTAACAAAATCTCATACCTCCACTTTTAATGTCTTGTGTGATTACTTATCACTTGCCGGAATATATCAGGCAACTACTCACTGGTTAGGTTTATTGCAGTTATCTAAGGGCAAATTTCCATCAATGGGTGATGTAAAGACTCATGACATTCTAAGCATCTATTTCAAGACATAAACCATTAAGATATTTCATCAAACACAAGGAGTGCAGGATAAAACGCCCAGGATTCTTGTCTAATCCAAAGAGGTACTAGGCATTAAAGATCAATTGAGCAAGAAGAGGAATGAGATCTAGCAACCTAACACATCAAGCATCTAAAAGAAACACTTTTGCATCACAAAAAATCATGAATCTCTAAAATAACTCAAACCCTAAAGAGCAAATTCGAAATTAATAAAAGCAAGACCAAGACTAAAGATTAAAGACTTATGATTAAAAGAAGAAGAAAACATAAATAAAAATATACACAAGTGATCCAATCTCAACCCACAAAGGATTTGTTCTTGTTCTATGAAAAACCAAAGCAAAACTTTGGGGAAGCGAAAGGATAAGAGAAAATAGATCTAGGTTTAGCTATTTATAGGGAACATCCCAAAAACTAGTCCTAGGAAGCAAAAATAAAGAAGTCAAATATGGTCAAAGATGCTTTTCGGACAAAAACCTATCGATCTGAAGGAAGGAGGTAGGAGATCGATGTGGTGATCGATAGGAACTTATGGTTACGGACAGTGATGCTTGAACCGCCGTATCTTTTGAAATACTGATCGGATTGACATGATTCAACCTCCGTTGGAAATCTTATTTGACCCTCTACAACTTCTATGAAGGACGTGGAGGCTGAATCGCACCGGAAGACCTTCGTTTTGACCCATACATTTCATATCGATCTGCACATCGGACATATTTCTCTCAGCTTTGGTCGATACAGGACTTTGGTGCAGCCTAAAATCCGTCATCTTGGCTATTATTCTGGGTTCTTCATGTCCACATCATTCACCATTCTCCAAATGTCTACCTTTCTCCATTTAGACCTGAAAAAGACTCCAAACAATGCAAAACATGCAAATGTCTAACCTTAAACCTATTATGTCTAATATGAATGCAAATGTGACAAAATATGATGAATGAATGCATGAAAGAGACCAAAAACTAAACTACATGCAAGCTAAAACAAGGTAAATTATGAGGATATCAACACACCCACTCTTAGATCTTGCTTGCCCTCAAGCAAGTATGAACATGGTGGAAGAGAAGTTTGAAAGTACGAGCTATTTGGTTTGAAAGATGCCAATAATAAAAATCAAGTCATTGTCCAAGTTAATGATTTTAAGATGAAAATGATGTTTGTTCTTACTGAAAATCTAGCCACACTCATCACAAGCATATACAACAAAACTCAAGACTATCTTACATAAGCAAATCACATCATCCAATCTCTTTAACATTCAATTAACTCATCAACCAAGTGGATCATGCTCATGCAAATCTTGTGTTTTCATTTGGCTAAGGAAAAGGCTTATGAGGCAAAGATGACCTCAAACAATTTAGAACTGGTTATATTTAAATGCAAGGGTTCTCTCAAGAAAACGGAATTAGCTTTGGTAAAATGCTAAGGGTAAAGAACAACTTATGCATACAAAGGTAAACTCCCATCTAACCAAAAACCCATAAGTGATCTAAACTCCTTTGCTTCTTCCCCAAATCATAATCCTATTCTACCCTTTTTCTTGAAGCTTTTTGCTTCTTTTGATCCCATTCTTCATTCTCCTTTGGAGCTTCTTTGATAGTGCATCTTCTTCTTTGATTCTTCTTGGAGGTTTGACCATTTCTTCTTTGCTTTTGCTCTTCTTTACTTTACTGGTGTTCTCTTTGCTAGCTTTGGACACCTTCTTCATTTGCATAGAGCTTTTAATGATTAGCCAAACTTCCCAAGGTTACTTATGTGCACTCCTTTTCCTTTTCTTTCTCTTTTCCTTCTTCACTTGATAACCCAAAATTTAAATCCCAAAACCATCCCTTGTTAACCAAAACATCCTAGCCTATCTAGCTCAAGAGGGTGAGCTAGTTCTACAATGGAAGGGTCCCTTTGTTGTTCTAACCCAACACTTTTTACTAAGCTCATTCCTTAGAGAAAAGGCCTCACAATCACTCACAAACAATTTTTGGCTTGAAAGAAGGTTTGGTTAATGGCAGGGAAATCTGCTTGGACTAGCAAGAGGGGACAAAGAAGGGAAAAAGAAAGCCCAAGTCTGTGTATGGTATCCATGAAAACACTTTCAATGCATAAGACATGATAATTCAATATTCAAATTATGGTTCTATTAAATAGAGACTGAATTCAGGTCATGCAAGCTTCATCAAGACAAGAGTATCATGCAAAGAATTCCAAGTGTGGTTCAAACTTCAATTCAAACTAGACCATAACATCAAAGAACTAACAACTTAGGCAATGAAGTGATTTCAAAAATTAACATCTCTCAAAGGCAAACATCATGCTCAAAATTTCGAATTGATGAAACCTCAATGCAAATGCAACTAGATGCAATTCTTCTTCTTCAGGAGTTTGACATGGAAATCAAAGACAAGAAAGGGATAGAGAATGGCGTTGCTGACCATCTCTCTCGGGTAAGAATCAACGAGTCTCTACCCTTAGATGATTCGCTTCCCGAGGAACAACTCATGGCGATCACTGCGGCTGTTTGTGGAAATCTAGAGGGGCAGTTTGAGGAGGTTCTGAGCTTCAAAGACGAGGATCTTCCTTGGTACGCGGATATTGTGAACTACTTGGCATTTGGGGAAGAGCCTTCGCATCTTGACAACTATAACAGGAAGATGTTCATGAGGGACATGAGCCAATACTTTTGGGACGAGCCCTATTTATACAAGAGAGGTGTTGACAGCCTATACAAAAGATGCGTGAAAAGGGAGGAAGCAAGAGATATCATCTTTCACTGCCATGGCTCTTCGTATGGCGGGCACTTCGCTTCATTCAAAACCGCCACTAAGGTCTTGCAAGCCGGCTTCTGGTGGCCGTCCATCTTCAAAGATACCCATGAGTTCGTGATGAGTTGCGAAGCTTGTCAACGAGCAGGGAACATTACTAA
This sequence comes from Thlaspi arvense, assembly GCA_911865555.2. Lineage (NCBI taxonomy): Eukaryota > Viridiplantae > Streptophyta > Magnoliopsida > Brassicales > Brassicaceae > Thlaspi > Thlaspi arvense. The sequence goes on from OU466862.2 coordinate 36,245,925, forward strand.
GAGGAACGAGATGCCTTTGACGCGTGGGGCATAGACTTCATGGGGCCGTTTCCCTCATCCTACGGTAACAAGTTCATCCTAGTAGCCGTTGATTACGTCTCTAGATGCGTTGAGGCCATTGCTTCCCCTACAAACGATTCTAAGGTGGTGATCAAGCTCTTTAAGAGCATCATTTTCCCGAGGTTTGGAGTACTGGTGATAAGCGACGGAGGAAGCCATTTCATCAACAAGTTGTTTGAAAACCTTCTAAGGAAGTATGGCGTGAAGCACAAGGTAGCTACACCTTACCATCCTCAAACGAGTGGCCAAGGGGAGGTCTCAAACCGACATATCAAGGCGATACTTGAGAGAACAGTTGGGACAACTCGGAAGGATTGGTGGTGAAGTTAGATGACGCTTTGTGGGCTTACCAGACTGCTTTCAAAACGCCCATTGGTACTACTCTTTTCACTCTTCTCTACGGCAAAGGATGTCACCTCCCTGTTGAGCTGGAACATAAGGCATTATGGTCTGTAAAGCGGCTGAATTTTGATCTAAAGACGGCTCTGGAGAAGCGCTTAATCCAGCTACACGAGCTTGATGAGATAAGGCTGGATGCTTACGAAAGCGCTAGGATCTCCAAGGAGCGTACTAAGGCTGCTCACGACAAGAAGTTGGTACCCAAGGAGCTTAAGGAAGGAAGTTTGGCGCTGCTTTACAATTCAAGGCTAAAGCTCTTTCCAGGAAAGCTAAAGTCACGATGGAGCGGTCCGTATGAAATCAAAGAGGTATTGCCCTACGGAGCTTTCACGTTGGTAGGCAAGAGTGGGAATGCATTCACAGTGAACGGACACAGGGTTAAGCCATACATGGCGAGTGCATTTGACAAGGAGAGCACCTCAATGCTTTTCCAAGACCCACCATCTGCCTAAACCAAGTCTAGCTAAAGACGTTAAAGAAAGCGCACTTGGGAGGCATTCCCATGTTTATCCTGTATATATTCTTGCCTTATTTCTTTTCCAGTTTTATGTTTTTATCTTCTGAGTGTGTAGGAACAAGTATGAGGGATTGCAGGCCATGATCATAGATCCAAAAGGAGTAAGAAGGGGTGAGTATAAGCTAGAGATCGAGTGCTAGATCGACTCATCCTAGCTCGATCTTTGCTAGATCGAGCTAGTGAATCGAGAGGAGTTAGTCGATCTAGACGAGATCGAGTAGACAGATCGTGTGACACAGTTGATCACGAGAGGACGAACACCCTATACGTTTAGCCTAAAAAGCAAACGAGAGGTGGATCGACTGAGTCACTCAATTCTCAAGGCTAGATCGAATAGTCTACTCGATCTGCCACTCGATCCAAGCTTAAATCGACCCCTAAATCGAGAACGTGGCTCGATCATGAGGACTTAGCCGTTGAGCCAAAAAATCAAGGAACGAGAGGTGCTATCGATCCAAGACTCTATTCAATTCGAATCGAGTCCCTAATCGAGCAACCCTCTCGATCCACGCCATTATGGGCATGAGATCGAGTCTCAGATCAACCAAAAGGACTCGATCTCGTGCCGAGGTAACATTTTCTTTTCCTTCTCTTCCTCTTTCCCTCCGGTTTTTAAATTCAAAAAGTGGTCAAGTCAAGCATCTTTGACCACGAATGATGTGCCTTGACAACATCTTTTGTCAGAAAATCACTTCTTTTACCCATTGTTTTGTTTTTGTAAGCCTTTAAATGTTTTCAGCTACTTTCACTCTCTATCATTCTTGTTTTCTCGAGTTGTTGAGCAAAAGAGAGTGTGAATTCTTGTTTTCTAAAGGCTAACAAGCATCTTTTTCAATCCTTGCAAAGGTATTCTCGAATCTTTAAGAAAATCTTCAAGAAAATATCCCTTTTTATTCGTTTTGATTGTTTTAGATGCTATGTCGCTTCGAATTTTTTAAAATAGCTTGATAATAGGAAAAATTCTAGATTTCTCTCTATCTCTAGATATGATTCTCTATTATTTTGTTATAATTTTTATAAATCCCCCAAAATACTAGGGTATTAGCTATAAGTTTTCTTCTTTGCTTCTCTCTTTCTCCCATCATATCGCCATTTTGCTCATTGCTTTGCTTGAGAAACTTGTTTCAGGCATAATGGCTCCGAAAAGAACGAGAGAAGAGACAGCATGAGAGGGAGGAAACCAAGAAGTGGCTGTTCAAGAGAGGGTTCGTTGGAGTAAGGACGAGAAAAGGGACAAGGAACGGCTTCAAAGGCTGAGGTTCGAGGCGACTAAGTTTGCGGACAAATGATTACTGGCCAAGATGGGGATTCTAGGAGATTTTGATCAGCTCCTCCAGAAGATAGGGCTGAGGTGTTTGTCAGGGATGGATTGCCCAACCTTTCCCGAAGTGACAATCGACTTCCTTGCCACTTTGGAGTTTGCGTACGAGAATCCTAGTGTCCCAATTTCTTCTCAAGGCCGTCTCTCCTTCAAGATAAAACGCCAAGCCTTCAGTCTCTCAATCCCCGAGCTTTGCCAAGCTTATGGCCTCGATGCAGCTGCCACAAAGGTTGACTTTCCCTCCTTCACTCAAGCAAACGAGCTGTGGGACATCATCGCCGATGATGACTACAAGGCGAATACTGCAAAGATCATGAGAGTGAGGAGTTCGGTGCTGCTTTCCACGTTGAAGCTTATTGCCAACACCTTCAGTGGACGGTCAGTAACCCCCACGGTGACTAGAACAGAGCTTCGTTTCTTGTTCCAAGGCATCAAGCATCTCGTGTGTGACCCGTATGAGAATGATGATCCGTTGGAAGACCAGTTGGGAGACAACGTGAACTACGGATGCATCCTGGCGGCTTCATTGGTGAAATACAAGGCGTATGCCTTGAGGTGCAAGGCAAGCTCTTCGCTCATTGGCGGTTTCCTCACTCCCTTGTTCGTGCAAGCTGGTGTACCGCTCCAAGACTACACCCATGTTCCGGAAAGAGCCTTCATGGATGAGACATACCTAAGGAACACGGACAGCTTGGGACGCACGCCAGCTGAGGGTTTCTTTGAATACCTGTTCATTGACACGGAGAATGAGAAGAGTGTGTGTATCTTGCCAAACGCCGAGACCAAGCTGTTGGGAGTTGGGAACATCGAGTTTCTCCCAAGCGTAGAGGAGTGTTTTGCCTCTCTAGGAGCCACAGCCGCCACGCGACAAGCTATTCGCCCAAGATCAGAGTCTCCTGGCACGGATGTTGAGTTGCACGAAGCCTTTGTCCTCCCAAAGATTGATTTTGAGCCGCGGACTAAGATGGGGAAGTTCCTTGCTTCTGTTGTGGAGATGCAAAGGAAAATCAACAAGTGGCAGAGCAAGGTACTCAAGAAGCTCGCCAAGAAGGTCTAATCACTTCAGGGAGGCTCACCTAAGAAGGCTGCAAGTGAGGAGGTTCAACAGCCCGAGAAGAGAATGCTTTCAACCGGTGGAGTTGTCATCCGTGAGACTCAAGGCAGCAACATTCAGCCGGCGCGTCTCTCTCTCCAAGAGCCAGCCTCCAAAGGCAAAGCCATAGTCTCTAGCTCGTCTGGAACATCCTCAAGTTCCAGCCGAGACTATACCCGAGGTAACAACAACCTTCCATTATACATACCGTTCATGCTTTCTTGATTTATGCTTTGTGTTTTGAGCTCTCTCGAACCTGTTTGCCACCGGGACGGTGTCATTCAAGTTTGGGGGAGTATCTGTGTGGTTTGACATGTTTATTTCGATCTTATTTTCCCTTTACATCCCTTGAGTCTTGCATACATCTAAGGCATAGAAAAGAAAAGGAAAAAAATTGGTAAAATTTTTAAAAAGTTTCAAAAAAATTCATGTAGTTGCATTCACATTGTTAAGCATTTTAGGATTGAGTCTAGAATTTTTAAGCATCTAGGTTGTTTACATTTGCATAAGGGGTTAAAGTTTTCTTAAATAGGTGTTTTAAGCTCATGAATGGTTTCAATATCCTAGTTAGTAGTTCTCTAATGCTTTGCTCACGCTTTGAAAGTAAGTCCTTACCATGGTTGGATCACTTGTTTTGATTTTCGTGACTTGAATTGAACACTCATGATTTGAAACTTGTCCTAATAAGTGAGAACCCTAATCTGAATTTTTAAATATCATCCTTATGCATTTGAAAATGAACACATGGATCTTAAAAATATTTAGGCTCTCTTCCTCCTTTTACCACTCTTTGTGAGCCTAAGTTGAACTCCTGATGTCATTGCATTTTGCATACATTTTGCATACTCATTAGATAGTTTTTCATGCATTTGTATCATGTTTTAGGTTAGATTGCATCACTTAGGGTCCTAGAGCATTCTTGCATCAGCATGTGCATTTTCTCGGCATTTTGCATCCATTCCAGGTTGTTTCCGGTTGCTTTGGAGTCATGGAGGTTCATGGAGGTGTGGAGGCCGATGTAGCAGTTCATGGGAGCTCGGGAATGTGCTAAGGACCAGTGATCGAGGAGTAGATCGAGCATGACCGGTCGATCTAGGGGTTGATCGACCAGAAGATCGAGCCAACTTGGCGATCCAAGGATAATGATCGAGACGGAGATCGAGTGAAGCAATCGATCATTCGGTACGGACGTAAATGACGCCATGCAGAGCGAGAGCCAGATCGAGTACACCACTCGATCCACCCAAAGATCGATACCGAGATCGGATGCAACACTCGATTCACCGATGAAGATCGAGACCCGGATCGAGCCGAAGACACGATGTCCGGATATGATCGAGAGAACAACTCGATCCAATGGTCGATCTCTGTCCTTTCAACCATTTTTGGCTGTTAGCGAAGGAGGGCCATTGGATTGTTTGGACATTTTAGGCAAGGCGGCGACGCCCTTTTTCGATAACTTTTAGATTTCTTATCTTCTTTTTCATGTTTTCTCTCTCGTTTTCGCAAGAACACCATTGTTGAACCAGTTTTCTTTTGAAGCTTTTGTATTCGAATCCTTATCGTTTGATCTAGTCTTTCTTTAATGTTTATCGTTTCATTTCTTCTGCTTTGCTTGATTTACTTTATGAGTAGTGAGTAGTTTACTTTGGGTTCGGGGTTGAGAGGATTGAAGGGCCTCGGATGATCACACCTTAGAGACTAGTTACCCCTTCCCAAAAGCCATGGAAGTTTTGGGGACTAGTTAAGCCATTACTCGAAATCTGTTTTCCTTGCCTTTCAACCTCTTTTCCACCAAAAGCCATGGGTTTGGAGGAGAGGATGAAAGAGTGATCTATACCGAAAGCCACGGATAGATCTTGTTTTGTTTTCGAGGCTTAGAGATCCTCACCAAGTGAGTCGATCTAAAGTTTCAAACCCAAGATCGATCCTTGAAACCCTTTATAAGAATCTCAACCCTAAAGCCCTTTCTCTTAGCATATTTACGTCTCATTTCATCTTTAGCTAGTTACCTGACAGTATCCTGGTCTTTAGATTCATTGTTCTTACAGTTTTAGATGAGATCGATCGTTTCTGCTCGATCTAGTGGTCGATCTTGTGGTCGATCCACTAGTCGAATTTTAACAATTCGAAGCTCTTTCCTTTAATTTGTCTGTTTGTTTCTCGTGGTAACTGCTTCCTTTCTAGTAGTTTTAAAATAGGTTTCACCTGTTTAGGTTGCTGCATTTAGTTTTTAGAATATTTCTCATAAACTGTCTCATTTGCCTAGATTTGTCTTAGACCTTGCATTCTCTGTGGATTCTCTATCATCTAGAAGTGGATTGACACTCTCCTGCTTGCTTTACTACAACATTGCGTGCACTAGTGTTTTGATAGCCTCTCTGCTGCATTAGAGCATAAGAAAGTCAGTTTATCAAATGGCGCCGTTGCCATTCTAGGTTGCTTAGAGAACATAGAGATTTGGGTCTTAGCAAAGACTAAGTCTTTACCTTTTTCAAGTTACTAATCCTACTACTCTAAAACGTGTGTTTTCAGGTACAAGAATCTTCGTTCAAGGGGAGACAACAATTTCTACAACCCTTAGACAACATTCATCAGCTTGGTCACTCACGGCAAAGGAGAGTCAGAGATCAAACAAGAGCCTTTGAGGAGATTGTTCAACACGGTCTGGTTAACTTTGAAGACATGGCTGAACACGAGATCCCAGAGGGACTTCCTCCAGCAGGACGGGGTAATGGAAACCCCCAACACGCGGCTAGACCTCCGAGGATCATAGGAGCCGGAGATGCTCCCAATACCCACCACAATAGGTTTGGGATCACTCCTCCTCCGGTACAAAACAATAACTTCGAGATCAAGCCGGGTTTCAGCTCCATGGTGCAAAACAACAAGTTCCATGGCTTAGCAATGGAAGACCCCTTGGAGCACTTGGACAATTTCGAGCAAGTATGTGGAATGATAAAGATCAACGGTATATCAGAAGATGCTTTCAAGCTGCGTCTCTTCCCCTTTTCACTCGGAGACAAAGCTAGACATTGGCAGAAGAACCTCCCACAAGGCACCATCACATCATGGGCTGAATGTAAGAAGGCTTTCCTCTTAAAGTTCTTCTCAAGCACCAGGACTGCTCGGTTGAGAAGCGAAATCAGCGGTTTCACTCAAAGGAACAACGAGACATTCAATGAGGCTATGGAGCATTTCAAAGATTACACGATCCAATGCCCTCAACACGGGTTCAGTGAGGAGACTCTACTCAGTACCATATACCGTGGAGCTTCACCAAAGATCCGGTTGTTGCTTGATACAGCTAGCAAAGGGAACTTCCTCGGTCAAGAGGTTGAAGAGGGTATGAAGCTGATAGAAAACCTGGCGTTGAGTGATGGAAACTATGCCGAGGACTATGACCGAGCACCAAGAGGATCAGAGTTAGAGTCTCACAAGAAGGAGCTCAAATCGTTGCATGAGAAGATTGACAAGTTGGTCTTAGCTAATCAAAAGCATGTTCACTTTGTTGGTGAAGCTGATGAAAACCAAGAGGAGTTGGAGCTAAGCCAAGAAGAAGCAAATTGGGTGGCTGGACAGAACAACTACAAGTCTCAAGGCTACAACCAAGGCTACCAGAACAACAACCTCTCTTACCGGAGCACCAACGTAGCCAACCCTAAAGATCAAGTGTACCCTGCTCAACAAGCTAAACCTTTCATCCCTTACAACAAAGGTTTTCAACCGAGTAGTGGTTTCCAAGGTCAAGGGCAAGGCAACTTCCAAGGGCAACAACAACAAAACAAGGGTTATACTCCTAACTACCCTCCGGGCTTTGCACCTCAGCAACAACAACCGATGCAACAACAAGTTGATCCGGTTCAAGCAATTTTCCAACAACTAATACAAGGGCAAGCTTCTACCAATCAGAAGTTCGCTGAAATGAACACTAGGCTTGATTCATCTCTAACCGACTTCTCCACTCAAATCACCAACCTTAACAACAAGATCAAGCAGCTGGAGAAGGGTAAAGCAAGCACGAGTGGTCAGAACAGTCTTCCGGAAAAGTGTGAGCAAAACCCCAAGGAGTATGCCAATGCTATTACATTGAGAAATGGCAAAGAGCTTGAACCTCCGGTCTCTACAAAGAACAACGAGGACGTTGTAATTCAAGAGGGGGAGGGTAAACTTTCGGCTGATAATGAGGAGATCAACTTTGACAACGTGTGGATTCAAGGACAGAGAAGAGGTGACAAGGCATTCGTTGAGAAGAAAGCTGAGAAAACCACCAAGGAGAAGAATGACTACGTGCCCCCACCTTACGTACCAAAGTTGCCATTTCCGGGTCGTTTAAAAAAGCAGCTAATAGAGAAGCACCGGATCCTGTTTGAGAAGCACTTGAGAGACGTGAAGATAAAGCTGCCTCTTGTAGACTGTCTCGCTATGATGCCCAAGTACGCCAAATTTTTCAAGGACACCCTTGTGAAGAAGAACAAAGAAAGCAAAGAAGTACTTGTGCTAAGCGAAGAGTGTAGTGCGGTTATTCATAAGGAGATAGTGCCTAAGAAACTGGGAGATCCTGGGAGCTTCACTATACCTTGTGCTTTGGGTCCTCTAGAGTTCAAGAGTTGCTTGTGTGATCTCGGAGCTAGCATAAACTTGATGCCTCACTCCGTGGCTAAGAAGCTTGGTTTTACTCGGTTTAAAGAATGTCGGATCTCATTGGTGCTGGCTGATAGGAGCGTGAGATTACCGGTTGGGTTGCTTGAAGACTTACCGGTGCGAATCAGTGGTGTGAACGTACCTACAGACTTTGTAGTGTTGGAGATGGACGAGGAGCCGAAAGACCCACTCATCTTAGGGAGACCGTTCCTTGCAACCGCCGGAGTTATAATAGATGTGAAGAATGGGAAGATTGCCTTGCATTTGGGGAAAGAAATCAGGCTAGACTTTGACATCAACAAGGTTCTAAAGAAGCCAACCATTGAAGGACAAGCTTTCTATATTGAAACGATGGATGCTCTAGCGGATGAGTTGTTGGAAGAGCTAGCTCTAGAAGACCATTTGAAGCTAGCACTCACTAAGGAGCCAGGGGAGTTTGGCTATGTGGACCAGAGAACCCAAGAGTACGTGAACCTGCTGGATTCGAGGAGGATCATCAAGAATGAAGAAGGTTGCGACCTAGAGATCGACTCCGGGATCGACGCTATCACTCGATCCAGGAGTCAGATCGACAAGTCAATCGAGAACCCAACCCGATCCGGTGCAACAATCGACCAACAGATCGAGAATGATGCTCGATCAGAAGAAACAATCGAGTTGACGATCGAGAAAGACCTCCCGATCATTTTGGAGTCCAATCAAGAGATCGACTCAACGTCTCGATCCCTTACTCGATCCATATCAAATCGAGTAAGTGAATCGAGTGAAATGGCTCGATCTAGACGACATCGAGAGGAGAATCGACCGGGGGACTCGATCACAGAAGGGATAGCGATAGAGGAAAGCAGTCTGAAGGGCCATGCCTCGAGTTCAAAGGAGAGTTCCAAGGTGGAGAACAACAACAACAGCCACGAGGATGACTGGAGTGAGCTGTTAGCCCTAAAGGTGGACCTTAAGGAGCTCCCAAAAGGGCTAAGGTATGCTTTCTTAGGACCTAATGACACCTATCCCGTGATAGTAAATGAAAACCTTAGTGATGATGAGTTGCACTCGCTCTTAACTGAGCTGAGAAAGTATAGGAAGGCCATTGGGTATTCTTTAAGTGACATCAAAGGCCTTTCACCAATGCTTTGCACTCATAGGATTCACTTGGATAATGAGAACACCACTTCTGTAGAACATCAAAGGCGTTTGAATCCTAACTTGAAAGAGGTTGTTAAGAAGGAAATCCTTAAGCTTTTAGAGGCTGACGTGATCTATCCCATAAGTGACAGCACGTGGGTTTCCCCTGTACACGTGGTGCCTAAGAAGGGAGGGATCACGGTCATAAGGAATGAAAAGGATGAACTTATCCCTACTAGGACAATTACTGGTCATAGAATGTGTATTGACTATAGAAAGCTTAACCTTGCGACTAGAAAAGACCATTTCCCTTTGCCTTTTATTGATCAAATGCTTGAGAGACTTGCAAATCACCCTTACTACTGTTTTCTCGATGGGTATAGCGGTTTCTTTCAAATACCTATTCACCCAAACGATCAGGAGAAAACGACTTTTACATGTCCCTACGGTACCTTTGCATATCGAAGGATGCCGTTTGGATTGTGTAATGCACCGGCTACCTTTCAGCGGTGTATGATGTTGATCTTCTCCGATCTTATAGAGGAGATGGTAGAGGTGTTTATGGATGACTTCTCTGTGTATGGTGCGTCCTTTCCTGCGTGTTTGTTGAATCTTTGCAGGGTACTTAAACGTTGTGAAGAGACAAACCTGGTGCTGAATTGGGAGAAATGCCACTTCATGGTTAAGGAAGGCATAGTGCTCGGTCACAAGATTTCGGAGAAGGGTATTGAAGTTGATCAGGCTAAGGTTGAGGTTATGATGGGTCTAGAGCCGCCGGTTAATGTTAAAGGGATCAGAAGCTTCTTGGGACACGCAGGGTTCTATAGGCACTTCATCAAAGATTTCTCCAAGATTGCACGCCCTCTTACACGGCTGTTGTGCAAGGAAGCTGAGTTTGTATTCGATGAGGAGTGTTTGAAGGCTGTCGTGACCATCAAGGAAGCCCTCACATCAGCCCCTATAGTCCAAGCACCAGACTAGTCTCTCCCTTTTGAGATCATGTGTGATGCTAGTGACTACGCCGTAGGAGCCGTCCTTGGTCAGAAGAAAGATAAGAAGCTACATGTGATCTACTATGCTTCAAGGACCTTGGATGACACGCAATCACGATACACCACTACGGAGAAGGAGCTGCTTGCAGTAGTCTTCACCTTTGAGAAGTTCAGATCATATCTCGTTGGCTCCAAGGCTATTGTATACACGGATCATGCTGCTCTACGATACATATACTCGAAGAAAGACACTAAGCCCCGGCTCTTAAGATGGATTCTTTTACTCCAGGAGTTTGACATGGAAATTAAAGACAAGAAGGGGATAGAAAATGGAGTCGCTGACCACCTCTCAAGGCTAAGGATCAACGAGTCTCTCCCCTTAGATGACTCTCTTCCAGAAGAGCAGCTTATGGCGACTACTACTACTGTTTGTGGGAAGCTAGAAGGAAGGTTTGAGGAAGTGTTGAGTTTTAAAGAGGAGGATCTACCATGGTATGCTGATGTGGTGAACTACCTAGCGTGTGGTGAGGAGCCAACACATCTCAACAGCTATCACAAGAAGAGGTTTTTGAGGGAGGCTAGTGACTACTTTTTGGATGAGCCTTACCTATACAAAAGAGGAGTAGACAGCTTGTACCGGAGATGTGTTACAAAGGAAGAAGCCAGGGACATCCTCTATCATTGCCATGGTTCTTCCTATGGAGGACACTTCACTTCATTCAAGACTGCCACGAAAGTGTTGCAAGCCGGTTTCTGGTGGCCCTCCATTTTTAAAGATGCACACGAGTTTGTGAAGAGCTGTGAGGCATGTCAGCGAGCAGGGAACATAACTAAGAGGAATGAAATGCCTCAAGTTCCCATCTTCGAGGTTGACGTGTTCGATGCGTGGGGTATTGACTTCATGGGGCCTTTCCCTTCTTCATACGACAACAAGTACATCTTAGTAGCTGTGGATTATGTCTCCAAATGGGTTGAGGCTGTTGCTTCCCCTACAAATGACTCTAAGGTTGTGATCAAGCTGTTCAAGAGTGTCATCTTCCCAAGGTTTGGGGTACCCAAGGTTGTTATAAGTGATGGAGGAAGCCACATTATAAACAAGGTCTTCGAGAACCTCTTGAGAAAGTATGGGGTTAAGCATAAGGTGGCAACACCGTATCATCCTCAAACAAGCGGTCAGGTGGAAGTCTCCAACAGGCAAATCAAGGCTATACTAGAGAAGACCGTCGGAGCAACAAGGAAAGACTGGGCAGTGAAGCTGGACGACGCTCTTTGGGCCTACCGTACCGCCTTCAAAACGCTGATTGGTACAACTCCTTTCACTCTACTCTATGGCAAGGGCTGTCACCTCCCGGTTGAGCTGGAACATCGTGCATTATGGGCTGTGAAGAGGCTGAACTTTGATCTCAAGACGGCTCAGGAGAGGCGCCTTATTCAGCTACACGAACTGGACGAGTTGAGGTTGAATGCTTACGAGAGCTCTAAGATCTACAAGGAGCGGACTAAGGAGGCTCATGACAAGAAATTGGTTGCCAAGGAGCTTAAGGAAGGAGGGCTGGTGTTGCTGTACAACTCGAGGCTCAAACTCTTCCCGGGCAAGCTGAAATCAAGGTGGAGCGGACCGTTCGTGATTCAAGAGGTCTTGCCGTATGGAGCTGTTACTCTGATGGGAAGAAGTGGTAGTGCATTCACCGTCAATGGACACAGAGTCAAGCCCTACTTGGCGGACAGCTTTGATAAGGAGAGTACCTCAGTGCTTCTCCAAGACCCACCATCCGCCTAGACCAAGTAAGGTCTAGCTAAAGACGTTAAAGAAAGCGCACTTGGGAGGCATTCCCATGTTTATCTTGTACATACTTCTGCTTTCATTTCTCTTTCAGTTTTATGTTTTTATGTTGCAAGTGTGTTGGAACAGGTATAAGGAGTCTAAACCTTGACTTTGAGGTCCAAAAGGGGCAATAGGGGTTAAGATAAGGCTAGAGATCGAGTGCTAGATCAACTGATCCTGGCTCGATCTTTGCTAGATCGAGTCAGTGAATCGAGAAGAGTCAGTCGATCTAGACGAGAACGAGTGACAAGATCGACCTTGACGAAAAAGGATCGATCGATCCAAATCGGATCGACCGATCTAATTTCTCTCGAGAAAATCTGTTGAAAATTGATCGATCACTCGACTCGATCCACCACTCGATCTATGCCAAATCAACCCCTAAATCGAGGACATAGATCGATCAGAGGGACTTAGCCGAGGAGCCAACATCTCAATGATCGAGAGAGCCAATCGATCCAGGACTCGATTCACCTTGAATGGAGTCTCAAATCGAGTAACCCTCTCGATCTAAGCCATTTTGGGCATGAGATCGAGTCCTAGATCGACCAAAAGGACTCGATCTCATGCTGAGGTAACAATTTTCTTTCCCTCCTTTACTCCTTTCCCTCCAATTTTTAAATTCAAAACTTGGTCAAGGCAATCATCTTTGACCATGAAAGATGTCCCTTGACCAAGACTTTTGTCAGAAACCACTTTGACCACCCATTGTTTTGGTTTGCTAAAGTCTTTATATATCTCAAATTATCTCTCACCCTCTCATTCCTGTTTGCTCGAGATTTTTAACAAAGAGAGTGAGAATTTTAAGTGTTTAAAGATTAGCAAAGATATCCTTAACTTCTTGCAAAGGTATTTTCAAAGATTTAATGGTTTATTTTTAAGAAAATCTCCTTAAATATCGCAAGATCTTGTTTTAGGATATAGGATCAGTTTTGATTTTTTAAAATTAGCTAAGTAAAATGAAAAATTCTGGATTTTCAGTATCTAAAAGATTTGTTTCCCTTTTATGTAGCTATGATTTTTATTTAATCCCCAAAATTCTAGGGTAGTTTTTATAAATTTTCTCCTTCTCTTCTCTCATTCTCATCAAATCGCCACTTGCTAATCATTCTCTTTAGAATTTTGTTTCAGGAACAATGGCACCAAAGAGAATCCGAGTGCCCCTGTCCCTTCCCAAGGCCGTCTCTACTTCAAGGTTGGCCGTCAAGCTTACACACTATCTATCCCCGAGCTATGCCAAGCCTACGGTCTCAAGGCTTATGCATACAAGGTGGAGTTCCCAGCCTTCAAAAAAGCCGACGAGTTTTGGGACCTGATCAGCAATGAAGACTACAAAGCCAACACCGCCAAGATCAAGAGAGTTAGGAGTCCGGTGCTGAGGTATACTCTGAAGCTGATTGCCAATACATTCAGTGGAAGGTCTGTTGCTCCTACCATCACGAAGACGGAGCTGTGCTTCCTTTTCCAAGGCGTGAAGCACTTGGTGTCCGATCCGGATGCAAATGATGAGCCCATAGAAGATGAACTCGGCGATGAAGTGAATTACGGCTGTGTGCTCGCGGCTCCTCTGGTGAAGTACAAGGCTTATGCCTTACGGTGCAAGGCAACCTCTTCCTACATTGGCGGTTTCCTTACTCCTTTGTTCGTGCAAGCCGGTGTGCCTATCCATGACTTTGCTCACGTCCCAAACAGAGCTTTCATGGATGAAGCATACATGAGAAACACTGATAGCTTGGGACGCACGCCAGCAGAAGGGTTTTATGCTTACCTCTTCATAGATGATGAAGACAAGAAGAGAGTGTGCATCCTCCCCAACAAAGATGAGACCGAGCTGCTTGGTGTTGGGAACATCGAGTTCTTACCCACGGAGGAAGAATGCTTTGCCCCTTTAGGAGGACCGCCTGCTTCAGCCATTGCCCCGCGCCAAAGGTCAGAGTCTCCAGGAACAGAGGATGAGATGCCCGAGGTTTACACACTTCCCAAGCTGGACTTTGAGCCGAGGACAAAAACCGAGAAGTTCTTAGCCTCGGAGGTGGAGATGCAGCGGAAGATCAACAAGTGGCAAGGGAAGATGCTTAAGAAGCTCGGGAAGAAGGTCAAACAACTCCAAGGAGGCCAGCCTAAGCCAGCTACAAGCCAAGAGATACAACAACCCGAGAAGAGGAGACTCGACCGGAGGAGTTGTTATCCGCGAGACCCAAGGAGACAACATTCAGCAAGCGCGTTACTCCCTCCAAGAACCAGGCAACAAATGAAAAGCAACAATCTCAAGCTCCTCTGGAACATCCTCAAGTTCCAGCCGAGCCTAGACAAGAGGTAACAACCTTCTTCCATTGTATATAACCACTCATGTTTGTTTCTTGCATTGTGTTTGTTTGCTCCTTCGGATGAGTTTGCCACCGGGACGGTGTCAAGCAAGTTTGGGGGAGTACTTGTGTGATTTAATCTTGTATTCTTTGATCTTATTTTCCTTTTTGCATCCTTGAGTCTTAGTTCATGAACAATTGGTAAAATTTTTAAAATTTTTTCAAAGATTCATGTAGTTGCATTCATCTTTTTAAAAACATGTTAGGATTGAGTCTAGAATTTCTCATATCACCTAGGTTGTTTGCATTTTGCATAAGGGGTTAGAATTTCTTAAAAAGGTGTTTTACTTATGAATCATTTCAATGCCATAGTTAGTAGTTCTCTAATGCTTTGTTTATACTTTGAAAGTAAGTTCTAACCATGCTTGGATCACTAGTTAGGATTTTCGTGGCTTGAATTGAACTCTCATGATTTGAAACTCATCCTACTAAGTGAAAACCTTAATTTGAAAATCTAATTATCATTCTTATGCATTTGAAAATCAACACATGGTTTTAAAATATTTAGGCTCTCTTCTTCCTTTTTACCACTCTTTGTGAGCCTAAGTAGAACTTCCTCCTTGAACCTTACCCTCCTTTGAAGCCAAATGTTCTTTTGTGACATCTTTGTGAGGCCTTATTTTCGGTTTGAACTTGGCATAAAGTGTTAGGTTTAGGCGACATGATTTGGTTTTCATAATTGATTGCTAGCTTTGCATTTTGAAGCTAGGTATAGGCTTAGGATAAGTTTGGGGGATCATTGGGATTGCTTTCTTGTGTATTTGTTTTCGGTTCAAAAGAGTTTGTGTTTTAAGGAAAGAAATGAGGTTTTAAGTGAAAGGTTTGTTTTTAAAACTAAGTATGCTCTATTCAAGAAGGTAGCTCTCTCTAAATAAATAAGAAAGAAAAAAAGAGAAAAAGAAAAGAAGAAAAAAAAATAAAAGAGCCTAAGTGCCAAATAAAGAAAATAAAAAAAAAATGAAGAGAAAAATAATAATAATAAGAGAGCTACTAATAAGAAATTCCTAAGAGCAAAAATATTTTTTAAAATCTTTTCACTAGCCTAAAAAGTTTAAAAATGTCTTTATTTTGAATTGGGGATTGCTAAGTGTGAGAAAAAGGGTAGACTCTTAAGTGGTGAGTGAGGATTAAATCTCTTAAATGAGAGGGGTATAGGACTGTTTGATAGTTTACATGGGTAGATGAGAATCTAATCATGTATGCATAAATTGTCTTTACCTTTAGCATTATGCATTGGTTCAAACCATTTTTGAGAGAAACCCTTGTCTAATTATAAACCCTTTTCGAATGAGATCATTCTATGCTCATAACCATAACCCTTAGCCAAATGTGTTTTGCTTTAAAGTGCATAAGTCTGATTCATGGTTCGAATGTTAATGAATGTTAAAGGATGAATTTCTTTGATTGTTAGGAATAAGAGAGTCATGATTTGAATTTCTTTGTGTGATGAGTATGGCTAAGTCCTTTGGAGTATGAGTGTAAGCTTAGCATTTTAGAAGTGTTAACTAGGACATTGAGATGATCTATTCGAAAGGTACCTTGGCAAAAAGTTTAAAACCCCTTTGATTTTTCTGAAAACCTCTCTTCCTTACTTATTTTTTGTTGCTTGAGGGCAAGCAAGAAGTAAGTTTGGAGGAGTTGATGTCATTGCATTTTGCATACATTTTGCATACTCATTAGATAGTTTTTCATGCATTTGTATCATGTTTTAGGTTAGATTGCATCACTTAGGGTCCTAGAGCATTCTTGCATCAGCATGTGCATTTTCTCGGCATTTTTCATCCATTCCTGGTTGTTTCTGGTTGCTTTGGAGTCATGGAGGTTCGTGGAGGTGTGGAGGCCGATGTAGCAGTTCATGGGAGCTCGGGAATGTGCTAAGGACCAGTGATCGAGGAGTAGATCGAGCATGACCGGTCGATCTAGGGGTTGATCGACCAGAAGATCGAGCCAACTAGGCGATCCAAGGATAATGATCGAGACGGAGATCGAGTAAAGCAATCGATCAATCGGTACGGACGTAAATGACGCCATGCAAAGCGAGAGCCAGATCGAGTACACCACTCGATCCACCCGAAGATCGATACCGAGATCAGATGCAACACTCGATTCACCGATGAAGATCGAGACCCGGATCGAGCCGAAGACACGATGTCCGGATATGATCGAGAGAACAACTCGATCCAATGGTCGATCTCTGTCCTTTCAACCGTTTTTGGCTGTTAGCGAAGGGGGGACCATTGGATTGTTTGGACATTTTAGGCAAGGCGGCGATGCCCTTTTTCGATAACTTTTAGATTTCTTATCTTCTTTTTCATGTTTTCTCTCTCGTTTTCGCAAGAACACCATTGTTGAACCAGTTTTCTTTTGAAGCTTTTGTATTCGAATCCTTATTGTTTGATCTTGTCTTTCTTTCATGTTTATCGTTTCATTTCTTTTGCTTTGCTTGATTTACTTTATGAGTAGTGAGTAGTTTACTTTGGGTTCGGGGTTGAGAGGATTGAAGGGTAGAAAAGGTTCGATCTTGGTTTGTTTTCTAAACGTTTTTAAGGCTATCTCTTCTAAGGTGTTGAAAGCTTAATGCTTGAAGACTCTCACGCCAAGAGCTTCATGATCCGAGAGGTCCCTTACCTTGACAGGATCCAAGGGCCTCGGAAGATCACACCTTAGAGACTAGTTACGCCTTCCCAAAAGCCATGGAAGTTTGGGGGACTAGTTTAGCCATTACTCGAAATCTGTTTTCCTTGCCTTTCAACCTCTTTTTCCACCAAAAGCCATGGGTTTGGAGGAGAGGATGAAAGAGTGATCTATACCGAAAGCCACGGATAGATCTTGTTTTGTTTTCGAGGCTTAGAGATCCTCACCAAGTGAGTCGATCTAAAGTTTCAAACCCAAGATCGATCCTTGAAACCCTTTATATGAATCTCAACCCTAAAGCCCTTTCTCTTAGCATATTTACGTCTCATTTCATCTTTAGCTAGTTACCTGACAGCATCCTGGTCTTTAGATTCATTGTTCTTACAGTTTTAGACGAGATCGATCGTTTCTGCTCGATCTAGTGGTCGATCTTGTGGTCGATTCACTAGTCGAATTTTAACAATTCGAAGCTCTTCCCTTTAATTTGTCTGTTTGTTTCTCGTGGTAACTGCTTCCTTTCTAGTATTTTTAAAATAGGTTTCACTCTGTTTAAGTTGCTGCATTTAGTTTTTAGAATATTTCTCATAAACTGTCTCATTTGCCTAGATTTGTCTTAGACCTTGCATTCTCTGTGGATTCTCTATCATCTAGAAGTGGATTGACACTCTCCTGCTTGCTTTACTACAACATTGCATGCACTAGAGTTTTGATAGCCTCTCTGCTGCATTAGAGCATAAGAAAGCCAGTTTATCAAGTCCCACCTTGACCCTTACCTTTTTTTGAAGCCAAGTTTTCGTGTGTGACATCATTGTGAGGCGTCTTTCGGTTTGAACTTAGCATAACGTTTTACGTTTAGGCGACATGATTAGGTTCTCATTTGATTGCTAGCTTTGCATTTTGAAGCTAGTTTAGGGCTTCAGATAAGTTTGGGGGATCAATTGGATTGCGTACTTGTTCATATGCTTGCGGTTTCAAAGAGTTTTGGTAATTGAAGTGATTAAAAGGTTTTAAGTGAAAGGTTTTTTTTTCAAAGATAAAAAGCTCTAAGTATTTCAGAAGATAGCTCTTAAGTAAAATAAAAAGAAAAAAAAAAGAAAAGAGCCTAAGTGCCAAATAAAAAGAAAGAAAATGAGAGGGGTTTTAGGATCATTGTTAGCTTGCATGGGTAGAGGAGAATCTGATCATGTATGCATCAATTGCCTTTACCTTTAGCATTATGCATAAAGTTCTTACCATTTATACGAGAAACCCTTGATTAAAATAAACCCTTTTTCAAATGAGATCATTCTATATTCATAGCCTTTACCCTTAGCCAAATGTGTTTTGCTTTAAAGTGCATAAGTTTGATTCATGGTTTGGTCGTTATAGAATGTTAAAGGATAAGTTTCTTTGATTGTTTGGAATAGGAGAGTCATGGTTTAAAATTCTTTGTGAGATGAGTATGGCTAAGTTCTTTGGAGTATGAGTGTGTGCATTGCATTTTAGAACTAGTAACTAGGACGTTGAGATTGATTCATTTGAAAGACACCTTTGCAAGAAGCTTAAACCCCTATTTGTTTTAAAACCTCTCTCCCTTCTTGAATTTTGTTTGCTTGAGGACAAGCAAAAGGCAAGTTTGGGGGAATTGATATTGCTGCATATTTCATGTATTATGGATATAAGTTAGTTTCTCATACATTTACATCGCATTTTAGGCTAGTTTGCATCACTTTAGGTCCTAGAGTGTTCTTGCACCAGCATATGCATATCTCTTGCATTTTGCATCGCATTCAAGTTGTTTTCGGCTACTTTGGAGTCTTGGAAGATTCGTGGACGTGCCGAGGCTCGTGAGGAGGTTCGTGGGAACTTGGAGAATTCAGGAATGCTTGCTAAGGACCAGAGATCGAGAAGCGGATCGAGCATGGCCGGTCGATCTAGATGAGATCGACCAGAAGATCGAGTAGTCCATCCGATCCAAGAGAACTGATCGAGACGGAGATCGAGTGAATGGATTGATCAAGGAGTACAGACATAAATGACACCATGCAGAGCGAGAGTCGGATTGAGTCCACCACTCGATCCTCCGAAGATCAACTCCAAGTTCGGACGAAGCACTCGATCCGCCGAAGAAGATCGAGACACAGATCAAGCTGAAGGCACGATGTCCGAAGATGATCGAGCGAGATGCTCGATCTCGAGGTTGATCCCAGTGCACTTTAACCGTTTTTGGCCGCTAGCGAGGGGGGACCATCGAGCTGTTTTGGCCTATTTTTGGGAAGGTGGCGATCTTGCTTTTACACACACGCTTTCACTTTATCTTTTTACAGTTTTTCTCTCTGTTCAAAGGCGATTTCGCCATTGTTAGACTTTGAAGCTTTGTTCTTGAATATTGAATAGTTTAAGCTTTAAGTAATCGTTTTTCATGTCCATGAGTTCATCCTTTATGCTTTGCTCGGTTTACTTTATGTGTAGTGAGTGGTTTCATCGGGTTTTTGGGTTGAGCGGATTCAAAGGGGTCGAAAAGGTTTTCAAAGCTTGGTGTTTTCTTGTTCTTCATGGCTTTCACTTCTAGGATATAGAGTTCTTAAGGCTTAGAGACCGTCACGACAAGATCTTTATGATCAAAGGGACCTCTTACCTTGACAGGATCCAGAGGTCCTTCAAAGTCGAATCCTAGAGGCTAGTCTACCTTTCCCAAACGCCATGGTAGTTTAGGGGACTAGTTAGGCCGTGTGTTTGAAATCTGAGTTTTATGCCTTTCAATCTCTTTTTCTGCCAAACGCCATGGGTCTGGAGGAGAGAATGAAGGAGTTATCCATACCACACGCCATGGATGGATCTTGTTTTGTTTTCAAGGCCTAGAGAATCTCATAAAGTGAGTAGATCTAAAGTTTTCAAACCAAGCTTGAACCTTTGAAACCCTTGAACATGAATCTTAACCCTAGACCCTCTTTCTTAGTATTCTAACATCTCTGTCAATCATTCGCTTGCTATCTGTTCGCACCTTGGTCGTTAGATTCATTTGTGTTGAACTGTTAGACGAGATCAATCGTTGTTGCTCGATCTAGTGGTCGATCCTGTGGTCGATCCTGTGGTCGATCCACTAGTCGATTTTTATAAATTCATAGCTTTGCATTTTAATCATTCTGTTTGTTCTTCGTGGTAGTTCACTCGTTTCCAGTATTTTTAAAATAGTTTTGCTTTGCATTTGACCATTGCATCTATTTTTCAGGATTTTCACAAAAACCGTTCATCATTTGCTTAGCTTTGCATAATCCTTGCATTCTCATTGCACTTTCCAGCTCATAGGTGTGGATTGACACTCACTTGCATGCTATACTACATCTCAGTGTTGCATTTGGGCTTTGATACATAATTGCATTGCAAAAAACCTGTTATCAGGAGTTGATATTACTATATATTCTGCATATTTTGCATGCATTTAGGATAGTTTTTCATGCATTTATCTTGTATTATAGGCTAGTTTGCTCCATTTGTTGCATTCTAGGTTCTAGGTCCCCTCGCATTCGCATTTTTGCATATTTCCTGCATATATGCATCATTATCAGGTTGTTTGGAGCACTATGAAGTTGCGGAGGCTATGTGGACGTGAGGAGGTTCAAAGTGGAGCTCATGGACACTTGGAGAACTCGGACATGCATGCTAAGGACCCGAGACAGAGTAGCGGATCGAGCAAGGTAGGTCGATCTAGATGAGATCGACCAGAAGATCGAGTGCACCTAGTCGATTCAAGAGGAAGGATCGAGACCGAGATCGAGAGAGGAGATCGATCTGGAGTACGGATGTAAATGACGCCATGTAGAACGAGAGCCAGATCGAGACCAAGACTCGATCATCCAAAGATCGAGAAGTAGATCGAGGAAGATACTCGATCCCCCCAACCAGATCAACCAGAAGATCGAGCTGAGCAAGGCGATTCCTGAAGATGATCGAGCTCATTGGTCGATCTCAAGATTGATCCCAGACGAGCTTATCCGTCCAACTGTCTTTGGCGGCTAGCGAAGGTGGGACCAGCTAACGGTTTTGCCATTTTTGGCAAAAGCAGCCTTCACCTTTATCATATATTCATTCTGTCTTTTGCTTTTTGTTATCATCTACCTTAGGCGATTTCGCCATTGCAATTTAAGCTTTTTCAGTTTTTGAACCTATGAATCTTTTAATATCAAGCAAGTTTTTCTTTAATCTATCGTTAATCGTGCTTAGCTTATTGTTCATTGCTTTCGATTCGGTCTTAAACATGTGTAGTGAGTAATCGTTTTGGGTTTTGGGGTTGAGGTGGTTCAAAAGGGTTTAAAGGGTTTAAAGCTTTGTGTTTTCTTTGTTCTTCATACCTTCTCTTCTAGTATCTTGGGATCTTAAAGCCTAGAGAGCCTTGGAAATGGTCTCTATGACCCAAAGGCTGTCTTACCTTGACAGGATTCAGATGTCCTGGAAAACCAGATCCTAGAGGCTACTCAATCCTTTCCCACATGCCATGGTTGTTTAGGGGATTAGTTAGGGCAATATTTGAAATCTGTCTTTCTTGCTCTTCAATCTCTTTTTCCACAAAACGCCATGGTTTGGAGAAGAGATTGAGGAAGTGAACCATACCACATGCCATGGATGGTTCTTGTTTTGTTTTCAAGGCTTAGAGAAACTTCTCAAAAGAGTAGATCTAAATGTCTTCAAACCAAAGCTTGAATCTTTGATACCCTTGAATATGAACCTTGACCCTAAACCCTCTCTTTTAGTATTTTAATCCTCTGTAAATCATTCGCTTGTCATTTAGTTGCATTCTGTTCATCAAAAATCATTTCGCTTTAAGTTGCTTGCTAGATCGATCCATTCTGCTCGATCCAGTGCTCGATCCTGTGGTCGATTCACTGGTCGATTTTTAGTTTTTAGTAGCCTTGCATTTTTCATCTTTTGCTCGTTCCTCGTGGTAGTTAACCCTCTTCCAGGGATTTTAAAATTATTTTGCATTGCATTAGATCGTTGCATTTAGTTTTGTTAGATTTTACCAATCATTTATCCATTTTGCTTAGATTCACTAGATCCTTGCATTCTCATTGCTCCTCCTGCTCCCTAGGTGTGGATTGATACCTCTTCTTTACTACAACTGTGTATTGCTTGAGTTGCACCTGTGTAAAAACACCTGTTATCAGTGACTCCTAGTTCTTTTGCCAAGTCAAGGGACATCACATTGATACTTGAACCTGTGTCACACATGGCCTCTTCCACAACCAATTCACCAAGCTCACAAGAGACTATAAACTTTCCTGGATTACCAAGCTTCTTTATGTTCTGCTCCTTAACCTCAGATGCTCCAGTTTTAACCCTTAGTTTCTCAAGCTCATCTTGACCATTCAGACCTCTCATTTCCATTTGCGCAGCATAGAGGGTCTGATACTTCTGTACTAGCTGCTTTTTGAATCATCCTGGAAAAGGGATAATGGGTTGATAGACAGGAAGGATAGCAGCTTGAGTCTTCTCTTTAACATCAGGAACTTCAATCAAGTATTCCTTGGTATCATCAACAAGTTCATGTGGCGCCCACCACTCTTCTTCTTCTTTGTTTGCTCTTTCTTCAAAGGGTTCTTCTGCTGCAAGAGTTCCTTTAGAGCGTGGTGCTGGTGCAGTTCCTTGTTGGACCTCCATGTCAGCTTCAACAACCTCAGCTTTAATGGCTTTGTCTTCTTCATCAGTCTTGGCATCACTAGCTGAACTCAAGTGAAAAGCACTTCCCCCACACTTAGAATCAATGCCCACATTGATGATAGAGGGTTTCACCTTTGGAGTAATCTCAGTAATAGAGTTTTCTTTCTCATCAATATCAGTTAGGGAAGTGGAGGAGATACCAGAACAATGTTGTAAGGGCTTCATGAAGGTGATTGGCTGAGCATTGTTCTCTTGTTTATTCAGCTGTATAGTCAAGGAGTCTATTTGGGATTGGAAGTTGTTGATGGTGGAGGCAATACTTCTTTGAATTTCAGCAGCCATGTTTTTCTGAATTTCAGCCAAACTTCTTCGAATTTCAGTAGCCATCATTTTCTGAAATTCTGCAGTTTGGACTTGTTGCATTTGAAGTAGAATCTGCTTGATATCCAACTCTTGAGGTGGCTGAGGGCTTGGTTTTTCTTGAGGTGGCGCCAAGGCAAGCTGCATAGCAGTAGTGGGAAGTATCTTGTTCCCTTGCTGTTGGTTATAGGCGCCAAGTGGTTGAGAAGAAGACCTTTGATGGTGTTGAATGTAATGGCCTTCATTTAACAACATGTCCACCTTTGTTTGCATAGCTTTTATCTCTTGTATTGTTGGTTCCAACTTCTCTTCAACTTTTTTTTCATTCTTCTCAAACTCATCAACATAATCCCAATTACTTAGTGTCATGTTCTCCTCCAATATCCAACCTTCATCAACATCTTTCCCAAGGAAATAACCATTACTAGCTGTATCTAGAAGGATTCTTATCTTTTGGAGAACACCTCTATTGAGTGTGGATAGTAGCATTTCTTTGGTGAAGCCATGGTGAGGGCATTGATTAGTGAAGATTCTAAAGCTTTCCCAAGTGTCTCCAAAGCTCTCATTAGACCACTGTTTGAAGTTTGTGATCTCATTCCTGAATTATGCAGTTCTTGAAGGAGAGAAGAGCTTGGTTAAGAAAGCACCTTTGCATTATTCCCAAGTGTTGATGCTGCCTTGTGCTAAAGACTTTTCCCACATTTGAGCTCTACCACCAAGAGAGAATGGAAATAATATGAGCTTCAAACCATCATCCGAAACTCCACTAAGCTTTGTCAAAGTACATATCCTCTCAAAGTGATCCAAATGCTCAAGAGGGTCTTGATTAGACAAGCCAAAGAAATTCTTTTCTTGAACCAAAGCAATCATGCTGCTCCTTATCTCATAGTGGTCAGTCTCCATGGGTGGAAGAATACCTTACCTTGAAGCATAGCTTGATGGTATATCTGCATCACCTATAGGTCTCAATGGTCTTTGAATCAAAGCTCCTTGTATACCATGTGGACCTTGTTTTCCTTGTAAGCCTTGGATCCCTTGAGGACTTTGTGGACCTTGTAAACCAAAACCAGCAGCATACTGAGGTTCTTCCATGCTTCAACAGCTGAATTCTGATTCTGCAAACCCAAAATCATTGACCTTCAACCTCAGTTGTAGTTGTAGACACTTAAGAGCAAGTGTTGTGCTACTTACAAAAGAAATTCTAGACCAAAAGAGAAATCAATAACCAAAAATGAAAATATCAAAGCTTGATCGCAAGATCTCTACAAATCCTACTGAACAACGCATTCCCCTAATGGCAACGACGCCAAATTGATACAAGATTTTTTTGGACTTGATTCAATTACCCAAGCTTGTACTAATCAGTTGTAGTATAGCATAGGATTTTATCAATCCAATAGGGGAGAATGAAACAGTAAGAATGCAATAGAGATCTTAATTCAAGCAGATAAAGATGGTTTTAGATGTCTAACAACCTAAGTGAGCAAGCAAAGAAGCAAAAGAAGGCAAAAGAAAGCAATTAAAGAGCAGTAATGGCAAAGAGAAACTGAGCAAAAACAGAGTAAAACTAAAATTCAAGGGTTAAAAGATGGTTCAAGATCAAGGCAATGGTAATAGCGTGATTCATGTTCATGTCTAGGGTGATCAAAACAAGCAATTCTAAACACTCAACCTTAGGTAAGGAACACTAATATAGACTAATCTAATCTCTTGGCACTAATCCCTTTTCTAATCATATATTCAAGATAAATCTATTTACTCAAACACATAATCATCAAGCATTAAAATCAAGGTCCATAAAACCAATTAGCTTGCTAGACATCTAATCTCTTAGGCTAGGTTTACTAATCCCTTATATGATATTTCAAACATGAACTCACATTCTCATGCATAATCAATGTCTAAAGACAATTTCTCATCAATATGGTACTAGGCAATAAGCACATTCAAGCAAGAAATAATAGACGCAAAGACTCATGATTATCTAAACACCATTTTCAAGCATTGAACTTCATTCAGGAATTTCATCAAACACTTGGTGTGCATGTGAAAACCCTAAAATCAACTTCTCCAACAAAGAGGTACTAAGTATTAAGCACAATCATATAAGAAAGGGAATGAGATGATCTAAGCCCTAATCAACCTAAACAATCACTAAAATCACCCCATCTGCCCTAATCTCAAACATAGAGCAAACTACTCACTAATTATGGTGAAAACCATCAAATCTATGAAGAAAAGATAGTTAATCATGATTAGGGAGACAAAAGATTAAGAGAAATGCAAACTATTATTGAAATAAACCAAGATTCAAATTACAAAATCAAAAAGCTCAAAACAAAGAAGAAGAGACCGCTGGATAAAGAGTTGTTCCCAGAAATAAGGGATTAAGTATTTATAGGAGTCTAAGCGAAAATGACGAAATTGTAAATAAATGGTCTTCAGTCTGGGTTTACATCGATCACGAAAATTATGATATCTGTTGAACGGCATATCATAATGACCTGAAACAAAGTCCTCCTGAAAGATAACTCACGTGGCTACAACTTTTATGAAGCGTGAAGATTCTGAATATAGACGGAGGCTACTGTCCGGGCTCTTCAAGTCGGTCAAGATCAACGGAAAAAACTCCAGATGGACATGTGCTCACTTTATTCGCTGTAACTCTTCAACCACTGATGGGAATGACTCGAAACTTAACCCAAACGAAAGCTAACGCAAGTGGCTACAACGTATATGAAGGACGCTGATGCCAAATCAGAATGAAAACACCTCATCTGAGCTGATCTTCAGTCGATATGAATCACATCGGTCACCAACTGATCGTTGTACTTGGCCGAAATTAATCAGCTGGGTTTACAACGATCAGTGTTTGATCGATGCTCTTGACCAAAATTAATCCGCTGGGTTTACAACGTTCAGTGTTTGATCGATTCTCTTGACCGAAAATCTTGTATCGACCACCCTTTGATCGATGTCCCACGTGCTCTGACCGAAAAGGGTTGAGCGGTTTCACGAAAACTCCAGTAACTTTCTAACCGCTGATGAGAATAACCTGAAACCAACTCCAGACGCAAGATAAAGCACGAGGCTACAACATTGATGAAGACCGTTGAAGCTGAATCGGGATGGAGATGCTTTGGCCGAGCCAGTTTTGTCAGGTCAGGTTTCTTGCCGCTTCAACAAGGTGCACCTTCTTCTTGGCTCTTTTCATGTGTTGTGCTGCACCCACCATCATCTCCCATGCTACTTGTAGCTCAATGAGTACCTATAAACATCTTTTATGCAAAGAAAAGGCAAACTGCATCCTAAATGCAACCTAAGTCTAAAAGGAGAAGAAAATGGGACAAAGGATAAGGAAAACTTGCAAAAGAGAACCAAAACATGCAATAAATGCAAGCCTAAATGATGTAAATACAAGAGATATCACCTGTATTCAAACACTAGACTCAATCCTGAACAAGTGATTGCAACTATATGCTTTTCTTTTTGGTTTGCAAAAGATGCAAAAGAATTTGAATTTTTCCGATTTTTTGTATTTTTCTATGCACTTATATGTATGCATGTATGCATGAGACTCAAAGAAGAATGCAAAGAAAAACGAAGAAAAGTAAACACAAACTCTAACCCCAAATTCCTCCCTCACACTTAAATTACACAATCCCTTGTGTAATAAAAGAGTGAAAGAGAGAAGCAAACATCAACATATAAATATAAACATAAAAAAAATGCATGGTATCTACAAGGGAAGGAATATGGTACCTTAATTTTGATGTGAGGAGTGATGGGAGGTGTAAGAGAGCTCCTCAGTATCTCCTTGCTCATAGGATGAACCAGGTTGGGGAGACTTGCTTGCTCTCCTCTTGTTTCTTCCGTTCTCTTGTGAGGATGATGTTGTTGTTTGAGTTGGCCTTGGATTTCGCAGCCTTACTTTCCACTATCCTCTTGCCAGCAGCCTTTAAAGACTGACCCTCAGCAACCTTCTTCCCCTTGTCTTTTATAGCTGGTTGTGCAGGAGCCTTTCTCCTTGTTCCTTTGCTTTTGTTCACAGCTGGTTCATTGGTTCTTCCCAAGGTACCTAAAAGTACAAGTCTTTGTTTGCTCTTAAGCATTTGTGGGTAACATCGAGCTGTCCAGGTCGATGTTGGTGGTCGATGTGAGGACATCGATCTTGGTTGCTCAATGTGAGTGCCCGATTCTTGCACCAATACTCCATGCCCCTTTACATCGCACGATGTAAGTGCTCGATGTGAGGATGTTGAGCATGGTTAGCACGATATGAATGCTCGACATCTTTGGCTCAACTCTCGAGCCTTTTGTGTCGCGCGATGTGCATGCTCGATGTTTTTGGTTTTTCTCCACCGTTTTTTCACATTGCACGATGTTCATACTCAATGTGCCTTGGCCTCCTCTCGGGCAAAAGATGTCGCATGATGTAAGTCCTAGACATCTAGCCCGAGGCACTTTTTCTCTCCACATCGAGCTTGGTAGCTCGATGTGTTTGCCTGACATGTTCTGGTCCCACTAAAATCGAGCTTCTCAGCTCGATATTGATACTTGATGTTCGGATGCTGAGCTTGGAAAGCTCGACATTTAAGCTCGATGTTAAACAAAATATGTCTATGTGGTTCCCAAACTCTCCTCTCATCTCCTTAGCTTCACACATGCTTTTAGGGACAATGTAAAAAGCATAAAATAAACTAAAAACCATAAATATGTACAAGGATACCATGGGACTACCTCCCAAGTGTGCTTGTTTAGAGTCACTTAGCTTGACTCTTCTTGGTTCCTCTAGTTTGTGTGAGAAGGAGCAATAAAGCTCCTTGGTGGAACCTTCTCCTTAGTGGCTGTAGCTAATACCTTCAAGTACTTCATGCTATCTTTCAGCTTCTTAGTAACACCACCAACTATCACTTGTGCAAATGGCTTAGCCTTACCCTTGCATTGCACCTTGTAACCAACTTCACCATTTGAAAGATATGGCTTAAGCACTACCCCATCTTCAACAAAACCCAATAAGATTTCATTCTTAATCTTCAAAACCTCCACTTTGAGGACCTCCTCTTCAGTGTCTTCTTCAAACAGCAAGGGAAGACAGAACTCGTCAAAGCTTGCACCAATGTACCCATCAAATGCAGGCCAATGCTTAGCAGCTCCCTCTTTCTTCTTCAGCTCCATAGAGAAAGCATGTTCATTCTCTAACTTGTTACCTTTGGAGTCAAACTTCAGCACCTTCTCCTTGGTTAGCCTTAGTTCAGTGGTGCACTCCCTTGCATCAAAGACTGCTCCGGCTGAAGCCAAGAAGGGCCTTCCCAAGATGATGGGATTCTTTATCTTCCCTTCTACATCAAAGACTAGAAATTCTGTTGGGATTTTTACCCCTTCAATGATCATGGTACATCTTTGAGGGTTCCTAAAGGTGTCTTGACTGTGCCATCAGCAATTGTTAGAGACAAATTGCTCTTCTGAAACGTGGTGTAGCCTAATGCCTTAGCTGTGGAAGAGGGTAGTATATTGATGCTTGCACCCAAATCACATAGACAACTCTTGAAAGTCTTCCCTTTGAGTTCAAAAGGAAGAGTGAAACAGCTAGGATCACCAAGTTTCTTGATGTCCAGCTTCTTAACATCTGATACCTCAACCTTAGCTAGAGCTTCTTTCAACTAATCCTCAACATCAATGCCTCTAAGCTTCATCTGAGCAGCATAATGAGTGGTGTACTTCTCCAGTAGCTCTTTCTTGAACCTTCCTGGAAATGGGATATCTGGTTGGTAAACTGGAAGATCATGATCTTTATCCTCCTTCTTAGCCTTGGTAACCTTGACAAGGTCTTCCCCCTTACTTTGAGCTTCAATGTTCTCATTGTACAAATACAAGAACTCCTCTATAACAGCTTCATCCTCAGCAATACCCAAATCTTCTTTAGAGTCATAAACTTGGAAATCCTCTTTGGGAATCATCTCACACTTGCCTGGAACATTACCTTGGGAGCGTGGTCCTGTTGCTAGTCCTTTGTTGTTCTCCAGAGTTTTCAGTCTTGCGGTTATACCATCAAACTTGTTAGTGTGCTCCACATGAACTGAGTCTATCTTGTTGTGAACATCACCAAATTTCTTGTTCATTTCCAAGGTACCATTAAGCTGAGATTGTTGCACCTGTTGGATGAGACTCTTGATTTCAGAATCTTGATAGCTTGAAGAGGCTTGCGCTGGTGCTTGAGCAGTGAAGCCTGGATGGTTGAATTGAGGTCTAGGCTGGAAGTTGTTCTTCGTACGGATAAAGCCTGGAATGTTGTTGTTGTAAGGCGCAAAGGGCTTTGGTTGGCCAGCTTGTTGTTGCCTTTGTTGAGGAGGGTACTACCTTATCTTGACGGTTGGCAACATTAGCACTACTGTAGGACAAGTTTGGATTGTTCATGTAGGAGTAATTGTTGTAACCTCCCTCGTATCCAAGGTAGTTCATCTCATCAACTTGGCAGTCCTCTTGATCTTGAATCTGAACCAAGTCTCCAAAAAATTTAACCTCTTTCCTTTCCTTCAATAACTGATCAATCTTCTCATGAATAGCCTTGATCTCTTTCTTATTGTACTCAAGGTCATCCTTAGCACTTCTAGGAGTTCTATCCTACTCCTTATTGTAATTTCCATCAGATTGTGCAAGGTTCTCAACCAATTCCGTTCCATCATCAACATCTTTAGAGAAAAAATTACCATTAGAAGCTGTATCCAACAACATTCTAATCTTTGGGAGAGTGGAGAGAAATGAACCATGTGAAAACCATGATGAGGGCATTGTAGTGTGTACCCTTTGAACCTCTCCCATGCTTCACCAAAACTTTCATTGGACCTTTGAGCAAAACTACAGATCTCATTCCTTAGTCTAGCAGTCCTAGAAGTTGTGAAGAACTTAGCTAGAAAGGTTGTCATGCGCTGCTCCCAACTGGTTATGCTTCCTTGTTGAAGATTCTTCTCCCAAAGATGGGCCTTGCCTCCTAAGTTGAAGGGAAACAACCTGAGCTTCAAGCTGTCTTCACTAACCCCATTTATCTTTGTCATGTTACAAAGCCTGTCAAAATTATACAAGTGGTCCAAGGGATCTGCTAGTGGGAGACCATGAAACTTGTTGTTCTGCACCAAAGAGATTAAACCTGAGTTGATTTCAAAGTTGTTTTCTGGAACAGGTGGAGGGATTATGCCATTCCTATTGTTATAGGCATTAGAAGCATCACCAGCACCAATGGGCCTCATGGAACGTGGTGCATCTGCTGGTCCTCTCTGGCCTTGCTCACCTTGGACTCCTTGCTGACCCTGAATACCAGCAACACCCTGAATTTCTGGTGCACCTTCAGGACCCTGAAACCTTATATAATCAGCACCATGTTGCTCCATGGTTAGCTGATCGTACCTTTGCAGTTCTTCTCTGCTTTCTCTCAACGCTCTCTCAACTTGCAAAATGTTGTTCTAGTAAGGAACCAGATTCAGATTGCATGTAGACCTCAAATGCATGCACCTTTAATTGAGGAACAAGAGTAAAACAGAGTTAGTAACCAAATTCAAGTAAAAGCATGATCTTAAAGATTCTACAAATCTTGATTATCCCAACAAAGACCAATGGCAACTGCGCCAAATTGATAACCGAGTTGTTGAGCTCTTTCTCAATCACCCAAGCTTGTACTAGCCATTGTAGTATAGCATACGGTTTTATCAATCCAAAAGTCTAAGATAGATACCATTAGGAAGGCAATAGAAGTCTTAAGTCAAGCTAAAACAGAGAGCAAGTTGTATAAACTACTAAACTAATCAACTAAGTGAACCAAAGACTAAGCAAGACTAGTGAAAGCAATACTATAGCAATGATCAAATGCAAAACATAGCAATAAAAACAGAGTAGTAAGCAAATTCGAAATTCAGATAATAAAAGCAAGGCTCCTAGATGTGGCTATGGAGATTGTGAAATTTAACGGCAAGGTTAGGTTGTTATCTATCTCATTAACAATGCATACAAGCATGTAATGCTAATTCCTAGGCATAGAGTTCACAATCAAGCAAGTTAAACCCAATCTCTTGGCAAATAACACTTTGCTAAAAATCCTAAAGAGAACTAGCTGTCATTGGTGCTAGAATCAATAGCAAGCAGGTTCAATCAGCTCTATTCAAGCCAAATTAATTCTTAGACAATCAATCTCTTGAGTTAAGACAAGTAAAGCCTCTAAAAGGCAAGATCAGCATTTCAACAAACGTTTGGTGGGCATAAGAGAAAGCCTAAATCTAGATTCATGTGATCAAGAAATATCTAGCCTAATAACAACCTAATAGAGAGAAAATAATCAATATTAAGGACTAACAAACACTAATCAAGCCTTAAATTCCCTTAATCTACCACATCTAACAACCTATAAGAGAACTATTTACTAATCATCATGTAAACCATCAAATCACAAAGGAAAACATGTTAAACATGATAAAGAAGAGGGATTAAGAAAGATAAATGCAGAATTTCAAATTAAAAAGGTTGGATCTTGTTCTTACAAACAAAAGTGAGTTAGAGAGAAAACTGGATAAAAGTTTGAACAAGACATGCTAATATCCTTAGGTTAAAGAGTATTTATACTAAATGACAAAAACCCTAAAGCAATGGAATTCTTGTAGAAAAGTTCAGTTTGGATAAGGTTGACATCGAGCTAGGAGCTTGATGTGAGTGCTCGATGTTGCTCCTGCGGATGCTTGACATCGTGCAGACTGGCTCGATGCTGGGAAAAAATACCACTTCCTTAGCTCCTCTTGATCATCCTTAACTGGGGCAACTCCCTGAATCATTCCCATGCTTTGTCCTTGCCTTTAATGGCTCCTTAGGTTCCTGACAACATCCCTTATGCAAAGAAAATGTAAACTACAACCTAAATGCAACCTAAGTCTAAAAACAAAGGAAAATGGGACAAAATAGAAGGAAAACATGCAAGAGAAGACTAAAACATGAACTAAATGCAAGCCTAAATAATGTAAATATGAGATATATCACAATGCTAGGCAATGAATGAGATTTAAAGCACAAGAATGTTCTTTGATGCAAACAATCAAACCATCAAGAATGACTCATGAGTCATTCATTATCTAGCCCTAAGCGAATCATCTAGTAAAGCAAACTGTAAACTTTGCTGTCACAAGACAAAGGAACCAATGCAAAACTATCAAGACAAATAAGGGAACCATTCAAAGAAACAAGACATCAAGCTCTTAAGTGAGTCATAACCACCAACAAATTCTTATTCAATGCTTTCTAATCAATAACAGCTTTGCAAGAGAAGGAAACAATAGAGATTAATATTAAACAAGCCTAAACACCCTTTATCAACCCTTAAAAACCACTTTCCTTACTTAGAACCTTAAATCTTTGGTAAACTACTCACTAATCATGTTTAAACCTATCTGATTAAAGTTAAACATGATTAGATGAGATGAGAAGGAAAAATAAGGAAACTAAGTTACCAAGATGCGAAAATCAAGCACAAGACACAAGATCTAAACATAAAAAATGCAAGACTTGATTAAGAAAATAACAGTTATACAAAGTCTAAGGCAAATTGTCCTTTTTGGTAAACAAGGATAAAATCAAGGTAAAGATCTAAAACGGGATATGGGATAATGTTTTGTGGCTCCTTTTTGTACCAAAGACCTAAAGGAATGAAGAAAAAACTAAAAATTAGGATAAGGTCAAAGAAAAGCTGGTCAACTTGCAGTGAAAGCATATCAGGCAGTACATACAATGTTATGCTCGATGCATCTTCTCGGTGCGTGTTTTCCGTGCTGCGGGTGGTTCTGCTGGTCTGTTGATCGTGAAGGAGTGGATCTTGGGCTGTATCGGACAAGGCATCAGATGTTCTCCTCGATGCTGGAACCCGATATATCATGTATCTCCAAATCGGCTTGTACGGCCCTCCTTGCTCAACACGCCACCTCGATGTGAACCACCATATTCAAGTCTTCGTCAAAGTCCTTTTCACCATGTATTGCGGCTTATACCGGGCATACTTCACAGGTGTTCTGCTCGATGCTCTACCTCGATATAGAATCAGAATTTGCAAGACTCCTTCTTATGGCATTCCTTTGAACGTCTGCTGCTCCAATCTCCTTCCAAGCCCTAAAACCTCCAAATACACCTGAAATACACCATATACATGCATATGTATGCAATCCTAAGCTATATGCATGCAATGCTACTTCTGGATGCAAATGAGACTAAAATGCTAAGAATAGATGCAAAACAAGGGAAAAGATATATGAAATGCAGCCTAAAACACTAGCATATAACAAGCTATCAACACCCCCACATTTACTCGCTGCTTGCCCTCAAGCAAACAAAACATAAAGTATGGTGGTGATGTTTTAAAATGGGAACTCATACCTTTAAAATGCTAACAATAAATCAAAATAATGTCCATGTGTCTAATCCTACGATGCAATTGAATGAACCGTACTCTAAACACTTAGCTACATTCATCACAAAGCAAAAATGATCACAATGCTACCAACCTACACAAGTTCATCAAATCAATCAACCGTTTTAACATTCATTAATGCTCAAACCGTGAATCATGCTTATGCAAGTGCAAGAGTGTCATTTAGCTATGGGATAAGGCCTATGGAACAAAGATGATTCCATTTTATCAAATTGGCTTTGGTGTTTCAAAGGGTTCTCTCAAGAAAGCATGGTTGAGCTTTGGCAAAATGCTAAGGGTCAAAGAATAACTTACACATACAAGGGAAGACTCCCATCTACCCAAGACCCATAAGATAAGTTCCTAACTCTTTCTAACCAATGTAAACCCGCCTAAGCTACCCTTTTAAAGAACTTTACACCCAAACGAGAACCCAAAATTTCTTCTCTTTTAAGCACTTTGGAGAGACACTTCTCTTTGAACTTCTTGTGGTGCGGCTTATTTTTAAGAACTTGGCTCCTTGTTGCTGATGCTTGTGTTTCGTTTTGCCTTTGGCATTTGATTTGAACACTGCACTTCTTGCATCTCTCTTTGCTTGTAACCTTGAGCCTTTCTTTTATTTGCCTTTGAACTTAGCCGCCATTTCTGATAGGGTCAGGTTTTACCCAAATAAAATTACTGCAAGTGCACAGCAAAAGCAGATGTAGTATAAGGGGTATCGAAATCCCAAGAGAGTAATGCAGACTACACTATCGAATATAGGTTCGGACTAAGCTAAGCAAAATATGATGTATGTAATGCGAATGAATGAATAGAAGTAAGCAAACGATTGTGTGATATGATCTAAGTTCAAGAAGATTAAAAAGCGCTAAGCCAGGGTAATTCGCAGGTTTGAATCCAAGAATGTATGATGCAGGAAATCAGGAATTATTAAGAACCGTTTTAAACATGAATCTCTAATGCATAACTAATCAATTCTCATTGCAAAAGTTATCTATACCTAGATCACAGAGTTTCAAATCTCTTTGTAAACCCTAACAACCTAAGCATGCAGGAATGATCAAATTCAATTGTTTACAAAACTCCTAAGCCAAATCTCTTTGTACTAGGGCGTTTTGCTCATCTAATACTAGTTCAGGTGATTAATAATGCTCTCACATCTATCAAAAACCTAGGGTTTCGAAATCCAGATGATGTGTCTAAGAAATCGATATGAATGCTAGCACATATGAAGAACCAATGAATTTCCTATAAGTTTTTAGCAATTCTACAAACTCTTCTTCAACCTTTGAAAAGCCCTAACTTAACTAACAAACTACTCAGACATGGTGATTTGAGAAAACATCATGAAAAGAATAGATTGCATAAAAGAAATAAGAAGTAGAAATAAAGGAGTTCAAAATCTGCTCTGAAGGAGTCTGATTTTTCTCTCCAAAAGCTCTGCTACAGATCTCTCTCTAAAGCTCTCAAAAATAATAAGATACAAGATTGATGCCAAAAGAATGGCTGAAAAACCTAATATACAAGCTAAAACACGATCTGGGGCCTTTTTTACAAATACTGGAACTTCTGGGCCAAAACTGCAATTTCTTTCCAATCTTTTAAAAACAGGCCACGACCTCCTTCCTTGGTGGGTGACGAGCGTCACCAGCTTGGTGACGAGCGTCACCCATATGCATACTTTCCTCTTCGAGCTTGGTACTTCGTGGCTTCCACTCAGAATGCTCCAAAAGGTTCCAAAATCTCCAGTTATGCTCCAGACATGCTATAACCTGCAAAGACTCTTCTAGGACTCTAAAAAGACCAAAAAGACTCAATAAAAAGGACTTATATCATGGTTAAAAACCATAAAAACCATGATATATCAACTTCCCCAGACTTAGCTTTTGCTTGCCCTCAAGCAAACATTAGACAAAGAATAAGGTCGAGGTTTGAAAACAAGAAACAGTCAGTCAGTCATCAGAAACACCACACTAGTTAAAGCTTTCGAATCCACATACCACAGAGACAACACAAGATCAAATTTCAGCCTAATCATCACAAGCTTAGCAAATCTCTCAAGTCCAGTCCAAATCCCTTCAAGAAATCCGTAATTTCTACTGTTAACTCCTTATTTTTATCTAAGTGTGAAGTCTCATCAAAGCTCTATCATCTTAATCACTTTACAGATTCTTTTCCCTTCCTAACAACTGAACAAATCAATCTCAACACAGCTCTCCTATTTTCTCTTCCCTTAATCTTTTTCCTTAGGATATTTTCGATTTTTCACTTCTTTTTCTCAACTTTTTCAGTCTAAGAAATGGTGCTACTCAATACTTGTGTTCCTTGTGAGGAGACAGGTTCTTGAGTGTGTTCACTACTGTTGTTCCTTGTGAGGAGACAGGGTCATGAATGCACCATTCTTTGAACTTAAACTTTTAAAAACTACATCAGGGAAGATCAAAGAGAGATTGTATTTTAACCTTATTGTCAGTGCTTAAAGAGAGAATCAAGATCAATAAGAATCAATCACCAAGACAAGAAATTTAAAGTTCATTAAGGTGGAGCTAACAGCAAATTTTCCAGATTCTCTAAGAACCTAAACCTTCATTGCTAGACTGATCTACCTATGACTTTCAACTTAGTGAGACTTGTAATCAACTACTGTGACAATGGTTCTTATCAGCAAAAACGTCCTATGGTTAGTTCCAAGAAAAACTGACAGTTTCAAAAATTTTGACTCTATAAAAGCAGGTTTTTGACTCAACTTTAAGACTCTATAAACATGACACAAAGCACACAACGTCAGTAACCACCTCCCCCAGACTTAAACAACACTGTCCCCAGTGTTATTAAGCCAAGAGTTGGTCAAAATGAAGCATGAGAACGTGTAAAACCAAGGTGGAAAAGTGGTACCTCGTGAAGGAGCTAGTGACGAGCGTCACCAGATTGGTGACGAGCGTCACCATCTCTGATACTCCAGAAATCGACATGTTGGATGTTTAAATGCTATGCCATCACGTGTACTCCGAAGTCAAACTGTAAGAGCACTAAAAACACACATCAAAACATCCAAACAAAACATAATCCATGGTCTAACAAGTTCACAAGACATCATCCAAGCAAACTGACAAACTGACTCTCCTTTTTTTTTCTGTTTTTTTTTTTTTTTTTTTCATGTTTTTGAGTTTTTTTTAGCTATGTAATAGAAAACTAAACTAATATATGAAAAAAAAAACTTACTAGTGGGTTGCTTCCCACTAAGCGCTTGTTTAAAGTCATTAGCTCGACTTTGAAAGCTGCTCAGACAGCTGGTGGAGCAGAAGGTGGCAGTGAATGCCTTGGAGAAGAATGTCTCCTCATCCATGGTGGTTTGTAAGCAGTAGATGTATGAACACTTCCAAGGAAGTGAGGAACATCAGCAGAGTGGGTCGTGACTGTGGGTGGGATACTTCTTTTTCCTGCAGAATCATCAAAAGAAACACCAAGCATTCTACGAGAATCTCGTTGCTTGCATAAGTGTGAAGCAGCTTTTTCACCTTTTAAATTCTTATTGATGAGATTAGGAGGTTTGGAACTGGTTCCAGGAAGTGCATACCTTTGCTTAGTTGCAGGTTTCTGGGTTGTGGAATGGTGAATTTTCGAATTGGCAACATATGATGGACTTGTAGCTGTAAAATTTCGTTGCTGCTTTGTGTTCAGGTTGGTGACGAGCGTCACCAGGTCAGTGACGCTCGTCACTGACTCTGCAGTTCGAGTTTCTGCAGTTTTCCTGCAATTCAGCTCTGCAAGTGTTGCTTCCATCACATACACGTCTTCCTCCAGCAACTTGGCATTCATTAGAACCTCTTTTTCAAGCCCAGTCATGAAGATATGATCCTCACTGCAATCCTCAAACCCAACAGCTTCTGCAGAAGTTTCAGATATTGGCTCTTCAACAGCCATCTGGCTCACTTGCCCACTAATATCTGATTCATTGACACACTCAGCAATAGTGTCTTCTGAATGCTCCATGACAGTTTCTTTATCTCTGGAAATTCTTACAGAAAAGGTCTGACCATCAATGGTAGAACTCTTTCTTAACTTATCCATGTCAAAGTTCATGACAGCATCACCAAGATCAAGCTCAATGTTCCCCCTTCTAACATCAATGATGGCTCCAGCAGTAGCCAAGAATGGTCTTCCCAGAATAAGAGGATCTTTAGGTTCTTCAGCATATTTCAGAACCACAAAATCTATAGGAATTATGCAGCCTTCAATGTTAACATGAACATTCTCTAACATGCCTTCTGGGGTCCTTATGGATCGATCTGCTAGGATAAGAGAGATCCCAGCTGGCTTGAAATCAGTTATTCCAAGTCTAGCAGCAACAGAGAAAGGCATCAAGTTAATACTTGACCCTAGATCACATAGAGAGTGGGGAAAACGTCCTGCAAATATTGAGCAATCAAGCACAAAGGTCCCTGGATCAGATAGCTTCTCTGGAACTCTGCTTTGAGTGATGGTATTGACTTGTTCAGAAACAGTCACCTTCTTCTTCTTCTTTGGAACTGTGCCTAAGAGAATTGCACTGATGTCTCTGGTAAGCAATGCTCCTTCCTCAGGACTTACACCATTCACAACCATTCTCTTTACATACCTTCTTAGAGCTGGTGAAAACTTGACTGCATCAACAAGTGGGATCTCAAGCATCAGCTTGTCTATCATAGCTTTGCATCTGGCTTCTTCTATCTCTTGTTTAGACTTCCTAGGATGCTTGGGGAATGATGTTTTGGGTTTATAGACACGTTCCTGGTCATAATTTGCAGTTACAGGCGAAGCAGCTTCGTTCTGGGGTGGGTGACGACCGTCACCAGGGGGGTGACGCTCGTCACTCACCTGTGACAACCCCCGATTCTCTTCTATGTTGGTGACGAGCGTCACTCCTCCTTGGTGACGCTCGTCACTCACCTCTGAGACAGAAAAAATTTCATCTTCAGACTCCATGAGTTGCAAGATCTGTTCTGCACTCAACCTCTTTTTCTGCACTGTTTTAAGCTCCTTTTCATTCCTGACTGTGATGGCATTAACCTGATGCTTGGGATTGATATCAGTCCTTCCAGGAAGGAATCTCTCTTGCCTTTGAACAGCTCCTGCAGTTTGAGCAACCTGCACATCAAGCTTCTTCATGTGAGAGTTCAGACTCTCAATTTTTCCATTCAGGTCTTGATACAGCGAATCTAGCTTGCCATTGAAGTTCATTGTCATCTTCTGCTGTCCTTCAAGTACCTGCTCCAGCATAGCTTCCATTTTAATTTCTTGTGGAGGTGCAGTTTGGTAGGAAGAAGAACCATAATTTCTGCTGTTTTGGTAAAGTTTCTCAACTTCAGTCTTCTGGAATGGGGGCTTAGGAGTGTAACCAGGCGTGCTCTGTCCTCCTGTAAACGTACTCTGCTGATTATTGCTGTTGTAGCCTCTGATCCATTGCTGATTTCCAAACCTTTGGCTCTGAAAACCCCCTCCATTGATGTAGTTAACATCTTTCTGCTCAAATTCTTCAGGATTTTCGAAACTCTCCACTTCTGCAGCAAACTGAACTGACTTCTTTCCCACCAGAAGGCTGTGCATGCTGTCTAACTTAGCCTTAACTTCAGCTATTTGGTTTCCATCATTCAAACCAGCCTGCTGCTTTCTCTGAAAATCTGCATTCTTAGTGCTGTTACTGCAGGCCAAGTTTTCAATCAATCTTACAGCTTCTTCTGGTCTGTTGGTGTTGAAGTTTCCACTACTTGAAGCATCCAGTGCCATCTGATATTTCCAGTCAATGCCTCTGAAGAAGATACCAAGCAGCTGCACCTGATTGAAACCATGATGAGGACAGTCCCTTTGATAAGACTTAAACCTGATCCAAGAAGCCTTAAAAGCTTCAGTAGGACCTTGTGTAAAGGATGCAATTTTCGTCCTCATGTCCTCTGATCTGGCATCATCATAGAAGTTGTTCAGAAAGGCGTTCTTGGTGTCCTCCCAAGTAGTTAATGAACCAGGCTCCAGTTGCTTCAGCCAATATGCAGCCTCTCCTCCAAGAGAGTAAGGGAAAAGCTTGCAGAACAGAAAGTCATTGCTAACTCCAATAGCTTTGACACTTGAAGCTAGGTCCTCAAATCTCTCTATGTGATCCATAGGATGTTCATGAGGTAAACCATGGAAGGGATGCTGACCAACCAGCTGATAGTAGACAGGTTTGACCTCAAAATCGTTCCTCTGGAAGGCAGGAGGTCGGATTGCAGCTCTGTTGGCATAGAACTGATCAGGTCTGTTGTAGTCACCTAGAGTCCTCTGAACAAAACGCCCAGCAGCGTTATTGACAGCAGCAGGGACCCCCACGTTCTCAGCCACTTGCTGAACCTGCTGTTCAACAATGACATTCCCCTCTTGATCAATTCTCTGCCCCTCTTCGTTCCTCCTGTTTCCTTCCCTGTCAACCAAGTGACCTTCTGCATCTTCAACCAAGATAAGTGGAGCGACCATTGTAGATTGCTTCTTAGCTTTCCTGTTAGTTCTCTCCAACCTAGCAAGCTCGTCGATGCTCAAAGTCACAAGCTCCTTCTCTTTGTTGCTTCTAGTTCTACGATTAGGAATACACCTGAAACAGGAACAAAGAGAAGTAGCTGAAAATCAGTAAACAAATAAAAACTTAGACAAAATCCTAATACTAAAAATCGATAGGCAGCTATTATTCCCCGGCAACGGCGCCAAAAACTTGATAGGGTCAGGTTTTACCCAAATAAAATTACTGCAAGTGCACAGCAAAAGCAGATGTAGTATAAGGGGTATCGAAATCCCAAGAGAGTAATGCAGACTACACTATCGAATATAGGTTCGGACTAAGCTAAGCAAAATATGATGTATGTAATGCGAATGAATGAATAGAAGTAAGCAAACGATTGTGTGATATGATCTAAGTTCAAGAAGATTAAAAAGCGCTAAGCTAGGGTAATTCGCAGGTTTGAATCCAAGAATGTATGATGCAGGAAATCAGGAATTATTAAGAACCGTTTTAAACATGAATCTCTAATGCATAACAAATCAGTTCTCATTGCAAAAGTTATCTATACCTAGATCACAGAGTTTCAAATCTCTTTGTAAACCCTAACAACCTAAGCATGCAGGAATGATCAAATTCAATTGTTTACAAAACTCCTAAGCCAAATCTCTTTGTACTAGGGCGTTTTGCTCATCTAATACTAGTTCAGGTGATTAATAATGCTCTCACATCTATCAAAAACCTAGGGTTTCGAAATCCAGATGATGTGTCTAAGAAATCGATATGAATGCAAGCACAGATGAAGAACCAATGAATTTCCTATAAGTTTTTAGCAATTCTACAAACTCTTCTTCAACCTTTGAAAAGCCCTAACTTAACTAACAAACTACTCAGACATGGTAATTTGAGAAAACATCATGAAAAGAATAGATTGCATAAAAGAAATAAGAAGTAGAAATAAAGGAGTTCAAAATCTGCTCTGAAGGAGTCTGATTTTTCTCTCCAAAAGCTCTGCTACAAATCTCTCTCTAAAGCTCTCAAAAATAATAAGATACAAGATTGATGCCAAAAGAATGGCTGAAAAACCTAATATACAAGCTAAAACACGATCTGGGGCCTTTTTGCAAATACTGGAACTTCTGGGCCAAAACTGCAATTTCTTCCCAATCTTTTAAAAACAGGCCACGACCTCCTTCCTTGGTGGGTGACGAGCGTCACCAGCTTGGTGACGAGCGTCACCCATATGCATACTTTCCTCTTCGAGCTTGGTACTTCGTGGCTTCCACTCAGAATGCTCCAAAAGGTTCCAAAATCTCCAGTTATGCTCCAGACATGCTATAACCTGCAAAGACTCTTCTAGGACTCTAAAAAGACCAAAAAGACTCAATAGAAAAGACTTATATCATGGTTAAAAATCATAAAAACCATGATATATCAATTTCCAATCATAATTTATGTCACACTCCTTTGTTTGTCGATATGCTGCTCTATATGCTCCATATCGGCTTAGTAGGCCAATACGGTTCTCGATATAAGGTTTTCTCGCTCTTGTCCTTCCATTAGATCACTCCCAAAACTCCTCTCGGTCTTTAAACTCCTTCATTGCACCTGCCAAGTGCTCAAATTGCACCAAATATGCAGAAATGGTGTTTCAATGATGAAACTAATACTAAATGTTTGCAAATAATGGGATAATTATAGTGTATATCACAAATTCCAAAAGTGGTTCAGCTTTATTACTAGTTCCATATCAAATGATCAAAGGACTAAGAACAAGGGCATCATTTACATAAACTACTAGTATTTATAAAGATTTACTATCACTATTCCCAAATTAAACAAGCAAGCTAATCCTAAGTGAATGCATGAAGGCTGAGTCATATATGAATGCACATGAAAACTCTCTTTTTGTGGAACAATTTTTCTAATTTTTTTTGGATTTTTCTATGCCTAAGTGCAATTGATATGCTCAAATTATCTCTTAGAGCTACTCTCTCAAATTAAAAGATCACTGTAGTACTTAGGGGTCGAATCCACAAGGACTTAAGAATATTACTCAACAGATTGTAGGTTCAAATGTAGCTAAGCATATCGATAATAAGTAAAACGAAATGGCAAATAAAAATATCAAAAGCAGGAGTGGATTGCAAGTTCTTAAAATCAACGAGACGAGGCGCTAGGCAATGGGAACTTCGCAGGTTGACATAAATCACAGAGTACAAACTGAAAGGATTGTTTGTTAAAATCGTTCTAGAACTCGATAACACGAATGTAAAACCAATAAACTTCTGTCGCAGAGATTATTTATGATCAGATTCTAAAATTCCAAATTCCTTTGCAAATTCTAACAACCTAAACAAGCATTATATTTCAAGTTCGATATGTTCACAAAATCACTAATCAAAATTCCTTTCCAATTAGTTATTTTGCTCATCTAAGATAGTTCTGGTGATTAATAATATTTTCACATCTATTAAACAACCTAAGATCTGATTTCTAGATGATCAATCTTAAAATCAGTGCTAAAGCAATCTAGATGAAGAACCAAACGATTTATCCTTCCTGTATTGCAGTTCTAACAATTCATTATCAACCTTTAAATAACCTAAAACCTAACTACCAAATTACGTAGACATAGAAACTGAAGCACAAATCATGACTGAATAATTTTGCATAAAAAGATAGAGTAAAAGATAAAGGGGGTTTGAAATTCTTCTATGACAGAGTACGGATTTGTCTCCGCAAAAACTCTAAATCTAATCTCTCTCTCAGTCTCAATGAAAACAAGATAATGGCCTAACAGTGTCTCTCAAAACCTAAATACATCTCTAAACATGACTGGGGTAAGTTTGCAAATAATAGGAAACTTCTGGGCCAAGTTACAATTCTTCAAAGAGTTTTTAAGGCTCCTTTACGCGTCCAAAATCGGTGTTGATCAACACTTCCTTGACCACTTGTATGAGGGTGGTAAGGTGTAGCAACCTTGTGATGAACTCCATACTTCTGTAACAGCTTCTCAAACACTCTATTGATGAAGTCTTTTTCATCATCACTGATCCGTGG
Source organism: Thlaspi arvense (assembly GCA_911865555.2). Classification (NCBI taxonomy): domain Eukaryota; kingdom Viridiplantae; phylum Streptophyta; class Magnoliopsida; order Brassicales; family Brassicaceae; genus Thlaspi; species Thlaspi arvense. Next base: position 36,288,895 of record OU466862.2, read on the forward strand.
TACTCCAAATCTGGGAAAAATGATGGTCTTAAACAGCTTAAGGACCACTGCAGAATCCTTGTGTCGACTGGCAATTGTTTATACCCACTTGGATACATAATACACAACAACCAGGATGTATTTGTTCCCATAAGATGAAGGAAAAGGTCCCATGAAATCGATGCCCTAGCAGTAAAAAACTTCAACCTCAAGTATGAAGTTTTGTGGCATCTCATATCTCTTACTGATCTTCCCTCTCTTTTGTCAGACATCACATTGAGATATGAATGTCTGAGCATCTTTGAACATTGTAGGCCACCAGAAGCCTGCTTGCAGCACCTTAGACACTGTCTTGAAAGTAGCAAAGTGTCCTCCATACTCAGAGCTATGACAATGAAACAACACATTATGAACTTCAGCTTCTGCAAGATATCTTCTGTAAATACGATCTGAACAATGCTTGTACAAGTAAGGCTCATCCCAGTAATATCTGCTAAGTGTCCTCATGAATTTCTTCTTCCCATACCCTTTAAGGGTGTCAGTGACTTCGTCTGCAGCTAAGTAGTTCGCAATGTCAGCATACCAAGGCCTAGTAGAAGTCGCAACCGCGAAGATGGACTGAGAGAAAACATCACGCAGCATCTTCTGAAGTAGAAGTGCAGTCCGCGACTGGTGTTGATCGATACCAATGAAGGTGTGTCGATCGACACTGAGTCTGTAGCACAAAAAAAGCTGCAGTTCTAGTTCCTGCAGTCTTGCTTCTAGGAAGTAGATATTCTCCTCTGGCAAAAATCATCAATAGGGACGTCGTCTTCAATCCTGATTCTTGAAAGATGATCAGCTACTCCATTCTCAATCCCTTTTTTTTTATCTCTGATATCTATATTAAACTCCTGAAGCAACAAAATCCATCTCAACAGTCTTGGTTTGGCATTTTTCTTCTGCATCAGGAACTTGAGAGCGGAATGATCAGTATGCATAATCACCTTGGCTCCAACCAGGTACTGTCAAAATTTCTCAAATGCAAACACCACAGCCAACAATTCCTTCTCTGTGGTTGCATAATTTTTCTGAGCTTCATCTAGAGTTCTGCTTGCATAATAGATGGCATGAAGCTTCTTCTCCTTTCTTTGACCCAACACAGCTCCAACTGCAAAGTCTCAGGCGTCACACATCACCTCAAATGGTAGATCCCAGTCAGGTGGTTGCACAATAGGAGCACTCACTAAGGCTTGGGTGATTTGCTGAAAGGCTGAATGACACTCTTCGGTAAAGTCAAACTTCACATCCTTGCGAAGCAGAGCTGTGAGTGGTCTTGCAATTTTGCAGAAATCTTTGATAAATCTTCTGTAGAATCCAGCATGTCCCAGAAAACTCCTCACTGATTTCACACAATTAGGTGGCTGCAGACTTGTCATCACCTCAATTTTTGCACTGACAACCTCAATGCCATCTCCAGAAACTCTATGCCCAAGTACAATCCCATCTCTGACCATAAAGTGGCATTTCTCCCAGTTCAGAACCAGGTGTTTCTCTTCACATCTTGCAAGCACTTGACAAGTCTTTGAAGTAGGAGCCATACACTCAAAAATCATCCATGAAGACCTCCATAAACATCTTAATCATATCAGTGAAGATTACAAAGTCCAAATGGCATTATGCGATATGCAAAGGTGCCATAGGGACAAGTAAATGTGGTCTTCTCCTGGTCATCTAGGTGAATACGGATTTGAAAGAAGCCAAAGTAACCATCCAGGAAACAGTAGTAGGAGTGATTTGCCAAGCTCTCAAGCATCTGATCGATGAACGGCAATGGGAAGTGATCCTTCCTTGTTGCAGTGTTGAGCTTCATGTAGTCAATGCACATCTTGTTCCCAGTGATGGTCCTTGTAGGAATCAGCTCATTCTTCTCATTTTTCACAACTGTGACTCATCCTTTCTTTGGAACCACATGTACTGGACTGACCCGAGTACTGTGTGAGATGGGATAGATGATCCGAGCAGCTAGAAGCTTCATGATCTCCTTCTTAACTACATCCTGCAGATTCAGATTCAGTCTCCTCTGGTTCTCAATCGATGACTTTGACTCATCCTCTAGGTGTATCCTGTGCATGCACAAGTCTGGAGAGATACTTGAAATGTTATCAAGAGAATAGCCAAGAGCTTTGCGAAAGGTGCACAGCTTGCTTAGCAGTAAAGTGAGCTCTGCATTTTTTAAGGAAGCACTAACAATAACAGGATATATAGAGTTAGGTCCCCGAAAAGCATACCTTAAACCTGCAAGGAGCTGTTTTAGTTCGATTTTTGGAGCTTTTTCTTCACTCCAATCGCCCAGTTTTGCAGCCTTTACAGAAGTTCCAACCAACCAGCTCCTTTTGTGCTACAAGCTTCATGACTTGTTTGCTACCCAGTACTGATGTCATCTAGATGCTCTGTTTCTTCTACAGAAACTGTCAGTGCTCTCTCCAAAGGATTTGTGGGATGCATCAAAAATCTCTTCTGCAAGGCTGGCGAGGGAGTCGACATATAATGTGTGGCCATGTATTGTTGGCCTCTTCATCAGCCCATCCATGTCATAGTTCATCACCAAATCTCCCATATTCAGGGCTATGCTTCCTTTCCTGACATCTTTTGGTTCTTCTCCATAAGCTAGAACCACAAAGTCTGTAGGAATGATGCAGTCTCCCACCTTGACTGGTACATCTTCCAATATGCCTTCAGGGATCTTTAAAGATCGATCTGCTAGGATTAGGGAGATCCTAGTTGGCTGAAAATCTGTCATGCCCAAGCTGACAGCTAGTGGGTGAGGCATCAGATTAACACTTGACCCCAAATCACACAAAGACCTCTCAAACCTCTCAGCAAAGATTGTGCAGTCAAGGACAAAGCTTCCAGGATCTGTCAGCTTCTATGGTATCTTGTTATGTATCACTGCACTGACCTGTTCTGAAATCAGCATTGTCCCTTGCTCAAGCCCCAGATTCTTGATCATCATCCTTTTCACATATCTCCTGATCACCGGAGTGGTCCTTATAGCATCAATCAAAGGAATCTCCACCACAAACTTTTCCATGATAGCTTTGATCCTAGCATCCTCCAGTTCTTGTTTAGACTTCTTTTGGTTCCTTAGTTAAGGTACCTTTGGCTTGTAAACTCTTCCTTCTACGTTTTCTGAAGTCTGAACAATCGCAAGTTGCTTCTTTGAATGGTGTCGATCGACACTGAGTAGTGGGTGTCGATCGACACTCGTCTATGTGATATCTCTTGTATTTACACAATTTTGGCTTGCATTTAGTACATGTTTTGGTTCTCTTTTGCATGTTTTCCTTAGTTTTCGTCCCATTTTCTTCTCCTTTTAGACTTAGCTTGCATTTAGGATATAGTTTGCATTCGTCTTGCATTATGGATGTTTTTAGGTACTTATGGAGCTAAAAGGAGCTTGGAGGAGCTTTGAGGATGATCCAGGAAGCTAGCTGGACCAAAAGGAGCAAAAGGGACCAAGGCAGACAATATCTGCAGAGCTTTTTGATCAGAGCACGGAGGCTATCAATCAAGGAATGATCAATACGAGAAGTATCGACCAAGAGTATCGATCAGGGGTGGTCGATACAGAGTGTAGCGATCATGAGTATCGATCATGAGTGATCGATACAAACATGCCGTGTTAATTTCGGTCACTGTATCGATCACTCTCCAGATCGATATGATCCGTATCGATCAAATCCAGATCGCTACAACTGATCGATAAAGACCCAGTCCGAGCCTGTTTTATTTACACTTTTGCCATTACTCTAGGGCTTCCTTCTTTTGGGTATAAATAACCCCTTTCCTGTATCTTTCGAAGAGTCATGTCAATTTACTGTTCTTAAGCATTTTCTTTGAGTTTGTAAGACAAATCATTTGCTTTATTTAATATAAGTTGATATTTGCCTTTAATCTTTCTTTAATCTCTCTTTTAATCATGATTAGCATCTTTTCCTCTTGTTATTTGGTGTTAAACATAAGTATTAGTGTATACTTTGCTTAGGGTTCTTAGATGTGGTAGATTAAGGAGATTTAGAGATTGATTAAGGCTTGTTTAGTGCTTCAGTATATGGGTTCCTCTCTATGAATCTGTTCTTAAACGAGATTTGTCTTGATCACACTTACCTAGAATTTGAGTTTTTTCTTATGCCCACTAAGTGTTTGATGAAATGCTGATCTTGATTAATAGAGGATTTGCTGGCCTTGGCTTAAGAGATTGACTGTTTGAGGAGCATTTTGACTTGAATAGAGTTGTTTATTAATGTTTGTTGTATGTTTTAGCAATAATGAGAGTTAGTTCTTGTTAAGTGATATCCAATTTATTTGCAAGGGTGAGAATGCAATGAGGTTATCAAACTCAAATGCAAGACAGGTTGTAGTACAGCAAGCAAGAGAGAGTCAATCGACACCTAGGATGATAGTGAATGCAAAGAGAATACAAGGACTAATGCAAATCTATGCGAAACGAGATGAGTTATGAGAAAATTCCTAAAAACTAGATGCAGCAACTTAAATGGAATGCAACCTATTTTAAAATTACTAGGAATGATGAAACAACCACGAGGAACAAGCAGAATAATTAAAGGACAAAGCTTCGAATTACTAAAATTCGACTAGTGGATCGACCATGAGATCGACCACTAGATCGAGCAATAACAATCGATCGCGTCTAAAAATGCAAGAACAGTAAAACTAACGACCAGGATGCTATCAATGATCAAGCGAATGACGAGAGAAGATGTAAAGATGCTAAAAGAAAGGGCCTAGGGTTGAGATTCATGGTCAGGGGTTTCAAAGGTTTGACATTTGGTTGAAAACTTTAAATCGACTCACTTTGTGAGGATCTTTAAACCTTGAAAACTAAGCAAGATCTATCCGTGACTTTCGGTATAGATCACTCCTTCATCCCCTCCTCCAAACCCATGGCTTTTGGTGGAAAGAGAGGTCGAAGGGCATGGAAAACAGATTTCAAATGAGTGGCTTAATTAGTCCCCCAAACTTCCATGGCTTTTGGGAAGGGGTAACTAGTCTCTAGGGTGTGATCTTCCGAGGCTCCTGAATCCTGTCAAGGTAAGGAACCTCTCGGATCATGAAGCTCTTGGCGTGAGAGTCTTCAAGCATTAAGATCTCAACACCCTAGAAGATATAGCCGTTGAAAACACTTAGAAAAACCCCATGATCGAAACCCTTTAGACCCCTTAATCCTCTCAACCCCGAACCCAAATAAACTACTCACTACACATAAGGTAAATCAAGCAAAGCATGTAAAAGGAAACAACTTGCATGAAAAGAAAACTAGATTAAGATGAAAACGATTCGATTACAAAGATTAAGAAAAACTCAAGTTCGACAATGGTGTTCTTCGTCAAAACCAGAGAGAAAACATACAGAAAAAGATAAGGATTGAAAGTTGTGTGCGAAAAGGACGTGGCCGCCTTCCCAAAATGGCCAAAACAAGCTGATGGTCCCCCCCTCGCTAGCGGCCAAAAGTGGTTGAAAGGACAGAGATCGACTCCAGGATCGAGCAGTTCTCTCGATCATATCCGGACATCGTGTCTTCAGCTCGATCTGGGTCTCGATCATCATCGACGAATCGAGTGTTGCATCCGATCTCGGTATCGATCTTCAGTTGGATCGAGTGGTGTACTTGATCTGGCTCTCGCTTTGCATGGCGTCATTCACGTCCGTACCGTTTGATCGACTGCTTCACTCGATCCTCGTCTCGATCATTCTCCTTGGATCGCCTGCTTGGCTCGATCTTCTGGTCGATCACATCCTAGATCGACCGGCCATGCTCGATCTGCTCCTCGATCTCTGATCCTTAGCAAATATCCGAGCTTCCACGAACTGCTACAACAGCCTCAACATGTCCACGAACCTCCACGACTCCAAAGCAGCCAGAAACAACCTAAATGTGATGCAAAATGCAAGGAACATGCGTATGCTGGTCCAAGAATGCTCTAGGACTCTAAGTGATGCAATCTAACCTAAAATGTGATACAAATGCATGAAAAGCTAACTAATGAATATGCAAAATGTATGTAATATGCAGTAACATCAACTCCCCCAAACTTACTTCTTGCTTGCCCTCAAGCAACAGAAAATAAGTAAGGAAGAGAGGTTTTCAGAAAAACGAATGGGGGTTTAAACTTCTTGCAAAGGTGCCTTTCAAATGGATCAATCTCAATGTCCTAGTTAACAGTTCTAAAATGCTATGCTTACACTCATACTCCAAAGAACTTAGCCATACTCATCACACAAAGAAATTCAAATCATGACTATCCTATTCCTAACAATCAAAGAAACGCATCCTTTAACATTCATTAACATTAGAACCATGAATCAAACTTATGCACTTTAAAGCAAAACACATTTGGCTAAGGGTGAAGGTTATGAGCATTGAATGATCTCATTTGAAAAGGGTTTATAATTAGAACAAGGGTTTCTCTCAAAAATGGTTGAACTTATGCATAATGCTAAAGGTAAAGACAATTGATGCATACATGATTAGATTCTTATCTACCCATGTAAACTAACAAATGATCCTAAACCCTTCTCATTTAACAACTTTTATCCTCACTCACCACTTAGAGTCTACCCTTTTTCTTCACAAAACTTAGCAATCCTCAATTCGAAACAAAAACATTTTTAAACTCTTAAGGCTAGTGAAAAGGTTTTGAAAATAACTTTGCTCTTTAAATATTTCTTATTGGTAGCTCTCTTATTATTTTTTTCTTTTTATTTTTATTTGGCACTTAGGCTCTTTTATTTCTTTTTCTTTTTTCTTCTATTTATTTTTTTTTCTTTTTTATTGGGAGAGCTACCTCCTGAAATTTATTAGAGCATTTACTTAGTTTTTAAACACAACCTTTCACTTAAAACCCATTTCTTTCTTTTAAAACACCTAACTCCTTGAAACCGAGAACAAATAGAGATGAAAACAACCCCAATGATCCCCCAAACTTATCCTAAGCCTATACCTAGCTTCAAAATGCAAAGCTAGCAATCATATGAGAACCAAATCATGTCGTCTAAACCTGACACTTTATGCCAAGTTCAAAACAAAAGGAAGGCCTCACAATGATATCACACAAGAACATTTGGCTTCAAAGAAGGGTAAGGTTCAAGGTGGGAGTTCTACTTAGGCTCACAAAGAGTGGTAAAAAGGAAGAAGAGAGCCTAAATATTTTAAAACCATGTGTTCATTTTCAAATGCATAAGGATGATAATTAGAATTTTAAATTAAGGTTCTCACATATTAGGATAAGTTTCAAATCATGAGAGTTCAATTCAAGCCACGAAAATTCGAACAAGTGATCCAAGCATTGTAAGAACTTACTTTCAAAGCATAGACAAAGCATTAGAGAACTACTAACTAGGGCATTGAAACAATTCATAAGTAAAAACACCTTTTCAAGAAATTCTAACCCCTTATGCAAAATGCAAACAACCTAGATGCTATGAGAAACTCTAGACTCAATCCTAATATGTTTTGACAAGATGAATGCAACTACATGAATCTTTGAAAAAAATTTAAAAATTTTACCAATTTTTTCATGAACTAAAGACTCAAGGATACTAAAGTAAAATAAGATCACAAAACACAAGTCAAATCACACTTGTACTCCCCCAAACTTGCTTGACACCATTCCGGTGGCAAACTCATTCGAAGGAGTATCAAAACACAAAGCAAAAAGAAGCAAATATGAGCGGTTATGTACAATGGAAGAAGGTTGTTACCTCTGGTCTAGTCTTGGCTGGAACTTGAGGATGTGTCCAGAGGAGCTAGAGATTGTTGCTTTGCCTTTGTCGGCTGGTTCTTGGAGAGAATGGCGCGCCGGCTGAATGGTGCTGCTTTGTGCCTTGCGGATGACAACTCCACCGGTTGAGAGCCTTCTCTTCTCGGGTTGTTGAGCCTCCTTGCTTGCATCCTTCTTAGGCGAGCCTCCTTGAAGTGCCTTGACTTTCTTTCCAAGTTTCTTGAGCATTTTGCCTTGCCACTTATTTATCTTCCTTTGCATCTCCACAACAGATGCTAGGAACTTCTCGGTTTTTGTCCTCGGCTCAAAGTCTAACTTGGGAAGTGTGTAGGCCTCGGGCATCTCATCTTCCGTGGCTGTAGACTCGGACCTTTGATGAGGAGCAATCGCTGAAGCAGGTGGTCCTCCTAGAGGAGCAAAGCACTCTTCCTCCGTGGGCAAGAACTCGATGTTCCCAACACCAAGTAGCTCGGTTTCATCTTTGTTTGGCAGGATACACACTCTCTTTTTGTCTTCATCGTCTATGAAGAGGTAGGCGTAGAACCCTTCTGCTGGCGTGCGTCCCAAGCTATCGGTATTCCTCATGTACGCCTCATCCATGAAAGCTCTAGCTGGTACATGGGCGAAGTCGTGAATAGGCACACCAGCTTGCAAGAATAGAGGAGTGAGGAAGCCGCCAATGTAAGAGGAAGTTGCCTTGCACCGCAAGTCATAAGCCTTGTATTTCACCAAGGAAGCAGCAAGCACACATCCGTAGTTCACCTCATCGCCGAATTCATCCTCCATAGGCTCGTCATTTGCATCCGGATCACACACCAAGTGCTTCACGCCTTGGAATAGGAAGCAAAGCTCGGTCTTTGTGACCGTGGGAGCAACAGATCTTCCACTAAACGTGTTGGCAATCAGCTTCAGAGTGTACCTCAGCACCGGGCTTCTCACTCGCTTGATCTTGGCGGTGTTGGCTTTGTAGTCCTCATTGCTAATCAGGTCCCAAAAGTCGTTGGCTTTCTTGAAGGCAGGGAACTCGACCTTGTTGGCATCCGCGTTGAGACCGTAAGCTTGGCATAGCTCAGGGATGAAGAGGGTGTAGGCTTGACGGCCAACCTTGAAGTAGAGGCGACCTTGTGAAGGGACGGGCGTGCTAGGATTCTCGTAACAGAACTCCAACGTGGCAAGGAAGTCTATTGTCACTTCTGGAATGGTTGGGCAATCCATCCGTGACAGACATCTTAGGCCAATGTTCTTGAGGAGTTGGTCGAAATCCCCAAGAATCCCTAGCTTGAACAGCAGCTCTCGATCAGCAAACTTGGTAGGCTCAAACCGAAGCATTTCTAGCCGTTTCTTGTCCCTCTTCTCATCCTTAGTCCATCTGACCCTCTCTTGAACTGCTACCTCTTGTGCTTCTCCCTCTTGTGCTGTCTCTTCTCTTGTTCTTTTGGGGGCCATTGTACCTGAAACAAGTTTCTCAAGAAGCTTGATAAGCAAAAACGGCGGTTTGATGAGAATGAGAGAGGAGAAGGAGAAAACTTATAAATACTACCCTAGAATTTTGGGGAATTAATAAAAATCATAGCTAAATAAAGGAGAATCAGATCTTTAGATACTAAAAAATATAGAATTAATTCTTTTACTTAGCTAATTTTTAAAAATATCTTGCGAATTTAAAGGAAATTTTCCTAAAGATAAATCATTAAATTTTGAAAATACCTTTACAAGAAATGTAAAAGATCTTTGCTAGCTTCTGAAAACCGAAACTCTCACTCTCTTAGTTTAAAATTTTCGAGAAAGACAGGAATGAGAGGGTGAGAGGTTGTTGAAACATTTAAAGTCTAGCAAAGAGCAAAACCATGGGTAGTAAAGGTGGTTTTTCTGACAAAGTCTTGGTCAAGGCACATCTTTCATGGTCAAAGATGCTTGCCTTGACCAAGTTTTGAATTTAAAAATTGGAGGGAAAAGAGTAAAGGAGGGAAAGAAAATGTTACCTCGGTATGAGATCGAGTCCATTTGGTCGATCTAGGAGTCGATCTCATGCCTATATTGGCTTAGATCGAGAGGGTTACTCGATTCATGGTGAAACGAGTCTTGGATCGATTGGCTCTCTCGATCATTGAGATGTTGGCTCCACGGCTAAGTCCTCATGATCAGGCTATGTCCTCGATTTAGGGGTCAATTTGGCACAGATCGAGTGATGGATCGAGTCGAGTGATCGATCTGTTTTCAACAGATTTCCCCGAGAGAAATTAGATCGGTCGATCGGTTTTCGATCGATCGATCCTTTTTCGTCAAGGTCGATCTTATCACTCGTTCTCGTCTAGATCGACTGGCTCCTCTCGATTCACTGACTCGATCTAGCAAAGATCGAGTCAGGATCAGTCGATCTAGCACTCGATCTCTAGCCTCATCTTAACCCCTATCGCCTCTTTTGGACCTCAAGATCAAGGTTTAGACTCCTCCTACCTGTTCCTACACACTTGCAGAATAAAAACATAAAACTGAAAGAGAAATAAAGTAGAAATATGTACAAGATAAACATTGGAATGCCTCCCAAGTGCGCTTTCTTTAACGTCTTTAGCTAGACTTTACTTGGTTTAGGCAGATGGTGGGTCTTGGAGAAGCACCGAGGTACTCTCCTTGTCATAGCTGTCTGTCAAGTAAGGCTTAACTCTGTGTCCGTTGACGGTGAATGCACTGCCACTTTTTCCCATCAGAGTAACAGCTCCATAAGGCAACACTTCTTGAATCACGAACGGTCCGCTCCACCTTGACTTCAGCTTTCCCGAGAAGAGTTTGAGCCTTGAGTTGTACAGCAACACTAACCCTCCTTCCTTAAGCTCCTTGGCAAACAACTTCTTGTCATGAGTCTCCTTAGTCCGCTCCTTGTATATCCGAGAGCTCTCATAAGCGTTCAGTCTTAACTCATCCAGTTCATGTAGCTGAATAAGGCGCCTCTCCTGAGCAGTCTTGAGGTCAAAGTTCAACCTCTTCACAGCCCACAACGCACGGTGTTCCAGCTCAACCGGGAGATGACAACCCTTGCCATAGAGTAGAGTGAAAGGGGTTGTACCAATCGGCGTTTTGAAGGCGGTACGGTAGGCCCAAAGAGCGTCGTCCAGCTTCACTGCCCAGTCTTTCCTTGTTGCCCTGACAGTCTTCTCTAGTATGGCCTTGATTTGCCGGTTGGAGACTTCCACTTGACCGCTTGTTTGAGGATGATACGGTGTAGCCACCTTATGCTTAACTCCATACTTTCTCAAGAGGTTTTCAAAGACCTTGTTTATGAAGTGGCTTCCTCTATCGCTTATAACCACCTTAGGTACCCCAAACCTCGGGAAGATGATACTCTTGAACAGCTTGATTACCACCTTAGAGTCATTTGTAGGGGAAGCAACCGCCTCAATCCATTTAGAGACATAATCCACTGCTACTAAGATGTATTTGTTGCCATATGAAGAAGGAAATGGCCCCATGAAGTCTATGCCCCACGCGTCGAACACGTCAACCTCGAAGATGGGAACTTGAGGCATTTCGTTCCTCTTAGTGATATTCCCTGCTCGTTGACATGCCTCACAGCTCTTCACAAACTCGTGTGCATCTTTAAAAATGGAAGGCCACCAGAAACCGGCTTGCAACACTTTCGTGGCAGTCTTGAATGAGGCGAAGTGTCCTCCGTAGGAAGAGCCATGGCAATGATAGAGGATGTCCCTAGCTTCTTCCTTTGTAACACATCTCCGGTACAAACTGTCTACTCATCTCTTGTATAAGTAGGGCTCGTCCCAAAAGTAATCACTAGCCTCTCTCATAAACCGCTTCTTGTGATAACTGTTGAGATGTGTTGGCTCCTCACCACACGCTAGATAGTTCACTACATCAGCATACCATGGTAGATCCTCCTCTTTGAAACTCAACACCTCTTCAAACCTCCCTCCTAGCTTTCCATAAACAGCCGTGGTAATCGCCATGAGCAGCTCTTCTGGAAGAGGGTCATCTAAGGGGAGAGACTCGTTGATCCTTAGCCGTGAGAGTGATATATCATGGTTTTTATGGTTTTTAACCATGATATAAGTCCTTTTTATTGAGTCTTTCTGGTCTTTTTAGAGTCTTAGAAGAGTCTTTGCAGGTTATAACATGTCTGGAGCATAATTGGAGATTTTGGAACCTTTTGGAGCATTCTGGGTGGAAGCCACGAAGTACCAAGCTCGAAGCAGAAAGTATCACATATGGTGACGCTCGTCACCACCTTTGGTGACGCTCGTCACCCATTAAGGAAGGAGCGTGGCTGTTTTATTAAAAGTATGAAGAAGATTTCCAGAATTGGCCCAGAAGTTCCTTTATTTACATGAAGACCCCAGATCGTGTTTAGCCTCTATTTATTAGGTTTTTCAGCCATTGTTGGCGATTATCTTAGTTTTTGAGAATTCAGAGAGCTTAGAGAGAGATTTATTCAGAGCTTTTTGGGGAGACAAATCCAGTACTCTTTCGAGAAGATTTCGAACCCCGTTTATTTCTTTACTCTTTCTCTTAATGCAATATTATTCAGTTATGTTTTGTGATTCCATAATCATGTCTGAGTAGTCTGCTAGTTAAGTTAGGGTTTTTCAAAGGTTGATGAAAAGATTGTAGAATCGCTATCTGTTAGGAATATCTTATGGTTTTTCATCTCTGCTTGCTTTAAAATAAAATTTCTGAGATACATCATCTAGGAATCCGAAAATCTTAGGTTGTTAAATATATGTGAGAGCATTATTCATAACATGAACTAGTATTTGATGAGCAAAACAACTTAGTGCAAAGAGATTTGGCTTAGGAGTTTTGTAAACAATTGAATCTGATCATTCCTGCATGCTTAGGTTGTTAGGGTTTGCAAAGAGATTTGAAACTCTGTGATTTAGGCATAGATAACTTTTGCAATGAGAATTGATTAGTTATGCATCAGTGATTCACGTTTAAAACGGTTCTTAATCATTCCTGATTTCCTGCGTCATACACTCTTGGATTCAACCTGCGAACTGCCCTGACTTAGCGCTTTTTAGTCTTCTGAAACTTAGATCATCTTACAAAATCGTTTGCTTACTTTCATTCATTCATTCGCATTACATACATCATATCTTGCTTAGCTTAATCCGAATCTACATTCGATAGTGTAGTCTGCATTACTCTTTTGGGATTTCGAAACCCCTTGTACTACAACTGCTTTTGCTGTGCACTTGCAGTAGTTTTATTTGGGTAAAACCTGACCCTATTAAGTTTTTAGCGCCGTTGCCGGGGAGTAATAACTGCCTATCGATTTTTAGTATTAGGATTTTGTCTAAATTTTTATTTGTTTACTGACTTTCAGCTACTTTTCTTTGTTCCTGTTTCAGGTGTATGCCTAATCGCAGAACTAGAAGCAACAAAGAGAAAGAACTTGTGACTTTGAGCATCGACGAGCTTGCTAGGTTGGAGAGAACTAACAGGAAAGCTAAGAAGCAATCTACAATGGTCGCTCCACTTATCTTGGTTGAAGATGCAGAAGGTCACTTAGTTGACATGGAAGGAAACAGGAGGAACGAAGAGGGGCAGAGAATTGATCAAGAGGGGAATGTCATTGTTGAACAGCAGGTTCAGCATGTGGCTGAGAACGTGGGAGTCCCTGCTGCTGTCAATAACGCTGCTGGGCATTTTGTTCAGAGGACTCTAGGTGACTACAACAGACCTGATCAGTTCTATGCCAACAGAGCTGCAATCCGACCTCCTGCCTTCTAGAGGAATGATTTTGAGGTTAAACCAGTCTACTATCAGCTGGTTGGCCAGCATCCATTGCATGGTTTACCTCATGAGCATCCTATGGATCACATAGAGAGATTTGAGGACTTGGCTTCCAGTGTCAAAGCTAATGGGGTTAGCAATGACTTTCTGTTCTGCAAGCTCTTTCCTTACTCTCTTGAAGGAGAAGCTGCATATTGGCTGAAGCAACTAGAACATGCTTCATTGACCACTTGGGAAGACACCAAGAATGCCTTTTTGAACAACTTCTATGATGATGCAAGATCAGAGGATATGAGGACGAAAATAGCATCATTTACACAAGGCCATACTGAAGCTTTTAAGGCCTCTTGGATCAGTTTCAAGTCTTATCAAAGGGACTGTCCTCATCATGGCTTCAGTCAGGTGCAATTACTTGGGATTTTCTTCAGAGGCATTGACTGGAAATATCAGATGGCGCTGGATGCAGCAAGTGCAGGAAACTTCAACACCAATAGACCAGAAGAGGCGATCAGACTGATTGAGAACTTGGTCTGCAGCAACAACACTAAAAACGTAGACTTCTACAGAAGATTCATCAAGGACTTTAGCAAGATAGCACGCCCCCTTACTGCTCTCCTCTGCAAGGATGTGAAGTTTGAGTTCACAGAAGAGTGCAAATCCGCCTTTGAACAGATCAAACAGGCTTTGGTTACAGCCCCTATTGTGCAGCCTCCAGATTGGGACTTACCTTTTGAGGTAATGTGTGATGCCAGCGTTTTTGCAGTTGGAGCAGTGCTGGGACAGAGGAAAGACAAGAAACTCCACGCCATCTACTATGCAAGTAGGACTTTGGATGATGCTCAGAAGAATTATGCAACAACTGAGAAAGAATTGTTAGCTATTGTGTTTGCTTTTGAGAAGTTCAGGCAGTATCTTGTTGGCTCCAAGGTCGTGGTTTATACTGACCATTCAGCACTGAAGTACCTAATGCAGAAGAAAGATGCAAAACCAAGGCTGTTAAGATGGATCCTGCTTCTTCAGGAATTTGATATTGAAGTGAAGGACAAGAAAGGGGTTGAGAATGGAGTTGCTGATCATTTATCCCGGATTCAGGTCGAAGACAGTGTTCCAATCAATGATTTTTTGCCTGAAGAGAATGTTTACTTGGTGGAAACCAGAGAATATGAGGAAAGTACTGAAAACCTGCAGTTTTCACGAAATTGCAGGGGAGTGACGAGCGACACCAGGAGGGTGACGCTCGTCACCAACCCAGAACAGTCGCGACCAAAGTATACGAGAGAGGTGACGCTCGTCACCAATCTCAACACTTATCTGCAATTTGTGCAAGCTTGGGGATGGCTTTTATAGAACCTGTTTATGCTTTACATGATCCAAAGAGGCCCTGGTATGCCGATATTGCAAATTATCTTGCTGCAGAGGATGAACCACATGATTTTAAAGGCTATGCTAACAAGAAGTTCTTGAGAGAACTTAGGAGATTCTATTGGGATGAGCCATACCTCTACAAGCATTGTGCTGATGGTATCTACAGAAGATGCTTAGCAGAAGAAGAAGTCCAGGACGTCCTTTTTCACTGTCATGGATCAGAATATGCTGGACACTTTGCTACATTCAAGACTGTCTCTAAGGTATTGCAAGCTGGATTTTGGTGGCCTACTATGATCAGAGACGCCCAAGCCTTCATGACAAGCTGTGATACTTGTCAGAGAAGAGGAAAAATCAGCAGGAGACATGAGATGCCACAGAACTTCATTCTGGAAGTTGAAGTTTTTGATTGTTGGGGTATTGACTTCATGGGACCTTTTCCCTCATCTTATGGGAATAGATACATTCTGGTTGCTGTTGATTATGTATCTAAGTGGGTAGAGGTGTTGGCTACTCCTACTAATGATGCTGCAGTGGTTTTGAAGCTGTTTAAGACCATTATCTTTCCCAGATTTGGTGTCCCGCGGATTGTCATAAGTGATGGTGGTTCTCACTTTGTCAACAAGGTTTTTGACAAGCTTTTGAAGAAGTATGGTGTACAACACAGAGTGGCCACGCCCTATCATCCCCAAACAAGTGGACAGGTTGAGGTTTCCAACAGGTAGATCAAGCAGATTTTGGAAAACACAGTTGGGAAGACAAGGAAAGATTGGTCTGCAAAGCTGGATGATGCATTATGGGCCTACAGGACTGCATACAAAACGCCACATGGGACTACACCATTCCATCTTCTCTATGGCAAGGCGTGCCATCTACCAGTAGAGTTGGAGTTCAAAGCAAAATGGGCCATCAAGAAGCTGAACTTCGATCTGAAGCCTGCTGCGGAAAGGCGTTTGATTCAGCTCAATGAACTGGATGAGATCAGATATCTGGCCTATGAAAACTCCAAGTTATACAAGGAGAGGACAAAGGCATATCATGATAAAAAGATCATCTCCAGGCATTTCGAGCCCAATGACCAGGTATTACTGTACAACTCTCGTTTACAGCTTTTTCCTAGTAAATTGCATTCTCGATGGTCAGGTCCTTTTACTGTCAAAGAAGCTCGCCCACATGGTGCAATTGTCCTGATTAACTCCAAAAGAGAGGAGTTCACTGTCAATGGACAAAGGGTGAAGCACTACTGGGCACAAGCAGAGATTCCAGCAGGACACATTGTGTCTCTGGATCAGGCACCAGCTGTCTAAACAGCCAACCAAAGTCAAGCTAATGACTTTAAATAAGCACTTAGTGGGAGGCAACCCACTGGTAAGTTGTAGATATAACACTTAGTTATTATTTTCGTGCTTAGGATTAGTACTTAGATTAATATTCAGTTTAAAAAAAAAAAAAAAAAAAAAAAATGGTGACGATCGTCACCCTTATGGTGCGCTCGTCACCCGTCGAAGTCGAGCACGGGTATTAGTTTTCTCTCTTCTTCTTCCTCGGGCATAACTATTTAAACATCGAACACATAGAAAATTTTCAGAGATTCATGAATATTCATTTTCTAAACCAAATTGAGTGATTCAAGTGTCTTATCCGTGTGGATTTTGCTCCTCTTTCTGAATATCAACTCGGTTTTTAAGATCTGCAAGGTATGTGTTCGGAATCCCCAATTTTCAGTCCGCCATAGGTTTGGTAAAATCCAATTTTTGACTTGATTGGCTTGATTTAACTATTGAATCATAGTTAGTTAGGTTGTATTAGAGGAATGGAACAATGTATGTGAGCTTTTATCAGTTGATTTGCAAGTTTTGAATTTTTGAGTTCATGATGAAAACTGCAAAAATCTTGAAATTTTGGGTGATTTGGGTTGAACTGATGATTGAATTGCGTTCCTGGTAGTGCTGTAGTTGATCGCCATCAGTTATATCACCTTGATTGGTTGATTTTTCGAACTTTGAAAAATTTGCTAATTTTTGTGATGTTTTTGGTCGATTTTGATCTTCAATTTTCAGGTGCCTCGTCAGGAGAAACGACCAAGGCAAAGCTCGTCTTCAAGCACTGCAACAGGGTCTACGGATTCCTTCAGTCAACAGCCGGTTTGCAGGCCTCCATGGCCCAAACGAGAAGATCGGAAAATAGCCTCAAGATTGGCTTGGGCAGGGACTCCGAAGCAGGAAGTGTCCCGATACACCTGTGTGTTCCGTGATATTCAGGAAGAGTGGGATGAATATGACACGCTGTTCTACAATGCGTGGCTGGGAGTTAAGATAATCCCCACTCGGCTTGCGGATTCTGCTGTTCTGCAGAAGATGGGGATCTTAAAGGAGGTTGTTTAGATTCTGGAGCGCATTGGGATGGGGACTATGCCGTTCCAGCAGTATGATCTCTACCCAGATTTGGTCCGCCAGTTTCTCTCTACAGTTTGCGTCTACTACGCGAATGAGCTTGCGAAGCGTGCGCAGGAAGGCAAGATGACGTTTCTGATCCGAGGAGTTCGATACTGGATCAGTCTGATGGAGCTTTGTGGGATCTATGGCTTCTCTGACCATCCCACAGGCGTTCTCCTTCCCTCTCAGTGGACCCATATGCAGACATTTTGGTCAAAGTTCGGGAATGGAGTCTATGACAGCAAGACCAGCACGCAGACGGAGGTTCGACATCCGGTTTTGAGGTACATTCTGCGCCTCTTTGGTCATACCATTTTGTGCAAGTCTGCACCCAGCAAGACTCGAGTTAGTGAGCTGATTCTCCTCTACTACGGACTTTATGAGATGCTGGATGATTCGATACCTGTTGATAGCATGGTTCGCGCCAACTTAGGCGCTGTTTTCGCTGAGCATCTGGTCTCCTTGAAGACCAAGCCATTCACCAGTCCAGGGGAGAAGACTGAGAGTGTTGGCAGCCTGCTGACACCGATCTTCCATGATTTCCAGATCGATGTCACACCTTGCGGTCTGTGCAGTGACAGATCACTTATGGATGACCAGTATCTGCGCCATGTCACTTGGATGAAGATTGGAGTTGTCTGGACTTTCACTACCACTTCTGGAGAGTATGTTGGCATTAAGTTGCCACAAAGAGCCCTCACTACTATTCAGGGAGATCCACGCCAGCTACTCTTCACGCCAGCACGGACTCTTCTGCGGCCCCTTGACTCTGCGTCCTGCTAGAGCTGCTACACGCTGGCGCCTTTGCTTCTACTGCCGCTGCTGTTGATGCTGGACCTTCTACACGCCAGAGTGGTTCTTCTACTGCTTTCAGGCGTCCTCCACGACCACAGACACCCATGGATATGGCTGCTTTTCAGGAGTATGTCATTGACAGCTTTGAGGGACTCTGGGATGCTGTTGCTACACTTAGCAACTGTGATTGTGTCCGCCCCCATTACACCACTGAGCCTTGCGAGGATGAGGATTGAGGCTTCACTATCTGGTTACTTGTTCCTTTTTCCCTTTTATTTTTCTTTCTCTTGAGTCATTTTTATGTTTTCTTTGAGTCAGTTGTCAGTTTTTTTGATGATGTTTTGTGAGATTGGTTAACCAGGTTATTTTTGCTATGTTTGGATGTTGTTAATTATGTGTTTGAATGCTCAAAAAGTCTAACTTTCGAGTACATATGCAAACACTTCGTTAATTAACATCTGACATAAGAATTGGGCAATACAGGTCGTGGTGACGCTCGTCACCAGACTGGTGACGCTCGTCACCCGACCCCACGCGAGGTAACACTTTTCTGACTTGGTTTTTCGACTTCTCATTCATTTTTCTGACCAACTCTTGGCTTAATAACACTAGGGACAATGTTGTTTAAGGCTGGGGGAGGTGGTTACTGACGTTGTGTGCTTTGTGTCATGTCTATAGAGTCTTAAAGTTGAGTCAAAAACCTGTTTTTCTATAGTCAAAATTTTTGAAACTGTCAGTTTTTCTTGGAACTAACCATATGACGTTTTTGCTGATAAGAACCATTGCCACAGTAGTTGATTACAAGTCTCACTAAGTTGAAAGTCATAGGTAGATCAGTCTAGCAATGAAGGTTTAGGTTCTTAGAGAGTCTGAAAAATTTGCTGTTAGCTCCGCCTTAATGAACTTTAAACTTCTTGTCTTGGTGATTGATTCTTATTGATCTTGATTCTCTCTTTCAGCACTGAAAATAAGGTTAAAATACAGTCTCTCTTTGATCTTCCCTGATGTAATTTTTAAAAGATTAAGTCCAAAGAATGGTGCATTCATGACCCTGTCTCCTCACAAGGAACAACAGTAGTGAACACACTCAAGAACCTGTCTCCTCACAAGGAACACAAGTATTGAGTAGCCCCATATCTTAGACTGTAAAAGTTGAGAAAAAGAAGTGAAAAATCGAAAATATCCTAAGGAAAAGATTAAGGGAAGAGAAAATAGGAGAGATGTGTTGAGATCTATTTGTTCAGTTGTTAGTAAGGGAAAAGAATCTATAAAATGATAAAGATGATAGAGCTTTGATGAGATTTCACACTTAGATAAAAAAAAATAAGGAGTTAACAGTAGAAATTTCGGATTTCTTGAAGGAATTTGGACTGGACTTGAGAGATTAGCTAAGCTTGTGATAATTAGACTGAAATTTGACCTTGTGTTGACTATGTGGTATGTGGATTCGAAAGCTCTAACTAGTGTGGTGTTCCTGATGACTGACTGACTGTTTCTTGTTTTTAAACCTCGACCTTATTCTTTGTCTGATGTTTGCTTGAGGGTAAGCAAAAGCTAAGTCTGGGGGAGTTAATATATTATGGTTTTTATGGTTTTTAACAATGATATAAGTCCTTTTTATTGAGTGTTTCTGGTCTTTTTAGAGTCTTAGAAGAGTCTTTGTAGGTTATAGCATGTCTGGAGCATAATTGGAGATTTTGGAACCTTTTGGAGCATTCTGGGTGGAAGCCACGAAGTACCAAGCTCGAAGCAGAAAGTATCACATATAGTGATGCTCGTCACCCATTAAGGAAGGAGCGTGGCTGTTTTATTAAAAGTATGAAGAAGATTTGCAGAATTGGCCCAGAAGTTCCTTTATTTACATGAAGACCCCAGATCGTGTTTAGCCTCTATTTATTAGGTTTTTCAGCCATTGTTAGCGATTATCTTAGTTTTTGAGAATTCAGAGAGCTTAGAGAGAGATTTATTCAGAGCTTTTTGGGGAAACAAATCCTGTTCTCTGTGGAGAAGATTTCGAACCCCGTTTATTTCTTTACTTTTTCTCTTAATGCAATATTATTCAGTTATGTTTTGTGATTCTATAATCATGTCTGAGTAGTCTGCTAGTTAAGTTAGGGTTTTTCAAAGGTTGATGAAAAGATTGTAGAATCGCTATCTGTTAGGAATATCTTATGGTTTTTCATCTCTGCTTGCTTTAAAATCAAATTTCTGAGATACATCATCTAGGAATCCGAAAATCTTAGGTTGTTAAATATATGTGAGAGCATTATTCATAACCTGAACAAGTATTTGATGAGCAAAACAACTTAGTGCAAAGAGATTTGGCTTATGAGTTTTGTAAACAATTGAATCTGATCATTCCTACATGCTTAGGTTGTTAGGGTTTGCAAAGAGATTTGAAACTCTGTGATTTAGGCATAGATAACTTTTGCAATGAGAATTGATTAGTTATGCATCAGTGATTCATGTTTAAAACGGTTCTTAATCATTCCTGATTTCCTGCGTCATACATTCTTGGATTCAACCTGCGAACTGCCCTGACTTAACGCTTTTTAGTTTTCTGAAACTTAGATCATCTTACAAAATCGTTTGCTTACTTTCATTCATTCATTCGCATTACATACATCATATCTTGCTTAGCTTAATCCGAATCTACATTCGATAGTGTAGTCTGCATTACTCTCTTGGGATTTCGATACCCCTTGTACTACAACTGATTTCGATATCACGTGTAGTTTCTTGTCTTTCTTCTTACCAAGAACGGCTCCTACAGCGTAGTCACTAGCATCACACATGATCTCAAAGGGAAGAGACCAGTCTGGTGCTTGGACTATAGGAGCTGATGTAAGGGCTTCCTTGATGGTCATGAAAGCTCTCAAACAATCCTCATCAAACACAAACTCAGCTTCCTTGCACAACAACCGTGTAAGAGGGCGTGCAATCTTGGAGAAATCTTTGATGAAGCGCCTATAGAACCCTGCGTGTCCCAAGAAGCTTCTGACTTCCTTGACGTTAACGGGCGGCTCAAGACCCATCATGACTTCCACTTTTGCCTGATCAACCTCAATGCCCTTCTCTGATATCTTATGACCAAGCACGATCCCTTCCTTAACCATAAAGTGGCATTTCTCCTAGTTTAGCACCAAGTTTGTCTCTTCACAACGTTTTAGTACCCTGCAAAGATTCAACAAACACGCTGAAAAGGACGCACCATAGACAAAGAAGTCATCCATGAACACCTCTACCATCTCCTCTATTAGATTGGAGAAGATCGACATCATACACCGCTATAACGTAGCCGGTGCATTACACAATCCAAACGGCATCCTTCGATATGCAAAGGTACCATAGGGACATGTGAAGGTCGTCTTCTCCTGATCATTTGGGTGAATTGGTATCTGAAATAAACCGCTATACCCATCAAGGAAACAGTAGTAAGGGTGATTAGCAAGTCTCTCAAGCATTTGATCAATAAAAGGCAAAGGGAAATGGTCTTTCCTAGTCGCAAGGTTAAGTTTCCTATAATCAATACACATCCTATGACCAGTGATGGTTCTAGTAGGAATAAGCTCATCCTTTTCATTCCTTATGACCGTGATCCCTCCCTTCTTAGGCACCACGTGTACAGGAGAAACCCACGTGCTGTCACTTATGGGATAGATCACATCAGCCTCTAAAAGCTTAAGGATTTCTTTCTTAACAACCTCTTTCAAATTAGGATTCAAACGCCTTTGATGTTCTATAGAAGAGGCGTTCTCATTATCCAAGTGAATCCTATGAGTGCAAAGCATTGGTGAAAGGCCCTTGATGTCACTTAAAGAGTACCCAATGGCCTTCCTATACTTTCTCAGCTTAGTCAGGAGCGAGTGCAACTCATCATCACTTAGGTTTTCATTGACAATCACGGGATAGGTGTTATTAGGCCCTAAGAAAGCATACCTTAGCCCTTTTGGGAGCTCCTTAAGGTCCACCTTTGGGGCTAACAGCTCACTCCAGTCATCCTCGTGGCTGTTGTTGTTGCTTTCCTCCTTGGAACCCTCCTTAGACCCCAAGGCATGGCCCTTTAGACTGCTTTCCTCCATCGCTATCCCTTCTGAAATCGAGGCCTCCAGTCGATTCTCCTCTCGATGTCGCCTAGATCGAGCCATTTCGCTCAATTCACTTACTCTATTTGATGTGGATCGAGTAAGGGATCGAGACGCTGAGTCGATCTCCTGATTGGACCCCAAAATGATCGGGATGTCTCTCTCGATCGTCTACTCGATTGTTTTTCCTGATCGAGCATTCCTCTCGATCTATCCGTCGATTGTTGCACCGGATCGAGTTGTGTTCTCGATTTCCTTGTCGATCTGACTCCTGGATCGAGTGATAGCGTCGATCTCGGGGTCGATCTCTAGGCAGCAACCTTCATCATTCTTAACAATCCTCCTAGAATACAGCAGGTTGACGTACTCCTGGGTTCTCTGATCCCCTGGCTCCTTAGTCAGTGCTAGCTTCAGATGGTCTTCTAGTGCCAGCTCTTCCAGCAACTCATCCGCTAAGGCATCCATCGTTTCAATGTAGAAAGCTTGCCCTTCAATGGTCGGCTTCTTCAGAACCTCATTGATGTCGAAGTCAAGCCTTATCTCCTTTCCCAAGTGCAAGGCAATCTTCCCATTCTTCACATCTATGATAGCCCCGACGGTTGCAAGGAATGGTCTCCCTAAGATGAGTGGATCTTTAGGCTCTTCATCCATCTCCAACACGACGAAGTCCGTAGGCACGTTCACACCACTGATTCGCACCAGTAAATCTTCAAGCAGCCCCACTGGTAGCCTCACACTCATATCAACCAGTACCAACGAGATCCGACAGTCTTTGAAACGAGTAAAGCCAAGCTTCTTAGCCACGGAGTGAGGCATCAGGTTTATGCTAGCTTCGAGATCACATAGGCAACTCTTGAACTCTAGAGGACCTAAAGCGCAGGGTATTGTGAAGCTTCCAGGGTCTCCTAACTTCTTAGGGACTATCTCCTTATGTATCACAGCACTACACTCTTCACTTAGAACAAGTACCTCCTTGCTTTCCTTATTCTTCTTCACGAGAGTGTCTTTGAAGAATTTAGCGCATTTGGGCATCATTGCAAGGCAGTCAACGAGAGGTAGCTTGATCTCCACGTCCTTAAGATGCTTCTCAAAGAGGATTGTATGCTTCTCTATGAGTTGCTTCTTGAAACGGCCAGGAAAAGGCAGCTTAGGTACATACGGTGGAGGCACATAAGCATTCTTCTCCTTAGTAGTTTGCTCAGCTTTCTTCTCAGCAATTGCTTTGTCTCCTCTTCTTGGCCCTTGGATCCAAACATTGTCAAAGTTAATCTCATCATCATCAGCTGATGGTTTACCCTCCCCCTCTTGAATTGCAACATCCTCGTTGTTCTTGGTGGAGACCGGAGGTTCGAGCTCTTTGCCGCTTCTCAACGTTATGGCATTAGCATACTCCTTAGGATTCTGCTCACACTTTCCCGGAAGACTATTCTGGCCACTCGTGCTGCTTTCCCTTTCTCTAGCTGCTTGATCTTGTTGTTTAAGTTGGTGATCTGAGTGGAGAAGTCAGTGAGAGACGAGTCTAGCCGAGTGTTCATCTCGGCAAACTTCTGGTTTGTAGAGGCTTGCCCTTGTATCAGCTGTTGAAACATTGCTTGAACCGGATCAACTTGTTGTTGCATCGGTTGTTGCTGCTGAGGTGCAAAGCCCGGAGGGTAGTTAGGCATATAACCCTTGTTACTTTGATGTTGCCCTTGGAAGTTGTTCTGCCCTTGACCTTGGAAACCACCACTCGGTTGAAAACCTTTACTGTAAGGGATGAAAGGTTTTGCTTGCTGAGCAGGGTACACTTGATCTTTAGGGTTGGCTACGTTGGTGCTTCGGTAGGAGAGGTTGTTGTTCTGGTAGCCTTGGTTGTAGCCTTGAGGTTTGTAGTTGTTCTGTCCCGCCACCCAATTGGCTTCTTCTTGGCTCAACTCTAACTCCTCTTGATTCTCATCAGCTTCACCAACAAAGTGAACATGCTTCTGGTTGGCTAACACCAGCTTATCTATCTTCTCATGCAAAGATTTCAGCTCTTTTTTGTGAGACTCTAGCTCTGATCCTCTCGGTGCACGGTCATAGTCCTCAGTGTAGTTGCCATCTTCAGACTCTTGTATTTATCTTTGATCATTTGTTTAGTAGTGCTCTATTTTTTATAGCTTATCTTGAGTTTATTGATAACTAGATTCTTTGCAAGGGTGAGTATGCAATGAGGCTATCAAACTCAAATGCAAGACAGGTTGTAGTACAGCAAGCAAGAGAGAGTCAATCAACACCTAGGATGATAGAGAATGCAAAGAGAATACATGGACTAATGCAAATCTAAGCGAAACGAGATGAGTTAAGAGAAAATTCCTAAAAACTAGATGCAGCAACTTAAATGGAATGCAACCTATTTTAAAATTACTAGGAATGATGAAACTACCACCAGGAACAAACAGAATAATTAAAGGACAAAGCTTCGAATTACTAAAATTCGACTAGTGGATCGACCATGATATCAACCACTAGATCGAGCAATAACAATCGATCTCGTCTAAAAATGCAAGAACAGTAAAACTAACGACCAGGATGCTATCAAAGATCAAGCGAATAACGAGAGAAGATGTAAAGATGCTAAAAGAAAGGGCCTAGGGTTGAGATTCATGGTCAGGGATTTCAAAGGTTCGACCTTGGGTTGAAAACTTTAAATCGACTCACTTTGTGAGGATCTTTAAGCCTTGAAAACTAAGCAAGATCTATCCGTGGCTTTCGGTATAGATCACTCCTTCATCCCCTCCTCCAAACCCATGGCTTTTGGTGGAACGAGAGCTCGAAGGGCATGGAAAACAGATTTCAAATGAGTGGCTTAACTAGTCCCCCAAACTTCCATGGCTTTTGGGAAAAGGTAACTAGTCTCTAGGGTGTGATCTTCCGAGGCTCCTGAATCCTGTCAAGGTAAGGAACCTCTCGGATCATGAAGCTCTTGACGTGAGAGTCTTAAAGCCTTGAGATCTCAACAACCTAGAAGAGATAGCCGTTGAAAACACTTAGAAAAACCCCAAGATCGAAACCCTTTAGACCCCTTAATCCTCTCAACCCCGAACCCAAATAAACTACTCACTACAGATAAGGTAAATCAAGCAAAGCATGTAAAAGGAAACGATGAACATGAAAAGAAAACTAGATTAAGATGAAAACGATTCGATTACAAAGCTTAAGAAAAACTCAAGTTCGACAATGGTGTTCTTCGTCAAAACCAGAGAGAAAACATACAGTAAAAGATAAGGATTGAAAGTTGTGTGGGAAAAGGACGTCGCCGCCTTCCCAAAATGGCCAAAACAAGCTGATGGTCCCCCCCTCGCTAGCGGCCAAAAGTGGTTGAAAGGACAGAGATCGACTCCAGGATCGAGCAGTTCTCTCGATCATATCCGGACATCATGTCTTCAGCTCGATCTGGGTCTCGAACATCATCGGCGAATCGAGTGTTGCATCCGATCTCTGTATCGATCTTCGGTTGGATCGAGTGGTGTACTCGATCTGGCTCTCGCTTTGCATGGCGTCATTCACGTCCGTACCGTTTGATCGACTGCTTCACTCGATCCTCGTCTCGATCATTCTCCTTGGATTGCCTGGTTGGCTCGATCTTCTAGTCGATCACATCCTAGATCGACCGGCCATGCTCGATCTGCTCCTTGATCTCTGATCCTTAGCAAATATCCGAGCTTCCACGAACTGCTACAACAGCCTCAACATGTCCACGAACCTCCACGACTCCAAAGAAGCCAGAAACAACCTAAATGTGATGCAAATTGCAAGGAACATGCGTATGCTGGTGCAAGAATGCTCTAGGACTCTAAGTGATGCAATCTAACCTAAAATGTGATACAAATGCATGAAAAGCTAACTAATGAATATGCAAAATGTATGTAATATGCAGTAACATCATTAAGATGTTTAGCAAAAGGCTATTATACAAGAGATTGGATCTAGCTTGCTTGACTGTGAACTCTATGTCTACGAATCACCATTGCTAGCTTGTTTGCTTGATCAATGTTCTTTGAAACAGCCTTAGTTAGTCTCTAGATTCCCCAAAATCAATAACCACATCTAGAAACTTGCTTTCTCTTTTGATATATTTCGGATTTGCCTTGTTTTGCTCTGCTTTACTTGCATAATCTTGCTTAAACTGCCTTTTTCTTTGTTCTCTTTGTTGCTTGATCATCTTAGGGTGATATATTGGTTGCTTAGGCAACAAAAACTCTTCTGTGCTTGCTTGACTTAAGGATTGTTACTCATAACTCTTCTGCTTTCAACAAAACCCATTTGGATTGATAAAAACCCTTTGCTATACTACAACTGACTAGTACAAGCATGGTGATTGACATCAAGAGCCCAAAAACTCTTGCATCAATTTGGTGCTGTTGCCATTTGGGTTTACACTTTGAAACATTAGAGTTTGTAGAATCTTTAACATCAAGATTTTAGTTTTCTTTGGTTACTAATCTCCTTTGACTCTCTTTGCTGTCTTTCAGGTATATTAACTTGAGATCCAGAGGTTCAAGCAATCTTGTAGACTTCATAGACAACATCAATCTGTCTGACAGAGGTCAGAGAGCAAGGAGACAGCAAGAAATGTAGCAACACTTGGAAAGACTTGGGATGAGCAATCAGGAACAAGTCATGGATGATATCAGATTTCAGGGTCCCCAAGGAGCTGTTGGCGCTCAGGGTATACAAGGACATCAAGGTGTTCATGGCTTACAAGGTGAGCAAGGACCAAGAGGCGCTGCACAAGCTCCAAGAGCAGCTAGACCCATTGGTGCTGGTGATGCACCAAATGCCTACAACAACAGGACTGGCATCATTCCACCAGCAGTCCAAAACAACAACTTTGAGATAAAGTCTGGATTGATTTCAATGGTTCAAAGCAGCAAGTTCCATGGGTTGCCACTTGAAGATCCTCTAGATCATCTTGATAATTTTGATAGACTATGATCCCTTACAAATATCAATGGGGTGAGTGAGGATGGCTTCAAACTCAGGTTATTCCCTTTTTCTCTTGGAGACAAAGCACACCAATGGGAAAAGAACCTGCCCCAAGGAAGTATCACCAGCTGGGATGAGTGCAAGAAAGCCTTCTTAGCAAAGTACTTCTCTACTTCAATAACTGCAAGAATAAGCAATGAGATTTCAGGGTTTGCACAAAGAAACAATGAAAGCTTTCGTGAAGCTTGGGAGAGATTCAAGGAGCTACACACTGCAATGCCCTCATCATGGCTTCTCATAAGCCTCTTTGCTCTCCACTCTCTACAGACGAGCCCTGCCTAAGATAAGAATGCTCTTGGACACTGCATCAAATGGGAACTTCTTGTCAAAAGATGTGGATGAAGGATTGGAGCTGGTAGAGAATCTGGCTCAAACTGATGACAACTATAATGTGGAATTTGACAGAGCTCCAAGAAGTGCAAAGGATGAGTTAGAGCCTAGCAGGAAAGAAATCAAGTCTCTATATGAGAAGCTAGACCTCTTGCTAAGGGAAAAGAAAGAGGTCAACTTTGTTGGAGACATGGTTCAGCTTAATGATCAAGAGCAATGCCAAGTTGAGGAGATGAACTACTTGGGCAACAAAGGTGGATACAATAGCTATGGGAACTATAGACCAAATCCCAACTTGTCTTATAGGAGCAACAATGTTGCCAATCCACAGGATCAGGTCTACCCTCAACAGCAACAACAAGCTGCCCCAAGACCTTTTGTTCCTTACAACAATCAAGGTTTTCAGCAGAGGAACAACAACTATCAGCCTAGAGCGCCCTACAACCCTCCAGGATTCAATGCTCAAGCTCAAGGACTAGCTTCCTCCAGCTCTCAAGACACTGAACTCAAGACTCTCATGCAACAGATGATAAACACTCAGGTCACCACAACCTTGGAAATGAACAAGAAGTTTGCGGAGGTCCACAACAAAATAGATTCAGTACATGTAGAGCTCACTAACAAGTTTGAAGGATTGGCTGCAAGAGTTATAACACTAGAGAACAACAAAGGCATAGCTGGCCCAAAGCCTCAAGGACAATTTCCTGGAAAACCAGAAGCTAACCCAAAGGAGATCTGCAATGGCATAGTCATAGAAGAAGAGAGCTTCTCAGCTGAAGAGGAGGCTATCATTGAAGAATTCCTCTACTTGTTCACTGAGGACACTGAACCTCAAAGTGGGGGGAAAGAGTTCTTAGAAGTTGAAACTAGCAAAGGAGCTGCAGAAGAAGAACCCTTTGAAGATGGGGAAGACACAGAAGAAGAAGAGTGGTGGGCGCCACATGAGGTTGTTGACAACACCAAGGACTACTTAGTTGAAGTTCCTTATGATAAGGAGAAGACTCAAGCTGTTACCCTTCCTGTTTACCAACCAACCATCCCTTTTCCAGGAAGATTCAAGGAACAACTAGTGCAGAAGTATGAGACCCTCTATGCTGCTCAGATGGAAATGAGGGGTTTGAATGGCCATGAAGAGCTTAAGAAGCTAAGAGTTAAAGCTAGAGCAGCAGAGTTTAAGGAGCTTAATGTCAAAAAACTTGGAGATCCAGGTTGTTTCACTCTCCCATGTGAACTTAAAGGACAGACCTTCAAAAGCTGTCTTTGTGATCTTGGAGCAAGTATCAACCTTCTCCCATCCTCTACTGCTAAAGATTTTGGCTACACTCAACTTCAAGAGAGTAATGTGCCCCTTACTATAGCTGATGGGACAGTGAAGACACCACTTGGGAGTCTCAAGGATGTACCAATGATGATTGAAGGAGTAATCATCCCCACTGATTTCCTGGTGCTTGATGTGGAAGGCTATATAAAAAATGCTATCATTCTGGGAAGAACTTTCTTAGCCTCAGCTGGAGCACTGTTTGATGTATGGGAATGCACAATAGAGCTGAGACTGACCAAGCAGAAGGTTCTAAGGTTTGACTCAAAAGGGAATAAGCTGGAAAATGAGCAGGCCTTCTCAATAGACATCAAGAAGTTGAAGAAGCTTGGGAAGCATTGGCCAGAGTTTGAAGGCTATGTTGGTGACAGTTTTGATGGTTGCGGTTTAACTAAGCTGTTTGCTGACACCACTGAAGAGGAGGTCCTCAAAGTGGGAGTTTCTGATTGCATTAATGAAGTTCTATTGGATGACAAGGAAGATGGGTTTGTCTTGAAGCCCTTTGTTTCAAGGAATGGGAGGAACAAACCAAAACCCTTTGCTGTGTTGAAGTTTGATGGAGTCACCAGGAATGTCAAAGTAAGCACTGCAACACTAAGGAGTTCCAAGACTCCTTCTCACCACCTCCACTAAAGAGGTAAGCAAAGTCAAGCTTAGTGACTTTAAACAAGCACACTTGGGAGGTAGTCCCATGGTATCCTTTTGAATATCTTATGCTTTCTAGTTTTCTTTTTATGCTTGGCTAATGTGTATAGAAGCAGGACTTTGAATTGGGGGTTGAGAACGTCTCTAAGGGGCAAAGAACAGGTGGTTTCTGGCTGATATCAATCAACTGTATCGATCATGACAGATCGATACTGAGCATATCGATCATGAATATCGATCATAAGTGATCGATATCAGTGGAGCCAGATTGCACCAGTCAACCTATCGATCACTTTTGATCGATAGGGAAGGAAGTCTGAAAGTGAAAATCGTATCGATCATTCATATCGATCAGACACTGAACGATATAAACCCGCCATATGAATTTCTGTCAGTGTAACGATTATATGAAGATCGATATGATTCACAGGAAGGATATCGATCATTCGTATCGATCACTTGTGGTCGATAGTGAGTATATCGATCAGTAGTATCGATCACTTGTGATAGATACCCGCCCGAGGTAAGTGTTTCACTTTTTCAAAAAATTTCCCTCCTTTGGTTTGGTGCCAAGGAGGTTTAAACTTAAACTTTGGATCCTTCCTGTCCACTTGCAGAGCTTCTGGGCAATTTTGTTCTTGTCCCCCACTCTTGAGATTCCTTTGGTTTCCTCACCACCCTTTGATTCCTTTGGTTCCCCCTTTTATTTTCTATTTAAACCAACAATCTTCTTCACTTCTCTTCACACTTCAGTTCACTACTTCTCTCACTTATATAACAAAAATCTTAGCTCTTTCTCTCTTTTATTTACTCTCTCTAAGTGTTCAGAAGCTTCAATAAGGTTTTCTTCCTCAACTCTCCATTCTTTGCTCTTAATCAACGCATGTGTTTAAAATCGCTTAATCTATGGTTTTAAGAGCAAGTGTTGATTAGTTTTAACGGTTGTGCTTTGATCTTGCAATGTGGATTTGTTTAAAGTAAGAAAGTTAGATGTTTAAGCTTTGTTTACTGTTCATAAATCTCATTACTTGCTTATTTACATCCCTTTGCATGATCATCATCTCTTTTGGTTAAGAACCATTTTGCTAGATTCACATACATAACTGTTTTTTTTTTTCATGAACTCTAGCTTATCTAAACTGTTCGCTTTTGAAACCCTCTTGCTTTTTGATGATTAATCTTGTTGTTAAGACATGTTAAGCATATCTTAGCCTAGAGAGTTTTCTTTCTAAAGCTTTCAGTTAATTGGTTTTTCAGCTTTTGTTCTTTCACTTATCCTATCTTCAAGCTTTGTTTTTGAAGGTACCATGGGGAAGACAAACATAGCTGCTGGGAAAAAGGGAAAGGCACCTTAGGAGGAAGCACCCACTTCACCAAGAGCCAGGAAAAAAAAAGGAAAGGGCGCTGCTGCTGAGAACTCATCCACAGCTTCTGGATAGAGACCAGTTGGAGACAAGGGCGCCAAGCAAAAAGGCAAGGCTGCTGCGGAGGAAGTTCCATCCAGAAAATACAGTGCTAGAGAGCTCATTGAGGCATTCAGGCAATGCACCTTCAAGCCCCCGAGATACCCATGCACTTCCACAATAAAGGAGCTAGGGATCTATGATGACTGCATGAGCATCTTTGAGGATATGGGGCTTACCGAGCTGTTGACAAAACCTCTTCTCTCCTATGAGCGCGTCACTCATCAGTTCCTTTCAACTCTCAAGGTGGTCAGTTACGAAATGAGTGAGCTCCCTGACCGTGATGGATGGATCTCCTTCAAGCTTAGGAAGCAAAGGTTTACAATCACCTTCCACGACCTCTCTAAAGAGCTGGGGCTGAGGACTTATTGTCAAAGAGGAAACAAGTTCTTAATCAGAGAATCGTTGTACACAAAGCTATGGGGAATGATTGTAGTTGGGGAATTCAGAGCTGGAGCCACAAGCAACCATCACTTGAAGCACCCGGTCGTTAGATATGCACACATGGCGATCGCAAACACTTTCTTTGCAAGGAAGACAACCACACACCTGACTGGCAGGGAGAGAGACTTCATCTATATTGGACTGTATGCAAATGTGGCCACCAACGAAAATGCAATGCCTATAGGTCCACCAAGAAAATTCCCATGCTTTGTAACACTGTTGATAGAGCAGCTGCTAAACTATCAGAGCTGGGTTCTCAACAAAGGAAAAAGGGAGAAGAATCTACAACTTCACATTGGAGGAGCTGTGACAGGTATACTCATGGCCTGTGGTGTGAATCTTGAGGAACATGCTGAAGATGCTCTAGGTCCTTCATGGATAGATATGGATTATCTGAAGAGCAGCCATATCATTGAGAAGAGTATTCAGGACGAGCATGTCTACACATTCCTCAATGATCTCCAAGAGCCAGCAAGAGTCTTTCTCCCTAACCCAAGGCTCACCTCCTTCACCACAAGGACCAACATCAAATTCAATTTGAGTGAAGATGAGCTCTACAAAGGTGGCCCTGTCCCTGAAGAGAGAGAAGAAGACAATGAGGAAGGAAACACTAAAGAAATTGAAGAAGAAGATCACCAAGGAGATGCTGGTGCTGGTGCTGAAGGCCAGGGAGGAACCCATGAAGAAGAAGACTTTGATGAAAAAGAAGTGTTGAGCTACAGTTCAAGGCAGTTCCACTTCCCACCTTATGAAGTACCCATCCAAGGAAGCTCTTTGAAAGTGGCTCATGAGCACATCAATGCACTTCAGAAGTGGTGCAAATGGCAAGACAAAGCCATTAAGGGGTTGGTGAAAATGGTCAAAGGGAAGTTTAAGAAAGACAAAGCTACATCAGCAAGAACTTCCCTTCAGAGCCATACTCATGAGCACACTCCTCATCAAGAAGAGCAACCACAACCAGCTGAGCCAACTCAAGAGGAAGAAGCTGTTTGGAACCCCCATGGAAGACACTCTTTCCATGCACATCCTAGTGATCAGTGGGGGACATGGACACAACCAAGGGGCTCATCATATGAGCCAAGTGTCCATGTACCATCAGCTTGGGAACCAACTCCCATTCCCTCTGAAGTTCAAGAATCATGGCAATGGGGTACACAAGGTGACTCTTCTCAAGCAGAGAGGTTATGGTCAAGCTGGGTTGCTCCTACACAAGAAGCAGCACCATCTACAAAGGTTTATGAGAGGAGGAACACGAGGAGGGCTAGCAACTCTCCTCAGACATCAGGATCCTCCCACCACTCCTACTATTAAGCAAGGTACCACATCCTATTCATTGTATTATATTTTGTTGCTTCTCTCTCTCACTACTTTCTTTATACAAGGGACTAAGTAATTTAAGTGTGGGGGAGCGATTTGGGGTTTGACTTTGTGTTTTGTTTTCTTAGTTTTTCTTTTTCTTTCACTTTGAGTCGCATGCATATCATGCATTCAGATAAGGCATAGAAAAACACAAAAAATTGAAAAACTTGAAAAATTTTGCATTTTTGCAAACCAAAAAGAAAGCATATAATTGCATATCATTCTCTTAAAATTGAGTCTAGTGTTGACATATAGGTTGCATTGCATTTGCATAGGGCATTATGATGAACTTTCCTTGTAAAGTGCTTAGAGTTTAGTGATGATTTCAGTGTTTAAGTGGCTACTTGTTTGACGAATCATAAGATTGCTAGAAATTAAGGCTGGACCATGCTTAGATTGCTAGATTTGGTCTTCTCATCTCATTCTGAAAGGATTTGTTCTCTGAAAATCAACTCTATCAACTTGAACTTTAATTTAGACTGTTAATTATCATGTCTTATGCATTGAAAAGTGATTTCATGGCTACCATATACATATTTGGATCATCTTTTTCCTTTCTACCACTCTTGTTGATCCAAATAGCTGATCCTCATACTTATGGGACAGTTACAACCATACCCTTAACCAAAACCTCCTTTTGAGCCTAAACACTATCTTGAGAGCTGTGAGGCCTTTGATCATCATTTTCAATTTTTTCTTGGCAAAAAGTGTTAGGAATAAAGCTGGCAATAATAAGCTCTCTTGTAGATATCAAGCTTGCATCTTGAGCTTGATTCTAGGATAGGAGTTTTGGGGTTAAAAGGGTAGTGTAAGTGGTTTGAACTTAATGCATATTTGTTTTGAAAGAAAAGGAAAAAAGTTTGTTATAGTAAAAAAAGGAAACAGTCTAGAGTTGTGGTTAAGTAAAGATAGATCAAAGCTCTAAGTGTATAGAAGAAAGGCGCCAGCAACAAAGCTCAGAAAGGTCAAAAGAAGAAAAATCAGACCAGGAGCAATCCACCATAGGTGATGAAGGTGCCAATGCAACAAAAGAGCAAGTCCCAACCAAAAAAAAGCAGCCACACAAGCAAAAAGAGGAAGTTTCCCCAGCCATTAAGAAGGGTAAAGGGTGAGTTTAGGAAAGGGTAGACTTAAGGGTTTACTTTGGGTTTATAAGTGCTTACGATTGATCGTTGGGTAGAAGGGAGCTTTGAGTTGCATGCATAAGTGTGCTTTTACCTTTAGCATTTTGCTTAATATGGAATCCTTTTTCATTGAGTGATCCCTTGTGTTTTAAAACCCTTTTGCTAAAATAAGATCATTTTTTTCTCATAACCTTACCCTTTAAACCAAATGTCTTTACTTGATTTGCATAAGCATGATTCATGTTCTGATCTTAATTGAATTTTAAAGAGTTGGTTGATTTGAGCATTTGCCTAAGTTGAGATTTGAGATCATTTTGAAACATGATGAGCATGGCAAGGTTCTTTAAAGTATAGCTAATTGTGTTTGCATCCTACAACTACACACTTAAGCATTGAATCCATCTCTTTACCTTTGCCCTTTTGGAATCTGAATGCCCACCTTCAAACCTCACTCTCTCATTCGTTCTTATTTGCTTGGGGACAAGCAAAAGGAAAGTGTGGGGGTGTTGAGATCTCTTGTATTTACACTATTTAGGCTTGCATTTATTACATGTTTTGGTTCTCTTTTGCATGTTTTCCTTAGTTTTTGTCCCATTTTCTTCTCCTTTGACTTAGGTTGCATTTAGGTTATAATTTGCATTCTTCTTGCATTATGGATGTTTTTAGGTACTTATGGAGCTAAAAGGAGCTTGGAGGAGCTTTGAGGATGATCCAGAGAGCTAGCTGGACCAAAAGGAGCAAAAGGGACCAAGGCAGACGATCTCTACAGAGCTTTTCGGTCAGAGCATGGAGGCTATCGATCAAGGAATGAACGATACAAGCAGCATCGACCAAGAGTATCGATCAGGGGTGGTGGATACAGAGTGTAGCGATCATGAGTATCGATTATGAGTGATCGATACAAACGTACCGTGTTAATTTCGGTCACTGTATCGATCACTCTCCAGATCGATATGATCCGTATCGATCAAACCCAGATCGCTACAACTGATCGATACAGACCCAGCCCGAGCCTGTTTTATTTACACTTTTGCCATTACTCTAAGGTTTCCTTCTTTAGGGTATAAATAGCCCCTTTTCTGTATTTTTTGAAGAGTCATGTCAATTTACTGTTCTTAAGAATTTTCTTTGAGTTTGTAAGACAAATCATTTGCTTTATTTAATATAAGTTGGTATTTGCCTTTAATCTTTCTTTAATCTCTCTTTTAATCATGATTAGCATCTTTTCCTCTTGTGATTTTGTGTTAAACATGATTATTAGTGAGTAGTTTGCATAGGGTTCTTAGATGTGGTAGAGTAAGGGGATTTAAGGATTAATTAAGGCTTGTTTAGTGCTTCACTATATGGGTTCATCTTTATTAATCTGTTCTTCAACTAGATTTTTCTTGATCACACTTATCTAGAATTTGAGCTTTCTCTTATGCCCACCAAGTGTTTGATGAAATGTTGTTCTTGTTTAATAGAGGATTTGCTGGCCTTGGCTCAAGAGATTGACAGTTTGAGGGTCATTTTGACTTGAATATAGTTGTTTATTAATGCTTGTTGAATGTTTTAGCACTAATGAGAGTTAGTTCTTGTTAAGATGTTTAGCAAAGGGCTATTTTACAAGAGATTGGATCTAGCTTGCTTGATTGTGAACTATATGTCTAGGAATCACCATTGCTAGCTAGTTTGCTTGATCAATATTGTTTGAAACAGCCTTAGTTAGTCTCTAGATTCCCCAAAATCAATAACCACATCTCGGAACTTGCTTTCTCTTTTGATATATTTCGGATTTTCCCTGTTTTGCTCTGTTTTACTTGCATAATCTTGCTTAAACTGCCTTTTTCTTTGTTCTCTTTGTTGCTTGATCATCTTAGGGTGATAGATTGGTTGCTTAGGCAACAAAAACTTTTCTTTGCTTGCTTGACTTAAGGATTTTTACTCATAACTCTTCTGCTTTCAACAAAACCCATTTGGATTGATAAAAACCTTATGCTATGCTACAACAGAGTCCAGCTTAGCTTTCATCTCAGCAGCAAACCGATTGTCCCCAGCCTTCCCAGCCATCTTCTGTCTCTCAAAATCAGCATTCTTTGTACTGTTGCTGGAAGCTAGATTCTCTATCGATGTGACGGCGTCAGCTGGGACTCTAGTGTTGAAGTTCCCATTGCTTGCAGCATCCAAAGCCATCTGGTGCTGATATCTCTTATATTTACACCATGTAGGCTTGCATTTAGTACATGTATTGTTTCTCTTTTGCATGTTTTCCTTAGCTTTTGTCCCATTTTCTTCTCCTTTTAGACTTAGGTTGCATTTAGGATATAGTTTGCATTTTTTTTGCATTATGGATATTTTTAGGTGCTTATGGAGCTAAAAGGAGCTTGGAGGAGCTTTGAGGATGATCCAGGAAGCTAGCTGGGTCAAAAGGAGCAAAAGAGACCAAGGCAGAGGATCTCTGCAGAGCTTATCTGTCTGCGCACGAAGGATATCGGTCAAGGAATGACTGATACAAGGCGCAATGATCAAGAATATCGGTCAAGGAGTGACCGTTACAAGCAGTATCAATCAAGGGTATATGTCAGGAGTGATCGATTCAAATGCACCGTATATATTTTGGTCATTGTATCGATCATTTTCTAGACCGATATGATTCGTATTGATCAAGCCCAGACCGTTACGATTGATCGATATGAACCCAGTCCGAGCCTGTTTCATTTACACTTTTGCCATTACAAAAGGGCTTCCTTCTTTTGCCTATAAATAGGCCTTTTTCTGGAATTTTCGAGAAGTCTTGTCAATTTACTGTTCTTAAGCATTTTTCTTTGAGTTTGTAAGACAAATCTTTTGCTTTATTTAATATAAGTTGGTATTTGCCTTTAATCTTTCTTTAATCTCTCTTTTAATCATGATTATCATCTTTTCCTCTTGTGATTTGGTGTTACACATGTGTATTAGTGACTAGTTTGCTTAGGGTTCTTAGATGTGGTAGATTAAAGGGATTTAGGGATTCATTAAGGTTTGTTTAGTGCTTCATTATATGGGTTCCTATTAATTGATCTGTTCTTAAACTAGATTTATCTTGATCACACTTATCTAGAATTTAGGCTTTCTCTTATGCCCACCAAGTGTTTTATGAAATGCTGATCTTGTTTAATAGAGGATTTGCTGGCCTTGGCTCAAGATGTTGACTGTTCGAGGAGAATTTTGACTTTAATAGAGTTGTTTATTAATGCTTGCTGAATGTTTTAGCACTAGTGAGAGTTACTTCTTGTTAAGATGTTTAGCAAAGGGCTATTTTACAAGAAATTGGATCTAGCTTGCTTGATTGTGAACCCTATGTCTAGGAATCACCATTGCCAGCTTGTTTGCTTGATCGATTATGTTCATGATGACCTTCATGCCAAGTTTGATGACCTAGACTCAAGGATTCAACTCTTTGAGAACAGCGAAGAAGCTGCACCAACACCAAGACTTCAAAACACTCTTCCTGCAAAATCTGCACACGATCCTCAGGAATTCTGCCACTTACTCACTGAAGATGAAGGGGAATTCACTGATGAAGATGCCTCATTGGAAGAGCTTGGCATCATGATCCAAGAAATGCTGTTACATATGGACAGGCTAAGGGTTGAGTATGAAGGGGAAGTCAAAAGTAGCAACATTGATGATCAAGAAGCTCAGGAAGTTGTACAGAAGTTCCTCCATGGACTTGATGAAAGCTTGAACAGAGAAGAAGAACAAGAAAGAGCAGCACATGAGGCTGCTCAGAAAGAGGAGGCTGAGAAATCTCTTGCTGCTCCAGAAGAAGACACCACATCCAAGCACATTGATGCTGATGACGAACTACTAGAGACACACCATGCCTTGATGGTCTTGTCTAACAACAATTCTCAAGACTCCAAGGAGCTATATCAACACCAAGTGGGAAACTCTTCAAGCAGTAATGAGAAGGGTAAAGGACCTGCAGTTCAAGACTACAGACCACCAGTTTCTTACCCCACAATGCATTTCACAAAAGCAAGGATGGAAGTCTACACAAAGTTCAGGCAAGACGTACAAGATGCTGGAATAAAGCTCCCACTAGGCACCACTTTGCTAGAAGTGAAAGATCAAATTAGGTTCTTGCAGGAAGTTTTTGACAAGATAGAAGTAGTGGAACCAATCCTAGACAATGTGGGGGCTCATATGAAAAGAAGCAAAGTGAT
Organism: Thlaspi arvense; assembly: GCA_911865555.2. Classification (NCBI taxonomy): domain Eukaryota; kingdom Viridiplantae; phylum Streptophyta; class Magnoliopsida; order Brassicales; family Brassicaceae; genus Thlaspi; species Thlaspi arvense. The sequence goes on from OU466862.2 coordinate 36,326,960, forward strand.
GAAGTCATTACCAAAGCTCCCCAACCCAGGAAAGTTTCTCATCACTTGTGAGCTAGAGATGCTTGACAATGTCAAGGCCTTATGTGATTAAGGATCAACTGTGAATGTCATGTACCTCCATCTAAGCCAAACTCTAGGAATCAAGAAACTACAACCATCGAGGACCTCTATCACTTTTGTGGACAACACCTCCACGAGACCTTTGGGCATGGTGAAAGATTACCCTTTGAAGATTGGAGAATGCCTAGTGCCAACAGATTTTGTAGTCATTGAGAAAAAATATTCAAGAGAGGTGCCACTTCTTCTAGGCACACCATTCCTGGCAACAGCAGGAGCTCAGTTAGACTTCAAGAGTAGTTCAGTGATTCTAAAGAATGTTGATGAGTTTAAAGTCTACAAGATTGACTCCCCTTCCATAGTTTTCTGTGGAGCAACTGAGCAAAAGAATGAACAATGGAAGCTTCCAGATCATGTTGAGGATGCTTAGAACCTCACTATGAGCATGTTGATGAGTGATGCTTTCCCTGCTGATCAAGGACTGAAACTGGATGCTGAGTTGAAGCTTGAAGAGGGTTTGAAGGACAATGAGAGCTTGACCACCAAGGAAGTGAAACCTTCATCACACCAAGTGTCAAAAAGAAGAGGCATAGGATGTCAGCTCGTGACAAAAAGAAACTACTATGGGAACATGGGTTTACAGGAAGAAAGATGCAGGAGCACCAGCTCCATCAACCTCTACTCACTAGCCCTCAAGTAAGCAAAGTCAAGCTTAGTGACTTTAAACAAGCACACTTGGGAGGTAGTCCCATGGTATCCTTTTGTATATATTATGCTTTCTAGTTTCTTTTTATGCTTTGTTAATGTGTATAGAAACAGGAGTTCGAATTGGACGTTGAGAAAGTCTCTAAGGGACAACGAACATGTGCTTTCTGGCTGATATCGATCAACTGTATCGGTCATGACGAGACCAATACAGACCGTATCGGTAATGATGAGACCAATACAGACCGTATCGGTCGTGAGTATCGGTCATGAGTATCGGTCATTTGTGATCGATATCAGTGGATCCGGATTGCACCAGTCAGCCTATCGATCACTTTTGATCGATAGGGAAGGGAGTCTGAAAGTGAAAACCGTATCGGTCATTCATATTGATCAAACACTGATCGATACAAACCCACCGTATGTATTTCGGTCAGTGTATCGATCAGATGAAGAGCGATATGATTCACAGGAAGGGTATCGATCATTTGTTTCGATCACTTGTGATCGATACGTAGCATATCAATCATTTGTATCGGTCACTTGTGACCGATACCCGCGCGAGGTAAATGTTTCATCTTTTCAAAAAAATTTCCCTCCTTTGGTTTGGAGCCAAGGAGGTTTAAACTTAAACTTCAGATCCTTACTGTCACCTTGCAGAGCTCCTGAGCACTTTTGTTCTTGTCCCCCACTCTTTAGATTCCGTTGGTTCCCTCAGCAACTTTTGATTCCTTTGGTTCCCCCTTCTCCACTTTATTTAAACCAACAATCTTCTCCACTTCTCTTCACACTTCAGTTCACTACTTCTCTCACTTATAGCACGGATATCTTAGCTATTTCTCTCTTTTATTTGCTTTCTCTAAGTGCTCAAAAGCTTCATTAAGGTTTGCTTCCTCAACTATCTATTCTTCGCTCTTAATCAATGCATGTGTTTATAATTGCTTAATCTATGGTTTTAAGAGCAAGTTTTGATTAGTTTTAACTGTTGTGCTTTGATCTTGCATTGTGGATTTGTTTAAAGTGAGCAAGTTAGATGGTTAAGCTTTGTTAACTGTTTATAGATCTCATCACTTGCTTGTTTACATCCCTTTGCAAGATCATTATCTCCTTTGCCTAAGAACCACTTTGCTAGATTCACATGCATAGCTGTTTTATTTTTATGAACTCTAGCTTATCTAATCTGTTAGCTTTTGAATTCCTCTTGCTTTTTGGAAGTTTAATCTTGTTGTTAAAGACTTGTTAAGCTTATCTGAGCCTAGAGAGTTTTCTTTTTAAAGCTTTCAGTTATTTGGGTTTTCAGCTTTTGTTCTTTCACTTATCATATCTTCAAGCTTTGTCTCTGAAGGTACCATGGGGAAGACAAAAATAGCTGGTGGGGGAAAGGGAAAGGCACCACAGGAGGAAGCACCCACTTCACCAAGAGCCAGGAAAGATAAAGGAAAGGGCGCTGCTGCTGAGAACTCATCCAAGGCTGCTGGAAATAGATCAATTGGGAATAGAGGCGCCAAGCAGAATGAGAAGGATAAAACTGTGGAGGAAGGAGTCCACTACCATGAGCCAAATACTAGGGAACTCATGGAGGCTTTCAACCAGTGCACTTTCAAGCCAACAAGATACCCTTGTGCTAGTACAATGAAGGCACTTGGGATCTACATGGAGTGCAAGACAGTGTTTGAAAAACTGGAACTTGAAGGCCTCATGACAAAACTGCTCCATCATACCAGCAACTCACTTACCAATTTCTCTCCACTCTCCAAGTGGTCTGGTATGAAGACAGTGAGCTTTCTAATGGAGATGGGTGGTTCTCTTTCAAGATTGGCAATCAGAATTTCACCTCCAGCTTCCTGGCTATCGCTAAAGCTCTTGATCTAAGGTCCTACACCAACAAGCGGAGCAGTTTCTACATTTCCATGAAGCAGCACGCCATGCTATGGGACGCTATTGGGACTGGGCAATACATTGCTGGAACAACAAGGAATCAGCACCTGAAGCATCCTGCTCTGAGATATGCTCACAAGGCACTTGCAAACACACTCTTTGCAAGGAAGGAGACAACATATCTCACAGGAAAGGAGATAGACCTGATATACCAAGGAGTGTATGATATTGTAGGCACCACCAAAGATGGGACACCTCTCCAGGCGCCGAAAAGATATCCATGCTATGTGTCTATACTGATGGAGCAGCTCTATTCTAACCAGAACTGGGTTCTGAGCAAGGTGAATAAAGGAAAAAGCCCACAGATCCACATTGGGGGAGTTGTGACAGCTATTCTAATGGCTAGTGGAGTGAACCTTGAGGGACATGACGATGATGCTCTTGAGCCACAATGGATTGAGCTAGCCTATCTTAGGAGAAGCCACTTCCTTGAAGGGAGCATTGGTGGCAAGCATGTCTACAACTTCATCAAGAACTTCAGAACACCAGCAAAAGTCCTTCTCCCCAATCCAAGGCTCACCTCCTTCACCAAAAGGAGCAACATCCGCTTCAATCCAAGTGATGATCAGCTCTACCAGGCGACCCTGTTCCTGGAGAAAGAGAAGAGGATAGTGAGGAAGCTGAAGAGGAAGAGCTTGAAGAAGAAAGAATAGGAGAAGGTGCAGAAGAAGTCCAAGAAGATGCTTCAGCTGGAGCTGAAAAGCAAGGGGAAGCACAAGAAGAAGAAGTTGACTTTGATGAAGAAGAAGTGTTGAGCTACAGTTCAAGGCAGTTCCACTTCAAACCTTATGGAGAACCAAGCCAAGGAAGCTCTTTGATGTCTGCTCATGAACACATCAACACTCTCCAGAAATGGTGTAAATGGCAAGACAAAGCCATTAGGAGTTTGATGAAAATGGTTAAAGGGAAGTTCATGAAGAACAAAGCTACATCAGCAAGAACTTCCCATCAGAGCCACACTCATGAGCACACTTCTCATCAAGAAGAGCCTGAGCCACAAGCTGACCCAACTGAAGAAGAGGAGGCTGTTTGGAACCCTCATAGAAGACATTCCTTTCATGCACAGCCACGTGATCAATGGGGGACATGGGCACAACCAAGAGCTTCATCTTATGAGCCAAGGTCCCATATTCCATCAGCATGGGAACCAACTCCCTACCCTTCCGATGTTCAACAAAATTGTCAATGGGGTCATCAAGGTACTTCTTCACAAGCTGAGCAGTTATGGTCAAGTTGGGTTCCCCCACCACAAGAAGCAGAGCTATCTTCAAGGACTTATGAGAGGAGGAACAAGAGGAGGGCTAGCAAGTCCCCTCAGACATCTGGATCCTCCCATCACTCCACTTATTGAACAAGGTACCACATCCTACTCATTGTCTATACCATTGCATCTTTTTCAATTTTGTATTATATTTTGCTGCTTCTCTATCTCATTGCTTATATTACACAAGAGACTGTGTAATCTAAGTGTAGGGGAGAGATTTGGGGTTTGACTTTGTGTTTTGTTTTCTTAGTTTTACATTCTCCTTCACTTTCAGTCTCATGCATATCATGCATTCATATAAGACATAGAAAAACACAAAAAATCGAAAAATTTGAAATATTTTGTACTTTTGCAAACCAAAAAGAAAGCATGTAGTTGCATTTCATTCTTCTAGGATTGAGTCTAGTGTTGACATATAGGTTGCATTGCATTTGCATAGGACATTATGATGAGATTTCCTTGTAAAGTGCTTAGAGTTTAGAGATGATTTTAGTGTTTAAGTGGCTAGTTGTTTGATGCATCATAAGATTGCTAGAAGTTAAGGCTGAACCATGATTAGATTGCTAGATTTGGTCTTCTCATCTCATTATGAAAGCATTTGTTCTCTGAAAATCAACTATATCAACTTGAAATTTATTTTGGACTGTTAATTATCATGTCTTATGCATTGAAAAGTGATTTCATGGCAACCATATACATATTTGGATCATCGTTTTCCTTTCTACCACTCTTGTTGATCCAAATAGCTGATCCTCATACTTATGGGACAGTTACATCCACACCCTTAACCAAAACCTCCTTTTGAGCTTAAACACTATCTTGAGAGCTGTGAGGCCTTTGATCATCATTTTCGATTTTGTCTGGGCAAAAAGTGTTAGGAATAAGGCTGGCAATAATAAGCTCTCTTGTTGATATCAGCTTGCATCTTGAGCTTGATTCTAGGATAGGAGTTTTAGGGTTAAAAGGGTAGTGTAAGTGGTTTGAACTTAATGCATATATGTTCTGAAAGAAAAGGAAAAAAGTTTGTTATGGTAAAAAAAGGGAAACAATCTAGAGTTGTGGTTAAGTAAAGAGAGATCAAAGCTCTAAGTGTATAGAAGAAAGGCGCCAGCAACAAAGCTTAGAAAGGTCAAAAGAAGAAAAATCAGACCAGGAGCAATCCACCAAAGGTGATGAAGGTGCCAATGCTACAAAGAAGAGCAAGTCCCAACCAAAATGAAGCAGCCTCACAAGCAAAAAGAAGAAGTTTCCCCAGCCATGAAGAAGGGTAAAGGGTTGAGTTTAGGAAAGGTTAGACTTAAGGGTTTACTTTGGGTTTAGAAGTGCTTACGATTCATCGTTTTCTGAAAGCACTTGTTCTCTAAAAATCAACTCTATCAACTTGAACTTTAATTTGGACTTTTAATTATCATGTCTTATGCATTGAAAAGTTATTTCATAGCTACCATATACATATTTCGATCATCTTTTTCATTTCTACCACTGTTGTTGATCCAAGTAGCTGATCCTCATATGGGACATTTAATCCACACACTTAACCAAAACCTCCTTTTGAGCCTAAACACTATCTTGAGAGCTGTGAGGCCTTTGCATTACATTTTCAATTTTGTCTTCCCAAAAAGTGTTAGGAATAAGGCTGGCAATAATAAGCTCTCCTGTAGATATCAGCTTGCATCTTGAGCTTGATTCTTGGATAGGAGTTTTGGGTTAAAAGGGTAGTGTAAGTGGTTTGAACTTCATGTATATATGTTTTGAAAGAAAAGGAAAAAGTTTGATATGGTAGAAAAGGGGAAACAGTCTAGAGTTGTGGTTAAGTAAAGGGAAGAAAGAGCTTTAAGTGTAAAGAAGAAAGGCACGAGCAACAAAGCTCAGAAAGGTCAAAAGAAGGAAAATCAGACCAAGAGCAATCCACCAAAGGTGATGAAGGTGCCAATGCAATAAAGAAGAGCAAGTCCCAACCAAAAAGAAGCAGCCACACAAGCTAAACGAAGAAGTTTCCCCAGCCATGACGAAGGGTAAAGGGTAGAGTTTAGGAAAATGGTAGACTTAGGGGCTCACTTTTGGGTTTAGAAGTGCTTAGGATTCACCTTTGGGTAGAAGGGAGCTTTGAATTGCATGCATAAGTGTGCTTTTACCTTTAGCATTTTGCCTAAGATGGAATCTTTTTCATTGAGTTATCCCTTATGTTTAATAACCCTTTGCTAAAATGAGATCATTTTTATCTCATAACCTTACCCTTTAAACCAAATGTCTTCACTTGATTTGCATAAGCATGATTCATGTTCTGAGCTTAATTGAATGTTAAAGAGTTGGTTGATTTGAGCATTTGCCTAAGTTGAAGTTTGAGATCATTTTGAAACATGATTAGCATGGCTAGGTTCATTAAATTAAAGCTGATTAAGTTTGCATCCCACAACTAGGCACTTAAGCATTGACACCATCTCTTTACCTTTGCATTTTTGGAATCTGAATGCCCACCTTCAAACTTCACTCTCCCACTTGTTCTTATTTGCTTAAGGACAAGCAAAAGGCAAGTGTGGGGGTGTTTATATCTCTTCTATTTACACCATTTAGGCTTGCATTTAGTACATGTTTTGGTTCTCTTTTGCATGTTTTCCTTAGCTTTTGTCCCATTTTCTTCTACTTTTAGACTTAGGTTGCATTTAGGATATAGTTTGCATATTTCTTGCATTATGGATGTTTTTAGGTGCTTATGGAGCTAAAAGGAGCTTTGAGGAGCTTTGAGGATGATCCAGGAAGCTAGCTGGGTCAAAAGGAGCTAAAGGGACCAAGGCAGACGATCGCTGCAGAGCTTATCGGTATGTGCACGGAGGATATCGGTCAAGGAGTGACCGATACAAGGCATAATGATCAAGAATATCGGTCATGGAGTGGCCGATACAAGCAGTATCGATCAAGGGTATCGGTCAGGAGTGATCATTATAAATGCACCGTGTATATTTTTGTCACTGTATCGATCACTTTCCAGACCGATATGATACGTATCGATCAAGCCCAGACCATTACGACTGATCGATATGAACCCAGTCCGAGCTTGTTTTATTTACATTTTTGCCATTACTCTAGGGCTTCTTTCTTTTGCCTATAAATAGGCTTTTTTCTGGAATTTTCGAGAAGTCTTGTCAATTTACTGTTCTTAAGCATTTTCCTTTGAGTTTGTAAGACAATCTTTTGCTTTATTTAATATAAGTTGGTATTTTCCTTTAATCTTTCTTTAATCTCTCTTTTAATCATGATTATCATCTTTTCCTCTTGTGATTTGGTGATAAACATAGGTATTAGTGAGTAGTTTGCTTAGGGTTCTTAGATGTGGTAGATTAAGGGGATTTAGGGAATGATTAAGGTTTGTTTAGTGCTTCATTATATAGCTTCCTCTCTATTCATCTGTTCTTGAACTAGATTTGTCTTGATCACACTTATCTAGAATTTAGGCTTTCTCTTATGCCCACCAAGTCTTTGATGAAATGCTGATCATGTTTAATAGAAGATTTGCTGGCCTTGGCTCAAGATATTGACTGTTTGAGGAGCATTTTGACTTGAATAGAATTGTTTATTAATGCTTGCTGAATGTTTTAGCACTAATGAGAGTTAGCTCTTGTTAAGATGTTTAGCAAATGGCTATTTTACAAGACATTGGATCTAGCTTGCTTGATTGTGAACTCTATGTCTAGGAATTACCATTGCCAGCTTGTTTGCTTGATCAGTGCTGTTTGAAACAGCCTTAGTTAGTCTCTAGATTCCCCAAGGTCAATAACCACATCTAGGAACTTGCTTTTTTCCTTTGATATATTTCGGAATTGCTCTGTTTTGCTCATTTAATCTTGTTTAAAATTGCCTTTTTTCCTTGTTCTCTTTGTTGCTTGATCATCTTAGGGTGATATATTGGTTTCTTAGGCAACAAAAGCCTTCTATGCTTGCTTGACTTAAGGATTTTTACTCATAACTCTATTGCTTTCAACAAACCCATTTGGATTGACATAAAACCCTTGCAATACTACAATTGATTCACATAGAGGGGTGATTGATTGAGACTTAAAAACCTCTGTATCAGGTACCTCTAATCAATGCCTCTGAAGAAGATACCCAACAACTGAACTTTATTGTAGCCATGATGTGGACAGTCTCTCTGATATAACTTGAACATCAATCATGCTGTCTTGAAAGGTTCTGTAGGACCTTTAGAGAAAGAAGCAATTTTCGTCCTCAACTCCTCTGATCTTGCGTCATCATAAAAGTTGTTCAGAAAAGTGTTCTTGGTGTCCTCCCAATTGGTCAAAGAGCCAGGCTCTAATTGTTTCAGCCAAATAGCTGCATCTCCTCTCAAAGAGTAGGGAAATAGCTTGCAGAATAAAAAATCATTGCTGACTCCATTAGCTTTAACACCAGTAGCCAGATCCTCGAACTTCTCTATGTGGTCCATAGGATACTCATGTGGAAGCCCATGAAAAGCGTGCTGACCCATAAGCTGGTAGTAGGCAGGCTTGGGTTCGAAGTCATTTCTCTGAAAGGCAAGAGGGCGGATTGCAGCTCTATTTGCATAGAACTGATCAGGCATGTTGTAATCTCCAAGGGTCCTCTGTTGAAAACGCCCAGCAGCATTTCCACCAGCTTGTTGTTGCACATTCGGAGTAACTGGTGGCACGACTTGTTCCTCAATCACAACACCATTCTCATATATCCTCAGCCCTTCCTCATTCCTTATGTTTCCTTCCCTGTCAACTAAATGACCCTCATCATCTGTCTTCAAAACAATTGGCCCAACCATCTTAGTTTGCTTCTTGGCTTTTCTGATGGTTCTTCACAAGCTCTTTCTCTTTGTTGCTTCGGGTACTACGATTATGCATACACCTGAAACAGACAGCAGAGAAGTAGCAGAAAGTTAGCGAATAGAAGGTAAAAGCTTAGTCAAAATTCTAAAACTAAAAATCTGAAGGTAATAACTAATTCCCCGGCAACGGTGCCAAAATTTGATATGCTCAAACTATCCTTTAGAGCTACTCTCAAATTAAGAGATCACTGTAGTACTTAGGGGTCAAATCCAAAAGGACTTAAGAATATTACTCAACAGACTTTAGGTTCAAATGTAGCTAAGCAGATCGATAATAAGTAAAATCAAATGGCAAATAAAAATAAGAAAAGCAAGAGAGGATTGCAAGTTCTTAAAATCAACGAGACGAGGCGCTAGGCAATGGGAAATTCGCAGATTGACATAAACCGCAGACTACATATTGAAAGGATTGTTTGTTGAAACTGTTGTAAAACTCGAAAACACGAATGTAAAACCAATCGACTTTCGTCGCAGAGATTATCTATGATCAGATTCTAGAATTCCAAATTCCTTTGCAAATTATAACAACCTAAACAAGCATTATAGTTCAAGTTCGATATGTTCACAAAATCACTAATCCAAATTCCTTTGCAATTAGTTATTTTGCTCATCTAAGATAGTTCTGGTGATTAATAATGTTTCCACATCTAGTAAACAACCTAATATCTGATTTCTAGGTGATCAATCTTAAAATCGTGTTAAAGCAATCTAGATGAAGAACCAAACGATTTATCCTTCCAGTATTGCAGTTCTAACAATTCATTATCAACCTTTAAATAACCTAAAACCTAACTAGCAAATAACTCAGACATAGCAATTGAAGCACAAATCATGACTGAATAATTTTGCATAAAAAAGATAGAGTAAAAGACAAAGGGGGTTCGAAATTCTTCTCTAACAGAGTACAGATTTGTCTCCTTAAAAGCTCTGAATCTAATCTCTCTCTTAGTCTCAATGAAAACAAAATAATGGCCTAACAATGGCTCTCAAAACGTAAATACATCTCTAAACATGACTGGGGCAAGTTTGCAAAAATAGGAAACTTCTGGGCCAAGTTGCAATTCTTCAAACAGGAGTACAGATTTGTCTCCTTATAAGCTCTGAATCTAATCACTCTCTTAGTCTCAATGAAAACAAGATAATGGCCTAACAATGGCTCTTAAAACCTAAATACATCTCTAAACATGACTGGGGCAAGTTTGCAAATAATAGGAAACTTCTGGGCCCAGTTTCAATTCTTCAGAGAATTTTTAAGGCTCCTTTACGTGTCCACGATTGGTGTCGATCGACACTGTGCTCCATAATGCTCTCCGACTTGGTCTTTTCAGCATCAGCTTCAATATAGCTCCAAAAGGCTCCAAAATCCACAATTATGCTCCAAACGTACCTAGACCTGCAAAGACTCGGAAGGACTCGAAAAATACCAAAAGACTCTATAAACAGGACTTATAGCATGGTCAAAAACCTATAAAAACCATGATATATCAGCAATGCAAGTATGATGCATGGTTATCTAATCAAAATGCAAATGCAAATGCAATCATTAGCTCATCATACACTCACCCCCCAAACTTAAATAACACAATCTCTTTGTAATAAAATGGTGAAGAGAATGCTCACAAGCTCAAGAATGCAATCGCATAAAACTTTAAAAAATGTGTGGTATTTACAATGGTTTGAATGGTGTACCTTACGTCAGATGGAGGAATGGTGAGATGCTGAGCTTTTAGTGACATGGAAAGGAGAGGCATCTTCCTTAGTTTGAGTTTCCTGCGTGGTCCTTCTTTTCTTTCCTTTGCTCCTTGAAACCCGTACATGAGAAGAATGCTTTGGTGGTTCAGTTGGTTGTGCTCTTGGCCTCTCAACGATGTGGAAGGAGTGTCTCTCATGAACTGTGGCAAGAGGCTCATCCTCAGACATGCTATCACCATCTGATCCTTCTCCTTCTGGTTCGGTTTGAACAGCTGTATCAGTCTTCTTGGTTGAAGAAGATCCTCCCAACTTCTTTTTCAGCTTCTTCACCTTCTTCTTAAGAAAGTCAACCGACTTCTTACTCGCCTTAACTGACTTCATGAGGCCTCTTATTGCCTTGTCCTGGAAGTTTTTCCACCTTTGAAGGAGCCTAATTTGCACATGAGAAGCTCTTGATGCTTCAGATGTGTATATCACATTGTAAGGATCAAAGTCATAGGGGTGGCTATCATAGTCTTGGTGCTCCAATCATTTTCCTTCTTGCTCTTGAACCTCTTGGTTCCCTTCATCATCTTCTTCCACATCTGAGTCTCTCACTGTGCTGATGTTCCTAACTTTGCTCGGTCTCATCAAGGGCGGTTCACTTCATGGATCATACAACTCATCCACACTTGGCATGAAGTGGATGCTCTCAAAAGAGGTAAAGCTTGTCAAGTTTTGCTTGGGCACTGGAATCTTCTTCTTCTCTTCATCAAGCTCAAACTGATAGGCATATCCTGTCTCCATAGCTCTATAAAGATAACCGATCTTGCCAAGGTAAGGGACATCAATGAAATTCATCCCCACTTCCGGTTCTCCAAGCTCCACACCAGCGCCATGTAAGATGGGTGTGATCAAGCCTTCAATGGCTAGCTTTGGCTTCTTATCAGTAGTGTTGTAAGCCCACTGCAGGCTAGAGAGGAATTTCTTCATGTAGATAGTGATCAGTCCCACTCCTAAGCACTCACGAGCAATCCTCCCATGCCTTGTTTCCACCAAAGTATTCTTCAAGCCTTTCACCAACAAGTCCGTATATTCTTCTTGCACCATGTTCTGTTCTTTCCTGTAGAAGAGTGTGTTTGTGATTGAAACCAGGGTTTTTGAGGCCCTTGTAAGCAAGATAATCCTAGCTCTCTAATCAGTTGTAGTATAGAGATCAGGTGTCGAACACACTTGTGGATGTGAGATGCAAACAATGCTGTAAGCTAAGCAATATGGGGTTTTAATTATACAAGAGTAACAACTCCAACAACCTAGCAATGAAATAAAGGAAAAACAGAACTGAGATGCAAGTAATCAAAGACTAAGCAAGATGAATCTAAAGCAAGAACTCAGTAGGAATGAAACTAGGCAATATGAAGACTGAAATTAAGCAAGGGGTATGGCTCGTGCAGTGCATATCGGCTTCCTTGCTCGATGCTGGACCTCGACGCAGACCAACGGCTTAGATTCCTCGTGCTGATCCTCTTCCTCACGTCTTGCGGCTTACATCGATCACACTCCATGGAGGTTTTGCTCGATATACTTGCTCGATATGGAAAAACTTTGCAAAAGCTCCTTTTCTGACATCATCTTCAAACATGAGCTGCTTCCACTTTCTTCTGAACTCCAAGAATCTCTAAAAACACCTGAAAACCACCACTAACATGCCCATATACGCAAATATATGCAATCCTAAGCTAAATGCATGCCATATTGATTCTAAGTGCAAATGATACTAAAATGCTAAACTATAATGCAAAAACAGAGGAAAAGATGCATGAAATGCAGCCTAAAATGCTCTAAAATAGCAAGCTATCAACACCCCCACACTTAGGTTTTTCTTGCCCTCAAGCAAACAAACACTTAACATGGTGATGATGTTTTAAATGGGAACTCATTTCTCCAAAAATGCTAACGATAAATCAAAATGAAGTCCATGTTCTTAATTCTCGAGTGCACTTGATGGAAGAATACTTTAAACACTTAGCCAGTTTCATCACAAAGCAAGAATAATCACAATGCTATCAACCTACACATGCTTATCGAATCAAACAACCTTTTTAACATTCAATTAGGCTCAAACCATGAATCATGCCTATGCAAATGCAAATGAGTCATTTGGCTAAGGGACAAATCTTAGTGGAATGAAATGATCCCACTTCTCAAACTGGTTTTGGTGTTTATAGGGTTCTCTCAAAGAAAAGCATGGTTGTGCTTTGGCGAAATGCTAAGGGTCAAAGAACAACTTACACATACAAAGGAAGACTCCCATCTACCCAAGACCTATAAGATATGTTTCTAACTCTAGCCTATCAACGTAAACCTGCTTGAGCTACCCTTTTTAAGAATTTAAACACGTTTTAAAAACAAAAAAAAAACTCTTCTCTTTCAAGCGCTTTGGAGGACACTTCTTCCTTTGAACTTCAAGTGGTGGCGATTTGCTTCTTTTGAGTTTGCTGATATCTCTTGTATCTACAGCATTTAGGCTTGCATTTAGTACATGTTTAGGTTCTCTTTTGCATGTTTTCCTTATCTTTTGTCCCATTTTCTTCTCCTTTTAGACTTAGGTTGCATTTAGGACATAGTTTGCATTTTCCATGTATTATGGATGTTTTTAGGTACCTATGAGATAAGAGGAGCATTGGAGGAACTTTGGGGATGATCCAGGAAGCTAGTTGGGCCAAGAGGAGCAAAAGGGACCAAGACAGACGATCTCTACTGAGCCTATCGATTAAGGCACAAGATCTATCGGTCAAGGAGTGACCGATAGTATTCCTATCGACCAGGCCTATCAGTGAGTGAAGTGACCAATAGCAGTGCACCGTTTATATTTCGGTCACCCTATCGGTCATCTTCCAGACTAGGTTCCACTTAAGCAAAGGTTGAAATCATTTCAAAACATACTTCAGTCTCAAATAAAGCTCACACAAATGCAAATACCAAAAGTGGTTCAACTTTATTTCTAGTTCAACACCAAATGCACCAAAGGATTAAAAAAAAGGGCTTCATTTTCATAAATTACTAGCACTAACAAAGATGTACTATCATAGTTTCCAATTTAAACAGGAAAGCTAGTCCTATATGAATGCATGAAGTCTAAATCCTATATGAATGCATGAAAATCAAACTCTTTTTGTGAAGCAATTTTCGAAAAAAAATCAATTTTTTGGTTTTTCTATGTCTTAGATGCTATGTAAAGATGATGCATGGTTTCTATTCTAATATGCAAATGCAAGTGCAAGAATCAGTCTATCATACACCCTCCCCCACACTTAAATTACACAGTGCCTGTGTTATAAAAATGCTAAGGAGAGTGCTCACTAACATCAAGCAAACAATCGCATGAAAAAAAAAAAAACAATTGTGTTATTTACAATGGTTACTGTGGTGTACCTTACTTCAGGTGGAGGAGTGGTGAGAGTTTGAACTCTCAATGGCGTGGGAGGGTGAAGCTTCTTCCTCTGATAGAGTTTTCTGTCTAGCCCTTCTCTTTTTTCCTTTCCGCCTTGGAGCAGCTACATGAGATGAATGTCTGGCCGGTTGAGCAACATATGATCTTGGCCTCTCTCTTGGACTGTGGCCTCTGGTGTGGCCTCAGACATGTCCTCATCATCAGATTCTCGTCCTTGTGGCTCTGCTTGGGCCGCTTAATCAGTTCTCTTGGCTGATGAAGATCCTCCCAACTTCTTCTTGAGCTTCCTCACTTTCTTCTTCAATGAGTCAACCGATTTCTTGCTTGTTTTAACTATCTTCAGCAAGCCTCTAATGGCCTTATCCTGGAAATGGTTCCACCTCTGAAGAAGCCTAATGTGCTCTTGTGCAGCCTTTGAAGCTTCAGATGTGCAGATCAGATCATATCATAGTCTTCATGTTCTTCCTCCTCTATCCCTTGTGCTGACCCTCTTGTTCTTGATGCTGCTCTTCAATGTCTTCTTCCACATCTGAATCTCTGATGGTGCTCATGTTCTTGACCTTGCGTGGCTTCATCAATGGTGGGTCAGTCCTTGGGTCATAAGGCTTATATGCTGTTGGCATGAATCCAATATTCTCATCAGTGGTGACGTTAGCGAGGCGCTGCTTTGGCAAGATGATCTTCCTCTTCCTGTTTTCCAGCTTAAACTGATAGCAAAATCTGGTCTCAACAGCTCCTGAAAAGTATCGATCATATTGAGATAAGGGACATCAAGGAAGATCATGCTAACATCTGGTGTGCCAAGCTCAACTTCAGCACCAAGCAAAATAGGAGTGATCATGCCTCCAATGGCTATCTTAGGCTTCTTGTTTCTTGTGTTGAAAGCCCATTGTTGGCATGATAGAAATTGCTTCATTAGTATTGTCACAAGACCAACTCCTAAGCGCTCTCCCTGAATCTTCCCATGCCTTGTCTCCATCAAAATGTTCTCAAGCCATTCACAAGCAACCCCATCTCTTCTTCTTTGACCATACTCTGCTCTTTTCTGTAGAAGAGTGTGCTGGTGAGGACCCTATCAACATATCCGATAGCTGGATGGCGGATTCTAGCACTCTTCAGATGACCAGCTTTATATGTGTCATTCGCTATCTCCTCCCACACATGCCTTAGCTCATCATGCTTGAAGCGTATGTTTTGTGCTCTTGAGCCTTGATCAAATCCAAATATTTCTTCAAGCTGAGTGAACCCCATGGTGTACCACGCTTCTTTGGCCCTGAACTTGATTAATCCATTGCCAAAGTCTTCTTCTCCTTCATTACATTCTTCATCAAACTTGTAGAAGTAGACTTTGAAGGTTTCAAGGAACTCACAAGAAAGTTGCTTATAAGATGGATAGCCAAGACTAGAAAATTTCTCCAGTCCAATGTTGCTCAACAGCTCATCCACCTCAATCTCGATTCCCAGCTCTCCCAACAGACCATGATCAGCATATCATGTAGGAGTGAAGTCCACTCTCCTCATTGCTCTCAAGTAGTCCTCGAGCTTAGGTGCTCCATCTTGGACTTGTTCTTCTTCAACTACTGGACTTTTTCCCTCTGCTCATTTTCTTGCAGCATCATTTGAGTCAGAAATCTCCTCATCTCCTCTTGTGTTCGACATAGTACCTGAAAATGCAATGCTTGAAGCAAAAATTAGTATATTATCTTTTTAGAGCACTGTGCAGAAAATAAAATTTCAAAAATCAAGGAAGCACGAGAAATTTCTATAAAAATTCACATTGATTTCCAACAAATAGGGTCGAATTTAGCAAAACTATCCAGCTTAAGCGGATAAACACATTGAAAACTAAACAGAAAGAAGCAGCGATTAAGGCAATTTCAAGCATATGCAGCAAAAACATCATCCTCTCTCCACCAAACTATGAAAATGCATTAGATTCATCATCACTAATCTAATAAGAAGCATTTCAGAGGTTAATATGCTGAAAAAGTAATAGCTTGCCTAGATTTGGCCAGCATATAAACATAATGTCAAACTAAGCACAGAAACAACATTTCCTAATCATTTTAACCATAAATTTTGAAAAAGAGAAGCAATGGTGACATGCAGATGAAAACCCATGAACAAATATGCAAAAAAAAAATCAACAATCAGTCTAATGTATCCTACTTCATTTTGCAAACATTAAACTCAAGAAACAAGGAATCTAGCAAAGTATACCTTAATCTTCGAACCAAGAGATGAAGTTCTAGAACAGAGAATGCAAGAGAGAAAGTAGAAATGTTTGGCAATGGTGTTTAGCTCGATATGGATGTGTGGAAAGAGATGAAAATGCTAGTTTTAAGGCATGAGGATAAGGGAAATCTAAAATAAAATAAAGATAATGCAAGAAAATCTTATTTAAATTTTAAAAATGGATGTGAGGGGGAAAGAAAAGATTCTATTACCAGACATCAAGGTCCACAAAAAGGTTTTACGCGATTTACCCATGTAAAAATTTCAAATTTTTTTTACACGGATCATATCGAGCAAAACACTCGATGTGGTACCTCGGTGTGTACCATATCGGGTATGTCGGGTCATGTGGCTTGGCGATCATGCTCCTCTGCCTCGGGAGGTTTCGTGTTCTGGTCAGCTTCTCCTTCAAGGCACCTTGCGTCGAGAAGTCTCAGCATATGTTCTGCTCGATGTTTTTGCTCGGTGTAGGGAGACACTTCAGCTTGTATGTTCCTTCTCGTGGGCAGTGCATGGCATCATCTGGATGCTTGTTCTTGGCTCGGCCATTCTGCATCGAGCAAACATATTGATGTTTTGCTTGATGCTACACCGCGATGTGAAACTTCTCGTACCCGGTTGCAATGCTTGTCGGTGGTTATTGTACCAGACATCGTCTTGTGCTCGAGTCAGCTGATAACATCCATATCGAGCAAAACTGATGTATCATGGTTTTTATTGTTTTCAACCATGATATAAGCCCTTTTTATTGAGTCTATTTGGTCTTTTTAGCGTCCTAGTAGAGTCTTTGCAGGTTATAGCATGTCTGGAGTATAATTGGAGGTTTTGGAGCTTTCTGGAGCATTGCAAGTTGCAATCACGAAGTGTGCAACTCAGAAGGCAATACTGAAGTGGGTGACGCCACCACTCAAGGGTGACACTCGTCACCCGTATCTGAGAACGATCGTGGCTTGTTTTTAAAAGATTGGGAAGAAATTGCAGTTTTGGCCCAAAAGTTTTAGTATATGCAAAAAGGCCCCAGCTCGTGTTTTAGCTTGTATATATTAGGTTTTCAGCCATTGTTTGCTTTTATCTTGTACCCTATTTTCTAGAGAGACAAAGAGAGAGATTTGCAGCAGAGCTTTTGGAGAGACAAATTAGACTCCTTGAGAGCAGATTTCGAACTCCTTTATCTTTCTTCTTATTTCTTTTATGCAATCTATTATATTCATGATGTTTGATTCATTCACCATTCCTGAGTAGTTTGTTAGTTAAGTTAAGGCTTTTCAAAGGTTGATGAAGAGTTTGTAGAATTCATAAACTGATAGGAAATCTATTTGTTCTTCATCTGTGCTTGCATTCATATCAATTTCTGAGACACATCATCTGGATTTCGAGACCTTAGTTTGTTTAATAGATGTGTCAACATTATTAATCACCAGAACTAGTATTAGATGAGCAAAACGCCTTAGTCCAAAGAGATTTGGTGTTAAACATGAGTATTAGGGAGTAGTTTGCTTAGGGTTCTTAGATATGGTAGATTAAGGGGATTTAAGAATTGATTAAGGTTTGTTTAGTGTTTAATATCATGGGTTCCTCTCTACTAATCTGTTTATAAGCTAGATTTGTCTAGAATTTAGGATTACTCTTATGCCCACCAAGTGTTTGATGAAATGCTGATCTTGTTTAATAGAGGATTTGCTGGCCTTGGCTCAAAAGATTAACTGTTTGAGGACATTTTGACATAAATATAGTTGATTGTTATTGCTTGTTAAATGTTTTAGCACTAGTGAGAGTTAGTTAGTGTTAAAGTGTTTAGGAAAGGGATATTTTACAAGAGATTGGACATAGCTTGTGATATTACTGCATATTTCATGTGTTTTGCATACATAATAGATAGTTTTTCATGCATTTACCTTGTACTTTAGGCTAGTTTGCATCACTGTAGGTCCTAGAGTACTTTTGCACCAACATTTGCATGTTTCTTGCATTTTGCATCACAATCAGGTTGTTTTCGGTTACTTTGGAGCTATGGAAGATCTGTGGACGTGCTAAGGCTCGTGAGGAAGTCCGTGGATACTTGGATAAATCAGGATTACACACTAAGGACCTGAGATCGAGTAGCAGATCGAGCAAGGAAGGTCGATCTAGACGAGATCGACCAGAAGATCGAGTGTGGAGAACGATCTGAAGTACGGACGTAAACAACGCTATGCAGATCGAGGACCGGATCGAGCTTTCAACCCGATCAAGACAAGATCGACTCAGAGATCGACCAAGAGCCATCCGATCCAAGACGTGATCGAGTGCCAGATCGAGGTTCATGATCGATCCCAGACCAACCTTATCCGTCCAGCCTGTTTTTGGACCGTAGCGAAGGGGGGGACCATTTGCGGTTTGACCATTTTTGGCAAAGTGCAACGTTCCCTTTCATAATTCCACTCTGTCGACTACTTTTATATCATCTCTCTCATTTTAGGCGATTGGCCATTATAGACTTTCGAGCTTTTTCTTGCTTTTATGTTTTGAATATTGGATCTTTGCTTTGAATCAATCGTTTTTCATGTTTAGTTCATCTTTTATTGCATTTCGTTCGGTTTACTTTATGAGTCGTGAGTAGTTTCATCGGGTTATCGGGGTTGAGAGGATTCAAAGGGGTTGAAAAGGTTTAAAGTTTGGTGTTTTCTTGTTCTTCATCGCCTTCTCTTCTAGGATTTGAGCGCTTAAGGCTTAAAGACCCTCACGCCAAGATCTTTATGATAAGAGGGATATCTTACCTTGACGGGATTCAGATGTCCTGGAGAAGTCAAATCCTAGAGGCTAATGCTTCCTTTCCCACACGCTATGGTCGTTTAGGGGATTAGTTAGGCCGTGTGTTTGAAATCTGTGTTTTAAGCCTTTCAATTTTTTTTTCCACCAAAAGCCATGGGTTTGGAGAAGAGAATGAAAGAGTGATCCATACCACATGCCATGGATGGATCTTGTTTTGTTTTCAAGGCCTACACACTCTCACAAAGTGTGTAGATCCAAAGTTTTCAAACCAAGCTTGAACCTTTGAAACCCTTGAACATGATTCTCAACCCTATACCCTCTTTCTTAGTGTTTTATCATCTCTGTTAATCATTCATTTGCTACTTGTTCGCATCTTGGTCGATTAGATTCATTTCTGTTCAAGCTGTTTAGTAGATCGATCGTTGTTGCTCGATCTAGTGGTCGATCCCGTGGTCGATCCACTAGTCGATTTTTATTAATTCATAGCTTTGCATTTTAATCATTCCGCTTGTTCCTCATGGTAGCTCACTCGTTTCTAGTATTTTTAAAATAGTTTTGCTTTGCATTTGACACTTGCATCTTATTTTTAGGATTTTCACAAAACCGTTCATCATTTGCTTAGTTTTACATGATCCTTGCATTCTCATTGTACTTTCTTTGCTCATAGGTTGGATTGATTCCTCTTGCACTGTACTACGACTGTGTGCTGCTTGATTTTTGATAACCTCCTGCATTGCTTGCTTCTATAGACGATAAAAAGATGTTATCAAATGGTGTCGTTGCCATCTTAGGAGTGTTTAGAAAGCATTGAGATTCGGGGTTTAGTAAAGACTAAGCCTTTACTTTTCTTTTGGTTACCGATTTCTCTACTCTCAAACTTATGTCTTTCAGGTACATGAATCTATGTTCAAGGGGAGACAACAATCTACTTCAACCCTTGGACAACATTCATCAACTCAGCCATTCAAGACAAAGAAGAGTTAGAGAGCAAGCTAGAGCTTTTCAGGAGATTGTTCAGCAAGGTTCAGTGGATTTTGAAGCAATGGCTGAGCACAAACATCCTGAGGGACCTCATGAAGCTGTGGGAAGGGGTAATGGACCACGCGGCTAGACCCCCACACATCATTGAAGCGGGAGATGCTCCCAATACTCACCATAATAGGTTTGGGATCACTCCACCTCCAGTGCAGAACAATAATTTCGAGATCTAGCCAGAGTTTGTGCAGATGGTGCAAAACAACAAATTTCATGGGTTAGCTTTGGAGGACCCATTGGCGCATCTAGACAACTACAATCAGCTTTGTGGAATGCTTAAGATAAATGGCATCTCAGAAGACAGCTTCAAGCTGCGCTTGTTCCCCTTTTCCTTAGGCGACAAGGCACGGCATTGGGAGAAGACTCTTCCATAGGGCACTATCACTTCTTGGGCAGATTGTAAGAAAGCTTTCCTCTCCAAGTTTTTCTCAAGCTCTCGGACAGCAAGGTTGAGAAGCGAGATCAGTGGTTTCACTCAGCGTCAGAATGAGTCTTTCAACGAGGCTATAGAGCGCTTTAAAGATTACACAATCGCTTGCCCTCACCACGGTTTCAGTGAAGAGACCTTATTGAGTACTATTTACCGCGGAGCACTTCCAAAGATCAGGCTACTACTTGACACGGCAAACAAAGGAAACTTCCTTGGTCAAGAGGTTGAAGAAGGCATGAAGCTAATTGAAAACTTGGCGTTAAGTGATGGAAACTATTCAGAGGACTATAACCGCGCCCCAAGAGGAGCTGATCTTGAAGCCAACAAGAAGGAAATGAAGTCTCTACATGAGAAGATCGATAAGCTCATAATTGCTAACCAAAAGCATGTCCATTTTGGAGGTGAAGCCGCGGATGTCTTGGATGAGCTAGAGCAATGCCAAGAAGAAGTAGCTAATTAGGTAGCCGGTCAGAACAACTACAAACCTCAAGGATATTCACAAGGCTACAACCAGAATAACAATCTCTCCTATAGAAGCACCAACGTCGCGAACCCTAAAGATCAAGTGTAGCCTGCTCAGCAAGCGAAACCATTCGTTCCCTACAACAAAGGTTTTCAGCCGAGTGGTGGTTTCGAAGGGCAAGGCAACTTCCAAGGACAACAGCAAGGAAATAAGGGCTATACACCAATGTACCCTCCGGGCTTTGCTCCTCAACAACCGATGCAACAACAACAAGTTGATCCTGTCCAAGCCATGTTCCAACAATTGATTCAAGGGCAAGCATCTACAAACCAGAAGTTTTCCGAGACGAACACTCGCTTAGACTCCTCCCTCACTGACTTCTTTACTCAGATTACAAACTTGAATAACAAGATCAAGCAGCTAGAGAAAGGAAAGGCGAGTACAAGTGGTCAGAATAGTTATCGGGCAAGTGTGAGCAGAATCTCAAGGAATACGCCAACGCCATTACACTAAGGACTGGGAAAGAGCTTGCACCTACGGTTACTCCTAACAGCAACGAGGACGTTGTAATTCAAGAGGAGGAGGGTAAGCTTGCAGCTGATGATGATATCAACTTCCACAATGTTTGGATTGAGAGACCAAGAAAGGGTAAGGAGGTTGATGTAGAGAAGAAAGTGGAGCAAGCTGCTTAGGAGAAAGACGCTTATGTACCTCCACCGTATGTACCCAAGCTACCTTTTCCTGGCCGCTTCAAGAAGCAACTTATAGAGAAGCACAAAATCTTGTTTGAGAAGCATCTAAAAGACGTAGAGATCAAGCTACCTCTCGTAGACTGCCTTGCCATGATGCCTAAATGTGCAAAAATTTTCAAAGACACGCTTGCAAAGAAGAATAAGGAAAGCAAGGAAGTGCTAGTACATAGTGAAGAATGTAGCGCCGTAATACACAAGGAGATAGTGCCCAAGAAGTTGGGAGATCCTGGAAGCTTCACTATACCTTACGCTTTAGGTCCATTAGAGTTCAAGAGTTGCCTTTGCGATTTGGGAGCTAGTATAAATTTGATGCCTCATTCTATAGCGAAGAAGTTGGGATTCACGAGATTCAAAGATTGTAGAATCTCCTTGGTGCTAGCCGACAGAAGCGTGAGGTTACCCGTGGGTTTGCTTGAGGACTTGCCAGTGAGATTCAGCGATGTAAACGTGCCTACGGACTTCGTTGTGATGGAAATGGATAAAGAACCTAAGAATCCGCTCATTCTTGGTAGACCGTTCTTAGCCACCGCTGGAGCCATCATCGACGTCAAGAATGGGAAGCTAGCTCTGCACTTGGGGTAAAGATATAAGGCTGGACTTTGACATCAATGAGGTTTTAAAGAAGCCTACGATGGAAGGGCAAGCTTTCTACATTGAGACGTTGGACGCTTTGGCAGATGAGTTGCTAGAAGAGTTGGCTCAGGAGGATCATTTGAAGCTGGCATTGACTAAGGAGCCAGGGGAGTTCGGTTACTTGGACCAGAGGACTCAGGAATACGCTAACCTGCTGGATTCTAGGAAGATTGTCAAGGAGGATGAAAGCGCTTGCCTAGAAATCAACTTCGAGATCGATGAAATTACTCGATCGAGGGGTCCAATCGACATTCAGATCGAGGAGGGTGATCGATCCAGGAAATCAATCGAGTCCAAGATCGAGAGATGCCTTCCGATCAGTCCAGGGTCCATTTCGGAGAACGACTCGGCAGCTTGATCTCTCACACGATCCACTTTAAATCGAGAGAGCGAATCGAGTGAAACTGCTCCATCTAGACGACATCGAGAGCAAGATCGACTCGATGACTCAATTTCAGAATGGACAGAGGTTCAAGAAAGCAGCCTTAAGGGTCATGTCTCGAGTTCTAAGGAGGGTCCCAAGGAGGGAAACAACAACAACAGCCACGAGGACGATTGGAGCGAGCTGCTAGCCCCAAAGGTGGACCTTAAGGAGCTCCCAAAAAGGCTAATGTATGCTTTCTTAGGGTTTAACGAAACCTATCATGTGATTGTGAATGAAAACTTTAGTGATGATGAGTTGCACTCGCTCCTAAATGAGCTGAGAAAGTACAGGAAGGCCATTGGGTGCTCTCTAAGTGACATCAAGGGCCTTTCACCAATGCTTTGCACTCATAGGTTTCACTTGGATAATGAGAATGCCTCTTCTATAGAACACCAAAGGCGTTTAAATCCGAATTTAAAAGAGGTTGTTAAGAAAGAGATTCTTAAGCTTTTAGAGGCTGACGTGATCTATCCCATAAGTGACAGCACGTGGGTTTCTCCTGATCACGGTCATTAAGAATGACAAAAATGAGCTTATACCTACTAGGACTATTACAGGTCACTGTATGTGTATTGATTATATGAAGCTTAACCTTGCTACTAAAAAAGATCATTTTCCCTTGCCTTTTATTGATCAAATGCTTCAAAGACTTGCTAATCGTCCCTACTATTGCTTTCTTGATGGATATAGTGGATTTTTCCAAATACCAATCCATCAAAATGATCAGGAGAAGACGACCTTTACATACCCTTATGGCACCTTCGCATATCAAAGGATGCCATTCGGGTTGTGTAACGCACCGGCTACGTTTCAGCGGTGTATGATGTCGATCTTCTCTGATCTAATAGAAGAGATGGTAGAGGTGTTTATGGATGACTTCTCTGTCTATGGTGCATCCTTTTCTGCGTGTTTGTTGAATCCTTGCAAGGTACTAAAGCGTTGTGAGGATACAAACTTGGTGCTTAATTGGGAGAAATGTCACTTCATGGTGAAGGAAGGGATCGTGCTTGGCCACAAGATATCAGAGAAGGGCATTGAGGTTGATAAGGCTAAGGTTGAGGTCATGATGAGTCTTGAGCCGCCGGTGAATGTCAAAGGAGTGAGGAGTTTCCTAGGCCATGCTGGCTTCTATAGGCGATTCATCAAGGATTTTTCCAAGATTGCACGCCCTTTCACACTGCTGTTATGTAAGGAAACTGACATTGTGTTCGATGAGGATTGCCTTCATGCTTTCGTGACCATCAAGGAAGCTCTAGTATCCGGGCCTATAGTGCAAGCACCGGACTGGACTCTACCATTCGAGATTATGTGTGATGCTGGTGACTATGCTGTGGGAGCCGTTCTAGGTCAAAGGAAAGATAAGAAGCTGCACGTGATTTACTATGCTTCATGAACCTTGGATGACACGCAAACAAGGTACACTACTACGGAGAAGGAGCTATTGGCAGTAGTGTTTGCCTTTGAGAAGTTCAGGTCATACCTCGTGGGTGCCAAGGCCATTGTCTACACAGCTCATGCGGCTTTAAGTTACATCTATTCCAAGAAGGACACTAAGCCGAGGCTTTTGAGATGGATTTTTCTTCTTCAGGAGTTTGACATGGAGATCAAAGACAAGAAAAGGATAGAGAACGGCGTTGCTGAACATCTCTCTCGGTTAACAATCAACGAGTCTCTACCCTTAGATGATTCGCTTCCCGAGGAACAACTCATGGCGATCATGACGGCTGTTTGTGGAAAGCTAGAAGGGCAGTTTGAGGAGGTTCTGAGCTTCAAAGAGGAGGATCTTCCTTGGTACGCGGACATTGTGAACTACTTGGCATGTGGGGAAGAGCCTTCGCATCTTGACAACTATCACAGGAAGAAGTTCATGAGGGACGTAAGCAACTACTTTTAGGACGAGCCTTATTTATACAAGAGAGGTGTTGACAGCCTATACAGGAGATGCGTGACAAAGGAGGAAGCAAGAGACATCATCTTTAACTGCCATGGCTCTTCGTATGGCGGGCACTTTGTTTCATTCAAGACCGCCACTAAGGTCTTGCAAGCCGGTTTCTGGTGGCCGTCCATCTTCAAAGACACTCATGAGTTCGTGAAGAGCTGCGAAGCTTGTCAATGAGCAGGGAATATTACGAAAAGGAACGAGATGCCTCAGGTTCCCATATTTAAGGTAGACGTTTTTGACGCATGGGGCATAGACTTCATGGGGCCTTTCCCTTCTTCCTACGGCAACAAGTTCATTTTGGTGGTTGTTGACTACGTTTCTAAATGGGTTGAGGCCATTGCTTCCCCTACAAACGACTCTAAGGTGGTGATCAAGCTCTTTAATAGCATCATATTCTCAAGGTTTGGAGTACCCAAGGTGGTGATAAGCGACGGATAAAGCCATTTCATCAACAAGTTGTTTGAAAACATTCTAAGGAAGTATGGCGTGAAGCACAAGGTAGCTACGCCTTACCATCCTCAAACGAGTGGCCAAGTGGAGGTCTCTAACCGACAGATCAAGGCGATACTTGAGAGAACAGTTGGGACAACTCGGAAGGATTGGGTAGTGAAGTTAGATGACGCTTTGTGGGCTTACCAGACTGCTTTCAAAACGCCCATTGGTACTACTCCTTTCACTCTTCTCTACGGAAAAGGATGTCACCTCCCCGTTGAGCTGGAACATAGAGCATTGTGGGCTATGAAGCGGCTGAATTTTGATCTAAAGACGGCTCAGGAGAAGCGCTTAATCTAGCTACACGAACTTCATGAGCTAAGGCTGGATGCTTACGAAAGCGCTAGGATCTACAAGGAGTGCACCAAGGCTGCTCATGACAAGAAATTGGTAGCCAAGGAGCTTAAGGAAGGGAGTTTGGTGCTGCTACAATTCAAGGCTCAAGCTCTTTCCAGGAAACCTGAAGTCACGATGGTGCAGGCCTTTTGAGATCAAAGAGGTATTGCCCTACAGAGCTGTCACATTGGTACGCAATCGTGGGAATGCATTCACAGAGAACGGACACAGAGTTAAGCCATACATGGCGAGTGCATTCGACAAGGAGAGCACCTCAATGCTTCTCCAAGACCCACCATCTGCCTAAACCAAGTAAAGTCTAGCTAAAGACATTAAAGAGAGCGTACTTGGGAGGCATTCCCATGTCTATCTTGCACATATTTTTGCTTTATTTTCTCTTTGAGTTTTATGTTTTTATCTTCTGAGTGTGTAGGAACAGGGATAAGGGATCGCAGGCCATGTTCTTAGATCCAAAGAGAGTAAGAAGGGGCGAATATAGGCTAGAGATCGAGTGCTAGATCAAATCATCCTGGCTCGATCTTTGCCTAATCGAGCTAGTGAATCGAGAGGAGTCAGTCGCTTTAGACGAGATCGAGTAGACAAATCGAGTGGGACGTTCAATCATGAGAGGACAATTCACCAATGCGCTCGATCCTTGAAAAGATTGAGCAGTCTACTCGATTTTCCATTCGATCTCAGCCAAATCGACCCCCAAATCGATCAAGGAAATCGATCCAAGGAGCACAGCCAAGTTAACCAAAAGTCAAGGAACGAGAGAATCAAATCGATCTAAGACTCGTTTCTAAATCAATCGAGACACTGATCGATCAAATCTCTCGATCCAGCCAACATGGCATGAGATCGAGTCCTAGATCGACAAAATGGACTCGATCTCATGCCGAGGTAACAAAAACTTTTCCCTCCCTTTCTCTTTTCCCTCGCTTTTTAAATGTGAATGGTGGTGAAGGCAAGAATCTTTGACCACGAAAGATGTGCCTTGACCACACCTTTTGTCAGAAAACCGCTTTCATCACCCATGGTTTTAGATTTTTGTTGTCTTTATGTTTTCAATAACTTCACACTCTCTCATTTCTGTTCTTGCGAATTCTAAATCGAGAGAAAGTGCTTTTCTTCTTTTCTCAAAGGCATTTAGCTAATGTTTTCGATCCTGCAAATGTATTTTCAGATTTTTAATTAAATATTTTCAAAAATTTCTTTTATCATCGCTTGATCGATTTAAGTTGCTAGAGGGTTTAACGATTTTTTAAAAGTAGCTAGAAATCAGGAAATATTCTAGATTTAATTCAATCTGTAGATTTTC
This sequence comes from Thlaspi arvense, assembly GCA_911865555.2. Lineage (NCBI taxonomy): Eukaryota > Viridiplantae > Streptophyta > Magnoliopsida > Brassicales > Brassicaceae > Thlaspi > Thlaspi arvense. The sequence continues at coordinate 36,353,712 of OU466862.2, forward strand.
TTTTCCTTTATCTAGTTACATTTATTATAAATCTAACAAAAATCTAGGGTATTAGTTGCGAATTTCTTCCTCTCCCTTGTGTTTTCTTTATATTCGCCACCTACTCTAACTCTCTCTTCCGAGAATTACCTTTCAGGCACCAATGTCACCTAAGAGAACCAGAAAAGAGGCTACACAGAGAGAAGAAGAGCAACAAGTGGTTCACGAGGAAGGAACTCAACAAGTTCAAGACGAGGAACCTCAGCAAGTTCACGAGAGGATCCATTGGACTAGAAGGAAAAGGCAGCGAAGAAGAGGTCAGAGAGGCTGCGCTTTGAGCCTACCAAGTGCGCGAGCAGAGACTTGTTGGCAAGAATGGATCTCCTAGAAGATTTTGACTTTCTTCTCCAAAACATGGGGCTTGCTTGCCTTTCAAGGATGGATTGCCCAACATATCCGCAATTAACCATGGATTTCCTCTCTACCTTGGCGTTTTCTTATGAGAATCCGAGCCTCCCTACTCCCTCACAAGGACATCTCACTTTCAAGGTCAAGAAGCGGTCCTATCACCTTTCCATTGAGGAGCTTTGCCAAGCATATGGACTCAACGCCGCAGCTAAGCAAGTGGAGTTTCCTCCTCTCAAGAACGCCAGCCTCATATGGGACGTGCTTTGTGATGAACAATACAAAGCCAACACGGCTAAAATCAAGAAAGTGAGGAACCCCGTTCTGAGGTGCACTCTCAAGTTGTTGGCAAACACTTTTAGCGGGCGGGCCGTGTCTCCTACGGTGACAAAGACCGAGTTATGCTTCCTTTTCCAAGGGATCAAGAGGATACTATGCAGCAGCGAAGAGGAGAACCACGATCCGCTGATGGATGACCTTGGGAATGGCGTTAACTAAGGGTGTATCCTAGCATCCTCCTTATTGAAGTACAAGGCGTATGCTCTGAGGTGCAAGGCGAGTTCAGCCTACATTGGAGGGTTTCTCACGCCACTCTTTATCCAAGCCGGTGTACCCCTTCAACGGTTCGAGCCTTGCCCGGACAGGTCATTCATGGACGAAACCGACATGCGCAATACCGATAGCTTGGGACCTACGCCAGCTCCAGGATTCTTTGCCTATCAGTTCTATAATGACGCAGGGAAGAAGAGTGTGTGCATCTTACCCAATGTTGCGGAGACAAACTTGGACAGCATCGGTATGATCCAGTTTTGCCTAACCCACGAGGAGTGTTACGCCCCACTTGGTGCAACCATGATGCCTATTCAGTCCGCGCATGAACAGTCAGAGTCACCACCATCAGATGGCGCAATGCCAGCCCACTTTGAGCTTCCGAGGATGGACTTTGAGCCACGGACCAAGGCGGAGAAGTTTCTTGCTTCGGTGGTGGAGGTGGAGCGGAAGATAACTAAGTGGCAAGGGAAGATGATCAAGAAGCTTGACAAGAAAGTCAAGGCGCTTCAAGGGAGCTCATCCACGAAGTCTAAGGGGTCCAGGAGTGAAAAGGTCAACCAGCCAGAGAAGAGGAGGAGTTCAACTGGCGGTATTGTCATCCGTGAGCAAAAAGGCAACGCGCAACAAGCACGTCACTCCGTTCATGGCTTCCCCACCGAGGATAAAGGCAGGGACATATCCCGACGCTCCTCTAGCAAGAGCAGCTCCGCTGGAATATCCTCAAGTTCCAGCCGAGTTTAGCTCCAAGGTACCAACAACCTTCCCTTGTATATACCGCTCATTTTCTTTGTTTTGCCTTGTGTTTTTGAACTCTCTCAATTTTTTGGTCACCGGGACGGTGTCATTCAAGTTTGGGGGAGTGTGTGTGTTACTTGACATGTTTATTTTGCTCTTATTTTCTATTTGCATCCCTTGAGTCTTGCATACATTCTAAGGCATAGAAAAGGACAAAAAAAATTGGTAAAATTTTTAAAACCTTTTCAAAAAAATTCATGTAGTTGCATTCATTTTGCAAGAATTTTAGAATTTAGTCTAGAATTTTTGAGCATCTAGGTTTTTTGCATTTGCATAAGGGGTTAAAGATTTTCTTAAAAATGTGTTTTAAGCTCATTAATTATTTCAATGCCCTAGTTAGTAGTTCTCTAATGCTTTGCTCACGCTTTGAAAGTAAGTCCTTACCATGCTTGGATCACTTGTTTTGATTTTCGTGACTTGAATTGAACATTCATCATTTGAAACTTGTCCTAATAAGTGAGAACCCTAATCTGAATTTTTAATTATCATTCTTATGCATTTGAAAATAAACACATGGATACATATTTAGGCTCTCTTCCTCCTTTTACCACTCTTTGTGAGCCTAAGTAGAACTCCCACCATCACCATTACCTTTCTTTCAAGCAAAGTGTTCTTTTGTGACATCATTGTGAGGCCTCTTTTCGGTTTGAACTTAGCATAACGTGTTACGTTTAGGTGACATGTTTAGGTTCTCATATGATTGCTAGCTTTGCATTTTGAAGCTAGTTGTAGGCTTAGGATACGTTTGGGGGTTTGATGGGATTGCTTTCTTGTTTATATGCTTACGGCTTCAAAAGGGTTTGGTAATTGAAGTGAACAAAAGGTTTTAAGTGAAAGGCTTTGTTTTCAAAATGTATAATGCTCTAAGTATTTCAGAAGATAGCTCTCTCAACTAAAATAAAAAAAAAAAAAGAGAAAAGAGCCTAAGTGCCAAAATAAAAAGAAAAGAAAAAGAAAGAAAATAATAAGAGAGCTATCAATAAGAAAAAAAATAAAGAGCTAAAATATTTTCGAGCCTTTTCACTAGCCTAAAAAGTAAAGATGTTTTCTGTTTTTTTAATTTTGGGTTTGAGCTTAATAAGGGTAGTCTCTAGAGGGTTAGTGAGCTGAAAAGAAAAGAAAATGAGAGGGGTTTTAGGATCATTGTTAGTGTACAAGGATAGATGAGAATCTAATCATGTATGCATCAATTGTCTTTACCTTTAGCATTATCACTAAAGTTCATACCATTCGTGAGAGAAACCCATTGCATTGTGTAACCCTCTTTAAAATGAGATCATTCTATGCTCATAGGCTACGCCCTTAGCCAATTGTGTTTTGCTTTAAAGTGCATAAGTTTGATTCACGGGTTGATCGTTAATGAATGTTAAAGGATGAGTTTCTTTGATTGTTTAGAATAGGAGAGTCATGATTTGAAATTCATTGTGTGATGAGTATGACTAAGTTCTTTGGAGTATGAGTGTGCGCATTGCATTTTAGAACTAGTAACTAGGACGTTGAGATTGATTCATTTGAAAGACACCTTTGCAAGAAGCTTAAACCCCTGTTTGTTTTAAAACCTCTCTCCCTTCTCGAATTTCGTTTGCTTGAGGGCAAAAAAAAGGCAAGTTTGGGGGAGTTGATATTACTGCATATTTCATGTGTTTTTCATTTATAATAGATAGTTTCCCATTCATTTACCTTGCACTTTAGGCTAGTTCGCATCACTTTAGGTCCTAGAGTACTTTTGCACCAGCATTTGCATGTTTCTTGCATTTTGCATCAATTTTCGGTTACTTTGGAGCTATGGAAGATTTGTGGACGTGCTAAGGCTCGTGAGGAAGTCCGTGGATACTTGGAGAAATCAGGATTGCACGCTAAGGACCTGAGATCGAGTAGCAGATCGAGCAAGGAAGGTCGATCTAGACGAGATCGACCAGAAGATCGAGTGTGGACAATGATCTGAAGTACGGACGTAAACGACACCATGCAGATCGAGGACCGGATCGAGCTTTCAACCCGATCAAGACAAGATCGCCTCAGAGATCGACCAAGAGCCATCCGATCCAAGACGTGATCGAGCGCCAGATCGAGCTTCGTAATCGATCCCAGACCAACATTATCCGTCCAGCCTGTTTTTGGACCGTAGCGAAGGAGGGGACCATGGCCATTTTTGGCAAAGAGCAACGATTCCTTTCATAATTCCACCCTGTCGATTACTTTTCTATCACCATGGCCATTTTTGGCAAAGAGCTTTTTCTTGCTTTTATGTTTTGAATATTGGATCTATGCTTTTAATCAATCGTTTTTCATGTTTAGTTCATCGTTTATTGCATTTCGTTCGGTTTACTTTATGAGTCGTGAGTAGTTTCATCGGGTTTTCGGGGTTGAGAGGATTCAAAGGGGTTGAAAAGGTTTAATGTTTGGTGTTTTCTTGTTCTTCATCGCCTTCTCTTCTAGGATTTGAGCGCTTAAGGCTTAAAGACTCTCACGCCAAGATCTTTATGATCAGAGGGATATCTTACCTTGACGGGATTCAGATGTCCTGGAGAAGTCAAATCCTAGAGGCTAATCCTTCCTTTCCCACACGCCATGGTCGTTTAGGGGATTAGTTAGGCCGTGTGTTTGAAATCTGTGTTTTATGCCTTTCAATCTCTTTTTCCACCAAAAGCCCTGGGTTTGGAGAAGAGAATGAAAGATTGATCTATACCACACGCCATGGATGAATCTTGTTTTGTTTTCAAGGCCTAGAGAATCTCACAAAGTGAGTAGATCCAAAGTTTTCGAACCAAGCTTGAACCTTTGAAACCCTTGAACATGATTCTCAACCCTGGACCCTGTTTCTTAGTGTTTTATCATCTCTGTTAATCATTCATTTGCTACTTGTTCGCATCTTGGTCGATTAGATTCATTTCTGTTCAAGCTGTTTAGTAGATCGATCGTTGTTGCTCGATCTAGTGGTCGATCCCGTGGTCGATCCACTAGTCGATTTTTATTAATTCATAGCTTTGCATTTTAATCATTCCGCTTGTTCCTCATGGTAGCTCACTCGTTTCTAGTATTTTTAAAATAGTTTTGCTTTGCATTTGACACTTGCATCTTATTTTTAGGATTTTCACAAAACCGTTCATCATTTGCTTAGTTTTACATGATCCTTGCATTCTCATTGTACTTTCTTTGCTCATAGGTTGGATTGATTCCTCTTGCACTGTACTACGACTGTGTGTTGCTTGAGTTTTGATAACCTCCTGCATTGCTTGCTTCTATAGACGATAAATAGATGTTATCAGCTTTCTTGTTTGTGAACTCTATGTCTAGGAACCACCATTGCTAATTTGTTTGCTTCATCAATGCTGTCTGAAACAACCTTAGTCTCTAGATTCTCCAAAATCAATAACCACATCTAGGAACCTGCTTTCTCTTTATTGAATTTTGAATTTGTTAAGTGCTCTGTTTATTTTGCTCTGTTTTACTTCTTGATCATTGCTAAAATGTCTTCTTTTGAATTCTCTTTGGTGATTGATCAATCTAGGTTGTTAGATAAGTTGCTTAGGCAGCAAAAATCTCTCTTTGCTTTGCTTGACTTAAGAATTCCTACTCACAACTCTTTTGCTTTCAACCAAACCCATTGGATTGACATAAAACCCTTTGCTATCCTACAACTGATTTACATACAGGGGTGATTGACTAAGAGCCTAAAAAACTCTGTATCAATTTAGCGGCGTTGCCAATTGGGTTTTCTGTTTGAATCATTTGAGTTTGTAGAGTCTTTAAGATCAAGTTTTTAGTTTTATTTGGTTACTAATCTCCCTTGACTCTCATTGCTGTCTTTCAGGTATATGAACTTGTGAACCAGAGGTTCAAGCAATCTTGTGGACTTTATAGATAACATCAATCTGTTGGACAGAGGTCAAAGAGCAAGAAGACAGCAAGAAAGGCAGCAACACTTGTAGAGACTTGGGATGAACAATCAGGAACCTGTTATGGATGATATCAGATTTCAGGGTCCTCAAGGAGCTGTTGGCGCTCAGGATATGCAAGGACAGCAAGGTGTTCAGGGCTTACAAGGTGAGCATGGACCAAGAGGCGCTGCACAAGCTCCAAGAGCAACTAGACCCATTGGCGCTGGTGATGCACCAAATGCCAACAACAACAGAACTGGCATCATTCCACCAGCAGTGCAAAACAACAACTTTGAAATCAAGTCTGGATTGATTTCAATGGTTCAGAGCAGCAAGTTCCATGGGTTGCGACTTGAAGATCCTCTACATCATCTGGATAATTTTGATAGACTATGCTCACTAACAAAGATCAATGGAGTAAGTGAAGATGGCTTCAATCTCAGGTTATTTCCTTTTTCTCTTGGAGATAAATCACACCAATGGGAGAAGAACTTGCCCCAAGGAAGCATCACTAGTTGGGATGAGTGCAAGAGAGCCTTCTTAGCAAAGTTCTTCTTAACTTCAAGAACTGCAAGAATAAGGAATGAGATTTCAGGGTTTGCACAGAGGAACAATGAAAGCTTTGGTGAAGCTTTGGAAAGATTCAAGGGCTACACATTGTAATGCCCTCACCATGGCTTCTCACAGGCTTCTCTACTCTCTACTCTCTACAGAGGAGCTTTGCCAAAGATAAGAATGCTTCTGGACACTGCATCAAATGGGAACTTCTTGTCAAAGGATGCAGATGAAGGATTGGAGCTTGTAACGAATTTAGCTCAGTCTGATGGAAACTATAATGAGGAACATGAGAGAGCTCCAAGAAGTGCCAAAGATGAACTGGAGTCTAGCAGGAAAGAGATCAAGGCCTTACATTAGAAGCTGGATATGCTGCTAAGGGAGAAGAAAGAGGTTCACTTTGTTGGTGATATGGTTCAGCTTGATGATCAAGAGACATACCAAGTGGAAGAGATGAACTACTTGGGTAATCAAGGTGGATACAATGGATATGGGAACTGCAGACCCAATCCCAACTTGTCATACAGAAGTAACAATGTTGCCAATCCACAGGATCAAGTGTACTCACCACAACAACAACATCAAGCTGCTCCAAGACCTTTTGTTCCATACAACAACCAATGTTTTCAGCAACGAAACAACAACTTCCAGACAAGAGCGCCTTATCATCCTCCAGGATTCAGTGCACAGGCTCCAGCTCAAGCTTCTTCCAGCTCTCAAGATCCTGAGCTCAAGACTATGGTTCAGCAGCTGCTTTAGAATCAGACTACCAACAACTTGGAATTGAACAAGAGGTTTGCTGAAGTTCATAACAAAATAGACTCAGTACATGTTGAACTAACCAATAAGTTTGATGGGTTAGCTGCAAGAGTCAAAACTCTGGAGAACAACAAAGGTAAAGCTGATCCAAAACCTCAAGGACACTTTCCTGAAAAATCAGAGGCTAACCCAAAGGAGTTCTGCAATGCCATGGTCACTGAAGAAGATAGCTTCTCAGCTTAAGAGGAAGAGACAACAAACCTCACCGGAAAAAAGAGAGACTTCCTGTACTTTGGGATGGATGAGCTTGTAGGCACCAGCAAAAATGGCACAACACTACAGCCGCCAACCAAGCTCCCATGCTTTGTCACCATGCTGATGGAGCAGCTCTTAACCTACAAGAGCTCGGTCATGCACAAGGGGAAAAGGGAGAAGAATCCACAGCTCCACATTGGAGGAGTTGTGACAGCTGTTCTTATGGCTAGTGGAGTTGACATTGAGGACTATGAACAAGATGCTCTGGTGCCAATGTGGATAGACATAGACTATCATAAAAGAAGCCATTTCATTGAGAAGAGAATCCAAGACAAGCATGTCTACAAGTTCCTCAATGACTTAGAAGATACAGCAAGAGTCCTCCTCCCTAATCCAAGGGTTACATCCATCACCATGACGAGCACCATAAGTTTCAATCCAAGTGAGGATCAGCTATACAAGGGCGGTCCTGTTCCTGAAGAGGGAGAAGAAGCTAGTGAGGAAGAAGAACCTGAAGAGGCTGAGGAAGCAGTTAGAAAAGAGAGAAGAGAAGAAGGTGAAGAAGAAGTCCAAGAAGATTCTACTACTAGCGCTGAAAGCCAAGGGGAAACCCAAGAAGAAGAAGAGGAGCTTGATGAAGAAGAAGTGCTGAACTACAGCTCAAACCAGTTCCACTTCAGACCATATGGAGGCCCAAGCCAAGAGAGCTCTATGAAGTCTGCTCATGAACACATCAACACCCTTCAGAAATGGTGTAAGTGGCAAGAAAAATCCATTAAGAAGTTGGTGAAAATGGTTAAAGGGAAGTTCAAGAAGAACAAAGCTATATCAGGAGAAGCTTCCCATCAGAGCCACACTCATGAGCACACTTCTCATCAGGAAGAGCCAATGCCACAAGCTGACCCAACTGAAGAAGAGGAAGCTGTTTGGAACCCCCATGGAAGACATTCCTTTCATACAGAGCCAAGTGATCAATGGGGAACATGGGCACAACCAAGGGCTTCATCATATGAGCCAAGGACCCATATTCCATCAGCATGGGAAGCGCCAACTCCCATCCCTTCTGAGGTTCAACAGCCATGGAAATGGGCCAATCAAGGTACTTCTTCTCAAGTTGAGCAGTTATGGTCAAGCTGGGTTCCCCCACAACAAGAAGGAGCGCCATCTTCAAGGACTTATGAGAGGAGGAACAAGAGGAGAGCTAGCAAGTCTCCTCAGATATCTGGATCCTCCCACCACTCCACTTATTAAACAAGGTACCACATCCTATTCATTGTCTATACCATTGCATTTTTTGACAATTCTGTATTATATTTTGTTGCTTCTCTCTCTCATTGCTTTCATTACACAAGGGACTGTGTAATTTAAATGTGGGGGAGAGATTTGGGGTTTGACTTTGTGTTTTGTTTTCTTAGTTTTTCATTTTCTTTCATCTTGATTCACATGCATATCATGCATTCATCTAAGGCATAGAAAATCACAAAAAATTGAAAAATTAAAAAAATTTTCATGTTTTTGCAAACCAAAAATAAATCATATAGTTGCATTTCATTCTTATAGGATTGAGTCTAATGTTGACATATAGGTTGCATTGCATTTGCATAGTGCATAATGATGAAATTTCCTTGTAAAGTGCTTAGAGTTTAGAGATGATTTCAGTGTTTAAGTGATTAGTTGTTTGATGCATCATAAGAAAGCTAGAAGTTAAGACTGAACCATGCCTGGAATGCTAATTTGGATCATCTCATTTCATACTGAAAGCAACGGAGATGAAGGTGCCAATGCAACAAAGAAGAGGAAGTCCCAACCAAAAAGAAGCAACCACACAAGCAAAAAGAAGAAGTTTCCCCAGCCATGAAGAAGGTTAAAGGGTAGAGTTTAGGAAAAGGGTAGACTTAGGGGTTCACTTTGAGGTTTAGAAGTGTTTAGGATTCATCTTTAGGTAGAAGGGAGCTTTGAATTGTATGCATAAGTGTGCTTTTACTTTTAGCATTTTGCGTAAGATAGAATCATTTTCATTAAGTGATCCCTTATGTTTGAAAACCCTTTTGCTTAAATGAGGTCATTTTTATCTTATAACCTTACCCTTTGAACCAAATATCTTCACTTGATTTGGATAAGCATGATTCATGGTTTTGAGCTTAATTGAATGTTAAAAGTTGATTGATTTGAGCATTTGCCTAAGTTGAGATTTGAGATCATTTTGAAACATTATGAGCATGGATAGGTTCTTTAAAGTATAGCTGATTATGTTTGCATCCCACAACTAGGCACTTAAGCATTGATACCATCTCTTTACCTTTGCACTTTTGGATTTGAATGCCCACCTTCAAACCTCACTCTCTCATTTGTTCTTATTTGCTTGAGGACAAGAAAAAGGCAAGTGTGGGGGTGTTGATATCTCTTGTATTTACACCATTTAGGCTTGCATTTAGTACATGTTTTGGTTCTCTTTTGCATGCTTTCCTTATCTTTTGTCCCATTTTCTTCTCCTTTTAGACTTAAGTTGCATTTAGGACATAGTTTTCATTTTCCATGCATTATGGATGCTTTTAGGTACCTATGAGCTAAGAGGAGCATTGGAGGAGCTTTGGGGTTGATCCAGGAAGCTAGGTGGGCCAAGAGGAGCAAAAGGGACCATGGCAGACGATCTCTGCTGAGCCTATCGATCAAGGCACAAGACCTATCGGTCAAGGAGTGACCGATAAGATTCCAATCGACCAGGCCTATCGGTCAGTGAAGTGACCGATAGCAGTGCACCGTTTATATTTCGTTCACCCTATCGGTCATCTTCCAGACCGATAGGATCCCTATCGGTCACAACTGACCAATAGGAACCCAGTCTGAGCCTGCCTTTTATTACACTTTTGCCATTAGTTTAGGGCTTTCCTCTTTTATGTATAAATACTTTTTTTTCTGGAATTTTCGACAAGTCACCTCATAACACTGTTCTTGAGTTTTTTTGTGGGTTTGTAAGACAAATTTATTACTTTATTTAATATAAATTTGTATTTGCCCTTAATCTTTCTCTAATCTCTCTTTTAATCATGATTAATATCTTTTCCTCTTGTGATTTGGTGTTAAACATGAGTATTAGTAAGTAGTTTGCTTAAAGTTCTGAGATGTGGTAGATTAAGGGGATTTATGGATTGATTAAGGTTTGTTTAGTGTTTAATTTCATGGGTTCCTCCCTATTAATCTGTTTCTAAGCTAGATAGAATTTAGGCTTTCTCTTATGCCCACCAAGTGTTTGATGAAATGCTGATCTTGTTTAACAGAGGATTTGCTAGCCTTGGCTCAAGAGATTGGCTGTTTGAGGAGCATTTTGACATGAATAGAGTTGATTGTTATTGCTTGTTAAATGGTTTAGCACTAATGAGAGTTAGTTCTTGTTAAAGTGTTTAGCAAATAGCTATTTTACAAGAGATTGGACTTAGCTTGCTTGTTTGTGAACTCTATGTCTAGGAACCACCATTGCTAGCTTGTTTGCTTGATCAATCCTGACTGAAACAACCTTAGTTCGTCTCTAGATTCCCCAAAATCAATAACCACATCTAGGAACCTGCTTTCTCTTTATTGAATTTCGAATTTGTTAAGTGCTCTGTTTATTTTGCTCTGTTTTACTTCTTGATCATTGCTAAACTGTCTTCTTTTGAATTCTCTTTGGTGATTGATCATTCTAAAGAGTGAGCTAGTTCTACAATGGAAATACTTCCCTTGTAGTTCCAGCCTAACACTATTTGCTAAGCAACAACCATGATGGAAAGAGGCCTCACAAATCACACATTATTAATGTTTTGGCTTGAAAAAAGGTTTAGTTAAGGGTGGGAAAATCTAAATGGATCTTTTAGAGAGTGGCAAAAGAGAATAAGAAGATCCAAATATTTTAAACTATCCATGACATCAATCACAAATGAATAAGGCATGATATTTGCGAGTTCAGATTAGGTTCCACTTAAGCAAATGTTGAAATCATTTCAAAACATGCTTCAGTCTCAAACAAAGCTCACACAAATGCAAATACCGAAAGTGGTTCAACTTTATTTCTAGTTCAACACCAAATGCACCAAAGGATTAAAAACAAGGGCTTCATTTTCATAAATTACTAGCATTAACAAAGATGTACTATTAAAACAAGAAAGCTAGACCTATATGAATGCATGAAGTCTAAATCCTATATGAATGCATGAAAATCAAACTCTCTTTGTGAAGCAATTTTCGAAAAAATTTCAAGTTTTTGGTTTTTCTATATCTTAGATGCTATGTAAACATGATGCATGGTTTCAATTCTAATATGCAAATGCAAGTGCAAGCATCAGTCCATCATACACCCTCCCCCACACTTAAATTACACAGTTCCTGTGTAATAAAAATGCTAAGGAGAGTGCTCCCAAACATCAAGCAAACAATCGCATGAAAAAAAAAATTGTGTTATTTACAATGGTTAGTGTGGTGTACCTTACTTCAGGTGGAGGAGTGGTGAGAGTTTGAACTCTCAATGGCGTGGGAGGGTGAAGCTTCTCCCTCTGATAGAGTTTCCTGTCTAGCCCTTCTCTTTTTTCCTTTGTGCCTTGGAGCAGCTACATGAGATGAATGTCTGGCCGGTTCAGCAACATATGCTCTTGGCCTCTCTCTTGGACTGTGGCCTCTGGTGTGTCCTCAGACATGTCCTCAGCATCAGATTCACGTCCTTGTGGCTCTGCTTGGGCCGCTTAATCAGTTCTCTTGGCTGATGAAGATCCTCTCAACTTCTTCTTGAGCTTCCTCACTTTCTTCTTCAATGAGTCAACCGATTTCTTGCTTGCTTTACCTGTCTTCAGCAAGCGTCTAATGGCCTTATCCTGGAAATGGTTCCAGCTCTGAAGAAGCCTAATGTGCTCTTGTGCAGCTTTTGAAGCTTCAGATGTGCAGATCACATCATAAGGGTCAAAGGCATAAGGGCGGCTATCATAGTCTTCATGTTCATCCTCCTCTATCCCTTGATGCTGAACCTCTTGTTCTTGATACTGCTCTTCAATGTCTTCTTCCACATCTGAATCTCTGATGGTGCTCATGTTCTTGACCTTGTGTGGCCTCATCAATGGTGGGTCAGTCCTTAGGTCACAAAGCTCATATGCTGTTGGAATGAATCTAATGTTCTCATCAGTGGTGAAGTTGGTGAAGCGCTGCTTTGGCAAGATGATCTTCCTCTTCCTGTTTACCAGCTTAAACTGATAGCCAAATCTGGTCTCAACAGCTCCTGAAAAGTATCAATCATATTCAGATACGGGACATCAAGGAAGATCATGATAACATATTGTGTGCCAAGCTCAACTTCAGCACCAAGCAAAATAGGAGTGATCATGCCCCCAATGGCTATCTTAGGCTTCTTGTCTCTTGTGTTGAAAGCCCATTGTTGGCATGATATAAATTGCTTCATTAGTATTTTCACAAGACCACCTCCTAAGTGCTCTCCCTGAATGTTCCCATACCCTGTCTCCATCAAAATGTTCTTCAAGCCATTCACAAGCAACCCCATCTTTTCTTCTTTGACCATACTCTGCTCTTTTCTGTAGAAGAGTGTGCTGGTGAGGACCCTATGAACATATCTGATAGCTGGATGGCGGATGCTAGCACTCTTCAGATGACCAGCTTTATAGGCGTCATTCGCTATCTCCTCCCACACATGCCTTAGCTCATCATGCTTGAAGCGTATGTCTCGTGCTCTTGAGTCTTGATCAAATCCAAATATTTCTTCAAGCTGAGTGAACCCCATGGTGTACCATGCTTTTTTGGCCCTGGACTTGATGAATCCATTGCCAAAGTCTTCTTCTCCTTCATTATATTCTTCATCAAACTTGTAGAAGTAGACTTTGAAGCTTGCAAGGAACTCACAAGAAAGTTGCTTATAAGTTGGATACCCAAGACTAGCAAATTTCTCCAGTCCAATGTTGCTCAACAGCTCATCCACCTCAGTCTTGATTCCCATCTCTCCACACAGACCAGGATCAGTATATCTTGTAGGAGTGAAGTCCACTCTCCGCATTGCTCTCAAGTAGTCCTTGAGCTTAGGTGCTGCATCTTAGACTTGTTCTTCCTCAACTACTGGCCTTTTTCCCTCTGCTCATTTTCTTGCAGCATCATTTGAGTCAGAAATCTCCTCATCTCCTCTAGTGTTCGATATAGTACCTGAAAATGCAATACTTGAAGCAAAAATTAGTATATTATCCTTTTAGAGCACTGTGCAGAAAATTAATTTTCAAACGTCAAGGAAGGACGAGAGAATTCTATAAAAAATCACATTGATTTCTGATGTTACTGCATTTTGCATACATATTTGTTAGCTTTTCATGCATTTACATCACGCTTTAGACTAGATTGCATCATTTAGGGTCTTAGAGCATTCTCGCACCAGCATACGCATGTTCCTTGCATTTTGCATCACATTAAGGTTGTTTCTGGCTACTTTGGAGTCGTGGAGGTTCGTGGACGTGCAAATTACTAAAGAGAAAAATGCTTATGTACCTCCACCGTATGTACCCAAGCTGCCTTTTCCTGGCCGTTTCAAGAAGCAACTCATAGAGAAGCATAAAATCCTCTTTGAGAAGCATCTTAAGGACGTGGAGATCAAGCTACCTCTTGTTGACTGCCTTGCAATGATGCCTAAATGCGCCAAATTCTTCAAAGACACTCTCGTGAAGAAGAATAAAGAAAGCAAGGACGTGCTTGTTCTAAGTGAAGAGTGTAGTGCTGTGATATATAAGGAGATAGTCCCTAAGAAGTTGGGAGACCCTGGAAGCTTCACTATACCCTGCGCTTTAGGTCCTCTAGAGTTCAAGAGTTGCCTATGTGATCTCGGAGCTAACATAAACCTGATGCCTCACTCCATGGCTAAGAAGCTTGGCTTTACTCGTTTCAAAGACTGTAGGATCTCGTTGGTACTGGCTGATAGGAGTGTGAGGCTACCAGTGGGGCTGCTTGAAGACCTACCAGTGCGAATCAGTGGTGTGAACGTGCCCACGGACTTCGTCGTGTTGGAAATGGATGAAGAGCCGAAGGATCCACTCATCTTAGGAAGACCATTCCTTGCAACCGACGGGGCTATCATAGATGTCAAGAACGGGAAGATTGCCTTGCACTTGGGAAAGAATATAAGGCTGGACTTCGATATCAAAGAGGTTCTGAAGAAGTCGACCATAGAAGGGCAAGCTTTCTACATTGAAACGATGGATGCCTTAGCGGATGAATTGCTGGACGAGCTGGCTCAGGAAGACCATCTGAAGCTGGCACTGACTAAGGAGCCAGGGGAGTTTGGCTATGTGGATCAGAGGACCCAGGAGTACGTCAACTTGCTGGATTCTAGGAAGATTGTTAAGAAGGATGAAAGCTGCTGCCTAGAGATCGACCCCGAGATCGACGCTATCACTCGATCCAGGAGTCAGATCGACAAGGCAATCGAGAACACAACTCGTTCCGGTGCAGCAATCGACAGACAGATCGAGAGGAATGATCGATCCGGAATAACAATCGAGTCGACGATCATTTTGGGGTCCAATCAGGAGATCGACTCAGCGTCTCGATCCCTTACTCGATCCACATCAAATCGAGTAAGTGAATCGAGCAAAATTTCTCGATCTAGACGACATGGAGAGCAAGATCGACTGGAGGACTCGATTTCAGAAGGGATAGCGGTTGAGGAAAGCAGTCTCACGGGCCATGCCTCGGGTTCTAAGGAGGGTTCCAAAGAGGAAGTCAACAACAACAGCCACGAGGATGACTGGAGTGAGCTGTTAGCCCCAAAGGTGGACCTTAAGGAGCTCCCAAAAGGGCTAAGGTATGCTTTCTTAGGGCCTAATAACACTTATCCCGTGATTGTGAATGAAAACTTAAGTGATGATGAGTTGCACTCGCTCCTGACTGAGCTGAGAAAGTATAGGAAGGCCATTGGGTACTCTTTAAGTGACATCAAGGGCCTTTCACCAATGCTTTGCACTCACAGGATTCACTTGGATAATGAGAACGCCTCTTCTATATAACATCAAAGGCATTTGAATCCTAATCTGAAAGAGGTTGTTAAGAAAGAGATCCTTAAGCTTTTAGAGGCTGACGTTATCTATCCCATAAGTGACAGCACGTGGGTTTCTCCTGTACATGTGGTGCCTAAGAAGGGAGGGATCACGGTCATAAGGAATGATAAAGATGAGCTTATTCCTAATAGAACCATTACTGGTCATAGGATGTGTATTGATTACAGGAAACTTAACCTTGCAACTAGGAAAGATCATTTGCCTTTTATTGATCAAATGCTTGAGAGGCTTGCTATTCACCCTTACTACTGTTTCCTCGATGGGTATAGCAGTTTCTTTCAGATACCAATTCACCCAAATGATCAGGAGAAGACGACCTTCACATGTCCCTACGGTACCTTCGCGGATCGAAGGATGCCGTTTGGATTGTGTAATGCACCGGCTACGTTTCAGCGGTGTATGATGTCGATCTTCTCCGATCTAATAGAGGCGATGGTAGAGGTGTTCATGGATGACTTCTCTGTCTATGGTGCGTCCTTTTCTGCGTGTTTGTTGAATCTTTGCAGGGTACTAAAGCGTTGTGAAGAGACAAACTTGGTGCTAAACTGGGAGAAATGCCACTTTATAGTTAAGGAAGGGATCGTGCTTGGTCATAAGATATCAGAGAAGGGCATTGATGTTGATAAGGCTAAAGTGGAAGTAATGATGGGTCTTGAACCGCCGGTTAACGTTAAGGGAATTAGATGTTTCTTGGGACACGGTGGGTTCTATAGGCGCTTCATCAAGGATTTCTCTAAGATTGCACGCCCTCTTACACAGTTGTTGTGCAAAGAAGCTGAGTTTGTGTTTGATGAGGAATGTTTGTGAGCTTTCGTGACCATCAAGGAAGCCCTTACATCAGCTCTTATAGTTCAAGCACCAGACTGGACTCTACCCTTTGAGATCATGTGCGATGCTAGTGACTACGCCGTAGGAGCCGTTCTTGGTCAGAGGAAAGACAAGAAGCTACACGTGATCTACTATGCTTCAAGAACCTTGGATGACACGCAAACAAGGTACACCACTACAGAGAAGGAGTTGCTTGCAGTAGTGTTTGCCTTTGAAAAGTTCCGGTCATATCTTGTTGGTTCCAAGGCTATTGTCTACACGGATCACGCTGCTTTGCGATACATCTATTCGAAGAAAGACACTAAGCCTCGACTCTTAAGGTGGATTCTCTTGCTCCAGGAGTTTGACATGGAGATTAAAGACAAGAAGGGAATAGAAAACGGAGTCGCTGACCATCTCTCACGGTTAAGGATCAACGAGTCTCTCCCCTTAGATGACTCTCTTCCAGAAGAGCAACTCATGGCGATCACCACGGCTGTTTGTGGAAAGCTAGAGGGGAAGTTTGAAGAGGTATTGAGTTTCAAAGAGGAGGATCTACCGTGGTATGCTGATGTCGTGAACTATTTAGCGTGTGGTGAGGAGCCAAGACATCTCAACAGCTATCACAAGAAGCGGTTCATGAGAGAGGCTAGTGACTACTTTTGGGACGAGCCCTACTTATACAAGAGAGGAGTGGACAGTTTGTACCGAAGGTGTGTTACAAAGGAAGAAGCTAGAGACATCCTCTATCACTGTCATATCTCTTCCTACAGAGGACACTTCGCTTTATTCAAGACTGCCACAAAAGTGTTGCAAGCCGGTTTCTGGTGGCCGTCTGATATATCATGGTTTTTATGGTTTTTAACCATGATATAAGTCCTTTTTATTGAGTCTTTTTGGTCTTTTTAGAGTCCTAGAAGAGTCTTTGCAGGTTAAAGCATGTCTGGAGCATAATTGGAGATATTGGAACCTTTTGGAGCATTCTGAGTTGAAGCCACGAAGTACCAAGCTCGAAGCAGAAAAGTATCCCAAATGGTGACGATCGTCACCCCATTGGTGACGCTCGTCACCCAGATAGGAAGGAGTGTGGCTATTTGTTAAAAGTATCAAGAAGAATTGCAGAACTTACCCAGAAGTTTCCTTTATTTATATGAAGACCCAGATCGTGTTTAGCCCCTATTTATTAGTTTTTTTAGCCACTGTTGCCAAGGATCTCAGTTTTTGAGAATTGAGAGAGCTAGAGAGAGATTTTATTCAGAGCTTTTTGGGGAGACAAATCCTGTACTCTTTAGAGAAGATTTCGAACCCCCTTTGTTTTCTACTCTTTCTCTTAATGCAATTTTATTCAGTTATGCTTTGTGATCTCATAATCATGTCTGAGTAATTTGCTAGTTAAGTTAGGGTTTTTCAAAGGTTGATGAAAAGAGTGTAGAATCGCTATCTGTTAGGATTATCATCATGGTTTTTCATCTCTGCTTGCTTTAAAATCGAATTTCTGAGACACATCATCTAGGAATCCGAAAATCATAGGTTGTTAAATATATGTGAGAGCATTATTCATAACCTGAACTAGTATTTGATGAGCAAAACAACTTAGTACAAAGAGATTTGGCTTAGGAGTTTTGTAAACAATTGAATCTGATCATTCCTGCATACTTAGGTTGTTAGAGTTTGCAAAGAGATTTGAAACTCTGTGATCTAGGTATAGATAACTTCTGCAATGAGAATTGATTAGTTATGCATTAGAGATTCATGTTTAAAAACGGTTCTTAATCATTCCTGATTCCCTGCATTCTGCATTCTTGGATTCATACCTGCGAATTACCCTAGCTTAGCGCTTTTAGTCTTCCTGAACTTAGAACATATCATACCATCGTTTCCTTATTTCTAATTATTCATTCGCATTACATACATCATATTTCGCTTAGCTTAGTCCAAATCTATAATTGATAGTGTAGTTAGCATTACTCTCTTGGGATTTCGATACCCCTTATACTACATCTGCTTTGCTGTGCACTTGCAGTAGTTTTTATTTGGGTAAAACCTGGACCCTATCAAGTTTTTGGCGCCGTTGCCGGGGACTAATAGCTGCCTATCGATTTTTAGTATTAGGATTTTGTCTAAGTTTTTATTTCTTTACTGATTTTCAGCTACTTTTCTTTGTTCCTGTTTCAGGTGTATGCCTAATCGCAGAACCAGAAGCAACAAAGAGAAGGAGCTTGTGACTTTGAGCATCGACGAGCTTGCTAGGTTGGAGAGAACTAACAGGAAAGCTAAGAAGCAATCAGCAATGGTCGCTCCACTGATCTTGGTTGAAGATGCAGAAGGTCACTTGGTTGATAGGGAAGGAAATAGGAGGAACGAAGAGGGGCAGAGAATTGATCAAGAGGGGAATGTCATTGTTGAACAGCAGGTTCAGCAAGTGGCTGAGAACGTGGGAGTCCCTGCTGCTGTCAATAACGCTGCTGGGCGTTTTGTTCAGAGGACTCTAGGTGATTACAACAGACCTGATCAGTTCTATGCCAACAGAGCTGCAATCCGACCTCCTGCCTTCCAGAGGAACGATTTTGAGGTTAAACCTGTCTACTATCAGCTAGTTGGACAGCATCCCTTCCATGGTTTACCTCATGAGCATCCTATGGATCACATAGAGAGGTTTTTGAGGACCTAGCTTCCAGTGTCAAAGCTAATGGGGTTAGCAATGACTTTCTGTTCTGCAAGCTTTTTCCCTATTCTCTTGGAGGAGAAGCTGCATATTGGCTGAAGCAACTGGAACCTGCTTCACTAACTACTTGGGAGGACACCAAGAATGCTTTTCTGAACAATTTCTATGATGATGCCAGATCGGAAGACATGAGAACGAAAATTGCATCATTTACACAAGGCCCTACTGAAGCTTTCAAGGCTTCTTGGATCAGGTTCAAGTCTTATCAGAGGGACTGTCCTCATCATGGTTTCAGTCAGGTGCAATTGCTTGGGATCTTTTTCAGAGGCATTGACTGGAAATATCAGATGGCGTTGGATGCTTCAAGCAGTGGAAACTTCAATACCAACAGACCAGAGGAGGCGGTGAGACTGATTGAGAACTTGGTCTGCAGCAACAGCACTAAAAATGCAGACTTTCAGAGAATAAAAACAAGCTGGTGCAGCTGATGGAAATCAGATTGCTGAAGTTAAGGCTAAGTTGGATGATATGCACAGCCTTTTGGTAGGGAAAAAGTCAGTTCACTTTGCTGCAGAAGTAGAGACTTTCGAAGCTCCAGAGGAAGTTGAGCAGGAGGATGTAAATTTCATCAACTCTGGCGGATTTCAGGGACAAAGGTATGGGACTCAGCAGTGGAACAGAGGATACAGCAACAACAATCAGAAAAACGCCCCTACAGGAGGACAGAACACGCCTGGTTTCACTCCTAGACCCCCTTTTCAGAAGACAGAGTATCAGAAGCCCTTCCAGAGCAGTGGAAACTACAGACACTATGGTTCTACTTCCTATCAACCAGCACCTCCACAAGAGAACAAAATGGAAGCAATGTTCGAACAGATTCTGGAAGGACAACAGAAGCTTACTGTGAACTTCAATGGCAAGATAGATTCGCTCTATCAGGACCTGAATGGGAAAATTGAGAGTCTGAACTCTCATATGAAGAAGCTTGATGTTCAAGTTGCTCAAACTGCAGGAGCTGTTCAGAGGCAAGAAGGATTTCTTCCAGGAAGAACTGATGCTAATCCCAAACACCACGTGAATGCCATCTCATTGAGGAGTGGAAGGAACCTGCAACCAGTGTTGCAGAAGGATATAACCTCAAGAAATTTCGTGGGTGTAGAAGAGTATGAAGATGAAGAAAATTTTGCTGCAGAACCATTGGTGACGATCTTCACCAATAATGGGTGTCGCTCGTCACCCAATGAGGACAACCCCGAGCCTGATTCTTCACTTATTGGTGACGACCGTCACCAAGGGGGTGACGCTCGTCACCCAAATCCAGTACTCGACCCCGACTTGTCCAAAGTGAGTGACGCTCGTCACCAGTCCAGTGACGCTCGTCACCAGACACCACATATTGCAGTTTCGCCTAAGACTTCGGATAATGCAAAGGAGACCGTGTATAAACCCAAGATACCCTATCCTAAGCATCCTAAGAAGTCTAAGCAGGAGCTTGAGGATGCCAGATGCAAGGCTATCATGGACAAGTTGGTGATAGAGATCCCATTGATTGATGCTGTAAGGATCACTCCTGTTATTAGGAGGTATGTGAAGAGAATGGTGACCAACAACTTGAGCCTTGAGGTTGGAGCTATGATGATCAACGAGCAGGTCAGTGCAGTGATTCAGAACAGAGTTCCAGAGAAGCTTTCAGACCCAGGAAGCTTTGTTTTAGACTGCACCATCTTCAATGACAAGTTTGAGAGGTCATTGTGTGATCTTGGTTATAGTGTGAACCTCATGCCCCACTCTGTTGCAAAGAGTTTGGGGATGACTGATTTTAAAACTACAAGGATATCTCTTGTCCTAGCTGATAGATCAGTTAGAGTTCCTGAAGGGGTGATAGAGGATGTTCCTATCAAAGTAGGAGATTGTATGATCCCTACTGATTTTGTGGTTTTAGAGTATGGAGAGGAGCCCAAAGACCCCTTGATTCTTGGCAGACCCTTCCTGGCCACTGCAGGAGCTATTATTGACGTCAGGAAGGGTAGAATAGAGCTGAATGTTGGCGATTTAGTGATGAAATTCGAAATGGACAAGCTGATGAAGAGGCCAACCATAGATGGAAAGACTTTTTATGTTGATGTTCTCACAAACATTGCTGATCAGATCTTCCATGAGATGAGTTCAGATGACCCCTTGGAAAGGGCGTTGACCACTTCTACAGCTGAGTATGAGCATTTAGATGCTGCTGCAACAGGCTACACAAAGATGATGAATGCTACTGCACAAGTTATGCAACTGGTTGCACAGGATGAACTTGTCTCCACATCTGCAAAAGCCGCCACAATGGGTGACTGGTCAGCAGCAAAAGCACCAAAAGTTGAGCTTAAACAGCTCCCTGCAGGGCTAAGGTACGCATTCCTAGGAGAAAACTCCACCTATCCTGTTATTGTTAATGCTTCATTGAACAATGCAGAGCTCACCCTATTGCTAAGCAAGCTGCGAAAATTTCGCAAAGCTCTTGGCTATTCTCTTGATGACATTTCAGGTATCTCTCCAGACTTGTGCATGCATAGAATACACCTAGAAGATGAGTCGAAATCATCAGTTGAGCATCAGAGGAGGCTAAATCCGAATTTGCAAGATGTGGTCAAGAAAGAAATCATGAAGTTATTGCAGGCTGGTATCATCTATCCTATTTCAGACAGTGCTTGGGTGAGTCCAGTGCACGTGGTGCCTAAGAAAGGAGGTGTCACCGTGGTCAAGAATGACAAGGATGAGCTGATTCCAACCAGGACTGTGACAGGACACAGGATGTGTATAGACTACAGGAAACTGAATGCAGCAACAAGGAAGGACCATTTTCCTCTACCTTTCATCGATCAGATGCTAGAAAGGCTGGCGAATCACAAGTATTACTGCTTCCTTGATGGGTATTCAGGCTTCTTTCAGATCCCCATCCATCCAGATGATCAGGAGAAGACCACGTTTACCTGTCCTTATGGCACTTTTGCCTATCGCAGAATGCCCTTTGGTCTGTGTAATGCTCCTGCAACCTTCCAGAGATGCATGATGTCGATTTTCACAGACATGATAGAGAAGTTTATGGAGGTGTTCATGGATGACTTCTCTGTTTATGGATCTTCTTTCAAGAGCTGTTTGGACAACCTGTGTGCAGTTCTGCAGAGATGCGAAGAGAAACACTTGGTTTTAAATTGGGAGAAGTGCCATTTTATGGTACAGGATGGTATTGTACTTGGACACAGAGTCTCAGGAGACGGTATAGAGGTGGATAGGGCGAAAATTGAGGTGATGACAAGTCTGCAAGCACCTGATTCAGTCAAAGCAGTGGGGAGTTTTCTGGGACATGCAGGCTTCTACAGAAGGTTCATCAAAGATTTTAGCAAGATAGCACGTCCACTTACTGCTCTCCTCTGCAAAGATGTGAAGTTTGAGTTCACAGAAGAGTGCAAATCTGCTTTTGAACAGATCAAACAGGCGTTGGTTACAGCCCCTGTTGTGCAGCCTCCAGATTGGGACTTACCTTTTGAGGTAATGTGTGATGCCAGCGATTTTGCAGTTGGAGCAGTGCTGGGACAGAGGAAAGACAAGAAACTCCACGCCATCTACTATGCAAGTAGGACTTTGGATGATGCTCAGAAGAATTATGCAACAACTGAGAAGGAATTGTTAGCTGTTGTGTTTGCTTTTGAGAAGTTCAGGCAGTATCTTGTTGGCTCCAAGGTCGTGGTTCATACTGACCATTCAGCACTGAAGTACTTAATGCAGAAGAAGGATGCAAAACCAAGGCTGTTGAGATGGATCCTGCTTCTTCAGGAATTTGATATTGAAGTGAAGGATAAGAAAGGGGTTGAGAATGGAGTTGCTGACCATTTATCCCGGATTCAGGTAGAAGACAGTGTTCCCATCAATGATTTCTTGCCTGAAGAGAATGTTTACTTAGTGGAAACCAGAGAACAGGAGGAAAGTGTGTCGAAAACCTGCAGTTTTCACGAAACTACAGGGGAGTGACGAGCGACACCAGGGGGGTGACGCTCGTCACCAACCAAGACCATTCGCGACAAAAGTATACGAGCGAGGTGACGCTCGTCACCAACATTGGTGACGCTCGTCACCGATCTCCACACTTATCTGCGATTTGTGCAAGCTTGGGGAAAGCTTTTGCAGAGCCTGTTTATGCTTTACATGCTCCAAAGAGACCCTGGTATGCTGATATTGCAAACTACCTTGCTGCAGAGGATGAACCACATGATTTTAAAGGATATGCTAAGAAGAAGTTCTTGAGAGAACTTAGGAGATTCTATTGGGATGAGCCATACCTTTACAGGCATTGTGCTGATGGTATTTACAGAAGATGTTTAGCAGAAGAAGAAGTTCAGGACGTGCTCTTCCACTGTCATGGATCAGACTATGATGGACACTTTGCTACATTCAAGACTGTCTCTAAGGTTTTGCAGGCTGGATTTTGGTGGCCTACCATGTTCAGGGACGCCCAAGCCTTCATCACAAGCTGTGATACTTGTCAGAGAAGAGGAAAAATCAGCAGGAGACATGAGATGCCACAGAACTTCATTCTGGAAGTTGAAGTTTTCGATTGTTGGGGTATTGACTTCATGGGACCTTTTCCCTCATCTTATGGGAATAGATACATTCTGGTTGCTGTTGATTATGTATCTAAGTGGGTAGAGGCGTTGGCTACTCCTACTAATGATGCTGCAGAGGTTTTGAAGCTGTTTAAGACCATTATCTTTCCCAGATTTGGTGTCCCACGGATTGTCATAAGTGATGGGGGTTCTCACTTTGTCAACAAGGTTTTTGACAAGCTGTTGAAGAAGTATGGTGTACAGCACAGAGTGGCCACGCCCTATCACCCCCAAACAAGTGGACAAGTCGAGGTTTCCAACAGACAGATCAAGCAAATTCTGGAAAAGACAGTTGGGAAAACAAGGAAGGATTGGTCTGCAAAGCTGGATGATGCATTATGGGCCTACAGGACTGCCTACAAAACGCCACTTGGGACTACTCCTTTCCACCTTCTCTATGGCAAGGCGTGCCATCTACCAGTAGAGCTGGAGTTCAGAGCAGAATGGGCAATCAAGAAGCTGAATTTTGATCTGAAACCTGCTGCAGAAAGGCGCTTGATTCAGCTCAATGAACTGGATGAGATTCGATATCTAGCCTATGAAAACTCCAAGTTATACAAGGAGAGGACAAAGGCATATCATGATAAGAAGATCATCTCCAGGCATTTCGAGCCCAATGACCAGGTATTACTCTATAACTCTCGTTTACAGCTTTTTCCTGGTAAACTGCGTTCTAGATGGTCAGGTCCTTTCACTGTCAAAGAGGCTCGCCCACATGGTGCAATTGTCCTGATTAACTCCAAAGGAGAGGAGTTTATTGTCAATGGACAAAGGGTGAAGCATTACTGGGCACAAGCAGAGATTCCAGCAGGACACATTGTGTCTCTGGATCAGGCACCAGCTGTCTAAACAGCCAACCAAAGTCAAGCTAATGACTTTAAAAGAGCGCTTAGTGGGAGGCAACCCACTGGTAAGTTGTAGATATAATACTTATGAATTATTTTTTCGTGCTTAGAACTAGTAATTAGAATTTTATTCAGTTAAAAAAAAAAAAAAAAAAAAAAAAAAAAAAAAAAAAAACCGGTGACGATCGTCACCCTTATGGTGACGCTCGTCACCCATAAGAATCGAACACGGGTTTTAACTTCTTCTTCTTCTCCCTCGAGCCAAAACCTGCAAAATAACCGAACACTTAGAGAGAAATAGGAATTTCATAACTTTTGATTTTCTTAACCAAATTGAGTGATTCAAGAGTCTAATCCGTGTGGATTTTACTCCTCTTTCAGAATATCAACTTAGTTTTTACGATCCGCAAGGTATGTTTTCGGAATCCCCAATTTTCAGTCCGCCTCAGGTTTGGTAAAATTCGATTTTTGACTTGATTGGCTTGATTTAACTGTTGAATCATGGTTAGTTAGGTTGTATTAGAGGAATGGAACCATCTTTGTGCGATTTAATCGGTTGATTTGCACTGTTTGAATTTTCGAGTTCATGATGAAAGTTGCAAAAATCTAGAAATTTTGGGTGATTTAGGTTGAACTGATGCTTGAATTGTGTTCCTGGTAGTGTAGGGATTAATCGCCATTAGCTATTTGATCCTGTTTGGTTGATTTTTCGAACTTTGACAAATTTGCTAACTTTTGAGATGATTTTGGTCGAATTTGGTGCTCAATTTGCAGATGCCTCGTCAAGAGAAAAGACTAAGACAAAGCTCGTCTTCCAGCACTGCAACAGGGTCTACAGATTCCTTCAGTCAGCACCCGGTTTGCAGGCCCCCATGGCCTAAACGAGAGGATCGGAAAATAGCCTCGGAGATGGCTTGGGCAGGGACTCCGAAGCAAGAAGTGGCTCGGGATACCTGTGTATTCCGTGATATTCAGGAGGAGTGGGATGAGTATGACACGCTGTTCTACAATGCGTGGCTAGGAGTTAAGATTATCCCTACTAGGCTCGCGGATCCTGCCGTTCTGCAGAAGATGGGGATCTTTGAGGAGGTTTATGAGATTTTGGAGCGCATTGGCATGGGGACTATGCCATTCCAGCAGTACGACTTGTACCCAGATTTGGTCCGCCAGTTTCTCTCTACAGTTCGCGTCTACTACGCGAATGAGCTGGCGAAGCGTGCTCAGGAAGGCACTATGACCTTTCTGATCCGAGGGATTCGATACCGGATCAGTCTGATGGAGCTTTGTGGGATCTATGGCTTCTCTGACCATCCCACAGGCGTTCTCCTTCCCTCTCAGTGGACCCATATGAGGACATTCTGGTCCAAGTTTGGGAATGGAGTCTATGATAACAAGACCAGCACGCATACAGAGGTTAGACATCCGGTTTTGAGGTACCTTCTGCGCCTCTTTGGTCATACTATTCTGTGCAAGTCTGCGCCCAGCAAGACTCGAGTTAGCGAGCTGATTCTCCTTTACTACGGACTTTATGAGATGCTGGATGATTCGATACCAGTTGATAGTATGGTTCGCGCCAATTTAGGTGCTGTTTTCGCTGAGCATTTGGTCTCTTTGAAGACCAAGCCATTCACCAGTCCAGGGGAGAAGACTGAGAGTGTGGGCAGCTTGTTGACACCGATCTTCCATCATTTCCAGATCGATGTTACCCCTTGCAGTCTGCGCAGTGATAGATCGCTTATGGATGAGCAGTATCTGCGCCATGTCACTTGGATGAAGACCGGAGTTGTCTGGACTTTCACTACTACTTTTGGAGAGTATGTTGGCATTAAGTTGCCACAGAGAGCACTCACTACTATCCAGACAGACCCACGCCAGCTATTCTTTATGCCAGCACAGACTCTTCTGCGCCCCTTGACTCTGCGCCCTGCTCGAGCTGCTACAGCTGGTCCCTCTGCTTCTACTGCTGCTGCTACTGATGCTGGACCTTCTACACGCCAGAGTGGCTCTTCTGCTGCTTTCAGGCGTCCTCCACGACCACAGACACCCATGGATATGGCTGCTTTCCAGGAGTATGTCATTGATAGCTTTGAGGGACTCTGGGATGCTGTTGCTACACTTAGCAACTGTGGTTGTGTCCGCCCCCACTACACTACTGAGCCTTGTGAGGATGAGGATTGAGGCTTCATTATCTGGTTACTTGTTCCTTTTTCCCTTTTTATTTTTCCTTCTTTTGAGTCATTTTTATGTTTCTTTTGAGTCAGTTGTCAGTTTCTTTGATGATGTTTTGTGAGATTGTTGAACCAGGTTATTATTGCTATGTTTGGATGTTGTTAATTATGTGTTTTTGACTGCTCAAAAAGTCTAACTTTCGAGTACACATGCAAACACTTCGTTAATTAACATCTAACATAAGATTTATGCAATACAGGGCGTGGTGACGCTCGTCACCTGACTGGTGACGCTCGTCACCCGACCCCACGCGAGGTAACACTTTTCTGACTTGGTTTTTTCAACTTCTCATTCATTTTTCTGACCAACTCTTGGCTTAATAACACTGGGGACAGTGTTGTTCAAGTCTGGGGGAGGTGGTTACTGACGTTGTGTGCTTTGTGTCATGTTTATAGAGTCTTAAAGTTGAGTCAAAAACCTGTTTTTCTAGAGTCAAAAATTTGAAATTGTCAGTTTTTCTTGGAACTAGCCATAGGACGTTTTTGCTGATAAGAACCATTGCCACAGTAGTTGATTACAAGTCTTACTAAGTTGAAAGTCATAGGTAGATCAGTCTAGCAATGAAGGTTTAGATTCTTAGAGAATCTAGAAAATTTGCTGTTAGCTCCACCTTAATGAATTTTAAATTTCTTGTCTTGGTGATTGATTCTTATTGATCTTGATTCTCTCTTTAAGCACTGACAATAAGGTTAAAATACAGTCTCTCTTTGATTTTTCCTGATGTAGTTTTTTTTAAAAAAAAAAAAAAAAAAAAAAAAAAAAAAAGATTAAGTCTAAAGAATGGTGCATTCATGACCCTGTCTCCTCACAAGGAACAACAGTAGTGAACACACTCATGAACCTGTCTCCTCACAAGGAACACAAGTATTGAGTAGCACCATATCTTAGACTGTAAAAGTTGAGAAAAAGAAGTGAAAAATCGAAAATATCCTAAGGAAAAAGATTAAGGGAAAAGAAAATAGGAGAGCTGTGTTGAGATTGATTTGTTCAGTTGTTAGGAAGGGAAAAGAATCTGTAAAGTGATTGAGATGATAGAGCCTTGATGAGATATCACACTTAGATAAAAATAAGGAGTTAACAGTAGAAATTTCGGATTTCTTGAAGGGATTTGGACTGGACTTGAGAGATTTGCTAAGCTTGTGATAATTAGATTGAAATTTGATCTTGTGTTGACTCTGTGATATGTGGATTCGAAAGCTCTAACTAGTGTGGTGTTCCCGATGACTGACTGACTGTTTCTTGTTTTCAAACCTCGACCTTATTCTTTGTCTAATGTTTGCTTGAGGGCAAGCAAAAGCTAAGTCTGGGGGAGTTGATATATCATGGTTTTTATGGTTTTTAACCATGATATAAGTCCTTTTTATTGAGTCTTTTTGGTCTTTTTAGAGTCCTAGAAGAGTCTTTGCAGGTTAAAGCATGTCTGGAGCATAATTGGAGATATTGGAACCTTTTGGAGCATTCTGAGTTGAAGCCACGAAGTACCAAGCTCGAAGCAGAAAAGTATCCCAAATGGTGACGATCGTCACCCCATTGGTGACGCTCGTCACCCAGATAGGAAGCAGCGTGGCTATTTGTTAAAAGTATCAAGAAGAATTGCAGAACTTACCCAGAAGTTTCCTTTATTTATATGAAGACCCCAGATCGTGTTTAGCCCCTATTTATTAGTTTTTTTAGCCACTGTTGCCAAGGATCTCAGTTTTTGAGAATTGAGAGAGCTAGAGAGAGATTTTATTCAGAGCTTTTTGGGGGAGACAAATCCTGTACTCTTTAGAGAAGATTTCGAACCCCCTTTGTTTTCTACTCTTTCTCTTAATGCAATTTTATTCAGTTATGCTTTGTGATCTCAAACTCATGTCTGAGTAATTTGCTAGTTAAGTTAGGGTTTTTCAAAGGTTGATGAAAAGAGTGTAGAATCGCTATCTGTTAGGATTATCATCATGGTTTTTTCATCTCTGCTTGCTTTAAAATCGAATTTCTGAGACACATCATCTAGGAATCCGAAAATCATAGGTTGTTAAATATATGTGAGAGCATTATTCATAACCTGAACTAGTATTTGATGAGCAAAACAACTTAGTACAAAGAGATTTCGCTTAGGAGTTTTGTAAACAATTGAATCTGATCATTCCTGCATACTTAGGTTGTTAGGGTTTGCAAAGAGATTTGAAACTCTGTGATCTAGGTATAGATAACTTCTGCAATGAGAATTGATTAGTTATGCATTAGAGATTCATGTTTAAAAACGGTTCTTAATCATTCCTGATTCCCTGCATTCTGCATTCTTGGATTCATACCTGCGAATTACCCTAGCTTAGCGCTTTTAGTCTTCCTGAACTTAGAACATATCATACCATCGTTTGCTTATTTCTAATTATTCATTCGCATTACATACATCATATTTCGCTTAGCTTAGTCCAAATCTATAATTGATAGTGTAGTTAGCATTACTCTCTTGGGATTTCGATACCCCTTATACTACATCTGCTTTGCTGTGCACTTGCAGTAGTTTTTATTTGGGTAAAACCTGGACCCTATCAAGTTTTTGGCGCCGTTGCCGGGGACTAATAGCTGCCTATCGATTTTTAGTATTAGGATTTTGTCTAAGTTTTTATTTCTTTACTGATTTTCAGCTACTTTTCTTTGTTCCTGTTTCAGGTGTATGCCTAATCGCAGAACCAGAAGCAACAAAGAGAAGGAGCTTGTGACTTTGAGCATCGACGAGCTTGCTAGGTTGGAGAGAACTAACAGGAAAGCTAAGAAGCAATCTGCAATGGTCGCTCCACTGATCTTGGTTGAAGATGCAGAAGGTCACTTGGTTGATAGGGAAGGAAATAGGAGGAACGAAGAGGGGCAGAGAATTGATCAAGAGGGGAATGTCATTGTTGAACAGCAGGTTCAGCAAGTGGCTGAGAACGTGGGAGTCCCTGCTGCTGTCAATAACGCTGCTGGGCGTTTTGTTCAGAGGACTCTAGGTGATTACAACAGACCTGATCAGTTCTATGCCAACAGAGCTGCAATCCGACCTCCTGCCTTCCAGAGGAACGATTTTGAGGTTAAACCTGTCTACTATCAGCTAGTTGGACAGCATCCCTTCCATGGTTTACCTCATGAGCATCCTATGGATCACATAGAGAGGTTTGAGGACCTAGCTTCCAGTGTCAAAGCTAATGGGGTTAGCAATGACTTTCTGTTCTGCAAGCTTTTTCCCTATTCTCTTGGAGGAGAAGCTGCATATTGGCTGAAGCAACTGGAACCTGCTTCACTAACTACTTGGGAGGACACCAAGAATGCTTTTCTGAATAATTTCT
The DNA here is from genome assembly GCA_911865555.2 of Thlaspi arvense. Lineage (NCBI taxonomy): Eukaryota > Viridiplantae > Streptophyta > Magnoliopsida > Brassicales > Brassicaceae > Thlaspi > Thlaspi arvense. Next base: position 36,383,459 of record OU466862.2, read on the forward strand.
ATGATGATGCCAGATCGGAAGACATGAGAACGAAAATTGCATCATTTACACAAGGCCCTACTGAAGCTTTCAAGGCTTCTTGGATCAGGTTCAAGTCTTATCAGAGGGACTGTCCTCATCATGGTTTCAGTCAGGTGCAATTGCTTGGGATCTTTTTCAGAGGCATTGACTGGAAATATCAGATGGCGTTGGATGCTTCAAGCAGTGGAAACTTCAATACCAACAGACCAGAGGAGGCGGTGAGACTGATTGAGAACTTGGTCTGCAGCAACAGCACTAAAAATGCAGACTTTCAGAGAATAAAACAAGCTGGTGCAGCTGATGGAAATCAGATTGCTGAAGTTAAGGCTAAGTTGGATGATATGCACAGCCTTTTGGTAGGGAAAAAGTCAGTTCACTTTGCTGCAGAAGTAGAGACTTTCGAAGCTCCAGAGGAAGTTGAGCAGGAGGATGTAAATTTCATCAACTCTGGCGGATTTCAGGGACAAAGGTATGGGACTCAGCAGTGGAACAGAGGATACAGCAACAACAATCAGAAAAATGCCCCTACAGGAGGACAGAACACGCCTGGTTTCACTCCTAGACCCCCTTTTCAGAAGACAGAGTATCAGAAGCCCTTCCAGAGCAGTGGAAACTACAGACACTATGGTTCTACTTCCTATCAACCAGCACCTCCACAAGAGAACAAAATGGAAGCAATGTTCGAACAGATTCTGGAAGGACAACAGAAGCTTACTGTGAACTTCAATGGCAAGATAGATTCGCTCTATCAGGACCTGAATGGGAAAATTGAGAGTCTGAACTCTCATATGAAGAAGCTTGATGTTCAAGTTGCTCAAACTGCAGGAGCTGTTCAGAGGCAAGAAGGATTTCTTCCAGGAAGAACTGATGCTAATCCCAAACACCACGTGAATGCCATCTCATTGAGGAGTGGAAGGAACCTGCAACCAGTGTTGCAGAAGGATATAACCTCAAGAAATTTCGTGGGTGTAGAAGAGTATGAAGATGAAGAAAATTTTGCTGCAGAACCATTGGTGACGATCTTCACCAATAATGGGTGTCGCTCGTCACCCAATGAGGACAACCCCGAGCCTGATTCTTCACTTATTGGTGACGACCGTCACCAAGGGGGTGACGCTCGTCACCCAAATCCAGTACTCGACCCCGACTTGTCCAAAGTGAGTGACGCTCGTCACCAGTCCAGTGACGCTCGTCACCAGACACCACATATTGCAGTTTCGCCTAAGACTTCGGATAATGCAAAGGAGACCGTGTATAAACCCAAGATACCCTATCCTAAGCATCCTAAGAAGTCTAAGCAGGAGCTTGAGGATGCCAGATGCAAGGCTATCATGGACAAGTTGGTGATAGAGATCCCATTGATTGATGCTGTAAGGATCACTCCTGTTATTAGGAGGTATGTGAAGAGAATGGTGACCAACAACTTGAGCCTTGAGGTTGGAGCTATGATGATCAACGAGCAGGTCAGTGCAGTGATTCAGAACAGAGTTCCAGAGAAGCTTTCAGACCCAGGAAGCTTTGTTTTAGACTGCACCATCTTCAATGACAAGTTTGAGAGGTCATTGTGTGATCTTGGTTATAGTGTGAACCTCATGCCCCACTCTGTTGCAAAGAGTTTGGGGATGACTGATTTTAAAAACTACAAGGATATCTCTTGTCCTAGCTGATAGATCAGTTAGAGTTCCTGAAGGGGTGATAGAGGATGTTCCTATCAAAGTAGGAGATTGTATGATCCCTACTGATTTTGTGGTTTTAGAGTATGGAGAGGAGCCCAAAGACCCCTTGATTCTTGGCAGACCCTTCCTGGCCACTGCAGGAGCTATTATTGACGTCAGGAAGGGTAGAATAGAGCTGAATGTTGGCGATTTAGTGATGAAATTCGAAATGGACAAGCTGATGAAGAGGCCAACCATAGATGGAAAGACTTTTTATGTTGATGTTCTCACAAACATTGCTGATCAGATCTTCCATGAGATGAGTTCAGATGACCCCTTGGAAAGGGCGTTGACCACTTCTACAGCTGAGTATGAGCATTTAGATGCTGCTGCAACAGGCTACACAAAGATGATGAATGCTACTGCACAAGTTATGCAACTGGTTGCACAGGATGAACTTGTCTCCACATCTGCAAAAGCCGCCACAATGGGTGACTGGTCAGCAGCAAAAGCACCAAAAGTTGAGCTTAAACAGCTCCCTGCAGGGCTAAGGTACGCATTCCTAGGAGAAAACTCCACCTATCCTGTTATTGTTAATGCTTCATTGAACAATGCAGAGCTCACCCTATTGCTAAGCAAGCTGCGAAAATTTCGCAAAGCTCTTGGCTATTCTCTTGATGACATTTCAGGTATCTCTCCAGACTTGTGCATGCATAGAATACACCTAGAAGATGAGTCGAAATCATCAGTTGAGCATCAGAGGAGGCTAAATCCGAATTTGCAAGATGTGGTCAAGAAAGAAATCATGAAGTTATTGCAGGCTGGTATCATCTATCCTATTTCAGACAGTGCTTGGGTGAGTCCAGTGCACGTGGTGCCTAAGAAAGGAGGTGTCACCGTGGTCAAGAATGACAAGGATGAGCTGATTCCAACCAGGACTGTGACAGGACACAGGATGTGTATAGACTACAGGAAACTGAATGCAGCAACAAGGAAGGACCATTTTCCTCTACCTTTCATCGATCAGATGCTAGAAAGGCTGGCGAATCACAAGTATTACTGCTTCCTTGATGGGTATTCAGGCTTCTTTCAGATCCCCATCCATCCAGATGATCAGGAGAAGACCACGTTTACCTGTCCTTATGGCACTTTTGCCTATCGCAGAATGCCCTTTGGTCTGTGTAATGCTCCTGCAACCTTCCAGAGATGCATGATGTCGATTTTCACAGACATGATAGAGAAGTTTATGGAGGTGTTCATGGATGACTTCTCTGTTTATGGATCTTCTTTCAAGAGCTGTTTGGACAACCTGTGTGCAGTTCTGCAGAGATGCGAAGAGAAACACTTGGTTTTAAATTGGGAGAAGTGCCATTTTATGGTACAGGATGGTATTGTACTTGGACACAGAGTCTCAGGAGACGGTATAGAGGTGGATAGGGCGAAAATTGAGGTGATGACAAGTCTGCAAGCACCTGATTCAGTCAAAGCAGTGGGGAGTTTTCTGGGACATGCAGGCTTCTACAGAAGGTTCATCAAAGATTTTAGCAAGATAGCACGTCCACTTACTGCTCTCCTCTGCAAAGATGTGAAGTTTGAGTTCACAGAAGAGTGCAAATCTGCTTTTGAACAGATCAAACAGGCGTTGGTTACAGCCCCTGTTGTGCAGCCTCCAGATTGGGACTTACCTTTTGAGGTAATGTGTGATGCCAGCGATTTTGCAGTTGGAGCAGTGCTGGGACAGAGGAAAGACAAGAAAACTCCACGCCATCTACTATGCAAGTAGGACTTTGGATGATGCTCAGAAGAATTATGCAACAACTGAGAAGGAATTGTTAGCTGTTGTGTTTGCTTTTGAGAAGTTCAGGCAGTATCTTGTTGGCTCCAAGGTCGTGGTTCATACTGACCATTCAGCACTGAAGTACTTAATGCAGAAGAAGGATGCAAAACCAAGGCTGTTGAGATGGATCCTGCTTCTTCAGGAATTTGATATTGAAGTGAAGGATAAGAAAGGGGTTGAGAATGGAGTTGCTGACCATTTATCCCGGATTCAGGTAGAAGACAGTGTTCCCATCAATGATTTCTTGCCTGAAGAGAATGTTTACTTAGTGGAAACCAGAGAACAGGAGGAAAGTGTCGAAAACCTGCAGTTTTCACGAAACTACAGGGGAGTGACGAGCGACACCAGGGGGGTGACGCTCGTCACCAACCAAGACCATTCGCGACAAAAGTATACGAGCGAGGTGACGCTCGTCACCAACATTGGTGACGCTCGTCACCGATCTCCACACTTATCTGCGATTTGTGCAAGCTTGGGGAAAGCTTTTGCAGAGCCTGTTTATGCTTTACATGCTCCAAAGAGACCCTGGTATGCTGATATTGCAAACTACCTTGCTGCAGAGGATGAACCACATGATTTTAAAGGATATGCTAAGAAGAAGTTCTTGAGAGAACTTAGGAGATTCTATTGGGATGAGCCATACCTTTACAGGCATTGTGCTGATGGTATTTACAGAAGATGTTTAGCAGAAGAAGAAGTTCAGGACGTGCTCTTCCACTGTCATGGATCAGACTATGATGGACACTTTGCTACATTCAAGACTGTCTCTAAGGTTTTGCAGGCTGGATTTTGGTGGCCTACCATGTTCAGGGACGCCCAAGCCTTCATCACAAGCTGTGATACTTGTCAGAGAAGAGGAAAAATCAGCAGGAGACATGAGATGCCACAGAACTTCATTCTGGAAGTTGAAGTTTTCGATTGTTGGGGTATTGACTTCATGGGACCTTTTCCCTCATCTTATGGGAATAGATACATTCTGGTTGCTGTTGATTATGTATCTAAGTGGGTAGAGGCGTTGGCTACTCCTACTAATGATGCTGCAGAGGTTTTGAAGCTGTTTAAGACCATTATCTTTCCCAGATTTGGTGTCCCACGGATTGTCATAAGTGATGGGGGTTCTCACTTTGTCAACAAGGTTTTTGACAAGCTGTTGAAGAAGTATGGTGTACAGCACAGAGTGGCCACGCCCTATCACCCCCAAACAAGTGGACAAGTCGAGGTTTCCAACAGACAGATCAAGCAAATTCTGGAAAAGACAGTTGGGAAAACAAGGAAGGATTGGTCTGCAAAGCTGGATGATGCATTATGGGCCTACAGGACTGCCTACAAAACGCCACTTGGGACTACTCCTTTCCACCTTCTCTATGGCAAGGCGTGCCATCTACCAGTAGAGCTGGAGTTCAGAGCAGAATGGGCAATCAAGAAGCTGAATTTTGATCTGAAACCTGCTGCAGAAAGGCGCTTGATTCAGCTCAATGAACTGGATGAGATTCGATATCTAGCCTATGAAAACTCCAAGTTATACAAGGAGAGGACAAAGGCATATCATGATAAGAAGATCATCTCCAGGCATTTCGAGCCCAATGACCAGGTATTACTCTATAACTCTCGTTTACAGCTTTTTCCTGGTAAACTGCGTTCTAGATGGTCAGGTCCTTTCACTGTCAAAGAGGCTCGCCCACATGGTGCAATTGTCCTGATTAACTCCAAAGGAGAGGAGTTTATTGTCAATGGACAAAGGGTGAAGCATTACTGGGCACAAGCAGAGATTCCAGCAGGACACATTGTGTCTCTGGATCAGGCACCAGCTGTCTAAACAGCCAACCAAAGTCAAGCTAATGACTTTAAAAGAGCGCTTAGTGGGAGGCAACCCACTGGTAAGTTGTAGATATAATACTTATGAATTATTTTCGTGCTTAGAACTAGTAATTAGAATTTTATTCAGTTAAAAAAAAAACAAAAAAAAAAAAAAAAAAAAAAAACCGGTGACGATCGTCACCCTTATGGTGACGCTCGTCACCCATAAGAATCGAACACGGGTTTTAACTTCTTCTTCTTCTCCCTCGAGCCAAAACCTGCAAAATAACCGAACACTTAGAGAGAAATAGGAATTTCATAACTTTTGATTTTCTTAACCAAATTGAGTGATTCAAGAGTCTAATCCGTGTGGATTTTACTCCTCTTTCAGAATATCAACTTAGTTTTTACGATCCGCAAGGTATGTTTTCGGAATCCCCAATTTTCAGTCCGCCTCAGGTTTGGTAAAATTCGATTTTTGACTTGATTGGCTTGATTTAACTGTTGAATCATGGTTAGTTAGGTTGTATTAGAGGAATGGAACCATCTTTGTGCGATTTAATCGGTTGATTTGCACTGTTTGAATTTTCGAGTTCATGATGAAAGTTGCAAAAATCTAGAAATTTTGGGTGATTTAGGTTGAACTGATGCTTGAATTGTGTTCCTGGTAGTGTAGGGATTAATCGCCATTAGCTATTTGATCCTGTTTGGTTGATTTTTCGAACTTTGACAAATTTGCTAACTTTTGAGATGATTTTGGTCGAATTTGGTGCTCAATTTGCAGATGCCTCGTCAAGAGAAAAGACTAAGACAAAGCTCGTCTTCCAGCACTGCAACAGGGTCTACAGATTCCTTCAGTCAGCACCCGGTTTGCAGGCCCCCATGGCCCAAACGAGAGGATCGGAAAATAGCCTCGGAGATGGCTTGGGCAGGGACTCCGAAGCAAGAAGTGGCTCGGGATACCTGTGTATTCCGTGATATTCAGGAGGAGTGGGATGAGTATGACACGCTGTTCTACAATGCGTGGCTAGGAGTTAAGATTATCCCTACTAGGCTCGCGGATCCTGCCGTTCTGCAGAAGATGGGGATCTTTAAGGAGGTTTATGAGATTTTGGAGCGCATTGGCATGGGGACTATGCCATTCCAGCAGTACGACTTGTACCCAGATTTGGTCCGCCAGTTTCTCTCTACAGTTCGCGTCTACTACGCGAATGAGCTGGCGAAGCGTGCTCAGGAAGGCACTATGACCTTTCTGATCCGAGGGATTCGATACCGGATCAGTCTGATGGAGCTTTGTGGGATCTATGGCTTCTCTGACCATCCCACAGGCGTTCTCCTTCCCTCTCAGTGGACCCATATGAGGACATTCTGGTCCAAGTTCGGGAATGGAGTCTATGATAGCAAGACCAGCACGCATACAGAGGTTAGACATCCGGTTTTGAGGTACCTTCTGCGCCTCTTTGGTCATACTATTCTGTGCAAGTCTGCGCCCAGCAAGACTCGAGTTAGTGAGCTGATTCTCCTTTACTACGGACTTTATGAGATGCTGGATGATTCAATACCAGTTGATAGTATGGTTCGCGCCAATTTAGGTGCTGTTTTCGCTGAGCATTTGGTCTCTTTGAAGACCAAGCCATTCACCAGTCCAGGGGAGAAGACTGAGAGTGTGGGCAGCTTGTTGACACCGATCTTCCATCATTTCCAGATCGATGTTACCCCTTGCAGTCTGCGCAGTGATAGATCGCTTATGGATGAGCAGTATCTGCGCCATGTCACTTGGATGAAGACCGGAGTTGTCTGGACTTTCACTACTACTTTTGGAGAGTATGTTGGCATTAAGTTGCCACAGAGAGCACTCACTACTATCCAGACAGACCCACGCCAGCTATTCTTTATGCCAGCACAGACTCTTCTGCGCCCCTTGACTCTGCGCCCTGCTCGAGCTGCTACAGCTGGTCCCTCTGCTTCTACTGCTGCTGCTACTGATGCTGGACCTTCTACACGCCAGAGTGGCTCTTCTGCTGCTTTCAGGCGTCCTCCACGACCACAGACACCCATGGATATGGCTGCTTTCCAGGAGTATGTCATTGATAGCTTTGAGGGACTCTGGGATGCTGTTGCTACACTTAGCAACTGTGGTTGTGTCCGCCCCCACTACACTACTGAGCCTTGTGAGGATGAGGATTGAGGCTTCATTATCTGGTTACTTGTTCCTTTTTCCCTTTTTATTTTTCCTTCTTTTGAGTCATTTTTATGTTTCTTTTGAGTCAGTTGTCAGTTTCTTTGATGATGTTTTGTGAGATTGTTGAACCAGGTTATTATTGCTATGTTTGGATGTTGTTAATTATGTGTTTGACTGCTCAAAAAGTCTAACTTTCGAGTACACATGCAAACACTTCGTTAATTAACATCTAACATAAGATTTATGCAATACAGGGCGTGGTGACGCTCGTCACCTGACTGGTGACGCTCGTCACCCGACCCCACGCGAGGTAACACTTTTCTGACTTGGTTTTTCAACTTCTCATTCATTTTTCTGACCAACTCTTGGCTTAATAACACTGGGGACAGTGTTGTTCAAGTCTGGGGGAGGTGGTTACTAACGTTGTGTGCTTTGTGTCATGTTTATAGAGTCTTAAAGTTGAGTCAAAAACCTGTTTTTCTAGAGTCAAAAATTTGAAATTGTCAGTTTTTCTTGGAACTAGCCATAGGACGTTTTTGCTGATAAGAACCATTGCCACAATAGTTGATTACAAGTCTTACTAAGTTGAAAGTCATAGGTAGATCAGTCTAGCAATGAAGGTTTAGATTCTTAGAGAATCTAGAAAATTTGCTGTTAGCTCCACCTTAATGAATTTTAAATTTCTTGTCTTGGTGATTGATTCTTATTGATCTTGATTCTCTCTTTAAGCACTGACAATAAGGTTAAAATACAGTCTCTCTTTGATTTTTCCTGATGCAGTTTTTTTTTAAAAAAAAAAAAAAAAAAAAAAAAAAAGATTAAGTCTAAAGAATGGTGCATTCATGACCCTGTCTCCTCACAAGGAACAACAGTAGTGAACACACTCATGAACCTGTCTCCTCACAAGGAACACAAGTATTGAGTAGCACCATATCTTAGACTGTAAAAGTTGAGAAAAAGAAGTGAAAAATCGAAAATATCCTAAGGAAAAAGATTAAGGGAAAAGAAAATAGGAGAGCTGTGTTGAGATTGATTTGTTCAGTTGTTAGGAAGGGAAAAGAATCTGTAAAGTGATTGAGATGATAGAGCCTTGATGAGATATCACACTTAGATAAAAATAAGGAGTTAACAGTAGAAATTTCGGATTTCTTGAAGGGATTTGGACTGGACTTGAGAGATTTGCTAAGCTTGTGATAATTAGATTGAAATTTGATCTTGTGTTGACTCTGTGATATGTGGATTCGAAAGCTCTAACTAGTGTGGTGTTCCCGATGACTGACTGACTGTTTCTTGTTTTCAAACCTCGACCTTATTCTTTGTCTAATGTTTGCTTGAGGGCAAGCAAAAGCTAAGTCTGGGGGAGTTGATATATCATGGTTTTTATGGTTTTTAACCATGATATAAGTCCTTTTTATTGAGTCTTTTTGGTCTTTTTAGAGTCCTAGAAGAGTCTTTGCAGGTTAAAGCATGTCTGGAGCATAATTGGAGATATTGGAACCTTTTGGAGCATTCTGAGTTGAAGCCACGAAGTACCAATCTCGAAGCAGAAAAGTATCCCAAATGGTGACGATCGTCACCCCATTGGTGACGCTCGTCACCCAGATAGGAAGCAGCGTGGCTATTTGTTAAAAGTATCAAGAAGAATTGCAGAACTTACCCAGAAGTTTCCTTTATTTATATGAAGACCCCAGATCGTGTTTAGCCCCTATTTATTAGTTTTTTTAGCCACTGTTGCCAAGGATCTCAGTTTTTGAGAATTGAGAGAGCTAGAGAGAGATTTTATTCAGAGCTTTTTGGGGAGACAAATCCTGTACTCTTTAGAGAAGATTTCGAACCCCCTTTGTTTTCTACTCTTTCTCTTAATGCAATTTTATTCAGTTATGCTTTGTGATCTCATACTCATGTCTGAGTAATTTGCTAGTTAAGTTAGGGTTTTTCAAAGGTTGATGAAAAGAGTGTAGAATCGCTATCTGTTAGGATTATCATCATGGTTTTTCATCTCTGCTTGCTTTAAAATCGAATTTCTGAGACACATCATCTAGGAATCCGAAAATCATAGGTTGTTAAATATATGTGAGAGCATTATTCATAACCTGAACTAGTATTTGATGAGCAAAACAACTTAGTACAAAGAGATTTGGCTTAGGAGTTTTGTAAACAATTGAATCTGATCATTCCTGCATACTTAGGTTGTTAGGGTTTGCAAAGAGATTTGAAACTCTGTGATCTAGGTATAGATAACTTCTGCAATGAGAATTGATTAGTTATGCATTAGAGATTCATGTTTAAAAACGGTTCTTAATCATTCCTGATTCCCTGCATTCTGCATTCTTGGATTCATACCTGCGAATTACCCTAGCTTAGCGCTTTTAGTCTTCCTGAACTTAGAACATATCATACCATCGTTTGCTTATTTCTAATTATTCATTCGCATTACATACATCATATTTCGCTTAGCTTAGTCCAAATCTATAATTGATAGTGTAGTTAGCATTACTCTCTTGGGATTTCGATACCCCTTATACTACATCTGCTTTGCTGTGCACTTGCAGTAGTTTTTATTTGGGTAAAACCTGGACCCTATCACCGTCCATCTTTAAAGATGCACACGAGTTTGTGAAGAGCTGTGAGGCATGTCAACGAGCAGGGAATATCACTAAGAGGAACGAAATGCCTCAGGTTCCCATCTTCGAGGTTGACGTGTTCGACGCGTGGGGCATAGACTTCATGGGGCCATTTCCTTCTTCATATGGCAACAAATACATCTTAGTAGCAGTGGATTATGTCTCTAAATGGGTTGAGGTTGTTGCTTCCCCTACAAACGACTCTAAGGTGGTGATCAAGCTGTTCAAGAGTATCATCTTCCCGAGGTTTGGGGTACCTAAGGTGGTTATAAGCGATGGAGGAAGCCACTTCATAAACAAGGTCTTTGAGAACCTCTTGAGGAAGTATGGCGTTAAGCATAAGGTGGCTACACCGTATCACCCTCAAACAAGTGGTCAAGTGGAAGTCTCCAACCGGCAAATCAAGGCTATACTGGAGAAGACTGTCGGAGCAACAAGGAAAGACTGGGCAGTGAAGCTGGACGACGCTCTTTGGGCCTACCGTACCGCCTTCAAAACACCGATTGGTGCAACCCCTTTCACTCTACTCTATGGCAAGGGCTGTCATCTCCCGGTTGAGCTGGAACACCGTGCGTTGTGGGCTGTGAAGAAGCTGAACTTTGATCTCAAGACTGCTCAAGAGAGGCGCCTTATTCAGCTACATGAACTGGACGAGTTAAGACTGAACGCTTATGAGAGCTCTTGGATATACAAGGAGCAGACTAAGGAAGCTCATGACAAGAAGTTGGTTGCCAAGGAGCCTAAGGAAGGAGGTTTAGTGTTGCTATACAATTCAAGACTCAAACTCTTCCCGGGAAAGCTGAAGTCAAGGTGGAGCGGGCCGTTTGTGATCCAAGAAGTGTTGCCTTATGGAGCTGTTACATTGATGGGAAAGAGTGGCAGTGCATTCACCGTCAACGGACACAGAGTCAAGCCTTACTTGGCAGACAGCTATGACAAGGAGAGTACCTCGGTGCTTCTCCAAGACCAACCATCCACTTAAACCAAGTAAAGTCTAGCTAAAGACATTAAAGAAAGTGCACTTGGGAGGCATTCCCATGTCTATCTTGTACATATTTCTGCTTTCTTTCTCTTTCAGTTTTATGTTTTTATTTTGCAAGTGTGTAAGAACAGGTATGAGGAGTCTAAACCTCGATCTTGGAGTCCAAAAGAGGCGATAGGGGTTAAGAAAAGGCTAGAGATCGAGTGCTAGATCGACTGATCCTGACTCGATCTTTACTAGATCGAGTCAGTGAATCGAGAGGAGCCAGTCGATCTAGACGAGAACGAGTGATAAGATCGACCTTGACGAAAAATGATCGATCGATCCAAAATGGATCGACCGATCTAATTTCTCTCGGGAAAATCTGTTGAAAACAGATCGATCACTCGACTCGATCCATCACTCGATCTATACCAAATCGACCCCTGAATCGAGGACGTAGCTCGATCACGAGGACTTAGCCGTGGAGCCAACATCTCAATGATCGAGGGAGCCAATCGATCCAAGACTCGATTCATCAGGAATCGAGTCTCAAATCGAGTAACCCTCTCGATCTAAGCCATTATGGGCATGAGATCGAGTCCTAGATCGACCAAATGGACTCGATCTCATGCCGAGGTAACATTTTCTTTCCCTCCTTTATTCTTTTCCCTCCAATTTTTAAATCCAAAACTTGGTCAAGGCAAGCATCTTTGACCATGAAAGATGTGCCTTGACCAAGACTTTGTCAGAAAACCACCTTTACTACCCATGGTTTTGTATTTTGCTAGTCTTTAAATATTTCAATAGCTTCTCACCCTATCATTCTTGTTTTCTCGAAAATTTTAAACAAAGAGAGTGAGAGTTTTCGGTTTTCAAAAGCTAGCAAAGTTCTTTAACAATTCTTGCAAAGGTATTTTCAGAATTTAATGGTTTATCTTTAGAAAAATTTCCTTTAAATTCGCAAGATATTGTTCTAGAAGATAGGGCCGGTTTTGATTTTTAAAATTTAGCTAAGTAAAAGGAATAATTCTAGATTTTCAAGTATCTAAAGATTTGATTCTCCTTTATTTAGCCATAATTTTTATTAATTCTCCAAAATTCTAGGGTAGTAGTTATAAGCTTTCTCCTTCTCCTCTCTTATTCTCTCATCATACCGCCGTTTTGCTTATCAAACCTCTTGAGAAATTTGTTTCAGGTACAATGGCCCCCAAAAGACCAAGAGAAGAGACAGCACAAGAGGTGGCTGTTCAAGAGAGGGTCATATGGAGTAAGGATGAGAAGAGGGACAAGAAGAGGCTCGAAAGGCTTCGGTTTGAGCCTACCAAGTTTGCGGATCGAGAGCTGCTGTTCAAGCTAGGGATTCTTGGGGATTTCGACCGACTCCTCAAGAACGTTGGCCTAAGATGTCTGTCACGGATGGATTGCCCAACCATTCCAGAAGTGACAATAGACTTCCTTGCCACGTTGGAGTTCCGTTACGAGAATCCTAGCACACCCATTCCTTCACAAGGTCGCCTCTCCTTCAAGGTTGGACGTCAAGCCTACAGCCTCTCCATCCCCGAGCTATGTCAAGTGTATGGTCTCAACGTGGATGCCAACAAGGTCGAGTTCTCCGCCTTCAAACGAGCAAACCACTTTTGGGATCTGATTAGCAACAAGGACTACAAAGCCAACACCGCCAAGATCAAGAGAGTGAGAAGCCCGGTGCTGAGGTACACTCTGAAGCTGATTGCCAAGACGTTTAGCGGAAGATCAGTTGCTCCCACGGTCACAAAGACCGAGCTTTGCTTCCTGTTCCAAGGCGTGAAGACTTGGTGTGTGTCCCGGATGAGAATGACGAGCCTATGGAGGATGAGCTTGGCGACGAGGTGAACTACGGATGTGTGCTTGCTGCCTCCTTGGTGAAATACAAGGCTTATGCCTTACGGTGCAAGGCAACTTCTTCTTTCATTGGCGGCTTCCTCACTCCTCTGTTCTTGCAAGCTGGTGTGCCTATACACGACTTCGCCCATGTACCAGCCAGAACTTTCATGGATGAGGCCTACATGAGGAATATCGACAGCTTGGGATGCACACCAGCAGAAGGGTTCTACGCCTACCTCTTCATAGACGACGAATATAAGAAGAGAGTGTGCATCCTGCCAAACAGAAACGAGACCGAGCTGCTTGGTGTTGGGAACATCGAGTTCTTGCCCACGGAAGAGGAGTGCTTTGCTCCTCTAGGAGGATCACCTGCCTCGGCGATTGCTCATCGTCAAAGGTCCGAGTCTCCAGCCACGGAAGATGAGATGCCCGAAGCCTACACCCTTCCCAAGCTAGACTTTGAGCCGAGAACCAAAACAGAGAAGTTCCTAGCATCTGTTGTGGAGATGCAAAGGAAAATCAATAAGTGGCAAGGCAGAATGCTCAAGAAACTTGCCAAGAAGGTCAAGGCACTTGAAGGAGGCTCGCCTAAGAAGAACACAAGTGAAGAGGTTCACCAACCCGAGAAGAGGAGGCTCTCAACCGGTGGAGTTTTTATCCGCGAGACACAAGGCAGCACCATTCAGCCGGCCCGCCATTCTCTCCAAGAACCAACCGACAAGGGCAAGACCATAGTCTCTAGCTCCTCTGGAACATCCTCAAGTTCCAGCCGAGACTAGACGAGAGGTAACAACCTTCTTCCATTGTGCATAACCGCTCATATTTGTTTCCTTTTGCTTTGTGTTGGTGCTCCTTTGAATTTGTTTGCCACCGGGACGGTGTCAAGCAAGTTTGGGGGAGTACATGTGTGGTTTGACATGTGTTTTGTGATCTTATTTTCCTTTTGCATCCTTGAGTCTTTAGTTCATGAAAAATTGGTAAAATTTTTAAAAAAATTTCAAAGATTCATGTAGTTGCATTCATCTTGTCGAAACATGTTAGGATTGAGTCTAGAGTTTCTCTTAGCATCTAGGTTGTTTGCATTTGCATAAGGGGTTAAAGTTTCTTAAAAAGGTGTTTTATACTCATGAATTATTTCAATGCCCTAGTTAGTAGTTCTCTAATGCTTTGCTTATGCTTTGAAAGTAAGTTCTTACCATGCTTGGATCACTTGCTATGATTTTAGTGACTTGAATTGAACTCTCATGATTTGAAACTTGTCCTAATAAGTGAAAACCTTAATCTAAAATTTTAATTATCATCCTCATGCATTTGAAAATGAACACATGGATTTTAAAATATTTAGGCTCTCTTCTTCCTTTTTACCACTCTTTGTGAGCCTAAGTAGAACTCCCACCTTGACCCTTACCCTTCTTTGAAGCCAAATATTTCTTGTGTGACATCATTGTGAGGCCTTCTTTTCGGTTTTGAACTTAGCATAAAGTGTTAGGTTTAGGCGACATGATTTGATTCTCATATGATTGCTAGCTTTGCATTTTGAAGCTAGGTATAGGCTTAGGATAAGTTTGGGGGATCATTGGGGTTGTTTTTGTGTCTATTTGTTCTCGGTTTCAAAGGGTTTGGTGATTGAAAGAAAGAAATGGGTTTTAAGTGAAAGGTTGTATTTAAAAACTATGTATATGCTCTAATAAATTTCAGGAGGTAGCTCTCCCAAATAAAAAGAAAAAGAAAAGAAAAAAAAAAGAGCCTAAGTGCCAAATAAAAATAAAAAAAAAAAAGAGAAAAGAAAAAAAAATAAATAAGAGAGCTACCAATAAGAAATAATTAAAGAGCAAAATTATTTTCAAAACCTTTTCACTAGCCTAAAGTGTTTAAAAATGTTTTTATTTCGAATTGGTGAACGCTAAGCTTTGAGAAAAAAAGGGTAGATTCTGAGTGGTGAGTGAGGATAAAAGTTTATAAATGAGAGGGGTTTAGGATCATTGTTAGTTTACATAGGTAGATGAGAATCTGATCATCTATGCATCAATTGCTTTCACCTTTAGCATTATGCATAAAGTTCTTGCCATTTTTGAGAGAAACCCTTGTTTTAATTATAAACGCGTTTTAAATGAGATCATTCAATGCTCATAACCTACACCTTTAGCCAAATGTGTTTTGCTTTAAAGTGCATAAGTTTGATTCATGGTTCGGATGTTAATGAATGTTAAAGGATGAGTTTTTTTTATTGTTAGGAATAGGAGAGTCATGATCTGAATTTCTTTGTGTGATGAGTATCAGAGATCGAGGAACAGATCGAGCATGGCAGGTTGATCCAGGATGTGATCGACCAGAAGATCGAGAAGACCAGGCGATCCAAGGAGAATGATCGAGACGAAGATCGAGTGAAGCAATCGATCAAACGGTACGGACGTAAATGACGCCATGCAGAGCGAGAGCCGGATCGAGTCCACCACTCGATCCAACCGAAGATCGATAGCAAGATCGGATGCAACACTCGAACCGCCGAAGATGATCGAGACCCAGATCGAGTTAAAGACACGATGTTCGGAGATGATCGAGAGAGCCACTCGATCCCGGACTCGATCTCTGTCCTTTCAACCGCTTTTGGCCGCTAGCGAGGGGGGGACCATCAGCTTGTTTTCGACGTTTTGGGAAGGCAGTGACGTCCTTTTCCCACACAACTTTTCATCCTTATCTTTTTTATGCTTTTCTCTCTGGTTTTGGAGAAATCGACCATTCTCGAACTTTGAGTTTTTCAAGCTTTTGTAATCGAATCGTTTCAGCTTAATCTAGTTTTTCATTTCATGTTCATCGTTTCCTTTCCCAATGCTTTGCTAGATTTATCTTATGTGTAGTGAGTAGTTCATTTGGGTTCGGGGTTGAGAGGATTAGGGGGTCAAAAAGGTTTCGATCTTGGTGTTTTTCTAAGTGTTTAATGGCTATCTCTTCTAGGGTGTCGAGTTCTCAAAGCTTAAAGACTCTCACGCCAAGAGCTTTATGATCCGAGAGGTTCCTTACCTTGACAGGATCCAGGGACCTCTGAAGATCACACCTTAGAGACTAATTACCCCTTCCCAAAAGCCATGGAAGTTTGGGGGACTAGTTAAGCCATTCGTTTGAAATCTGTTTTACATGCCCTTCAACCTCTCTTTCCACCAAAAGCCATGGGTTTGGAGGAGAGGATGAAGGAGTAATCTATACCGAAAGCCACTGATAGATCTTGCTTAGTTTTCAAGGCTTAGAGATTTTCACAAAGTGAATCGATTGAAAGTTTTCAACCTAAGGTCGAACCTTTGAAACCCCTGACCATGAATCTCAACCCTAGGCCCTCTCTTTTAGCATCTTTACATCTTTTCTCGTTATTCGCTTGATCATTGATAGCATCCTGGTCGTTAGTTTTACTGTTCTTGAATTTCTAGACGAGATCGATTGTTATTGCTCGATCTAGTGGTCGATCCCATGGTCGATCCACTAGTCGAATTTTAGTAATTCGTAGCTTTGTCCTTTAATTATTCTGTTTGTTCCTCATGGTAGTTTAATCATTCCTGGTAATTTTAAAATAGTTTGCATTCCATTTAGTTGCTGCATCTAGTTTTTAGAGATTTTCTCAAAACCTATCTTGTTTCGATTAGATTTGCATGGTCCTTGCATACTCTTTGCATTTTCTATCATCCTAGGTGTGGATTGACTCTCTCTTGCATATTGTGCTACAACCTTTCTTGCATTTGAGTTTGATAACCTCATTGCCTACTCACCCTTGCAAAGATATTGTTTATCACTTGGAATGGTGAATGGTGAAGAAGAAAGCCTTTACTCCCTTGAAACCAGAAGTGTGCACCATACTGAGCAAGATCAAGGAGTTATATCGACCAAAACATCTGATATCCAGCTTGATGTAACTTTTGGGGTTCTTGCAGCGCCTTTGCCAAAATTGCAGTATTTCTTGATCCACTGCACCAAATGATACGAAACCAGCTGAATACGAGACCTAACTCAATTGTCTATCACTTTCATGAAGACATCCGGGGCTGAATCGAGAGGCAAACCCTTCGTCTAGGCTAATCTTCAAGTCGGTCAAGATGATTGGTCAAAACACCAGATGGATATGTGCTCACTCTATTAGCGATAACTCTTTAGTCACCTATTTGAATGGCTCGAAACCAATATCAATAGAAAGCTAACTCACGGGGCTACAATGTTGATGAAGATCGCCGAGGCCAAATCGGAATGGAAACACCTCATCTGAGCTGATCTTCAGTCGATGAGCTTCGTATCAGTCACCATTGACCGATGCTGGTGACCGAAATTCATCCGCTGGGTTTATGTCGATCACTTCTGACCGATACAGGTGACCGAAATTCATCCGTTGGGTTTATGTCGATCACTTCTGATCGATGCTGGTGACCGAAAATCTGGTATCGGTCACTCCTTGACCGATAGCCTTCGTGCACAGACCGATAGAGGTTTAGCGGTTTCACAAAAACTTATGTAACTTTATAACCACTGATGGGAATGACCTGCAACCAACTCCAGACGCAAGCTAACTCACAGGGCTACAACATTGATGAAGATGGTGGAAGCTGAATCGGAGTGTAGATGCTTTTGCCGAGCCGGTTTTGTCAGATGAAGTTTCTGGCCGCTTCAACAAGGTGCACCTTCTTCTTGGTTCTTGGTGTAATCGCCATTGAGAGAGTATCTTGGTGCATAGACAGGCAGTAAGAATGAGCAGAAACGTCTGGTTTGTACTCAGTATGTTGCCTACCATTTTTTCTTGGCCATAATCAGTGGACCAGCTCAATGAATAAGCTGTTGTAGCTCTTTGGCATTGTCCACCTTGTGTTGAACCATTTGATCCATCTTAGAACCCTGAAACACTAAACTAAAGAAATCAAAAGCAAAAGGAGCATATATAGACAAGGGATAAACATGGAACTACCTTCCAAGTGTGCTTGTTTATAGTCACTAAGCTTGACTCTTAGCAAGTGAAACTCAATGATGAGAGTTCAATGGATTTAATGTTCCTTCTCCAATCATCAAAACACAAAAAACGTAAAGAAAATAGTGTAGTCTAAGCAAGTAATCAAACTCAAATGCCTTAGACACAATGAACTGGTAACGGCGCTAATTGATGTTGGGGTTTTTAATCCTTAGAATCAATCCTCAAACACACATGTCATTGTAGTACTTGAGGTGTCAACCCAATCCAAAGGCTAAGGAACAATCAAGATGCAGAAAACTTGCTAAGCTAGGCCTAATCAAAAGAGGAAATTGAACTCTAACAACCTATGATGAACAAGAAGGAAATCTAACAACCTAAGGATGAACAAGAAGAAAGCAAAACACAAAAGGTGAAAATCAAGCAAAGCAACCAAAATAAAGGAAAAACAGAGCAAACTCAGAACATAGCTTAAAACAGAGAAAATATGGGACTTGAGATGAGATAATTGGTAATAGGGAACTCTTGACTCAGCCTATGATGCTTACAAACTCACACAATGCTATTCCTTATGCATAGGATTCATTTATATGACTAATTTAATCTTTTGGCACTAATCTCTTTGCTAATTACTAAGTCAAGAACTAATTCTCAGTAGTGAAATGATAAAGAGTAAGCATTAAGACAAATCTATCAACCCTATATTGCCAAATCACTCCCTAGAAAGTCAATCTCTTAAGCTAGGATAAGCAATTCTCTTGCAAAGCAGTTCAGGCATTTCATCAAACACTTGGTGGGCATAAAATGAGCCTAAGATCTTAATAGACTTAGCTAGGGCTAATTAAGCATTAAACACAGCAATCAAGAAAGGAAATGGAAGAATTAACACTAAGCAATCATAGATAGAGTCTCAAATTCCCTAAACCTAACCCATCTCAAATCTCTAAAAAGAAAGCAAACACAAAAAAGGCAAGGTTCAAGACTAAAGTGATAACAAAGTGAATCATGCTTATGGTTAAGGGATCAAATCAAATTAAGAACAATTCAACTCTAGATAAGGACATCTAAAACAAGACAAGCTACTTTGTTCATTGGCATGTCAAACCCATGGTTAGTGGTGTATTTACCAACAAACAAGCAAGAAGCACAAGGTCCATAAAATCTAACAAGTTCTCATACCTCCACTTTTGATGGCTTGTGTGATTACTTATCACTTGCTGGAATATATCAGGCAACTACTCACTGGTTAGGTTTATTGCAGTTATCTAAGGGCAACTTTCCACCAATGGGTGATGCAAAGACTCATGACATTCTAAGCATCTATTTCAAGACTTAAACCATTAAGATATTTCATCAAACACATGGAGTGCAGGATAAAACGCCCAGGATTCTTGTCTACTCCAAAGAGGTACTAGGCATTAAAGATCAATTCAGCAAGAAGAGGAATGAGATCTAGCAACCTAACACATCAAGCATCCAAAAGAAACACTTTTGCATCACAAAAAATCATGAATCTCTAAAATAACTCAAACCCTAAAGAGCAAATTCGAAATTAATAAAAGCAATACCAAGACTAAAGATTAAAGACTTATGATTAAAAGAAGAAGAAAACATAAATAAAAGTATACACAACTGATCCAATCTCAATCCACAAAGGATTTGTTCTTGTTCTATGAAAAAACAAAGCAAAGCTTTGGGGAAGAGAAAAGATAAGAGAAAATAGATCTAGGTTTAGCTATTTATAGGGAACATCCCCAAAAATAGCCTTAGGAAGCAAAAATAAAGAAGTCAAAGATGGTCAAAGATGCTTTTCGGACAAAAACCTATCGATCTGAAGGAAGGAGGTAGGAGATCGATGTGGTGATCGATAGGAACTTATGGTTACGGACAGTGATGCTTGAACCGCCGTATCTTTTGAAATACTGATCGGATTGACATGATTCAACCTCCGTTGGAAATCTTATTTGACCCTCTACAACTTCTATGAAGGACGTGGAGGCTGAATCGCACCGGAAGACCTTCGTTTTGACCCATACATTTCATATCGATCTGCACATCGGACATATTTCTCTCAGCTTTGGTCGATACAGGACTTTGGTGCAGCCTAAAATCCGTCATCTTGGCTAAAATCTAGCCACACTCATCACAAGCATATACAAGAAAACTCAAGACTATCTTACATAAGCAAATCACATCATCCAATCTCTTTAACATTCAGTTAACTCATCAACCAAGTGGATCATGCTCATGCAAATCCTGTGTTTTCATTTGGCTAAGGATAAGGCTTATGAGGCAAAGATGACCTCAAACAATTTAGAACTGGTTATATTTAAGTGCAAGGGTTCTCTCAAGAAAATGGAATGAGCTTTGGTAAAATGCTAAGGGTAAAGAACAACTTATGCATACAAAGGTAAACTCCCATCTAACCAAAACCCCATAAGTGATCTAAACTCCTTTGCTTCTTCCCCAAAACATAATCCTATTCTACCCTTTTTCTTGAAGCTTTTTGCTTCTTTTGATCCCATTCTTCATTCTCCTTTGGAGATTCTTTGATAGTACATCTTCTTTTTTGATTCTTCTTGGAGGTTTGACCATTTCTTCTTTGCTTTTGCTCTTCTTTACTATACTGGTGTTCTCTTTGCTAGCTTTGGACACCTTCTTCATTTGCATAGAGCTTCTAATGATTAGCCAAACTTCCCAAGGTTACTTATGTGCACTCCTTTTCATTTTCTTTCTCTTTTCCTTTTTCACTTGATAACCCAAAATTTAAATCCCAAAACCATCCCTTGTTAACCAAAACATCCTAGCCTATCTAGCTCAAGAGGGTGAGCTAGTTCTACAATGGAAGGGTCCCTTTGTTGTTCTAACCCAACACTTTTTACTAAGCTCATTCCTTAGAGAAAAGGCCTCACAATCACTCACAAATAATTTTTGGCTTGAAAGAAGGTTTGGTTAATGGCAGGGAAATCTGCTTGGACTAGCAAGAGGGGATAAAGAAGGGAAAAAGAAATCCCAAGTCTGTGTATGGTATCCATGAAAACACTTTCAATGCATAAGACATGATAATTCAATATTCAAATTATGGTTCTATTAAATAGAGACTGAATTCAGGTCATGCAAGCTTCATCAAGACAAGAGTATCATGCAAAGAATTCCAAGTGTGGTTCAAACTTCAATTCAAACTAGACCATAACATCAAAGAACTAACAACTTAGGCAATGAAGTGATTTCAAAAATTAACATCTCTCAAAGGCAAACATTATGCTCAAAATTTTGAATTGATGAAACCTCAATGCAAATGCAACTAGATGCAATTCTTCTTCTTCAGGAGTTTGACATGGAAATCAAAGACAAGAAAGGGATAGAGAATGGCGTTGCTGACCATCTCTCTCGGTTAAGAATCAACGAGTCTCTACCCTTAGATGATTTGCTTCCCGAGGAACAACTCATGGCGATCACTGCGGCTGTTTGTGGAAATCTAGAGGGGCAGTTTGAGGAGGTTCTGAGCTTCAAAGACGAGGATCTTCCTTGGTACGCGGACATTGTAAACTACTTGGCATGTGGGGAAGAGCCTTCGCATCTTGACAACTATAACAGGAAGAAGTTCATGAGGGACATGAGCCAATACTTTTGGGACGAGCCCTATTTATACAAGAGAGGTGTTGACAGCCTATACAGAAGATGCGTGAAAAGGGAGGAAGCAAGAGATATCATCTTTCACTGCCATGGCTCTTCGTATGGCGGGCACTTCGCTTCATTCAAAACCGCCACTAAGGTCTTGCAAGCCGGCTTCTGGTGGCCGTCCATCTTCAAAGATACCCATGAGTTCGTTATGAGTTGCGAAGCTTGTCAACGAGCAGGGAACATCACTAAGAGGAACGAGATGCCTCAAGTTCCCATCTTTGAGGTAGACGTCTTTGACGCGTGGGGCATAGACTTCATGGGGCCGTTTCCCACATCCTACGGCAACGATTTCATCCTAGTAGCCGTTGATTACGTCTCTAGATGGGTTGAGGCCATTGCTTCCCCTACAAACGATTCTAAGGTGGTGATCAAGCTCTTTAAGAGCATCATTTTCCCGAGGTTTGGAGTACTGGTGATAAGCGATGGAGGAAGCCATTTCATCAACAAGTTGTTTGAAAACCTTCTAAGGAAGTATGGCGTGAAGCACAAGGTAGCTACACCTTACCATCCTTAAACGAGTGGCCAAGGGGAGGTCTCAAACCGACATATCAAGGCGATACTTGAGAGAACAGTTGGGACAACTCGAAAGGATTTGGCGGTGAAGTTAGATGACGCTTTGTGGGCTTACCGGACTGCTTTCAAAACGCCCATTGGTACTACTCCTTTCACTCTTCTCTACGGCAAAGGATGTCACCTTCCTGTTGAGCTGGAACATAAGGCATTATGGGCTGAAAAGCGGCTGAATTTTGATCTAAAGACGGCTCAGGAGAAGCGCTTAATCCAGCTACACGAGCTTGATGAGATAAGGCTGGATGCTTACGAAAGCGCTAGGATCTACAAGGAGCGTACTAAGGCTGCTCACGACAAGAAGTTGGTACCCAAGGAGCTTAAGGAAGGAAGTTTGGCGCTGCTTTACAATTCAAGGCTAAAGATCTTTCCAGGAAAGCTAAAGTCACGATGGAGCGGTCCGTATGAAATCAAGGACGTATTGCCCTACGGAGCTGTCACATTGGTAGGCAAGAGTGGGAATGCATTCACAGTGAACGAACACAGGGTTAAGCCATTCATGGCAAGTGCATTTGACAAGGAGAGCACCTCAATGCTTCTCCAAGACCCACCATCTGCCTAAACCAAGTCTAGCTAAAGACGTTAAAGAAAGCGCACTTGCGAGGCATTCCCATGTTTATCCTGTATATATTCTTGCCTTATTTCTTTTCCAGTTTTATGTTTTTATCTTCTGGGTGTGTAGGAACAAGTATGAGAGATTGCAGGCCATGATCATAGATCCAAAAGGAGTAAGAATGGGCGAGTATAAGCTAGAGATCGAGTGCTAGATCGACTCATCTTAGCTCGATCTTTTCTAGATCGAGCTAGTGAATCGAGAGGAGTTAGTCGATCTAGACGAGATCGAGTAGACAGATCGTGTGACACAGTCGATCACGAAAGGACGAACACCCTATACGTTTAGCCTAAAAAGCAAACGAGAGGTGGATCGACTGAGTCACTCGATTCTCAAGGCTAGATCGAATAGTCTACTCGATCCAAGCTTAAATCGACCCCTAAATCAAGAACGTGGCTCGATCATGAGGACTTAGCCGTTGAGCCAAAAAATCAAGGAACGAGAGGTGCTATTGATCCAAGACTCGATTCAATTCGAATCGAGTCCCTAATCGAGCAACCCTCTCGATCCACGCCATTATGGGCATGAGATCGAGTCCCAGATCGACCAAAAGGACTCGATCTCGTGCCGAGGTATTATTTTCTTTTCCCTCTCTTCCTCTTTCCCTCCGGTTTTAAAAGTCAAAAAATGGTCAAGGCAAGCATCTTTGACCATGAATGATGTGCCTTGACAACATCTTTTGTCAGAAAATCACTTCTTTTACCCATTGTTTTGTTTTTGTAAGCCTTTAAATGTTTTCAGCTACTTTCACTCTCTCATTCTTGTTTTCTCGAGTTGTTGAGCAAAAGAGAGTGTGAATTCTTGTTTTCTAAAGGCTAACAAGCATCTTTTTCAATCCTTGCAAAGGTATTCTCGAATCTTTAAGAAAATCTTCAAGAAAATATCACTTTTTATTCGCTTTGATTGTTTTAGATGCTATGGTGGTTCGAATTTTTTAAAATAGCTTGATAATAGGAAAAATTCTAGATTTCTCTCTATCTCTAGATATGATTCTCTATTATTTTGTTATAATTTTTATAAATCCCCCAAAATACTAGGGTATTAGCTATAAGTTTTCTTCTTTGCTTCTCTCTTTCTCTCATCATATCGCTGTTTTGCTCATTGCTTTGCTTGAGAAACTTGTTTCAGGCACAATGGCTCCAAAAAGAACGAGAGAAGAGACAGCACGAGAGGGAGGAAACCAAGAAGTGGCTGTTCAAGAGAGGGTTTGTTGGAGTAAGGACGAGAAAAGGGACAAGGAACGGCTTCAAAGGCTGAGGTTCGAGGCGACTAAGTTTGCGGACAAATGATTACAGGCCAAGTTGGGGATTCTAGGAGATTTTGATCAGCTCCTCCAGAAGATAGGGCTGAGGTGTTTGTCAGGGATGGATTACCCAACCTTTCCCGAAGTGACAATCGACTTCCTTGCCACTTTGGAGTTTGCGTACGAGAATCCTAGTGTCCCAATTCCTTCTCAAGGCCGTCTCTCCTTCAAGATAAAACGCCAAGCCTTCAGTCTCTCAATCCCCGAGCTTTGCCAAGCTTATGGCCTCGATGCAGCTGCCACAAAGGTTGACTTTGCACCAGCATATGCATATTTCTTGCATTTTGCATCGCATTCAGGTTGTTTTCGGCTACTTTGGAGTCTTGGAAGATTCGTGGACGTGCCGAGGCTCGTGAGGAGGTTCGTGGGAACTTGGAGAATTCAGGAATGATTGCTAAGGACCAGAGATCGAGAAGCGGATCAAGCATGGCCGGTCGATCTAGATGAGATCGACCAGAAGATCGAGTAGTCCATCCGATCCAAGAGAACTGATCGAGATGGAGATCGAGTGAATGGATTGATCAAGGAGTACAGACATAAATGATGCCATGCAGAGCGAGAGTCGGATTGAGTCCACCACTCGATCCTCCGAAGATCAACTCCAAGATCGGACGAAGCACTCGATCCGCCGAATAGTTTAAGCTTTAAGTAATCGTTTTTCATGTCCATGAGTTCATCCTTTATGCTTTGCTCGGTTTACTTTATGTGTAGTGAGTGGTTTCATCGGGTTTTTGGGTTGAGCGGATTCAAAGGGGTCGAAAAGGTTTTCAAAGCTTGGTGTTTTCTTGTTCTTCATGGCTTTTTCTTCTAGGATATAGAGTTCTTAAGGCTTATAGACCGTCACGCCAAGATCTTTATGATCAAAGGGACCTCTTACCTTGACAGGATCCAGAGGTCCTTCAAAGTCGAATCCTAGAGGCTAGTCTACCTTTCCCAAACGCCATGGTAGTTTAGGGGGACTAGTTAGGCCGTGTGTTTGAAATCTGAGTTTTATGCCTTTCAATCTCTTTTTCTGCCAAACGCCATGGGTCTGGAGGAGAGAATGAAGGAGTTATCCATACCACACACCATGGATGGATCTTGTTTTGTTTTCAAGGCCTAGAGAATATCATAAAGTGAGTAGATCTAAAGTTTTCAAACCAAGCTTGAACCTTTGAAACCCTTGAACATGAATCTCAACCCTGGACCCTCTTTCTTAGTATTCTAACATCTCTGTCAATCATTCGCTTGCTATCTGTTTGCACCTTGGTCGTTAGATTCATTTGTGTTGAACTGTTAGACGAGATCAATTGTTGTTGCTCGATCTAGTGGTCGATCCTGTGGTCGATCCACTAGTCGATTTTTATAAATTCATAGCTTTGTATTTTAATCATTCTGTTTGTTCCTCGTGGTAGTTCACTCGTTTCCAGTATTTTTAAAATAGTTTTGCTTTGCATTTGACCATTGCATCTATTTTTCAGGATTTTCACAAAAACCGTTCATCATTTGCTTAGCTTTGCATAATCCTTTCATTCTCATTGCACTTTCTAGCTCATACGTGTGGATTGACACTCACTTGCATGCTATACTACATCTCAGTGTTGCATTTGGGCTTTGATACATCATTGCATTGCAAAAAACCTGTTATCAGGAGTTGATATTACTATATATTCTGCATATTTTACATGCATTTAGGATAGTTTTTCATGCATTTATCTTGTATAATAGGCTAGTTTGCTCCATTTGTTGCATTCTAGGTTCTAGGTCCCCTCGCATTCGCATTTTTGCATATTTCCTGCATATATGCATCATTATCAGGTTGTTTGGAGGACTATGAAGTTGCGGAGGCTATGTGGACGTGAGGAGGTTCAAAGTGGAGCTCATGGACACTTGGAGAACTCGGACATGCATGCTAAGGACCCGAGACAGAATAGCGAATCGAGCAAGGCAGGTCGATCTAGATGAGATCGACCAGAAGATCGAGTGCACCTAGTCGATTCAAGAGGAAGGATCGAGACCGAGATCGAGAGAGGAGATCGATCTGGAGTATGGATGTAAATGACGCCATGTAGAACGAGAACCAGATCGAGACCAAGACTCGATCATCCAAAGATCGAGAAGTAGATCGAGGAAGATACTCGATCCCCCCAACCAGATCGACCAGCAGATCAAGCTGAGCAAGGCGATTCCTGAAGATGATCGAGCTCATTGGTCGATCTCAAGATCGATCCCAGACGAGCTTATCCGTCCAGCTGTCTTTGGCGGCTAGCGAAGGTGGGACCAGCTAACGGTTTTGCCATTTTTGGCAAACGCAGCCTTCACCTTTATCATATATTCATTCTGTCTTTTGCTTTTTGTTATCATCTACCATAGGCGATTTCGCCATTGCAATTTACGCTTTTTCAGTTTTTGAACCTTTGAATCTTTTAATATCAAGCAAGTTTTTCTTTAATCTATCGTTAATCGTGCTTAGCTTATTGTTCATTGCTTTCGATTCGGTCTTAAACATGTGTAGTGAGTAGTCGTTTTGGGTTTTGGGGTTGAGGTTTGATTCAAATGGGTTGAAAGGGTTTAAAGCTTTGTGTTTTCTTTGTTCTTGCTACCTTATCTTCTAGGATCTTGGGATCTTAAAGCCTAGAGAGCCTTGGAAATGGTCTCTATGACCCAAAGGCTGTCTTACCTTGACAGGATTCAGATGTCCTGGAAAACCAGATCCTAGAGGCTAATCCATCCTTTCCCACATGCCATGGTTGTTTAGGGGATTAGTTAGGTCAATATTTGAAATCTGTCTTTCTTGCTCTTCAATCTCTTTTTCCACAAAACGCCATGGTTTGGAGAAGAGATTGAGGAAGTGAACCATACCACATGCCATGGATGGTTCTTGTTTTGTTTTCAAGGCTTAGAGAAACTTCTCAAAAGAGTAGATCTAAATGTCTTCAAACCAAAGCTTGAATCTTTGATACCCTTGAATATGAACCTTGACCCTAAACCCTCTCTTTTAGTATTTTAATCCTCTGTAAATCATTCGCTTATCATTTAGTTGCATTATGTTCATCAAAAATCATTTCGCTTTAAGTTCCTTGCTAGATCGATCCGTTCTGCTCGATCCAGTGCTCGATCCTGTGGTCGATTCACTGGTCGATTTTTAGTTTTTAGTAGCCTTGCATTTTTCATCTTTTGCTCGTTCCTCGTGGTAGTTAACCCTCTTCCAGGGATTTTAAAATTGTTTTGCATTGCATTAGATCGTTGCATTTAGTTTTGTTAGATTTTACCAATCATTTATCCATTTTGCTTAGATTCACTAGATCCTTGCATTCTCATTGCTCTTCCTGCTCCCTAGGTGTGGATTGATACCTCTTCTTTACAACAACTGTGTATTGCTTGAGTTTTGATAACCTCCTTTCTTGCACCTGTGTAAAATCACCTGTTATCAGTGACTCCTAGTTCTTTTGCCAAGTCAAGAGACATCACATTGATACTTGAACCTGTGTCACACATGGCCTCTTCCACAACCAATTCACCAAGCTCACAAGAGACTAGAAACTTTCCTGGATTACCAAGCTTCTTTATGTTCTGCTCCTTAACCTCAGATGCTCCAGTTTTAACCCTTAGTTTCTCAAGCTCATCTTGACCATTCAGACCTCTCATTTCCATTTGCGCACCATAGAGGGTCTGATACTTCTGTACTAGCTGCTTTTTGAAACATCCTGGAAAAGGGATAGTGGGTTGATAGACAGGAAGGATATCAGCTTGAGTCTTCGCTTTAACATCAGGAACTTCAATCAAGTATTCCTTGGTATCATCAACAAGTTCATGTGGCGCCCACCACTCTTCTTCTTCTTTGTTTGCTCTTTCTTCAAAGGGTTCTTCTGCTGCATGAGTTCCTTGAGAGCGTGGTGCTGGTGCAGTTCCTTGTTGGACCTCCATGTCAGCTTCAACAACCTCAGCTTCAATGGCTTTGTCTTCTTCATCAGTCTTTGGCATCACTAGCTGAACTCAAGTGAAAAGCACTTCCCCCACACTTAGACTCAATGCCCACATTGATGATAGAGGGTTTCACCTTTGGAGTAATCTCAGCAATAGAATTTTCTTTATCATCAATATCAGTTAGGGAAGTGGAGGAGATACCAGAACAATGTTGTAAGGGCTTCATGAAGGTGATTGGCTGAGCATTGTTCTCTTGTTTATTCAGCTGTATAGTCAAGGAGTCTATTTGGGATTGGAAGTTGTTGATGGTGGAGGCAATACTTCTTTGAATTCCAGCAGCCATGTTTTTCTGAATTTCAGCCAAACTTCTTTGAATTTCAGCAGCCATCATTTTCTGAAATTCTGCAGTTTGGACTTGTTGCATTTGAAGTAGAATCTGCTTGATATCCAACTCTTGAGGTGGCTGAGGGCTTGGTTTTTCTTGAGGTGGCGCCAAGGCAAGCTGCATAGCAGTAGTGGGAAGTATCTTGTTCCCTTGTTTTTGGTTATAGGCGCCAAGTGGTTGAGAAGAAGACCTTTGATGGGGTTGAATGTAATGGCCTTCATTTAACAACATGTCCACCTTTGTTTGCATAGCTTTTATCTCTTGTATTGTTGGTTCCAACTTCTCTTCAACTGTTTTTTCATTCTTCTCAAACTCATCAACATAATCCCAATTACTTAGTGTCATGTTCTCCTCCAATATCCAACCTTCATCAACATCTTTCCCAAGGAAATAACCATTACTAGCTGTATCTAGAAGGATTCTTATCTTTGGGAGAACACCTCTATTGAGTGTGGATAGTAGCATTTCTTTGGTGAAGCCATGGTGAGGGCATTGATGAGTGAAGCTTCTAAACCTATCCCAAGTGTCTCCAAAGCTCTCATTAGACCACTGTTTGAAGTTTGTGATCTCATTCCTGAATTATGCAGTTCTTGAAGGAGAGAAGAACTTGGTTAAGAAAGCACCTTTGCATTATTCCCAAGTGTTGATGCTGCCTTGTGCTAAAGACTTTTCCCACATTTGAGCTCTACCACCAAGAGAGAATGGAAATAATCTGAGCTTCAAACCATCATCCGAAACTCCACTAAGCTTTGTCAAAGTACATATCCTCTCAAAGTGATCCAAGTGCTCAAGAGGGTCTTGATTAGGCAAGCCAAAGAACTTCTTTTCTTGAACCAAAGCAATCATGCTGCTCCTTATCTCATAGTGGTCAGTCTCATGGGTGGAAGAATACCTTGCCTTGAAGCATAGCTTGATGGTATATCTGCATCACCTATAGGTCTCAATGGTCTTTGAACCAAAGCTCCTTTTATACCATGTGGACCTTGTTGTCCTTGTAAGCCTTGGATTCCTTGAGGACCTTGTGGACTTTGTAAACCAAAACCAGCAGCATATTGAGGTTCTTCCATGCTTCAACAGCTGAATTCTGATTCTGCAAACCCAAAATCATTGATCTTCAACCTCAGTTGTAGTTGTAGACACTTAAGAGCAAGTGTTGTGCTACCTACAAAAGAAATTCTAGACCAAAAGAGAAATCAATAACCAAAAATGAAAATATCAAAGCTTGATCTCAAGATCTCTACAAATCCTACTGAACAAAGCATTCCCCTAATGGCAACGACGCCAAATTGATACAAGACTTTTTTGGACTTGATTCAATTACCCAAGCTTGTACTAATCAGTTGTAGTATAGCATAGGATTTTATCAATCCAATAGGGGAGAATGAAACAGTAAGAATGCAATAGAGATCTTAATTCAAACAGATAAAGATGGTTTTAGATGTCTAACAACCTAAGTGAGCAAGCAAAGAAGCAAAAGAAGGCAAAAGAAAGCAATTAAAGAGCAGTAATGGCAAAGAGAAACAGAGAAAAAACAGAGTAAAACTAAACTTCAAGGGTTAAAAGATGGTTCAAGATCAAGGCAATGGTGATAGCGTGATTCATGTTCATGTCTAGGGTGATCAAAACAAGCAATTCTAAACACTCAACCTAAGGTAGGAACACTAATATATACTAATCCAATCTCTTGGCACTAATCCCTTTTCTAATCATATATTCAAGATAAATCTATTTACTCAAACACATAATCATCAAGCATTAAAATCAAGGTCCATAAAACCAATTAGCTTGCTAGACATCTAATCTCTTAGGCTAGGTTTACTAATCCCTTATATGATATATCAAACATCAAATCACATTCTCATGCATAATCAATGTCTAAAGACAATTTCTCATCAATATGGTACTAGGCAATAAGCACATTCAAGCAAGAAATGATAGACGCAAAGACTCATGATTATCTAAACACCATTTTCAAGCATTGAACTTCATTCAGGAATTTCATCAAACACTTGGTGTGCATGTGAAAACCCTAAAATCAACTTCTCCAACAAAGAGGTACTAAGTATTAAGCACAATCATATAAGAAAGGGAATGAGATGATCTAAGCCCTAATCAACCTAAACAATCACTAAAATCACCCCATCTGCCCTAATCTCAAACATAGAGCAAATTATTATTGAAATAAACCAAGATTCAAATCTAATTATGGTGAAAACCATCAAATCTATGAAGAAAAGATAGATAGTTAATCATGATTAGGGAGACAAAAGATTAAGAGAAATGCAAACTATTATTGAAATAAACCAAGATTCAAATTACAAAATCAAAAAGCTAAAACAAAGAAGAA
Organism: Thlaspi arvense; assembly: GCA_911865555.2. NCBI lineage: Eukaryota > Viridiplantae > Streptophyta > Magnoliopsida > Brassicales > Brassicaceae > Thlaspi > Thlaspi arvense. Next base: position 36,414,146 of record OU466862.2, read on the forward strand.
GAGACCGCTGGATAAAGAGTTGTTCCCAGAAATAAGGGATTAAGTATTTATAGGAGTCTAAGCGAAAATGACGAAATTGTAAATAAATGGTCTTCAGTCTGGGTTTACATCGATCACGAAAATTACGATATCTGTTGAACGGCATATCAGAAGGACCTGAAACAAAGTCTTCCTGAAAGATAACTCACGTGGCTACAACTTTTATGAAGCGTGAAGATTCTGAATATAGACGGAGGCTACTCGTCCGAGCTCTTCAAATCGGTCAAGATCAACGGAAAAAACTGCAGATGGACATGTGCTCACTTTATTCGCTGTAACTCTTCAACCACTGATGGGAATGACTCGAAACTAAAACCAAACGAAAGCTAACGCAAGTGGATACAAAGTAGATGAAGGACGCTGATGCCAAATCGGAATGCAAACACCTCATCTGAGCTGATCTTCAGTCGATATGAATCACATCGGTCACCAACTGATCGTTGTACTTGACCAAAATTAATCTGCTGGGTTTACAACGTTCAGTGTTTGATCGATTCTCTTGACCGAAAATCTTGTATCGATCACCCTTTGATCGATGTCCCACGTGCTCTGACCGAAAAGGGTTGAGCGGTTACACGAAAAGTCCAGTAACTTTCTAACCGCTGATGAGAATGACCTGAAATCAACTCCAGACGTAAGATAACGCACGAGGCTACAACATTGGTGAAGACCGTTGAAGCTGAATTGGGTTGCAGATGCTTTGGCCGAGCCAGTTTTGTCAGGTCAGGTTTCTTGCCGCTTCAACAAGGTGCACCTTCTTCTTGGCTCTTTTCATGTGTTGTGCTGCACCCACCATCATCTCCCATGCTACTTGTAGCTCAATGAGTACCTATAAACATCTTTTATGCAAAGAAAAGGCAAACTGCATCCTAAATGCAACCTAAGACTAAAAGGAGAAGAAAATGGAACAAAGGATAAGGAAAACTTGCAAAAGAGAACCAAAACATGCACTAAATGCAAGCCTAAATGATATAAATACAAGAGATATCACCTGTATTCAAACACTAGACTCAATCCTGAACAAGTGATTGCAACTATATGCTTTTTTTTTTGGTTTGCAAAAGATGCAAAAAAATTTGAATTTTTCCGATTTTTTGTGTTTTTCTATGCACTTATATGTATGCATGTATGCATGAGACTCAAAGAAGAATGCAAAGAAAAACGAAGAAAAGTAAACACAAACTCTAACCCCAAATTCCTCTCCCACACTTAAATTACACAATCCCTTGTGTAATAAAAGAGTGAAAGAGAGAAGCAAACATCAACATATAAACAGAGTTAGTAACCAAATTCAAGTAAAAGCATGATCTTAAAGATTCTAGAAATCCTGATTATCCCAACAAAGACCAATGGCAACTGCGCCAAATTGATAACCGAGTTGTTGAGCTCTTTCTCAATCACCCAAGCTTGTACTAGCCATTGTAGTATAGCATACAGTTTTATCAATCCAAAAGTCTAAGATAGATACCATTAGGAAGGCAATAGAAGTCTTAAGTCAAGCTTAAACAGAGAGGAAGTTGTATAAACTACAAAACTAATCAACTAAGTGAACCAAAGACTAAGCAAGACTAGTGAAAGCAATACTATAGCAATGATCAAATGCAAAACAGAGCAATAAAAACAGAGTAGTAAGCAAATTCGAAATTCAGATAATAAAAGCAAGGCTCCTAGATGTAGCTATGGAGATTGTGAAATTTAATGGCAAGGTTAGGTTGTTATCTATCTCATTAACAATACATACAAGCAGGTAATGCTAATTCCTAGGCATAGAGTTCACAATCAAGCAAGTTAAACCCAATCTCTTGGCAAATAACACTTTGCTAAACATCCTAAAGAGAACTAGCTGTCGTTGGTGCTAAACATTCACCAATAATGGGTGTCGCTCGTCACCCATCGAGCACAACCCCGACCCCGACTCTTCACAAATTGGTGACGATCGTCACCAGGAGGGTGACGCTCGTCATCCATATCTAATGATCGATCCCGACTCGTCCAAAGTGAGTGACGCTCGCCACCATTCAAGTGACGCTCGTCACCGGACACCATATGCTGCAGTTCCGCCTAAGACTTCAGATAATGCTAAGGAGACCGTGTATAAACCCAAGATACCCTATCCTAAGCATCCTAAGAAGTCTAAGCAAGAGCTTGAAGATGCAAGATGCAAGGCTATCATGGACAAGTTGGTAATAGAGATCCCATTGATAGATGCTGTAAGGATCACTCCTGTTATAAGGAGGTATGTGAAGAGGATGGTGACCAATAACTTGAGTCTTGAGGTTGGAGCTATGATGATCAACGAGCAGGTTAGTGCAGTGATTCAGAACAGAGTTCCAGAGAAGCTTTAAGGCTACAAGGATATCTCTTGTCCTAGCTGATAGATCAGTCAGAGTTCCTGAAGGAGTGATAGAGGATGTTCCTATCAAAATAGGAGATTGTATGATCCCTACTGATTTTGTGGTTCTAGAGTATGAAGAAGAGTCCAAAGACCCCTTGATTCTTGGCAGACCCTTCTTAGCTACTGCAGGAACTATTATTGACGTCAGGAAGGGTAGAATAGAGCTGAATGTTGGCGATTTAGTGATGAAATTCGAAATGGACAAGCTGATGAAGAGGCCAACCATAGATGGACAGACTTTTTATGTGGATGTTCTCACACACATTGCTGATCAGATCTTCCATGAGATGAGTTCAGAGGATCCCTTGGAAAGGGCGTTGACCACTTCTACAGCTGAGTATGAGCATTTAGATGCTGCTGCAACAGGCTACACAAAGATGATGGATGCTACTGCACAAGTGATGCAACTGGTTGCACATGATGAGCTTGTCTCCACATCTGCGAAAGCTGCCACAATGGGTGATTGGTCTGCAGCAAAAGCACCAAAAGTTGAGCTTAAACAGCTCCCTGCAGGGCTAAGGTACGCATTTCTGGGAGGAAACTCCACCTATCCTGTTATTGTTAATGCTTCATTGAACAATGCAGAGCTCACCCTTTTGCTAAGTAAGCTGCGAAAACTTCGCAAAGCTCTTGGCTATTCTCTTGATGACATTTCAGGTATCTCCCCAGACTTGTGCATGCATAGGATACACTTGGAGGATGAGTCGAAATCATCTGTTGAGCACCAGAGGAGGCTGAATCCGAATTTGCAGGATGTGGTCAAGAAAGAGATCATGAAGTTGTTGCAGGCTGGTATCCTCTATCCTATATCAGACAGTGCTTGGGTGAGTCCAGTGCACGTGGTGCCTAAGAAAGGAGGTGTCACAGTGGTAAAGAATGACAAGGATGAGCTGATTCCAACCAGGACTGTAACAGGACACATGATGTGCATAGACTACAGGAAACTGAATGCAGCAAGAAGGAAGGATCATTTTCCTCTGCCTTTCATCGATCAGATGCTAGAGAGGCTGCCGAATCACAAGTATTACTGCTTCCTTAATGGGTATTCAGGTTTCTTTCAGATCCCCATCCATCCAGATGATCAGGAGAAGACCACTTTTACCTGTCCCTATGGCACTTTTGCATATCGCAGAATGCCTTTTGGGCTGTGTAATGCTCCTGCAACCTTCCAGAGATTCATGATGTCGATTTTCACAGACATGATAGAGAAGTTTATGGAGGTGTTCATGGATGACTTCTCTGTTTATGGGTCCTCTTTCAAGAACTGCTTGGATAATCTGTGTGCACTTCTGCAGAGATGTGACGAGAAGCACATGGTTTTAAACTGGAAGAAGTGTCATTTTATAGTTCAGGATGGTATTGTACTTGGCCACAGAGTCTCAGGAGACGGTATAGAGGTGGATATGGCGAAAATAGAGGTGATGACAAGTCTGCAAGCACCTGATTCAGTCAAGGCAGTGAGGAGTTTTCTGGGTCATGCAGGCTTCTACAGAAGATTCATCAAGGACTTTAGCAAGATAGCACGCCCCCTTCCTGCTCTTCTCTGCAAGGATGTGAAGTTTGAGTTCACAGAAGAGTGCAAATCCGCCTTTGAACAGATCAAACAGGCTTTGGTTACAGCCCCTATTGTGCAGCCTCCAGATTGGGACTTTCCTTTTGAGGTAATGTGTGATGCCAGCGATTTTGCAGTTGGAGCAGTGCTGGGACAGAGGAAAGACAAGAAACTCCACGCCATCTACTATGCAAGTAGGACTTTGGATGATGCTCAGAAGAATTATGCAACAACTGAGAAAGAATTGTTAGCTGTTGTGTTTGCTTTTGAGAAGTTCAGGCAGTATCTTGTTGGCTCCAAGGTCGTGGTTCATACTGACCATTCAGAACTGAAGTACCTAATGCAGAAGAAAGATGCAAAACCAAGGCTGTTAAGATGGATCCTGCTTCTTCAAGAATTTGATATTGAAGTGAAGGACAAGAAAGGGGTTGAGAATGGAGTTGCTGATCATTTATCCCGGATTCAGGTCGAAGACAGTGTTCCAATCAATGATTTCTTGCCTGAAGAGAATGTTTACTTGGTGGAAACCAGAGAACAGGAGGAAAGTACTGAAAACCTGCAGTTTTCACGAAATTGCAGGGGAGTGACGAGCGACACCAGGAGGGTGACGCTCGTCACCAACCCATAACAGTCGCGACCAAAGTATACAAGAGAGGTGACGCTCATCACCAAAATTGGTGACGCTCGTCACCAATCTCAACACTTATCTGCGATTTGTGCAAGCTTGGGGATGGCTTTTGAAGAACCTGTTTATGCTTTACATTATCCAAAGAGGCCATGGTATGCCGATATTGCAAATTATCTTGCTGCAGAGGATGAACCACATGATTTTAAAGGCTATGCTAAGAAGAAGTTCTTGAGAGAACTTAGGAGATTCTATTGGGATGAGCCATACCTCTACAAGCATTGTGCTGATGGTATCTACAGAAGATGCTTAGCAGAAGAAGAAGTCCAGTACGTCCTTTTTCACTGTCATCGATCAGAATATACTGGACACTTTGCTACATTCAAGACTGTCTCTAAGGTATTGCAAGCTGGATTTTGGTGGCCTACTATGTTCAGAGACGCCCAAGCCTTCATCACAAGCTGTGATACTTGTCAGAGAAGAGGAAAAATCAGCAGGAGACATGAGATGCCACAGAACTTCATTCTGGAAGTTGAAGTTTTTGATTGTTGGGGTATTGACTTCATGGGACCTTTTCCCTCATCTTATGGGAATAGATACATTCAGGTTGCTGTTGATTATGTATCTAAGTGGGTAGAGGCGTTGGCTACTCCTACTAATGATGCTGCAGTGGTTTTGAAGCTGTTTAAGACCATTATCTTCCCCAGATTTGGTGTCCCGCGGATTGTCATAAGTGATGGTGGTTCTCACTTTGTCAACAAGTTTTTTGACAAGCTTTTGAAGAAGTATGGTGTACAACACAGAGTGGCCACGCCCTATCATCCCCAAACAAGTGGACAGGTTGAGGTTTCCAACAGGCAGATCAAGCAGATTCTAGAAAAGACAGTTGGGAAGACAAAGAAAGATTGGTCTGCAAAGCTGGATGATGCATTATGGGCCTACAAGACTGCATACAAAACGCCACTTGGGACTACACCATTCCATCTTCTCTATGGCAAGGCGTGCCATCTACCAGTAGAGTTGGAGTTCAAAGCAGAATGGGCCATCAAGAAGCTGAACTTCGATCTGAAGCCTGCTGCGGAAAGGCGTTTGATTCAGCTCAATGAACTGGATGAGATCAGATATCTGGCCTATGAAAACTCCAAGTTATACAAGGAGAGAACAAATGCATATCATGATAAAAAGATCATCTCCAGGCATTTCGAGCCCAATGATCAGGTATTACTCTACAACTCTCGTTTACAGCTTTTTCCTAGTAAATTGCGTTCTCGATGGTCAGGTCCTTTTACTGTCAAAGAAGCTCGCCCACATGGTGCAATTGTCCTGATTAACTCCAAAGGAGAGGAGTTCACTGTCAATGGACAAAGGGTGAAGCACTATTGGGCACAAGCAGAGATTCCAGCAGGACACATTGTGTCTCTGGATCAGGCACCAGCTGTCTAAACAGCCAACCAAAGTCAAGCTAATGACTTTAAACAAGCGCTTAGTGGGAGGCAGCCCACTGGTAAGTTGTAGATATAACACTTAGTTATTATTTTCGTGCTTAGGATTAGTACTTAGATTAATATTCAGTTAAAAAAAAAAAAAAAAAAAAAAATGGTGACGATCGTCACCCTTATGGTGACGCTCGTCACCCGTCGAAGTCGAGCACGGGTATTAGTTTTCTCTCTTCTTCTTCCTCGGGCATAACTGTTTAAACATCGAACACATAGAAAATTTTCAGAGATTCATAACTTTTGATTTTCTAAACCAAATTGAGTGATTCAAGAGTCTAATCCGTGTGGATTTTGCTCCTCTTTCTGAATATAAACTCGGTTTTTAAGATCTGCAAGGTATGTGTTCGGAATCCCCAATTTTCAGTCCGCTATAGGTTTGGTAAAATCCGATTTTTGACTTGATTGGCTTGATTTAACTGTTGAATCATAGTTAGTTATGTTGTATTAGAGGAATGGAACCATCTATGTGAGCTTTTATCAGTTGATTTGCAAGTTTTGAATTTTCGAGTTCATGATGAAAATTGCAAAAATCTGGAAATTTTGGGTGATTTGGGTTGAACTGATGATTGAATTGCGTTCCTGGTAGTGCTGTAGTTGATCGCCATCAGTTATTTCACCTTGATTGGTTGATTTTTTGAACTTTGAAAAATTTGCTAATTTTTGTGATGTTTTGGGTCGATTTTGATCTTCAATTTTCAGATGCCTCGTCAGGAGAAACGACCAAGAAAAAGCTCGTCTTCAAGCACTGCAACAGGGTCTACGGATTCCTTCAGTCAACACCCGGTTTGCAGGCCCCCATGGCCCAAACGAGAAGATCAGAAAATAGCCTCAAGAGTGGCTTGGACAGGGACTCCGAAGCAGGAAGTGTCCCGATACACCTGTATGTTCCGTGTTATTCCGGAAGAGTGGGATGAATATGACACGCTGTTCTACAATGCGTGGCTGGGAGTTAAGATTATCCCCACTCGGCTCGCGGATTCTGCTGTTCTGCAGAAGATGGGGATCTTCGACGAGGTTGTTCAGATTCTGGAGCGCATTGGGATGGGGACTATGCCGTTCCAGCAGTATGATCTCTACCCAGATTTGGTCCGCCAGTTTCTCTCTACAGTTCGTGTCTACTACGCGAATGAGCTGGCGAAGCGTGCGCAGGAAAGCACGATGATGTTTCTGATCCGAGGAGGTCGATACTGGATCAGTCTGATGGAGCTTTGTGGGATCTATGGCTTCTCTGACCATCCCACAGGCGTTCTCCTTCCCTCTCAGTGGACCCATATGCGGACATTTTGGTCCAAGTTCGGGAATGGAGTCTATGACAACAAGACCAGCAAGCAGACGGAGGTTCGACATCCGGTTTTGAGGTACATTATGCGCCTCTTTGGTCATACCATTTTGTGCAAGTCTGCTCCCAGCAAGACTCGAGTTAGTGAGCTGATTCTCCTCTACTACGGACTTTATGAGATGCTGGATGATTCGATACCTGTTGATAGCATGTTTCGCGCCAACTTAGGCGCTGTTTTCGCTGAGCATCTGGTCTCCTTGAAGACCAAGCCATTCACCAGTCCAGGGGAGAAGACTGAGAGTGTTGGCAGCCTGCTGACACCGATCTTCCATCATTTCCAGATCGATGTCACACCTTGCGGTCTGCGCAGTGACAGATCACTTATGGATGACCAGTATCTGCGCCATGTCACTTGGATGAAGATTGGAGTTGTCTGGACTTTCACTACCACTTCTGGAGAGTATGTTGGCATTAAGTTGCCACAGAGAGCCCTCACTACTATTCAGGGAGATCCACGCCAGCTACTCTTCACGCCAGCACGGACTCTTCTGCGGCCCTTGACTCTGCGTCCTGCTAGAGCTGCTACAGCTGGCGCCTCTGCCTCTACTGCCGCTGCTGTTGATGCTGGACCTTCTACACGCCAGAGTGGTTCTTCTACTGCTTTCAGGCGTCCTCCACGACCACAGACACCCATGGATATGGCTGCTTTTCAGGAGTATGTCATTGACAGCTTTGAGGGACTCTGGGATGTTGTTGCTACACTTAGCAACTGTGGTTGTGTCCGCCCCCATTACACCACTGAGCCTTGCGAGGATGAGGATTGAGGCTTCACTATCTGGTTACTTGTTCCTTTTTCCCTTTTACTTTTCTTTATCTTGAGTCATTTTTATGTTTTCTTTGAGTCAGTTGTCAGTTTCTTTGATGATGTTTTGTGAGATTGTTGAACCAAGTTATTTTTGCTATGTTTGGATGTTGTTAATTATGTGTTTGAATGCTCAAAAAGTCTAACTTTCGAGTACATATGCAAACACTTCGTTAATTAACATCTGACATAAGAATTGGGCAATACAGGTCGTGGTGACGCTCGTCACCAGACTAGTGACGCTCGTCACCCGACCCCACGCGAGGTAACACTTTTATGACTTGGTTTTTTGACTTCTCATTCATTTTTCTGACCAACTCTTGGCTTAATAACACTGGGGGAGGTGGTTACTGACGTTGTGTGCTTTGTGTCATGTCTATAGAGTCTTAAAGTTGAGTCAAAAACCTGTTTTTCTATAGTCAAAATTTTTGAAACTGTAAGTTTTTCTTGGAACTAACCATAGGACGTTTTTGCTGATAAGAACCATTGCCACAGTAGTTGATTACAAGTCTCACTAAGTTGAAAGTCATAGGTAGATCAGTCTAGCAATGAAGGTTTAGGTTCTTAGAGAGTCTGAAAAATTTGTTGTTAGCTCCACCTTAATGAACTTTAAACTTCTTGTCTTGGTGATTGATTCTTATTGATCTTGATTCTCTCTTTCAGCACTGAAAATAAGGTTAAAATACAGTCTCTCTTTGATCTTCCCTGATGTAGTTTTTAAAAGATTAAGTCCAAAGAATGGTGTATTCATGACCCTGTCTCCTCACAAGGAACAACAGTAGTGAACACACTCAAGAACCTGTCTCCTCACAAGGAACACAAGTATTGAGTAGCCCCATATCTTAGACTGTAAAAGTTGAGAAAAAGAAGTGAAAAATCGAAAATATCCTAAGGAAAAGATTAAGAGAAGAGAAAATAAGAGAGCTGTGTTGAGATCTATTTGTTCAGTTGTTAGTAAGGGAAAAGAATTTATAAAGTGATAAAGATGATAGAGCTTTGAAGAGATTTCACACTTAGATAAAAAAAAATAAGGAGTTAACAGTAGAAATTTCGGATTTCTTGAAGGGATTTGGACTGGACTTGAGAGATTTGCTAAGCTTGTGATAATTAGACTGAAATTTGACCTTGTGTTGACTATGTGGATTCGAAAGCTCTAACTAGTGTGGTGTTCCTGATGACTGACTGACTGTTTCTTGTTTTCAAACCTCGACCTTATTCTTTGTCTGATGTTTGCTTGAGGGCAAGCAAAAGCTAAGTCTGGGGGAGTTGATATATCATGGTTTTTATGGTTTTTAACCATGATATAAGTCCTTTTTATTGAGTCTTTCTGGTCTTTTTAGAGTCTTAGAAGAGTCTTTGCAGGTTATAGCATGTCTGGAGCATAATTGGAGATTTTGGAACCTTTTGGAGTGTTCTGGGTGGAAGCCACGAAGTACCAAGCTCGAAGCATAAAGTATCACATATGGTGACGCTCGTCACCCATTAAGGAAGGAGCGTGGCTGTTTTATTAAAAGTATGAAGAAGATTTGCAGAATTGGCCCAGAAGTTCCTTTATTTACATGGAGACCCCATATCGTGTTTAGCCTCTATTTATTAGGTTTTTCAGCCATTGTTGGCGATTATCTTAGTTTTTGAGAATTCAGAGAGCTTAGAGAGAGATTTATTCCGAGCTTTTTGGGGAAACAAATCCTGTTCTCTTTTTCGAGAAGATTTCGAACCCCGTTTATTTCTTTACTCTTTCTCTTAATGCAATATTATTCAGTTATGTTTTGTGATTCCATAATAATGTCTGAGTAGTCTGCTAGTTAAGTTAGGGTTTTTCAAAGGTTGATGAAAAGATTGTAGAATCGCTATCTGTTAGGAATATCTTATGGTTTTTCATCACTGCTTGCTTTAAAATCAAATTTCTGAGATACATCATCTAGGAATCCGAAAATCTTAGGTTGTTAAATATATGTGAGAGCATTATTCATAACCTGAACTAGTATTTGATGAGCAAAACAACTTAGTGCAAAGAGATTTGGCTTAGGAGTTTTGTAAACAATTGAATCTGATCATTCCTGCATGCTTAGGTTGTTAGGGTTTGCAAAGAGATTTGAAACTCTGTGATTTAGGCATAGATAACTTTTGCAATGAGAATTGATTAGTTATGCATCAGTGATTCATGTTTAAAACCGTTCTTAATCATTCCTGATTTTGTTCGTCATATATTCTTGGATTCAACCTGCGAACTGTCCTGACTTAGTGCTTTTTAGTCTTCTGAAACTTAGATCATCTTACAAAATCGTTTGCTTACTTTCATTCATTCATTCGCATTACATACATCATATCTTGCTTAGCTTAATCCGAATCTACATTCGATAGTGTAGTCTGCATTACTCTCTTGGGATTTCGATACCCCTTGTACTACAACTGCTTTTGCTGTGCACTTGCAGTAGTTTTATTTGGGTAAAACCTGACCTTATCAGAGAGATGGTCAGCAGCTCCGTTTTCTATTCCTTTCTTGTCTTTAATCTCCATGTCAAACTCATGGAGCAAGAGAATCTATCTTAAGAGCCGAGGCTTAGTGTCTTTCTTCGAATAGATGTATCGCAAGGCAGCGTGATCCGTGTATACAATAGCCTTGGAACCAACGAGATATGATCTGAACTTCTCAAAGGCGAACACTACTGCAAGCAACTCCTTCTCTGTAGTGGTGTACCTTGTTTGCGTGTCATCCAAGGTTCTTGAAGCATAGTAGATCACGTGTAGTTTCTTGTCTTTCTTCTGACCAAGAACGGCTCCTACGGCGTAGTCACTAGCATCACACATGATCTCAAAGGGAAGAGACCAGTCTGGTGCTTGGACTATAGAAGCTGATGTAAGGGCTTCCTTGATGGTCATGAAAGCTCTCAAACACTCCTCATCAAACACAAACTCAGCTTCCTTGCACAACAACCGTGTAAGAGGACGTGCAATCTTGGAGAAATCTTTGATGAAGCGCCTATAGAACCCTGCGTGTCCCAAGAAGCTTCTGACTTCCTTGACGTTAACCGGCGGCTCAAGACCCATCATGACTTCCACTTTAGCCTGATCAACCTCAATGCCCTTCTCTGATATCTTATGACCAAGCATGATCCCTTCCTTAACCATAAAGTGGCATTTCTCCCAGTTCAGCACCAAGTTTGTCTCTTCGCAACGTTTTAGTACCCTGCAAAGATTCAACAAACACGCAGAAAATGACGCACCATACACAGAGAGGTCATCCATGAACACCTCTACCATCTCCTCTATTAGATCGGAGAAGATCGACATCATACACCGCTGAAACGTAGCCGGTGCATTACACAATCCAAACGGCATCCTTCGATATGCGAAGGTACCGTAGGGACATGTGAAGGTCGTCTTCTCCTGATCTTTGATAAACGCTTTTCTTATGGTCTAATGCAGCAGAGAGGTTATCAAAACTCTAATGCAAGCAATGTTGTAGTAAGGCAAGCAGGAGAGTGTCAATCCACTTCTAGATGATAGAGAATCCACAGAGAATGCAAGGTCTAAGACAAATCTAAGCAAATGAGACAGTTTATGAGAAATAATCTAAAAACTAAATGCAACAACCTAAATGGAGTGAAACCTATTTTAAAAATACTAGAAAGGAAGCAGTTACCACGAGGAATAAACAGATAAATTAAAGAGAAGAGCTTCGAATTGTTAAAATTCGACTAGTGGATCGGCCACAAGATCGAGCAGGAACGATCGATCTCGTCTAAAACCGTAAGAACAATGAATCTAAATACCAGGATGCTATCAGGTAACAAGCTAAAGATGATATGAGACGTAAATATGCTAGAAGAAAGGGCTTGAGGGTTGAGATTCATATAAGGGGTTTCAAGGAACGATCTTGGGTTTGAAACTTTGGATTGACTCACTTGGTGAGGATCTCTAAGCCTCGAAAACAAAACAAGATCTATCCGTGGCTTTCGGTATAGATCACTCTTTCATCCTCTCCTCCAAACCCATGGCTTTTGGTGGAAAGAGAGGTCGAAAGGCAAGGAAAACAGATTTCGAACAATGGCTTAACTAGTCCCCCAAACTTCCATGGCTTTTGGGAAGGGGTAACTAGTCTCTAAGGTGAGATCTTTCGAGGCCCCTGGATCCTGTCAAGGTAAGGGACCTCTCGGATCATGAAGCTCTTGGCGTGAGAGTCTTCAAGCATTAAGCTTTCAACACCTTAGAAGAGATAGCCTTAAAAACGTTTAGAAAACAAACCAAGATCGAACCTTTTCTACCCCTTAATCCTCTCAACCCCTAACCCAAAGTAACTACTCACTACACATAAAGTAAATCAAGCAAGGTGGAAGAAATGAAACGATAAACATGAAACAACGACTAGATTAAACGAATAGGTTCGAGAATACAAAAGCTTGAGAAGAAAACTGGTTTAACAATGGTGTTCTTCCGAAAACGAGAGAGAAAACTTGCAGGAAAAAGTTAGAAATCCCCAAAAGTTATCGAAAAAGCATTCGCCGCCTTGCCTAAAATGTCAAAACAGTCCAATGGTCCCCCCTTCGCTAACAGCCAAAAACGGTTGAAAGGACAGAGATCGACCATTGGATCGAGTTGTTCTATCGATCATATCCGGCCATCATGTCTTCGGCTCGATCCGGGTCTCGATCTTCTTCGGTGAATCGAGTGCTGCATCCGATCTCGGTATCGATCTTTGGGAGGATCGAGTGGTGTACTCGATCCGGCTCTCGCTCTGCATGGCGTCATTTACGTCCGTACCGATACATCGATTGCTTCACTCGATCTCTATCTCGATCATTATCCTTGGATCGCCTAGTTGGCTCGATCTTCTGGTCGATCAACTCCTAGATCGATCGGCCATGCTCGATCTGCTCCTCGATCACTGGTCCTTAGCACACTCCCGAGCTTCCATGAACTGCTACATCGGCCTCCACACCTCCACGAACCTCCGTGTCTCCAAAGCAACCAGAAACAACCTGGAATGGATGCAAAATGCAGAGAAAATGCATATGCTGATGCAAGAGTGCTCTAGGACCCTAAGTGATGCAATCTAGCCTAAAACATGATGCAAATGCATGAAAACTACCTAATGAGTATGCAGAATGTATGCAATATGCAATGATATCAACTCCCCCAAACTTACTTCTTGCTTGTCCCCAAGCAACGAAAAACAAGTAAGGAAGAGAGGTTTTCAGAAAATTCATAGGGGTTTTAAACGTTTTGCAAAGGTGCCTTCCGAATAGATCATGTCAATGTCCTAGTTAACAGTTCTAAAATGCTAAGCTTACACTCATACTCCAAAGGACTTAGCCATACTCATCACACAAAGAAATTCAAATCATGAGTCTCTTATTCCTAACAATCAAAGAAATTCATCCTTTAACATTCATTAACATTCGAACCATGAATCAAACTTAGGCACTTTAAAGCAAAACACATTTGGCTAAGGGTTATGGTTATGAGCATAGAATGATCTCATTTGAAAAGGGTTTACAATTAGACAAGGTTTTCTCTCAAAAATGGTTTGAACTAATGCATAATGCTAAAGGTAAAGACAATTTATGCATACATGATTAGATTCTCATCTACCCATGTAAACTATCAAACCGTCCTATACCCCTCTCATTTAAGAAATTTAATCCTCACTCACCACTTAAGAGTCTACCCCTTCTTCTCAACTTAGCAATCCCCAATTCAAAATAAAGACATTTTTAAACTTTTTAGGCTAGTGAAAAGGTCTTGAAAAATATTTTTGCTCTTAAGAATTTCTTATTAGTAGCTCTCTTATTATTACTATTTTTCTCTTCATTTTTTTTCTTTTTTTTTTTTATTTACTTGGCACTTAGGCTCTTTTATTTTTTTTTTTTTTTTTTTTTTTTTTTTTTTTTTTTTTTATTATTATGGAGAGCTACCTCCTGAAATTAGAGCATACTTATGTTTTAAAAACAAACCTTTCACTTAAAACCTCATTTCTTTCCTTAAAACACAAACTCTTTTGAACCGAAAATAAATTCACTAGAAAGCAACCCCAATGATCCCCCAAACTTATCCTAAGCCTATCCCTAGCTTCAAAATGTAAAGCTAGCAATCAATTATGAAAACCAAATCATGTCGCCTAAACCTAACACTTTATGCCAAGTTCAAACCGAAAATAAGGCCTCACAAAGATGTCACACAAGAACATTTGGCTTCAAAGGAGGGTAAGGTTCAAGGAGGGAGTTCTACTTAGGCTCACAAAGAGTGGTGAAGAGAAAGAAGAGAGCCTAAATATTTTAAAACCATGTGTTCATTTTCAAATGCATAAGAATGATAATTAGATTTTCAAATTAAGGTTTTTACTTAGTAGGATGAGTTTCAAATCATGAGAGTTCAATTCAAGCCACGAAAATCCTAACTAGTGATCCAAGCATGGTTAGAACTTACTTTCAAAGCATAAACAAAGCATTAGAGAACTACTAACTAGGGCATTGAAATGATTCATAAGTAAAACACCTTTTTAAGAAATTCTAACCCCTTATGCAAAATGCAAACAACCTAGGTGATATGAGAAATTCTAGACTCAATCCTAACATGTTTTTAAAGAGATGAATGCAACTACATGAATCTTTGAAAAAATTTTAAAAATCTTACCAATTTTTTATGAACTAAGACTCAAGGATGCAAAAAGGAAAATAAGATCAAAGAACACAAGATTAAATCACACAAGTACTCCCCCAAACTTGCTTGACACCGTCCCGGTGGCAAACTCATCCGAAGAAGCAAACAAACACAATGCAAGAAACAAAGATGGAGGAAGGTTGTTACCTCTTGTCTAGGCTCGGCTGGAACTTGAGGATGTTCCAGAGGAGCTAGAGATTGTTGCCTTTCCTTTGTTGCCTGGTTCTTGTAGGGAGTGGCGAGCTGGTTGAATGTTGTCTCCTTGGGTCTCGCGGATCACAACTCCTCCGGTTGAGAGTCTCCTCTTCTCGGGTTGTTGTATCTCCTGGCTTACAGCTGGCTTAGGCTGGCTTCCTTGGAGTTGTTTGACCTTCTTCCCCAGCTTCTTAAGCATCTTCCCTTGCCACTTGTTTATCTTCCGCTGCATCTCCACCACCGAGGCTAAGAACTTCTCGGTTTTGGTCTTAGGTTCAAAATCCAGCTTGGGAAGTGTGTAAACCTCGGGCATCTCATCCTCTGTTCCTGGAGACTCTGACCTTTGGCGCGGGGCAATGGCTGAAGCAGGCGGTCCTCCTAAAGGGGCAAAGCATTCTTCCTCCGTGGGTAAGAACTCGATGTTCCCAACACCGAGCAGCTCGGTCTCGTCTTTATTGGGGAGGATGCACACTCTCTTCTTGTCTTCCTCATCTATGAAGAGGTAAGCATAAAACCCTTCTGCTGGCGTGCGTCCCAAGCTATCAGTGTTTCTCATGTATGCTTCATCCATGAAAGCTCTGTTTGGGACGTGAGCAAAGTCATGGATGGGCACACCGGCTTGCACGAACAAAGGAGTAAGGAAACCGCCAATATAGGAAGAGGTTGCCTTGCACCGTAAGGCATAAGCCTTGTACTTCACCAGAGAAGCCGCGAGCACACAGCCGTAATTAACTTCATCGCCGAGTTCATCTTCTATGGGTTCTTCATTCGCATCCGGATCAGACACCAAATGCTTCACGCCTTGGAAAAGGAAGCACAGCTCCGTCTTCGTGACAGTAGGAGCAACAGACCTCCCACTGAATGTATTAGCTATCAGCTTCAAAGTATACCTCAGCACCGGACTCCTAACTCTCTTGATCTTGGCGGTGTTGGCTTTGTAGTCTTCATTGCTGATTAGGTCCCAAAACTCGTCGGCTTTCTTGAAGGCTGGGAACTCCACCTTGTGTGCATCAGCCTTGAGACCGTAGGCTTGGCATAGCTCGGGGATGGATAGTGTGTAGGCTTGGCGGCCAACCTTGAAATAGAGACGGCCTTGCGAAGGAACAGGTGCACTCGGATTCTCGTACCGGAACTCCAAAGTGGCTAGGAAATCTATCGTCACCTCGGGAATTGTAGGGCAGTCCATCCGCGATAAGCACCTCAGACCAATGTTCTTGAGGAGTTGGTCGAAGTCTCCAAGGATCCCGAGCCTGGACAGAACTCTCGATCAGCAAACTTTGTAGGTTCAAACCGGAGCCTCTCCAACCTCTTCTTATCCCTCTTCTCATCTTTGCTCCACCGGACCCTCTCTTGAACCACCACTTCTTGTGTTTCTCCTTCTTGCACTCGCTCCTCTCTTGTTCTCTTTGGTGCCATTGCTCCTAAAACAAATTTTTCTAGAGAATGATTAGCAAGAGGCGATTGAATGAGAATAAGAGAAGAGGAGAAGAAGATTTATATAAACTACTCTAGAATTTTGGGGATCAAATAAAAATAATAGCTAGATAAAAGGGAATAAAATCTTTGAGATACTGAAAATCAAGAATTTTTCCTATTACTTAGCTAATTTTAAAAATTCAAATCCGATCCTATATCCTAAAACAAGAACTTGCGATTTTTAAGGAGATTTTTTTGAAATAAAATCATTAAACTTTGAAAATACCTTTGCAAGAGTAGAGGATATCTTTGCTAAACTTTAAAAGCTTTTAAATTCTCACTCTCGTTGTAAGAAAAACTCGAGCAAACAGAAATGAGAGGGTGAGGAATAAATTGAAACATTTAAAGAGTTTAACAAACCAAAACAATGGATGGTCAAAGTGGTTTCTGACAAAAGTCTTGGTCAAGGCACATCTTTCATTGTCAAAGATGCTTGCCTTGACCAAGTTTTGAATTTAAAAATTGGAGGGAAAGGAGTAAAGGAGGGAAAGAAAATTGTTACCTCGGCATGAGATCGAGTCCTTTTGGTCGATCTAGGACTCGATCTCATGCCTAAAGTGGCTTAGATCGAGAGGGTTACTCGATTTGTGACTCGATTCAAGGTGAATCGAGCCCTGGATCGATTGGCTCTCTCGATCATTGAGATGTTGGCTCCTCGGCTAAGTTCCTCTGATCGAGCTATGTCCTCGATTTAGGGGTCGATTTAGCATAGATCGAGTGATGGATCGAGTCGAGTGATCGATCAATTTTCAACAAATTTTCCCGAGAGAAATTAGATCGGTCGATCCGATTTGGATCGATCGATCCTTTTTCGTCAAGGTTGATCTTGTCACTCGTTCTCGTCTAGATCGACTGGCTCCTCTCGATTCACTGGCTCGATCTAGCAAAGATCAAGCCAGGATCAGTCGATCTAGCACTCGATCTCTAGCTTTATCTTAACCCCTATTGCCCCTTTTGGAACCCAAAGATAAGGTTTAGATTTCTTATACCTGTTCCTACACACTAAAAACATAAAAACATAAAACTGAAAGAGAAATGAAAGCAAAAATATGTACAAGTTAAACATGGGAATGCCTCCCAAGTGCGCTTTTTTTAACGTCTTTAGCTAGACCTTACTTGGTCTAGGCGGATGGTGGGTCTTGGAGAAGCACCGAGGTACTCTCCTTGTCAAAGCTGTCCGCCAGGTAGGGCTTGACTCTGTGTCCGTTGACGGTGAATGGACTACCACTTCTTCCCATCAGAGTAACAGCTCCATATGGCAAGACCTCTTGAATCATGAACGGTCCGCTCCACCTTGATTTCAGCTTGCCCGGGAAGAGCTTCAGCCTCGAGTTGTACAGCAACACCAGTCCTCCTTCCTTAAGCTCCTTGGCAACCAATTTCTTGTCATGAGCCTCCTTAGTCCGCTCCTTGTAGATCTTGGAACTCTCGTAAGCATTCAACCTCAACTCGTCCAGTTCGTGTAGCTGAATAAGACGCCTTTCCTGAGCCGTCTTGAGATCAAAGTTCAGCCTCTTCACAGCCCACAATGCACGGTGTTCCAGCTCAACCGGGAGGTGACAACCCTTGCCAGAGAGTAGAGTAAAAGGGGTTGTACCAATCGGCATCTTGAAGGCAGTACGGTAGGCCCAAAGAGCATCGTCCAGCTTCACTGACCAGTCCTTCCTTGTTGCTCCAACGGTCTTCTCCAGAATAGCTTTGATCTGCCTGTTAGAGACTTCCACCTGACCGCTCGTTTGAGGATGATACGGTGTAGCCACCTTATGCTTAACCCCATACTTTCTCAAGAGGCTCTCAAAAACCTTGTTTACAAAATGGCTTCCTCCATCACTTATAACAACCTTGGGTACCCCAAACCTTGGAAAGATGATACTCTTGAACAACTTGATCACAACCTTAGAGTCGTTTGTAGGGGAAGCAACAGCCTCAACCCATTTGGAGACATAATCCACAGCTACTAAGATGTACTTGTTGCCGTATGAAGAAGGAAAAGGCCCCATGAAGTCAATACCCCACGCATCGAACACGTCAACCTCGAAGACAGGAACTTGAGGCATTTCATTCCTCTTAGTAATGTTCCCTGCTCGCTGACATGCCTCACAGCTCTTCACAAACTCGTGTGCATCTTTGAAGATAGACGGCCACCAGAAACCCGCTTGCAACACTTTCGTGGCAGTTTTGAATGAAGCGAAGTGTCCTCCGTAGGAAGAGCCATGGCAATGATAGAGGATATCCCTGGCTTCTTCCTTTGTAACACATCTTCGGTACAAGCTGTCTACTCCTCTTTTGTATAGGTAAGGCTCATCCCAAAAGTAGTCACTAGCCTCCCTCAAAAACCTCTTCTTGTGATAGTTGTTGAGATGTGTTGGCTCCTCACCACATGCTAGGTAGTTCACCATATCAGCATACCATGGAAGATCCTCCTCTTTAAAACTCAACACTTCCTCAAACTTTCCTTCTAGCTTCCCACAAACAGCAGTAGTAATCGCCATAAGTTGTTCTTCTGGAAGAGAATCGTCTAAAGGGAGAGACCCGTTGATCCTTAGTCTTGAGAGGTGGTCAGCGACTCCATTTTCTATCCCCTTCTTGTCTTTAATTTCCATGTCAAACTCCTGAAGTAAGAGAATCCATCTTAAGAGCCGAGGCTTAGTGTCTTTCTTTAAGTAGATGTATCGTAGAGCAGCATGATCCGTGTATACAATAGCCTAGGAGCCAACGAGATACGATCTGAACTTCTCAAAGGCGAAGACTACTGCAAGAAGCTCCTTCTCCGTAGTGTTGTATCGTGATTGCGTGTCATCCAAGGTCCTTGAAGCATAATAGATCACATGTAGCTTCTTGTCCTTCTTCTGACCAAGGACTGCTCCTACAGCATAGTCACTAGCATCACACATAATCTCAAAAGGGAGAGACCAGTCTGGTGCTTGGACTATAGGGGCTGACGTGAGGGCTTCCTTGATGGTTACGAAAGCCTTCAAACACTCCTCATCGAATACAAACTCAGCTTCCTTGCATAACAGCCGTGTAAGGGGGCGTGCAATCTTGGAGAAATCTTTGATGAAGCGCCTATAGAACCCTGCGTGTCCCAAGAAGCTTCTAATCCCTTTAACATTAACCGGCGTCTTCAAACCCATCATAACCTCAACCTTAGCCTGATCAACCTCAATACCCCTCTCTGAAATCTTGTGACCGAGCACTATCCCTTCCTTGACCATGAAGTGGCATTTCTCCCAGTTCAGCACCAGGTTTGTTTCTTCACAACGTTTAAGTACCCTGCAAAGATTCAACAAACACGCAGGAAAGGACGCACCATACACAGAGAAGTCATCCATAAACACCTCTACCATCTCCTCTATAAGATCGGAGAAGATCGACATCATACACCGCTGAAAGGTAGCCGGTGCATTACACAATCCAAACGGCATCCTTCGATATGCAAAGGTACCGTAGGGACATGTAAAAGTCGTTTTCTCCTGATCGTTTGGGTGAATAGGTATTTGAAAGAAACCACTATACCCATCGAGAAAACAGTAGTAAGGGTGATTTGCATGTCTCTCAAGCATCTGATCAATAAAAGGCAAAGGGAAATGGTCTTTTCTAGTCGCAAGGTTAAGCTTTCTATAGTCAATACACATTCTATGACCAGTAATGGTCCTAGTAGGGATAAGTTCATCCTTTTCATTCCTTATGACCGTGATCCCTCCCTTCTTAGGCACCACGTGTACAGGTGAAACCCACGTGCTGTCACTTATGGGATAGATCACGTCAGCCTCTAAAAGCTTAAGGATTTCCTTCTTAACAACCTCTTTCAAGTTAGGATTCAAACGCCTTTGATGTTCTACAGAAGTGGCGTTCTCATTATCCAGGTGAATCCTATGAGTGCAAAGCATTGGTGAAAGGCCTTTGATGTCACTTAAAGAGTACCCAATGGCCTTCCTATACTTTCTCAGCTCAGTTAAGAGCGAGTGCAACTCATCATCACTAAGGTTTTCGTTTACTATCACGGGATAGGTGTCATTAGGTCCTAAGAAAGCATACCTTAGCCCTTTTGGGAGCTCCTTAAGGTCCACCTTTGGGGCTAACAGCTCACTCCAGTCATCCTCGTGGCTGTTGTTGTTGTTCTCCTCCCTGGAACTCTCCTTTGAACTCGAGGCATGGCCCTTCAGACTGCTTTCCTCTATCGCTATCCCTTCTGTGATCGAGTCTTCCGGTCGATTCTCCTCTCGATGTCGTCTAGATCGAGCTATTTCACTCGATTCACTTACTCGATTTGATATGGATCGAGTAAGGGATCGAGACGTTGAGTCCATCTCTTGATTGGACTCCAAAATGATCGGGAGGTCTTTCTCGATCGTCAACTCGATTGTTTCTTCTGATCGAGCATCATTCTCGATCTGTTGGTCGATTGTTGCACCGGATCGAGTTGGGTTCTCGATTGGCTTGTCGATCTGACTCCTGGATCGAGTGATAGCGTCGATCTCGGGGTCGATTTCTAGCCAACATCCTTCTTCATTCTTGATGATTCTCCTCGAATCTAGCAGGTTCACGTACTCTTGGGTCCTTTGGTCCACATAGCCAAACTCTCCTGGCTCCTTAGTGAGTGCTAGCTTCAAATGGTCTTCTAAAGCTAGCTCTTCCAGCAACTCATCCGCCAAGGCATCCATCGTTTCGATATAGAAAGCTTGTCCTTCAATGGTTGGCTTCTTTAGAACCTCGTTGATGTCAAAGTCTAGCCTGATCTCTTTCCCCAAATGCAAGGCAATCTTCCCATTCTTCACGTCTATTATGGCTCCGGCGGTTGCGAGGAATGGTCTCCCTAAGATGAGTGGGTCTTTCGGCTCCTCGTCCATCTCCAGCACTACAAAAGTCTGTAGGTACATTCACACCACTGATTCGCACCGGTAAGTCTTCGAGCAGCCCTACCGGTAATCTCACGCTCCTATCAGCCAGCACCAATGAGATCCGACATTCCTTTAACCGAGTGAAACCAAGCTTCTTAGCCACGGAGTGAGGCATCAAGTTTATGCTAGCTCCGAGATCACACAAGCAACTCTTGAACTCTAGAGGACCTAAAGCACAAGGTATGGTGAAGCTTCCCGGATCTCCCAGCTTCTTAGGCACTATCTCCTTATGAATAACCGCGCTACACTCTTCGCTTAGTACAAGCACCTCTTTGCTTTCTTTGTTCTTCTTCACAGGGTGTCCTTGAAAAACTTGGCGCACTTGGGCATCATAGCGAGACAGTCTACAAGAGGCAACTTTATCTCCACGTCTCTCAAGTGCTTCTCAAACAGGATCCGGTGTTTCTCTATTAACTGCTTTTTGAAACGACCCGGGAATGGCAACTTTGGTACGTAAGGTGGGGGCACGTAGTCATCCTTTTCCTTGGTGGTTTTCTCAGCCTTTTTCTCAATGAATGCCTTGTCACCTCTTCTCGGTCCTTGGATCCATACGTTGTCAAAGTTTATCTCCTCATTATCAGCTGAAAGTTTACCCTCCCCCTCTTGAATTACAACGTCCTCGTTGTTCTTGGTAGAGACCGGAGGCTCAAGCTCTTTGCCACTTCGTAACGTAATAGCATTGGCATATTCCTTGGGGTTTTGCTCACACTTTCCCGGGAGGCTGTTCTGTCCACTCGTGCTTGCCTTGCCCTTCTCCAGCTGCTTTATTTTGTTGTTGAGGTTTGTGATTTGAGTGGAGAAGTCGGTTAAGGATGAATCTTGCCGAGTGTTCATTTCAGCGAACTTCTATTTGTAGAAGCTTGCCCTTGTATTAGCTGTTGGAACATTGCTTGAACCGGATCAACTTGTTGTTGCATCGGTTGTTGTTGCTGTTGAGGTGCAAAGCCCGGAGGGTAGTTGGTAGTATAACCCTTGTTTTGTTGTTGTTGCCCTTGACCTTGGAAATTGCCTTGCCCTTGACCTTGGAAACCACTGCTCGGTTGAAAACCTTTGTTGTAGGGGTTGAAAGGCTTAGCTTGTTGAGCAGGGTACACTTGATCTTTAGGGTTGGCTACATTTGTGTTTCGGTAAGAGAGGTTGTTGTTTTGGTAGCCTTGGTTGTAGCCTTGAGACTTGTAGTTGTTTTGTCCGGCTACCCAATTTGCTTCTTCTTGGCTTAGCTCTAACTCCTCTTGGTTTTCATCAGCTTCACCAACGAAGTGAACATGCTTCTGGTTAGCTAAAACCAACTTGTCAATCTTCTCATGCAACGATTTGAGCTCCTTCTTGTGAGACTCTAATTCTGATCCCCTCGGTGCTCGGTCATAATCCTCAGCATAGTTTCCATCACTCAACGCCAGGTTCTCTATCAGCTCCATACCCTCTTCTACTTCTTGACCGAGGAAGTTCCCTTTGCTAGCTGTATCAAGCAACTACCGGATCTTTGGTGAAGCCCCTCGGTATATGGTACTGAGTAGAGTCTCCTCACTGAACCCGTGATGAGGGCATTGGATCGTGTAATCTTTGAAACGCTCCATAGCCTCATTGAATGTCTTATTGTTCCTTTGAGTGAAACCGCTGATTTCGCTTCTCAACCGAGCAGTCCTGGTGCTTGAGAAGAACTTTGAGAGGAAAGCCTTCTTACATTCAGCCCATGATGTGATGGTGCCTTGTGGGAGGGTCTTCTCCCAATGTCTAGCTTTGTCGCCGAGTGAAAAGGGGAAGAGACGCAGCTTGAAGGCATCTTCTGATATACCGTTGATCTTAATCATTCCACATACTTGCTCGAAATTGTCCAAGTGCTCCAAGAGGTCTTCCATTGCTAAGCCGTGAAACTTGTTGTTTTGCACCATAGATATGAACCCCGGCTTGATCTCAAAGTTATTGTTTTGTACCGGAGGAGGAGTGATCCCAAACCTATTGTGGTGGGTATTGGGAGCATCTCCGGCTCCTATGATCCTCGGAGGTCTAGCCGCGTGTTTGATCTCTGACTCTTCTTTGCCGTGAGTGACCAAGCTGATGAATGTTGTCTAAGGGTTGTAGAAGATTGTTGTCTCCCCTTGAACGAAGATTCATGTACCTGAAAACACACGGTTTAGAGTAGTAGGATTAGTAACTTGAAAAAGGTAAAGACTTAGTCTTTGCTAAGACCCAAATCTCTATGTTCTCTAAGCAACCTAGAATGGCAACGACGCCATTTGATAAACGCTTTTCTTATGGTCTAATGCAGCAGAGAGGTTATCAAAACTCTAATGCAAGCAATGTTGTAGTAAGGCAAGCAGGAGAGTGTCAATCCACTTCTAGATGATAGAGAATCCACAGAGAATGCAAGGCTAAGACAAATCTAAGCAAATGAGACAGTCTATGAGAAATAATCTAAAAACTAAATGCAACAACCTAAATGGAGTGAAACCTATTTTAAAAATACTAGAAAGGAAGTAGTTACCACGAGGAACAAACAGATAAATTAAAGAGAAGAGCTTCGAATTGTTAAAATTTGACTAGTGGATCGACCACAAGATCGACCACTAGATCGAGCAGAAACGATCGATCTCGTCTAAAACCGTAAGAACAATGAATCTAAAGACCAGGATGCTATCAGGTAACAAGCTAAAGATGATATGAGACGTAAATATGCTAGAAGAAAGGGCTTGAGGGTTCAGATTCATATAAGGGGTTTCAAGGAACGATCTTGGGTTTGAAACTTTGGATCGACTCACTTGGTGAGGATCTCTAAGCCTCGAAAACAAAACAAGATCTATCCGTGGCTTTTGGTATAGATCACTCTTTCATCCTCTCCTCCAAACCCATGGCTTTTGGTGGAAAGAGAGGTCGAAAGGCAAGGAAAACAGATTTCGAACAATGGCTTAACTAGTCCCCCAAACTTCCATGGCTTTTGGGAAGGGGTAACTAGTCTCTAAGGTGAGATCTTCTGAGGCCCCTGGATCCTGTCAAGGTAAGGGACTTCTCGGATCATGAAGCTCTTGGCGTGAGAGTCTTCAAGCATTAAGCTTTCAACACCTTAGAAGAGATAGCCTTAAAAACGTTTAGAAAACAAACCAAGATCGAACCTTTTCTACCCCGTAATCCTCTCAACCCCTAACCCAAAGTAACTACTCACTACACATAAAGTAAATCAAACGATAAACATGAAACAACGACTAGATTAAACGAATAGGTTCGAGAATACAAAAGCTTGAGAAGAAAACTGGTTTAACAATGGTGTTCTTCCGAAAACGAGAGAGAAAACTTGTAGGAAAAAGTTAGAAATCCCCAAAAGTTATCGAAAAAGCATTCGCCGCCTTGCCTAAAATGTCAAAACAGTCCAATGGTCCCCCCTTCGCTAACAGCCAAAAACGGTTGAAAGGACAGAGATCGACCATTGGATCGAATTGTTCTATCGATCATATCCGGCCATCGTGTCTTCGGCTCGATCCGGGTCTCGATCTTCTTCGGTGAATTGAGTGCTGCATCCGATCTCGGTATCAATATTTGGGAGGATCAAGTGGTGTACTCGATCCGGCTCTCGCTCTGCATGGCGTCATTTACGTCCGTACCGATACATCGATTGCTTCACTCGATCTCCATCTCGATCATTATCCTTAGATCGCCTAGTTGGCTCGATCTTCTGGTCGATCAACTCCTAGATCGACCGGCCATGCTCGATCTGCTCCTCGATCACTGGTCCTTAGCACACTCCCGAGCTTCCATGAACTGCTACATCGGCCTCCACACCTCCACGAACCTCCGTGTCTCCAAAGCAACCAGAAACAACCTGGAATGGATGCAAAATGCAGAGAAAATGCATATGCTGATGCAAGAGTGCTCTAGGACCCTAAGTGATGCAATCTAGCCTAAAACATGATGCAAATGCATGAAAAACTACCTAATGAGTATGCAGAATGTATGCAATATGCAATGATATCAATCATTTGGGTGAATTGGTATCTGAATGAAACCGTTATACCCATCAAGAAAAAAGTAGTAAGGGTGATTAGCAAGTCTCTCAAGCATTTGATCAATAAAAGGCAAAGGGAAATGGTCTTTCCTAGTCGCAAGGTTAAGTTTCCTATAATCAATACACATCCTATGACCAGTGATGGTTCTAGTAGGGATAAGCTCATCCTTTTCATTCCTTATGACCGTGATCCCTCCCTTCTTAGGCACCACGTGTACAGGAGAAACCCACGTGCTGTCACTTATGGGATAGATCACGTCAGCCTCTAAAAGCTTAAGGATTTCTTTCTTAACAACCTCTTTTAAATTAGGATTCATCGTTTTCTGAAAGCACTTGTTCTCTAAAAATCAACTCTATCAACTTGAACTTTAATTTGGACTTTTAATTATCATGTCTTATGCATTGAAAAGTTATTTCATGGCTACCATATACATATTTCGATCTTCTTTTTCCTTTCTACCACTGTTGTTGATCCAAGTAGCTGATCCTCATATGGGACATTTAATCCACACACTTAACCAAAACCTCCTTTTGAGCCTAAACACTATCTTGAGAGATGTGAGGCATTTGCATTACATTTTCAATTTTGTCTTGGCAAAAAGTGTTAGGAATAAGGCTGGCAATAATAAGCTCTCCTGTAGATATCAGATTGCATCTTGAGCTTGATTCTTGGATAGGAGTTTTGGGTTAAAAGGGTAGTGTAAGTGGTTTGAACTTCATGTATATATGTTTTGAAAGAAAAGGAAAAAGTTTGATATGGTATAAAAAGGGAAACAGTCTAGAGTTGTGATTAAGTAAAGGGAAGAAAGAGCTTTAAGTGTAAAGAAAAAAGGCGTGAGCAACAAAGCTCAGAAAGGTCAAAAGAAGGAAAATCGGACCAAGAGCAATCCACCAAAGATGATGAAGATGCCAATGCAATAAAGAAGAGCAAGTCCCATCCAAAAAGAAGCAGCCACACAAGCTAAAAGAAGAAGTTTCCCCAGCAATGAAGAAGGGTAAAGGGTAGAGTTTAGGAAAATGGTAGACTTAGGGGCTCACTTTTGGGTTTAGAAGTGCTTAGGATTCACCTTTGGGTGGAAGGGAGCTTTGAATTGCATGTATAAGTGTGCTTTTACCTTTAGCATTTTGCCTAAGATGGAATCTTTTTCATTGAGTTATCCCTTATGTTTAATAACCCTTTGCTAAAATGAGATCATTTTTATCTCATAACCTTACCCTTTAAACCAAATGTCTTCACTTGATTTGCATAAGCATGATTCATGTTCTGAGCTTAATTGAATGTTAAAGAGTTGGTTGATTTGAGCATTTGCCTAAGTTGAAGTTTGAGATCATTTTGAAACATGATGAGCATGGCTAGATTCATTAAAGTAAAGCTGATTAAGTTTGCATCCCACAACTAGGCACTTAAGCATTGACACCATCTCTTTACCTTTGCACTTTTGGAATCTGAATGCCCACCTTCAAACCTCACTCTCCCACTTGTTCTTATTTGCTTAAGGACAAGCAAAAGGCAAGTGTGGGGGTGTTTATATCTCTTCTATTTACACCATTTAGGCTTGCATTTAGTACATGTTTTGGTTCTCTTTTGCATGTTTTCCTTAGCTTTTGTCCCATTTTCTTCTCCTTTTAGACTTAGGTTGCATTTAGGATATAGTTTGCATATTTCTTGCATTATGGATGTTTTTAGGTGCTTATGGAGCTAAAAAGAGCTTTGAGGAGCTTTGAGGATGATCCAGGAAGCTAGCTGGGTCAAAAGGAGCTAAAGGGACCAAGGCAGACGATCTCTGCAGAGCTTATCGGTATGCGCACAGAGGATATCGGTCAAGGAGTGACCGATACAAGGCGTAACGATCAAGAATATCGGTCATGGAGTGACCGATACAAGCAGTATCGATCAAGGGTATCGGTCAAGAGTGATCAATATAAATGCACCGTGTATATTTTTGTCACTGTATCGATCACTTTCCAGACCGATATGATTCGTATCGATCAAGCCCAGACCGTTACGACTGATCGATATGAACCCAGTCCGAGCTTGTTTTATTTACATTTTTGCCATTACTCTAGGGCTTCTTTTTTTTGCCTATAAATAGGCCTTTTTCTGGAATTTTCGAGAAGTCTTGTCAATTTACTGTTCTTAAGCATTTTTCTTTGAGTTTGTAAGACAAATCTTTTTCTTTATTTAATATAAGTTGGTATTTTCCTTTAATCTTTCTTTAATCTCTCTTTTAATCATGATTATCATCTTTTCCTCTTGTGATTTGGTGATAAACATGGGTATTAGTGAGTAGTTTGCTTAGGGTTCTTAGATGTGGTAGATTAAGAAAATTTAGGGATTGATTCAGGTTTGTTTAGTGCTTCATTATATGGGTTCCTCTCTATTGATCTGTTTTTGAACTAGATTTGTCTTGATCACAGTTATCTAGAATTTAGGCTTTCTCTTATGCCCACCAAGTCTTTGATGAAATACTGATCTTGTTTAATAGAGGATTTGCTGGCCTTGGCTCAAGATATTGACTGTTTGAGGAGCATTTTGACTTGAATAGAATTGTTTATTAATGCTTGCTGAATGTTTTAGCACTAATGAGAATTAGTTCTTGTTAAGATGTTTAGCAAATGGCTATTTTACAAGACATTGGATCTAGCTTTCTTGATTATGAACTCTATGTCTAGGAATCACCATTGCCAGCTTGTTTGCTTAATCAGTGCTGTTTGAAACAGCCTTAGTTAGTCTCTAGATTCTCCAAGGTCAATAACCACATCTAGGAACTTGCTTTTCTCCTTTGATATATTTCGGAATTGCTCTGTTTTGCTTATTTAATCTTGTTTAAAATTGCCTTTTTTCCTTGTTCTCTTTGTTGCTTGATCATCTTAGGGTGATAGATTGGTTTCTTAGGCAACAAAAGCCTTCTATGCTTGCTTGACATAAGGATTTTTACTCATAACTCTATTGCTTTCAACAAACCCATTTGGATTGACATAAAACCCTTGCAATACTACAATTGATTCACATAGAGGGGTGATTGATTGAGACTTAAAAACCTCTGTATCAGGTACCTCTAATCAATGCCTCTGAAGAAGATACCCAACAACTGAACTTTATTGTAGCCATGATGTGGACAGTCTCTCTGATATAACTTGAACATCAGTCATGCTGTCTTGAAAGGTTCTGTAGGACCTTTAGAGATAGAAGCAATTTTTGTCCTCAACTCCTCTGATCTTGCGTCATCATAAAAGTTGTTGAGAAAAGTGTTCTTGGTGTCCTCCCAATTGGTCAAAGAGCCAAGCTGTAATTGTTTCAGCCAAATAGCTGCATCTCCTCCCAAAGAGTAGGGAAATAGATTGCAGAATAAAAAATCATTGCTGACTCCATTAGCTTTAACACCAGTAGCCAGATCCTTGAACTTCTCTATGTGGTCCATAGGATGCTCATGTGGAAGCCCATGAAAAGGGTGCTGACCCACAAGCTGGTAGTAGGCAGGCTTGGGTTCGAAGTCATTTCTCTGAAAGGCAGGAGGGCGGATTGCAGCTCTATTTGCATAGAACTGATCAGGCCTGTTGTAATCTCCAAGGGTCCTCTGTTGAAAACGTCCAGCAGCATTTCCAGCAGCTTGTTGTTGCACATTCGGAGTAACTGGTGGCACGACTTGTTCCTCAATCACAACGCCATTCTCATATATCCTCTGCGCTTCCTCATTCCATATGTTTCCTTCCTTGTCAACTAAATAACCCTCAGCATCTGTCTTCAAAACAATTGGTCCAACCATCTTAGTTTGCTTCTTGGCTTTTCTGATGGTTCTTCACAAGCTCTTTCTCTTTGTTGCTTCGGGTACTACGATTATGCATACACCTGAAACAGACAGCAGAGAAGTAGCAGAAAGTTAGCGAATAGAAGGTAAAAGCTTAATCAAAATTCTAAAACTAAAAATCTGAAGGTAATAACTAATTCCCCGGCAACGGCGCCAAAATTTGATATGCTCAAACTATCCCTTAGAGCTACTCTCAAAAAAAGAGATCATTGTAGTACTTAGGGGTCAAATCCAAAAGGACTTAAGAATATAACTCAACAGACTTTAGGTTCAAATGTAGCTAAGCAGATCGATAATAAGTAAAATCAAATGGCAAATAAAAATAACAAAAGCAGGAGGGGATTGCAAGTTCTTAAAATCAACGAGACGAGGCGCTAGGCAATGGGAAATTCGCAGATTGACATAAACCGCAGACTACATATTGAAAGGATTGTTTGTTAAAACTGTTGTAAAACTCGAAAACACGAATGTAAAACCACTCGACTTTCGTCGCAGAGATTATCTATGATCAGATTATAGAATTCCAAATTCCTTTGCAAATTATAACAACCTAAACAAGCATTATAGTTCAAGTTCGATATGTTCACAAAATCACTAATCCAAATTCCTTTGCAATTAGTTATTTTGCTCATCTAAGAAAGTTTGGTGATTAATAATGTTTCCACATCTATTAAACAACCTAATATCTGATTTCTAGGTGATCAATCTTAAAATTGTGTTAAAGCAATCTAGATGAAGAACCAAATGATTTATCCTTCCAGTATTGCAGTTCTAACAATTCATTATCAACCTTTAAATAACCTAAAACCTAACTAGCAAATTACTCAGACATAGAAATTGAAGCACAAATCATGACTGAATAATTTTGCATAAAAAGATAGAGTAAAAGACAAAGGGGGTTCGAAATTCTTCTCTAACAGAGTACAGATTTGTCTCCTTAAAAGCTCTGAATCTAATCTCTCTCTTAGTCTCAATGAAAACAAAATAATGGCCTAACAATGGCTCTCAAAACGTAAATACATCTCTAAACATGACTGGGGCAAGTTTGCAAAAATAGGAAACTTCTGGGCCAAGTTGCAATTCTTCAAACAGGAGTAAAGATTTGTCTCCTTATAAGCTCTGAATCTAATCACTCTCTTAGTCTCAATGAAAACAAGATAATGGCCTAACAATGGCTCTCAAAACCTAAATACATCTCTAAACATGACTAGGGCAAGTTTGCAAATAATAGGAAACTTCTGGGCCCAGTTTCAATTCTTCAGAGAGTTTTTAAGGCTCCTTTACGCGTCCACGATTGGTGTCGATCGACACCAAGGAGTGGTGTCGATCGACACTGTGCTCCATAATGCTCTCCGACTTGGTCTTTTCAGCATCAGCTTCAATATAGCTCCAAAAGGCTCCAAAAGGCTCCAAAATCCACAATTATGCTCCAAACGTACCTAGACCTGCAAAGACTCGAAAGGACTTGAAAAATACCAAAAAGACTCTATAAACAGGACTTATAGCATGGTCAAAAACCTATAAAAACCATGATATATCAGAAATGCAAGTATGATGCATGGTTATCTAATCAAAATGCAAATGCAAATGCAATCATTAGCTCATCATACACTCACCCCCCAAACTTAAATAACACAATCTCTTTGTAATAAAATGGTGAAGAGAATGCTCACAAGCTCAAGAATGCAATCGCATAAAACTTTAAAAAAATGTGTGGTATTTACAATGGTTTGAATGGTGTACCTTACGTCAGATGGTGGAGTGGTGAGATGCTGAGCTTTCAGTGACATGGGAAGGAGAGGCGTCTTCCTTAGTTTGAGTTTCCTGCCTGGTTCTTCTTTTCTTTCCTTTGCTCCTTGAAACCAGTACATGAGAAGAATGCCTTGGTGGTTCGGTTGGTTGTGCTCTTGGCCTCTCAACGATGTGGAAGGAGTGCCTCTCATGAACTGTGGCAAGAGGCTCATCCTCAGACATGCTATCACCATCTGATCCTTCTCCTTCTAGTTCGGTTTGAACAGCTGTATCAGTCTTCTTCTTGGTTGAAGAAGATCCTCCCAACTTCTTTTTCAGCTTCTTCACCTTCTTCTTAAGAAAGTCAACCGACTTCTTACTCGCCTTAACTGACTTCATGAGGCCTCTTATTGCCTTGTCCTGGAAGTTTTTCCACCTTTGAAGGAGCCTTATTTGCATATGAGAAGCTCTTGATGCTTCAGATGTGTATATCACATTGTAAGGATCAAAGTCATAGGGGTGGCTATCATAGTCTTGGTGCTCCAATCATTTTCCTTCTTGCTCTTGAACCTCTTGGTTCCCTTCATCATCTTCTTCGACATCTGAGTCTCTCACTGTGCTGATGTTCCTCACTTTGCTCGGTCTCATCAAGGGCGGTTCACTTCATGGATCATACAACTCATCCACACTTGGCATGAAGCGGATGCTCTCAAAAGAGGTAAAGCTTGTCAAGTTTTGCTTGGGCACTGGAATCTTCTTCTTCTCTTCATCAAGCTCAAACTGATAGGCATATCCTGTCTCCATAGCTCTATAGAGATAACCGATCTTGCCAAGGTAAGGGACATCAATGAAATTCATCCCCACTTCCGGTTCTCCAAGTTCCACACCAGGGCCATGTAAGATGGGTGTGATCAAGCCTTCAATGGCTAGCTTTGGCTTCTTATCAGTTGTGTTGTAAGCCCACTGCAGGCTAGAGAGGAATTTCTTCATGAAGATAGTGATCAGTCCCACTCCTAAGCGCTCACGAGCAATCTTCCCATGCCTTGTTTCCACCATAGTATTCTTCAAGCCTTTCACCAACAAGTCCGTATATTCTTCTTGCACCATGTTCTGTTCTTTCCTGTAGAAGAGTGTGTTTGTGATTGAAACCAGGGTTTTTGAGGCCCTTGTAAGCAAGATAATCCTAGCTCTCTAATCAGTTGTAGTATAGAGATCAGGTGTCAAACACACTTGTGAATGTGAGATGCAAACAATGCTGTAAGCTAAGCAATATGGGGTTTTAATTATACAAGAGTAACTCCAACAACCTAGCAATGAAATAAAGGAAAAACAGAACTGAGATGCAAGTAATCAAAGACTAAGCAAGATGAATCTAAAGCAAGAACTCAGCAGGAATGAAACTAGGCAATATGAAGACTGAAATTAAGCAAGGGAAAGAAACTAAGCAAAGCAGTTTTAAGACAATTAAAGGAAAGCAAGATCTAAGGTACTAAGCAATAACGGTCAACTGGTTTTCAAGAGTGACTAAAGGGATATCTAAACAAAGGCGAACAACAAATGGTTTTTAGCCAAGTCTTGATCTTGCTTAGTTTCTTAAGTGTTCTTTCATATTTGTATGACAAGATCTTCTTTTTAATCTAAAGTTTTGTATTTACATC
The DNA here is from genome assembly GCA_911865555.2 of Thlaspi arvense. Lineage (NCBI taxonomy): Eukaryota > Viridiplantae > Streptophyta > Magnoliopsida > Brassicales > Brassicaceae > Thlaspi > Thlaspi arvense. The sequence goes on from OU466862.2 coordinate 36,446,824, forward strand.
ATTAAATCTTCTCTAATCTCCCTCTTAATCATGTTTAACATCTTTTCCTCTTGTGATTTGGTGTTTTCCATGATGATGAGTGAGTAGTCCTTTTAGAGTTATTAGATGTGGTAGATTAGGGGAATTTAGAGGCTTGATTTGGGTTTGTTAGTGTTTAATTAGGTTGATTCCTCTATATTAATTTGTGTTTAGGCTAGATTTTTCTTTATCACATGAATCTAGATTTGGGCTTCATCTTATGCCCACTAAGTGTTTAATGAAATGCTGATCTTGTTTGGTAGAGGATTTACTGGTCTCAGCTCAAGAGATTGACTGTCCGAGAAGTATTTTGGCTTGAATAGAGTTGGTTTTGCATGCTTGTTGATTGTTCTAGCACTAATGAGAGTTAGTTCTTGTTAGGATGATTAGCAAATGGTTATTTATCAAGAGATTGAATTTAACTTTCTTGATTGTGAACTTTATACCTAGGAATTAGCATTGCTTGCTTGTGTGCATTGTCAATGATGTTCGAAACAGTCTTGCATTGCCTTTGAATTCCCCAAAGTCAATAACCACATCTAGGAGCTTGTCTTTTGTTATCTGAATTTTTAACTTGCTTTAGTTCTCTCTTTTTGTTGCTCTGTTTTGCTTTGAATCATTGCTAAGTTATCTTTAAGATTCTGCTTGGTCTTGGTTCTATTAGGTTGATAGTTTAGTTGCTAAGCAAAAATCTTCTCTGATTTCACTTGACTTGAGGCTTTCCGCTCATAATTCTATTGGCATCTATTCATAACTCCTTTGGATTGATAAAAACCCTATACTCTACTACAACTTATTAGTACAAGGGTGATTGACCAAGAGACTCAAAACCCTTGTATCAATTTGGCGCTGTTGCCATTGAGGTTATTGTTTGGATCATTAGAATTTGTGGTATCTCTAAAATCAGATTTTATTTGTATTTGGTTACTAATAGTCTTTCCCTCTCATTGCTGTTTTCAGGTGTATGAACCTTAGATCAAGAAGCTCTAGCAACTTAGTGGATTTCATAGACAACATTAACTTGCTAGACAGAGGTCAAAGGGCAAGGAGACTAAGGGAAAGACAGCAGCACTTTGAGAGATTAGGGATGAACATCCAAGATCAAGGTATTGATGACATGAGGTTTCAAGGACCTCAAGGAGCAGCTGGTGCTCAAGGTTAACAGGGCCAACAAGGAGTTCAAGGACTGCAAGGAGAGCAAGGTCCTAGAGGAGCAGCTCTTGATCCAAGAACAATCAGACCCATTGGAGCAGGAGATGCGCCCAATGCTTACAACAACAGAACAGGAATCCTGCCTCCAGCTGTTCAGTACAACAATTTTGAGATCAAGTCTGGTCTGATCTCCATTGTACAAGGAAGCAAGATTAATGGAGTCAGTGAAGATGGTTTTAAGTTGAGGCTCTTCCCATTCTCTCTATGAGACAAAGCTCATCAATGGGAGAAGAATTTACCTCAGAGGAGCATCACAAGTTGGGATGAGTGAAGAGAGCATTCTTGGCCAAGTTCTTCTGTACTTCGAGGACAGCTAGAATCAGGAATGAAATCTCTGGTTTTGCTCAAAAGAACAATGAGAGTTTTGGTGAAGCATGGGAAAGGTTCAAAGGGTACACAATTCAGTGCGCACACCATGGGTTTTCACAAGCTTCACTCCTTTCCACTCTCTCCAGGGGCGCTCTTCCAAAGATAAGAATGCTTTTGGGTACAGCATCTAATGGTAACTTTCTCTCTAATGATGTTGATGAGGGAATGGAACTTGTTGAGAATCTAGCAAAATCAGATGGGAAGTATAATTAGGAGTTTGATATAACTCCTAGGAGTGCTAAGGATGAACTGGAGTCTAACAGGAAGGACATCAAGGCTGTACATGAGAAGATTGATCTGTTGTTAAGTGAAAGGAAGGAAGTTAGTTTTGTTGGTGACTTGGTTCAGATTGAAGATCAAGATGCTTGCCAAGTTGAAGAGATGAACTATCTTGTGAACCAAGGAGGTTACAATGGTTATGGGAACTACAGGAGCAATCCTAACCTCTCTTACAGGAGTAAAAATGCAGCCAATCCTCAAGATCAGGTCTACCCACCTCAACAACAACAACAAGCTGGTGAAAGACTTTTTGTGCCTTACAACAACAGCAATCAAGGCTTTCAACAAAGGAACAACAACTTCCAGCCTAGAGCACCTTTCAATCCTCCAGGATTCAATGCTCAAGCACCAGCTCAAGCCTCTTGCAGCACTCCAGACTGCGAAATCAGGAGTCTCATCGAACAAGTGCTTCAAAATCAGATCAATGCTACCTTGGAGATAAACAAGAAGTTTGCTGAAGTGCACAACTATATAGACTCTATTCATGTAGAGTGCACAAACAACTTTGATGGTCTAGCTGCAAGAGTGAAAACTTTGGAGAACAACAAAGAAGTAGCCAGTGGACCACACCCCCAAGGTAACCTTCCAGGAAAGTGTGAGATCAATTCCAAAGAGAATTGCAAAATTGTTGGTTCTCAAGATGCTTTCATCACTGAGGAAGAAGCTATTATTGAAGAGTTCTTGTTAATGTTCAATGTGGACATTGATGAACAAAGTGAGGGGAAAGACCTTGTCCAAGTCTCTGATGGCTAAGAAGGAGGTTCCTTGCTGGGGGGCGGGGGGGGGGGGGGGGGGGGGGGGGGGGGGTATGGCTCGTGCAGTGCATATCGGCTTCCTTGCTCGATGCTGGACCTCGACGCAGACCAACGGCTTAGATTCCTCGTGCTGATCCTCTTCCTCACGTCTTACGGCTTACATCGAGCCCACTCCATGGAGGTTTTGCTCGATATACTTGCTTCATATGGAAAAACTTTGCAAAAGCTCCTTTTCTGACATCATCTTCAAACATGAGCTACTTCCACTTCCTTCCGAACTCCAAGAATCTCTAAAAACACCTGAAAACCACCACTAACATGCCCATATAAGCAAATGTATGCAATCCTAAGCTAAATGCATGCCATATTGATTCTAAGTGCAAATGATACTAAAATGCTAAACTATAATGCAAAAACAGAGGAAAAGATGCATGAAATGCAGCCTAAAATGCTCTAAAATAGCAAGCTATCAACACCCCCACACTTAACATGGTGATGAGGTTTTAAATGGGAACTCATTTCTCCAAAAATGCTAACGATAAATCAAAATGAAGTCCATGTTCTTAATTCTCGAGTGCACTTGATGGAAGAATACTTTAAACACTTAGCCAGTTTCATCACAAAGCAAGAATGATCACAATGCTATCAACCTACACATGCTTATCGAATCAAACAACCTTTTTAACATTCAATTAGGCTCAAACCATGAATCATGCCTATGCAAATGCAAACGAGTCATTTGGCTAAGGGACAAATCTTAGTGGAATGAAATGATCCCACTTCTCAAACTGGTTTTGGAGTTTATAGGGTTCTCTCAAGGAAAAGCATGGTTGTGCTTTGGCGAAATGCTAAGGGTCAAAGAACAACTTACACATACAAAGGAAGACTCCCATCTACCCAAGACCTATAAGATATGTTTCTAACTGTAGCCTATCAACGTAAACCTGCCTGAGCTACCCTTTTTAAGAATTTAAACCCGTTTTAAAAAAAAAAAAAACTCTTCTCTTTCAAGCGCTTTGGAGGACACTTCTTCCTTTGAACTTCAAGTGGTGGCGATTTGCTTCTTTTGAGTTTGCTGATATCTCTTGTATCTACAGCATTTAGGCTTGCATTTAGTACATGTTTAGGTTCTCTTTTGCATGTTTTCCTTATCTTTTGTCCCATTTTCTTCTCCTTTTAGACTTAGGTTGCATTTAGGACATAGTTTGCATTTTCCATGCATTATGGATGTTTTTATGTACCTATGAGATAAGAGGAGCATTGGAGGAACTTTGGGGATGATCGAGGAAGCTAGTTGGGCCAAGAGGAGCAAAAGGGACCAAGACAGACGATCTCTACTGAGCCTATCGATTAAGGCACAAGATCTATCGGTCAAGGAGTGACCGATAGGATTCCTATCTACCAGGCCTATCAGTCAGTGAAGTGACCAATAGCAGTGCACCGTTTATATTTCGGTCACCCTATCGGTCATCTTCCAGACTAGGTTCCACTTAAGCAAAGGTTGAAATCATTTCAAAACATACTTCAGTCTCAAATAAAGCTCACACAAATGCAAATACCAAAATTGGTTCAACTTTATTTCTAGTTCAACACCAAATGCACCAAAGGATTAAAAACAAGGGCTTCATTTTCATAAATTACTAACACTAACAAAGATGTACTATCATAGTTTCCAATTTAAACAGGAAAGCTAGTCCTAAATGAATGCATGAAGTCTAAATCCTATATGAATGCATGAAAATCAAACTCTTTTTGTGAAGCAATTTTTGAAAAAAATTCAATTTTTTGGTTTTTCTATGTCCTAGATGCTATGTAAACATGATGCATGGTTTCTATTCTAATATGCAAATGCAAGTGCAAGCATCAGTCTATCATACACCCTCCCCCACACTTAAATTACACAGTGCCTGTGTTATAAAAATGCTAAGGAGAGTGCTCACTAACATCAAGCAAACAATCGCATGAAAAAAAAAACAATTGTGTTATTTACAATGGTTACTGTGGTGTACCTTACTTCATGTGGAGGAGTGGTGAGAGTTTGAACTCTCAATAGCGTGGGAGGGTGAAGCTTCTTCCTCTGATAGAGTTTTCTGTCTAGCCCTTCTCTTTTTTCCTTTCCGCCTTAGAGCAGCTACATGAGATGAATGTCTGGCCGGTTGAGCAACATATGATCTTGGCCTCTCTCTTGGACTGTGGCCTCTGGTGTGTCCTCAGACATGTCCTCATCATCAGATTCTCCTCCTTGTGGCTCTGCTTGGGCCGCTTAATCAGTTCTCTTGGCTGATGAAGATCCTCCCAACTTCTTCTTGGGCTTCCTCACTTTCTTCTTCAATGAGTTAACCGATTTCTTGCTTGTTTTAACTATCTTCAGCAAGCCTCTAATGGCCTTATCCTGGAAATGGTTCCACCTCTGAAGAAGCCTAATGTGCTCTTGTGCAGCCTTTGAAGCTTCAGATGTGCAGATCAGATCATATCATAGTCTTCATGTTCTTCCTCCTCTATCCCTTGTGCTGACCCTCTTGTTCTTGATGCTGCTCTTCAATGTCTTCTTCCACATCTGAATCGTTGATGGTGCTCATGTTCTTGACCTTGCGTGGCCTCATCAATGGTGGGTCAGTCCTTGGGTCATAAGGCTCATATGCTGTTGGCATGAATCCAATATTCTCATCAGTGGTGAAGTTAGCGAGGCGCTGCTTTGGCAAGATGATCTTCCTCTTCCTGTTTTCCAGCTTAAACTGATAGCAAAATCTGGTCTCAACAGCTCCTGAAAAGTATCGATCATACTGAGATAAGGGACATCAAGGAAGATCATGCTAACATCTGGTGTGCCAAGCTCAACTTCAGCACCAAGCAAAATATGAGTGATCATGCCTCCAATGGCTATCTTAGGCTTCTTGTCTCTTGTGTTGAAAGCCCATTGTTGGCATGATAGAAATTGCTTCATTAGTATTGTCACAAGACCAACTCCTAAGCGCTCTCCCTGAATCTTCCCATGCCTTGTCTCCATCAAAATGTTCTCAGGCCATTCACAAGCAACCCCATCTCTTCTTCTTTGACCATACTCTGCTCTTTTCTGTAGAAGAGTGTGCTGGTGAGGACCCTATCAACATATCTGATAGCTGGATGGCGGATTCTAGCACTCTTCAGATGACCAGCTTTATATGCGTCATTCGCTATCTCCTCCCACACATGCCTTAGCTCATCATGCTTGAAGCGTATGTTTTGTGCTCTTGAGCCTTCCATTTCCAATGTCTTCTTCTCCTTCATTACATTCTTCATCAAACTTGTAGAAGTAGACTTTGAAGGTTGCAAGGAACTCACAAGAAAGTTGCTTATAAGTTGGATAGCCAAGACTAGAAAATTTTTCCAGTCCAATGTTGCTCAATAGCTCATCCACCTCAATCTTGATTCCCAGCTCTCCCAACAGACCATGATCAGCATATCATGTAGGAGTGAAGTCCACTCTCCTCATTGCTCTCAAGTAGTCCTTGAGCTTAGGTGCTGCATCTTGGACTTGTTCTTCTTCAACTACTGGCCTTTTTCCCACTGCTTATTTTCTTGCAGCATCATTTGAGTCAGAAATCTCCTCATCTCCTCTTGTGTTCGACATAGTACCTGAAAATGCAATGCTTGAAGCAAAAATTAGTATATTATCTTTTTAAAGCACTATGCAGAAAATAAATTTTCAAAAATCAAGGAAGCACGAGAAATTTTTATAAAAATTCACATTGATTTGCAACAAACAGGGTCGAATTTAGCAAAACTATCCAGCTTAAGCAGATAAACACATTGAAAACTAAACAGAAAGAAGCAGCGATTAAGGCAATTTCAAGCATATGCAGCAAAAACATCATCCTCTCTCCACCAAACTATGAAAATGCATTAGATTCATCATCACTAATCTAATAAGAAGCATTTCAGAGGTTAATATGCTGAAAAAGTAATAGCATGCCTAGATTTGGCCAGAATATAAACATAATGTCAAACTAAGCACAGAAACAGCGTTTCCTAATCATTTTAACCATAAATTTTGAAAAAGAGAAGCAATGGTGACATGCAGATGAAAACCATGAAAAAATATGCAAAAAAATTTCAACAATCAGTCTAATGTATCCTACTTCATTTTGCAAACATTAAAATCAAGAAACAAGGAATCTAGCAAAGTATACCTTAATCTTCGAACCAAGAGATAAAGTTCTAGAACAGAGAATGCAAGAGAGAAAAAAGAAATGTTTGGCAATGGTGTTTAGCTCGATATGGATGTGTGGAAAGAGATGAAAATGCTAGTTTTAACGCAATAGGATAAGGGAAATCTAAAATAAAATAAAGATAATGCAAGAAAATCTTATTTAAATTTCAAAAATGGATGTGAGGGGGAAAGAAAAGATTCTATTACCAGACATCAAGGTCCACAAAAAGGTTTTATGCGATTTACCCATGTAAAAATTTCAAAAATTTTTTACACGGATCATATCGAGCAAAACACTCGATGTGGTACCTCGGTGTGTACCATATCGGGTATGTCGGGTCATGTGGCTTGGCGATCATGCTCCTATGCCTCGGGAGGTTCCGTGTTCTGGTCAGCTTCTCCTTCAAGGCACCTTGCGTCGAGCAGTCTCAGCATATGTTATGCTCGATGTTTTTGCTCGGTGTAAGGAGACACTTCGGCTTGCATGTTCCTTCCCGTGGGCAGTGCATGGCATCATCTGGATGCTTGTTCTTGGCTCGGCCATTCTGCATCGAGCAAACATATTGATGTTTTGCTTGATGCTACACCGCGATGTGAAACTTCTCGTACCCGGTTGCAATGCTTGTCGGTGGTTATCGTACCAGACATCGTCTTGTGCTCGAGTCAGCTGATAACATCCATATCGAGCAAAACTGATGTATCATGGTTTTTATTGTTTTCAACCATGATATAAGTCCTTTTTATTGAGTCTATTTGGTCATTTTAGCATCCTAGTAGAGTCTTTGCAGGTTATAGCATGTCTGTAGCATAATTGGAGGTTTTGGAGCTTTCTGGAGCATTGCAAGATACAATCACGAAGTGTGCAACTCAGAAGGCAATACTGAAGTGGGTGACGCCACCACTCAAGGGTGACGCTCGTCACCCGTATCTGAGAACGATCGTGGCTTGTTTTTAAAAGATTGGGAAGAAATTGCAGTTTTGGCCCAAAAGTTTCAGTATATGCAAAAAGGCCCCAGCTCGTGTTTTAGCTTGTATATATTAGGTTTTCAGCCATTGTTGGCTTTTATCTTGTACCCTATTTTCTAGAGAGACAAAGATAGAGATTTGCAGCAGAGCTTTTGGAGAGACAAATCAGACTCCTTGAGAGCAGATTTCGAACTCCTTTATCTTTCTTCTTATTTCTTTTATGCAATCTATTCTATTCATGATGTTTGATTCATTCACCATGCCTGAGTAGTTTGTTAGTTAAGTTAAGGCTTTTCAAAGGTTGATGAAGAGTTTGTAGAATTCCTAAACTGATAGGAAATCCATTTATTCTTCATCTGTGCTTGCATTCATATCAATTTCTGAGACACATCGTCTGGATTTTGAAACCTTAGTTTGTTTAATAGATGTGTCAACATTATTAATCACCAGAACTAGTATTAGATGAGCAAAACGCCTTAGTCCAAAGAGATTTGGTGTTAAACATGAGTATTAGGGAGTAGTTTCCTTAGAGTTCTTAGATATGGTAGATTAAGGGGATTTAGGAATTGATTAAGGTTTGTTTATTGTTTAATATCATGGGTTCCTCTCTACTAATCTGTTTATAAGCTAGATTTGTCTAGAATTTAGGCTTTCTCTTATGCCCACCAAGTGTTTGATGAGATGCTGATCTTGTTTAATAGAGGATTTGCTGGCCCTGGCTCAAGAGATTAACTGTTTGAGGACATTTTGACATAAATAGAGTTGATTGTTATTGCTTGTTAAATGTTTTAGCACTAATGAGAGTTAGTTATTGTTAAAGTGTTTAGGAAAGGGCTATTTTACAAGAGATTGGACATAGCTTGTGATATTACTACATATTTCATGTGTTTTGCATACATAATAGATAGTTTTTCATGCATTTACCTTGCACTTTAGGCTAGTTTGCAAAACTTTAGGTCCTAGAGTACTTTTGCACCAGCATTTGCATGTTTCTTGCATTTTGCATCACAATCAGGTTATTTTCGGTTACTTTGGAGCTATGGAAGATCTGTGGACGTGCTAAGGCTCGTGAGGAAGTCTGTGGATACTTGGATAAATCAGGATTGCACATTAAGGACCTGAGATCGAGTAGCAGATCGAGCAAGGAAGGTCGATCTAGACGAGATCGACCAGAAGATCGAGTGTGGAGAACGATCTGAAGTACGGACGTAAACGACGCCATGCAGATCGAGGACCGGATCGAGCTTTCAACCCGATCAAAACAAGATCGACTCAGAGATCGACCAAGAGCCATCCGATCCAAGACGTGATCGAGTGCCAGATCGAGCTTCATGATCGATCCCAGACCAACCTTATCCGTCCAGCCTGTTTTTGGACCGTAGCGAAGGGGGGGACCATTTGCGGTTTGGCCGTTTTTGGCAAAGTGCAACGATCCCTTTCATAATTCCACCCTGTCGACTACTTTTATATCATCTCTCTCGTTTTAGGCGATTGGCCATTGTAGACTTTCGAGCTTTTTCTTGCTTTTATGTTTTGAATATTGGATCTTTGCTTTCAATCAATCGTTTTTCATGTTTAGTTCATCGTTTACTGCATTTCGTTCGGTTTACTTTATGAGTTGTGAGTAGTTTCATCGGGTTTTCGGGGTTGAGAGGATTCAAAGGGGTTGAAAAGGTTTAAAGTTTGGTGTTTTTTCATTCTTCATCGCCTTCTCTTCTAGGATTTGAGCGCTTAAGGCTTAAAGACTCTCACGCCAAGATCTTTATGATCAGAGGGATATCTTACCTTGACGGGATTCAGATGTCCTGGAGAAGTCAAATACTAGAGGCTAATCCTTCTTTTCCCACACGCTATGGTCGTTTAGGGGATTAGTTAGGCCGTGTGTTTGAAATCTGTGTTTTATGCCTTTCAATCTTTTTTTCCACCAAAAGCCATGGGTTTGGAGAAGAGAATGAAAGAGTGATCCATACCACATGCCATGGATGGATCTTGTTTTGTTTTCAAGGCCTACACACTCTCACAAAGTGAGTAGATCCAAAGTTTTCAAACCAAGCTTGAACCTTTGAAACCCTTGAACATGATTCTCAACCCTATACCCTCTTTCTTAGTGTTTTATCATCTCTGTTAATCATTCGTTTGCTACTTGTTCGCATCTTGGTCGATTAGATTCATTTCTGTTCAAGCTGTTTAGTAGATCGATCGTTGTTGCTCAATCTAGTGGTCGATCCCGTGGTCGATCCACTAGTCAATTTTTATTAATTCATAGCTTAACATTTCAATCATTCCGCTTGTTCCTCATGGTAGTTACTCGTTTCTAGTATTTTTAAAATAGTTTTGCTTTGCATTTGCCACTTGCATCTTGTTTTTAGGATTTTCACAAAACCGTTCATCATTTGCTTAGTTTTACATGATCCTTGCATTCTCATTGCACTTTCTATGCTCATAGGTCGGATTGATTCCTCTTGCACTGTACTACGGCTGTGTGTTGCTTGAGTTTTGATAACCTCCTGCATTGCTTGCTTCTATAGACGATAAAAAGATGTTATCAAATGGCGCCGTTGCCATCTTAGGAGTGTTTAGAAAGCATTGAGATTTGGGGTTTAGTAAAGACTAAGCCTTTATTTTTCTTTTGGTTACTGATTTCTCTACTCTCAAACTTGTATCTTTCAGGTACATGAATCTACGTTCAAGGGGAGACAACAATCTACTTCAACCCTTGGACAACATTCATCAACTCGGCCATTCAAGACAAAGAAGAGTTAGAGAGCAAGCTAGAGCTTTTCAGGAGATTGTTCAGCAAGGTTCAGTGGATTTTGAAGCAATGGCTGAGCACGAACATCCTGAGGGACCTCATGAAGCTGTGGGAAGGGTAATGGAAACCCCCACCACGCGGCTAGACCCCCACACATCATTGGAGCGGGAGATGCTCCCAATACTCACCATAATAGGTTTGGGATCACTCCACCTCCAGTGCAGAACAATAATTTCGAGATCTAACCAGAGTTTGTTCAGATGGTGCAAAACAACAAATTTCATGGGTTAGCTTTGGAGGACCCATTGGCGCATCTAGACAACTTCGAGCAGCTTTGTGGAATGCTCAAGATAAATGGCATCTCAGAAGACAGCTTCAAGCTGCGCTTGTTCCCCTTTTCCTTAGGCGACAAGGCACGGCATTGGGAGAAGACTCTTCCATAGGGCACTATCACTTCTTGGGCAGATTGTAAGAAAGCTTTCCTCTCCAAGTTTTTCTCAAGCTCTCGGACAGCAAGGTTGAGAAACGAGATCAGTGGTTTCACTCAGCGTCAGAATGAGTCTTTCAACGAGGCTATGGAGCGCTTTAAAGATTACACAATCGCTTGCCCTCACCACGGTTTCAGTGAAGAGACCTTATTGAGTACTATTTACTGCGGAGCACTTCCAAAGATCAGGCTACTACTTGACACGACAAGCAAAGGAAACTTCCTTGGTCAAGAGGTTGAAGAAGGCATGAAGCTAATTGAAAACTTGGCGTTAAGTGATGGAAACTATTCAGAGGACTATAACCGCGCCCCAAGAGGAGCTGATCTTGAAGCCAACAAGAAGGAAATGAAGTCTCTACATGAGAAGATCGATAAGCTCATAATTGCTAACCAAAAGCATGTCCATTTTGGGGGTGAAGCCGCGGATGTCTTGGATGAGCTAGAGCAATGCCAAGAAGAAATAGCTAATTGGGTAGCCGGTCAGAACAACTACAAACCTCAAGGATATTCACAAGGCTACAACCAGAACAAGAATCTCTCCTTTAGAAGCACCAACGTCGCGAACCCTAAAGATCAAGTGTAGCCTGCTCAGCAAGCAAAACCATTCGTTCCCTACAACAAAGGTTTTCAGCCGAGTGGTGGTTTCCAAGGGCAAGGCAACTTCCAAGGACAACAGCAAGGAAATAAGGGCTATACACCAATGTACCCTCTGGGCTTTATTCCTCAACAACCGATGCAACAACAACAAGTTGATCCTGTCCAAGCCATGTTCCAACAATTGATTCAAGGGCAAGCATCTACAAACCAGAAGTTTTCCGAGAGGAACACTCGCTTAGACTCCTCCCTCACTGACTTCTCTACTCAGATTACAAACTTGAATATCAAGATCAAGCAGCAAGAGAAAGGAAAGGCGAGTACAAGTGGTCAGAATAGTTATCGGGCAAGTGTGAGTAGAATCTCAAGGAATACGCCAACGCCATTACACTAAGGACTGGGAAAGAGCTTGCACCTACGGTTACTCCTAACAGCAACGAGGACGTTGTAATTCAAGAGGAGGAGGGTAAGCTTGCAGCTGATGATGAGATTAACTTCCACAGTGTTTGGATTGAGAGACCAAGAAAGGGTAAGTAGGTTGCTGTAGAGAAGAAAGTGGAGCAAGCTGCTTAGGAGAAAGACGCTTATGTACCTCCACCGTATGTACCCAAGCTACCTTTTCCTGGCCGCTTCAAGAAGCAACTTATAGAGAAGCACAAAATCTTGTTTGAGAAGCATCTAAAAGACGTAGAGATCAAGCTACCTCTCGTAGACTGCCTTGCCATGATGCCTAAATGTGCAAAAATTTTCAAAGACACGCTTGCAAAGAAGAATAAGGAAAGCAAGGAAGTGCTAGTACATAGTGAAGAATGTAGCGCCGTAATACACAAGGAGATAGTTCCCAAGAAGTTGGGAGATCCTGGAAGCTTTACTATACCTTGCGCCTTAGGTCCATTAGAGTTCAAGAGTTATCTTTGCGATTTGGGAGCTAGTATAAATTTGATGCCTCATTCTATAGCGAAGAAGTTGGGATTCACGAGATTCAAAGATTGTAGAATCTCCTTGGTGCTAGCCGACAGAAGCGTGAGGTTACCCGTGGGTTTGCTTGAGGACTTGCCAGTGAGATGCAGCGGTGTAAACATGCCTACGGACTTCGTTGTGATGGAAATGGATGAAGAACCTAAGGATCCGCTCATTCTTGGTAGACCGTTCTTAGCCACCGCTGGAGCCATCATCGACGTCAAGAATGGGAAGATAGCTCTGCACTTGGGGTAAAGATATAAGGCTGGACTTTGACATTAATGAGGTTTTGAAGAAGCCTACGATAGAAGGGCAAGCTTTCTACATTGAGACGTTGGACGCTTTGGCAGATGAGTTGCTAGAAGAGTTGGCTCAGGAGGATCATTTGAAGCTGGCATTGACTAAGGAGCTAGGGGAGTCTGGTTACTTGGACCAGAGGACTCAGGAATACGCTAACCTGCTGGATTCTAGGAAGATTGTCAAGGAGGATGAAAGCGCTTGCCTAGAAATCGACTTCGAGATCGACGACATTACTCGATCGAGGGGTCCAATCGACATTCAGATCGAAGAGGGTGATCGATCGAGGAAATCAATCGAGTCCAAGATCGAGAGATGCCTTCCGATCAATTCAGGGTCCATTTCAGAGAACGACTCGGCAGCTCGATCTCTCACTCGATCCACTTTAAATCGAGAGAGCGAATCGAGTGAAACTGCTCCATCTAGACGACATCGAGAGCAAGATCGACTCGATGACTCGATTTCAGAATGGACAGAGGTTCAAGAAAGCAGCCTTAAAGGTCATGTCTCGAGTTCTAAGGAGGGTCCCAAGGAGGGAAACAACAACAACAGCCACGAGGACGATTGGAGCGAGCTGCTAGCCCCAAAGGTGGACCTTAAGGAGCTCCCAAAAGGGCTAATGTATGCTTTCTTAGGGCTTAACGAAACATATCCTGTGATTGTGAATGAAAACTTTAGTGATGATGAGTTGCACTCGCTCCTAACTGAGCTGAGAAAGTACAGGAAGGCCATTGGGTGCTCTCTAAGTGACATCAAGGGCCTTTCACCAATGCTTTGCACTCATAGGATTCACTTGGATAATGAGAATGCCTCTTCTATAGAACACCAAAGGCGTTTAAATCCGAATTTAAAAGAGGTTGTTAAGAAACAGATTCTTAAGCTCTTAGAGGCTGACGTGATCTATCCCATAAGTGACAGCATGTGGGTTTCTCCTGATCACGGTCATTAAGAATGACAAAAATGAGCTTATACCTACTAGGACTATTACAGGTCACCGTATGTGTATTGATTATAGGAAGCTTAACCTTGCTACTAAAAAAGATCATTTTTCCTTGCCTTTTATTGATCAAATGCTTCAAAGACTTGCTAATCGTCCCTACTATTGCTTTCTTGATGGATATAGTGGATTTTTCCAAATACCAATCCATCCAAATAATCAGGAGAAGACGACCTTTACGTGCCCTTATGGCACCTTCGCATATCGAAGGATGCCATTCGGGTTGTGTAACGCACCGGCTACGTTTCAGCGGTGTATGATGTCGATCTTCTCTGATCTAATAGAAGAGATGATAGAGGTGTTTATGGATGACTTCTCTGTCTATGGTGCATCCTTTTCTGCGTGTTTGTTGAATCTTCTCAAGGTACTAAAGCGTTGTGAGGATACAAACTTGGTGCTTAATTAGGAGAAATGTCACTTCATGGTGAAGGAATGGATCGTGCTTGGCCACAAGATATCAGAGAAGGGCATTGAGGTTGATAAGGCTAAGGTTGAGGTCATGATGAGTCTTAAGCCGCCGGTAAATGTCAAAGGAGTGAGGAGTTTCCTAGGCCATGCTGGCTTCTACAGGCGCTTCATCAAGGATTTTTCCAAGATTGCACGCCCTCTCACACGGCTGTTGTGTAAGGAAACTGACATTGTGTTCGATGAGGATTGCCTTCATGCTTTCGTGACCATCAAGGAAGCTATAGTATCCGCGCCTATAGTGCAAGCACCGGACTGGACTCTACCATTCGAGATTATGTGTGATGCTGGTGACTATACCGTGGGAGCCGTTCTAGGTCAAAGGAAAGATAAAAAGCTGCACGTGATTTACTATGCTTCAAGAACCTTGGATGACACGCAAACAAGGTACACTACTACGGAGAAGGAGCTATTGGCAGTAGTGTTTGCCTTTGAGAAGTTCAGGTCATACCTCGTGGGTTTCAAGGCCATTGTCTACACAGCTCATGCGGCTTTAAGGTACATCTATTCCAAGAAGGACACTAGGCCGAGGCTTTTGAGATGGATTCTTCTTCTTCAGGAGTTTGACATGGAGATCAAAGACAAGAAAGGGATAGAGAATAGCGTTGCTGACCATCTCTCTCGGTTAAGAATCAACAAGAAATTGGCAGCCAAGGAGCTTAAGGAAGGGAGTTTGGTGCTGCTTTACAATTCAAGGCTCAAGCTCTTTCCAGGAAACCTGAAGTCACGATGGTGCAGGCCTTTTGAGATCAAAGAGGTATTGCCCTACGGAGCTGTCACATTGGTAGGCAATCGTGGGAATGCATTCACAGAGAACGGACACAGAGTTAAGCCATACATGGCGAGTGCATTCGACAAGGAGAGCACCTCAATGCTTCTCCAAGACCCACCATCTGCCTAAACCAAGTAAAGTCTAGCTAAAGACGTTAAAGAAAGCACACTTGGGAGGCATTCCCATGTCTATCTTGTACATATTTTCGCTTTATTTTCTCTTTCAGTTTTATGTTTTTATCTTCTGAGTGTGTAGGAACAGGGATAAGGGATCGCAGGCCATGTTCTTAGATCCAAAGAGAGTAAGAAGGGGCGAATATAAGCTAGAGATCGAGTGCTAGATCAAATCATCCTGGCTTGATCTTTGCCTGATCGAGCTAGTGAATCGAGAGGAGTCAGTCGCTCTAGACGAGATCGAGTAGACAAATCGAGTGGGACGGTCAATCATGAGAGGACAATTCACCAATGCGTTCAGCCTGAAAAGCGAACGAGGTGTAGATCGACCGAGTCATTCGATCCTTGAAAAGATTAAGCAGTCTACTCGATCTGCCATTCGATCTCAGCCAAATCGACCCCGGAATCGATCAAGGAAATCGATCCAAGGAGCACAGCCAAGTTAACCAAAATTCAAGGAACGAGAGAATCAAATCGATCTAAGACTCGTTTCTAAATCAATCGAGTCACTGATCGATCAAATCTCTCGATCCAGCCAACATGGCATGAGATCGAGTCCTAGATCGACCAAATGGACTCTATCTCATGCCGAGGTAACAAAAACTTTTCCCTCCCTTTCTCTTTTCCCTCGCTTTTTAAATGTGAATGGTGGTCAAGGCAAGAATCTTTGACAACGAAAGATGTGCCTTGACCACACTTTTTGTCAGAAAATCGCTTTCATCACCCATGGTTTTAGATTTTCGTTGTCTTTATGTTTTCAATAACTTCACACTCTCTCATTTCTGTTCTTGCGAATTCTAAATCGAGAGAGAGTGCTTTTCTTCTTCTCTCAAAGGCATTTAGCTAATGTTTTCGATACTGCAAAGGTATTTTCAGATTTTTAATTAAATCTTTTCAAAAATTTCTTTTATCATCGCTTGATCGGTTTAAGTTGCTAGAGGTTTTAACGATTTTTTAAAAGTAGCTAGAAATCAGGAAATATTCTAGATTTAATTCCATCTATAGATTTTCCTTTCCTTTATCTAGTTACATTTATTATAAATCTAACAAAAATCTAGGGTATTAGTTGCGAATTTCTTCCTCTCCCTTGTGTTTTCTTTATATTCGCCGCCTACTCTAACTCTCTCTTCCGAGAATTACCTTTCAGGCACCAATGTCACATAAGAGAACCAGAAAAGAGGCTACACAGAGAGAAGAAGAGCAACAAGTGGTTCACGAGGAAGGAACTCAACAAGTTCAAGACGAGGAACCTCAGCAAGTTCACGAGAGGATCCATTGGACTAGAAGGAAAAGGCAGCGAAGAAGAGGTTAGAGAGGCTGTGCTTCGAGCCTACCAAGTTCGCAAGCAGAGACTTGTTGGCAAGAATGGATCTCCTAGAAGATTTTGACTTTCTTCTCCAAAACATGGGGCTTGCTTGCCTTTCAAGGGACCATGGCAGACGATCTCTGCTGAGCCTATCGATCAAGGCACAAGACCTATCGGTCAAGGAGTGACCGATAAGATTCCAATCGACCAGGCCTATCGGTCAGTGAAGTGACCGATAGCAGTGCACCGTTTATATTTCGGTCACCCTATCGGGCATCTTCCAGACCGATAGGATCCCTATCAGTCACAACTGACCAATAGGAACCCAGTCCGAGCCTGCCTTTTATTACACTTTTGCCATTAGTTTAGGGCTTTCCTCTTTTATGTATAAATACTCTTTTTCTGGAATTTTTGACAAGTCACCTCATAACATTGTACTTGAGTTTTTTTGTGGGTTTGTAAGACAAATTTATTGCTTTATTTAATATAAATTTGTATTTGCCATTAATCTTTCTCTAATCTCTCTTTTAATCATGATTAATATCTTTTCCTCTTGTAATTTGGTGTTAAACATGAGTATTAGTAAGTAGTTTGCTTAAAGTTCTGAGATGTGGTAGATTAAGGGGATTTATAGATTGATTAAGGTTTGTTTAGTGTTTAATTTCATGGGTTCCTCCCTATTAATCTGTTTCTAAGCTAGATAGAATTTAGACTTTCTCTTATGCCCACCAAGTGTTTGATCAAATGCTGATCTTGTTTAACAGAGGATTTGCTGGCCTTGGCTCAAGAGATTGGCTGTTTGAGGAACATTTTGACATGAATAGAGTTGATTATTATTGCTTGTTAAATGTTTTAGCACTAATGAGAGTTAGTTCTTGTTAAAGTGTTTAGCAAATAGCTATTTTACAAGAGATTGGACTTAGCTTGCTTATTTGTGAACTCTATGTCTAGGAACCACCATTGCTAGCTTGTTTGCTTGATCAATGCTGATTGAAACAACCTTAGTTCGTCTCTAGATTCCCTAAAATCAATAACCACATCTAGGAAGCTGCTTTCTCTTTATTGAATTTTGAATTTGTTAAGTGCTATGTTTATTTTGCTCTGTTTTACTTCTTGATCATTGCTAAACTTTCTTCTTTTGAATTCTCTTTGGTGATTGATCATTCTAAAGAGTGAGCTAGTTCTACAATGGAAATACTTCCCTTGTAGTTCCAGCCTAACACTATTTGCTAAGCAACAACCATGATGGAAAGAGGCCTCACAAATCACACACTACTAATGTCTTGGCTTGAAAGAAGGTTTAGTTAAGAGTGGGAAAATCTAAATGGATCTTTTAGAGAGTGGCAAAAGAGAATAAGAAGATCCAAATATTTTAAACTATCCATGACATCAATCACAAATGAATAAGGCATGATATTTGCGAATTCAGATTAGGTTCCACTTAAGCAAATGTTGAAATCATTTCAAAACATGCTTCAGTCTCAAACAAAGCTCACACAAATGCAAATACCGAAAGTGGTTCAATTTTATTTCTAGTTCAACACCAAATGCATCAAAAGATTAAAAATAAGGGCTTCATTTTCATAAATTACTAGCATTAACAAAGATGTACTATCATAGTTCCCAATTAAAACAAGCAAGCTAGACCTATATGAATGCATGAAGTCTAAATCCTATATGAATGCATGAAAATCAAACTCTCTTTGTGAAGCAATTTTCGAAAAAATTTCAATTTTTTGGTTTTTCTATGTCTTAGATGCTGTGTAAACATGATGCATGGTTTCAATTCTAATATGTAAATGCAAGTGCAAGCATCAGTCCATCATACACCCTCCCCCACACTTAAATTACACTGTTCCTGTGTCATAAAAATGCTAAGGAGAGTGCTTCCAAACATCAAGCAAACAATCGCATGAAGAAAAAAAAATTGTGTTATTTACAATGGTTAGTGTGGTGTACCTTACTTCAGGTGGAGGAGTGGTGAGAGTTTGAACTCTCAATGGCGTGGGAGGGTGAAGCTTCTCCCTCTGATAGAGTTTCCTGTCTAGCCCTTCTCTTTTTTCCTTTGTGCCTTGGAGCAGCTACATGAGATGAATGTCTGGCCGGTTCAGCAACATATGCTCTTGGCCTCTCTCTTGGACTGTGGCCTCTGGTGTGTCCTCAGACATGTCCTCAGCATCAGATTCACGTCCTTGTGGCTCTGCTTGGGCCGCTTAATCAGTTCTCTTGGCTGATGAAGATCCTCTCAACTTCTTCTTGAGATTCCTCACTTTCTTCTACAATGATCAACCGATTTCTTGCTTGCTTTACCTGTCTTCAGCAAGCCTCTAACGGCCTTATCCTGGAAATGGTTCCAGCTCTGAAGAAGCCTATTGTGCTCTTGTGCAGCTTTTGAAGCTTTAGATGTGCAGATCACATCATAAGGGTCAAAGGCATAAGGGCGGCTATCATAGTCTTCATGTTCATCCTCCTCTATCCCTTGATGCTGAACCTCTTGTTCTTGATGCTGCTCTTCAATGTCTTCTTCCACAGCTGAATCTCTGATGGTGGTCATGTTCTTCACCTTGTGTGGCCTCATCAATGGTGGGTCAGTCCTTGGGTCATAAAGCTCATATGCTGTTGGCATGAATCCAATATTCTCATCAATGGTGAAGTTAGCGAGGCGCTGCTTTGGCAAGATGATCTTCCTCTTCCTGTTTTCCAGCTTAAACTGATAGCAAAATCTGGTCTCAACAGCTCCTGAAAAGTATCAATCATATTGAGATACGGGACATCAAGGATGATCATGATAACATATTGTGTGCCAAGCTCAACTTCAGCACCAACCAAAATAGGAGTGATCATGCCTCCAATGGCTATCTTAGGCTTCTTGTCTCTTGTGTTGAAAGCCCATTGTTGGCATGATAGAAATTGCTTCATTAGTATTTTCACAACACCACCTCCTAAGTGCTCTCCCTGAATCTTCCCATACCTTATCTCCATCAAAATGTTCTTCAAGCCATTCACAAGCAACCCCATCTCTTCTTCTTTGACCATACTTTGCTCTTTTCTGTAGAAGAGTGTGCTGGTGAGGACCCTATGAACATATCTGATAGCTGGATGGCGGATGCTAGCACTCTTCAGATGACCAGCTTTATAGGCGTCATTCGCTATCTCCTCCCACACATGCCTTAGCTCATCATGCTTGAAGCGTATGTTTCGTGCTCTTGAGTCTTGATCAAATCCAAATATTTCTTCAAGCTGAGTGAACCCCATGGTGTACCATGCTTTTTTGACCCTGGACTTGATGAATCCATTGCCAAAGTCTTCTTCTCCTTCATTATATTCTTCATCAAACTTGTAGAAGTAGACTTTGAAGCTTGCAAAGAACTCACAAGAAAGTTGCTTATAAGTTGGATAGCCAAGACTAGCAAATTTCTCCAGTCCAATGTTGCTCAAGAGCTCATCCACCTCAGTCTTGATTCCCATCTCTCCACACAGACCAGGATCAGTATATCTTGTAGGAGTGAAGTCCACTCTCCGCATTGCTCTCAAGTAGTCCTTGAGCTTAGGTGCTGCATCTTAGACTTGTTCTTCCTCAACTACTGGCCTTTTTCCCTCTGCTCATTTTCTTGCAGCATCATTTGTGTCAGAAATCTCCTCATCTCCTCTAGTGTTCGATATAGTACCTGAAAATGCAATACTTGAAGCAAAAATTAGTATATTATCCTTTTAAAGCACTGTGCAGAAAATTAATTTTCAAACTTCAAGGAAGGACGAGAGAATTCTATAAAAATTCACATTGATTTCTGATGTTACTGCATATTGCATGCATTTTGCATACATATTAGTTAGCTTTTCATGCATTTACATCACGCTTTAGACTAGATTGCATCATTTAGGGTCCTAGAGCATTCTCGCACCAGCATACGCATGTTCCTTGTATTTTGCATCACATTCAGGTTGTTTCTGGCTACTTTGGAGTCGTGGAGGTTCGTGGACGTGCTGAAGCTGTTTTGGTGGTTCATGGAAGGTCGGATGTTTGCTAAGGACCAGAAATCGGGGAGCAGATCGAGCATGGCAGGTCGATCTAGATGAGATCGACCAGAAGATCGAGAAGACCAGGCGATCCAAGGAAAATGATCGAGACGAAGATCGAGTGGAGCAATCGATCAAATGGTACGAACGTAAATGACGCCATGCAGAGTGAGAGCCGGATCGAGTCCACCACTCGATCCAACCAAAGATCGATACCAAGATCGGATGCAACACTCGATCCGCCGAAGATGATCGAGACCCAGATCGAGTTGAAGACACGATGTCCTAAAGTGATCGAGAGAGCCGCTCGATCCCGAAGTCGATCTCTGTCCTTTCAACCGCTTTTGGCCGCTAGCGAGGGGGGGGGGGGGGGGGGACCATCGAGCTGTTTTCGCCATTTTGGGAAGGCGGCGATGTCTCTTTCCACACACACTTTTTCAATCTTATCTTTTTATGTTTTCTCTCTCTGGTTTGGAGATTATCCGTCATTGTTACGCTTGAGCTATGTTCTAAAATATTTTTGAATCGTTTAAGTCTTAAGTAATCGTTTTCATGTTCATCGCATCATCTTTCATGTTTATTTCGTTTATTCTGATGTGTAGCGAGTAGTTTCCTTTGGGTCTCGGGGTTGAGAGGATTCACGAGGTCAAAGGGGTTTTCAAGTTGGTAGTTTTCACGTTCTTAATGGCTTTCTCTTCTAGGATGTTGAGTCCCTAAGGCATAAAGACCCTCACGCCAAGATCTTTATGATCAGAGAGGTCTCTTACCTTGACAGGATCCAGAGATCTCTGAAAATCACATCCTAGAGACTAGTTACCCTTTCCCAAAAGCCATGGAAGTTTAGGGGACTAGTTAGGCCGTGTGTTTGAAACCTGAGTTCAATGCCCTTCAACCTCTCTTTCCACCAGAAGCCATGGGTTAGGAGGAGAGGATGAAGGAGTGATCCATACCGAAAGCCACGGATGGATCTTGTTTTCGATTTCAAGGCTTACGGAATCTCACAAAGTGAGTCGATTTAAAGTTTTCAACCCCAACTTGGACCCTTGAAACCTCGGACCATGAATCTCAACCCTAGACCCTTATTTCCTAGCATTCTTACATCTTCGTTAGTCATTCGCTTGATATTTGCTGCATCCTCGTCATTAGTTTCTTCATGCTTGCATTTTTAGACGAGATCGATCCAAACTGCTCGATCTAGTGGTCGATCTTGTGGTCGATCCACTAGTCGATTTTTGTTAAATCATAGCCTGGCATTTTAATTAATCCGTTTGTTCCCGTGGTAATTTAATCATTCCTGGTAATTTTAACATAGTTTGGCATTTCATTTGGTTGCTGCATATAGTTTTTAGGATTTTTAGAAAACCGCCTGTTATTCCCTTAGCTTTACACTGCTCTTGCACTCTCTTTGATCTTCCTAGCTCCTAGAAATGGATTGACTCTCACGTGCATACTATACTACAATCTAAGTGTTGCATTTTAGTTTGATGGCCTCATTGCATCCTCACCCTTGGAAATAAAGTAGTTATCAAATGGCGCCGTTGCCATTCTAGGAGTGTTAGAAAGCATAGAGATTTGGAGCTTAGTAAAGACTAAGCATTTACCTTGTTTTAGTTACTAATCTCTCTACTCTCAAACGTGTTTCTTCCAGGTACATGCATCTTCGTTCCAGGGGAGACAACCATCTACTTCAACCCTTGGTCAACATCCATCAACTTGGTCATTCACGGCAACGAAGAGTACGAGAACAAGCCAGAGCCTTTGAGGAGATTGTTCAACACGGTTTGGTTGACTTTGAAGCTATGGCTGAACACGAGCATCCTGAGGGACCTCCTCCAGCTCACGGGGCAGTGGGAAGGGGCAATGGAAACCCCCAACACGCGGCTAGACCCCCAAGGATCATAGGAGCCGGAGATGCTCCCAATACTCATCACAATAGGTTTGGGATCACTCCTCCTCCTCTACAAAACAACAACTTCGAGATTAAACCGGGTTTCATCTCCATGGTGCAAAACAACAAGTTCCACGACTTAGCAATGGAAGATCCCTTGGAGCACCTTGACAACTTCGAGCAAGTATGTGGGATGATCAAGATAAACAGCATATCAGAAGATGCTTTCAAGCTGCGTCTCTTTCCCTTTTCACTCGGAGACAAAGCTAGGCATTGGGAAAAGACCTTTCCACATGGCACCATCACCTCATGGGCCGAGTGTAAAAAGGCATTTCTCTCAGAATTCTTCTCTAGCACCAGAACAGCACGGTTGAGAAGCGAAATCAGCGGCTTCACTCAGCGGAACAATGAGACATTCAATGAGGCAATGGAACGGTTTAAAGACTACACGATCCAATGTCCTCATCACGGTTTCAGTGAGGAGACCTTACTCAGCACCATCTACCGCGGAGCTTCACCAAAGATCAGGTTGTTGCTTGACACAGCTATTAAAGGGAACTTCCTTGGTCAGGAGGTAGAAGAGGGCATGGAGCTGATAGAGAATTGGCATTGAGTGATGGCAACTATGCTGAGGATTATGACCGTGCACCGAGAGGATCTGAGTTAGAGTCTCACAAAAAGGAGCTGAAATCTTTGCATGAGAAGATTGATAAGCTGGTGTTAGCCAACCAGAAGCATGTTCACTTCGTTGGTGAAGCTGATGAAAATCAAGAAGAGCTTGTGTTGGGACAGAACAATTACAAACCTCACGGCTACAACCAAGGCTACAACCAGAACAACAATCTCTCCTACCGTAGTACCAACGTTGCCAACCCTAAGGACCAAGTGTACCCTGCTCAGCAAGCAAAGCCTTTCATACCTTACAACAAAGGTTTCCAGCCGAGTGGTGGCTTCCAAGGTCAAGGGCAGAATAACTTCCAAGGGCAACATCAAGGTAACAAGGGTTATACGCCAAACTACCCTCCGGGCTTTGCACCTCAGCAGCAACAGCCGATGCAACAACAAGTTGATCCGGTTCAGGCCATGTTTCAGCAGCTGATCCAAGGGCAAGCCTCTACAAACCAGAAGTTCGCCGAGATGAACACTCGTCTAGACTCGTCTCTCACTGACTTCTCCACTCAGATCACCAACTTAAAAAACAAGATCAAGCAGCTAGAGAAGGGGAAAGCGAGTACAAGTGGTCAGATTAGCCTACCGGGCAAGTGCGAGCAGAATCCTAAGGAATATGCCAATGCCATCACGTTAAGAAGCGGCAAAGAGCTAGCACCTCCGGTTACTCCTAAGAAAAACGAGGACGTTGTAATTCAAGAGGGGGAGGGTAAGCTTTCCGCTGATGATGAGATTAACTTTGACAATGTCTGGATTCAAGGGCCAAGAAAGGGAGACAAAGCAGTTGCTGAGAAGAAAGCAGAACAAACTACTAAGGAGAAGGATGCTTTTGTACCTCCTCCGTATGTACCTAAGCTGCCTTTTCCTGGCCGTTTCTAGAAGCAACTCATAGAGAAGCATAGAATTCTCTTTGAGAAACATCTTAAGGACGTAGAGATCAAGCTACATCTCGTTGACTGCCTTGCAATGATGCCTATATGCGCCAAATTCTTCAAAGACACTCTCGTGAAGAAGAATAAGGAAAGCAAGTAGGTGCTTGTTCTAAGTGAGGAGTGTAGTGCTGTGATACATAAGGAGATAGTCCCTAAGAAGTTGGGAGACCCTGGAAGCTTCACTATACCTTGCGCTTTAGGCCCTTTGGAGTTCAAGAGCTGCCTTCGTGATCTCGGAGCTAGCATAAATCTGATGCCTCATTCCGTGGCGAAGAAGCTTGGCTTTACTCGTTTCAAAGACTGTAGAATCTCGTTGGTACTGGCTGATAGGAGTGTGAGGCTACCAGTGGGGCTGCTTGAAGATCTACCGGTGCGAATCAGCGGTGTGAACGTGCCTACGGACTTCGTCTTGTTGGAAATGGATGAAGAGCCTTAGGACCCACTCATCCTTGGAAGGCCATTCCTTGCAACCGCCGGGGCTATCATTAACGTCAAGAACGGGAAGATTGCCTTGCACTTGGGAAAGGATATAAGGCTGGACTTCTATACCAATGAGGTTCTGAAGAAGCCGACCATAGAAGGGCAAGTTTTCTACATTGAAACGATGGATGCCTTAGCGGATGAGTTGCTGGAAGAGCTGGCTCAGGAAGATCATTTGAAGCTGGCACTGACTAAGGAGCCAGGAGAGTTTGGTTATGTGGATCAGAGGACTCAGGAATACGTCAACTTGCTGGATTCTAGGAAGGTTGCTAAGAAGGATGAAGGCTGCTGCCTAGAGATCGACTCTGAAATCGACGCTATCACTCGATCCAGATGTCAGATCGACAAGGCAATCAAGAACACAACTCGATCCGGTGCAGCAATCGACAGACAGATCGAGAGGGGTGATCGATCCGGGAAAACAATCGAGTCAAAGATTGAGAATGACCTTCCGATCAGTTTGGGGTCTAATCCGGAGATTGACTCAGCGTCTCGATCCCTTACTCGATCCACAAATCGAGTAAGTCAATCGAGCGAAACTGCTCGATCTAGACGACATCGAGAACAAGATCGACTGGACGACTCGATTTCCGAAGGGATAGCGGTTGAGGAAAGCAGTCTTAAGGGCCATGCCTCGGGTTCTAAGGAGGGCTCCAAGGAGGAAAACAACAACAACAGCCACGAGGATGACTGGAGCGAGCTGTTAGCCCCAAAGGTGGACCTTAAGGAGCTCCCAAAAGGGTTTAGGTATGCTTTCTTAGGGCCTAATAACACCTATCCCGTGATTGTGAATGAAAATTTAAGTGATGATGAGTTGCACTGGCTCCTGACTGAGCTGAGAAAGTATAGGAAGGCCATTGGGTACTCTCTTAGTGACATCAAGGGCATTTCACCAATGCTTTGCACTCACAGGATAAACTTGGATAATGAGAACGCCTCTTCTATAGAACATCAAAGGCGTTTGAATCCTAATTTGAAAGAGGTTGTTAAGAAAGAGATCCTTAAGCTTTTAGAGGCTGAAGTGATCTATCCCATAAGTGACAGCACATGGGTTTCTCCTGTACACGTGGTGCCTAAGAAGGGAGGGATCACGGTCATAAGGAACGATAAATATGAGCTTATTCCTACTAGGACCATCACTGGTCATAGGATGTGTATTGATTATAGGAAACTTAATCTTGCAACTAGGAAGGATCATTTCCCTTTACCTTTTATTGATCAAATGCTTGAGAGACTTGCTAATCGCCCTTATTACTGTTTCCTCGATGGGTATAGTGGGTTCTTTCAGATACCAATTCACCCAAATGATCAGGAGAAGACGACCTTCACATGTCCCTATGGTACCTTCGCTTATCGAAGGATGCCATTTGGATTGTGTAACGCACCGGCTACGTTTCAGCGGTGTATGATGTCGATCTTCTCCGATCTAATAGAAGAGATGGTAGAGGTGTTTATGGATGACTTCTCTGTCTATGGTGCGTCCTTTTCTGCGTGTTTGTTGAATCTTTGCAGGGTACTAAAGCATTGTGAAGAGACAAACTTGGTGCTAAACTGGGCGAAGTGCCACTTTATGGTTAAGGAAGGGATCGTGCTTGGTCACAAGATATCAGAGAAGGGCATTGAGGTTGATCAGGCTAAAGTGGAAGTCATGATGGGTCTTGAGGCGCCGGTTAACGTTAAGGGAGTCAGAAGTTTCTTGGGACACGCCGGGTTCTATAGGCGCTTCATCAAGGACTTCTCCAAGATTGCACGCCCTCTTACACGGTTTCTGTGCAAAGAAGCTGAGTTTGGGTTTGATGAGGAGTGTTTGCGAGCTTTCGTGACCATCAAGGAAGCCCTTACATCAGCCCCTATAGTTCAAGCACCAGACTGGACACTACCCTTTGAGATCATGTGCGATGCTAGTGACTACGCCGTAGGAGCCGTTCTTGGTCAGAGGAAAGACAAGAAGCTGCACGTGATTTACTATGCTTCAAGAACCTTGGATGACACGCAAACGAGGTACACTACTACAGAGAAGGAGTTGCTTGCAGTAGTGTTCGCCTTTGAGAAGTTCCGGTCGTATCTTGTGGGTTCCAAGGCTATTGTCTACACAGATCACGCGGCTTTGCGATACATCTATTCAAAGAAGGACACTAAGCCTCTGCTTTTGAGGTGGATCCTCTTGCTTCAAGAATTTGACATGGAGATTAAAGACAAGAAGGGAATAGAAAACGGAGTCGCTGACCATCTATCTCGGCTAAGGATCAACGAGTCTCTTCCCTTAGATGATTCTCTTCCAGAAGAGCAACTCATAGCGATCTCTACGGCTGTTTGTGGAAGGCTAGAAGGGAAGTTTGAGGAGGTGTTGAGCTTCAAAGAGGAGGATCATCCCTAGTACGCTGATGTTGTGAACTACTTAGCATGCGGAGAGGAGCCAACACATCTCAACAGCTATCACAACAAGCGGTTCATGAGAGAGGTGAGTGACTACTTTTGGGACGAGCCCTACTTATACAAGAGAGGGGTGGACAGTTTGTACCGGAGGTGTGTTACGAAGGAAGAAGCTAGAGACATCCTCTATCACTGTCATGGCTCTTCCTACGGAGGACATTTCGTTCATTCAAGACTGCCACGAAAGTGTTGCAAGCTGGTTTCTGGTGGCCGTCCATGTTCAAAGATGCACACGAGTTTGTGAAGAGCTGTGAGGCAAGTCAACGAGCAGGGAATATCACTAAGAGGAGCGAGATGCCTCAGGTTCCTATCTTCGAGGTTGACGTGTTCGATGTGTGGGGCATAGACTTCATGGGGCCATTTCCTTCTTCATACGGCAACAAGTACATCTTAGTAGCAGTTGATTATGTCTCTAAATGGGTTGAGGCTGTTGCTTCCCCTACAAACGATTCTAAGGTGGTGATCAAGCTGTTTAAAAGCATCATTTTCCCGAGGTTTGGGGTACCAAAGGTGGTTATAAGCGATGGAGGAAGCCACTTTATAAACAAAGTCTTTGAGAACCTTTTGAGGAAGTACGGCGTTACGCATAAAGTGGTTACACCGTATCATCCTCAAACGAGCGGTCAAGTGGAAGTCTCCAACCGGCAAATCAAGGTTATACTAGAGAAGACTGTCAGAGCAACAAGGAAAGACTGGGCAGTAAAGGTGGACGACGCTCTTTGGGCCTATCGTACCGCCATTAAAACACCGATTGGTACGACCCCTTTCACTCTGCTCTATGGCAAAGGCTGTCACCTCCCGGTTGAGCTGGAACACCGTGCATTGTGGGCTGTAAAGAGGCTGAACTTTGACCTCAAGACTGCTAAAGAGAGGCGCCTCATCCAGCTACATGAACTGGACGAACTAAGGTTGAACGCTTATGAGAGCTCTCGGATATACAAGGAGCGGACTAAGGAAGCTCATGACAAGAAGTTGGTTGCCAAGGAGCTTAAGGAAGGAGGTTTGGTATTGCTGTACAATTCAAGACTCAAACACATCCCGGGAAAGCTGAAGTCGAGGTGGAGCGGGCCGTTTGTGATCCAAGAAGTGCTGCCTTATGGAGCTGTTACATTGATGGGCAAGAGTGGCAGTGCATTCACTGTGAACGGACACAGGGTCAAGCCTTACTTGGCGGACAGCTATGATAAGGAGAGTACCTTGGTGCTTCTCCAAGACCCACCATCCGCCTAAACCAAGTCAAGTCTAGCTAAAGACGTTAAAGAAAGCGCACTTGGGAGACATTCCCATGTCTATCCTGTACATATTTCTGCTTTATTTCTCTTTCAGTTTTATGTTTTTATTTTGCAAGTGTGTAGGAACAGGTATAAGGAGTCTAAACCTCGATCTTGAAAGTCAAAAGAGGCGATAAGGGTTAAGAAAAGGCTAGAGATCGAGTGCTAGATCGACTAATCTTGACTCGATCTTTGCTAGATCGAGTTAGTGAATCGAGAGGAGCCAGTCGATCTAGACGAGAACGAGTGATATGATCGATCTAGATGAAAACAGATCGATCGACCCTAAATGGATCGACCGATCTAATTTCTCTCGGGAAATCCTTTAAAAACAGATCGATCACTCGACTCAATCCATCAGTCGATCTATGCCAAATCGACCCCCAAATCGAGGACGTAGCTCGATCACGAGGACTTAGCCGTGGAGCCAAAATCTGAACGGTCGAGGGAGCCAATTGATCCGAGACTCGATTCATCATGAATCTAGTCACAAATCGAGTAACCCTCTCGATCTAAGCCATTATGGGCATGAGATCGAGTCCTAGATCGACCAAACGGACTCGATCTCATGCCGATGTAACATTTTCTTTCCCTCCTTTATTCTTTTCCCTCCAGTTTTTAAATTCAAAACTTGGTCAAGGCAAGCATCTTTGACCATGAAAGATGTGCCTTGACCAAAACTTGTGTCAGAAACCACCAAACTTTACCCATAGTTTTATTTGTTGTTGGCCTTTAAATGTTTTCAACAACTTCACACTCTCTCATTCTTGTTTTCTCGAAATTTTAAGCAAAGAGAGTGAGAGTTATTTGTTTTCTAAAAGCTAACAAGCTTCTTAACAATCTCTGCAAAATATATTTTCGGATATTTGATACAAATCCTAAGGAAAATTCCCTTTTATTTCGGCTTTGATTGTTTTAGATGCTAGGACAGCTTTGATTTTTTAAATTTAGCAAAATAATAGGAAAAATCCTAGATTTTCTAGTATCTCTAGATTTGATTCTCCTTTATTTTGCTATAATTTTTATTAATTCCTCAAAAATCTAGGGTATTAGTTATAAGCATTCTTCTTCGCCTCTCTTCTTCTCTCATCTGATCGCCGTTTTGCTTATCAAATTGCTTGAGAAATTTGTTTCAGGCACAATGGCTCCCAAGAGAACGAGAGAAGAGACAGCACAAGAGGGACAAGGACAAGAGGTGGCTGTTCAAGAGAGGGTCAGATGGAGTAAGGATGAGAAGAGGGACAACAAACGGCTTGAAAGGCTTCGGTTTGAGCCTACTAAGTTTGCGGACCGCGAGCTGCTGTTGAAGCTAGGGATCCTTGGAGATTTCGACCAACTCCTCAAGAACATTGGCTTAAGATGTCTGTCACGAATGGATTGCCCAACCATTCCAGAAGTGACAATAGACTTCCTTGCCACGTTGGAGTTTCGTTACGAGAACCCTAGCGCCCCCGTTCCCTCACAAGGCCGTCTCTCTTTCAAGGTTGGACGTTAAGCCTTCAGCCTCTCAATCCCCGAGCTATGTCAAGCGTATGGTCTCAACGCAGCTGCCACCAAGATCGAGTTCCCCTGCTTCAAGCGAGCAAACTATTTTTGGGACCTGATCAGCAACGAAGACTACAAAGCCAACACCGCCAAGATCAAGAGAGTGAGAAGCCCGGTACAGAGGTACACTTTGAAGCTGATCGCCAACACGTTCAGCGGAAGGTCAGTTGCTCCCATGGTCACGAAGACCGAGCTTTGCTTCCTGTTCCAAGGCGTGAAGCATTTGTTGTGTGATCCGGCTGAGAATGAAGAACCTATGGAGGATGAACTCGGCGACGAGGTGAACTATGGATGCGTCCTTGCTGCCTCCTTGGTGAAGTACAAGGCTTACGCCTTGCGGTGCAAGGCAACCTCTTCTTTCATTGGCGGCTTCCTCACTCCTTTATTCTTACAAGCTGGCGTACCTATACATGACTTCACACACGTCCCAGCTAGAGCTTTCTTGGATGAGGTCTACATGAGGAATACCGACAGCTTGGAACGTACGCCAGCAGAAGGGTTCTACGCTTATCTCTTCATAGACGACGAAAACGAGAAGAGAGTGTGCATCCTGCCAAACAAGGACGAGACCGAGCTGCTTGGTGTTGGGAACATCGAGTTCTTGCCAACAGAAGAGGAGTGCTTTGCTCCTCTAGGAGGAACGCCTGCCCCAGCAATGGCTCCTCGTCAAAGGTCTGAGTCTCCAGCCACGGAAGATGAGATGCCCGAAGCCTACACCCTTCCCAAGATAGACTTTGAGCCGAGAACCAAAACGGAGAAGTTCCTAGCATCTGTTGTGGAGATGCAAAGGAAAATCAACAAATGGCAAGGTAAAATGCTCAAGAAACTTGCCAAGAAGGTCAAAGCACTTTAAGGAGGCTCGCCTAAGAAAGATGCAAGTGAAGAGGTTCAACAACCCGAGAAGAGGAGGCTTTCAACTGGTGGAGTTGTCATCCGTGAGACTCAAGGCAACAACATTCAACCGGCGCGTCTCTCTCTTCAAGAGCCAGGCTCCAAAGGCAAAGTCGTAGCATCTAGCTCCTCTGGAACATCCTCAAGTTCCAGCCCAGACTAGACCTGAGGTAACAACCTTCTTGCATTGTACATACCGCTCATGTTTGCTTCTTTTTGCTTTGTGTTTTGATGATCCTTTGGATTTGTTTGCCACCGGGACGATGTCAAATAAGTTTGGGGGAGTATATGTGTGGTTTGACTTGTGTTTTCTGATCTTATTTTCCCTTTAGCATCCTTGAGTCTTCATTGCATGAAAAATTGGTAAAATTTTTAAATGTTTTTTCAAAGATTCATGTAGTTGTATTCATCTCATTAAGTATTTTAGGATTGAGTCTAGATTCTTAAAGCATCTAGGTTGTTCATATTCGCATAAGGGGTTAGAGTTTTTCTTAAAAAGGTGTCTTAAACTCATGAATTGTTTCAATGCCCTAGTTAGTAGTTTTCTAATGCTTTGCTCATACTTTGAAAATAAGTTCTTACCATGCTTGGATAACTTGCTATGATTTTCGTGACTTAAATTGAACTCTCATGATTTGAAGCTTTTCCTAATAAGTTTAAACCTTAATCTGAAATTTCAATTATCATCCTTATGCATTTGAAAATGAACACATGGATTTTAAAATATTTAGGCTCTCTTCTTCCTTTTACCACTCTTTGTGAGCCTAAGTAAAACTCCCACCTTGACCCTTACCCTTCTTTGAAGCCAAATTTTTCTTGTGTGACATCATTGTGAGGCCTTCTTTTTCGGTTTTGAACTTAGCATAAAGTGTTAGGTTTAGGCGACATGATTGGGTTCTCATGTGATTGCTAGCTTGGCATTTTGAAGCTAGATATAGGCTTAGAATAAGTTTGGGGGATCATTCGGGTTGTCTTCATGTTTACTTGTTCTCGGTTTCTAAAGAGTTTGGTATTTGAAAGAAAGAAAAAGGTTTTAAGTGAAAGGTTTGTGTTTAAAAATTTATATGCTCTAATAATTTCATATGGTAGCTCTCTCAAAATAAAAATAAGAAGAAAAAAAAGAAAGAAAAGAGCCTAAGTGCCAAAATAAAAGAAAAAGAAAAAAAATTAATAAAAATAAATAAACAAAAGAGCTACCAATAAGAAATATGTGAAGAGCAAATTGTTTTCAACCTTTTCACTAGCCTAAAAGAGTAAAAAAAAAATTGTTTTCTGTTTTGAATTGGGGAATGCTAAGCTTTTGCTTTGAGAAAATGGTAGATTCTAAGTGGTGAGTGAGGATAAAAGTTAATAAATGAGAGGGGTTTAGGCTCATTGTTAGTTTACATGGATAGATGAGAATCTGATCATGTATGCATCAATTGCCTTCACCTTTAGCATTATGCATAAAGTTCTTGCCATTTTTGAGAAAAACCCTTGTTTAAAATGAAAACCCTTTTCAAATGAGATGATTCTATGCTCATAACCTGCGCCCTTAACCAAATGTGTTCTGCTTTAAAGTGCATAAGTTTGATTCATGGTTCGGATGTTAACGAATGTTAAAGGATGAGTTTCTTTGATTATTATGAATAGGAGAGTCATGATCTGAATTTCTTTGTGTGATGAGTATGGCTAAGTTCTTTGGAGTATGAGTGTGCGCATTGCATTTTAGAACTAGTAACTAGGACATTGAGATTGATTCATTTGAAAGGCACCTTTGCAAGAAGCTTAAACCCCTGTTAGTTTTTAAAACCTCTCTTCCTTTCTTATTTTCGATTGCTTGAGGGCAAGCAAGAAGTAAGTTTGGAGGAGTTGATGTTACTGCATATTGCATGCATTTTGCATACATATTAGTTAGCTTTTCATGCATTTACATCACGCTTTAGACTAGATTGCATCACTTATGGTCCTAGAGCATTCTCGCACCAGCATACGCATGTTCCTTGCATTTTGCATCACATTCAGGTTGTTTCTGGCTACTTTGGAGTTGTGGAGGTTCGTGGACGTGCTGAAGGTGTTGTGGCGATTCGTGGAAGGTCGGATGTTCGGTAAGGACCAGAGATTGGGGAGCAGATCGAGCATGGCAGGTCGATCTAGATGAGATCAACCAGAAGATCGAGAAGACCAGGCGATCCAAGGAAAATGATCGAGACGAAGATCGAGTGGAGCAATCGATCAAATGGTACGGACGTAAATGACGCCATGCAGAGCGAGAGCCGGATCGAGTCCACCACTCGATCCAACCAAAGATCGATACCAAGATCGGATGCAACACTCGATCCGCCGAAGATGATCGAGACCCAGATCGAGTTGAAGACACGATGTCTGAAAGTGATCGAGAGGGGGGGGGGGACCATCGAGCTGTTTTCGCCATTTTGGGAAGGCGGCGATGTCTCTTTCCACACACACTTTTTCAATCTTATCTTTTTATGCTTTTTCTCTTTGGTTTGAAGATTCTCCGCCATTTTTACGCTTGAGCTTTGTTCTAAAATATTTTCGAATCGTTTAAATCTTAATTAATCATTTTCATGTTCATCGCTTCATCTTTCATGTTTATTTCGTTTATTCTGATGTGTAGCGAGTAGTTTCCTTTGGGTCTCGGGGTTGAGAGGATTCACGGGGTCTTAGGGGTTTTCAAGTTGGTAGTTTTCTCGTTCTTAATGGCTTTCTCTTCTAGGATGTTGAGTCCCTAAGGCTTAAAGACTCTCACGCCAAGATCTTTATGATCAGAGAGGTCTCTTACCTTGACAGGATCCAGAGATCTCTGAAAATCACATCCTAGAGACTAGTTACCCTTTCCCAAAAGCCATGGAAGTTTAGGGGACTAGTTAGGCCGTGTGTTTGAAATCTGAGTTCATTGCCCTTCAACCTCTCTTTCCACCAGAAGCCATGGGTTTGGAGGAGAGGATGAAGGAGTGATCCATACCGAAAGCCACGGATGGATCTTGTTTTCGATTTCAAGGCTTAGGGAGTCTCACAAAGTGAGTCGATTTAAAGTTTT
Source organism: Thlaspi arvense (assembly GCA_911865555.2). NCBI lineage: Eukaryota > Viridiplantae > Streptophyta > Magnoliopsida > Brassicales > Brassicaceae > Thlaspi > Thlaspi arvense. The sequence continues at coordinate 36,480,581 of OU466862.2, forward strand.
CAACCCCAACTTGGACCCTTGAATCCCCGGACCATGAATCTCAACCCTAGACCCTTCTTTCCTAGCATTCTTACATCTTCGTTAGTCATTCGCTTGATATTTGCTGCATCCTCGTCATTAGTTTCTTCATGCATGCATTTTTAGATGAGATCGATCCAAATTGCTCGATCTAGTGGTCGATCTTGTGGTCGATCCACTAGTCGATTTTTGTTAAATCATAGCCTTGCATTTTAATTAATCCGTTTGTTCCCCGTGGTAGTTTAATCATTCCTGGTAATTTTAAAATAGTTTTGCGTTTCATTTGGTTGCTGCATATAGTTTTTAGTATTTTTACAAAACCGCCTGTTATTCGCTTAGCTTTACACTGCTCTTGCACTCTCTTTGATCTTCCTAGCTCCTAGAAATGGATTGACTCTCACTTGCATACTATACTACAATCTAAGTGTTGCATTTGAGTTTGATAGCCTCATTGCATCCTCACCCATGCAAAGAAAGTAGTTATAAAATTCCAAGAAACATGGTCGAATTTAGCAAAACTTTCCAGCTTAAAAAATAAACACATTGAAAACTAAACAAAAAGAAGCAGCGATTAAGGCAATTTCAAGCATATGCAGCAAAAACATCATCCTCTCTCCTCCAAACTATGAAAATGCATCAGATTCATCATCACTAATCTAATTAGAAGCATTTCATTGGTTAATATGCTGGAAAAGTAATAGCATGCCTAGATTTGGCCCGAATATAAACATAATGTCAAACTAAGCACAGAAACAGCATTTTCTAATCATTTTAACCATAAATTTTGAAAAAGAGAAGCAATGGTGACGTGCAGATCAAAACCCATGAACAAATATGCAAAAAAAAATTCAACAATCAGTCTAATGTATCCTACTTCATTTTGCAAAGCTTAAACTCAAGAAACAAGGAAACTAGCAAAGTATACCTTAATCTTCGAACCAAGAGATGAAGTTCTAGAACAGAGAATGCAAGAAAGAAAGAAGAAATGTTTGGCAATGGTGTTTAGCTCGATATGCATGTGTGGAAAGAGATGAAAATGCTAGTTTTAAGGCAAGAGGATAAGGGAAATCTAAAATAAAATAAAGATAATGCAAGAAAATCTTATTTAAAAATTAAAAAATGCATGTAACGGGGAAAGAAAAGATTCTTTTACCAGACATCAAGATCCACAAAACGGTTTTACTCGATTTACCCATGTAAAAATTTCAAAAATCTTTTACACAGATCATATCGAGCAAAACACTCGATGTGGTACCTTGGTGTGTACCATATCGGGGATGTCGGGTAATGTGGCCTGGCGATCATGCTCCTCTGCCTCGGGGGTTCCGTGTTCTGGTCAGCTTCTCCTTCAGGGCACCTTGCATCGAGCAGTCTAAGCATATGTTCTGCTCGATGTTTTTGCTCAGTGTAGGGAGACACTTCGGCTTGCATGATCCTTCCCGTGGGCAGTGCATGGCATCATATGGATGCTTGTTCTTGGCTCGGCCATTCTGCATCGAGCAAACATATTGATGTGTTGCTTGATGCTACACTGCAATGTGAAACTTCTCCTACCCGGTAGCAATGCTTGTCGGTGGTTATCATACCAGACATCCTCTTGTGCTCGAGTAAGCTGATAGCATCCATATCGAGCAAAATTGATGTATCATGGTTTTTATTGTTTTTAACCATGATATAAGTCCTTTTTATTGAGTCTTTTTAGTATTTTTAGAGTCCTAGTAGAGTCTTTGCAGGTTATAGCATGTCTGGAGCATAATTGGAGGTTTTGGAGCTTTTTGGAGCATTGCAAGATACAACCACGAAGTTTGCAACTCAGAAGGCAATACTGAAGTGGGTGACATCACCATGCAAGGGTGACGCTCGTCACCCGTATCTGAGAACGATCGTGGCTTGTTTTAAAATATTGGGAAGAAATTGGAGTTTTGGCCTAAAAGTTTCAGTATATGCAAAAAGGCCCCAGCTCGTGTTTTAGCTTGTATATATTAGGTTTTCAGCCATTTTTGGCTTTTATCTTGTACCCTATTTTCTAGTGAGACAAAGAGAGAGATTTGCAGCAGAGCTTTTGGAGAGACAAATCAGACTCCTTCAGAGCAGATTTCGAACTCCTTTATCTTTCTTCTTATTTCTTTTATGCAATCTATTCTATTCATGATATTTGTTTCATTCACCATGTATGAGTAGTTTGTTAGTTAAGTTCAGGCTTTTCAAAGGTTTATGAAGAGTTTGTAGAATTGCTAAACTAATAGAAAATCCATTTGTTCTTCATCTGTGCTTGCATTCATATCGATTTCTGAGACACATCATCTGGATTTCGAAACCCTAGGTTGTTTAATAGATGTGTGAACATTTTTAATCACCAGAACTAGTATTAGGTGAGCAAAACACCTTAGTGCAAAGTTATTTGGCCTAGGAGTTTCGTGAACCATTGAACCTGATCATTACTGCATGTTTAGGTTGTTAGAGTTTGCAAAGAGATTTGAAACTCTGTAATTTAGACATAGATAACTTCTGCAATGATAATTGCTTAGTTATATCTTTGTGTTTCATGTTTTAGACGGTTTTAATTCATTCCTGATTGCATGCATCCTACACTCTCGGATTCAACATGCGAATTGTCCTGACATAGCGCCTTTAGCTTTCTGAACTTTAAGAACAATAATAAAAACACCCACTTGCTTTTATTTTGCTGTTTCGCATTACATTCATTACTTATTGCTTAGCTTAATCCAAACCTGAACTCTTTAGTGTCGTTAACTTACTCCCTTGGGATTCGAAATGCCCTTATACTATAACTGCACTTATGTGCACTTGCAGTAGTTTTATTTGGGTAAAACCTGAGCCTTATCAAAAAACCTTGGATGTTTTGCTCAATGCTACTGCTTGGTGTGACTCCATCGAGAATTTTGGTCGATGTACGGGGTGTGGCTCCACGATGTACAGGCTGGGGATTGCATCGAGCAAGAGTTCGCGGGTTTTTGCTCGATGCTACACCTCAGTGTGATCTCCACCGTGCATTTTGGTCGATGTACGGTCCATTCTCCTCGGTGTATGGACTAGGGCTTCAGGAGCGATCACATCGAGCAAGGCTTTTGGTGTCTTGCTCGATGTGACACCTCGATGTGATCTCCATGGTGCAACCTGCTCGGTGTATGGACTGCTTCTTCCCCGAGATAAGCTGTATGGAGCAGAAATGGCAGATGTTCTACTCGATATGGTACCTCGATATGAAAACAGAATTTTCTTTCCTTGGCCTTTAAACCATCCTACACAGCCATGGACCTGTTCCTTGACTTCTGAAACACTAAATAAAGGCATTAGTAATAAAAGAAAGCATATATTTACAAGGATAGTCATGGGATTATCTCCAAAGTGTGCTTGTTTTAAGTCACTAAGCTTGACTTTGATGGTTTGAGGACTAGTGAGAAGAGGTTGATGGAGCTGGTGCTCCTTCCTCTTTCTTCTTGTAAATCCAAGTGCCCACTGACATCAGTTACTTCTTGTCACGAGCTGTCTTACTGTTTCTCCTCTTCTTGACACTTGGTGTGATAAAAAGCTTCACTTCTTCGGTGATTAAGCCTTCATCCTCTTTAAAACCATCTTCAATCTTCAACTAAGTGTCAAGATTCTGTTCTGGCTCATCAGGGAGAGTGTCTCTCATCAGCATGTTCATTGTGAAGCTCATAGCATGCTCCACACGCTCTGGAAGTGGCTGTTGCTCATTTATTCGACGAAAAGCTATGGAGGGAGAGACAATCTTGTAGACTTTGAACTCATCAATATTCTTCAAAATCACAGAGCCACTCTTGAAGTCTACTTGAGCTCCTGCTGTTGCCAAGAATCGTGTTCCTATAAGAATTGGTACCTCCCTTGAATATGTCTTCTTTATAACCACAAAATATGTTGGCACCAAGCAATTCCCAATCTTCAAAGGGAAATCCTTTACCATGCCCAAGGGTCTTGTTGAAGTGTTATCCACAAAAGTGATAGAGGCTTTGCAGGGCTTAAACTCCTTAATTCCTAAGGTTTGGCTTAAATGGAGAGACATGACATTCACAGTTGATCAGGAATCACATAAAGCTCTAACATTGTCTAGCATCTCAAGCCCACAAGTGATGAGAAACTTTCCTGGATTAGGATGCTTTGTCTATGTCTTCAACTACTTGTTTATCTTTAGATTAGCCCCCACATTCTCTAGAATTGGCTCCACTACTTCCAGCTTGTCAAAATTTTTTTTGAGGAACCTGATTTGATCCTTCACTTCGAGCAAAGTGGTGCCATGAGGAAGCTTTATTCCAGCGTCTTGTACGTCCTTCCTGAAATTTGAATAGACTGCCTTATGAGCCTTTGTACAGTGCATTGTGGGGTAAGGGATTGGTGGTTTATAAGCTTAAACTTCAGGAGCTTTACCCTTCTCATTGTTGCTTGAAGAGCTACCCACTTGGCGATCATACAACTCTTTGAAGTCTTCACGACTTCCTTATCAGTTTCATTAAGCTCTAGTTTGGGTTCTTCTTCTGGAGGAACTAAGGCTTTCTTAGCTTCTTCCTTCTCAGCAGCTTCTTTTCCAGCTCTCTCTTGCTTTAAAGCAAGCTTTTCTTCTCTGTTCGAGCTTTCATCTAGCCCTTGGAGGAATTGTTCTACCATATCAACAGCTTCTTGATCATCAATGGTGACATTGATGACATTCTCCCCACACTCAGCCTTTAACATGTCCATATGTAACAACATCTTTTGAAGCATTATGCCAAGGTCTTCCAATGAAGCATCTTCATCATCAAACTTGATACAATCCTTGAAATTCTTCAAGTATTGTCCCTTTGAAATCTTTGCTTTAGAAGCCTTTGATGGTTGAATGGCTAGATGGTTGGTTGGCCAGCTGTGCTTGAACCCCAAACACAAAGGGTTAAGATTCTAATGTTCAAGGGCTAATCCTCATAAGAACACTAGTCTCTACACTCTTTACAAGTTCTAAGAATCCCTTTTGAAGAACTAGTAATAAGCAGGAACAATATTGATTCAAAAGACAACTCTCTCAGAAACAAAATAAACTTAAATTAAATATAACTTGGTGATCGAAAATACATGAAGTAAAGAGCTTATATAATGCTCCAAATAACAATAACCAACGGTAATAAGAATTAAAAACAAAGCAAAAAGTTTGGGATTTTTTGGTCTTGATAAGAGTCTTCTAGCCGTTAGGCTTTAAGGGAGATATTGCTTGAGTGGGGCGGTCAAAGGGGGAAGTCTTGGGGTCTTTAGGACGAACTGAATGTGTATAACCATGTATCTTGAGTTATGGTGTGATATAATGTAGTCTATGGTCGTTGTTTCCTTCTTTGCTCCTTGAACCAATAAAAGTGGTTCCATCTTTGGTAAGTAGCTCTCCTTTGATATCTTCTTGGTTTTGATTGGTTTGAGCTCGGGTTTTGGCTTGATTTGCTGGTTCTGATGGTCTTGAAATACTCCTTGGCGGTTGAATAAAATGATAGGTCGAATATAATGCTTTGTTCCGCTTAGTTTCCTTAAACGGCTTCATGAATGCTTCCTTTGGTGGTTTGGGACGATTTGATGGTTCTCCTTGGTTAAGTAATGACTTGCTTTGATTCTGGCATGGTTTATGAGTCTTCTCAGCTTTAGTAAACATAAGGGATGGGTCGTATAATATGTTGGTAGAACATATATACGAACTTTCCTTAGATGGCTCCTTTGGTATATCCAGCCGTTTAAGGCAAATCTCTTTGATTCTGAATTGATTCAGACATGGTTTAGCTTGGTTTAGGCGTGCTCCTGGCCTTAGAGAACGATGGCGTTTTGTTATAAGATCCTTAGCTTCTTCAAACACAGCTACAAAGCCTCCTTTCCCCTCAGCTACAAGCTTTGCTCCATCCTCTTTAGCTCCAAGGTTCTTCTCTTTGTGAAATCCTGGTGTATAAGCAATGAGGATTGTATCAAAACTTCTCATTCTCTTCAGCAAGCAAGTGGCAGAATTCCTTAGTGTTGGCTTCACTCTTTCCTGGTAACTGATTTTGAGGCTTTGAAGATGAATCTCCTTTGCTTTCTAGAGACTTGACTCTTTGGTTCAGAGCATCTAACTTGCCATTCAGTTCACATGTAGTGGCGTCTATCTTGTTGTGTACACCAACAAACCACTTGTGCAGCTCTATATTGGTGTTGGCTTGACCAGTCAATAGCTGTTGCATCATCTGCTTCAGATCAACATCTTGAGTGCTAGAAGAGGTTTGTGTATTGCCAAAACCTGGTGGGACAAAATCTGGTTGGCTGAAAGCTTGTTTTTTGAAAACCGCCTTGAAATGGTGGTCTTGGAGCAATGTTGTTCTGCTGGTTGAAAGGAACAAAAGGTTTGCTTCCTTGGGTTTGTTGAGCAGCTTGGATGGATAGACTTGATCCTGAGGGTTAGCCACGTCGGTGGTTCTATAAGAGAAGTTGGGATGATTCCTGTAGTTGTTGAAACCACCTCCTTGTTGATTCATGTAGAAGGCTTGTACTTCTACAACTGTCTCATCCTCTTCTTGTGTAGCAACACTATCACCAACAAAGCTGACATTCTTGAAAGACACACTCAGCAGCTTGTCTAACTTGTCACTCAAAGCTTTAATCTCCTTCTTCGTTGTGCTAAAAGCTCTAGATGTTCTGTCATACTCCTCACCATTGTTTCCATCAGAGAGTGCTAGATTCTCCACAAGAGCTAGTCCATCAACAACAAAATTCCCCATGAAATTTCCGTTTGATGCTGTATCCAAGAGCATCCTGTACTTTGGCGTCAATCCTTTATACAAAGTAGACAGCAAGCTTTCATTTGTGAAGCCATAGTGAGGGCACTACAAAGTATATGACTTGAAACACTCCCATGCTTCAGCGAATGCTTCATTCCCATGCTGAGTGAAACTGCTTATGGTGTTCCTCAGCTTTGCTGTTCTGGTTGAAATGAAAAATTTGTTGAGGAAATCTGTCTTGCATTCATCCCAAGTGGATATAAAGCCTTGTGGAAGTGTCTTCTCCCACTGATGTGCTTTGTCACCTAAACTGAAAGGAAACAAGCGCACCTTCGAAGCATCTCCAGAGACTCCTTGAATCTTTGTCATACCACGGACCTTGTCAAACTGGCCCAAATGATCGAAAGGGTCTTCATTGGCAGGCCATGAAATATGTTGCCTTGCACCATGTTGATCAACCCAAGCTTGATCTCAAAGTGGTTTTGGTGCACAACTGGAGCATGAATGCCATTCCTGTTGTGGTGAATATGAGGTGCATCACCAGCTCCTATAGGTTTTGCAGCTCTAGGTGCATGAACTGGTACTCTCAAACCCTGAACTCCAGCCACTTGGTTCAAAGCATCTTGTGCTTCATCTATGTGTGATGCAGCTTGTTGTAATGGTGTATGTCCTACAACACCAACATGTGGTAACTAACTTTCTTGCTCTGCCATCCTCTGTTCTTTTAACTCTTGAACTCTCTTTCTTACAGCTCCTCTCCTATGAATGTTGACAATAGAATGAAGCAGATTTGATGAGTCTTTGGACCTCAAATTCATACAAGTACCTGAAAAGCAGAGCTTTGAAAACAGAGCAAATTGGTAACCTTAGTGTAAAGAACTTAGTCTAACAGCAATGTTAAACTCAAACAATCCACAAATGGCAACGGTGCCCATTTGAAACACGACTTTTTGGGTCTTGAACCAAATGTCCTTATCCTCTAATCAATTGTAGAATAGGGATCAATTATCAATCATTTGCGGATGATGAGATGCAAACAATGCCATAAGCTAAGCAATGATGGGGCTTTGATTATGCAAGAACAAGTCTAACAACCTAACAATGCAATGGAAAGAAAGCAGAAATTAAATGCAAGTAATAATAGCTAAGCAATGAACTTAAAGCAATGACTAAACAAGAACTAAGCAAGATGATTTTAAAGAAAATTGATTAAACGCAAGACTCAAGGTTCTAAGTAATTGTGGGATAGTAGTTTTTAAGTGTGAAGATGGGGATTTCTAACAAAGGCAAGCATCAAGCACTCATAAGCAAGCATTTCTCAATGTTGTACTCCTATACAAGGTCTCTAAAAGGAACCAACTTGGTGTCAATAAGCAGTTCATATTCAAAAGATTGAAGTGTTAAACCCACTTGTGAAGGCGTATTCTTCAACCTTGAGCATAAAGATCAGAACCATTCTAGCCTAAGAGATATACTAATCAGGCAACCATTCTTTCAATCAAGCAAAAATTCAGATAAACTTATCAATCTTGTGAACCAATAAGGACCTAGTTAGCTAGACACCAATCAAAAATATAGACTTAAGCACATAGCTACAACACCCTAACAATGCTAAGCAATTAAGCAGGAATGAAACAAAGGCAAGATCTTTCAATGCATACTATCTAACTATCAAACAAGAATCTCAAAACCAGCACTATCTAGCCCTAAGCGAATCATCTAGAAATTGCGAACTATCACTTTGGTGTCACTGAACAAAGGAAACATAGACCAAGCCAAGCTATCAAGCCAAATAAGCGAACTATGCTTAGAGATGAGATAACAAGCTATCTAATGAACCATATGCATCAATCAATACCATATTCAATCAAAAAGAGCAAGCTTTATTAACAATAATTACTTTGCAAGAAAGGAGACAACACAGAACAATTAAATAATCCTAATCACCCCTTAATTACATCTTAATCACCACTTTCCCTACTTAGAAACCTAAATCTAAAGTAGACTACTCACTAATAATGTTTACTCCCATTTGTTTAGAATTAAACATGATTCGATGAGATTAAAATGCAAAGATGATAAATCTAAACTACCAGGATGCTAGAATAAAGCTCAAGAGACAAGATTAAATCATAAAAATGCAAACTTTAGTGAAGGAAAAGATTCTAAGGCAAATTGCTCTATAAGGTTTAGAACAAGATGAAAAGAGAGAGTTTTTTTTTGGTAGAAGACTAAACTTGGATAAAAATAATGTTTTGTGGCTTCCCTTTTATAGTATGGAACCAAAAGAAGCATAAAAAATCTAAAAATAAGATAAGGTCAACAAAAGTCAAGTGGTCATCGCGCGGATGAGTTGCATTGAGGTGGTACGGATGGTGTTCTTCTCGATGTACGGCCTCGATATGGCTCATGCAGCGCGTATCGGCTTCCTTGCTCGATGCTGGACCTCGTTGCAGACCAACAACTTAGATTCCTCGGGCTGATCCTCTTCCTCACGTCTTGCGGCTTACATCGAGCACACTCCATGGAGGTTCTGCTCGATATACTTGCTCGATATAGATTAGACTTTGCAAAAGCTCCTTTTCTGGTATCCTCTTCAAACATGAGCTGCTTCCATTTTCTTCCCAACTCCAAGAATCTCTAAAAACACCTGAAAACCACCACAAACATGCAAATATATGCAAATGAATGCAATCCTAAGCTAAATGCATGCCATGTTGATTATAAGTGCAAATGATACTAAAATGCTAAACTATAATGCAAAAACAGAGGAAAAGATGCATAAAATTCATCCTAAAATGCTCTAAAATAGCAAGTTATCACTCTCTAATCAGTTGTAGTATAGAGATCAGGTGTCAAACACACTTGTGGATGTGAGATGCAAACAATGCTATAAGCTAAGTAATATGGGGTTTTGATTATGCAAGAGTTACTCTAACAACCTAGAAATGCAATAGATGGAAAAACAGAACTGAGATGCAAGTAAACAAAGACTAAGGAAGATGAAGATTGAAATTAAGCAAGCAAAAGAAACCAAGCAAAGCAGTTTTAAGACAATTAAAGGAAAGCAAGATCTAAGGTACTAAGCAAAAATGGTCAAGTGGTTTTCAAGAGTGACTAAGGGGATTTCTAAACAAAAGCGAACACCAAGCATTCATAAGCTAGCAAATCTCAATGTTGTAATCCTAGACAAGGTATCTAATGAATGATCTTCCTAGTGGTTAATAAGAGAATCATCTAGCAAGGTGAACTATCACTTTGGTGTCACTGAACAAAGGAAACATAGACCAAGCTAAGACTATCAAGCAAAACAGACGAATCATGCAAAGACCAAGACTTTAAGCCATCAAGTGAACCATATGCATCAACAATACCATATTCAATCAAAAGGGAGGAGCTTTATGAACAATAGTCACTTTCCTAGAGAAGGAAACAACAGAGAACAACTAACCAAGCCTAATCACCCCTTAATAACATCCTAAATACAACTTTCCCTACTTAAAACCCTAAATCTAAGGTAAACAACTCATTAATTATGTTTAATCCCATTTGATTACAGTTAAACATGATTATATGAGATTAAATGCAAGATAATGAAAACTAAACTACCAGGGTGCTATATAAAAGATCAGAAGACAAGATTAAACCATAAAAATGCAAACTTGATTGAAGAATATAAAAGTGTTTACAAGATAGGGCAAATCGCCCTTTTTGGTTAAGCAAGAGATAAGATAAAGTTTTGGAATCAAGATAACATAATGACAAAGTTTGGTGGTTTCCGTTTTATAATAGGGAGCCAAAAAGGAAGGAAAAACTTAAAAATAGGATAAGGTCAACGATAAAAATCCGGTCAAACATGCGGCTAAGTTGAATCGGGTGGTACAGATGGTGTTCTGCTTGAAGCCCCACCCCGATATGGTCCGTGTAGCGCATATCGAATTGTGATGTCTTTCTTTGCTCGATGCAGCACCATGATGTAGACTGTACCTTAGGATCCACGAGATAGTCTTCTTCATCACGTACCGCGGCTTGTACCGGGCACACTCCTCAGAGGTTTTGCTCGATGTATCATCTTGATATGAGACCAGTTTTGGCAAATCTCCTTCATTGGCATTCCTTTGAACATGAGCTGCTTCCATCTCCTCCCCAAACTCCAAGAACCTCCAAAAACACTTGAGAAACACCACAAACATGCAAATATATACATATGTATGCAATTCTAAACTAAATGCATGCAATGTTGGTTCTAAGTGCAAATGAGACTAAAATACTAAACTAATATGCAAAAACCAGGGGAAAGATGTATGAAATGCAGCCTAAAATACTATATTAAAGCAAGCTATCAGTGATCACATGCTGGACATATCTGATGGCAGGATGGCGAATGCTTGCACTCCTTAGATGTCCAGCTTTGTATTCCCCATTAGCTATCTCTTCCCACACTTTCTTGAGCTCATTGGTCTTGAAACTCATGGATTGAGCTCTTGTGCATTCAGCAAACCCAAATATATTCTCCAGCTCAGTAAATCCAAGTGTGTACCGCGCCTTTTTAGCTCTGAACTTGATGAAACAATTGCCATACTCGTCCTCCTTCCTCATACTCCTCATCAAAGTCAAAGAAGTAGACCTTAAAGCAATGATTCAGACACTAACTCACATTTCCATTCATAAACAATGTCCAACAACAATTTCTCATTCCCTAAAGTACTCTAGCAATAAGAACAATCATGCAAGAAATGATAGATACTAAGAGTCATGACAATCAAAACACCATTTTCAAGCAATATATTTCATTCAAGCATACTAACAAACACCTTATAGGCAAGCAAGTGACGCTTATGTTTTATTTTTCATAAAGGATGGTACTAAACATTAAGCACAATCACATAAGAAGAGATTAACAAAGATATAACAACCTAACACCTTAATCAATCATTAAACCACCCTAATCTAACTTCATCTCAAGCCTATAATTCGACTACTCACTAATCATGTATAAACCCACAAGATTAAGGTTAAACATAATCAATAGTAGGTGATAAACAAGTAATAGAAGGAAATATAAATACTCAGATAGATGAAACCTCAAGATCAACACTCTTAAGGCAAGTTCTTACAAAAAAAGAGAAGGTTTTTGATGAAAAAGCTTAAACAAGGATAAGATAGGATAAATGTGGCTCATTTACATGTTTCTGGACCAGGTCTATTTATACTTAAGTCCCAAAATATACATAATCAACCATACAAATAACCTAGTCAATGATCAACTCTTGGTAAACGCTCCGAAAATGGCCTATCCGGAGCAATGTAAGGACTTGTTCTCCTGGGTGTGTTTCGTTGGTGTTGGCCGAAGAAGCAAGGTATGAAGTTTGGCTAGGTTTAATGATAAGGCTCAGGTTTTACCCAAATAAAACTATTGCAAGTGCACAGCAAAGCAGTTGTAATACAAGGGGTATCGAATCCCAAAGGAGTAATGCAAACTACACTATCAAATGTAGGTTCGGATTAAGCTAAGCAGTATGTGCTGTATGTAATGCGAATGATGAAATAAAAGCAAGCAAGCGAATTTTAGTTGCTGATCTAAGTTCCAGAAGACTAAAAGCGCTAAGTCAGGACAGTTCGCAGGTCGAATCCGAGAATGTAGAATGCATGAAATCAGGAACATGCAGTAATGATCAGGTTCAATTGTTCACAAAACTTCTAAGCCAAATCTCTTTGCACGAAGTTGTTTTGCTCATAAAATACTAGTTCAGGTTATAAATAATGCTCTCACATATATTTAACAACCTAGGATTTTCGGATTGCTAGATGATGTGACTAAGAAATCTATTTTAAAGCAAGCAAAGATGAAAAACCAAAATATATTCCTAACAGGAGGCAATTCTACAAACTCTTCATCAACCTTTGAAAAAGCTCTAACTTAACTAACAAGCTACTCTGACATGCTCATAGAATCACAAAACACAACTGAATGAATTTGCATTAAAAGAATAGAATAAAAATAAAGGGGGTTCACAATCTTGTCCAAAAAGAGTACATGATCTGTCTCCCCAAAAGCTCTCAATAAAATCCTCTCTAAGCTCTCTGAATTCTCAAAAACCAAGATAAAAGCCAACAATGGCTGAAAAACCTAATAAATAGAGGCTAAACACGATCTGAGGCCTTTTTATAAATACTGGAACTTCTGGGCCAATTCTGTAAATAATGCTCCATCTTTTAATAAACCAGCCACGATCCCTTCCTTTCTGAGTGACGAGCGTCACTAAGCGTCACCCATCTCTGATTTTGCTTTCTGAGTTGTACACTTCGTGGCTTCATCTTGTAATGATCCAAAAAGCTCTAAAACCTCCAATTATGCTCCAGACATGCTATAACCTGCAAAGACTCTACTAGGACTCTAAAAAGACCAAAAAGACTCAATAAAAAGGACTTATATCATGGTTAAAAACCATAAAAATCATGATATATCAACTCCCCCGGACTTAGCTTTTGCTTGCCCTCAAGCAAACATCAGACGGAGAACAGGGTCGAGGTTTGAAAACAAGAAAAAGTCAGTTAAACATCAGGAACACCAGATTAGTTAACACTTTTGAATCTACATACCACAGAGTCAACACAAGATCAAATTTCAGTCTAATCATCACAAGCTTAGCAAATCTTTCAAATCCAATCCAAATCCCTTCAAGAAATCCGAAATCTCTGCTGCTAACTCCTTATATCTATCTAAGTGTGATATCTCAACAAGGTTTTATCATCTCAATCACTTATAGATTTATTTCCCTTCCTAAACAACTGAACAAAGCAATCTCAACACAGCTCTCCTATTTTCTCTTCCCTTGATTTTTTCTTTCTGATTTTTTTTCGATTTTTTCACTTCTTTTCTCATTTTTTACAGTCTAAGATATGGTGTTACTCAATACTTGTGTTTCTTGTGAGGAGACAGGTTCTTGAGTGTGTTCATTACTGTTGTTCCTTGTGAGGAGACAGGTCATGCATGCACCATTTTTTGGACTTAAACTCTTAAAAACTACATCAGGGAGGATTAAAGAGAGACTGTATCTTTACATACTTGTCAGTGCTAAAAGAGAGAATCAAGATCAATAAGAATCAAGCCCCAAGATCAGAAGTTTAAAGTTCATTAAAGTGGAGCTAACAGCAAATTTTCCAGATTCTCTAAGAACCTAAATCTTCATTGCTAGACTGATCTACCTATGATTTTCAACTTAGTAAGACTTGTAATCAACTACTGTGGCAATGGTTCTTATACGCAAAAACGTCATATGGTTAGTTCCAAGAAAAACTGACAATTTCAAAATTTTGACTCTATAAAAATAGGTTTTTGACTCAACTTTAAGACTCTATAAACATGACACAAAGCACACAACGTCAGTAACCACCTCCCCCAGACATAAACAACATTGTCCACAGTGTTATTAAGCCAAGAGTTGGTCAAAAAGATGCATGAGAACTTGTAAAACCAAGGTGTAAAAGTGGTACCTTGCGAAGGGTCGGGTGACGAGCGTCACCAGATTGGTGACGAGCGTCACCGCGACCTGTATTACAGAATTGTCAAGTTAGACAGTTATTAACGCAATGTTGTCATGTGTACTCTAAAGTTAGACTATTAGAGCACTCAAACACACATTTAATAACATCCAAACATAGCAATAAGAGCCTGGTTCAACAATCTCACAAAACATCATCAAAATAACTGACAACTGACTCAAAGAAAACATAAAATTGACTCAAGAGAAAATAAAAGAACAGAGAATAGAAACAAGTAACCAAATAGTAGAGGCTCAGTCCTCATCCTCGCAGGGCTCAGTGGTGTAATGTGGGCGGACACAACCACAATTGCTAAGTGTAGCAACAGCATCCCAGAGTCCCTCAAAGCTGTCAATGATATACTCCTGAAAAGCAGCCATGTCCATGGGTGTATGTGGTTGTGGAGGACGCCTGAAAGCAGTGGATGTAGTAGTATGGCGTCGAGATGGTCCAGCATCAGCAGCAGTGGAGGCGCCTGCAATGGCAGCTCTAGCAGGACGCAGAGGTAGAGGGCGCAGCAGACTCCGATCAGGCAGGAAAAGCAGCTGGCGTGTGACACTCTGGATCGTCGTGAGCACTCTCTGTGGTAACTTAATGCCAACATACTCTCCTGCAATAGTAGTAAATGTCCAGACAACTCCAGGCTTGAGCCACGTAACATGGCGCAGATGCTGGTCATCCATGAGGGATCTGTCACTGCGAAGGCTGGAGGGTGTGACATCGATCTGAAAGTGCTGGAAGATTGGTGTCAGAAGACTCCCTACACTCTCAGTCTTCTCCCCCGGACTGGTGAATGGCTTGGTCTTTAAGGAGACCAAATGCTCAGCAAAAATAGCGCATAAGTTGGCGCGGACCATGCTATCCATAGGTATCACCTCATCGAGCATATCAGCAAAGCCATAGTAGAAGAGAAGCAGCTCACTAACCCGTGTCTTGCTCGGTGCAGATTTGCACAAAATGGTGTTGCCAAGAAGCCTCAGAATGTACCTCAAGACAAGATGTCGAACCTCTGTCTGTGTGCTCGTCTTGCTGTCATAGACTCCATTCCCAAACTTTGACCAGTATTTCTGCATGTGAGTCCACTGTGAGGGAAGGAGAACGCCTGTGAGGTGGTCAGAGAAACCATAAATCCCACAAAGCTCCATCAGACCGATCTTGTAGTGAACCCTGCGGATCAGGAATGTCAGCGTGCCTTCCTGCGCACTCCTAGCTAGCTCATTCGCGTAGTTGACGCGAGCAGTAGAGAGAAACTGGCGGACCAAATCCGGGTAAAAATCGTACTGCTGGAATGGCACAGTGCCCATCCCGATCCTCTCCAAAGTCTCCACAACCTCCTCGAAAATGCCCATCTTCTGCAAGACAATGGCATCTGCGAACCTGGTGGGCACAATCTTCACCTCCTGCCACGCATTGTAGAATAGCGTGTCATACTTATCCCACTCCTCCTGAATATCGCAGAGTATGCAGGTATCCCGTGCTATCTCCTGCTTCGGAGTCCCTGCCCAAGCCACTCGAGATGGTATCTTCAGGTTCTCTCGCTTTGGCCATGGGGGCCTGCAAACTGGGTAATTGTTGAACGACTGTGATGAGCCTGATGCAGAGCTCGAAGACGAGTCTTGTCGCTGTCGTTTCTCCTGTCGAGGCATCTGAAAATTCAATACCAAAATCGACCAAAAACATCACTAAAATTAGCAAATATTCGAAACTTCGAAAAATCAATCAATCAAGGTGAAATAACTGATGGCGATCAACAACAACACTACCAGGAACACAATTCAATCATCAGTTGAACCCAATTCACCCAAAATTTCCAGATTTTTGCAAATTTCATCATGAACTCGAAAATTTTAAAAACTTGCAAATTAACTGATTAAAACACACATGGATGGTATCATTCATCTAATACAACCTAATGAACCATGATTCAACTGTTAAATCAAGCTAATCAAGTCAAAAATCGAATTTTACCAAACCCATGGCAGACTGAAAATTGGGGATTCCGAACACATACCTTGCAGATCTTGAAAACTGAATTGATATTGTGAAAGAGGGCCAATCCGTACGGATTAGGCTTTTGAATCACTCAATTTGGTTAACAAAATCAAAAGTTGTGGATTTGAGAAATTTTTTTAAGTGTTTGTTATTTTGCTAATTGTTCGCGAGGAAGAAGAAGAGAAGGATTTAAAACGCGTACCTGGTCCGGACGGGTGACGAGCGTCACCTTAAGGGTGATGAGCGTCACTCGTTTTTTGTTTGGTCGGATTTTTTTTTTTAACATAACTAAAATTAAAAGCACAAAAAATAAAACTAAGTACAAAATATACAACTTACCAGTGGGTTGCCTCCCACTAAGCGCTTATTTAAAGTCATTAGCTCGACTTTGGTTGGCTGTTTAAACAGTTGGTGCATCATCCAGAGACACAATGTGTCCTGCTGGAATCTTGGCTTGCGCCCAATAATGCTTCATCCTCTGTCCATTGACAGTGAACTCCTCTCATTTGGAGTTTATCAGGACAATGGCACCATGTGGTCGAGCTTCTTTGACAGTGACGGGGCTTGACCATCGAGAACGCAGTTTACCAGGAAAAAGCTGTAAACGAGAGTTGTAAATTAGTACCTGGTCATTGGGCTCGAAATGTCTGGAGATGATCTTCTTATCATGATATGCCTTTGTCGTCTCCTTGTATAACTTGGAGTTTTCATAGGCCAGATAACTGATTTCATCCAGTTCAATGAGCTGAATCAAGCGCCTCTCTGTAGCAGGCTTCAGATCGAAGTTCAGCTTCTTGATAGCCCATTCTGCTTTGAACTCCAGCTCTACTGGTAGATGGCACGCCTTGCCATAGAGAAGATGGAATGGTGTAGTCCCAAGTGGCGTTTTGTATACTGTCCTGTAAGCCAGTAATGCATCATCCAGTTTTGCTGACCAATCTTTCCTTATCTTCCCAACTGTCTTTTCCAGAATCTGCTTGATCTGTCTGTTGGAAACCTCATCTTGTCCACTGGTCTGGGGATGATAAGGCGTGGTAATTTTGTTCTGTACACCATACTTCTTCAACAGCTTGTCCATTTCGAATTTCATTATTAAATCACCAACATTCAGCTCTATTCTACCCTTCTTGACGTCAATGATAACTCCTGCAGTAGACAAGAAGGGTCTGCCAAGAATCAAGGAATCTTTGGATTCTTCTCCATATTCCAGAACCACAAAAATTAGTAGGAATCATGCAATCTCCTACTTTGATGGGAACATCTTCTATCACCCCTTCAGGAACTCTGACTGATCTATCAGCTAGGACAAGAGATATCCTTGTAGCCTTAAAATCGGTCATCCCCAAGCTCTTGGCAACGTAATGAGGCATAAGGTTCACACTAGAACCAAGATCACACAATGACCTCTCAAACCTGTCAGAAAAGATTGTGCAATCTAAAACCAAGCTCCCAGGGTCTGAAAGCTTCTCTGGCACTCTGTTATGAATCACTGCACTGACCTGCTCGTTGATCATCATAGCTCCAGCCTCTAAACTCAAGTTATTGGTCACCATTCTCTTCACATACCTCCTTATAACAGGAGTAATCCTCACAGCATCAATCAATGGGATCTCAATAACCAACTTGTCCATGATAGCCTTGCATTTAGCATCTTCTAGCTCCTGTTTAGACTTCTTAGGATGCTTAGGATAAGGTATATTGGGCTTATACACTGTCTCCTTAGCATTTTTCGAAGTCTTAGACGAAACTGTCGTATGTTGCAATGGGTGACGAGCGTCACCAGAAGAGTGACGAGCGTAACTCGTATTGGACAAGTCGTGGTTGTTTGCTCGATTTGGGTGATGAGCGTCACCCTCCTGGTGACGGTCGTCACCAACTTCTGAAGAACAATGATCGGGGTCGTCCTCAGTGGGTGGCGAGAAACACCTAGGTTTGGTGACGAGCGTCACCCGTGGGTTTTCAGCAGAGATTTCTTCATCTTCATACTCTTCAATTCCCACGAAATTTCTTGAGCTCAAATCCTTCTGCAACACTGGTTGCAGGTTCTTTTCATTCCTCAAAGTGATGGCATTCACATGGTGTTTGGGGTTAGCATCAGTTCTTCCAGGAAGAAATCCTTCTTGCCTCTGAACAGCTCATGCAGTTTGGGCAACTTGAACATCCAGTTTCATCATATGAGAGTTCAGACTCTCAATTTTCCCATTCAAGTCCTGATAGAGCGATTCTATTTTGACATTGAAGTCCACTGTCAGCTTCTATTGTCCTTCTAGGATCTGTTCCAGGATAGCTTCCATCTTGTTCTTTTGTGGAGGTGCAGATTGGTAGGAAAAAGAACCATAGTTCCTGTTGAAATTTCCACTGTTCTGGAATGGTTTCTGGTACTCTGTCTTATGGAATGGAGGCATAGGTGTGTAACCAGGCGTGCCCTGATTTCCTGTGAAGGCTCTTCTGATTGTTGTTGTTGTAGCTTCTGCTCAACTGCTGATTTCCATACCTTGGACCCTGAAAACCGCCAGAATTGATGAAATTCACATCTTCCTGCTCAACCTCTTCTCGACTTTCGAAAGTCTCCACTTCTGCAGCAAAATGAACTGACTTCTTTCCCACCAAGAGGATGTGCATACTCTTAGCCTTAACTTCAGCAATTTGATTGCCATCATCCAAACCAGCTTGTTTCATCCTCTGAAAAATCTGCATTCTTGATGCTGTTGCTGAAAACCAAGTTCTCAATCAACCTGATTGCTTCTTCTGGTCTGTTGGTGTTGAAGTTTCCAGCACTAGCTGCATCCAGCGCCATATGGTATTTCCAGTCAATGCCTCTGAAGAAGATCCCAAGTAGTTGCACCTGACTGAAACCATGATGAGGGCAGTCCCTTTGATAAGATTTGATTCTTATCCAAGAAGCCTTAAAAGCTTCAGTAGGTCCTTGTGTAAAGGATGTAATTTTCGTCCTCATGTCTTCTGATCTGGCATCATCATAGAAGTTGTTCAGAAAATCATTCTTAGTGTCTTCCCAATTGGTTAGTGAAGCAGGTTCCAGTTGCTTCAGCCAATATGCAGCCTCTCCTCCAAGAGAGTATGGAAAAAGCTTGCAGAACAGAAAGTCATTGGTGACTCCATTAGCTTTGACACTTGAAGCTAAATCCTCAAACCTCTCAATGTGATCCATAGGATGCTCATGTGGTAAGCCATGGAATTGATGCAAGCCAACCAGCTGATAAAAGACAGGTTTAAGCTCAAAATCGTTCCTCTGGAAGGCAGGAGGGCGGATTGCAGCTCTGTTGGCATATAACCGATCTGGTCTGTTGTAGTCCCCTAAAGTCCTCTGCACAAAACGCCCAGCAGCATGGACTCCAGCATCCTGTCCCACTTGTTGAACCTGCTGTTCAATAATGACATTCCAATCTTGATCAATCCTCTGCCCATCTTCGTTCCTCCTGTTTCCTTCTCTGTCAACCAAGTGACCTTCTGCATCTTCAACCAAGATTAGTGGAGCAACCATTGTAGACTGTTTCTTAGTTTTCCTGATGGTCCTCTCCAACTTAGCAAGTTCGTCGATCCTCAGAGTCACAAGCTCCTTCTCTTTGTTGCTTCTGGTACTGCGATTAGGCATGCACCTGAAACCAGCACAAAGAAAAGAAACTGAAAGTTAGTAAACAAATTAAAAACTTAGACAAAATCCTATAACTAAAAATCGATAGGCAGCTATTAATCCCTGGCAACGGCACCAAAAACTTGATAGGGCTCAGGTTTTACACAAATAAAACTACTGCAAGGGCACAACAAAGCAGTTGTAGTACAAGGGGTATCGAATCCCAAAGGAGTAATGCAAACTACACTATCGAATGTAGGTTCGGATTAAGCTAAGCAGTATGTGATGTATGTAATGTGAATGATGAAATAAAAGCAAGCAAGCGAGTTTTAGTTGTTGATCTAAGTTCCAGAATACTAAAAGCGCTGAGTTAGGACAGTTTGCAGGTTGAATCCGAGAATGTAGAATGCATGAAATCAGAAATGATTAAGAACCATTTTGAACATAAATATCAAATATATAACTAATCAATTCTCATTGCAGAAGTTAACTATGTCTAAATCACAGAGTTTCAAATCTCTTTGCAAACCCCAACAATCTAAACATGCAGTAATGATAAGGTTCAATTGTTCATAAAACTTCTAAGCCAAATCTCTTTGCACTAAGTTGTTTTGCTCATCAAATACTAGTTCAAGTTATCAATAATGCTCTCACGTATATTTAACAACCTATGATTTTCGGATTTCTAGATGATGTGTCTAAGAAATTCGATTTTAAAGCAAGCAGAGATGAAAAACCAAAAGATATTCCTAACAGGTGGCAATTCTACAAACTCTTCATCAACCTTTAAAAAAGCCCTAACTTAACTAACAAACTACTCAGACATGCTCATAGAATCACAAAACATAACTGAATGAATTTGCATTAAAAGAATAGAATAAAAACAAGGGGGTTTCGAAATCTTCTTCAAAAACAGTACAAGATCTGTCTCCCCAAAAGCTCTCAATAAATCATCTCTAAGCTCTCTGAATTCTCAAAAACTAAGATAAAAGCCAACAATTGCTGAAAAACCTAATAAATAGAGGCTAAACACGATCTGAGGCATTCTTGCAAATACTGGAACTTCGGGGCCAATTCTGTAAATAATGCTCCATCTTTTAATAAACCAGCCACGATCCCTTCCTTTCTGGGTGACGAGCATCACCAATGGTGGTGACGAGCGTCACCCATCACTGATTTCGCCTTCTGAGTTGTATACTTTATGGCTTCATCTTGTAATGTCCAAAAAGCTCCAAAACCTCCAATTATGCTCCAGAAATGTTATAACCTGCAAAGACTCTACTAGGACACTAAAAAGACCAAAAAGACTCAATTAAAAGGACTTAAACAATGGTTAAAAACTATAAAAACCATGATATATCATTTAAGTCCTTGATATTGGGTCGCACCATGCACAGCATCAGACAGCCCACCTTGGTGTAAGTTGTTGGTATGCGCTGAAGCTGTTTATGCCAAGCAAGCTCATCAGCATACAGATGTCCCTGGTCGGTATGACTGCATTGTGGAGGTTCATCAGTGTACGACACGTCTGTCGTCGGTATGGATTGCCTCCGTGGGAAGTCCTCCGTGTACGGACATGACGATGGCCGGTATGGGTAGTACTGTGGAAGAACAGAGTTGCTCTCCATGGCATGACTGGTCGGTATGAGGCTTTAATGCCTTAAAAATACTCTTTCTTGTTGAACGTCCTTTCTTCACTTGGTCCATCCTTTCCCTAGTGCTTCCTTAGCTATCCAAAGTCCTGAAAATACACTCACAATGCATACATATATGCAGTCCTAATCTAAGTGCATGCTATGTATGAAATGGATGCAAATGAGACAATTTTGGACTTTGAATGAATGAAATGCAATGAAATCCTATACTAAATGATACCTAACATGATGTAATGATGCTTGCATTCATCATACTTACCTCCAACTGTATATTGACTAACAAAGGATGAGAAAATGATATTTTGTAAGAGGCTAAGTCTATTTCGAGGACCTGATGGATATTCAGCAAACATTGCAAATTGTGTCTCGGTGGATCCTCCCATAATTGGTGGATTAAAGTCTCATGACCATCATGTACTTCTGCAAAACCAGCTACCAATTGCTCTGAGAAACTTGCTGCCAGATGGACCTAGGGTTGCTATGATCAGATTGTGCAGCGTCTGCAACAGATTATGTCAGCGAGTTATCGACCCTCAAAAACTAATAACATTGGAGTCTGAGTGTGTAGAGACATTGTGCCAGCTAGAGAGGTATTTTCCTCCTTCTCTGTTTGAAATAATGTTCCACCTTTCGATACTTCTAGCACGGGAAGCTCGTTTAGGTGGTCATGTACACTTCAGATGGATGTATCCCTTTGGAAGATAATCAAAATTTATAATTTTATGTGGTATTGACTTGATTGTGTTCTTTGCAATGGTTGACTAACAGAATCTTGCATGTCTTACCGGTACATGAAAACGCTAAAGGCATATATAAGGAACTATGCAAGGCTAGAAGCATGTATGGCTGAAGGATATATGGCGGGAGAATGTATTGCATTCTACTTACAGTTTCTACAGAATTCTGTAGCGGTTCTAGAAACAGTTAACCAAAATAAATATGTAGAGACCTCTGAATCTATACTCGAAGGCCGCCCACTACAGAAGGCTGCCCAAGTTATACTAATAGATAAAGAGAGAGACATAGCCCATCAATATGTTCGAATGAACATGGCAATAATGAATCTATTTGTAGAGTAAGTTCACCTTTTTTTGCAACTTATAGTTTATACATTTCATTTAATAGATGATTACTTCTAGAAAGTTAAATCATTGATATTTTATAACAGTATGCATTTGGAAGAATTGCAAGCTAATGATGTCCGTTGTAGAAGAAATGAAACAGTTTTATGGAAATTCTATGGAGAGAGGTTCTCACGGTGGGTCAAAGATAAGGTTTGCTTGTATAAACTCTAAATATTAGTATCTTTTTAATATTTTGAGTGGCTAAACATAAGTACTAACTTGCTTCTATTTTCTTTTCTGTCATTAGATCCCTATTAACTGCAAAGATCATTCAGACAAACTGAGATGGGTGGCGTATGGACCAAGACATATAACTCAGACTTATAATGGGTATATTATTAATGGGCATCGTTTTCACACTAAGGATGTAATGTGTAAGACTCAGAACAGTGGTGTAACATACGAAGCTTTTTAGCATGTCTGTATCGATTGCTAGAGATACTAGACATATTGCGAACATTGTTGCGTACTATGGAGTTATCCAGGAGATCATAATGTTGGATTATCATATGTTTCAGATCCCAATATTCAAGTGTAAGTTGGCAAACAAAGGAAATGGTGTAAAAGAAGAAGGAGGCTTTACACAATCTGAATGTTAGCCAATATGCTTATCTCCAAGATCCATATATTTTGGCATTGCAAGCGAAACAAGTTTTTTACTCTAGAGAAGATGATTCCTCACAACGATCTGTTTTTATAAGGGCGCCACCAAGAGGTTATCATGAGTTAGAGAGAAAAGAAGTGTTTGTTGCTCTTTTATCCATTCCGCAAGCTGGAGATTTGGAGAACCAGTCTTCTGATGATGAGAGTTTTTGTGTCAGAGATGACTGTGAAGGGGTCTTAGTGATGGATTGATAGGGCTATAATTAGCAGATTGTAGAAATTGCATAGAAGTTTTTACCTATTTTCAATAATATGAGAAGTTAGTTGTGTTTATGGTATCTGAATAGAAGGAAGACATTGGAGGCAAGGAAGCGTAGACGCAGTCAATGTCAACAAGGCATTGCACAAGTCAATTGTACTATTGTTGCTCACAAAGATGTTGACCCTGAACTTGCAATAGAGGGTGGACAATATGAAGACCCTGAACTCGCTGAAAATGATGTGGATAACTCAAAGCAAGATGAAGAGGAGGATAACTCGAAGCAGGATGAAGAGCCGCCTCATAAAGAGCCTATGTAACCATAACTGTAGAGGTTGAAACACAAGAACCAGCTAACAAGGAAAGGAAAACACGAGGGCCAACAAAGATGCGTGGAGTTGCTAAACACCATGAGGACAAGGTTGACGCTGAATTCAGAGTCCTAGAGCTTGTGAGAAAAGGATTAGTGACACTATCCTCTTTTCTTTGTCCTCTAGTGAAGGGGCAAAAAACCAGTATTGCTTGATGATTGGAGGCATCTGGATGAACCAACAAAAGCCATATTGTGGGAGTAAATTCAGGTATTCCAAGTAATCTATATAGTTTAGTACTTCTTCTAATGCATTGCAGACAAACACTATAATGTTTGTATATAAAAAATATTACAGGCAAGGTTCAATATAACTGAAGACTGGAAAAGAGATTCTGTTTTAAGATAGATGGGTTGTTTGTGGCATGCTTCTAATCCAGACTTAATTCAAAAGTCTAAAGTTTAAGTACGTCACAAATACCTTTGTTGAAACCAAGAAACATCTAGTCTCTCTCAGCATGGAAAAATGTGGCGAAGACTAGGAGTAACGCAGATTTTAAGGTTCTGTATGCTTTATCTTTGTTTCTTTTGTTTGTTTTTGGTATTTGGAAATCATTGAATATGGATTTGCTTTTATAGGTTGAAAGTGACAAATTTTGGGAGCTGAGAAAGGCACAGATTTCCCACACCACCAGCCGCAAAGGATTGATTGGTCTGGCTCATGATATGGTATGTGGGTTGCTGTATTGCATCGTATTATGTAGTAGTTTTTAGATATAAGGACAAGAAACGGCTTTGTTAATCGTAGAAGAAGAAGAGTTATGATCCTTCCAAGGTGAGTAGGAGTAAAGTGTTGATAGCATGACACACTCATTCAAATGGGAATTCTATGAGACCTAAATTTGCAGAATCTATTGTAAGTGAAATTATTAACAAGTTAATTCCATTCTCTTTGCTTATTGTATAGCTACCAATAACCATGTTGGATTATTTGTATTAGGAACAAATCAAATCCATTGACAGTGAGATGAGCTCCATTAATGGTACTAATATTAAAGAGGATGCGGTTAGTCAAATCCGGAAGAGTTAGAGGGATGGGCAGAGGGGTTCTGGCAACAAAGTTAGCTTTCATGCATGCTAGAGACGCACATGACCAGAAGCTAGAAGCTACACATACTGAATTGGTCAGTATAATGAAAGATCTGCAAAATAAAGTTTGTGGCTTAGCTAAAGGGATATGAGATAGTTAATTTCCACAAATACTATCGATTATGCCAAATTGTATGTTTTACAAATTCACTTAGTTCTTGTCAAAATAGACTGAAGATGTTTGTATGTTAGAGCATAGTGATGCTAGAAAAGTAGTAACTAGGTGTCAGCTACTAGATTTCTGTTCAGTGGATGATGGGGAACGAGAGGTCTGCTAGACTGATTCGATGTATAAGATTAACCATATTCCCCTTGGGCCCAACGCATCTGCTGTTATTTTCACATATGTATCAAAAGAGGATGTATTTATCTCGAGGCCAACAGCGGCAATGCAATCACTTGGCCAAGCTGTGGGTATAAAAATTGCGTGGCCAACTTATTAAATTATTGTGGACTGTGATATGAACTCTCCAAATGAAAATCACATTGCTTATTCATTGGTAATGTTTTCATTTTGCTCTATCTTATTATGAATTGGTATAGTGGTATGCATGCTCTATTCTAATATATAATACTGTATTTATGCATGACTTAGGTATCATGTCATAGAGTCACCATCAATGATTGGAACTCGGAGGATGTGGTAGTTGCTGAGGCTACATTTCATTCAACTGATCCAAAATAAATAGCCAACAATATTTCTCTCAGACCCAATGCTGCAATCGTGAAAGTTGAAAAGGTGGTTGTGAAGGACACTTAGTTGTGGAGACCTATTAGTTCAGACCTGTATTTGATGGGTAGTGCACTTCATGAATTTACCGCGTGGCCTATTCAGAAGATAAGGCTGATTAGTCCTCCGAAACCAGCATCACCAAAACCATGATTATTGAATTTACTCTGGTGGTTTTGTTCTGTTGGATTTGCTACGTTGCATTTTCTCTGCTATATTTGATCTCTTTAATATTCTGTGATGAATCTTCTGTGTTGAATTATATGTGATGTGCTGGATTTGTTCTTAATAGACTCTTAATGTAAGATGTTTGGAATTTGTGAGTGACAGAGTGTTAGTTGCAGCTTCAACAACAGCAAATCGAATCAACAGAAGAAGTGTAAGCTGTTGGATGTGAATAACTTGGGAGAAGTCGTTGCAGAGGGCACAGTTAGTTCCACTAATCCAGAAGATAAATTCATTTCGTTTTCTTAGGTCTGAATGCTAGCAAGATATGGACACAAGTTCCTAAGGTTGGAACAGAAAATGTGTGGAGACCAATTTCAGAGTTTGAATTAATTTCTGATTCTTTAGGAACTACAGTGGCATGGCCTAACGATAAACTTGTGTTTATGTAATTGTGATCAAGTATGTGAACAAAGAAAATTGTGGTCAAATGTCAAGATCAAATGTCAGTCTAATCATCACAAGCTTAGCAAATCTCTCAAATCCAGTTCAAGCTCCTTCAAGAAATCCAAAATTTCTACTGCTAACTCCTTATATTTATCTAAGTGAGATATCTCAACAAGGTTTTATCATCTCAATCGAAGACCAATCTGCAGACAGACGATGCAGCTGCAGCGCAGAACACCCACGGGGCGGACCAGGTCGGCCAGACTCCAATCGACATGGCCGGCCTCATCAGATTGGTCGCGAACCAGCTCCAGCAAGGCATGGATGGTCGGTTTGAGTCACTCCATGCCGAACAGGTTCCTTACCGAGAGGACCTAGATCGGCTCCTCAACGCCAGAGCTCATACCCAAGAACAGGCCGACCGCACCACGCCTCGACCCCAGCCGATCCGCCAGTAGTGAAACCCAGAAACCTCAAGGCTGGTCACTAACCTGTTTGGCACCACGCCGACAGACGAACTACGAAGGGCACAAGTGGAACACTCCAACGCACGTTCGTCGTGAAACACTATTTGAGCCGCTCCGATGACAGCCTCTGAGCTCGATCTTCTCCATCAACACCTTGATGATATAAATACCAAAGTCCACAAGGCAACGACCTCCGCCCCAGAGCTGGATAAAATACTCCAACAGATGCAGCAAACGCAGTTCACATCGGCCATCACCAAAGCTTCCTCAAAGACATAGTGTGGATGAAGCTACGTCCTAGTTATACTGGAACAACCAACCCGAAGTGACATCTGACCGCATTTAACGCAGTCATGGGATGAGCCCGCTTTACAGATGAAGAGCGAGACGCGTGTCTCTGCCAATATTTCGTGGTGTCGCTCACTGGAAGCACCCTTACCTGGTTTTAACAGCTCCCTCCAAATTCCATCGATATTTACAAGGAGCTCACAAGCCATTATCTCAAGCACTATTCGATCTACACCGACACGGAATCTACAGCGCTCGACTTATGGGGCTGCGTCCAAGGCGATACAGCACCGTTAAGGGACTACATCAATCGATTCCGATCCATAGTTTCCCGATGTAGCTTGTCGGATAAACTCTCTCTCAACATCCTGACCAGAAATTTGAGAAACGACCAGTCATACGGCTAAAGATTGAAGACTGGCAAAACCAAAACCCTAGAGGACGCCTTGCACAAAGCAAACGACTACATCAGACTCGAAGAAGACAAGGCGGCCAAAGCCAAGTTGGCCGACGAGAAAACTACACGTGATAAGAAAACCAGATCATCAAATCAGGATAGCCATCAGAAGCCTCGGCAGCACTACGATAGGGACGACATGAGTCGCAAGAACATCAACGCCGTCGCTCGGCAATCAAACTGGAACACTTGGGATCACCATAGCGCCGAGGACCCCGAGAGTAAGAAACCGTATTACACTTACCACAAAGGACATGGCCATCATACAGACAATTGCTGCACACTCACGGCACTCTTAAAAAAATGGGAAGACGGTGAATGTAGCGTGCCGGAACCCCGTAGTCTAGCACGATGTTTCGACAGAATCAGGATAGACGACCTGACAATGATTAAGACAGACGACCTGATGCTGATCGTCCGGCCGCTAAGCAGGGAAAGAAGTGTAGTGTGATAGGGAAAACGATCATACACCTCCGACCTCGCCTAGACGAAAGATCAACATGATCATGGGCAGACTCCTCTCGTGCACTGACTCTATCAACTCGATCAAATGGCATGAGCGAAAGGCCGGCAATCCACCGCAGGACGCCCCACCATTATTCAAGGATGATATCCCGATCACATTCACCGAACAGGATGCCCAGGGTATAAACTGACCTCACAATGATCCCCTTGTCATCTCACTTCGGCTCGGAGAAGATGACGTCTCCAAGATCCTAATCAACACAGGCAGTTCCGTCAACCTGATCTTCATGGATATGCTACAGAATATGAGCATTACTGAAGGAGATATCAAGATCGCACCATCACCACTCACGGGCTCCGCTAGCAATTAAATATCGACGATTGGCACGATCACATTACCCGTCACCATCGGAGGAAAATCCATGTCCATTAAATTCGAGGTCATTGATCAACCAATGATCTACAACGCCATCCTTGGAAAACCTTTGTTAAACACCATGCGAGGCGTCCCATCCTCCTATCACCAGGGCATCAAGATGCCGATCAGAGGCCGCATCTTCATCATCCATGGAGACCAGACGGTATCTTGGCATTGCTACCTCGACAAACAGCGCGTTCGTACCGCATTTACATTTGTCATTGGCAACAGCAACGACTTTGATCCACAAATAGTCCATCACGAGAAGCCGAAAAGCGATCTCGTTACTCACGTCAACATCGACGATGCTCATCCCGAGCGTTGTGACAGCATCGGCACGGAGCTTCTGCCAAGTATGTAGGACGAGCTGATCACTTTTCTTCTGCAGAATGTTGGAATATTTGCATGGTCGATGGCCAACATGAAATGCATCAGCCCTCAGATCACCAACCATGAACTACACGTCGATCCCACTTTTAAGTCGATCAAACAAAAGCAACAGATAAGCTGAAGCTACTAACAAGACTATCTTGGATAGCATCAAGAAACGTCTCAATGCTAAGAAAGGTCTCAGAGCCGACGAGCTTGGCGGCGTGCTTTGGTCTCATCGCACATCTCCACGTACCACAACCGGCAAGAGTCCTTTCTCGCTCGCTTACAGATGAGAGACCATGGTTCCTGCAGAGATCAATGTTGACAGTTTACGGCACAGAGTACTTCCAGACTTCCCCGCCGTGAACTCAGCGATGCTGGTCGAAAACCTCGACACATTCGAACTATCAGAACCAGGCAGCTCGGTACTACAACAAGAAGGTGCAGAACGGACACTTCGACAAAGGCGACCTTATCCTTCGAAAAGTCTACGAGAACACCAAAGAAGATAACGCAGGAAAACTTGGAGCTAACTGGGAAGGTTATTACATCATCGCGAACGTAGTCAGGCCCGGTGTTTATCGGCTCGAAGCAATGAACGGTGAACTGATTCCACAACCTGGAATTCTTTGAACCTCAAACGGTACTACAGCTAGGTCGGCATTCTCCTCGAATCAAAAAAAGAAAGAAGGGAATAATACATATGAGCTACAAAGCGGTTTGATCCCAAAAAAGGGTACGTAGGCAGCCTATCTTCGGATGGCGCAACTGCTCCCCCTCCTAAACCGGGGGTGGGGGGTTTTCGGATACTTTACCCTTTCAAACTTTTCTGGCTTGTAAGTCTTTACTTTCTCTTGATTATTCAATAAAAAATCATAATTTATTATCTCTTTACCATCAATTTCACATCGGCATCCTGGCCAGGTGCTCGATTCTCCTAAAGCTAAAGTCTGATCCACTTTAGCTCGGTAACTTAAAAGCCAAGTCTTTCTTGCATAATACAGTTTAACCTGTTTCAATCGATCTGGGTCATGCGTGATTATCAGCCAAGTCAGCCTTGCACCCGTATTCGACTCGGATACTTCTAAGTGGTACCGATGAAATGACGCCGACCTGAATCGCACATCAAGTATTCACACTTAGAAGATAAGTGGTACGAACAACATGAGCGGGGCCTCTCGCACGTTCGTATTCACATTTTTTTAAAGCCAGAATCCGCTCTGCATTTCTTAAGTCATGCAAAACCATTAAGCCGACCTGGTCGCACCTTGCATTCGACTTAGAAAAATTTCTAAGTATCGAATACGGGTCGATCTCACTTGCGTATTTTAAACCGATATCGCATCGCAGTTTATGTTCAAGACTTTTAAAAATACTTCTTCTAATTAATTAAACGCCAGAGATTTGAGAAACTTCCCTTTCCTTCTTAATCTGTTTCACAGCCCGGCCGAGCAGTTTGTTTTTCTCAGAATTGTCAGCACGGACCTGCGCAAGGTCCTCAACAGATTTCGAAGTGCGGCGTCTAGCTCAGCACTCTTTTCCCTTTAGGCTTTGAGAGCGTCTTTCACGGCTTCCCTCTCTGCCTGGTCGGGCGAACATCTCTTTCCATCGCGGTTGTATTCGTACATTTCAGTTACTGCGGTGCTGAGAGCCTGCATGGAAACAAATGTTTACATTCAGAATCGCATTCGGATGAAGGAAAAACGAGAGAAAAGGAGTCTTTGAGATTTTTACCTTAGCTTGATCGATGGCGAAACGACCAATCGCCTTGCTGCAAATTAAACCGCGAGGATCAGTAGGAGACGAAGCTGGATGATCCCTCAGTCGGAGAAAATAGTCGAGGCAGGACATCATGTCATTTATCATCAGACCATCCCCACGGTACTCGTACGAGAATCCAAACGGATGAAACGCCCTCTCAACGCCGGACCTCTTCGATCCCTGCGACTCCTTCGGGCCCCTCTTGGCAGTGTTGCCTCCCGGACTGCCGTCACTTTTCTCGGCCTCCTCGTCATGCGCCTACACCCTGTTGCGCTCATCAAGCTCGGCTGCTCTTCTAGCCTTCTTATCGGCCGCTTTTCTAGCATTGGCCGAATCTTCTTCGGCGCCACCTTTCAAAACATTAGGCGCCTCGCGCCCCTCTGATGATACAATCGGCGTTGGGTTTGCCGGTTCCTGAACGTTAGGAGATCCAAAAACGGATTCTAGGTGGGCCGATAAGTCCTTGAATGAGTGCGATTTCATCCTCTCAGGTCGGCTCTGACGTCGTATTAGGGCAGCTGAAAACCAATCAACGGAATTTTAGCCGACCAAACATTTCAACTATCACCTCGACTAAACAAAGCAAAACTAAGCTTCTGTTCTTTCGATCTTATCCTCTGTGATCTCTGGCCACGTGATCGCACTAATCGTCGAGAACCGCTCGGAGATGTCGTAAATATTTAGAGGATCGTCTACGATGGGGAGATGCCTGTTTCCTACAAAGACAAAAGACAAGCTGATCAGCAATCAAAAATATTGAACTCACGCTAGATTTCACATTGGTCAAATCTCTACCCATAACCTCCGCCCATTTCGTTCGAATCGGGATGTCCTGATCGGCTATAGAGAAGTCGTTTATCAAGACAAATAAATACCGATCTCGCCAATCAGCAACCTTGGATTTTTGACCCCCCAATCACTATATTAAATCCCGTCTTCATGCTCGTGTAGTACGAACCACGGTTCCTCAGATTCGCCTTTGTCCTCCTGGTGTTCGTCATTGCGTCGAACGCAGCTCGGCTCAAAGGGATGTCGTGCTTAATTGACATCACCAGCATGCTCACCACTAAGCGGATTGTGGAGTGGGACAATTGAGAGATCGGCATCTCTTTATGATCGGCAAACTTCAGCAGCAGTCTTGGAATAGGAAACCAGAGGTGGAAATCCCTGAAGAAACATTCATATATACAGAACCACCTCCTTGGCGCATCCCATGGCCGTTCTGACGGGCTCGGGACCATAAATATCACTTCAGGGCCGATGTCACATTCTTCTTTTAATGTGACTAGCGACTCCATAGTGGACTTAGTCGGCATAACTCCGAGAAGATTGTCGCAGGTCAGCCTGGTCACCTTCTCTCCTTTTCGCCTTTTGACCTTCTTAAACTGGAAGGTTCATATCAATTATGTCAAACTGATTGACCTCGTCTTCGACGACGACTGCGTTCGACTCATCCGAGATGTCCATCTCGTTCGATCCCCCTCGCTCGTCGGATTCATCACGCAGCTCGGGAATTTCAAATTCCACTCTTGAACACGTCTCTACGGTTCTAGGGACGGCCCCAACCTGATCAGCGTGAAATCTATCAGCCACTGCTTGCTGGTTTTTCTCTCTGACCTGTTCTTGGAAGGCCCGATCTTGCGCGGAAAGATCGCTCACATCAGAGGACCGATCTGATGACGATGGAGTCGCGGCTATCCTTTCCCT
This sequence comes from Thlaspi arvense, assembly GCA_911865555.2. NCBI lineage: Eukaryota > Viridiplantae > Streptophyta > Magnoliopsida > Brassicales > Brassicaceae > Thlaspi > Thlaspi arvense. Next base: position 36,512,839 of record OU466862.2, read on the forward strand.
TTAGATCGGCCTCTCACTAATTCATCGGCCCGCAACATCTCTAAAAATTCCTCCAAAGGAACACCGATCTCACTGGCCTTTTTCTAGTCCGACCTGTTCTTCATTGAATCAGGTCGGTCTTCCCTAATCTTTAAATTTTTGCTCATGGTTGATCAAACTTAACGGCGGCTTCGAGCAAATCGGAGAAATCACACGGCAGAGTTCGAACGAAACGCGGAGGAGAGCTGATCGGCAAATATAAAAACAAAGAACAAAGAAGAGAGGGGTGAGTATATCATGGTTTTTATGGTTTTTAACCATGGTATAAGTCCTTTTTATTGAGTCTTTTTGGTCTTTTTAGAGTCCCAGTAGAGTCTTTGCAGGTTATAGCATGTCTGGAGCATAATTGGAGGTTTTGGAGCTTTTTGGAACATTGCAAGAATCAACCACGAAGTTAGCAACTCGAAGGCATCATATTGTCACCACCCTACGGGTGACGCTCGTCACCTGTATCTGGAGAGGAATCGCGACTAGTTTTAAAACATGGAGGATTGTTTGCACTTTTGCCCCAGAAGTTTCATTAATTATAAAAGTGTTCCAGCTCGTGTTTTAGCCTCTATATATTAGGTTTTCAGCCATTGTTGGCTTTTAACTTAGACTTTAGAATTCAGAGAGCTTAAGAGAGAGTTTTATTTAGAGGTTTTGGTGAGACAGATCCTGTACTCTTTTGGAGACGATTTCGAAACCCTTTATCTTTTATTATATTCTTTCAATGAAATTTTATTCAGCTATGCTTTGTGTCTCCATAATCATGTCTGAGTAGTCTGCTAGTTAAGTTAGGGATTTTCAAAGGTCGATGAGGAGTTTATAGAATCGCTAACTAATAGAAATATCTTTTGGTTTTTCATATGTGCTTATATTAAAATCGATTTCTTAGACACATCATCTGGATTTTGAAACCCTAAGTTGCTTAATAAATGTGAGAACATTGTTAATCAACTGAAATAGTATTAGATGAGCAAAACGACTTCTTGTAAAGAGATTTGACTTAGGAGTTCTGTGAACAATCGAAACCTGATCTTTAAAGCTTGCTTAATTTGTTAGAATTTGCAAAGAGATTTGAAATGCTGTGAATTAGGCATATATAAGTTTTGCAATGAGAATTGATTAGTTATAGCATTGAGTTTCATGTTTAAGACGGTATAAATCATTCCTGCTTGCATGCATTCTACATTCTCGGATTCAACCTGCGAATTATCCTGACTTAGCGCTTTTAGGTTCCTGAATCTGAGATCTATCAAATAATCGCTTGCTTTCACTTAGTTTGTTATTTCGCACTACATTTATCATCTACTGCTTAACTTAGTCTGAATCTATAATTGCTAGTGCAGTTTACTTACTCCCTTGGGATTCGATAACCCATTTTATTACAACTGCTTTGTTGTGGACTTGCAGTATTTTTATTTGGGTAAAACCTGAGCCCTATCAACTTTTAGTATTAGGCTTTTGTCTAAGTTTTTATTTGATTACTAACTTTCTGCTACTTTTCTTTGTGCTGATTTCAAGTGTATTGATAAACAGAATTGTTTTCGAGGTTGTAAATCATAGCCCAAACCACAGTTATGATGCAGTATAGTGGTAATGGGTATCAATCCAGCCTCGGTTGTAGAAAGAACACAAGGAATGCAAGAATAAAGAAAATCTAAGCAGAATCGGGTAAATGGATAGTAATTTCGATAAAAAGTAAATTCAACGACCATATGATTATGAAAACTATTTTAAAATCCCTGGAAGAGGGTTAACAACTACTAGGAGAAGACAGAGAATTTAAAATGCAAAACTACTAATTACTAAAAATCGAGAACTAAAGCGGGTAAGTAGAGAACTTCTAGCAACTTAAGGTGATAAGCAATGAAACTAATGCATAGATGCGAACTTTAAGACATGGAAATGAAAACTAGAGGTTTTGAAATGCTAAAAGGAGGATCTAAGATTGAGGGTCATATTAAGAGGGGTCAAGGTTCAAGCTTGGGGTTGAAAAACACTAGATCTACTCATTTGAAGAGCTTAATGCTAAGCTTTGAGAAACTAAAACTAGGATCATCCATAGCGTGTGGTATGACCCATTTCTTTGACCCTTCCTCCAAACCTATGGCGTTTAGTGGAAAGATGGGTCAAAGAAGATTAAGCAAAGATCTCAAATGGTGGCTTAACTAACCTCCAATACAACCATGGCGTTTAGGAAAGGGAAGTTAGCCTCTTGGATTCGGTTTTAGGGGATTCCTGAATCCTGTCAAGGTAAGGAGATCTCTAGGATCATAAAGATCTTTCCCAAGACTCTTTAAGCACTAATAGTCCGAATCCAAGAAGAGAAGAGATTAAAAAGAAGAAAAGACCCAAGCTTTAAACCCTTAAACCCTCTAAATCGCCCCAACCTTAAACCCAAAGATAAACTACTCACTACACATAGCTAAAACACACGAAAATGAAAATAATGAAACGCTAAACATGATTAACGAAGATGGATTAAAGAAAATGCTTACGATTAACCAAGATTCAAAAGTTTAAAACAAGGAAAGCTTAAAAGTTTGACAATGGCGGAAAATCGCCTAAGAGAAAGTAGAAAAAGATAAGGCAAAGTGTGTGTTCTGAAAGTGATGTCTGCCCTTTGCCCAAAATAGCCAAACAGTCCTAATGGTCCCCTCACTACGCTCCAAAAATGAGCTGGCCGGATAAGGTCCCAGAGATCGACTTGGGTCACTCGATCTCTGGCTCGATCTTCTTCTTAGATCGTCCTCCTTTGCTCGATCTTCTACTTGATCCTTGAGTGATCGGGTCGTGGTCTCGATCTGACTCTCGTTCTGCATGGCGTAGTCCACGTCCGGACTCACGATCGATCTCCTCACTCGATCTCATCCTCGATCCCTTCCTTGAAACGATCCGGACTTGGTCGATCTTCTGGTCGATCTCATCTAGATCGACCTACCTTGCTCGATCCGCTGCTCCATCTCGGGTCCTTTGCATGCATGGCTAAGTTCTCCAAGTGTCCACAAGCTTCCTCTCGATCCTATTCACGTCCACGCAACCTCCACAACTCCAGTGTGTCCCAAACAACCTGAATATGATGCAAAAATGCAGAAAACATGAAAATGCTAATGCAATGTGCACTAAGGACCTAGAATGAGACAAAATGGTGCAAACTAGCCTAATATGAGAGATAAATGCATGAAAACTAACCTTAAATACATGCTAAATATGCAAAATATGCAAGTATATCAACTCCCCCAAACTTACCTTTTGCTTGCCCTCAAGCAAACAAAATTCAAGAAAGGAAGAGAAGTTATAAAACGAGGGCTCAAATTCCTTGCAAAAGTGTTTTTCAAATGAATCAATTCAATGGTCCTAGTTCTTAATCCTATGATGCAATGCACACACTCATACTCCCAAGAACTTAGCCCAAATGTTGGAACTTAACACACTCATCACATGTTGAATCTCAAATCATGACTCTCATATCCCAAACAATCCAAGAATCCTAACCTTTAACATTCATTAAGATCCAAAACCGTGAATCACACTTATGCATTTTAAAACCGAATACATTTGGCTTAGGGACAAAGGTTATGAGACAAAAATGATCTCATTTAAATGGGTAATTCAAGCAATGGGTTCTCGCAAAGAAGGTTGAACTTATGCATAATGCTAAAGGTAAAGACAATTGATGCATACATGACTAGACTCTCATCTACCCATATAGAGTAACAATGATCCTAAACCCCTCTCATTTTTCTTTTCTTTTTAAGCTCACCCACCCTCCTAAAGACTACCCACATCAACAAGGCAATTCGCCCAGCAAAAACCCAAATAAGAACATCATTTTAAAACCCTTTTTGAGTCTAGTGGCAAAGCCAAAAACAAACTAAACTCTTTTAAATACTTTTGGTAGAACTCTTCTCTTATTTTTTTCTTTTTAAACATGGCCTTTTAGCTCTTTTCTTTTATGATTTTTTTTTCTTTTTCTTTTCTTTGAGAGCTACTTTCTTTTTAAACAAGAGCATTCATTTTTAAACACAAGGTCTACCACTTAAAACCTTTCATTTCCTTTTTGTTCAAACCCCAAACACAAAATCTTTTCAAACCGAAACCAAAGCAAACAACTCCCATGAATCCCCGCCCTATACTAAGCGTAAAACTAGCTTCAAAATGCAAAGCTAGCAACAATATGAAAGCCTAATCATGTCGCCTAAACCTAACTTTTTATGCCAAGTTCAAACCAAAAATAAGGCCTCACAAAGATGTCACACAAGAAAATTGGCTTGAAATGAGGGTAAGGGTCAAGGTGGGAAGTCTACTCAGGCTAACAAGAGAGTGGTGAAAGTGATAAGAAAGCCTGAATATGTATAAGTGATCCATGTATCCTTTTTCAAATGCATAAGTATGATAATTCAAGAAATTCAAAATAAGGTTCTCACTTGATAGGAAAGGATTCAATTCATGAATGTTCAAGTTAAGCCACGAAAATCAAAACAAATGATCTAAATATGGTTAGAGCTTACTTTCAAAGTATGAACAATGCATCAAAGAACTACTAACTAGGGCCTTGAAACAATTCAAGAGCTTAAAACACTTTTCAAGAAAAACCTTTGCCCTTTATGCAAATGCAATCAACCTAAATGCTTAAAATTCTAGACTCAATCCTAAAATGTTTAACAGTTCAAATGGATTTTTTTGAAAATTTTAAAAACTTTTACGATTTTTTTTTGTTCTTTTTTATGCCTTACATGATGCATGATGACTGAAGGGATGATAACACAAAATAAGATCAAAGAAAACATGTCAAAGCACACAAATACTCCCCCAAACTTGAATGACACCGTCTCGGTGGCAAACAAATTCAAGAGGAGTTCAAAAATTCAAAGCAAAAACAAGAAAATGCATGTTATTTACAAGGTTGTGTGTTGGTACCTTGGAGCTAGGCATGGCTGGAGGTTGAGGATGCTCCAGACTTCCTGCTCTTGCTAGGAGGGTCGTGGGTTGTCTTCTTGCCTTTGCCCTTGCTCGTGGCTTCTTGTAGAGAAGGGCGAGGAGCTTGAGCGCTTCCTTGAGGATCAGGGATCTTAATCCCACCGGTGGATCTCCTCCTCTTCTCGGGTTGCTCGACCTCCTCGCTTGAAGATGCATCAGATGAGCTTCCTTGCAAGTCCTTGATCTTCTTAGCAAGCTTTTTAATCAGCTTGCTCTGCCACTTATTCACCTTCCGCTGAATCTCTACCACAGATGCAAGGAACTTCTCGGTTTTGGTCCTTGGCTAAAAATCAAGCTTAGGGAGGTCGAAGCTGGCTGGCATCACGACATCTGAGGGAGGTGACTGTGAAGGTGCACGAGGAACTTGAGGCGGCGCTGTTGTGGCTCCAAGAGGCGCAAAACATTCCTCTTCATTCGGAACAAACTCGATGGTGCTACAGCTCTTTAGGTGCGTCTCATCCACGTTAGGCAGGATGCACACTCTCTTTGTGTTGTTTTCGCCGTAGAACAAGTAGGCATAGAACCCTGGAGCTGGCGTGCGTCCCAAGGAGTCAGTGTTGCACAAGTAAGTCTCGTCCATGTAAGCTCTCTCCGCGCAAGGTTGATACTCCGAGATAGGTATCCCTGCTTGTATGAATAGCGGTGTGAGGAAGCCTCCTATGAGTGCTGAGCTCGCCTTGCATCGCATTGCCCACGCCTTGTACTTGACCAAAGAAGAGGCCAAGATACAACCATAGTTGACATCATTGCCAAGCTCATCCTTCATTGGCACATCATTCTCTTCTTGGCTGCATATGATCTTCTTAATCCCTTGGAAGAGAAAGCACAGCTCATTCTTGGTGACTGTTGGAGCCACGAATCGCCCACTGAAGGTGTTGGCAAGGAGTTTGAGGGCGTATCTCAACACGGGGTTGTGAACCTTCTTGATCTTCGCAGTGCTAGCCTTGTAGCCTTCGTCGCAAAGCAAGTCCCATAGGTCGTTGGCTTGTGTGAAAGGAGGGAACTCCACTTGCTTGGTCGCTGCAATAAGACTGTAGGCTTGGCAAAGCTCTAGGATAGAGAGGTGATAAGCCGGTCTCCTGATCTTGAAGGTGAGGTGACCTTGTGATGGAGTAAGGAGGCTCGGATTCTCATAGGAAAACTCCAAGGTTGAGAGGAAGTCAAGCGTGACTTCTGGATATGTGGGGCAATCCATCCTTGAGAGGCAAGCAAGCCCCATGTCTTTGAGAAGCTCATCAAAGTCTCCTAATAGCCCCATCCTCTCGAAGAGGTCTCTGCTTGCAAATTTGGTTGGTTCAAAGCGCAGCCTCTCAAGTCTCTTCTTAGCATTTTTCTCCGCCTTGCTCCTTCTAACCCTCACTTGAACCACTTGTTGACCTTCCTCTTGCACCACTTGCTGAGTTTCTTTCTCTTTGGTTGAAGTTGCCACATCTCTGCTTCTCTTGGTGCCATTGGTACCTGAGATTAAAATTCTCAAAGAGAAGGATGAGTATAGGTGGCTAAATAAAGATAATGAGAAAGCAAGAAAGAAAAACTCATAACAATAAGCTCAGATTTTTAGGGATTTTATAAAAATTGAAGCTAAATAGTAGAAGGAAATATCTCTAGATATGATTAAATCTAGCAATTTTCCTAATATTTAGCTGCTTCTAAAAATTATCCTAATACCTTAATAATTAACAATCACCCTAAGCTAACAAAAGGAAATTTTCCAAAAATTTTAAACAAGTAATTCAAATAACCGAAAATACCTTTGAAAGGGATGAAAGCAAGAAGTTCTTGGTTTTAAAACAAAGTTCACACTCTCTCTTTACTTTTAGAAAACAGTTCGAACACAATGAGAGAGAGTGGATGCATGTGGTTATAAAAGCCAAGAAAACCATGAGCTAAAAAAGTGGTTTCTGAAAAAGTGTGGTCAAGGCACATCTTTCATGGTCAAAGATGCTTGCCTTGACCACAATTCAAATTTAAAATAGGAGGGAAAAGAGAAAGGAGGGAAAAGTTTTGACTTACCTCGGCATGAGATCGAGTCAATTTGGTCGATCTTGACCTCGATCTCATGCCCATGTTGGCTAGGATCGAGAGGGTTGATCGATTAGGGACTCGATTTGGATTGCATCGAGTCCTAGATCGAGTGTGCCCCCTCGTTCCATGATTCTACGTCATTATGGCTATTGTCCTTGGATTGAGCCACGTGATCGATTTGGAGGTCGTTTTGGCAAGGATCGAGTGGCAGATCGAGTAGACTGATCGATCCAGCTTGAGGATCGAGTGAGGTCAGTCAATCCACACCTCGTTCTAGAGGCATTGGTGGGTCATCCTCGCATGATCGACTGATTCACTCGATTGTCTACTCGATCTAATCTAGGTTGAGTGACTCCACTCGATTCACTAGCTCGATCTAGCAAAGATTGAGCCAGGGTAGGTCGATCCATCACTCAATTCCTTGCCTCTACTTCTCCTTTCCTTGTCCCTTTTGACTCCATGATCATGATTTCCAATCCCTTATCCTTTCACCTACACACTTAAACATAAAAAGCATAAAACTGAAATAGAAAGAAAGAAAAAATATGTACAAGATAGACATGGGAATGCCTCCCAAGTGCGCTTGTCTAACGTCCTAAGCTTGACTTTACTTGGTTCAGGCTAGAGGTGGGTCTTGGAGAAGCATCGTGGTGCTCTCCTTGCTGCAATCACTCGCCAAGTAGGGCTTGACTCTGTGCCCATCAACCGTGAAAGCCTTTCCGCTCTTGCCAACCAAAGTAACCGCTCCATAGGGTAGAACTTCCATGATCTCAAAAGGTTCACACCACCTTGACTTTAGCTTCCCTGGGAATAGCTTCAAGCGTGAGTTGTAAAGCAAGACCAGATCTTCCTCCTTAAGCTCCTTGAGTACCAACTTCTTGTCATGAACCGCCTTGGTCCTTTCCTTGTAGATTATGGTACTCTCATAAGCTTCTAGCCTTAACTCATCAAGCTCGTGGAGTTGAATCAACCTCTTCTCCTGTGCCGTCTTGAGACTGATGTTTATTTGCTTCACTGCCCAGAGCAAACAACTCCCATGAATACCCGCCCGATCGTAAGCCTAAAACTAGCTTCAAAATGCAAAGCTAGCATCAATATGAAAGCCTAATCATGTCGCCTAAACCTAACACTTTATGCAAAGTTCAACCGAAACGAGGCCTCAAAAAGATTTATCACACAAGAACATTGGCTTGAAAGGAGGGTAAGGTAAAGGTGGGGAAGTCTACTTAGGCTTACAAGAGAGTGGTGAAAGGAAGAAGAAAGCCTAAGTATGTTTAAGTAATCCATGTATTCTTTTTCAAATGCATAAGTATGATAATTAAAAAGATTCAAATTAAGGTTCTCACTTATTATGAAAGGATTCAGTTCATGAATGTTCAATTTAAGCCACGAAAATCAAAACAAATGATCCAAGTATGGTTAGAGCTTACTTTCAAAGAGTGCGCAATGCATCAAAGAACTACTAACTAGGGCCTTGAAACAATTCATGAGCTTAAAATACTTTTCGAGAAAAACTTTTGCCCCTTATGCAAATGTAAACAACCTAAATGCTCAAAAATTCGATACTCAATCCTAAAATATTCTACAATGCAAGTGCAACTACATGAATCTTTTTTGAAAATTTTAAAATTTTTTTTTCATTTTTTGTTCTTTTCTATGCCTTATGATGCAATGCAAGACTCAAGGGATGATAACAGAAAATAAGATCAAAGAAAACATGTCAAACACACCACACACTCCCCCAAACTTGAATGAAACCGTCTCGGTGGCAAACTAATTCAAAGGAGTTCAAAAGACAAAGCAAAAATCAAAGAAAACATGCGTGGTATATACAAGGGATCGGTTGTTGGTACCTTGGAGCTAGGCTCGGCTGGAGCTTGAGGATGCTCCAGACTTCCTGCTCTTGCTAGGAGGGTCTTGCGTGACTGCCTTGCCTTTCTCCTTGGCTGTCCCTTCGTGTACAGAGTGGCGTGCAGCTTGGTTCTCGTTGCCTTAGGGCTCACGGATCACTATCCCACCAGTTCATCGCCTTCTCTTCTTGGGTTGCTTAACCTCTTCACTTGAAGATGCCTCGGGGGAGTTGCCTTTCAGCTTCTTGATCTTCTGAGCAAGTTTCTTAATCATCTTACTCTGCCACTTGTTCACCTTCCTTTGCATCTCCACAACAGAAGCAAGGAACTTCTCCGCCTTAGTCCTCGGCTCAAATTCAAGCTTTGGAAGAACAAAACTCTCGGGCATCTCAGCATCGGATGTAGGTGACTCTGAACGTGGGCGAGCAAGTCGTGGAGGTGCGGCTGTGGCTCCTAGAGGTGCATAGCATTCCTCAACACTTGGCAGAAACTCCACATTGTCAACCCCTAGAAGCTCCGTTTCCACCTTGTTTGGCAAGATGCACACTCGCTTCTCATTCTCACAATCGATGTATAAGTATGCAAAGAATCCCTCAGCCGGCGTGCATCCCAAGCTATCCATGTTTCTCATGTAAGCCTCGTCCATATAGGCTCTCTCTGCGCAAGGAACGAAGTCTGGAAGGGGTACACCAGCCTGAACAAACATCGGAGTGAGAAAGCCTCCTATTAGCGCCGACGTTGCCTTGCACTCATCGCCCATGCCTTGTACTTTACCAAAGAGGCAGCCAGTATGCATCCGTAATTCACATCATCGCCGAGCTCGTGCTCCATTGGCTCGTCGTTCTCCTTAGGATCACACAACAGATGCTTAACGCCTTGGAACAAGAAACAGAGCTCGTTCTTGGTGACTGTAGGAGCCACAGACCGTCCACTGAAGGTATTGACGATGAGTTTGAGCGTGTATTTCAAGACAGGACTGCGGACTCTCTTGATCTTCTTCGCCGTGTTTGGCTTGTAATCATCGTTGCTTATCAGCTCCCACAAGTCGTTGGCTTGTGTGAAGGCAGGAAACTCAACTTGCTTTGCGTCAGCCTTCAAACAATAGGCTTGGCAAAGCTCTTGGATCAAGAGATGTTAGGCTTGTTTCCTGATCTTGATGGTTAGGTGACCTTGAGAAGGAGTTTGGAGGCTCGAATTCTCGTAGATGAACTCCAAAGTAGCCAAGAAGTCCAAGGTTGCCTCGGGATAGGTTGGGCAATCCATTCTTGATAAGCACCGGAGTCCAATGTTCTTGAGAAGCTGATCAAAGTCTCCCAAAATCCCCATCTTAGCCAGAAGATCCCTACTCGCGAACTTTGTGTGATCAAACCGGAGCCTCTCTAGCTTCTTCTTGGCTTGTTTCTCCTCTTTTGTCGATCTGACCCTCTCTTGAACCACTTCTTGACCTTCTCCCTCTTGTGCCGTCTCTTCTCTCGTTCTCTTTGGAGCCATGGTGCCCGAAACACAATTCTTAAGCAAGAGGATGAGTAAAGGCGGCGAATGTTGAAAGAAAGACAAGGTAGAAGGAAAAACTTTTTAACAACTACCCTAGATTTTTGTGGAATTTATATAAATATTAGCTAGATAATAGAGAAGGAAATCTAGAGATAGGATTAAATCTAGAATTTTTCCTAATATCTAGCTATTTTTAAAAAATCGCTAAACTCCCTAATAACTAACCATCAATCAAAGCAAATAAAAGGAAATTTTATAAATGATTTTAAATAATTAACTGAAAATACCTTTGCAAAAATTGAAAGCAGATGTTGTTAGCCTTTAGGAAAAGAAATTCACACTCTCTCTTGCTTTTGAAAACTCGGAATACAAATGAAAGAGAGTGTGTGGTTCCATGAAAATATAAAAGCCAACAAGAAATAAAAAACCATGGGCAAGACTTAGTGGTTTATGATAAAAGTGTGGTCAAGGCAAATCTTTCATGGTCAAAGATGCTTGCCTTCACCAAAATTCAAATTCAAAAAAATAGGAGGGAAAGAAGATAAGAGGGAAAGAATTCAAAGTCCATTTGGTCGATCTAGGACTCGAGCACATGCCCATGTTGACTAGGATCGAGAGGTTTGATCGATCAGGGACTCGATTCAGATTGCATTGAGTCTTAGATCGATTGTACCCTCTCGTTCCATGATTTTTGGTCACTCAGGCTATGCTCCTTGGATCGAGCCACATGTTCGATTTGCGGGTCGTTTTGGCATAGATCGAGTGGCAGATCGAGTAGACTGCTCGATTTATTCTCGAGGATCGAGTGATTCGATCGATCCACACCTCGTTTGCTTTTCAAGCTAAACGCATAGGTGGTTTATCCTCTCATGATCGACCGTTACACTCGATTGTCTACTCAATCTCGTCTAGATCGACTGGCTCCTCTCGATTCACTAGCTCGTTCTAGTAAAGATCGAGCTAGGATAGGTCGATCTAGCACTCGATCTCTAGCCTATACTTAACCCTTCTCGCCTCTTTTGACTCCAAGATCATGGCTTACAGCCCCTCATCCTTTCTCCTACACACTTAAACATAAAAAGCATAAAACTGAAATAGAATGAAAGCAAAAATATGTACAGGATAGACATGGAAATGCCTCACAAGTGTGCTTTCTTTAACGTCTTTAGCTAGACATTACTTGGTTTAGGCCTGAGGGGGGTCTTGGAGAAGCACGGAGGTGCTCTCCTTGCTGCAATCACTCGCTAGGTAGGGCTTAACCCTGTGCTCGTTGACCGTGAAAGCATTACCGCTCTTGCCAACCAATGTAACTGCTCCATAGGGTAAAACTTCCTTGATTTCAAACGGTCCACACGACCTTGATTTGAGCTTACCCGGGAACAGCTTTAACCTCGAGTCGTAGAGTAGCACCAGACTGCCTTCTCTTAACACCTTGTAAACCTGCTTCTTGTCATGAACCGCCTTGGTCCGCTCCTTGTAGATCTTAGCACTCTCGTAGGCTTCTAACCGTAGCTCATCAAGCTCATGTAGCTGAATCAACCGTTTCTCCTGACTTGAGGTTGTAGTTCAGCTGCTTCACTGCCCATAGTGCTCTATGCTCCAACTCAATAGGAAGATGATATGCCTTGCCGTAGAGAAGAGTGAAAGGAGTCGTGCCTATAGGGGTCTTGAAAGCGGTTCAGTAAGCCCACAAAGCATCATCGAATTTGACTGCCCAATCTTTTCTAGTAGACCCAACTGTCCTCTCTAGTATAGCCTTGATCTGCCTGTTAGACACCTCTACTTGCCCAATAGTTTGAGGATGATATGGAGTTGCTACCTTGTGCTTCACGCCATACTTCTTCAAGAGACTTTCAAAAACCTTGTTGATAAAGTGGCTTCCACCGTCGCTGATTACTACCTTTGGAACTCTAAACCGTGGGAATATGATGGTCTTGAAGAGCTTTATCACCACCTTAGCATCATTGGTTGGGGAAGCTATAGCGTCAACCCACTTCGAAACATAATCAACGGCTACCAAGATGAATTTGTTGCCGTAAGAAGATGGGAACGGTCCCATGAAATCTATCCCCCAATCATCAAAGACTTCAAAAATTGGCACCTAAGGCATCTCATTACTCTTCGTGATGTTCCCTGCCCTTTGACAAGCTTCACAAGCCTTAACAAATTCATGAGCGTCTTTAAACAGCGATGGCCACCAAAAGCCGGCTTGTAACACCTTTGTAGCGGTCTTGAAAGAAGCGAAATGACCACCATATGAAGAGCCATGACAATGTAGAAGTATGTCCTTAGCTTCTTCCATTGTTACACACCTTCTATATAAGCTGTCCGCTCCTCTTTTGTACAAGTATTGCTCGTCCCAAAAGTAATGGGAGATGTCTATCATGAACTTCTTCTTGTGATAATGATCAAGGTGCGAAGGCTCCTCTCCATAAGCCAAGTAGTTTACGATATCAGCGTACCAGAGCAGGTCTTCTTCTTTGAAACTCAAAACCTCTTCAAACTTGTCTTCAAGCTTCTCACATACCGCCGTGGTGATCATCATTAGCTGCTCCTTGGGAAGTGAATCATCTAGTGGCAAAGCTTCATTCACTCTCATCCTAGAAAGGTGATCAGCAACACCATTCTCTATCCCCTTCTTGTCTTTTATCTCCATATCAAACTCTTGTAGAAGGAGAATCCACCTTAAGAGCCTCGGCTTGGTATCTTTCATCGAGTAGATATACCTCAAAGCAGCATGATCCATGTACACAACAACCTTGGAGCCAACCAAATATGACCTGAACTTCTCAAAAGCAAACACAACGGCCAGCAGCTCCTTCTCGGTTGTAGCAAATCTCACTTGCGTGTCATCCAAGGTACGGCTGGCATAGTAGATTACATGCAACCGCTTGTCTTTCCTCTGCCCTAGAATAGCTCACACGGCGTAGTCGCTCGCGTCACACATGATCTCGAACGGTAAGCTCCTATCTGGTGCTTGTACTATAGGTGCCGTGGCAAGAGTTTCTTTGATAGTCTTGAAAGCATGAAGACAATCCTTATCAAACACAAAGTCAGCTTCTTTGCACAACAGCCGCGTGAGAGGGCGAGCTATCTTGGAGAAATCCTTTATGAATCTCCTGTTGAAGCCGGCGTGACCTAGGAAACTCCTTATCCCCTTGACATTAACTGGCGGCTCAAGACTCATCATGACCTCAACCTTAGCTTTATCAACCTCTATCCCCTTCTCAGATACCTTATGGCCAAGCACGATCCTTTCCTTCACCATGAAGTGACACTTCTCCCAGTTGAGCACCAAGTTTGTCTCCTGACAACGCTTAAGTACCCTGCAAAGATTCAACAAACAAGCAGAAAAGGATGCACCATATACAGAGAAGTCATCCATAAACACTTCTACCATCTTCTCTATAAGATTAGAGAAGATCGACATCATGCACCGCTAGAATGTTGCTGGTGCGTTACACAACCCAAACTGCATCTTTCGATATGCGAAGGTATCGTAAGGGCATTTAAATGTCGTTTTCTCTTGATCGTTAGGGTGGATTGGTATTTGAAAGAAACCATTATAACCATCAAGAAATCAATAGTAAGGATGATTAGCAAGTCTCTCAAGCAACTGATCAATAAAAAAAGGAGAGGAAAATGATCCTTTCTAGTAGCAGAATTAAGCTTCCTATAGTCTATAAACATATGGTGACCAGTTATAGTCCTAGTAGGTATCAATTCATCTTGTTCATTCCTAACGACTGTGATCCCCCCCCTTCTTAGGCACCACGCGGACAGGAGATACCCACGTGCTGTCACTGTTGGAATATATCACATCAGCCTCTAACAGTTTCAAAATCTCTTTCTCAACTACTTCTTTCAAATTCGGGTTTAAACGCCTTTGATGTTCAATAGAAGAAGAGTTTTCATTATCTAAATGAATCCTAAGAGTGCAAAGCATTTGTGAAAGGCCCTTGATGTCACTTAGAGAGTACCCAATGGCCTTCATATACTTTCTCAGCTCAATTAGGAGCGAGTGAAACTCATCATCACTTAAGTTTTCATTCACAATCACAGGATAGGTTTCGTTAAGCCCTAAGAAAGCATACCTTAGCCCTTTTGGGAGCTCCTTTAGGTCCACCTTTGGGGCTAGCAGCTCGCTCCAGTCCTCCTCGTGGCTTGTGTTGACGTTCCTGTCCTCAGTAGCCTCCTCAGAACCCAAGACATGAGCCTTAAGACTGCCTTCTTGAACCGTTGTCCCCTCAGAGATCGAGTCATCCAGTCGATCTTCCACTCGTTTTGGTCCGGATCGAGCAACTTCACTCTGTTCACCTACTCGATTTGATATGGATCGAGCAGGACATCGAGTCCTTGACTCGTTCTCTGAACTGATCGATTCGCTTCTCTCGATCTTCTCATCGTCTCTTCTCTGGATCGACCAGCCTCCACGATCTTCTTGTCAATTGCTGTCCTGGATCGAGTGATCTTCTCGATTTCCTGATCGATCTCTAGGCATCCGCTTTCATCTTCTTTGACAACTCTTCTAGAATCGAGGAGATTAACATACTCTTGGGTCCTCTCACTTAAGAAGCCATACTCCCCTCTCTCCATAGTCAAAGCTTGCTTCAAGTGATCCTCTTGTGCCAACTCTTCTAGCAAATCATCTGGCAAAACATCCAACGTTTCTATGTAGAATGCTTGCCCTTCAATGGTTGGCTTCTTCAGGACCTCATTGATATCAAAATCCAGCTTGATGTCTTTGCCAAGGTGCAGGGCGATCTTCCCATTCTTTACATCAATGATTGCTCCGGCGGTTGCAAGGAATGGTCTTCCAAGTATAAGCGGATCCTTAGGCTCTTCATCCATCTCAAGCACAACAAAGTCGGTTGGTACATTGACATCACTTATTCTCACTGGAAGATCTTCTAGCATACCCATTGGAAGTCTTACGCTTCTATCGGCTAACAGAAGGGAGATCCTATACTCTTTGTACCGTGTGAAACCTAGCTTCTTTGCTATAGAGTGGGGCATGAGATTGATACTTGCTCCCAAATCACATAAACAGCTATCAAACTTCAATGGACCCAAAGCGCAAGGAATGGTGAAGGATCCTGGATCTCCTAGCTTCTTAGGGACAATCTCCTTGTGAATAATAGCACTACACTCTTCACTAAGCACCAAAAATTCTTTACTCTCCTTATTCTTCTTCGTAAGGGTGTCTTTGAAGAACTTAGCACACTTCGGCATCATAGCTAGATAATCCACAAGAGGCAACTTGATCTCAACGTCCTTTAGATGCTTCTCAAATAAGAGTATTGTGCTTCTCTATCAGCTGTTTCTTGAAGCGGCCAGGAAAAGGAAGCTTCGGTACATACGGTGGAGGCACATAAGCATCCTTCTCCTTAGTAGCTTGCTCCACTTTCTTCTCTACAGCCACTTTTTTGCCCTTTCTTGGTCTCTCAATCCATACATTATCAAAAGTAATCTCTTCATCAGCTGAAAGCTTACCCTCCCCTTCTTGGACAATAATGTCCTCATTGTCTTTAGGTGCAACTCTCGGCAGAAGCTCTTTACCACTCCTTAAGGTGATATCGTTTGCATACTCTTTGGGATTCTGCTTACACTTTCCCGGTAAGCTGTTTTGACCGCTTGTACTAGCTTTCCCTTTCTCTAACTGCTTGATCTTGTTGTTTAGATTTGTGATCTGAGTAGAGACGTTAGTGAGAGAGGAGTCTAGACGGTTTTTCATCTCAGCAAACTTCTGATTAGTTGAAGCTTAACCTTGAAGCAACTGCTGAAACATTGCTTGCACCGGATCTTGAGGAGGCGGTTGCATCTGTTGTTGTTGTGGAACAAAGCCGGGAGGAAACATAGGACTGTAGCCTTTGTTGCCTTGCTGTTGCTGCTGACCTTGAAAGTTCCGTTACCTCTGCCCTTGAAAGCCACTATTCGGTTGAAAACCCTTGTTGTAAGGTACAAAGGGCTATGCTTGCTGAGGGGGGTAGACCTGATCCTTTGGATTCTCAACGTTTGTACTCCTGTATGAGAGATTGTTGTTGGCATGGTGATACAAGACTTTTTAGGGACTTGATTCAATTACCCAAGCTTGTACTAATCAGTTGTAGTATAGCATAGGGTTTTATCAATCCAAAAGGGGAGAATGAAACAGTAAGAATGCAGTAGAGATCCTAATTCAAGCAGATATAGATAGTTTTAGAATCTAACAACCTAAATGATCAAACAAAGGAGAAAAAGAAAGCAGAAGAAAGCAATTAAAGAGCAGTAATGGCAAAGAGAAACATAGCAAGAACAGAGTAAAAGCTGAACTAAAACAGAGTAAAACTAAACTTCAAAGACTAAAAGATGGTTCAAGATCAAGGCAATGGTGATAGGGTGATTCATGTTCATGTCTAGGGTGATCAAAACACTCAACCTTAGGTAAAGAACACTAATAAAGACTAATCCAATCTCTTGGCATTAATCCTTTTTCTAATCACATATTCAAGATAAATCTCTTTACTCAAACACATAATCATCAAGCATTAAAATCAAGTTCCATAAAACCGATTAGCATGCTAGACATCTAATCTCTTAGGCTAGGTTTACTAATCTCTTATATGATATATCAAACATCAACTCACATTATCATGCATAATCAATGTCTAAAGGCAATTTCTCATCTATATGGTACTAGGTAATAAGCACATTTAAGCAAGAAATGATAGATGCAAAGACTCATGATTAACAAAACACTATTTTCAAGCATTGAACTTTATTCAGGAAATTCATCAAACACTTGGTGTGCATGTGAAAACCTAAAATCAACTTCTCCAACAAGAGGTACTAAGCATTAAGCACATTCATATAAGAAAGGGAATGAGAAGACCTAAGCCCTAATCAACCTAAACAATCACTAAAATCACCTCATCTCCCCTAATCTCAAACCTAGAGCAAACTACTCACTAATCATGGTGAAAACTATCAAATCTATGAAGAAAAGATGGTTAATCATGATTAGGAAGATAAAAGATTAAGAGAAATGCAAACTTTTATTGAAATAAACAAAGATTCAAATTACAAAACCAAAAACCTAAAACAAAGAAGAAGAGACTGCTAGAAGAGATGTCTTCTCAGAAATTAGGGATTTCAAGTATTTATAGGAGTCTAAGCAAAAATAGCAAAATTTTAAATAAATGGTCTTCATTCTGGATTTACATCGGTCAGCAACAACAGTCAGGGTTGATCGATGTAAATCTCATCGGCCTGGGCAGTGATCGATGCAGATTGAGTGGTTTCATGAAAATTGCGATATATGTTGAACGGCATATCAGAATGACCTGAAACCAAGTCCTCCTGAAATCTAACTCACGTGGATAAAACTGTTATGAAGAGTAAAGATGCTGAATGGAGACGGAGGCTACTCGTCCGAGCTGATCTTCAAGTCGGTCAAGATCAACGGCAAAAACTCCAGATGGACTTGGGCTCACTTTATTCGCCGTAACTCTTCAACCACTGATGGGAATGACTCGAAATTAATACCAAACAAAAGCTAGCGCAAGTGGCTACAAAGTTAATGAAGGACGCCGAAGCCAAATCGGAATTCAAACACCTCATATAACCTGATCTTCAGTCGATAAGGATCTTATCGGCTAGGAAGGTGATCGATGCTGGTGACCGAAATTCATCTGTTGTGCTTATGTCGGTCACTCCTGACCGATGGCGGTGATCGATGTGCTTGTATCGCTCACCCCATGACCGATGCTGGTGACTAAAAATCTGGTATCGGTCACCCCTTGACCGATGTTTACCATGCTCTGGCCGAAAACCTTTGCAGAGATTGACTGCTTTGATCCTTCTTGCTCCCTTTGATCCAGCTAGCATCCTGAATCATCCCCAAAACTCCTCCAAGCTCCTTTTAGCTCCATAAACACCTAAAAAAATCCAAAATACAAGGAAAATGCAAAGTATACCCTAAATGCAACCTAACTCTAAAAGGAGAAGAAAATGGGACAAAGGATAAGGAAAACATGCAAAAGAGAACCAAAACATGCACTAAATGCAAGCCTAAATGATGTAAATACAAGAGATATCACTTGGTACCCGTGAGAATAACCCTGAGGCTTGTTTTAATTCTGACCAGCAATCAAGTTAGCTTCTTCTTGACTCAATTCTAACTCCTCGGAGACATCTTCGGCTTCTCCCACGAAGTGAACTTGCTTCTGATTTGCAAGAACAAGCTTGTCTATCTTCTCATGAAGGGACTTAAGCTCTTTCTTGTGAGACTCTAGTCAGAACCTCGTGGTGCACGGTCATAATCCTCGGCGTAATTCCCAACAATCAATGCCAAGTTCTCTATCAGCTCCATACCTTCCTCCACTTCTTGACAAAGGAAGTTACCCTTGCTTGCCGTATCAAGTAGCATTCGGATCTTAGGTAATGCTCCTCGGTATATTGTGTTCAAGAGAGTCTCTTCACTGAAGCTGTGGTGAGGACACTGAGTGGTATATTCTTTGAATCTCTCCATAGCTTCATTGAATGTCTCGTTCTGCCTTTGAGTGAAGCCACTGATCTCACTTCCCAACCGAGCTGTTCTGGTGCTTGAGAAAAACTATGAGAAAAAAGCTTTCTTACATTCAGCCCAAGACGTGATGGTGCCTTGTGGAAGTGTCTTCTCCCAATGCCTAGCCTTGTCACCGAGAGAAAATGGGAAGAGCCGTAGCTTGAAAGCATCTTCCGAGATCCCATTGATCTTAATCATCCCACACACTTGCTCGAGGTTGTTAAGGTGCTCTAAGGGGTCTTCCATAGCAAGCCCGTGGAATTTGCTATTCTGAACCATAGAGATGAATCCATGCTTTATCTCGAAATTGTAATTCTGGACTGGTGGAGGAGTGATCCCAAAGTGGTTATGATGCGTATTAGGAGCATCTCCAGCGCCAATGATCAGTGGGGGTCTAGCTGCGTGGATGGGGTTTCCATTGCCCTTTCCTACACCACCGTGAGCTGGTGGAGGTCCATCAGGATGTTCTTGCTCAGCCATACTTTCAAAGTCAACTGTACCAGCTTGCACAATCTCTTCAAAGGCTTGAGTTTGCTCTCTTGCTCTCCTTTGTCTTCCGTGACCGAGTTGGTGAATATTGTCGAGGGGTCTAAATAAGTTGTTGTCACCCCTGGAGCGTAAGTTCATGTACCTGAGATCACAAACAAGAAGGTATAGCAATGAGTAATCAAAAGAAAATTAAAAGGCTTAGTCTTTGCTAAACACCAAATCTTAATGCTTCCTAACAATCCTAAGATGGCAACGACGCCATTTGATACTAGGATTTTTATGCAAGCCAGGAAATATCAAAGCTCAAGCAACCTATAGTTGTAGTATAGTATGCAAGAGGTATCAATCCAACCTAGGAAGCAGGAAGAACACTAAGAATGCAAGGATGAAGCAAATCTAAGCAAATCGGAAAAATGATTGGTAAAATCGACTAAAACTAGATGCAATGAACAAATAAAATGCAAAAATATTTTAAAATCTCTGGAAGAGGGTTAACTAACACTGAAAGAAAGCAGAACAAAAAAAAGAGAATCTACTAATAACTAAAAATCGAGCAGTGAATCGACCATTGGATCGACCACTGGATCGAGTGAAACTGATCGACCTAACAACTTAAAGGAAATGACTTCTAATGAACAAAGATGCAACTTTATGACAAACGAGTGATGAACAGAGGTTTTAAAATGCTAAAAGAGGGTTTAGGGTCGAGGGTCATATTCAAGAGTGTCAAAAGTTTAAGCTTTTGTTTGAAAACATTTAGATCTACTCATTTATGAGCTTTCTCTAAGCCTTGAAAACAAAACAAGAACCATCCATGGCGTGTGGTATGATTCACTTCAATCTCTTCTCCAAACCCATGGCGTTTAGTGGAAAAAGAGATCGAAGAGCAAGGAAAACAGAATTCAATATATGACCTAATTAATCTCCTCTACAACCATGGCGTTTGGGAGAGGAAAGATTAGTCTCTAGGATCTGGTTTTCTAGGACATCTGAATCCGGTCAGGGTAAGATAGCCTTAAGACCCCGAGATCCTAAAAGAGAAGGTATAAAGAACAAAGAAAACTCAAAACTTAAACCTCTTAAACCCTTTGATTCACCTCAACCACGAAAACCAAAAAGAACCACTAGCAACTCATGTTTGAAACCGAATGAAATGCAATAAACAAAGAACTAAGCATGATTAACGATCCGATTAAAGAAAAACTGATTAATATTAAAAGATTCATGTTCAAAAACTAGAAAAAGATTTGATGTTCCACCATGGCGAATCGCCTAAGGTAGAGAGAAAAAGTAAAAGACAGAATGAAGATAATGAAAGTGATGGCTGCCCTTTGCCAAAAATGGCCAAACCGCAACCGGTCCCCCCCTTTGCTAGATGCCAAAGACAGCTGGCGGATAAGGCTCTTCAGGAATCGATGTCTGGATCGAGTAGCTCACTCGATCTTCTTACTGGATAACCTTTCTTTGCTCGATCTTCCTGTCGATCTGGTTGGATGGATCGAGCACCTTCCTCGATCTTCTTCTCGATCCTTGGGTGATCGAGTCGTGGTCTCGATCTGGCTCTCGTTCTGCATGGCGTCATTTACGTCCGTACTCCAGATCGATCTCCTCTCTCGATCTTGGTCTCGATCCTTCCTCTTGAATCGACTTGTGTCACTCGATCTTCTGGTCAATCTCATCTAGATTGAGCCCTCCAAGTGTCCACAAGCTTTTAGCTGATCCTCCTCAGGTCCACATAACCTCCACAACTCCAGAGTGCTCCAAACAACCTGATAATGATGCAAAAGTGCAAGAAATATGCAAAATGCGAATGCAAAGGGACCTATGACCTAAAATACAATAAATGGAACAAGCTAGCCTATAATGCAAGATAAATGCATGAAAAACTATCCTAAATGCATGCAAAATATGTGAAATATATGGTAATATCACTGAGTTAAGCTTCCTATAATCTATACACATTCGATGTCCGGTTATGGTTCTTGTAGGAATCAAGTCATCTTTTTTATTTTTAATGACTGTGATACCCCCTTTCTTTGGTACCACATGGACCGGAGAGACCCATGTGCTATCACTGATAGGGCATATCACGTCAGCCTCTAACAGTTTTAAGATCTCTTTCTTATCTAGTTCTTTTAAGTTTGGGTTCAAACGCCTTTGATGTTCAATAGAAGAAGTGATTTCATTCTCTAAGTGAATCATGTGAGTACAAAGCATTGGTGAAAGGCCCTTGATGTCACTTAGAGAGTACCCAATGGCCCTTCGATACTTTCTCAACTCCTTAAGGAGTGAGTTTAACTCATCATCACTCAGATTTTCATTCACAATGACGGGATAAGTGTCATTAGATCCCAAGAAAGCGTACCTTAGCCCATTCAGGAGCTCCTTTAGGTCCACCTTTGGGGCAAGCAGCTCGCTCCAGTCATCCTTGTGGCTTGTGTTGACGTTGGCATGCTCATTAGCCTCCTTTGAACCCGAGTCATGAGCTTTCAGGCTGCTATCTTGAACCATTGCTTCCTTAGAGATCGAGTCATCCAGTCGATCTTCCCCTCGTTCTGGTCCGGATTGATTGCACTCTCTCGATTCACTTACTCAATTTGATATGGATCGAGCAGGAGATCGAGTTGCTGAGTCATTCTCTAAACTGATCGAGTTATCCCTCTCGATCTTCTCATCGATTTATTCTCTGGATCGAGCAGTCTTCTCGATATTCTTGTCGATCGTTGTCCTGGATCGAGTGATCTCGTCGATTTCCTGATCGATCCCTAGGCATCCGCCTTCATCTTCTTTCACAACCTTGTGAGAGTCAAGGATGTGCACGTACTCTTGGGTCTGCTCACTCAGGAAACCATACTCTCCACACTTATTAGTCAAAGCTAGCTGAAGGTGATCCTCTTGTGCTAACTCCTCAAGCAATTCATTGGCTAACTCATCCAAAGTTTCAATGTAGAAAGCTTGTCCTTCAATGGTTGGCTTCTTCAAAACTTCATTGATATCAAAATCTAGCTTGATGTCTTTACCCAAGTGTAGAGAGATCTTGCCATTCTTCACGTCAATGATGGCTCCAGCAGTTGCTAGAAACGGTCTACCAGGGATTAGAGGACCCTTTGGCTCTTCATCCATTTCTAGCACAACAAAATCAGTTGGCACGTTCACACCACTGATCCTCACGGGCAAGTCTTCAAGCATACCTACAAGGAGCCTTATGCTTCTATCAGCCAGCACGAGAGAGATCCTACACTCCTTAAACTTTGTAAAGCATAGCTTCTTTGCAATGGAGTGAGGCATAAGATTGATACTTGCTCCTAAATCATATAAGCAACTTTCAAACTTCAAAGGTCCAAGAGCACAAGGGATGGTGAATGCTCATGGGTCTCCTAACTTCTTAGGAACTATCTCCTTGTGGATGATTGCACTGCACTCTTCACTCAACACCAAGACTTCTTCACTCTCCTTGCTCTTCTTAGTAAGAGTATCCTTGAAGAACTTGGCACATTTAAGCATCATGGCCGAACAATCAACTAAAGGCAGCTTGATCTCAACATCCTTCAAGTGCTTCTCAAAGACTGCTCTATGCTTCTCAAGCAGCTGCTTCTTGAACCGTCCAGGGAAGGGAAGCTTTGGTTTGTAGGGTGGAGGCACATAAGCTTCATTTTCTTTGCTAACCTCCTCTACCTTCTTCTCTACAACCGCTTCTTTACCCTTCTTAGGTCTTGCAACCCACACATCGTCAAAGGTGATCCCATGATCATTCGAAAGCTTACCCTCGCCCTCTTGCACAATAATGTCCTCATTGTCTTCAGGTGCAGTCCACGGTGGTAGCTCTTTGCCACTTCTCAAGCTAATAGCGTTTGCATACTCTTTGGGGTTTTGCTCACACTTCCCGGGTAAGCTGCCTTGACCTCTTGAACTGGCTTTGCCTTTCTCTAATTGTTTGATCTTGTTGTTTAGGTTGGTGATCTGAGTAGACACGTCAGTTAGAGAAGAGTCTAGCATGTTGTTCATGTCAACAAACTTCTGATTTGTGCTTGCTTGTCCCTGAAGCAACTGTTGAAACATTGCTTGAACAGGATCTTGAGGAGGCGGTTGAGCCTGTTGCTGTTGAGGCATGAAACCAGGAGGAAACACAGGAGAGTAACTCTTGTTTCCTTGCTGTTGCGGACCTTGAAAGTTACCCTGTCGCTGCCCTTGATATCCACTATTGCTTGTAAACCCGCCTTTGTTATAAGGGACAAAGGGTTTTCCTTGTTGTGGAGGATACACCTGATCTTTAGGATTTTCCACGTTAGTGCTTCTGTAGGAGAGGTTGTTGTTTCCCTGATAACCTTGAGCATAGCTTTGTGGCTTGTTGTAGTTGCTGCCTCCAACCCAATTGACCTCTTCTTGGCATTGCTCTAGCTCATCTAATACATCCGCGGCTTCTCCTACATAATGCATTTGTTTTTGATTCGCAAGCAATAACTTATCAATCTTCTCATGGAGTGACTTCATCTCTTTCTTGTGAGCTTCTATATCAGCTCCTCTTGGTGCTCCGTCATAATCCTCAGAATATTTCCTATCGCTTAAAGCCAAATTCTCAAAGAGCTCCATTCCTTCTTCAATATTTTGCCCAAGAAAGTTTTCCTTACTTGCTGTATCTAGCAACATGCGAATCTTTGGGACTGCTCCTCTATAGATTGTGTGCTCAAGAGAGTCTCTTCACTGAAGCCATGATGAGGGCAAGCTATAGTGTAGTCCTTGAACCGCTCCATAGCTTCATTAAAGGTCTCATTCAGCCTTTGTGTGAAGCCGCTGATCTCACTTCTTAGCCTTGCTGTTCTTGTGCTTGAGAAAAACTTTGACAGAAAGGCTTTCTTGCCATCAGCCCATGATGTGATGGTCCCCTCAAGTAATGTCTTCTCCCAATGTCTTGCTATATCCCCAAGAGAGAAAGGGAATAACCGTAGCTTGAAGCTGTCCTCCGAGATGCCATTGATCTTTATCATCCCACAAACTTGCTCAAAGTTGTCAAGATGCTCCAAAGGGTCCTCCATAGCAATCCCATGAAACATATTGTTTTGAACCATGGAGATGAAGCCTGGCTTGATCTCGAAGTTGATGTTCTGCACTGTTGGAGGAGTGATTCCAATGCGGTTATGATGTGTATTTGGAGCATCGCCAGCACCAATGATTCTCGGCTGCCTTGGAGCGTGGTTGGGGTTTCCATTGCCCCTAGCACCAGCAGCACGGTGAGGTGGAGCTTCTTCTTGGTCTTGCTCAGCCATAACCCAAAATTCAGCTATACCAGGTTGCCCTATCTCCTCAAAGTTCTGTTCTTGCTCTACTGTCCTTCTATGCCTTGCACTTCCGAGTTGGTGAATATTGTACAGTGGTTGTAGATGATTGTTGTCACCACTGGACCTCAAATTCATGTACCTGAGAAGACAAACAGTAAGGTAGAGCAATGAGTAATCAAAAGAAAAGTAAAAGGCTTAGTCTTTACTAAGCTCCAAATTCTAATGCTTCCTAATCAAATCGAAGACGGCAACGGCGCCATTTGATAAACAGAATTGTTTCTGAGGTTGTAAATCACAGCCCAAACCACAGTTATGATGCAGTATAGTGGTAAGGGATATCAATCTAGCCTGGGTTGTAGAAAGAACACAAGAAATGCAAGAGCAAAGCAAATCTAAGTAGAATCGGGTAAATGGATAGTAAAATCGATAAAAACTAAATGCAACGACCAGATGATTATGAAAACTATTTTAAAACCCCTGGAAGAGTGTTAACAACTACTAGGAGAAGACAGAGAATTTAAAATGCAAAACTACTAATTACTAAAAATCGAGAACTAAAGTGGGTAAATAGAGAACTTCTAGCAACTTAAGGTGATAAGCAATGAAACTAAAGCAAAGATGCGAACTTTAAGACATGGAAATGAAAACTAGAGGTTTTGAAATGCTAAAAGGACGATCTAAGGCCGAGGATCATATTAAGAGGGGTCAAGGTTCAAGCTTGGGGTTAAAAAACACTAGATCTACTCATTTGAAGAGCTTAACTCTAAGCCTTGAGAAACTTAAACTAGGATCATCCATGGCGTGTGGTATGACCCCTTTCTTTGACCCTTCCTCCAAACCTATGGCGTTTAGTGGAAAGATGGGTCAAAGAAAATTAAGCAAAGATCTCAAATGGTGGCTTAACTAACCCCCAATACAACCATGGCGTTTGGGAAAGGGAAGTTAGCCTCTTGGATTCGGTTTTAGGGGATTCCTGAATCATGTCAAGGTAAAGAGATCCCTAAGATCATAAAGATCTTTCCCAAGACTCTTTAAGCACTAAGAGTCCGAATCCAAGAAGAGAAAAGATTAAAAACAAGAAAAGACCCAAGCTTTAAACCCTTAAACCCTCTAAATCGCCCTAACCTTAAACCCAAAGATAAACTACTCACTACACATAACTAAAACACACGAAAATGCAAATAATGAAACACTAAACATGATTAAAGAAGATGGATTAAAAAAAATGCTTAAGATTAACCAAGATTCAAAAGTTTAAAACAAGAAAAGCTTAAAAGTTTGACAATGACGGAAAATCGCCTAAGAGAAAGCAGAAAAAGATAAGGCAAAGTGTGTGTTTTGAAAGTGATGTCCGCCTTTTTCCCAAAATAGCCAAACAGCCCTAATTGTCCCCTCACTACGCTCCAGAAATGAGCTGGCCTGATAAGGTCCCAGAGATCGACTTGCGTCACTCGATCTCTGGCTCGATCTTTTTCTCGGATCGTCCTCCTTTGCTCGATCTTCTACTCGGTCCTTGAGTGATCGGGTCGTGGTCTCGATCTGGCTCTCGTTCTGCATGACGTAACCCACGTCCGTACTCACGATCAATCTCCTCACTCAATCTCATCCTCGATCCCTTCCTTAAAATGATCTGGGCTTAGTCGATCTTTTGGTCGATCTCATATAGATCGACCTGCCTTGCCCGATCCGCTGCTCGATCTCGGGTCCTTTGCATGCATGGCTGAGTTCTTCAAGTGTCCACAAGCTTCCTCTCGATCCTATTCACATCCACGCAACCTCCACAACTCCAGTGTGTCCCAAACAACCTGAATATGATGCAAAAATGCAGAAAACGTGCAAATGCTAATGCAATGTGCACTTAGGACCTAGAATGAGACAAATGGTGCAAACTAGCCTAATATGAGAGATGAATGCATGAAAACTAACCTTAAATGCATGCTAAATATGCAAAATATGCAAGTATATCATGTATGCCTAATCACAGTACCGGAAGCAACAAAGAGAAGGAGCTTTTGACTTAAGGCATTGACGAGCTTGCTAAGTTGGAGAGGACCATCAGGAAAGCTAAGAAGCAATCTACAATGGGCAATCCGATTGTCTTGGTCAAGAATACAGAAGGTCACTTGGTTGACAGAGATGGAAACAGGAGGAATAAAGAAGGGCAAAGACTTTATCAAGATAGGAATGTTATAGTTGAACAGATGGTTCAACAAGTGGCGCATAATGCTGGAGTTTCTGCTGATAACGCTGCTGGGCGTTTTGTTCAGAGGACTCTAGGAGATTACAACAGACCTGACCCGTTTTATGCCAACAGAGCTGCAATCCGCCCTCCTGCATTCCAGATGAATAATTTTGAGCTCAAGCGTGCTTATTATCAGCCTGTTGGACAGCATGCTTTCCATGGCTTACTACATGAGCATCCTATGGATCATATTGAGAGGTTTGAGGATTTGGCTTCAAGTGTCAAAGCTTATTGAGTTAGCAATGACTTCCTGTTCTGCAAGCTATTTCCTTACTCACTATGAGGAGATGCTGCATATTGGCTGAAGCAACTAGAGCCTGGTTCGCTGACCACTTGGGAGGACACCAAGAATGCTATTTTGAAAAAATTCTACGATGATGCTAGATCAGTAGACCTAAGGATGAAAATTACTTCTTTCTCCCAAGGTCCTACCGAAGCTTTTAAAGCTTCTTGGCTGAGATTCAAGTCTTATCAAAGGGACTGTCCTCATCATGGTTTTAATCTGGTGCAGCTGCTTGGAATTTTCTTCAGAGGCATTGACTGGAAATATCAGATGGCGTTCGATGCTGCCTGTAGTGGAAACTTCAATACCAACCTTCCAGAAGCTGCAATAACTATAATTGAAAACTTGGCCTGCAGTAACATGATAACTGGTTTTTTAGAGCTATTTAATCAAATACTAAAGCACAGGTTTTTTCATTGTAGTACAGTGCTAAAGGTGTCAATCCAAATCAGGTTGATGAAAGATACTAGGAATGCAAGAGCTTTGTAAATCTAAGTGAAATCCAGATAATTTGAGGAGAAAATCTGTAAAAACTAAATGTAGCTACTAAATGACCACAAAAACTATTTTAAAATCCCTACTGATGGGTTAAACAACTAGCAGATGACGTCTAAGAATTTAAAATGCAAATCTACTGGTTTTTAAAATTCGAAAACTAAAGGCGGATAAAAAGGGAAAAGTTCTAACAACCTAGGAAAAACTTCAAGAGAAAAGATTCATACTTTAGAACTAGGAAATGATGACTTAAAGATTTCAAAAGCTAAAAGTGGATTCAAGGTTGAGGGTCATGCTTAAGGAGGTTCAAGATTCAAGCATTGGGTTTTGAAAACATAGATCTACACATTTTAGTGCTATCTCTAGGCCTTGAGAAGCTAAGCTAGAATTATCCATGGTGTGTGGAATAAATCCTTTCCTCAACCTTTCCTCCTAACCCATGGAATGTGGTGGAAAGAAAGGGTGAAGAACATGAAGCATAAATCTCAAAAAATGGCCTAACTAGCTCTCTAAGCATCCATGGCGTTTCGGAATGGATGAGCTAGTCTCTTGGATTTGGGTTTAAGGGATCCCCTGAATCCTGCTAAGGTAAGGAAATCCCTGAGATCAAAGAGATCTTTCTCAAGAGTCTCTTGGCGTTAAAACCCCCAAATCCAAAAGAGATTAAGTTATGCACAAGAAAAGAATAAAGCTTAAACCCTTTAAAACCCCCTTAATCACCTCAACCTTAAACCCTTGGTGAACTACTCACTACACATGATTAAAGCACATGCAAATGCAAAGAAAGAAAGGATGAGCATGATTAAACCACTAAACAAGACAGATTAAGAGAAATACTTAAGATTAAAGGCAAGATTAAGGTCTTACAAAATATGAAAAACTTAAAAAGCAACAATGGCGATTTTTTGGAGCTAAAGAAGATAAGACAGATCGAATGTAATGTGTGGATGTGTGGGATCCCTTGCCCAAAAATAAGGTAAAAACATTTATACCGAAGAAGGAAATGGTCCCCTCACTAAACTCCAAAACATGAGCTGTCCGGATAAGGTTCAGAGATCGACGACTCAGATGGATCTTCCGAATGGAACGTCTTTTTTCGCCCGATCGTTTGGTTGATTCAGTCAGGTGGATCGAGTGCTTCTATCGATCTTCTGGTCGATCTTCAGACGATCGAGTCGTGACCCTGATATGGCACTCGTTCTTCCCGGGCTTAGTTTCCGTGTCCGTACTCACGTTCGATCACCTTGGTTGATCTTGACCTCGATCTTCTTCCTTGAAACGACCCGAGTGTCTCGATCATCTGGTCGATCTCGTCTAGATCGACCTGCCTAGCTCGATCTTCCCCTCGATCTCGGTTCCTTTGCTGCACAGCTTAGTTCTTCCAAGTATCCATAGGCTCACTTTCGATCCTTAGCATATCACTGCACCCTCCATAGCTCCGGTGTATCCAAAACAACATGAATATGATGCAAGAATGCAAGAAATATGCAAAATGCTAATGCAAAGTGTTCTAGGACCTAAAATGAGGAGTTGGTCGAAATCTCCAAGGATCCCTAGCTTGAACAGCAGCTCCCGGTCCGCAAACTTAGTAGGCTCGAACCGAAGCCTTTCCAGCCGCTTCTTATCCCTCTTCTCGTCCTTACTCCATCGAACCCTCTCTTGAACAGCCACTTCCTGACCTTCTCCTTCTTGTGCCGTCTCCTCTCTCGTTCTCTTGGGGGCCATCGTGCCTGAAACAAGTTTCTCAAGCAAGGTAATGAGCAAAACGGCGATCGGATGAGAGAAGAAGAGAGCCAAAGAAGAAAACTTATACTTAATACCCTAGAATTTCGGGGAATTTATAAAAATTATAGCAAAATAATAGAGAATCAAATATAGAAATACTAGAAAATCCCGAATTTTTCTTATTATTTAGCGAAATTTAAAAATTCAAAACCGCCCTAGCATCTAAAACAATCAATTGCGAAATAAAAGGAGATTTTCCTAAAGATTTTTATCAAATATCCGAAAATACCTTTTGCAAAGATTGTTAAAGAAACTTGCTAGCCTTTAGAAACAAATAACTTTCACTCTCCTTAATTAAAAACTCGAGAAAACAAGAATGAGAGAGCGTGAAGTTGTTGAAAACATTTAAAGGCTAACAAGAAACAAAACTATGGGTAAAAGAAGTGGTTTTCTGACAAAAGTCTTGGTCAAGCCACATCTTTCATGGTCAAATATGCTTGCCTTGACCAAGTTTTGAATTTAAAACCTGGAGGGAAAAGAATAAAGGAGGGAAAGAAAATGTTACCTCGGCACGAGATCGAGTCCCTTTGGTCGATATAGGACTCGATCTCATGCCCATAATGGCTTGGCTTGAGAGGGTCACTCGATTTAGGACACGATTCGATTTGAATCGAGTCGTGGATCGATTGGCTCTCTCGTTCCTTGAGTTTTTGAAATCGCGACTAAGTCCTCGTGATCGAGCCATGCTATCGATTCAGGGGTCGATTGAGCTTAGATCGAGTGGTGGATCGAGTTGTCTAATCGATCTGTCTATAAGGGACTTTCCCGAGAGAAAATAGATCGGTCGATCCATTTTTGGATCGATCGATCTAAACTCCAAGAATTTCCCGACACATTTTAGATCGAGTTCGTCACTCGATCAGTCTACTCGATCTCGTCTAGATCGACTGCCTCCTCTCGATTCACTAGCTCGATCTAGCAAAGATCGAGCAAGGATGAGTCGATCTAGCACTCGATCTCTAGCTCATATACGCCCCTTTCTTACTCCTTTTGGAACTCGTATCATGGCTTGCGTCTCCCATACTTTTTCTTACACACTCACAAGACAAAAACATAAAACTGGACAAAGAAATAAAGTAAAAGTATGTACAGGATAGACATGGGAATGCCTCCCAAGTGCGCTTTCTTTAACGTCTTTAGCTAGACTTTACTTGGTTTAGGCAGATGGTGGGTCTTGGAGAAGCATTGAGGTGCTCTCCTTGTCAAATACACTCGCCATGTACGGCTTAACTCTGTGCCCGTTCACTGTGAATGCATCTCCACTCTTGCCGACCAACGTGACAGCCCCGTAAGGTAGTACTTCCTTGATCTCATACGGACCGCTCCACCGTGACTTCAGCTTTCCTGGAAAGAGCTTGAGCCTCGAGTTGTAAAGAAGCACCAAACTCCCTTCCTTAAGCTCTTTAGGTACCAGCTTCTTGTCATGAGCAGCCTTGGTACGTTCCTTGTAGATCCGAGCGCTTTCGTAGGCATCCAGCCTTAGCTCATCAAGCTCGTGCAGTTGGATCAAACGCTTCTCCTGAGCCGTCTTCAGATCAAAATTCAGCTGCTTCACAGCCCACAACGCCCTATGCTCCAGCTCAACAGGAAGGTGACAGCCTTTACCGTAGAGAAGAGTGAAGGGAGTGGTACCAATAGGCGTCTTGAAGGCAGTCCGGTACGCCCACAAAGTGTGATCTAACTTCATAGCCCAGTCCTTCCCAGTAGTTCCAACTGTTCTCTAGAGTATCGCCTTGATCTGACGGTTAGAGACCTCTACTTGGCCACTCGTTTGAGGATGGTAAGGCGTAGCTACCTTATGCTTCACACCATACTTCTTTAGCAGATTTTCAAACAGCTTGTTGATGAAATAGCTCCCTCCGTCGCTTATCACCACCTTGGGAGCTCCAAACCTCGGAAAAGAATGCTCTTAAAGAGTTTGATCACCACCTTAGAGTCGTTTGTTGGGGAAGCAATGGCCTCAACCCACTTAGAGACATAGTCTACAGCTACGAGTATGAACTTGTTGCCGTATGATGAAGGGAACGGCCCCATGAAGTCTATGCCCCACGCGTCAAAGACATCTACCTTGAAGATTGGAACTTGAGGCATCTCGTTCCATTTAGTGATATTCCCTGCTTGTTGACATGCCTCACAGCTCTTCACAAACTCGTGTGCATCCTTGAAGATAGACGGCCACCAGAAGCTAGCTTGCAACACTTTCGTAGCAGTCTTGAACGAAGCAAAGTGTCCTTCGTAGGAAGAGCCATGGCAGTGAAAGAGAATGTCCTTGGCTTCTTCTTTCGTAACACACCTCCGGTATAAACTGTCTACGCCTCTTTTGTACAGGTAGGGGTCATCCCAATAGTAGTGGCTCACGTCTCTCATGAGCTTCTTCCTATGGTAGTTGTCAAGATGCGAAGGCTCCTCACCACATGCCAAGTAGTTCACAATATCCGCGTACCAGGGAAGATCTTCCTCCTTGAAGCTCAGAACTTCCTCAAACCGCCCCTCTAAGGTCCCACAAACAGCCGTAGTGATCGCCATGAGTTGTTCCTCGATGAGAGAATCGTCTAAAGGGAGAGACTCGTTGATCCTTAACTGAGAGAGGTGGTCAGCAACCCCGTTCTCTATTCCTTTCTTGTCTTTGATTTCCATGTCAAACTCCTGGAGTAAGAGTATCCATCTCAAAAGCCTCGGCTTAGTGTCCTTCTTGGAATAGATGTAGCGCAAAGCTGCGTGATCCGTGTAAACTATGGTCTTGGAACCCACGCGGTAAGCTCTGAACTTCTCAAAGGCGAATACAACCGCCAATAGCTCCTTCTCAGTAGTGGTGTACCTCGTTTGCGTGTCATCCAAGGTTCTTGAAGCATAGTATATCATGTGCAGCTTCTTATCCTTCATTTGGCCTAGAACAGCTCCCACGGCGTAGTCACTAGCATCGCACATAATCTCGAATGGGAGAGTCCAATCTGGTCCTTGCACTATAGGCGTGGACACTAGGGCTTCCTCATCAAAGACGAATTCAGCCTCCTTGCACAACAGCCGAGTGAGAGGGCGTGCAATCTTAGAGAAGTCTTTAATGAAACGCCTGTAGAAGCCGGTGTGTCCCAAGAAGCTTCTCACCCCTTTTACGTTAACTGGCGGCTCAAGGCTTGTCATCACATCAATCTTTGCCTTGTCGACTTCAATACCCTTCTCTGATATCTTATGTCCAAGCATGATCCCCTTCTTAAACATGAAGTGGCATTTTTCCCAGTTGAGCACCAATTTTGTCTCCTCACAACGCTTTAAAACCCTGCAAAGATTCAACAAACACGCAGAAAAGGACGCACCATAAACCAAGAAGTCATCTATAAACACCTCTAGCATCTCTTCTATTAGATCGGAGAAGATCGACATCATACATCGCTGAAACATAGCCGGTGCATTACACAACCCGAATGGCATCCTTCGATGCGCGAAGGTACCATAAGGGCATGTAAAGGTCATCTTCTCCTGATCATTTGGGTGAATTGGTATCTGAAAGAACCCACTATACCCATCGAGGAAACAGTAATAAGGGCGATTAGCAAGTCTCTCAAGCATTTGATCAATAAAAGGTAAAGGGAAATGATCCTTCCTAGTTGCAAGATTAAGTTTCCTATAATCAATCCACATCCTATGACCAGTGATGGTCCTAGTAGGAATAAGCTCATATTTATCGTTCCTTATGACCGTGATCCCTCCCTTCTTAGGCACCACGTGTACAGGAGAAAGCTTTCCCTTCTATCGTAGGCTTTTTCAAAACCTCATTGATATCGAAGTCTAGCCTTATATCTTTACCCAAGTGCAAGGCAATCTTCCCGTTCTTGACGTCTATTATGGCTCCGGCGGTAGCTAAGAAAGGTCTACCGAGAATGAGTGGATCCTTTGGCTCTTCATCCATTTCCAAAACAACGAAGTCTGTAGGCACGTTCACTCCACTGATCTTCACTGGCAAGTCCTCAAGCAATCCTACGGGTAACCTCACACTCGTGTCAGCTAGTACCAATGAGATTCTACGGTCCTTGAAATGGGTAAAGCCGAGTTTCTTTGCCACGGAATGAGGCATCAGATTTATGCTAGCTCCGAGATCACAAAGGCAACTCTTGAACTCCAAAGGACCTAAAGCGCAGGGTATAGTGAAGCTTCCAGGATCTACCAACTTCTTAGGGACTATTTCCTTGTGTATCACAGCACTACACTCCTCACTTAGAACAAGCACTTCCTTACTTTCCTTATTCTTCTTCACTAGAGTGTCTTTGAAGAATTTTGCGCATTTAGGCATCATTGCAAGGCAGTCCACGAGAGGTAAGTTGATCTCTACGTCCTTAAGATGCTTCTCAAACAAGACTCTATGCTTCTTTATGAGTTGCTTCTTGAAACGGCCAGGAAAAGGCAGCTTAGGTACATACGGTGGAGGTACATAAGCATCCTTCACCTCTTCTTGGCCCTTGAATCCAGACATTGTCAAAGTTGATCTCATCATCAGCGGAAAGCTTACCCTCCCCCTCTTGAATTACAACGTCCTCGTTGTTCTTAGGAGTAACCGTAGGTGCTAGCTCTTTGCCGCTTCTTAATGTGATGGCGTTGGCATATTCCTTAGGATTTTGCTCACACTTGCCCGGTAGGCTATTCTGACCACTTGTACTCGCCTTTCCCTTCTCTAGCTGCTTGATCTTGTTGTTTAAGTTGGTGATCTGAGTAGAGAATTCAGTGAGAGACGAGTCTAAACGAGTGTTCATCTCGGCAAACTTCTGGTTTGTAGAGGCTTGCCCTTGAACCAGTTGTTGGAACATAGCTTGGACAGGATCAACTTGTTGTTGCATCGGTTGTTGCTGCTGAGGTACAAAGCTCGGAGGGTACATTGGCGTATAACCCTTGTTTACTTGCTGTTGTCCTTGGAAGTTGTTCTGTCCCTGCCCTTGGAAGCCACCACTCGGCTGAAAACCTTTGTTGTAGGGTACGAAAGGCTTTGCTTGCTGAGCAGGGTACACTTGATCCTTAGGGTTTGCTACATTGGTGCTGCGGTATGAGAGATTGTTGTTCTGGTTGTAACCTTGTGAATAGCCTTGAGGTTTGTAGTTGTTTTGACCCGCTACCCAATTGGCTTCTTCTTGGCTCAGCTCAAGCTCCTCTTGGCTCTCATCCGCTTCACCAACAAAGTGAACATGCTTCTGGTTTGCCAAAACCAACTTGTCAATCTTCTCGTGTAATGATTTCAACTCTTTCTTGTGAGACTCTAGCTCAGAACCTCGTGGTGCACGGTCATAATCTTCAGCATAGTTGCCGTCACTTAGTGCTAAGTTCTCAATCAGCTCCTTGCCTTCTTCTACCTCTTGACCAAGGAAGTTCCCCTTACTGGCCTTGTCAAGCAACAACCTGATCTTTGGTGAAGCTCCGCGCTAGATAGTGCTTAGAAGAATCTCTTCGCTGAAGCCGTGGTGAGGACATTGGATAGTATAGTCCTTGAATCGTTCCATGGCTTCATTGAAAGTCTCATTATTCCTTTGCATGAAGCCGCTGATCTCGCTTCTTAGCCTTGCCGTTCTGGTGCTAGAGAAGAACTTTCAGAGGAAAACCTTCTTACACTCGGCCCATGAAGTGATGGTGCCTTGAGGAAGTGTTTTCTCCCAATGTCTAGTCTTGTCTCCAAGAGAGAATGGAAAGAGATGGAGCTTGAAAGCATCTTCGGATATGCCGTTTATCTTGATCATCCCACATACTTGCTCGAAATTCTCGAGGTGCTCCAAGGGATCTTCCATTGCTAAACCGTGGAACTTGTTGTTTTGCACCATTGAGATGAAACCTGGCTTAATCTCAAAGTTGTTGTTTTGTACAGGAGGAGGAGTGATCCCAAACCTATTGTGATGAGTATTGGGTGCATCTCCGGCTCCTATGATCCTTGGGGGTCTAGCCGCGTGGTGGGGGTTTCCATTGCCCCTTCCCACTGCCCCATGAGCTGGAGGAGGTCCCTCTGGATGCTCGTGTTCAGCCATAGCTTCAAAGTCAACCAAACCGTGCTGAACAATCTCCTCAAAAGCTCTAGCTTGTTCTCGTACACTTCTTTGCCGTGAATGACCAAGTTGATGGATGTTGTCCAAGGGTTGAAGTATATGGTTGTCTCCCCTGGAACGAAGATGCATGTACCTGGAAGAAACACGTTTGAGAGTAGAGAGATTAGTAACCTAAACAAAGTAAAGCTTAGTCTTTACTAAGCTCCAAATCTTTATGCTTTCTAACACTCCTAGAATGGCAACGGCGCCATTTGATAACAACTGTTCTTTGCAAGGGTGAGGATGCAATGAGGCTATCAAACTCAAACGCAACACTTAGGTTGTAGTACAGTATGCAAGTGAGAGTCAATCCATTTCTAGGAGCTAGGAAGATCAAAGAGAATGCAAGAGCAGTGTAAAGCTAAGCGAATGACAGGCGATATTGTGAAAATCCTAAAAACTATGTGCAACGACCGAATGGAATGCAAAACTATTTTAAAATTATCAAAGTGATTGAACTACCACGAGGAACAAGCAGAATAATTAAAATGCAAGGCTATGATTTAACAAAAATCGACTAGTGGATCGACCACAGGATCGACCACTAGATCGAGCAGTTTGGATCGATCTCGTCTAAAAATGCAAGTATGAAGAAACTAATGACCAGGATGCGGCGAATATCAAGCGAATGATTAACGAAGTTGTAACATTGCTAAGAAAGAAGGGTCTTGGGTTGAGATTCATGTTAGGGGTTTCAAAGGTCCAGGCTTGGTTTGAAAACTCTAGATCTACTCACTTTGTGAGATTCTCTAAGCCTTGAAAACAAAAAAAGATCCATCCATGGCGTGTGGTATGGATCACTCTCTCATTCTCTCCTCCAGACCCATGGCGTTTGGTGGAAAAAGAGATTGAGAGGCAAGGAAAACAGATTTCAACCACGTGGCTTAATTAGTCCTCTAAACTACCATAGCGTTTGGGAAAGAGTAACTAGCCTCTAAGATGTGATTTTCAGAGATCTCTGGATCCTGTCAAGGTAAGAGCTCTCTCTGATCATAAAGATCTTGGCGTGAGACTCTTTAAGCCTTAAGAACTCAACATCTTAGAAAAGAAAGCCATTAAGAATAAGAAAACACCAAGCTTTGAAAACCTTTTCGACCCCGTGAATCCTCTCAACCCCGAGACCCAAATGAAACTACTCACTACACATTAAATCAACTAAGTAAAGCATGAAGAATGAAACGATAAACATAAGAACGAAGGATTAAACTTAAACGACTCAAAATATTCAATAACAAAGCTCAATGTATAACCATGGTGGATCATCTTCAAAACCAGAGAGAAAAAACATAAAAAGATAAGAAAATGAAAAAGTGTCCCGAAAAAGGTTATCGCCGCCTTCCCGAAATGGGAAAAACAGCTCGATGGTCCCCCCTCGCTAGCGGCCAAAAACGGTTGAAAGGACAGAGATGGACTTCGGGATCGAGCGGCTCTCTCTATCACTTTCGAACATCGTGTCTTCTACTTGGTCTGGGTCTCGATCTTCTTCGGCGGATCGAGTGTTGCATCCGATCTTGGTATCGATCTTTGGTCGGATCAAGTGGTGGACTCGATCCGGCTCTCGCTCTGCATGGCGTCATTTACGTCCATACCACTTGATCGATTGCTCCACTCGATCTTCGTCTCGATCATTTCCCTTGGATCGCCTAGACTTCTCGATCTTCTGGTCGATCTCATCTAGATCGACCTGCCATGCTCGATCTTCTCCCCGATCTCTGGTCCTTAGCAAATATCCGACGTTCCACAAACCTCCACAACAGCTTCAGCACGTCCACGAACCTCCATGACTCTAAAGTAGCCAGAAACAACATGAATATGATGCAAAATGCAAGGAACATGCGTATGCTGGTGCAAGAATGCTCTAGGATCTAAAGTGATGTAATCTAGCCTAAAGTGTGATGTAAATGCATGAAAAGCTAACTTATATGTATGCAAAATGCATGCAATATGTAGTGACATCAGTATTTCAAGCAATGGTTTATCTCAAAAAGGGTTGAACTTATGCATAATGCTAAAGGTAAAAGGCAATATATGCATACATGACTAGACTCTCATCTACCCAAATATACTAATGATGATCCTAATCCCTC
Organism: Thlaspi arvense; assembly: GCA_911865555.2. NCBI lineage: Eukaryota > Viridiplantae > Streptophyta > Magnoliopsida > Brassicales > Brassicaceae > Thlaspi > Thlaspi arvense. The sequence goes on from OU466862.2 coordinate 36,550,470, forward strand.
TCTCATTTATTTTCTTTTTCAAGCTCACTCACCCTCTAGAGACTACCCAAACAAGGTAAGACACGAATCATAACCCATATAAACACCATCTTCAACCTTTCTTATAGCTAGTGGTATGGTCACATAATTACTTTTAGCTCTTTTCTTTTCTTTTCATTGCTCTCTTCTCATAAATATATATATATATATATTTTTTTTTTTTACTTGGCCTTTTGGCTCTTTTTTTATAAACTTTTTTTCTTTTTTTTTAGAGCTATCTTCTTTTCTTTTGAACTTGAGCTTTTATTTTAAACAATTCAAGACCACCCACTCAAAACTATGAATCCTTTTTCATTCAAACCCCAAACACCAAATCTTTTCAAACCCAAAACAAGTAAGCAAAATCAACAACACCCGTGAATCCCCATCCTAACCTTAAGCCTAAAACTAGCTTCATTATGCAAAGTTACCATCAATATGAGAGCCTAATCATGTCGTCCTAAACCTAACACTTTATGCCAAATTCAACCGAAAATTTAAGGCCTCACAATATCACACACGAAATTTGGCTTGAAAGGAGGATAAGGGTTAAGGTGAGGAGTTCTATTTAGGCTTACAAAAGAGTGGTGAAAGGAATAAGAAAGCCTATACATAATCCATGTATTCTTTTTCAAATGCACAAGTATAATAATTCAAAATTCATGTTAAGGTTTCACTTGATAGGAAAGGATTCAATTTAAGTTTGTTCAACTTAAGCCACGAAAATCAAGACAAATGATCCAAATATGGTTAGAACATACTTTCAAAGCTTGTATAAAGCATCAGAGAACTACTAACTAGGGCCTTGAACCAATTCATGAGATTAAAACACTTTACAAGGAAAAATTTTATATCATTGCCCCCAATGCAAATGCAAGCAACCTAAATGATAAAATTCTAGACTCAATCCTAAAATATTTGACAATGCAAATGCAAGCTATATGATTTATTTTTTTGAAATTTTTTCTGATTTTGTATTTTTTTTTTGTATTTTTCTATGCACTTAGATGGATGTAATGCATGAAGACTCAAAGATGTGAACACAAAATAAGATCCAAATAAAAACATGTCAAAGCACACATTCTCCCCCAAACTTGAATGACAACGCCTCGATGTCAAACGAATTCAAGAGGAGATAAAAAAAAACACAAAGCAAAAATTAAAATGCATGATATATACAAAAGGGTTAAGTTTTGGTACCTCGGAGCTAGGCATGGCTGGAGCTTGAGCTTGCTCAGGTCCTCCTGCTCTTTCTTGGAGTGTCGTAAAGTATCCATTTACCCTTGCTTTTGCTTGTGCCCTCGTGTAGAGAAAGATGCCCCGCTTGGTTACCATCTTGAGGCTCACGGATCTCCACACCTCCGGTTGAGTTTCTCCTTATTGTTTCACCCATTTGCTCAACCTCGTCACTCACAGTCGTCTCAGATGAGCTTCCTTGTTGGTCTTTGATCTTCTTTGCTAGCTTCTTGATCATCTTTCCTTGCCACTTGTTAACCTTGGGTTAAATCTCAACAACTGAGGCAAGGAATTTCTCAGCCTTTGTTCGCGGCTCACAGTCTAGCTGGGGAGATCAAAGGTTGGGGGCATCTCAGTATCTGTAGGAGGGGATTCTGAGAGTGAACGAGTGAGCTGTGGTGGGGCTGCCATGTGTCCAAGAGGCGCAAAGCATTCTTCATAGCTTGGTAAGAACTCTATTGTGCCGATGCTTTGTAGATGCGTCTCGCCTGGATTGGGCAGAATGCAGACGTTCTTCTCATGGTGATGGTTGTAGAACAAGTAAGCTTAGAAGCCTGGAGCTGGAGTATGTCCCAAGGAATCGGTGTGGCGCATGTAGATTTCATCCATGTACGCAAGCTCCACATAGGGCTCAAAATCTGCAAGGGGCACTCCCGCTTGTATGAACAACGGCGTGAGGAAACCTCCTATGAGTGCAGAGCTCGCCTTACATCTCATTGCCCAATCCTTGTATTTGACCAAGGAAGAAGCTAAGATGCAGCCGTAGTTGACGTCTTCCCCGAGCTCATCCTTCATTGGCTCCTCATCCTCCTTGGCATCGCATACAATCTTCTTAATCCCTTGGAAAAGGAAGCATAGCTCGTTCTTGGTCACTGTTGGGGCTGTGGATCTTCCACTGAATGTGTTGGTCAGCAGCTTGAGGGTGTACCTTAGCACAGGATTTCACACCTTCTTGATCTTGGCGGTATTGGCTTTGTAGTCTCCATCGCTAACCAAGTCCCATAGATCATTCGCGGATGTGAACCGTGGGAACTCCACATGCGTGGCTGCAGCATTGAGACCGTAGGCTTGGCATAGCTCAGGGATGGAGAGGTGGTAGGCTTGTCTTCTGATCTTGAACGTGACATGACGCTTGGATGGAGTTTGGATGCTTGGATCTTTATATGAGAAGTCCAAGGTGGAGAGGAAATCAAGCGTAGCCTCGGGGTAAGTTGGGCAATCCATCCGTGATAGGCAACCAAGGCCCATGTCCTTGAGCAACTTGTCAAAAACCTCCAACAACCCTAGCCTTTCCAAGAGATCCCCACTTGCAAACATTGTAGGCTCAAACCGCAACCTCTCAAGCCTCTTCTTTGTTTTCCTCTCTTTCTTACTCCACTTGACCCTTTCTTCAACCACTTGCTGAGTTTCTTCTTGAGTTGCCAAATATCTGCTTCTCTTCTTGGGTGCCATGGTACCTGAAACGCAAGTTCTCAAAGAGAAAGTGAGGATAGGTGGCGATTAAGAGAGAAAGATAAGGCAAAGAGAGAAAATCTCTAAATATAAACCCTAGATTTTTAGGGATATTCTAAAATATATCAATAAATATGAGAGGAAAATCTCTTGAGATAAAGCTAAATCAAGAAAATTTCCGTAATACTTAGATATTTCTAAAAATTCATCCTAATCCCTAGCAAATTTCACTCAACCATTTCAACAAAAAGAAAATTTTGAAAACTCATATATGCAATTCAAGAAATTCGAAAATACCTTTGAAATGGGATGATTATGAGATGCTCTATGTCTTTCAAAACCGAACTCACACTCTCTCTTTCTAAAAATCAGTTTGAAATGCAATGTGAAGAGAGAGTGTGTATGTATGGTTTTATAAAGAAACTCGTTTGCATTTCAAGCTAAACGCATGGGTGGGTCTTCCTCTCGCAATCGACTGATTAACTCGATTGTCTACTCGATCCCGTCTAGATCGAGTGACTTCACTCGATTTACTAGCTCGATCTAGTAAAGATCGAGCCAGGATAGGTCGATCTGACACTCGATCGTTTGCCTCTGACTCTCCTTTCCTCGCCTTGTTAAATCCAAGATCAAGATCTCTGGTTCCCATCTCCTTGTACCTACACACTTCAACTAAAAAGCATAATATTGAAACAGAAATAAATCAAAAATATGTACAATGATAGACATGGGATTGCCTCCCAAGTGCGCTTGTTTTAAGTCTTGGAGAAGCAACATGGTGCTCTCCTTGCTGCAATCACTTGCCATGTAGGGCTTGACTCTATGCCCATTCACTGTGAAACTCTCTCCACCCTTGCCAATCAAAGTCACTGCCCTATATGGTAGCACTTCTTTTATCTCAAACGGACCACTTAACCTAGACTTGAGCTTCCCGAGAAATAACTTCAAACGCGAGTTGTAGAGCAGAACCAGGCTTCCCTCTTTGAGCTCCTTAAGCACCAGCTTCTTGTTATGAACGGTTTTGGTCCTCTCTTTGTAGATCTTGGCGCTTTCATAAGCATCCAACCTCAATTCATCAAGCTCATGAAGTTGCACCAGTCTTCTCTCTTGTGCCGTCTTGAGAGCGTAATTCACTTGCTTCACAGCCCAAAGAGCTTTGTGCTCTAACTCCACAAGGAGGTGACAAGATTAACCATAGAGGAGGTTGAAAGGTGTGGTACCAATGGGAGTCTTGAAAGCCGTCCTTTAAGCCCAAAGAGCGTTATAAAGCTTGCTTGCCCAATCTTTCGTAGTCACTCCCGCGGTTCTCTCTAGGATGGTCCTGATTTGCCTATTCGAAACCTCCACTTGGCCACTGGCTTGAGGGTGATGTGGCGTGGCTACCTTGTGTTTAACTCCATGCTTTCTCAAAAGACCCTCAAAAACTTTGTTGATGAAGTGACTGCCTCCATCACTAATCACAACCTTAGGAACTTCAAACCTTGGAAAAATGATCGTCTTGAAAAGCATGACTACCACCCTTGAATCATTAGTTGGTGAGGCTATGGCTTCCACCCACTTAGAAACATAGTCTACTGCCACTATGATGTACTTGATGCCCTGGGATGATGGAAATGGACCCATAAAATTAATTCCCCAAGCGTCAAAGACTTCCACCTCAAAGATAGGCACTTGCGGCATCTCATTCCTCTTGGTTATGCTCCCGGCCCTTTGGCAAGCTTCACATGATTTTAAAAAATCATGTGCATCCTTGAAGAGTGTAGTCCACCAAAACCCAGCTTGGAGAACCTTTGTAGCTGTCTTGAAAGATGCGAAGAGGCCACCATAAGTCATATCGTGACAATAGAGAAGAATGTCTCTTGCTTCTTCTCTTGTTACACATCTTCGGTATAGGCTGTCCACACCCCTCTTGTATAGATAAGGATCATCCCAAAAGTAGTGAGAGATGTCCCTCATGCATTTCTTCCAATGGTGATGGTCCAAGTGAGTAGGCTCTTCTCCACAAGCCAAATAGTTAACAATATCCGTGTACCATGGTAGATCTTCTTCCTTTAGGATCAAGACTTCTTCAAACCTCTCCTCTAGCTTTGCACATACCATGGTGTTAACCATCAAGAGCTGCTCCTGAGGGAGTGAGTCATCCAAAGGTAAGACATCATCCACCTTCATTCTTTAAAGATGATCTGCTACACCGTTCTCTATACCCTTCTTGTCCTTGATCTCCATATCAAACTCTTGCAAGAGAAGGATCCATCTTAAGAGTCTCGGTTGGGTGTCTTTCTTGGAATATATGTATCTCAAGGCAGCATGGTCAGTATACACTATGACCTTAGAACCCACCAAGTAAGACCTAAACTTCTCAAAAGCAAAGACCACGGCTAGAAGCTCTTTCTCGGTGGTTGCATACTTCACTTGCTTGTCATCCAAGGTACATCTTGCATAGTAGATCACATGCAGCTCCTTGTCCTTCCTCTGACCCAAAACAGCACCCACGGCGTAGTCACTTGCGTCACACATAATCTCGAAGGGCAAATCCCAATCCGGAGCTTGAACTATAGGCGCGGTGACCAAGGCTTCTTTGATGGTCTTAAAGGCTCGTAGGCATTCTTCATCGAAGATGAACTCGGTTTCCTTGCACAGTAGCCTTGTAAGAGGACGTGCTATCTTGGAGAAATCCTTGATAAACCTCCTGTAGAAGCCAGCGTGCCCCAAGAAACTCCTAATCCCTTTCACATTAACCGGAGGCTCTAAACTCATCATAACCTCTATCTTTGCCTTGTCAACCTCAATCCCACGCTCAGAAATTTTGTGCCCAAGCATAATACCTTCTCTCACCATAAAGTGACACTTTTCCCAATTTAGCACCAAGTTTGTCTCCTCACATCTCTTGAGAACCCTGCAAAGATTTGACAAACAACCACCAAACGAAGCACCATACACAGAAAAATCATCCATGAATACCTCTACCATTTCCTCTATAAGGTCAGAGAAAATAGACATCATACACCTTTGAAAGGTTGCTGGTGTATTACATAACCCAAATGGCATCCTTCGATATGCGAAGGTACCATAAGGGCATGTGAAAGTGGTTTTCTCTTGGTCATTAGGGTGAATGGGTATTTGAAAGAAACCGTTATAGCTATCTAGAAAACAGTAGTATAGATGATTGGCTAATCTCTCTATCATTTTGTCAATGAAGGGAAGAGGGAAATGATCTTTTCTAGTGGTTGAGGTAAGTTTCCTATAGTGAATACACATTCGATGTCCGGTTATTGTCCTAGTAGGAATTAACTCATCTTTTTCATTTCTTATAACCGTGATACCCCCTTTCTTTGGTACCACATGGACCAGAGAGACCAATGTGCTATCACTGATAGGGTATATCACGTCAGCCTCTAAGAGTTTTAAGATATCTTTCTTAACCACTTCTTTCAAATTCGGGTTCAAACGTCTTTGATGCTCTATGGATGATGTGTTTTCATTGTCTAAATGAACCCTACGAGTACAAAGCATTGATGAAAGGCCCTTGATGTCACTGATAGAGTACCCAATGGCCTTTCTATTCTTCCTCAGCTCCTTAAGGAGTGAGTCTAACTCATCATCATTTAGATTTTCATTCACAATGACCGGATAAGTATCATTTGGTCCTAAGAAAGCGTACCTTAGCCCATTTGGAAGCTGCTTTAAGTCCAACTTTGGGGCTAGCAGCTCACTCCAGTCCTCCTCTTGGCTTGTGTTTAGGTTTCTGTCCTCATTCACCCCTTTTAAACCCGAGTCATGAGCTCCTAAGCTGCCGTCTTGGACCGTTCCTACCGTAGAGATTGAGTCAGTCAGTCGATCGCTTCCTCGTTCTAGGCTGGATCGAGTGCACTCCCTCGATTCACTTGCTTGATTGGATATGGATCGAGCAGGAGATCGATTCACGAGGTCGTTCTCTGAACAGATCAAGTTGTCTCAATCGATCGTCTCATCAATCTCTTTCCTGAATCGAGCAATCTGGTCGATCTCTAGGTCGATCTCTAGGCACTGGCCTTCATCAAGGATGCGTACATATTCCTGGGTTTGTTCACTCAAGAAACCATACTCCCAACACTCCTTTGTCTAAGCCAGCTGTAGACGATCCTCTTGTGCCAATTCCTCAAGCAACTCATCGGCTAATGCATCAAAAGTTTCTATGTAGAACGCTTCTCCACCAATCGTTGGCTTCTTTAAGACTTCGTTGATGTCAAAGTTAAGCTTGATGTCTTTACCCAGGTGCAGGGAAATATTGCCATTCTCCACGTCTATGATGACCCCAGAAGTTGCTAGAAAGGGTCTACTAAGGATTAGAGGGTCTCTTGGTTCCTCATTTATTTCTAGTACTACAAAATCTGTTGGCACATTCACGTTGCTAATCGTCACAGGTAGGTCTTCAAGCATGCCTACAGGAAGCCTTATACTTTGATCAGCCAGAATGAGTGAGATTCTGCACTCCTTAAACTTGGTAAAGCCTAGCTTTTTGGCAATGCAGTGGGGCATAAGGTTAATGCTTGCTCCAAGGTCACACAAGCAACTTTCAAACTTCAAAGGGCCTAGTGCACAAGGGATAGTGAATGACCCCGGATCTCCTAGCTTCTTCGGAGCTATCTCCTTGTGGATGATTGCACTGCATTCTTGACTCAAAACCAATACTTCTTCACTCTCTTTCAAAAATTAGTGTATTTTGGTACCATAACCATACAATCAAGCAACGGCAGTTTTTATCTCAACATCCTTCAAGTGCTTCTTAAACATGGCTCTATGCTTCTCAATCAACTGCTTCTTGAAACATCCAGGGAAGGGGAGCTTTAGTTTGTAAGGCGGAGGCACGAAAACTTCTTTCTCTTTGCTAACTTCCTCCACTTTTTTCTCCAAAACCGCTTCCTTGCCTTTCTTTGGCCTTGCAATGTAGACATTGTCAAACGTGATCTCTTGATCATTTGAGAGATTACTCTCCCCCTCTTTAATCACAATGTCCTCATTGTCTTCAGGTATAGACCGTGGTGGTAGCTCTTTACCACTCCTCAAAGTGATCGCGTTTGCATACTCCTTAGGGTTTGTCTCACACTTTCCGGGTAAGCTTCCTTGACCGCCTGAACTGGCCTTTCCTTTCTCTAGCAGGCGAATCTTGTTGTTCAAGTTGGTAATTTGTGTAGATACCTCAGTAAGAGAAGAGTCCAGCCGATTGTTCATATCAACAAATTTTTGATTTGTAGATGCTTGTCCTTGAAGTAATTGTTGGAACATAGCTTGTACCGGATCTTGAGGTGAAGGTTGAACTTCTTACTGCTGAGGCGCGAAACCAGGAGGAAACACAGAAGGGTAGATTTTGTTCCCTTGCTGTTGCTGGCCTTGGAAGTTTCCTTGTCTTTGTCTTTGGTACCCACTGTTTTGTGTAAACCCTGCTTTGTTGTAAGGAACAAAAGGTTTTCCTTGTTGTGGAGGGTATCTTTGATCCTTGGGGTTTTCCACATTGGTACTTCGGTAAGAGAGATTGTTGTTGCTTTGATACCTTTGAACATAGCCTTGTGGCTTAGTATAGTATTGGCCTCCAACCCAATTCGCTTCCTCTTGGCTCTGCTCCAGCTCATCTAGAACATCCGTAGCCTCTCCCACAAAGTGTACATGCTTTTGATTTGCAAGTACCAGCTTGTCAATCTTTTCATGAAGTGATTTCAGCTCCTTCTTGTGTGCCTCAAGGTCAGACCCTCTTGGTGCTCTATCATAGTCTTCACTGTAGTTGCCATCACTCAAAGCTAGGTTCTCAATAAGCTCCATTCCTTCTTCTACAACTTGTACAAGAAAATTGCCTTTACTAGCTGTGTCTAGAAGCATTCGAATCTTGGGAAGAGCTCCTCTATAGATGGTGCTCAAGAGTGTCTCCTCAGTGAAACCATGATGAGGAAATGCAATGGTGTAGTCCTTGAACCGCTGCATTGCTTCACTAATGGTCTCATTTTGCCTTTGTGTAAAACCACTAATCTCACTCCTTAGGCGAGCTGTCCTTGTACTTGAGAAGAACTTAGACAGAAATGCCTTCTTGCAATCATCCCATGAGGTTATAGTCCCTTGAGGTAAGGTCTTCTCCAAATGCATTGCTTTATCCCCAAGTGAAAAAGGGAAAAGCCTAAGCTTGAAACTATCTTCCGAGATCCCATTGATCTTGATCATACTGCACACTTGCTCAAAGTTGTCTAAATGCTCCAAAGGATCCTCCATTGCAAGTCCATGGAACTTGTTGTTCAGCATCATTGAGACAAAGCCTGGCTTGATCTCGAAGTTGTTGTTTTGCACTGATGGTGGAGTGATGTCAAAACGATTATGATGAGTGTTTTGAGGGTATGGCTGTGCATCACCCGTACCAATGATCCTTGGTTGCCTTGGGGCGTGGTTGGGGTTTCCATTACCCCTACCAGCAGCAGCATGGTGATGTAGAGCGTCAGCTTGGTCTTGCTCAGCCATACCCTCAAAATCTACAATGCCCGGTTGCACTATCTCCTCAAAGTGTTGTGCTTGTTCTCTTGCTCTTCTTGATCTTGCACTTCCAAGTTGATGAATGTTGTCTAGAGGTTGTAGTAGGTCGTTGTTACCTCTAGAACTCAGATTCAAGTACGTGAGAAGACAAGTAGGAAGGTAGATAGATTAGTAACCAAAGTAAAAATAAAGACTTAGTCTCTACTAAGCTCCAAATCCTAATACTTTCAAACTAAACCCAAGTTGGCAACGGCACCATTTGATAACTGGTTTTTTAGAGCTATTTAATCAAATACTAAAGCACAGGTTTTGTCATTGTAGTACAGTGCTAAAGGTGTCAATCCAAATCAGGTTGATGAAAGATACTAGGAATGCAAGAGCTCTGTAAATCTAAGTGAAATCTGGATAATTTGAGGAGAAAATCTGTAAAAACTAAATGCAGCTACTAAATGACCACGAAAACTATTTTAAAATCCCTACTGATGGGTTAAAAACTAGCAGATGACTTAAAGATTTCAAAAGCTAAAAGGGATTCAAGGTTGAGGGTCATGCTTAAGGAGGTTCAAGATTCAAGCTTTGGTTTTTGAAAACATAGATCTACACATTTTAGTGCTATCTCTAGGCCTTGAGAAGCTAAGCTAGATTTATCCATGGTGTGTGGTATCAATCCTTTCCTAAACCTTCTTTTTAGTGCTATCTATTTTGCTCAAGAGAGTCTCTTCACTGAAGCTGTGGTGAGGACACTGAATGGTATATTCTTTGAATCTCTCCATAGCTTCATTGAATGTCTCGTTCTGCCTTTGAGTGAAGCCACTGATCTCACTTCTCAACCGAGCTGTTCTGGTGCTTGAGAAAAACTATGAGAGAAAAGCATTCTTACATTCTGATAGTCAGTTTTAGTACGGTTGGTATTGCAGTGAGGTTATCAAACTCAAATGCAAGACATGTTGTAGTACAGCAAGCAAGAGAGAGTCAATCCACTTCTAGGATGATAGAGAATGCACAGAGAATACAAGGACTAATGCAAATCTAAGCGAAATGAGATGGTTTATGAGAAAATCTCTAAAAACTAGATGCAACAACTTAAACAGAATGAAACCTATTTTAAAAAATACTAGAAAGGAAGAAACTACCACGAGAAACAAACAGAATAATTAAAACAGAAAGCTTTGAATTATTAAAATTCGACTAGTGGATCGACCATGAGATCGACCACTAGATTGAGCAGTAACAATCGATCTCGTCTAAAAATGCAAGAACAGTAAAACTAATGACCAGGATGCTATCAGAGATCAAGCAAAAGATGAGATAAGATGTAAAGATGCTAAAAGAAAGGGTCTAGGGTCGAGATTCATGGTCAGGGGTTTTAAAGGTTCGACCTTGGGTTTAAAACTTTAAATCGACTCACTTGGTGAGGATCTCTAAGCCTTGAAAACTAAACAAGATCTATCCGTGGCTTTCGGTATAGAGCACTCCTTCATCCTCTCCTCCAAACCCATGGCTTTTGGTGGAAATAGAGGTCGAAGGGCAAGGAAAACAGATTTCAAACGAATGGCTTAACTAATCCCCCAAACTTCCATGGATTTTGGGAAGGGGTAACTAGTCTCTAAGGTGTGATCTTCCGAGGCTCCTGAATCCTGTCAAGGTAAGGAACCTCTCGGATCATGAAGCTCTTGGAGTAAGAGTCTTCAAGCATTGAGATCTCAACACCTTAGAAGAGTTAACCTTTGAAAACGTTTAGAAAAACCCGGAGATTGAAACCCTTGTGACCCCTTAATCCTCTCAACCCCGAACCCAAAGAAACTACTCGCTACACATAGAGTAAATCAAGCAAGGCATATGAAACAAGACGATGAACATGAAAAGAAGACTAGATTGAACAGAAATGATTCAAATACAATGCTTAAGAAAAATGCGAGTTCAACAATGGTGTTCTTTTCGAAAACGAGAGAGAAAACATAAAGGAAAAGATAAGGATCTAAAAAGTTATAGGAAAAAGGACGTCGCCGCCTTCCCAAAATGCCCAAACAAGCTAATGGTCCCCCCTTCGCTAGCGGCCAAAAATGGTTGAAAGGACAGAGATCGACTCCAAGATCGAGTGGTTCTCTCGATCATATCCGGACATCGTGTCTTCCGCTCGATCTGGATCTCGATCATCATCGGCGAATCGAGTGTTGCATCCGATCTCGGTATCGATCTTCGGCTGGATCGAGTAGTGTACTCGATCTGACTCTCGCTCTGTATGGCGTCATTTACGTCCGTACCGTTTGATCGATTGCTTCACTCGATCCTTGTCTCGATCATTCTCCTTGGATCGCCTGGTTGGCTCGATCTTCTTGTCGATCAACTCCTAGATCGACCGGCCATGCTCGATCTGCTCCTCGATCTCTGATCCTTAGCATATATCCGAGCTCCCACGAACAGCTACATCAGCCTCAACACGTCCAGGAACCTCCACGACTCCAATGCAGCCAGAAACAACCTGAATGTGATGCAAAATGCAAGGAAAATGCGTATGCTGATGCAAGAATGCTCTAGGACCCTAAGTGATGCAATCTAACCTAAAACGTGATACAAATGCATGAAAAGCTAACTAAGGAGTATGCAAAATGTATGCAATATGCAATAACATCAATTCCCCCAAACTTACTTCTTGCTTGCCCTCAAGCAACAGAAAATAAGTAAGGAAAGAGAGGTTTCCAGAAAAATGAATGGGGGTTTAAACTTTTTGCAAAGGTGCCTTTCAAATGAATCAATCTCAATGTCCTAGTTAACAGTTCTAAAATGCTATGCTTACACTCATCCTCCAAAGAACTTAGCCATACTCATCACACAAAGAAATTCAAATCATGACTCTCCTATTCTTAACAATCAAAGAAACTCATCCTTTAACATTCATTAACATTAGAACCATGAATCAAACTTATGCACTTTAAAGCAAAACACATTTGGCTAAGGGTTATGGTTATGAGCATAGAATGATCTCATTTGAAAAAGGTTTATAAATAGATTAAGGGTTTCTCTCGAAAATGGTTGAACTTATGCATAATGCTAAAGGTAAAGACAATTTATGCATACATGATTAGATTCTCATCTACCCATGTAAACTATCAAATGATCCTATACCCCTCTCATTTAAGAAATTTTATCCTCACTCACCACTTAAGAGTCTACCCTTTTTCTTTACAAACTTAGCAATCCCCAATTTGAAACAAGAACATTTTTAAACTTTTTAGGCTAGTGAAAAAGTTTTAAAAATAATTTTGCTCTTTAGATATTTCTTATTGGTAGCTCTCTTATTATTATTATTTATTTTTATTTTTTTATTTGGGAGAGCTACCTCCTGAAATTTATTAGAGCATACTTAGTTTTTAAAACACAACCTTTCACTTAAAACCCATTTCTTTCTTTAAAACACAAGCTCTTTGAAACCGAGAACAAATAGGAAAGGAAACAACCCCAATGATCCCCCAAACTTATCCTAAGCCATTACCTAGCTTCAAAATGCAAAGCTAGCAATCATAGGAAAACCAAATCATGTCGCCTAAACCTAACACTTTATGCCAAGTTCAAACCGAAAGGAAGGCCTCACAAAGATGCCACACAAGAACATTTGGCTTCAAAGAAGGGTAAGGTTCAAGGAGGGAGTTCTGCTTAGGCTCACAAAGACTGGTAAAAAGGAAGAAGAGAGCCTAAATATTTTAAAACCATGTGTTCATTTTCAAATGCATAAGAATGATAATTAGAATTTCAAATTAAGGTTTTCACTTATTAGGATGAGTTTCAAATCATGAGAGTTCAATTTAAGCCACGAAAATCCTAACAAGTGATCCAAGCATGGTAAGAACTTACTTTCAAAGCATAGACAAAGCATTAGAGAACTACTAACTAGGGCATTGAAACAATTCATAAGTAAAAACACCTTTTTAAGAAATCCTAACCCCTTATGCAAAATGCAAACAACCTAGATGCTATGAGAAACTCCAGACTCAATCCTAACATGTTTTAAAAAGATGAATGCAACTACATGAATCTTTGAAAAAAATTTTAAACAATTTACCAATTTTTCATGACTAAAGACTCAAGGATGCTAAAGGAAAATAAGATCAAAGAACACAAGTCAAATCACACATGTACTCCCCCAAACTTGCTTGACACCGTCCCGGTGGCAAACTCATCCGAAGGAGCATCAAAACACAATGCAAAAAGAAACAAACATGAGTGGTTATATACAATGGAAGAAGGTTGTTACCTCTGGTCTAGTCTCGGCTGGAACTTGAGGATGTTCCAGAGGAGCTAGAGACTATGGTCTTGCCTTTGTCGGCTGGTTCTTGGAGAGAGTGGCGCGCCGGCTGAATGGTGGTTCGTTGGGTCTTGCGGATGACAACTCCACCGGTTGAGAGCCGTCTCTTCTCGGGTTGTTGCACCTCTTGGCTCGCAGCTTTCTTAGGTGAGCCTCCCTAAAGTGCTTTGACCTTCTTTCCAAGCTTCTTGACCATCTTGCCTTGCCACGTGTTGATCTTCCTTTGCATCTCCACAACCGATGCTAGGAACTTTTCGGTTTTTGTCCTCGGCTCGAAGTCTAGCTTGGGAAGTGTGTAGGCCTCGGGCATCTCATCTTCCGTGGCTGGAGACTCTGACCTTTGAC